>CM031237.1:340737566-343137566 GCA_018340775.1 Taxus wallichiana var. yunnanensis
CTTTCAAATCAAGTAAAGGTGAAAATTCAGGTTTTCTGCTGTGTAAACAATGGTAATTTTTGGATGCAAACCAATCAAGAAAATTTTAACCTTGCAATCTTTACTAAAAATTTCCAAGTAAAATCTTTCATTCTTGTTTGGCAAGATGAAAAAGAATTAAAGACAAATTTGAACAAAATTGATAAGTTAAAAATACCAGTTCACTTCTAAGTGACAAAAAGACATTTTCTCAAAATTTACCTTTTAAAATTTATCAAAATCAAATTCTTAAGGTTTTTGTGCAAAGAGGACGTCGAGAGATTTCCAGAAAGTCCTCGTTTGCCAAAAACTGAGTTCCCTATCAAAATTTATGGCCTTATGAAGTTTTTACTTCATTTGGCTTCAAAAATAATCTAACTGTCAAATTTAAATGAATAAAATATTCTTGGGCAGACCCGCGGGCTAAAAATTTCTTTTTTTGCTTTTTTCCAAAAAGTGCAAGGACCTGAAGTTTCCCTCCGCTCCACTAACCCGTAAAACTTCATTATGTCTAAAAATGATCTAAGTTCAAAAAAAAAGTTATTCGACAATTTTTCCTCCGCGTCCCCCCACCTGCATCCAAACCTTGATCGACACATGGCTTCATTGGGTGCTGATGGACGCTTAGATTGATTTTAACCTTTAGCACTTTCAAAAATAAATTTGGAAAAATTTGTAAGTTTCCTTCGTAGCCCCGCCAACCCGCAACTAATCAGGTGCTTTGCCACGTGGCTTCACGAGGCATTGGCGGAGGAGCGGATCTTTGTAAGACTTCATGCTTTAGAAATAATTTTGGTAAAATTTATAAAATTTGCCCACCGCCCACAAACCCATATCCAATGGTTGCCTGATATGTGGCATCTTCTAGTGTCGGCGGAGGCGCGGGTGAATTTTACCCTTTTCACCCTTCGGGCGATAAAATTCTTTTACCCCCACTACCCTCGCTTTCTCGGCCTTGGCTTAGGTTACGCCACATGTCCCATGCAGACTTGCAGACTTGTGTGCATGAGGGTGCAATGGTGGTTTTTCTCCCCAAGCGGGAAAAATTTCTCCCCTATGGCCCGCAGACCTGCCCCTAGGGAAATTTTTCTCCCCTAGTCCCGCCGACCCGACTCCTCCTCCGGGAAAAATTTCTCCCGCGCCTGTAGACCCGCTCTGGGGCAAATTTTCTCCCCTAGGCCCATCCACCCACCTTGGGAAAATTTTCCTCCCAAGGTCCGCCAACCCATAACTTTGGAAATACAAGGAGTTAGGAGGACTTCTTTATATCACTGGAAAGGTGAGAAAATTTCCTATCTAATGGGAATGTTTTTAGAAGGTTTCAAGTGCATTAATTTTGAGAAAAATTAGGTTGAATCTCTTAAGCCTGTCAGAGGGTGGGAGAGTGAGAAATTGCCCTCTTAATCTTAATGATTATTCTAACCCTAAGTTTTGACCCTGTAAATTTAATAATTGTTGTAATGAGAAAATTATGAGCTAAGATTTTTATTTGGCCTCTAAACCTTGCTTTTGGCAATGGTTTTTTGTAACCTGGTAGTAGACACTTCTAAACAAAAAAATATCACATAATTCTTTTGACTAATCCTAGGTTGTTCTTAGGTCTCAAGTGGGTTATTTTAGCAGGTGTTACACTTTGGTATCGGGCGTGGGTCAAAAATCTTGTATCCTTGGGCACACTAGAAAACTTGAGACATGAACATAAACCTAGTACACACTTTTAAAATTAGAAAACAACCTTGTTTGAAAAAAAATGCATATTTTAGTAAACATGGAAACTCGAATAAAACCTAGAATAGTGAATTCACTCTCGCCTTAGTCTATGCATGATGCATGGGCAAAACAAGGGGTCTTTTCATATAGACCTAGAATTACCACCACCGATCATCTTATATAACAGCTATCCCACCATAGATTTTACAGACACTTGGATGTTATTGCCGCTCTACGTAGAGGGACCGTAGGAGCACATTTAGTCACACATGATGGGGTGACATCCATTCAGGCTCATGCATCTCCTCGGCATAGTGAGGAGCATAGAGGAGAGAACTCCCATGAGGAGTCAATCAGAGTAGAGTCATCATAGAGGGGACGGGAGACTGGTTTTCGGATACGAGAGATAGGTCTCGGAGCCCTAGGCTTAGAGATGAGCATGCAGAGAGGCCTAGGGGCCACCAGAATACAGCTACAGATCACATCAAGGAGATCCTGAAGCTACGGCCAACTCATTATTATGGTGACATAGGTGGATTTCAGATAGAGTCCTGGTTGGTGAGCGAGCGGATGCTTCAAGCTCTACCCTTGTTATAGTAACACGAAAGCTTGTGTTATGATCCATTTACCGAGGATGGAGCAGGTGTCGGGTGGAGGATAGAGAAGTCAAAGATCCATGTTGATTCCGAGACATTTACCTAAGAGCTCTTTGAGGAGCATTTAAGGAGTAGATATTTATCTCGAGGTTCATATAACAAAGGATTCATGAGTTTCATGACCTCCGACAAGCATCTCTTAAAGTGGTTGAGTATGAGAGTAGATGTTTGGATCTACTCCAATATTCTAATTACATGTAGGATGAGCGCGTGAAGCTCCAAAGGTTCGTCTGGGGCTTGAATTTGGAAATTGGAGGTGCAGTGCGGATCCATTGTCCATAGAAATTGGCCGAGGCCATTTGTCGAGAAGGCCTATATAGCAGAGAAATATTGGGGGAAAGACCCGAGAGGCTAGACACTGAGTCCGAGCTGTATATAATAGATGAAGGACAAAAATCTAGGGGGTCGATACCTCCTCATGGTGAAAATGGTTCAACACCATCATCTTTTAGACCACAAAGCAAGAATCTTTCCCACCATATAGACATCCACAGAGATTTGATGGACATAGGGGTTAGAGTATGGGGCCTCCTCCTAGGGGTCCCACTAGGACATAGGGAGCACCTAGAGCTTAGTTAGCAGAACTTGATAGCATAGATCTTAGTAGTCAACAACTAGGTCATCAGGATCCATAGCACACCCCTCTAGGACACCGATTGGAGCTGCTACTCATGGGAGAGGATCGGGTGGTTATTTTGGATGTGGTATTACTGGACACTTTTAGAGAGACTTCCCACAGAACCCTAATAACAAGGGTAAGACACAGATCTCAGAGCCTAATGTTGGTGACATGGGGCGTAGTCATAGGATGTATGCACCAGTCGAGAACCGCTAGGTAGAGCATCAGAGTATAGTTATTGAGACTACAGGTAGCATTGGTAGTATTCCTACATCCATTTTGTTTGATTCTGGTTCTTCTAATTCCTTTATTGTACCATCTTTAGTACAACGATGTAGGCTGGTGGCGATTAGGAAGGGTAATAGTTGGGATGTTGAGATGGCTTCTGAGCCAAGATCTCTGTAGACTTGTTAGTTAAGGAGTGTGTAGTGGATTTTGGACCTTTTACCACTACCTCGGATCTTCGTATCCTTCCGTTGGGCTCTTATGGAGTAATCTTGGACTGGACCGGTTATCTTCACACAGCGCAGTGGATTGTTACCACAAGATCATATCTTGTATAGATGATCTAGGAGTTGAGGCAGTGATAGTGGGGGTTAGGAGACCCGTTTCTATTCACACCATCTCCACTATGCAGCTTAAGTGGTGTGTGTGACGGGTTATCGATCTATATGGTTATAGTTAGTGACCAATCGGAGGATGGGTCTAATGAACATTCGCTAGATGACCATCCCATTTTGAGAGAGTTTTCTGATGTCTTTCTAGGGGAGATATTGGGGTTACCACCCCCATGTGAGATATATTTTCATATAGATCTGGTTCCGGGAGCAGAGCCTATCTCACGAGAACCTTATCAAATGACTACCCCTGAGCTCTACGAGCTCAAGTTGTAGCTTGAGGGCCTTCTGGAGAAAGGCCTAATTCTTCCTAGTGTATCCCCTTGGGTGCACCAATGATCTTTGTAAAGAAGAAGACTGATCCTTACAGGTTGTGTATGCGATTATCGCCAACTAAATAAAGTTACGATCAAGAATCATTATCGACTTCTCGCACATTATTGATTTGTTTGATCAAATTAAGGGAGCCACAATTTTCTCTAAGATAGATCTTAATTCAGGCTACCACTAGTTGAGGATTTTGAGGTGGATATTCATAAGACCGCCTTCAGATGAGATATGGCCACTATAAGTTCACGGTGGTACCTTTTGGTTTGACGAAAGCCCCACAATGTTTATGAGTTTGATGAATGGTGTATTCAGGACCTTCTTAGATCGCTTCATGCTCATCTTCCTTGATGAAATTATGATTTAATCATGTACACATGAGGAGCATGAGGGGCACCTTCGCTAGGTTCTTCAGTGTCTTCGTGAGTAGTTGCTTTACAGGAACTTGGAGAAGTTTGCAATCTTTTCGAGACAAAGGTGCAATATTTGTGTCATATAATTTCTCTGGGAAGGTATCATTGCCAATCCTTCCAAGATTAGAGCCATTATGGATTGGCTAACACCCACTACTATGAATGAGGTGTGCAGCTTCATAGGATTATTAGGTTATTAGAGGGGATTTGTTTAGGACTTCTCTCGGATTGCATACCCCATCACTTCCCTTCAGTAGAAAGGGAAGAAGTTTTTGGTCGACATGTGTGAGAAAAACTTTAGGATATCAAGGAATGTCTCATTACAACACCTATTCTTGTGGTACTAGATCCACAGATGAGTTTTTCGTATGCACGATGCTTCTTTGGTAGGATTTGGAAGTGTATTGATGTAGGAATGCAAAGTGGTGGCTTTTGAGTCTCGTAAACTCAAATATTATGAGCTTAATTATCCGACTCATGATCTTGAGCTTGCGATAGTTGTGCATGCCTTGGTTTGATGGAGACACTTTCTTCTTGGTAGGAGATTCACACTTAGGACTAATCATTTGAGTCTTCGCCACCTCTTCATGTAGCCCAATCTCAACGCTCGTCAATGGCGTTGGATGGAGTTGCTTTGTGAGTATGATATGGAGATAGAGAATGTGAAAGGGAAGGATAATGTGGTTGTAGATGCTCTTAGCAGATAGAGGCATGTGGCTATGGCCACCTTAGTGAGCACATATTTATGGAGTAGGATTCTATAGTAGCTTTCTCATAACATCTTCTACATTGCAGCCATAGTAGAGATCGAGTCTCAAAGTCCCCTTGAGGGGAAGTTTGATGGTTTTTCTTTAGAGACAAATGGTCTTCTCGAGGCATAGAGATCATATTTATGTTCCCGAGAGATGGAGGCTTGAGACAGGATATTCTGACAGAGGCACATCATGCACCCTATTAAGCCCACCCTGGGGTAAAGAAGATGTATGCCACCTTGAGACAATTATATCATTGGAGAGGACATCATAAAGACGTGGCTCGATTTTTGTCATGCTTGTTTGGAGTGCCGTAAAAGTGAAGGTCGAACATCAACATCCAGGTGGCCTTCTCTTTCCTCATGCTATATCGGAGTGGAAGTGGGACACCATTTCCATGGACTTCATTGTTGGGCTACCAATGTCGAGATATACCACCACGCCATCATGGTCACGGTGGATAAATTGACAAAAGTGGCTCATTTTTCTCTGTGAAGACCACCTATACAGCTAGTGCAGTGGCACATGTTTATCTGGATGAGATTGTAAGGTTGCATGGGATTCTGTGGAAGATTATTTGTGACCGCGATCCTTTGTATACTTCCCATTTTTGGACTACCATGCAGTATGCCCTCGGGACGAGGATAAATTTCAGCACAACATATCACCCTAAGACAGATGGAAAAACTGAGCGAGTAAATAAGATTTTAGAAGAAATGCTTAAGAAGTAATCATTAGGTGAGATGGGAGGAGTACTTGTACTTGGTGGAGTTTACCTACAATAATAGTTTTCGAGTTCTATAGGCATGGATCCTTTTTAGGCCTTATATGGCGAGAGAGTGCAAGATACCTCTTAGCTTGGGATAGGTTAGAGGACAGGGCTTTCTCTTGGACCAGATTTGTTGCGGAACATGGAGCAACATGTCATTATGACCGAGAAAAGACCACAAGAGGTACATGACATGCAAAAGAAGTACACATGACCATCATAGGAATGACCGTAGTTTTGATGTGGGCATGAAGTTGTTCCTTTGTGTCAGGCCACACAAGATCCCTATCTATTATGGAAAAGGTTCTAAGTTAGCTCCTAGATTTGTGGGTCCTTTTGAGATCTTGGAATGTATTGGCCCTTTGGCCTACCGTCTAACGTTGCCACCTATCTTGTCTCATATACATGATGTGTTTCATGTTTCAGTTCTTAGGAGATATGTTGCATATCCTTCTCTTGTGCTAGATTAGACATCATTATAGGTACAGAGATCGGGGGCAGGGGTGATGGCGGAGCTCGTTGGCATTATAGATTGTAGGACCTTGGGCCTTTGAGGTAGAGAGATTGATCAGTGGGTGCAGTGGGATAGATATGATGAGATTACAGCTACATGGGAGGATGCTACATTGCTACAATTTTAGTTCCCATATCTATTCTAGTGACTTCCGGAGGAATTCGAGTCTAAAGAGAGGGGAATGTAGTGTTTTGCTTCCGTTCGACACCTTGTGATATTGACCTCCTGATATTGCTAACTATATTATAGACATTGTTATAGTTTAATTTAGTATGATGTTAGATGTTAGATCATGGTTTATTATGGACTTTGATTCATATATGGTACATGATGATTATTAGAGATATTTAAGACATTGATGTTGATATATTGTTTGACATGGTTATACTATAGATATTGTTCGAGACTTGTGATATTTAGATATTTTGAGTAGACCTAGAAAATCGAATTGAATTAAAATTGATGATGATATAGTTGTGGATGAAATTGTAAGTGATATTGCTAATTTTCTTGATGATTGTTGTGATTCACATATATGTCGATGATCTTGATATTATATTTATACTAATTTGGATGTTCTAATATGACCATGAGGCCAAAAGAGGTATTGGTATTTTGTAGGTTTAAAATATCACAACAAACATCAAGGGATTGCAGACCAACCACTTTGGAATTCTAGATGAATTCATCAAGGTCACCATGGCAACTATATTGTTTATGTGTGTTTGATTATGTTAGGGATTCCCATGGGGGGATAACCTTTAAATGTGACCAAGGGACTTTATGTTTTTCTTTTATTTGCTCTTTTGTTAATGTTGTAGGTGTTTTATAAGTGATGTGTTTTCCCTTTTCATTATTTAATTAAATTGTGATTTATAATGTGAGTAATCATGTTGTTAAGTTATTTAATTAAATTATGTCATGAGAATGTAATTAATAGAGTTGTTGGTCTTGGTTTAAGTGTTGTAAGAGATGTGTAAGTGATGTGTAAGTTGATTTTAGAGTATGAAACACTCCACCTTCTTGGAAATTCGAATTTGTCCTTGGAGGCTGATTTTGGAGACTTGTGGGACAAGTTAAACTTGTCCCATGCCTCTTAAATTTATATACCAACCTTGCCTATGGTTGGAGGGTAAAATTTATACCATCTTTTTGCATTTTTGTAAGTCAAGCTAAATGTTTTAAATGCACTTTCTTACATGTTTTTAATTTCAGTCCTTATGGGGTGTGGGCTTGTTTTGGAGTGTGTAAGTTCTCATATTATTTACCCACCTATTTTTTGTGCCTTGGAGATTGAAGTTGACTTATGAGTTGGAGTTGAGGATGTGTGATGTGGCATCCCACTTGGATCCACTTCATCCTCTTCTCTTCCCTCTCTATATATTCGAATTCCTTATCTTTTTTTTTGGGTTTTTTTGCTTCACTTTTGGATACTTCATTTGGGGGAATTATTTTGCTATTTTGAGCTCTTGCTTCGGAGAAAGTTTACAGACTTATTATAGGCCTCTGTTTCGTTGATCTTGGGTTATTTTGCATTAGAAAGCTTATTGTTTGGAAGTTGGAGCAAACTCCATTATGGAGAGGTAAGAGCTTTGCTCTTGAAATGCTCTTCTTTTATTTGTGTAAATGTTATTGTTGTGAATGTTTTGGCATGTACGTGGGCTGTTTGGGTAAATGGCCTAGGGATGGTGTAGGAGAAGACTATGGGGTATTTCTGCGGGAGGCATAAGTGTTTTGGGGACGTATAAGTGTGGAGGGATTTGGGATTTGGGTTTCACCTTACAAAGAAATAGCTTGCATTTCCTTACTCGTTATGGGGGGTGCCATAAGAGGTTGGGGAGGCATAAGGAAATGTGAGGAATAAGGGGTACTTCGGGAGACATAAGCACATATCATGGATTTGAAATGATATATACATTTTTTTGCGGTTGTTCTCAGGTGGTGATACCCATTTCCCCTTGGGAGGCATAAGCAGCATCCCCCATAGTTTCTTGCTCCTTTGGCTTGCATGATGAAGCCTGAGTGTTGTTTTTGTCTACATTCTGTGGTTGTAAACTACAGTTTTGCTTTGGACTGTATTTTTAAATGTGAAATTTGCATGTGTGTTGTGGAAGCCTGTTATTGCCATGAGTTGAAACAAATTTCTTATTGCATTGTGGTTGGGGCTCGGGGGCCAATGAAGAGGGAAAATTCCCCTTGTCATTGGATGTCTTGGTTGGGCGAAGAGCATTGCCTTTCCCCTTGTTCTATTGTGATCAAATTGAAATAAAGAAAATGGAAGTTATTCATGTTGTTGTTCTGGTGCAGGGAAAGTAAAATACAAGTTTGACAGTCCTTGTTGAGATTATTCTTATTGTAACCCTTTTCCACTTGAAGTGGATGACCTTGTGCATTATTGGTGATGGAAATATGTTTTGTATTGGCTATGAAAGTTTCTATTCGAAATGTGAAAGAGATATACCTTGTTTTCTGGTTTTGAATAAATGTGGAAGAAATTGTATTTTGTACATTATAATTGAGGAGGAAGACAAATTTCTGACAGTCCCTTGTGAAACTTCTTTTGTAACCTTTCCCACTTGAAGTGGATGATCTTGTATATTATTGTGTTGGAAAGACTTCTTTGTTTTAGCTATGAAAGTTGTAATTGATTATGGAGGAATATATTTAGTACTAAGTTCTGTGAACAGAAAAGAAAGATATGCATTTGGTATGTTGTATTTCGAAAATAAATGGGAAATAAGTTGTAAGAGATTCCTTTGAATTAATAGAAGTGTTTTGCCTTTTTCATATGATATTATTTCCATTGGAAATTTGTGTTTGATATACAATAGGAAATCTCTGTTGTAAAAGTGAAAAGGAAGCACGTATGATGAAATATTGCCCTGCTCTGTCTCATTTCAAATGTTGAAATGTTTAAAAGAAATAGAAGTTGCATTATTGTCTCTATCATTTGATTGAAGGAAATAAAACTATTTAAAACTAGTATGGAATAAATTCAATGTTTTTATTGCGTGAAAAAAGAGATAGTTTAATCTTTGTTATTGAAGTATACAAACCTCATTTCTATTTCACCGTATACTTCACAAATTCCTTTTTATCAAATGTCCAAAAAACCCGAGAATTTATAAGAGACAAATGAAAGATTCATTTGGACTTAATGAGACCAATGATCCCCAAACTAAACTAAAACACTGAAGAAATTTTTAAAGAACCTTTCAAATCAAGAAAATACGAAATTTCAGGTTTTATGCTATGTAAGCATTGGTAATTTTCGAATGCAAACCAATCAAGCAAATTTTAACCTTGCAATCTATCCTAAAATTTCCAAGTAAAATCCTTCATGCCTATTTGGCAAGATGAAAAGAATTAATGAAAAATTTGAACAAAATTGATAAGTTAAAAAATATCAGTTCACTTCTAAGTGACAGAAAGACGTTTTCTCAAAATTGACCCATAAAATTTATCAAAATCTAATTCTTAATATTTCGTACAAATAAGAAGTCGAAAGCTTTTCAGAAAGTCCTCGTTTTCTAAAAACTGAGTTCCCTATCAAAAGTTATGGCCTTATGAAGTTTTTACTTCATTTGGCTTCAAAAATAATCTAACAGTTAAATTTAAATGAATAAAATATTCTTGGGCGGACCCGCGGGCTAAAACTTTATTTTTTTTTTTTTTACCAAAAAAGTGCAAAGTCATGAAGTTTCCCGCCGCTCCGCTAACCCGCAAGACTTCATTTTGTCTATAAATGATCTAAGTCAAAAAAAATTTTTGGATATGTTTCCTTCGAGGCCTCACCACCCCGTAGCCAATCCTTGATCGATAGGTGGTTTTGTTGGGCGCCGGTGGACGGTCGGATCGATTTTAACCTTTAGCATGTAATGCCCCTCCCCAACCTACTTGGTTACACCGTTCTACTGAGGTATATGCCTGGTTGTCAGCTGCATGTATATTCCATTTTCCTTGAGAAAATTTAAAAATTCACTTGAGATATACTCGGCACCTTTGTCTGATCTCATCACCTTGATAACATGACCACTCACCTTCTTTATGAGGCCCATTAATTCCTTGAAAGTATCAACAACTTGTTATTTGTGCTTTAGGAAGTATACGCATGTCTTGTTGCTGAAGTTATTGATGAAATTCAGAAATGTAATGCCCCCCCAACCTACTTGGTCACGGTCAGCCTTGTCTCTTTCTTAGGCGTGGAGGAAGAGCACGTACCACTCAGTATTTTTTTGGCAAGGCGTGTTGGTTTTCCCTTGGGTTTGAATGCCAAGTGGGGGCAGTTGGCCGCCTGTCTCTTCTAGTAAACTCTCAACCACTTCTGACATGTATCCTTTACGACCTGCTCTACCTTCCTTGACTTTCTCGTGCCCCTGGTCTGCCGCTTCTATGAGTGTTGCGTGGTGTGTTTTCTCGGACCTCCACAGCAGCAGCCTACATCAGTAACTTAGCCAGGCGACAGACATATTGCAGTTTGGTTGAAGCTTTTGAGTGCTTCGAACAGGTAGGTCATCCAACTATGTTGCGTTCTGTTCAGTGTAGAATACATTCTCAATTCGGGATTCTCCTTCAAGCTCATGGAAGAGGATCTCATGGAGGCAGACCTGTTTCAGATCAGAATATTCATGAAGCACGATTTGCCTTGCATTTATATGGGCTTCTTCAACGAGTCATTGGGTCGGCAGGCATAAAGGTTTCTGTTGGAATTATCACACCCTACAAGCTACAGCTGAAATGTTTGCACCGAAAGTTTGATGCTGCCCCCAGATCTGATGAAATTTATTTACGAAGATTCTCCTTTGAGATCTTCTTGCTGTACGCTGTAACTCAAGGAAGATAATCTCATACAGGCGGATCTGTTTTTATCAGAATATTCACGGAGCACAAATTGCTTTGCTGTGTCATTTTCTTTCCACTCTGCCCGTAGATGCGATCTGTCTCCTTCTTGCGACTGATTCCGGTGACTTCGGTCACACTTTGGCTCGTTTTTTGTTGACCTATCAAGCTTGGCCCGTAGCAAGTGCTCAACTCGGCGAAGCCAATAATGGCGCATGCTTCCGTGTAGGTGACAGATCGCACCCACAGGCACAGGAGATCTATGCAATGTTGGAGAAAATGTCTTGGGAGATGAAGGTAGCAGGATATCTTTCAGATCCAGAACATACACTGAGTGTGTATCTCCAAATCGACTGTGTGACAGTGAGAGTGTTACCAGGAGACCCGATGAAATTTAGTACAGAGCTTCTCTATTGATTTCTTACTTGTCTTACGTTGTAACTCAGGGAAGAGTATCTCATACAGAGCAGATCTTCTCATGCGATTACAGTTGCCAGAGAGAATCCGCTTTCCCCCCCTCTTCCACCTCAAGTGAAAATAGAAAGTGCCAATGACATCACCAAGGAGGCAGTAAAGACTGCACTGATTCGAGCCATACGGTTTTATGCAAACATTCAAGCACATGATGGGCACTGGCCTGGTGATTATGGTGGTCCTATGTTCCTTATGCCAGGTTTGGTTATTGTCTTATATGTAACAGGAGCACTAAATGTTGTTTTAGCGGAAGCGCATCAAAAAGAAATGTGTCGTTACTTGTACAATCATCAGGCATAATGAAGACGGTGGATGGGGGTTACACATTGAAGGTCACAGCACAATGTTTGGGACAGTACTAAACTATGTAACTTTGAGACTTCTTGGCCAAGGGTCTGATGGAGGAGATAAAGAAGCAATGGAAAAAGGTCGTGTATGGATCTTGGGCCATGGCAGTGCTACTGCTATACCTTCAAAGGGAATCGCCTTGAATCCCATCACCTCATTGTACTATGTTGCACCCTGTTGTCTTGTGTTCTTGACTGTACCCTGGTTGTTTGTTGAATTCCCTTTGCTCAAGGATAACTCTACATTCCACTTGGACTATGTCGTGTTTGGCACAAATTCTGTCTGTGCCTTTGCCCTTAACCTTGCAGTTTTTCTCCTGATCGGAAAGACTTCAGCTTTGACAATGAATGTTGATAACAGTGCTTTGAAGCAAAGAATTGCTGCTCTTGCACAAGACAAGATTTTTTTAAGAATGCACACTGTGAAGCATTGAAAAAAGAGGTGTCAAGGCTAAGACAACTATATCACGAGCAGCAGCAACATTTGCAAAAAGAAATGCATGCATCCTCAACAGGGGCATATGACTTACAACAGCAACAGTTGGTAAGCTAGAGCAGGGTTCATCTTCACAGATGATGGATCAAAACCCGAGATCTCTGATCCTTCTCCAAGTCATCCGAAGACTTCATCAGGGATTCCAGACCATAGAGAAAACAATGCTTCCCACAGCCATACAGCCCCTGGTTTTCAGATGTTGAAAAGCATGATGCCTTCAAGCTGCCCTATGGGAAAGAGCAACAAGAGCTTGGAAGAAAGAACTATAATCAGGCATGTTAAATCTACTCCTTGTAATAGTTTTCTACCTTCTTTCAGTATCTTGAAATGAATTTTCTTTCCTCTTGAATGGCGCCTAGACTAGATGTTTTCGTGGTTGTTTATATCACTGCCTGATTGTGTGGTTGTTCCTTTAAATCTTATTCCAATTTCGCTGATTTTGCTTGGAATGTTCCTTCCTCTCTTATAGCTTACTCTATTTCATATTTGTCTAAATGGGTTACTGCAATATTGAGTGATGCAGTCTAGTTCGTAGGGAAGGAAACATTATTGAGTTTTGTTTGCTTATATGACTTTCTTTTAAAAAGAATTCTGTGATGGTAATTATAATTGAAGGTTACTAAATAGAAGGTTAAGCCTACATACCTCTTTTGGTTGAATAAATACGCATTTCCTGTTTAGGGCTCTCTTGTTTTGCTAAAAGGTACATTAATAGTGACGTTGTGTCTGAAACTTGTTTAAGCCTATGGGCATTCCTTACTTTATGTTTGATTAGAAAATGGCATTTGGGGTTTGTTTTAGAACTGTACATGGTTGACTGTTGTACCTAGTCTAGATGAGGGATAACCTGGCATCTATTTTGGCCTCCACGTGTTGAGAGTATTACTATACCTAATTCTTGATGTAAACTCTTGTATGATTAAAGCAAGGGGAAACATTGTAAGTTTAACTGAATGAAATCTCTACAATTTTTATTAAGGGTCGCAAGCAAGCTATTACTAGCTAGACTGAAACAAAAGTTGTAGGTGAATCCATGGTACTGGACTCGTGAACTCGTTTCCTGTTAGATGACAGCTGATTTCAGTGATAATATCATAGGTGGCTGTTATATTTATCTGTTTGATATTTGCTAAGACTTTTCCTCGATAAGCCCACATGGATCGGGTAAAATTTTCCATCTTCTTTACCTTTGGCAAGGAGTTCATAGAACTTCTAGCCCTGACCGCACTGCGTAACCTTCCTGATAGCTATGTGCGTTAGTTCTTGGTTTGTGCTTGTACTCGTGGTAAGGTCTTTTGAGCCTGGGGCATCGTTGGTGTTTTGCCCTTTGCGTATCGAATCCCTTTGTTTTCGAACTCGAATACCTTATACTTCAAACCTGGTTACTAAAAGGTCCCATTTTGTGGCCTTGTTAGGGAAATCAATTTTTATTTTAATGTTTATTGACATTGTCTGAATTATATAAAAATTATTAACGACTTTTGGGTTTAGTCTTCCCTTATATTATGTAGAGAAGTTGACGATTAGGATAGGGTTTGTTGGAAGAATAATGGCCCTTTCTGTGTCTCTTTCGTACGCTTTTGGAAAAGTGGAATTGTTTTGGTTAACTAGTACTACGTTTTAAGAAATCCGATAAGGAGGTAGTGGTAAACTCCTTGGTTAAAACCAAAACTATAGCTGTGTTCTTTTAAGGGCATCGAACCCATATTACTTTGGAGCCCCTGGAAGAATTGGATAACGTCATTTTTGCTTCGCCCCTACGATCATAATTAGTACGCTTTGTCTTTTCTTGGACCCCTTTAGTTGGATGGAGTAAATTTTGGATTCCTATCACGTAACCCATAGCAGTACATGAAGGAGATATCAACACTATTGACTTTCTTGTTCCCAACCCATAAGGTCTTGCCTTGATTTATGTAATTTTGTTCTTACTAGTATTTGGACTTTCTCCTTGATTGGATGATTTAGTTTTCTCTCTCATGAGATTAATATTGGAGTTGTGAGTTGTGTTTTAATCCATTTCTGAATTTAGAATATTCCTGTCTTGATATTGTTAATTGTTAGCTTACTATTGCATTGTGTAGCCTTAACATGCTCAGTTCTCGCGAACTGACTTTAGTTAATATTTGTGCAGATGGATTATGCGAGTAGACTAGAAGAAAAGAGTGTAAAAGTTTCATCTGTACCATTATGAAGTTCCTTGTAAAAAAATGTCCAATGTGTTGTAAATTGTGTAACATTGCTTGTAAAGAGAGTTGATACGACCTCTTGCCTTGTATTGTTTGGTAATGGTGAAATAAAGTGTCCTGTTCTGGTGTAGTTAAGCTTGAAATTATCCTTGTGAGAAATGGCATTCAATCTTTACATTGATATGAGTATTGTAAAACTTTGATCTTGAGAATAAATTATTAAGTTAAATCTTTCTAAGACTTAGCGACAATATTTTATAAGTAAGGTAAAATGAGTTGGTTAACCCTTAAAGAAGCTAAACAAAAATAATAATTTTATATTCAACAAATAAATGTAAAGGTGATCTATTTGAAATCAAATGCTTCCAAGAGTGATCAAAATGAAAACATCCTTTGTGAAGTAAACATTTATAAATTGATACCCCTAGCTAAACTAGCGAACACTATCCCTTTGGGGTGAACTCTTAAACAAGCTTAAGGGAAAACAATGGTCATTTTCTGGAAGATAATAAGATTTAGCAAGTAGGAGAAGACTTTAAGTGAACTACTCTTCAGTGTATAAGAAATTAACTCAGTTGGTGAGATGAATTTGTGCGAACCATATATTGATTCCTTCTGAAAACTTAAGTCATGAGCTAAAGGGTGTCTTACCAAAATAAATAAACCCTAACCATTTCTTACTGTGGCTTGCCCTAGCTGTGAGTGTGTCATGTGGTTGGACTTCCATGTTGTCTCGTCAAAAGAAAAATAAATTGTCCTTGATAAGTGTGAACGTTTCCGTGCTGACCTTGTGGTCTTCCCCGTAACAAATGGTTCCAAGTGTTGGTTGTAACCTTGTGACGACATGTTGTGTCGTGTTGAGTCAAAGCAAGTCAAAAAAATTTATCCTGTATTTCACTGTGTCGTTCTTGTGTTGGTATTTTTGGTGCGTTACATAGCGCTTTCAAAAATAAATTTGGAAAAATTTGTCAATTTCCTCCACAAATTTCCGCCAATCTGCAGCCAATCAGTGCGCAACATGGCTTCACGAGGTGTCGGCGAAGGAGAAAATCTTTTTAAGCCTCGACGCTTTAGAAAAATTTTGGGTAAAATTTCAAAAATATCCCTACCGACCCGCTAACCCGCATGACGATGGCCGGGCCGACACGTGACATCTTCTCGCGTCAGTGGAGGTGCGGGTGAATTTTACCCTTTTAGCCCTTTGAGGTGATAAAATTCTTTACCCCCACCACCCTGCTTCTCTCGCGGCTTATGAGGTGCCACGCGGACTTGCGGACTTGCGTGCGTGAGGGTGCAATGGTGGCTTTTCGCCCCAAGTGGGAAAAATTTCTCCATGCGGCCCGCAGACCCACCCCTGGAGAAAATTTTCTCCCCTAGTCCCGCAGACCCGAATTCTCCTCTCGGGAAAAGTTTCTCCTGTGGCTCCTGCAGACCCGCCTTCACAGGAAAAATTTTCTCCATTAGCTCGCCGCCCACCTTGGGAAAATTTTCCTCCCAAGGTCCGCCGACCCATAACTTTGGAAATACAAGGAGTTAGGAGGACTTCTTTATATCACTGGAAAGGTGAGAAAATTTCCTATCTAATGGGAATATTTTTAGAAGGTTTCAAGTGCGTTAATTTTGAGAAAAATTAGGTTGAATCTCTTAAGCTCATGTCAGAGGGTGGGAGAGTGAGAAATTGCCCTCTTAATCTTAATGATTATTCTAACCCTAAGTTTTGACCCTGTAAATTTAATAATTGTTGTAATGGGAAAACTATGAGCTAAGATTTTTATTTGGCCTCTAAACCTTGCTTGTGGCAACTGTTGTTTTGTAACCTAGTAGCAGACACTTTTAAACAAAAAAAATTATCCCATAATTCTTCTGACTAATCATAGGTTGTTCTTGTGTCTCAAGTGGATTGTTTTAGTAGGCATTACACTATTGTGAAAATTAAAAATTGATACAATGCTATTCGTAACCTTTAAAAATGATATCCAACATACCCTTCTTCGAGATAATACTAAAAGAAAAATGATTGTCAACAATTAAATATAAAAATCTAACGTATACACACTTAAATAAATAAGAGTATTATAGAAACATTTATAAAATTTATAAATAAAGTCGTAATCATCAATTATTTAGTGACTTGTCTAGGTCCAATTAAACCTAACAAAATTTTATTCCTTCCAAATATAAACGGGAACAAATTGGACGAAATATTAGACGACCAGGCCAAAAACATCCAATACAAAAAAAAATAAAAAAATTGACGAGCATAGATGCTACACCGAGTATAACATTGTCATAGACAAAGGTGTTGCTGTTTCTTTTGGTTTATGTAACTAAAAAATTATCGCACAAGCTAATGTCCGGAGACAAAGACAATGTTTTCTATATGTATATATATTTTTGGATAAACATGTCATGCTGTCCTTAAATAGTTGGCGATCTTTTTCAATTTGATGTTAATGACTGTGAAGTATCCGTCATAGTAAAAGTGGCTGCTTGGAATACACGGCTCTATCTTTTGACCAAGAAAAATAATTCAATAACCACGTTAAAAGACAAGTAAACTTAGAAAACTGAAAACAAAATCAAACTTCTCAGCCACCTCCTCTCACATGTGACTCTCACGAGCAGATTTTTACCATTTGAAGGAAATCGATCAAGTCGCGAAGATTTCGAGGAATAAGTCTTGTGTCAAATATAAGTTAATGGGAGGCCACAGTTTATTAGATTTGAGTTTGCCTGACTGGATTGGTGTAAGGTTTTGAGCTTGAAAATTATATAATTTTGTGTGAGGTTAATTGGGCATTCCCTGTTCTTGTAATATGGCTGGAGAATTGAGTTCTAATGAAACCAGGACCTTTGATGGCAATAAAACTGGTAAAAAAAAATCCGTTCCTGATGATCTTGGTGGGAGAGATTTGGAGGATGGGATCAAAAATCATTGTCCTCGATTGCCATCCGTTAAATTTTTTAAGAAGGTGAGTTTCTACGAATTCTTTCTTTTTGCTTGATATCAAATTTTCTATTATATTCAAGTATGGGTGATTCAGAAAGATAATTGTAGTGAGAAGTATATGTTTTGTTTTAATTAGGAACAGTTGAGTTAAATAGTATTAGCATCTCTGCACTTATCTGTGTTATTAGTACAAATAACTGTTTATAACATACCGAGTAAGTTTACATCTAAATCAGTTTCTCCTTGGGTAAACGGCGACGAATAAAGGAATCCTTTCAGAAGCAGTATGTTTATTTAGTATTTTCCAGAATATTTTCAGTAATGTTTACCCCAAGAAACCAAGAATCCGCTATGCTTTCCCAACAAGAACCTCATATTTCATAGATTTTCTAGACCCAATTTAGGAAGAACATTTAAGGCTATTGGCGATTCATGTTTTGTTCACAAACCTGTTTTTTCAGCAATTCGTTGCTGATTTAGCAAATATTAATATATTCAGGCCTGATCACCATGTGTGAGTTCTCATTAATAGAATTATTTTGGAATTAAGGTTTGATTTTTCATGATTGAAGGTTGCAGCAGAAGTTATAGGAACATTCTTCCTGATCTTTTTAGGCTGCGGTTCTGTTCTTATTGATAAGAAGACTGGTGGTTCCATAACTCATCTTGGGGTGTCACTTGTGTGGGGAATGGCAGTGATGGTATTGATCTACTCCCTTGGTCATATCTCAGGAGCTCACTTCAACCCTGCAGTTACCCTGGCCTTTGCAACTGTCAAGAAAATTCCGTTGAACGAAGTATGTATGTAGTTTTTACAATTGCTGTTATATTTGCTTTTTTGGGAGCTCCTTAAATCTTGCTAGTACTATCATCAAGTTATGGATGTCTGTTATGATTTTAATATATATCGTTACATTTGTATTCTTTCTTAGAAGTAATGAGAAGTGACCTTAGGTATTATTATTGCATTGAAATGACAGATTCCAGGGTACATAGCAGCTCAAGTAGTTGGATCAATCTCTGCTGGATTTGTTCTCCGTTCTCTATTTGGAGAAATAGCACACATGGCAGCAACTGTGCCTGCAGGATCCGATCGCCAATCCTTTGTTTTGGAGGTTCTCATCACATTTCTATTGATGTTTGTGGTTTGTGGAGTGGGCACCGATACTCGGGCGGTACGCACAAATCACCCCTTTCATCTTATCTGTTATCTTTTAAATAAATTCTATTCACCATACACAGTTTATCTAGCTATGAAAAGAACCTGTTAATTCTTATCGTAAAATTATTTCACGTTTTAAACACAATAAAAAACACGAAATTTTGAGAATATATTGGAAGTATCTGCAATTTTATAATTCTTTAAAACTCTTCGGACGAAACGATATTCTGGCAACTTCTGTAGATTAAAGAATCGATTGTTTGATAAATTTGGAGAGAAAAATAAAACGTGGTTTTCATGTCGCCTTATAAAATACTTGAATATACATCAAAGTTTTTTTGTTTCACATTCTGGATACCTAACCTACCCTACGCCACCCAACCCTTCACGAGTATATTTAATTGTCAAAATCGAAACCACATATAGTTCCCGTGACTAAATCCAGCATTATAATTATAAGATTGGTATACGTTTTTAAATAAAAACAGATTGAAATCTGTTGAACAACCTTGTTGATAAATAGGATGCTTCATGTGGATGAGTTGAAACTGTTTTTCCGGCGTGTTTTAGAGTCTTGGCGTTCAAGTGATGTTATTAAATTTTTTGGGATCTAAACCAATTGAGTACGCACTTTTTTATACGATATATTTACCGAATTTACGAGGTAGATATCACCCAAATAAATTTACGGTCAAAAATATAAATTTTCGATTGCACAATGTAGGGTGTAAATACGACGAAATAAGTCAATAAATTTAAGTTCAAAAATATAAATTTTGGATTTCGTATACGAGGAAATAAGCCTATTTTATTCGGGAAAATGAGATAGAATAAATTGCTGTGGAATGTTGTCTTCGATTTTCCTAAATATTTTGCAAATTTATATAATTATATATTATTTCTTTATATTGTTTCCAAAAATTGATATATATTTATTTTAATATGTTTATTTCAAATTTGTTGAAGACCTTTATTTATTGAAATTTTTATAGTGATTTAAGTGATTTTATAACTTTTTCAATATTTTTTATAGACTTAATATTATTTTAAGAGTTTGAAAATTAGATATCTTCAAAATTTATTATAATTATGTGATTACTTTTAAAAAATCTTTATAAAAATAATTATAATATAGAGATATAGTTAGACGTCTTATATTTATATTTACATCTATTTTAATTACACTCTACCACTATACCTTTTATCATTGTAAATTACATATATCATAATTCTTTGTATATATGGACATTCATGAAATGTTAAAGAATATGCTAATTTTCCCGACACTTATTATATTAAACACATGTCGATAAGTTTAGGTGACCCCACCACTCTCTAATCCCCTCCCAAGCTCAACTATAAAGAGTTTAGAGTATAGTAGGCTGCCAACTAGAAACTTTATATATTTAAAATATGTTAATACATATAAACATTGTTAGTTTTTTTTTTTTTTAAATTTTTTCTCCATTCTAGTACATTGATTAACATCTTCATCATTTTATCTAGATTTTTTTAATTGGTGAAGGATATTTTCAAATTAGTATTACCATTCCACCAATGATTCTACTAAATTTGATCTAATATTTATTGTATGCCCAATATTTCACATACCCATAAATGTAATATACTATAACAAAATCTTATAATAAGGTGTTAAAAAATTATATATATATATATATATATATATATATATATATATATATATATATATATATATATATATATATATATATATATATATATATATACTTAAACTTTAAGTGTCTAACCCTTGCGATGCCTATGGAAAGACTTCTGCATATGTTTTATGATTTTTATTTTGATATATTTGAGGTCTATGTCATTTACTATTTGACAATGTTGATTGTATTTACATATGTAATTATTATATAGGTGATTATACTTGTGAAAATATATCACTTTTACTAACCTATGTGATTCATTTATTGAATATTCATTCTATAAGCCATATTAAAGTAATAATCATATACTAACTCTTCATTTTTTTAATTTATGTAATTTCATATTGAAGAATGTTAATTATATTTATCCTTTTATTGTGTTTATTGAAGAATGTTAATCGTGTTCATTTATATAAATATATTATCCAATTGCTATTTTATAAAGAATATTTATTAATCTATACGTTATACTAATTGGAATGTTTAATTGAGCGAGTTGGAGAATTGACAGATTAGCGGTTGGTGTGACATTGCGATGGTTGTAGTTGTAGCTGGGTATTGCATTCTATTCTCAATAAATCCTCAACCCTTATTATTTTAAAAGTGATAATGCTTTTCATTTTTTGAAGTAAATGAACACATTCTATAATATCTAAAGTTTTAAACTAGCTTGTTGTTTCGCAGCCCAATATCTGGAGCATCATTGAACCCCGCAAGGACTATAGGCTCTGCAATCAGGAGAACATTCACAAGCATATGGATTTACATGATAGCACCTCCAATGGGTGCATAAGCAGAGCATGGTCGTATGATCTAATTCGATTGACCAATGAGCTATAGTTAAACTACTACCAAAAGTAAAAAGAGCACATGAATTCAAATCAAACCATTTTTCATCTTATAAATAAGTAAAGAAATTCTTGCAAACTATACATTCCCAACCCCTACATTGTAATTTATAGGTTTATTTCTATATTATTAACTAAAACTAAAATAAAAACATGACGTATAAATTAGAAAACAATTATGTAATGTTAAATTGTGCTATGATTTTAGCACCCATTAATTCTTGTGGATGAAGAAATTATAAAGTGTCCAAACGTACATTGCATATACAAAAACTATATATATTGAAATTTTAATTGTATATTCTCGAACTTCGCATTGCACATGTTGAACTTCACATTATGGGATTAATCCAGACACAACCTTGGAAACATTTCACTAATTCCATGTTTCTAGAAATTTGATAAAGAACATAATTTTATTTTACCATTGCGAATCTAAGATGTGTAATTTATAGTTAGATTAGAGATGAGTGAAATAGTAGGTTATATTTAAAAAAATTTAATTGTTCATCATAATTTAAAGAACATCATTGTGGTTAATAATATATCTAAAGATAAGTACATGCAATTTTTTTATAAACAATACTAAATACACTTTACAAAAAGAAGTGATTTTAGGACAAGTTTGAATATTATATGTTGTTTGTTTGAATTTTTTTCTTTTCTTAAATCATTTCTAGAATTGAAATTCCTATCAAAATCATTCATATATTTGTACGGTTCACTGTAAGTTCGTGAATATAACAAGCACATATAATTTCTACCAAAAATTAATAATGCGAACAATAGATATAAATATTTATTACTATATTTTATATACGCATCTCTATATATTGATAGAGAAGAATACGA
Organism: Taxus wallichiana var. yunnanensis; assembly: GCA_018340775.1. Taxonomy (NCBI): domain Eukaryota; kingdom Viridiplantae; phylum Streptophyta; class Pinopsida; order Cupressales; family Taxaceae; genus Taxus; species Taxus wallichiana. Next base: position 340,759,801 of record CM031237.1, read on the forward strand.
AATATAAATCCATAAACCTTCTCGTGAGATAGATATAGGTGAATTTTAATACAATAAACGAACAAACCATCGAATCAACATTTTATTTTATTGTTAATTTATAGTATTTTAAGTTTTTAAAAAATCGTCCATTAAATTAAAGTTCCCCATTTTCATATGCAAAAATTTTTAAACCCACTCACTTATTTCATTTAATTGAACAAATTGAATGGCGTTGGCTTTAGTCTCTGACCAAAATCCAATAAAACATTCATCATGGGTGTTTTTCTTTAGGAATGGAAATTACGAGGGTTTCCCCAATAAGAGTTCTATTTAAAGAGATCTAAATCTCAAACCAAAATAAATCTTCCTGCAAAATAACAGACATATTATACTCATTGATTTTGACTTCTCCATAAGGAGTATATACGAAAAGGACAATGGGGTTTAGAATATAGGATGCGAAGCTCCATTCGAAAATAAAATTGCTGAACAATTTAAGCGTCTCCTACACTATACCGAATAGGTATTACGAGGTCAAATTTAAGGCATTTATTATTATAAATCTACAGAGCCATGGCTTCTCTATCGGCCCTAGAAATTTTTAACTTTTTACAACTGCCCATAAACAATGTTTATTTTCTCAGTGTGTTATCAAACAATATAGACTCTAATGATAACTACTTTCCATTTGGATTTGAAAGAGCCTTGATAGCATCAAAAAATCAAGATAGTTTCTCCTTTAAAATGTCTCCAATATGAAGAATGCAATTTAAGAATGACACAATAGATGCATACATAGCAAGAAATATCATTTGTAACATGATAATCTCAAAATGAAAATAACTATTGCTTATCGAAGCATTTGATACTTCGAGCTACATAATTTCACAAATTCACAATGACTTCAATATTTTTCATCGTTTTATCATAAAGTGATCATCATGAGAGAGTATTAAATGGTGGACACAAAATATGGAAAAAAAAATGGTCCATATAAAAATACGATAAATATGGGTATATATAAAAATATGGTAATTTTAATAATTAATATTAAACGGCTATTATAAATATAATAACATCAGTTCAAAAACAGATTTGGTGGATTTTTTATTATTTTCAGCTGCAGGTTTTAACTTTTTAAAAATAGATTTGGTGAATTTTTTATTATTTATAGTGCAGGTTTGGGTTTTTGCTTTTTCTATATTTTAAACTACTAAATCCCAAAATTTTCGAAAGGTGGCCGAGGAAAACATAAGAAAACGGAAATTCTCAAAATCTACCATGTTTGGTAATCTGTGGTCATGATAAAGATAGAATACGCAACCACTTTTCCCTAGGGATGAAAGGTCCTACAAAGGCATTATTTCCATGTATTGAAAGAATATAGCCACATCAATTTTGGACAACTCTCATAGATGCCTAAACAATTGGAAAGTGTCAAGTTGGAAATGTATCACAAAGTTGTACCATTTATAATATAATATCAACTTAAATCAATTGTGAATAATCTAGTGCATTTAACAGGAATTATGCCAGCAGTAAGCCACTAGGATGTCTACAATTAAAATCACATATTAGCCACTCTTCTCCACTAAATCGCAAGTCATAAGAAGAACTTCCCTAGCATTTACACAATAACATAGACATACAGAATAAGAGACTAATTCTGATAAGAAATATTATCTGAAAAAATTAATTGTTTTGTGCAGTGATTAACAGAGCTGTGTCAGGGGAACAATATGTATGAAAGATATTTTTCATCATATCTATGAATAACGTAACCATCACTCGTGCAATCGGTTCAAAAATACTTTCTTATTTAAAGGGACAATAGTATGGAAAGAAACAAAACATATTAACAGACTATATGCATAAAATGTCCAATCAGGCTAGAAGTTACTAGACACAATAAGTGCATAAGACATCCTCAATTTGCATGCATGTCTACCAAGGAAGTTACAACCACAACAACTGACAAAATTCCTCTATCCTTTATGCCTTTATGGATGTCCATACCTTGTTCCAAAGCTCCCATTTTGGGACAAGCATGTAGGATGTTGGAAAAGGTTGTGGAATTTGGATTTAAATCTACCAATTGCATTTTCTTGAAACTTTATAAATCCTTTTCAACAAATCTATTTGTGAATAGCCTCGTAATGAATGCTTTCCATGCAAACACATATCTTTGAGGCATTTTGTTAAACAGTTCACTTTCCTTTTCTATGCCTCCACATTTTGCATGCATGTCTAACAGGGCAGTTGCAACCACAACATCTTACAAAATTCCTCTATCCTTTATACTTTTATGGATTTCCATACCCTGTTTCAAAGCTCCCATTTTGGCACAAGTAGATAGGATGTTGGCAAAGGTTGTGAAATTTGGCTTTAAATATACCAATTACATTTTCTTGAAACTTTCTAAAGTCTTTTCAACAAATCCATTTTACAAATAACCTGCAATCAATGTTTTCCATGCGAGCACATCTCTTTGAGGCATTTTGTCAAGTATACATCTAACAAAAAATTATCTTCCAATATTCTTTGATAATTGTCTAAGTCTTTCCCTAAATTTTCCACTTTGACAGTTCGAGGATATTAGAAAAGGTTGTGAAGTCTAGCTTTACACCTACTAATTGAATTTGCTTGAAATTTTCCAAGGCCTTTTCAACTAACTTATTTTTTACAAATCCTACAATCATTGCAATCCATGAGACCACATTATTTTCAAGAAAATTTTGATGAGGTCAAATGCTTCCACATTTTTCCTACATATCTACTAGGGAACTTGCAATTACAACATATTATAAAGTCCCTTTTCTAATTTAATTACTACATATATTTGAGGAGAGGTGATGGGAGATAACGTTCGGGGATCTGCGGGAGGAGAGGTGAAGGATGTTTCAAGCAGGACAAGGATCGGGGGTGTGACCTCATGGGCTTAAAGGTTGTTTCGGGTGCCACACGGGGCACCCATCAAATTAGTGCCTTCTTGGGATGTTGTTTCCCCTCATCTGGAGATTCTTGATACAATTCTAGAAATATCCAATAACCACTTCAAATTTGTTCTTTGGTGGTCGCAGATTAAATATAGACTCTGTGCGAGAATGGTGCAAAATGAAGTGGTAATGCAAGGTGGAGGTTAGGGCTATGGCTAAGGATGATTTCATATTCTTCTTCCATGGAGAAATATTTTCTTCTACGAAGAATAGGGTCTTCGATGTATTCTTCTAGGAGCCCCACGGTTCTTTGGGAAACTGGCTCTCAGTATTATGCAATGGCAACCTGGGTAGTTTTCCTCTTTACATAAACTTCCGATATGGATTCGACTCAATGCTCTGCCGTTGGAGTTCTGGGAAGCGGATATTTTTTTCGAAATAGAAAGAGATTTTGGGGTGCTCCTTGCTGTGGATCTGGCTACGAAGGCTTGATCAAGACTAGTTTTTGATAGAATGTGCATTAACGTTTCTGTGGGATCCAAAGTGCCGAATAGTATCCTTCTAGATATGGTAGATGGAAACCACGATCATGCCATTGAAAATTAAAAGTCCAGGATCATCTGTAAGAAATGCAGGAAAGTGGATTTTGACGTTGTGTTATGTTGTTGCGGGCACTTTCCAGACCAGGATATTGTTGACGAGGATTCCCTTCGGGTTCCGATCCCTTAGATATATTCGGATCTCAAATATTTATTTACAGAGGAGGATGCTAAGGATGATGTTGTTGATTGTTCCGGTTGCGTGGGAGATGGATCGCCATTTACATTTCAAGTTATAAGTTCTCCATACAATTAGAAGGTTTCAAGTCTGAATCTTGGTCCTCTGAGTGTGATTGGTGGGTTGGGGAGTAGCGTTTCGGGAAAGCCAGAGGGGAGCGACTCTCGTGATGAAATGTCTCACTTTGTTAAGATCAAAACAACTTTGGATTTTGATGGTTTATTGCCTACACCGTCAACTGTGAATGTTTCTGCGAAACCAGTGCAGGATTCCTCTCACGAACAATCTGTTATTGACCATTTTGACGGATTGGTGGAATGGGAGGCAATCGGTGAGCAAATAGAAATTTCAAAATTCAAAGCTTGCTTTTACTCTGCTCCGACATATTTGCTGATGTTTGCCTTCGTGGAAACTGCTGAGCACCACATGGACCATAGGGGATGCGACCCTTTGGCTGAAAGAAATTTTTCTTCTAATGGTAATTTGGAAGTACATCTTGGTATGGATGTGAGAGGGCCCCACAATGAAACCCTGGTTGTCTGGGCCATTGCTTTGGATGTCGAGGTGGGATAGTGATCAAATTTGAAGTCGTCAATGCCCTTCAAACGTCTTTTAACTTGTCATAGAAGGGTGCTTAAAAGTTTATACTTCAAAAAAAAAAAAAAATTAAAATTACCCGTCAAAATTAAAAAGTGGTCATTTATATTGATTTTTCATTAGAAGGGCCAAGTCAAAAAATAACTTTTCATACAAATATTATGCCATATTAATTTTATAACTATTAGAGTTATTTTATTAAATAAATTAATAAATAAATAATATAATAATACATATTATGAAATTACGTCAACGTATCCTTTGGATCCCAATTTTCTCCACTACTTGAGCAATTAAAAACAAAAAAATTTTAAAAAGAGAGTCAGTAATTTAAGGAAACATATAAATCGGTGATTTGGTATACCTAGCAAAAATCTAATGACTTTCTTTTACGCCCATATTTATGCAATTAAATTTAAAATCTGTTTAGATAACCAGAGATTAAAAATAGAATATTATAAATAATGTTCCTCAAGAAATTAACTCCTCTGAGTCTCCATGCCTATCTAACATCATGCGTTGAAATTTATTACCAATTATGACACACCAAATTGCAATCCTTCCACTTCACCTCATTCTTTCTTGGGTATTTATAATATTTTTCTCGTAAAGGCTTTTTTTGACACTTGTAAAATAATATGGGAAACTTTTGTTTGAAACTTGTGAGTAAAATGGGAAATACCGTAGCTTAAATAGAAACAAAAAAAACAATAGTAACTTTCTATCTTAACTTCCCAATTTTATAGAAATCCATTTTTGTCCACATTGAATGTATACGGTTGCTGAAATTTTTCAATTTCTTAAATCTTGATTGTTATTTATACAGTTCTTGTCCACGGACCACAACCATACACAAACAAAAAAGAAAAAACCAGCCCATTCAAGCAAATGCAGTCTGCAGACATGTTTTTATGCTAAATAAATGAGGCCGTAGAAAGACCGACCTAAATATATTCTCTTGCGAGAGGTTTTTCTGTTTATTTTCGCTGGGTTTTTCTTGATAGCTGGATTATTTGAGGACTTGTCCAGGCGAAAAATTATTCTTGTATTCCAAGATAGTTTAAGGTATGTAATATTTTACCTTATTTAATTTTTTGAAGTCTCAAAATAGTTTTTTTATGTTATTACAACATTTATAGGATTATCAATAACTGGATCATGGATGTGCAAATATTAATCCATGAATTCTTATTTTTAATATTCTATATTTTTTGATTCATTATTTTAAAATATTGTTTGCATTATAAATTGCAGAAAAATGAAGAAAATTGGTCGTCCAAAAAAACATGGAAGACAAACAACTCTTGTTGATGCATTCAAATTGAGACAAGATTCGTGGTCTTCAAATCCAGTGGATGATAATGACCATCTCATCAACAATGATGTTGAAAATATCGAAGAAGAAGAACCTTCATCGCCGAAGAAAGGTAAGTTAACCACTACTAATAGGAAATTTAAGCCTTCATGGAAGTTTGTGCATAAATGGTGTTATTGTGTCATAACACTAGATGGAAAAGAAAGGATCAAGTGTTTGTGGTGTGTCAAATACAAAACAGATACTCCATTTGCCACAGAGGGTAGTACTACAATTCAGTTGAGTGGATTGAATGGTCATGCAAATTCAGAGGCCCATAAGAGAGCAATACAACTTATGGAGTTTGAAAACAAAAATCATGTTTACCAATAACAAAGCATGTTGAACTTATGGTTGATGCTGAAAAATCAAGAATAATCAGTGTTATGGAGACAATGTATTTTATAGCTATTAAGGATTTACCTTTAGAAGTTTATAAAGACATGTGTGATTTACATAGATACAAAGGAACTCCTAACATGCCATTATCTGATGAATATTCAGCATATACAAATGTTGCTTCTAGAAAAGAGTTCTTATCTACTGCAAAAAATCTTTATTGGGAAAAACTTAAGGCAGAAATATTTTGCAGTCCCTTTTATGCTATTTTGGTTGATGAAAGTACATATAGGACAATGGAGAAACACCTAATTATCTATGTTAATTATTTGAAAAATGGAGGGAATGGATCATGTGTGACTAGATTTCTTCGTCTCCTCAAAATAAAAGATGGAACTACACAATCTATGTATGAATCCTTAACAAATTTATTATCAGAAATGGAGCTGCCAAAACACAGGATGGTAGGATTTGCATCAGATGGAGCATCCTCTATGAGAGGTTTACATGGAGGTTTAGCTACTAAGTTAAATCATGAAATACCCCACTTGGTTTCCATTCATTGTGTTGCACATCGTGAAGCTCTAGCTGTTGTAGATGCTTCACATGCTTTCCCTGAAATTGAATACATTGATAAATTTGCAAATAAAATATATTCATGGTTGGGGAAGTCAGCAAAAAGACATGGTGAACTCAAAGAGTTAATGGAATTATTTCAAATTGATAGGTTGCAGGTTCTTCAAATCCATCATGTCCGTTGGTTATCTAGAGGGCAAGTTATGGTTAGACTTGTTAAGTTGATGCCAACATTACTACAAGAATTCAAACATGGTGACACAAAATTGTATGAAATGGGAACAATATTTCAGGTTCAATTTTGTATGCATTTGCTTGCAGATGTTCTCAGTGAATTAAATAAGCTAAGTCAATGATTTCAAGAGGAGAATATTGATATCACTATCATTGGTACTCATTTAGATGTACTTATTGAGATTCTAAAAAGGAGATTTCTTAAGTTCACCTTTGGAACAGGTTCTCAATATGTTTCTAAATATTTACAGAAGGCTCAAAATGGATGTTTGGAGTTTGTTGATTGCACAGGTATTTCACATGTACATAACCTCAGGTTTGAATCTATACCTGAGACACTTGGATCTGGCACTCTGGAGGATAACATTCATTTGGGTAAAGCATTTGTTCAGAAGATAATTGATTGCCTCAATATTAGGTTTGTTGACATGAAAATATTTAATCTGCAAAGATTTTTAGTCCTCATTGTTACTTTGATGAAGAGGATGGGCGAGACATTGAAATACAAAGGTGGTTGGAAAATTTATGTAAAAATTTGATGTTGGTGATGCTCCAATAATTGACACAGAAAAATGTCAGGGAGAATTAGACAGTTTTGTTGTGAATCTACATAAAGCACATCCAAAGAAGACTATGTTCAAGGCATGGGAGCAATGTGGAGAAGATGAAATGTGGAAAGATTCATTCCCTAATTTAATGAAACTATGGAAAATAGTTCTCACACTTCCAACAAGTACATCAACGTGTGAAAGAGGATTTTCTAAGTTAAATCACATTAAAACTATTGAGAGGTCTAGACTTTGTCTAGATACATTAGACACATTAATGTTTTTATCTCTTTCTGCACCTCAAAATTTGGATATAGTAGATTGGAATGAGGTATATGAGGAGTGGAAAAGAATGAAATCTCGTAGACCTCTTCCTTTGAGTAATGCAAGTTGAATATGTAATCACTTTGTTGAATCTTGAGTATTTTATTGAACTATTTTCAAAAAAATTGGTTGATTGTTCAATATTTAATAATTTTGACAATTTTCATATTTATTTTATATAAAATAATAAAAATATATAAAAAGGTAATTAAGATTTTCTTTTTCCAATTGAAGGAAATCTATTTTATAATCTGTCAATTATGAAGGGTCAAGCTTAACCTAGCCTTTCAAATTAAAATATGGGTAGCCCTTCAAATTTGATCACTGGGTGGGATGGAATAAGGTCCATTCTAAAAACTTAGTATTGTCCGGTTTGATCACGCCTTGAGGAGTCAATCTCGTATTGATTCCTAGTATGGCGTCATAATGTATATGTTTGTCATAGTGGTTGGATTTTAGTAGAGGCCTCTCCATTTGTGCATCAAAGTTATATCCTCTCTCCTTCTATATTCGGGGTTTTCTTTTCCCCTAAAAAAAAACTATTTTTACCCTATTTGAAAAAAATCCCTTCTCAATAATTCGCATTGATTCCCACAACCTATTTGAAAGATCCTATTCTAACATAGCATGGGAGTATGATAGAAAAGGTGAATTGGTCAAATTAGACACATGTTCCTTCCATTTGGTAAAATGATGTCAATACTTTAAGAGGATGCCCATATCTTTTGTTGGTTGAAATTGAGGGCAAGGTGAATGTGTGTCCAACATTCTGGAACTAAATCTGGTCACTCTTTTGTGATGTAATATATATGATTGGAACTAAATCTTGGTCACTCTTTTGAGTCATGCATGTCTATCAGGGTTGTTGCAACTACAACATCTGACATGTTTCTTCTATCCTTTATGGTTTGTTAGATGTGCATACCCTGTTTCAAAGCCCCCATCTTAGCACAAGAAGGTAGGATGATAGAAAAGGTTGTGGAATTTAGCTTTAAATATTCCAAATGCATTTTCTTGAATGTTTCTAAAGCCTCTTCAACAAATCCATTTTTTGCATAGCCAATACTAGGAGGTAGAAAATCCATTTTTTGACATGCCACATTTTTTACATTCAGAGCAATGGTGTGTAGCTATGATCACTTTTAAACATTTTTGTAACTGCATGCAAATACCTCTTTCATTTTCATTTTCAAATGTAAAAATCACATTTTTCCAAATGTAAAAATATATATAATAATATATATATATATATATATATATAGCTATAGCTTTAACACAAACTACATTCCTCTTTACAAACAACAACACTTCCATTGATATTTGGGCCATATAACATGCTCAATCTCTCGAATGCCTCGAAATTTATAGGTGAGTAAGGAATGCACGTTTGAACACGGTGCCTATCTTTATAGGCCTACTCCAAGGGGTTAGGATATAATTTATCACATCTAGGCCATCTTTTCTTCCAAGAAAATATTAGATTCTTTGTCATCTTGAAAATACCTTCTTTTCAATGTAAAAGTATTAGGGAATTTTGTCAAATAAATAAATCACTGAAAATACTTTCCAATCAAACATCCTCACATGTTTCACCAACTATTGCTTTGTATTCTTACCCTGTTGATGAAAGTGCAACAAAAGTCTACCCGTGAAATAATAGCCGGTCCTAAATTGACTCTATGTGTAACACCCCAAAAATACCAACACATACAACACAAAGAAATACCGGATAATTTTTTTGACTTTTTTTTGACACAACACGACACAACATGTCGTCACAAGGTTACAACCAACACCAGAACCACTTGTTACTGGGGAGAGCACAAGGTCAGCATGGAAACGTTCACACCTATCAAGGACAATGTACTCTTCTTTGACAAAAGACAACATGGAAGTCCAATCCACATGACACACTCACAGCTAGGGCATCCCATGAGGAATTTCTTGTTAAATTTTCTTGTTTACTAAAGTGTCTCTTAATTCTTAACTTACGTTCTTATAAAATTTCATGTAATGATTCACACAATTCTTTTCACAAGGGAGAACTTCTTTCTTTTCAACTATTGACTAAATAGCTTAAGGCCAAGCTTTCTAAACTAGGATCATCAATTTTATGTCCAAAGCTTTCTTATTCATTTGATTTTAGAACATTTTCCATTTCTTACAAGGTTAATTAATCTTACTCAAGCCACTAACACATGTTTCATACCTCTATTGCACAGGTGAAAGCATAAGTTCCGATTGAGGGAAAGTACCGCTTAGGGTTTCATAACAATAACCTTCTTGTTTAAGGATCAAATTTTGACCTTGCTTAAGAAATATCACCATGAATCAAGGCAAGGGTTAACAAAACAGGACAACATAATTTAGCTTCAGGGTCACATTGTTTACTATCAATCTTTCATTGAGGTTAAGAGTTTATCAAGATTGGTTAAATGTTCCATCTAGACTTTACTTAATTAAGTTTGACAAAGGAGAACATTCCAAACGATAGAGAGAGATTTAAGGTTTAATTAATCGATTTCCCTCCTACTTATTAAATCCTATCATCTTCTAAAATCTAACCATTGCTTTCACCATGAGGTCATTTAAGATTTCACCATAAAAGGATAATGTTTATTAGCTTGGCTCGAAAATAAAAAAAAAAATAATAAGTTATCATATTTCGTTACAAAAGATAGTTTCCTCTTGATTGTTCCAGGTCTCAAAGGTTATCAAGTAGATCACATCTACATTAATATGTTCATATACATAAATTTTGGTTTAACTTTTATCAGGACTATCCAGCTCACTTTATAGTGCTTACAAACTCATTGCTACTAAGCCTTAGGAGGATTTACAACTCAACATTTTAACTCAAGAGCAAAGTTTAACAGTACTCATTTGCGGAAACAAAACAAGGTTATATCAATTCATTCCAACATGATGCACAAATCAAAGGGACATACCATCTCTATTGAACCATGACTAGGGAGCAAGAGAGTAATAACATGGGACATGCCCCGCTACTATTCTAAGGATTAAAATTCACTAGAATATCCCATAACCAAGCGGTAATCAAATTTCATCTTTCACATGATAACCAAACAAACCAAAGTTTCAACAGTTACAACAACAATACTCTACAATACATTTACTAGGCACTGACCCTTCTTCTAAAATGTCCAAAGGCCCTTTCCAAATTTTATAACATAATACACATTCGTACAAAGGAACATCATAACCAAGATTGATGCAATAATCTACAAGTCTTTCCATCATCTAACCACGTAAGCCATCTGCAACAATTAATAACCTGAGTCAGTTCGCGAGAACTGAGCAAGATAAGACTATACATAGCAACAATAAGCTACTAGCTAACAATACCATGAAAGGAAACATTCTATTTCAGGAAATGGATCAAAGTTCTAACCTCTAACAACCTTTTGAAACAAGATATAATTTTCAACATATCAACTAAGAAGAAAACCATAAGTTTTAGTTATGAAGATACCTCTAAAACTACAAAAGTTTGACAACCAAATACGCAAGACTATGAAATTTAAATGAATAGACACAAGAGTTGAGAGTATTAGGATTTCAATCATATAATCCCGTAGATTACGTGATTGAAATCTAAAGTGTAACCCATCAATCCACATTCTCAAGGTGAAGTCAAAAGATAAAAACCAGACCCGATCTTAGCTGCCAAAAGAATATAGTTTTGGAATCGTTCCATAGGGCCATAGGCCTAATAGGCTATAAATGAACAACGAGGGTAAAAAAAAGTTCCATCATGTAATCAAAAAGGTTTAAAGGATGAAAATCTTATATTCAAACCCACAACCATTATATCTTAGGTAATAAGTGACTTCATAGCTAATAAGGATGAGTGGAAAGGACGGTAAGAATGTCCGGAATAGGTATTGCCTAACAGCTTACCTACTGAACATAACCAGGGCCGGAATAGCGACAAGCCTCATTAATACCCAAGTTGAGTAGGCAATCTAGCATTCTAAACACATCCTTGCAATTTTCATAATACCTTAGATTTATAATCCTCCCGTTTTAGAGGAACATAGCCATGAATCTAGACTTGGTTGAAATTTTCCGACGTCAACTCACTTTCTAATATCATAAACGATGTATAAAAAGGAAAAGGTCTCTCAACTCTCCTTAATTTACATCTCATCACTAAGTTTATGGTAACCTATGCAGTGATTAAACACATAATATACCATTGAAGATAGATATCCTCCAATAACGAACTTCTATAACGATGTAATTACAATTATTACGCTCGACACATAAACAAACTATTCCATAGCTTCTTTTCCCTTTTTAGACAACAAAATATATTCACGACCTTCCATCACAATCATTCTAAATTTGTAATGAAAGGTCACTCATCAAGAAGGAAGTACAAAACAAGTTTGACTAAATTAAGGAACTTCATATTACCTTAAGCAGTTGATGAAAACCTTAACTTTCACGAACCGTGAAAGATATTACCTTACTCCATCAAGGCATTATGTCTATACATGATTAAATTGATCACACAAGGAATCATCAACATACCATATCTTAACACCATAAAGGTCATTAATTTTATCAAATTTTACTCATAGAAAGAGTAGAATCAAAATGGGGTTCTATCAATAATTTATGCCCTTCTATCAACCCAGGACATATTTTCGGCCCAAAACTTCCTTCTTAACAAGCATATATATTGAACTTCTAATTTCCAAAAGCCCTAATAATTTTCACAATACACGAAGTGCATAATCACGCTTATCATAAAAATAAAATAATAATTTAACTGTATGTTTTCCTCTAGGGCAACAACATAACAGGAAACCAATACTAGTCAACGCTGCAACATTCTAGGCGATTACATACCCAGGTTCACAAAAGAAACAACGACATTTTTGCAGAAGGAAGTAACTTTAAAATTATATATATATATATATATATATATATATATATATATATATTCATATGATCAATCAAAGCATACACTGAAAACCTTTGTTTGTTTTATAAATAAAAGGGTTTGATCACGTCAACAAGGACAACCAACAGAGGCAAATCCAGAAGTAACAACTGTTAACCATATACTGAACGCAAATCCACAAAATCACAGATTTAAACCAATTTCTAGAAAGAAAGAGTTTCATTTCAAGAGGTTTATTAGATACTAGCATATTATGTATATGGTTAGTCTATCTTGCTTGTTTTAACGCATCCACCAGTCGTGAACATCCAGTGAAGGATCAAGGACTGCTACATGCCACACGCCTTCCGCTTTATCCTCTGCTTCACTAGTCTTTTCTTGCAATATACCACACCAGGATTCCCTTTTGAAGGCACGACTAGAAGGATGCAATAGGTGGCTGTCCAAACACTAGATTGCTTCCATGCAGCTGCTTTGGGGGTGAGAGTCAAATTGCTTACCACTCAGTCTGAGAGCACTTGCGCCAGAAGGCTAAACACCAACCATGGTTTGAAGCTCGGATACAAGACATAATGATTACATCGCTCTTGGTTCTGAAAGGCATCTACCGTATTGATACACAATCCTTTTCCTTTATCATATTTGGGGACAACATCAAACTCTCGGTGTAAACATTGCAGCTGAAGCTTGTAAGGTGATGATAATTCCAACAGAGTCCTTTGTGCCTACCAACTTAGTGACCTATTGAAGCAGCTCAAAAATGGCAAAGCAAATTGTGTTTCATGAATATTCTGATCTGAAACAGATCCACCTCCAAGGGATACTCTTCCATGAGTTACAACGAAAGACAACAAGAAAACAATAGAGAAACCTAACAATAAATTTCATCAGGTCTTCTGGTAATACTCCCACTGTCACATAATTGATTTTGACAGAAACAACTCAGTACATGTTCTGGATCTGAAAAAAATATCCTGCTACCTTCATCTCCCAAGACATTTTCTCCAACATTGCATAGATCTCCTGTGCCCGTGGGTGCAATCTGTCACCTACACAAAACGCATGCACCATTTTATTGCCTTTAATCCAACTACACCAAGTTTCTTTTTAACTCCTCTATCCTTCATCGATCTCCTAAAAGCTCTCTTGCATAGTGAACTGTGCTTCATGAATATTCCGATATGAAACAGATCCACCTCTATGAGATCCTCTTCCATGAGTAACATCGTGGAACAAGCAAGGTCTCGAGAGGGATCTCTGTAATAAATTCCATCGGGTCTCCTGGTAACACTCACACTGTCACTAAATCGATTTTGATGAAAATATCTTGAAGGAGAAATCCCGAATTGAGGATGCAGTCGAAACTGAGCAGCTAACGACATAGTTGGTCGACCTGCTTGCTGGAAGTGCTCATAATGGCTTCTACTACCCTGCAACAAGCCTACCGCCTGGCTAAGAGGCCCTTGGCCTTTCTGTAACACTGGCTGGGAAGCGCAACGTCAATAATGGCCCCGTTCTGTTGGAGGAGATCATCAATGGATCTCCACCAGGTGCATCACTGTAACTAATGGCCAGCTGCTTCACCGAGGCCTGGACATGGCTCCAAACTTGTCTCAGCCAGTCCCACAAGGCGGAACACCAGATTTCTTCGAGGTGAAGATCAACCCTTTCGCGCGTGCATTCTCTACAGATTGGCCCGGGGACCTTCCTCGGTCTCCATTAATTGGGACGGCCGAAGCACCTCGCCACCGTACCCCTCAATATGTTGTTGCGCGACTGAGAAATTGAAGCAGGAGAAACTGAAGTAGAAACGGAAGAGACAAGAAAATCCACCACAGCGTAGAAGCCATCTACAAATGCGCAGAAACCCATACGCATTTAATAACGTAATCGAAATAAGATCATGGTGGAGAAAAATGGGACTCCACCGAATCCCACGGTCTCACGCCACCCAGATAATTTAAGTTCATTAAAGAAGTGACAAAATGTCACCCATCTCACAACTAACCGGTAGAAAAAATGTGCTTCACTGCATTGCCAAATAGAATAAACAAATACAGTCTATTTAAAAATGCCAAATTAAGTATTATAGTGAATAAAACCTGCACTAATCCATGAGATGTCAATTTTTCCTTATCATCAACATATGTCTCCATGGGCTGTAAATGGGAACAAGCGCACAAAAATATTAGGTGAGGTGATTGGTAAATAAAAGTCTCCACCATTGAATGTCCCAAAAGAAAAACACGTTACACTTTGATGACGGAACAATAACATATGACAGTATACCATGAACACCGTTGTTTATTAATAATAAGATGTAGTGTCAAGAAAGGCTACAGTGACTCGTGAAGCTTGGACAAAGTACTTAGGAGATGGGACATTACATTCTCCTCCCCTTAAGAAAGCATCGTCCTCGATGCGACATAACACGGCGGAAAAGAAAAGGGGCGCAACAAGGAATAGATAAAGAAGCATACACACCCTATGGTTTAAAATTTTAGTTGATTACAACACGGTCACAAAGTAGCCTTAGGAACATTTGGTAGAAATTTTAACTTTCAATGTTCTGTGAAGATTGGTAGTTCTTTCTTGTTCATCATTTCATTAGTCTCTTTCCATTAGCATTATTCTTAGTTTAATTGCTTTTAAAATTTCATCATTGAAGAGTTTTGGTTTATTCCTTATTGTGGGTGCCCAACATGAACTATTAACACAACACTCTATCAGGTTCACAAGACCCTACAGATTCACAAGCACACAAGTATATACTTCATGATTGTATTACACCACAAAAAGGTTACTCAAATACGGAATAGAATAGGCACAGTCCACATAACGTAGTACTCATCACACATCAATGACTGACACACAAAAATACTCAAACAAAAGAGTACTACAATCCACCAGACATTTCCTCAATTTGCAATCAATGAAAAACTCACATAACACCAAACCATGCTACAGGTACATAGTGTCCACAAGGGAATCAATGACATAACCACAACATCACAACACATATCCATCTGACATGAGTAACACATACATCAAAAGACCACTACCAAACATCACCATAACTCAACATATATCCCAAACATCAAACATATAGACAAATATCATAAGCCTCCTCTTATGCCTCCTATGCCTCCCTCAAGCTCTTATGCCTCCCTCAAACTCTTATGCCTCCCTCAAGCTCTTATTCCCCCTCAAGTCTCTTATGCCTCCTCAAACTCTTATGCCTCCCTCAAACTCTTATGCCTCCCTGCCTTATGCCTCCCTCAAACTCTTATGCCTCCCTCAAGGAGGCCGGTTGTCCCTATGGTCCAAGACACATAGAGTTCGAACACTCCTAACCCAAGTGACATAATAACGCGTGGTTCAACAACCCGCTAGTTATATGTACTCCTTGGGGCGTACCCCCATACAACGAAGCGGGTCCATAGGTCCAACCAATCCATGGTGCATCCCATGACCCTATTCCACACATCACGACATTAGAACTAGCACAAGAATCCAATCAAAGTGCCAAGTGGCAAAGTACAAGCCTTGGGCAAGGCGGTAAAAATTCTAGATTTAAAAGAAGACCCCAAATCAAGCTAAAATAAATGGCCAAATAGCCAAAGTTAGTATCAAAATCCCCATGTTAGTGCCACAAACCAAGGAAATGCCCAAAATTGTAAAGCATTGCAATCAAGAAAAGATGCTGGTCCTTGCAAAATAAAGTAAAAGCTCAATTTACGAATAAAATCAACTTATAATAATGTCACATTACGATAACTGTGTGGCCTTATCTAGCCACCAAAGGGGTACTCAACGAGTTGCTAGCACTCGAACATCGAGCCTCAGCTCGTAAAATACATATCAATAATACGACTGTCATCACCTCCATCTGAATCATCCCGCCACCCTTCGACAAGGCTAAACATAGTCATAGATACACTAAGGTTGCATACATACAACCACATAGGGAGAGAGGAAAGAATCACATGTTATCTACTAAACCGAGTTTTAGCTCGAGTTATTGACCCATGGTACACCATTCCTCACTCTCAACATACACTTCTACCGATTTCCCTCAGGATCGGTTAGCGTAAGGTTCACAACATAACATGCAACTACAGTACTAACATAACGGTGGCACACACATAACTACCATAACGTCTTACGTATGGTACATATACAGGGTAGATCACGATCATACATTCACTGAGTGTAACACGTCACTTTACCACATTCTGCACCCAAAGTGCAAGCACCATACAATAGGGTTCATACACTCACCGTATGACCCAAAATCACAACATGAAGCATTACATATTACACAACTCATATATACGATGAACATAATAACATCACAACATAACAATAATTGCTTCATAACAAGGTGGTACACACATTTCTTCAAAACATGGTAAAAACATCATGATACAACTCATTTCTTTTAACATCAATCTAGTCATACAACACGTTGATACACTTACATATCACAACATGTCACAATGTTCCAACACTATGTCATCCACATTATAATTCTTTTCACACGCCACAAACAGTAATTCACACGTGAACTCTTCATAGAATCCACAAGAAGGAGAGAGAATACTCTCATCCCCAACACATCAACATGATGACAAATACGCACTGAGTGACATACACATCACGTGCGTTCACAATATCACAATTACGACAATAATCACATCACGCTTAAAGCACATTACTCTTCCAATATAAATCATCATCATGCAACATCATCATCATCATGCAGTATCATCATGTAACACCACCACCACCATGCAACATCATCATATAACACCAATCCGGCCCATAGGTTCGAGAGCATGAACCTACGCTCTGATACCAAATGTAACACACCAAAAATACCAACACAAGGACAACACAGTGAAATACAGGATAATTTTTTTTTGACTTGCTTTGACACAACACGACACAACATGTCGTCACAAGGTTACAACCAACACCGTGAACCACTTGTACGGGGAGACCACAAAGGTCAAAGACGGAAACGTTCACACCTATCAAGGACAATGTACTCTTCTTTTGACAAGACAACATGGAAGTCCAATCCACATGACACACTCACAGCTAGGGCATCCCATGAGGAATTTCTTGTTAAATTTTCTTGTTTACTAAAGTGTCTCTTAATTCTTAACTTACGTTCTTATAAAATTTCATGTAATGATTCACACAATTCTTTTCACAAGGGAGAACTTCTTTCTTTTCAACTATTGACTAAATAGCTTAAGGCCAAGCTTTCTAAACTAGGATCATCAATTTTATGTCCAAATCTTTCTTATTCATTTGATTTTAGAACATTTTCCATTTCTTACAAGGTTAATTAATCTTACTCAAGCCACTAACACATGTTTCATACCTCTATTGCATAGGTGAAAGCATAAGTTCCGATTGAGGGAAAGTACCGCTTAGGGTTTCATAACAATAACCTTCTTGTTTAAGGATCAAATTTTGACCTTGCTTAAGAAATATCACCATGAATCAAGGCAAGGGTTAACAGAACAGGACAACAAAATTTAGCTTCAGGGTCACATTGTTTACTATCAATCTTTCATTGAGGTTAAGAGTTTATCAAGATTGGTTAAATGTTCCATCTAGACTTTACTTAATTAGGTTTGACAAAGGAGGACATTCCAAACGATAGAGAGAGATTTAAGGTTTAATTAATCAATTTCCCTCCTACTTATTAAATCCTATCATCTTCTAAAATCTAACCATTGCTTTCACCATGAGGTCATTTAAGATTTCACCATAAAAGGATAATGTTTATTAGCTTGGCGCGAAAAAAAAAAAAATAATAATAAGTTATCATATTTCGTTTACAAAAGATAGTTTCCTCTTGATTGTTCCAGGTCTCAAAGGTTATCAAGTAGATCACATCTACATTAATATGTTCATATACATAAATTTTGGTTTAACTTTTATCAGGACTATCCAGCTCACTTTATAGTGCTTACAAACTCATTGCTACTAAGCCTTAGGAGGATTTACAACTCAACATTTTAACTCAAGAGCAAAGTTTAACAGTACTCGTTTGCGGAAACAAAACAAGGTTATATCAATTCATTCCAACATGATGCACAAATCAAAGGGACATACCATCTCTATTGAACCATGACTAGGGAGCAAGAGAGTAATAACATGGGACATGCCCCGCTACTATTCTAAGGATTAAAATACACTAGAATATCCCATAACCAAGCGGTAATCAAATTTCATCTTTCACATGATAACCAAACAAACCAAAGTTTCAACAGTTACAACAACAATACTCTACAATACATTTACTAGGCATTGACCCTTCTTCTAAAATGTCCAAAGGCCCTTTCCAAATTTTATAACATAATACACATTCGTACAAAGGAACATCATAACCAAGATTGATGCAATAATCTACAAGTCTTTCCATCATCTAACCACGTAAGCCATCTGCAACAATTAATAACCTGAGTCAGTTCGCGAGAACTGAGCAAGATAAGACTATACATAGCAACAATAAGCTACTAGCTAACAATACCATGAAAGGAAACATTCTATTTCAGGAAATGGATCAAAGTTCTAACCTCTAACAACCTTTTGAAACAAGATATAATTTTCAACATATCAACTAAGAAGAAAACCATAAGTTTTAGTTATGAAAATACCTCTAAAACTACAAAAGTTTGACAACCAAATACGCAAGACTATGAAATTTAAATGATTAGACACAAGAGTTGAGAGTATTAGGATTTCAATCATATAATCCCATAGATTACGTGATTGAAATCTAAAGTGTAACCCATCAATCCACATTCTCAAGGTGAAGTCAAAAGATAAAAACCAGACCCGATCTTAGCTACCAAAAGAATATAGTTTTGGAATCGTTCCGTAGGGCCATAGGCCTAATAGGCTATAAACGAACAACGAGGGTAAAACAAAGTTCCATCATGTAATAAAAAGGTTTAAAGGATGAAAATCTTATATTCAAACCCACAACCATTATATCTTAGGTAATAAGTGACTTCATAGCTAATAAGGATGAGTGGAAAGGACGGTAAGAATGTCCGGAATAGGTATTGCCTAACAACTTACCTACTGAACATAACCAGGGCTGGAATAGCGACAAGCCTCATTAATACCCAAGTTGAGTAGGCAATCTAGCATTCTAAACACATCCTTGCAATTTTCATAATACCTTAGATTTATAATCCTCCCATTTTAGAGGAACATAGCCATGAATCTAGACTTGGTTGAAATTTTCCGACGTCAACTCACTTTCTAATATCATAAACGATGTATACAAAGGAAAAGGTCTCTCAACTCTCCTTAATTTACATCTCATCACTAAGTTTATGGTAACCTATGCAGTGATTAAACACATAATATACCATTGAAGATAGATATCCTCCAATAACGAACTTCTATAACGATGTAATTACAATTATTACGCTCGACACATAAACAAACTATTCCATAGCTTCTTTTCCCTTTTTGACAACAAAATATATTCACGACCTTCCATCACAATCATTCTAAATTTGTAATGAAAGGTCACTCATCAAGAAGGAAGTACAAAACAAGTTTGACTAAATTAAGGAACTTCATGTTACCTTAAGCAGTTGATGAAAACCTTAACTTTCACGAACCGTGAAAGATATTACCTTACTCCATCAAGGCATTATGTCTATACATGATTAAATCGATCACACAAGGAATCATCAACATACCATATCTTAACACCATAAAGGTCATTAATTTTATCAAATTTTACTCATAGAAAGAGTAGAATCAAAATGGGGTTCTATCAATAATTTATGCCCTTCTATCAACCCAGGACATATTTTCGGCCCAAAACTTCCTTCTTAACAAGCATATATATTGAACTTCTAATTTCCAAAAGCCCTAATAATTTGCACAATACACGAAGTGCATAATCACGCTTATCATAAAAAAAATAATAATAATTTAACTGTATGTTTTCCTCTAGGGCAACAACATAACAGGAAACCAATACTAGTCAACGCTGCAACGTTCTAGGGGTGATTACATACCCAGGTTCACAAAAGAAACAACGACATTTTTGCAGAAGGAAGTAACTTTAAAATTATATATATATATATATATATATATATATATATATATATATATATATATATATATATATATATATATATATATGATCAATCAAAGCATACACTGAAAACCTTTGTTTGTTTTATAAATAAAAGGGTTTGATCACGTCAACAAGGACAACCAACAGAGGCAAATCCAGAAGTAACAACTGTTAACCATATACTGAACGCAAATCCACAAAATCATAGATTTAAACCAATTTCTAGAAAGAAAGAGTTTCATTTCAAGAGGTTTATTAGATACTAGCATATTATGTATATGGTTAGTCTATCTTGCCTGTTTTAACGCATCCACCAGTCGTGTACATCCAGCAAGGACTGCTACAGCCACACGCCCTTCGCTTTATCCTCTGTTTCACTGGTCTTTTCTTGCAATATACTACACCAGGATTCCCTTTTGAAGGCACGACTAGAAGGATGCAATAGGTGGCTGTCCAAACACTAGATTGCTTCCATGCAGCTGCTTTGGGGTGAGAGTCGAACTGCTTACCACTCAGTCCGAGAGCACTTGCGCTAGAAAGCTAAACACCGACCATGGTTTGAAGCTCGGACACAAGACATAATGATTACATCGCTCCTGGTTCTGAAAGGCATCTACCGTATTGATACACAATCCTTTTCCTTTATCAGATTTGGGGACAACATCAAACTCTCGGTGCAAACATTGCAGCTGAAGCTTGTAAGGTGATGATAATTCCAACAGAGTCCTTTGTGCCTGCCAACTTAGTGACCTGTTGAAGCAGCTCAAAAATGGCAAAGCAAATTGTGTTTCATGAATATTCTGATCTGAAACAGATCCGCCTCCAAGGGATACTCTTCCATGAGTTACAACGAAAGACAACAAGAAAACAATAGAGAAACCTAACAATAAATTTCATCAGTCTTCGGGAATACTCCCATTAATTGATTTTTACGAAACAACTCAAGAAAAAAATATCTTTCATCTCCCAAGACATTTTCTCCAACATTGCATAGATCTCATGTGCCCGTGGGTGACACGTTACACAAAAGCTCCATTTTATAATCCAACTACACCAAGTTTCTTTTTAACTCCTCTATCCTTCATCGATCTCCTAAAAGCTCTCTTGCAAGCAAACTGTGCTTCATGAATATTCCGATATGAAACAGATCCACCTCTATGAGATCCTCTTCCATGAGTAACATCGTGGAACAAGCAAGGTCTCAGTAGAGGATCTCTGTAATAAATTCCATCGGGTCTCCTGGTAACACTCACACTGTCACTAAATCGATTTTGATGAAAATATCTTGAAGGAGAAATCCCGAATTGAGGATGCATTCAAAACTGAGCAGCTAACGACATAGTTGGTCGACCTGCTTGCTGGAAGCGCTCATAATGGCTTCTACTACCCTGCAACAAGCCTACCGCCTGGCTAAGAGGCCCTTGGCCTTTCTGTAACACTGGCTGGGAAGCGCAACGTCAATAATGGCCCCGTTCTGTTGGAGGAGATCATCAATGGATCTCCACCAGGTGCATCACTGTAACTAATGGCCAGCTACTTCACCGAGGCCTGGACATGGCTCCAAACTTGTCTCAGCCAGTCCCACAAGGCGGAACACCAGATTGCTTTGAGGTGAAGATCAACCCTTTTACACGTGCATTCTCTACAGATTGGCCCGGGACCTTCCTCGGTCTCCATTAATTGGGACGGCCAAAGCACCTCGCCACCGTACCCCTCCATATGTTGTTGCGCGACTGAGAAATTGAAGCAGGAGAAACTGAAGTAGAAACGGAAGAGACAAGAAAATCCACGGCAGCAGAAAGCCATCTACACCGGCAGAAACCCATACGCATTTAATAACAGAATCAAAATAAGATCATGGTGGAGAAAAACGGGACTCCACCGAACTGCCACGGTCTCACGCCACCCAGATAATTTAAGTGCATTAAAGAAGTGACAGAAATGTCACCCATCTGCCAGCTAACCGGGGAGAAAAAATGTGCTTCAGCCGCTGCCAAATAGAATAAACAAATACAGTCTATTTAAAAATGCCAAATTAAGTATTATAGTGAATAAAACCTGCACTAATCCATGAGGTGTCAATTTTGCCTTATCTTCAACATATGTCTCCATGGGCTGTAAATGGGAACAAGCGCACAAAAATATTAGGTGAGGTGATTGGTAAAAAAGTCTCCACCATTGAATGTCCCAAAAGAAAAACACGTTACACTTTGATGACGAAACAATAACATATGACAGTATACCATGAACACCGTTGTTTATTAATAATAAGCTGTAGTGTCAAGAAAGGCTACAGTGACTCGTGAAGCTTGGACAAAGTACTTAGGAGATGGGACATTACACTATGATCCTATGTTGACTTGTTGTCATCAATTACATCTCCCTAATCTGCATCTTTGTTACACTCAAAATAATTTTTTTGTTTCACACTAAATTACTATATCTTGTGAATAAAATTATTCATTTATATGATTTATAAGTATTCATTTCGAAGAAAGGAATTTACAAGCATTTAAAACAGGATGCCATAATAGGGAATCCTCTCATTCGCTTGTTTATCTATGATCGTTGTTGAAATTGTACTATTTATGGGAATATATTCATGCAATCAAAGAGAGAAAACATGGGTTTATTGTGTTTTTATGTTGTTCTTGTGTAGGGCGGTGATGCATCTTTTTTGATAGTGTCCCCAAAAAAATTTAGAAAGAGATGTAATACCCAACTTTACTCTCAATCAATTTGATTTAATTGACGAGAATAAGAATTATCTTGAAAATTCATTCCCGGTGCCATATCTTGTGCAAAATATATTGTTATTGCAACAAGAGATGCAGACTTACAAGTAGGATACTTCATGTTTTTTTAATTCTCAATCTTGTTCCAAAATCTAATGATAAAACCTTATACATAATATTTTTTTAATAATTCCACTTTCATATTCATGTAGCCCTACAACTACAAGTCTATAGTACAATCGCTTTGTGAAATGGTTTCATGTGAACAATTGAAACACTTGGTGGTTGGGAAACATATCATTTCTACCTTTAACACTAGGTTTCACACATACAAATTGATTTCATCAAATCTGAAATATATTGACAAGATACTTTCCATGACAAGATTTTTCTTTTCCCTCAATGGTGGAGGTTAAAAATGGTCAAGAGGAAATAATAATTTTTAGTTTGCATTGATTTTTTGAGGAGTAATTATGAGAGCATTAGTATTTTTATGCCAAAGACTAATTACACTCCTCTGCCACTTTAATTTTAAGTCAATAGACAAGTGTAACATTGTATTTCAAGGATAACAACATTTAGCTACCCTCTTTTATTTTCTCTTTTTATATTAATAAAAAAATTGGACTCAATTTTTGCCACATGATTCAACAAAAATAGTTTTTAAATTTAGAATATTGATCACCAACTTGCATGCACCATTTTTGTCCTAGATTATTTGCTCATCATCTTAATAACAAATTCCTCTCATGTTCTTTGTTTGGAAGATAACATTTGTTTGCCAACAAGAATTTTATGAAAATTTGAGAATTTAACAAATTGTTCACTATTATGAGGTGTTTACACTCTTGAGAAACATTAAGAATTAAAAAATGGGACACAAAAGGCATTGCAATATAATTTGTAAAACATAATATTAATGCCCAACAAAGATTTGAATTTGTATTTATAAGACCAAATGTCTTTACAAAAATGGGATAGCAAAGGAGTCCTTGCAATATTTTTACTACTATTGTTCTGCACCTCTCAGTAGCTTTTATCCAAGTCCTCCTGAAATGTAACACACTTGGATTCCCCTTTCTATTCGGGAGGGAATTCAACATGTTCATTTATTGGTGGTGCACCTATAAATTTCCATATTCTCAACAAAATCTATTGTACGTTTTAGAGAGGTCCCATAATTATCTTTTACATGTTCAAAAGGTTGTGCATGGGGATGAACAACCAAGCCATTATTGAAGATTGACTGTGCTTGAAATTTTTTACAAGCATCTTCCACCATCTTCTCAAGGAAATTAAGACTTCTCCTTTGAACTAGTAAAGAAAGAAGAGTTGTGTCTAACAATTTGTGGATCTTTACAATTTGGGGATCATTGGGATTATTCACATCACCAACAACATTTTGGTTTACACTAGGATTACCAACATTGTCATTGGCATAATCATACCCAACATTATCATTGATGAGGTCAACAAAATTGTTATTAGCTTCATCCTGAATAAGCCACAAAAGGATGCTTGTTAATAACCCTATGAAAACCATTAATAGATTCAACAAAGTAAGGGATGGTAAAAAACAATACAAAAATAACACTTACATGGGTAGAAGCATGATTTGTTGAAGAAAATGAAACATTTCTTTTGGAAGAAAGTTCCATTCCCATTCTCTTTCTCAAATCAGCAACTTTCAATATATGCTTGCACACATGGCCTTGGGCTGCCCACATGCATTCACACATTGCAAAAGAGTGATCCATGTTATAGACCTTGTAATATTTCTCTTCCTTGCTTTGGCTCTTGACCCATGCCACATCAAGGTCAAACTTAGAGAACTTCACGTCACCATCTGAGATGCATAGAGATTTCATCCATGACTTGTTCTCCAATTTCTCAAGCTTGAAGTTCCTATAAAATCCATTCTCCTTACACATTTGGGTCCACCAATAATAAACAAATACAACTATTACTAACTTAGTCACCAACCAATCCACTCTCGATGGGTGTTATTGGTGCTCAGATTTATCTCGGCCCATTTGCCATTATTTTCCTTTTATTTGCATGTTGTGAAACGTTTTATCTCTTGATGTGGATGTTCCGAAGCTTCTACCTCCAGGTTGAATGCCTTGAGTTGTTTGTAAAATCCATCAGAATGTCCCTCCTTGAAAGATTCTCTGAATTTTCCCTATTTGTGCCCTAATTTCTTCTAAATCTACGAGTTTTGCCACTTTTCTTATTTTTCCCGACCATGGAAGCTCAAGAATGGTTAATCTATATTTGTATGCCTTTGAAATTCCAAATCCATAGTCAAAAAGATGCTCGAACAATGATTCACTTGTTTTTGTTTCAAAAAAATTCATCCTTAGCGAAAAATCGGGTTCGGCGTGAATGGTGATTTTCTCGTATTTTGACGGTCTTGCATGGGTGTCTTTTTCACCAAAGTTAGTCCTTAGCATTGAGCGGTCACGTGGCTTCTTTTGGTTGGTCAGGGGATGGCGGGAAAATGCTTTAACTTATCACTTTTTTGGCAAAAAGGAAAATTTGGTCCCATAGCCCCGCTCAAATCTGATTGGTTCTTTTGGTGCTTACATGGCTTCTTCTAATTGGATGGGGCACGACGGGTTTTTTTTCAACTTGTTCTTTTGGCTACTTTGGAAAAAGTTTGAACCCACCCCGTAGCCCCACCAAGCTTTGATTAAAGCAAATTTTAAGTGGCAGGGAAAAAGTCTTACTTTGACCCCACAAGAGGACACATGGAAAAGCTAATGGCGGAGATGCGAGCCTTTGAGGCAAGTTGGATGTTTTGCCCTTTTGGAAAAATGGAGTAAAATTCTAAAATGGAAGTGCACCCTCGCCAAATCATTTTTGAAGCCTTAAGTTTTTTGAAGATTATGCCATAACGACACGTGGAGGTCTCCACCGGGTCTTCTATTCTTAGAATTTTCAGCAACTTCTCTAAGGGCCCGAGACACGTGGTGAGCCTGCGATCCTTCAAGGTCTCAATTTTTGTGGGCCATATCAAGATGTGCCATAGTGACACATGGTAGTTTGAAAAGTCAAAGGGGTGGGGAAGCAGACCATCAGGGGCAACTTGGATTTTTTTCCCCTTGATATTCAAATGACTAAAATCATCAAAACAATCCGCGGGACCAATAGAGAGAGGTCAAAGCTTGCTCTAGTCAATGACAGAGGTGCAGACCTTCAGATGAAAATTTAAAAAGTTTCCTTTTGTGGAAAAAGGAGTTAAAAGTGAAAAAGGAAGCACGGTTCGATGGGACCCACATTGGGACACGTGTCGTGCCCACTTTTCAAGGGCGGAGCTACGGAAAAACATGGAAAAATTTTCCTTTTCCAAAAAAGAGGTGAAATAGTAGAATTTTGTTACGGTTCCTTTGGGACCCACCTTAGGACACATGTCAGGATCATTTCTCAAGGGTGGAGCTACGAAGAAAAATGTGAAAATTTTACATTTTTCCAAAAAAGTTTCAAAGGAAAAAAGGAACCCATAGACCCATTTTAAAATGGATCTCCCACGCACGTATACCCAAATTAAAAATAGAAATCAATGGCACTTTGTGCATCTCGTATCCAATTTTTGCCATTTTCACTCCGAGCTCCCTGTAGTGTGAGTCTTCATGATTTCTCGATATTTCTTGCATGCCAAATAGGGAAGGGGAGTTAATTTGATATCTGAGTTTGGTGAGGAATATCTGGGGATGTCTTTTTCCATTAAGATGAGATCGACCTTTGAGCTCGATCCGGTCTTCCGCTTTTCCTTCCCGAGCACACAAATAACCAAATTTGACAGATTATGGGCGAAGTGGTTGGGAGTAGAGGGAAAAGCGATCTATCAAGAAGGAGTTTAATGCAAGAAATATTTGAAGAAATCCACCCCTTGAGCACCTAACAACTTTTATAGGTCTTATTCGGGAATTGCCATCGAATCATGGCGAGCACAGTGCATTCAATGTTTGGATTTTGGGGGGAAAATAATCCGTTGTAAGGGAAGTATTTTGAATTGCATGATTTTTTTGTGCAAAGGATTGGGAGTTCATGAATGTAGAAGTGTTATGAGTTAGAGACTGATTTCTTAAGAGAAAAGTTTAATAGAGCCCATCTTTCTGAGAAACTATCTGAAGAAGCCTTTTTATCTCCTTTGTGTTAAATTTGATCATTTCAAGGTGGTTGTGAGAGTACATCCATTAACAAGCTCTAAGATTGTTTGAGAAAATTTCCCCTACTGATAAATTTAACCAAACTCAAGTTAATCTGTGTTATTCTTGAGCAAAATTTGTGTTTTCTTCGTTTTTGAATGTCTGCAAGTAGTTTTTCTTTTTCTGTTGCATTCTTACATTGAAATCTATGTGACTTACACAATATCTTATCCTTGTGATAGTTTGATGGCATTTGCAATTTCATTTATCAGAAGAGCTTTCATTTGATAGTGAAATAAACAAATTTAAAATCACTGTGACTCCTAGCATGACTATAAGATTATTTGTTAGCCTTTGAGGGTATCTTAGGTGTGATGAAACAAAGATTGATAATGTTCAGTTAAGTTTTCCAATTTGAGCCTTCATTTTTAATCCTTGAAGTTTGTGTGAAAAATGTTGATTTGGGCCTCCATTGGAGCACATATTCTGTCAAAGGAACACCCTAGCTACTCGAAAGCATTCTCGTAGTTTGAGCTTTCCTTTTTGTAAAATTTCTCAAAGATTTGGCATAATCAACTTTATCCTACTTCACCTCCCACCAAAATTCATTTAAATACAATTAATCATACCCATACTACCCCTATTTGTCATATATGTATACAAATGCATAATTTTAGTACCAAAACATGCAAAACAATCGTGTTTTCATTGTCTTTAGTGGCCCGAACCTTTCCTAGAAAATATCTCCATTATCTAGAGTGACAACTCATGAGAGTTAGGTTTTGTTGCATTGATCATATATTCTTCAAGGTCTTCTTAATAATTCACAAGGAATGACATCTCCTCCATAAATAACAAGCTATAAAAGGGTCCTTTCACCCCTCGGTTAAAAGGCATAACCATAAAGTACCGAGGATATGTCAAACCCTCTCTTGAAGGTGCTACCCATTTCTCCACATTTGAGTGACAAAGAGCAAGCTACATTTCATCCCCAGCTACAAAATGACACATTACATGCTTTGCTTTCCTCTAAGCTTCCTACCAGACCTGTGATGCTTTGCTTAGCTTCTGAGGGAGAATCAATTTGGGTACCAACACCTTACTGCACTGCAAGTATCTTTGGAACATAGTGATTTCAGTTCATATTTAGACCCTGGTAAAACACTTCTTATATGCTCCAAGTGTTGTGTGCAATTATTTCAGCTTTCACACCTAGTGCACTAGCTTTCATTGATAAATATGGGTAAAGAAAATTCAAAATCTTTCCACTTCCAGTTTCTAGTGTTGACATAAATTTGACAGATCATATTTTAGTGCATTTATTCAACTAAGGTGGAATTCCTTAGTGGTGACTCCCTGTCGATCTGATTATTAATGAATACCAATTTCTTAACCTATGTCAAGTGAGATGTGTTATTAACCTTTGCAATGTTGGAAGGAAGAAGGTCTTTCTTTGCTAGGGATATTGCTAGACACTATTTCCGAGCTAGGAAAAGAAAATTCGTAAGGAATAAAAGCCTTGAGATTTGTTGGAGATTAGCAGACAAGGAAAGGGATCTCCATTGATGAAAGTGATCAGCCTATTATTGAATACTACAATTCAAGTGCTTATAAATCAGGTAGCCTCTTTGTGTAATTGAATTCTCCAACTACAGAGGTGCCTTCATTTGATTTTGAAAAGTTTGCTTGTCATTCTTCCCCTTTATTTTCAGAAGTTGATAGGGATTTCCAAGAAACAAGACCTTGAGAGGATTTCCTATTAACTTAATGCCATGTGATGAGTCATGTTTGATCAAATATTTAGATGCATTTGATAAAAAAATATTCTTACTACTTAAGGGACAAAAACCTACTAATTTGAGGTAGGCCTTCACCATGGCTCTACAAATAGAGAATGACATCAAGGCCATTGGAAATCCTCCAAAAAGAGATGATGTAAATCTAATTAACCTGGAAAAGCCTCAAACAAGTAAGGCTTCGATTTGGAGGAAGTTGTAAAATTTTGGTAGGGGTTGTCAAAGAAATATCCTACAAATTAGCCTCGGAAGAAAAATGGATTGGGAAGAGTTCACAAGGTCAACACAAGCAACAGGGAAAATACATGTTTACAAATCACCAAAGATCTGATGATAGAGGCAAGGGACCTGTTGGATTTGGAAATAGGCAATCCCGAGTGCCGGGGAAAATATAATGGTACTTGATCCTTTGTCTTCCGAGTTGTTATTGTGGAGGAGACATATGTCATTGATTGGTGTGACAGATGTTTCATGCCCCATGCTCCATGTGAGGAAGATCAGCAGGAAGAAGAAGAAGCTGATGATGATAATGATGATGATGTTTGCATGATGGGCTGCTCCACGAGCTCACAACAAGGGAAACTTCAAATGAGGTAATAAGTGCTAGAACTCGTTGTTGATTTTAGGGATTGAATTCACCGGTACCTATTATTCCTCCCTCTCATAATTTAGAAGTAGATACTGTATGCTTTTGAATTTTCCAATAATGATTTTGAATATTTAAGAGTGTTGATGATAAAGAAGTATGATGGAGGAATCCCATCCGAGGAGGACATGAAGTTGTTGATGAATGCTATTGTGGCTCAAGAAAAGGAACACAATACAAGAATTAGGGTTGTCAAAGGGACATGGCCTCAAGCCAAGTCAAAAATTCCATTGCTTTGGAATTGTCCTAAAGAGGCTCCTAAGTAAGATGCATCTACCAAGGGCCTTGCTGTCCAAAAGAAAAATCATACCCCTCCTCATGCCCAAGCTGTCAAAAAACTTGTGCCATCTAATGAGTGTGCCAACCTTCCTTCCAATGTTGCCTTGCCAAAGTCTATCCTATGATATTGCCCTGGTCTTGAGTTAGATCAAGATCTCAGTTCCAATTGTTGAGTTGCTTAGGATTCCTGAGCACAAGAAGAGGGAATTGGAGTATTTTGGATTGAAGGAGGAGAAGAGTGCCCTAGGTAGAAATGTAAATATTGTGGAGAATCCTCCAATTACTGAAGAACTTGAAGCACCACCAGCATCAGAAGAGCTAGATGAACCACCTAAGGTTTATCTAGGGACATCCTTGGTAGATTCCCAGCTAAATGTGGATCCATTCTTCACCACTCTAATAATTAAGGATAGACTACCGCACAACCGTATGTTTGATTCAGGGGGCATCATACAATGTTATGCCTTTATAAGTCGTGAATGAGATGGATATCAAGGTGATAACAACATATGGGAAGTGTACTACTATGGACTCCAAAGAGATGTCAGTTGTGGGATGTGTGAAAGGGTTGGTGGTACAACTTGCAGCCTATCTCGGGCGGAACTCCGAAGCTTGATGTAGTTATTTTTGATTGCCCACCATGTGGGGTATGTTGTTGTCTAGAAAATAGGTTGCAAGTGTTTGTGGAGTGTTCAAATGGATATGTCCTATTCCACCATCCCAATTGAGGGCAGCCTTGTCAAGTTGTATGGGGAAAAGAACATGTTGCACCTTATTGAAGATCCCAACAATGCATCTTATGAATTATTTTACACAAGTGTTGATGCTAATAACTTTGTAGGATTTGTTGATGGAAAAGGGCACAAGATTGAAGAATGAAAATGTCTTGAGCAGGAAGGCTCTCCTTAGAATATATTATTTGATGGAGCTTTCTCCAAGTTCGAAATGGTGTTGGTGTTGTTCTAATCTCCCCCAGTCGGAAGAGTCCGTCTTTTCTTTCAAACTCAATTTTGAATGCACTAATAACATTGCTGAATATGAGGCACTGTTGTTAGGTCTGAGGATTGCTTGGAAATATGGTGTTAAAGACATCATTATCAAAGGATATTCATAATTAATTATAAAGCAAGTCGAAAACTTTATGTCACAAAAATCAGCGAATGAAACAATACAAGCATATAACTTGGTATCTCATTGAGATGTTTGGTTCATTCAATATTGTGCATCATTATAGGAGGTTCAATGATTTGGTAGACATTCTTGCTTTGTTGGGATCTCGGTTTGATAATTATACAAGATCCCCATATTGTGAATATGATGTTGAGGCATTAACTAGGCCCTCTGTACTGACAACATTAAACATTGGCATGTTTTTATGATGATGCTCATGTCAAAAGATTCATGCAGAATAAAGGGGAGTTTTATGATCAATTGATTGGGAGCCAATGGTGTGCGTAGCGAAGAGTAAAGAAACCTTGTTTGGCATAGGAATTATCCAACTAAAGATTAATACCATTCCTAGATGGTGGTTTCTCTTGAATCCAAATTTGATAGTGTTGATCGCATTATTAACATATATATGCATGGTAGCCTCAAGGGATATTTGAGGAGCATGACGTTAGAAAAAGGAGAAACCAAGGAAGATCTTGTTGGGGAGCAATCTCAGTAAGGAGGAAAAATAGTATTATGTCCGATTGCTAAAAAAATATCAAGATTGCATGGCTTGGACTTATTCTCAATTAAAGGCATACAAAGATGATTATTTTCAACATGATATTCCCTTAGAATCTAATGCAAAACCATTCAGGATGAAAATAGAGGCCAATCAATCCACTCCTATCTCTTAAAATGCAAGAGGAATCAAGAAAATGAGGGATGGAGGGATTGTTAAGCCCACAAGGTATTCTTCTTGGGTTGCGAACTAAGTACCAGTGCGGAAGAAGAATGGTGACATTAGGATGTGTGTGGTGTTTAGAAATCTAAATAGAGTGTCGGTGAAGGATAATTATCCTTTACCAAACATGGAAAACATGTTGCAAACTAGTGATCGGTTATGAGTTCCTTTCTACCTGGATGGTTTCTCTGGTTATAACCAAGTTGTGGTGAAGGAATCATAAAGAATTAAAACAACATTTACCACTCCGTGGGTGACATATGTATATGTTAGGATGCCCTTTGGTCTAATGAATGTTGGAGCAACCTTTCAGAGAAATGGATGTTACTTTTGCTGGTTACATCAATGAATTTATTGTTGTCTACTAAGATGATGTAATTGTGTTCTCCAGAAAGAGAGGTGATCACTTGTTACACTTGGAAAAAATACTCGATAAGATGTAGGAAATATGAAATTTTAATCAATCCAAAGAAGTGACATTTTGGAGTACAAAAGGAAAAATTACTTGGTCACATTGTGTCATAAGAAGGAGTATTGATTGATCTAGAAAGGGTAGAGGCAATCATTAAGGTCCTAATTCCAAGAACTAAGAAAGGGATTCAGTCCTTCTTTGGGAAGATAAACTTTATCGGAGATTCATATAAAATTTTCTTGAGTTGACCATTCCAATTACGGACATGTTGAAGAAGGATCAGACCATCAAATGGGAGGAGGATGCCATTCAAGCTTTCAATGGGATTAAAGAGGCACTAAAACATTCACCTGTTCTAAGAGCTCCAGTTATAAGAAGCCCTTTCAACCTGTTCTCTTTTCCTTGAGAACACTATTGCATCTATCCCGCTGCGAAAGATGATGAAGGGGCTGAGAGGCCAATTAATTTTTTCAGTAAGGGCATTGCAGGGGGCCGAGCTGAAATACACTATTATGGATAAACAAGCATTTTCCTTGGTGAAAGCAACAAAGGTTTTCGGGCCTTACATTCTGAGTTCTAAAATTGTTTCTTATGTTCCCCACACCATGGTCAAGGAAATCTTATCGAGATGGAGGTCTCGAGCAAAAGATGTTGATGGGTGAACAAGTTGCAATAATATGACATGGATATCCAAACCACGAAGTTGGTGAGAGGTTTGGGATTGGCTAAGATTATGGCCGAGAGCAACTTGCAAACTATTAAAGTAAATGAGGTAGAATAAGGTAGGGTATATTTTTTGAAAAATTGATGGGTTCTCGACTAGTACAAAGATGTAATTTTTATCTCAGACATTTATACTACCCCTGAACATTTGAGTAAAAACCAAAAGATCCCTTAAGTTGGCTTCCCAAAAATATGTCATCACTAATTATGGGTTAGCTTGGAAAGACCCCGAGGGATTTCTCTTAAGGTGCATTATCAAGATGAATCCCCGAGATAATTGCTGATCTTCATGGATGAGTTTATGGGGGAATTTTTCTGGTAGAGTACATCACACAAGATCTTGAGGGCTGGTTATTGGTGGTCAAATCTCTTCAAGGATACAACTCTTTTGGTTAGAAGATGTGAGAGTTGCCAAAGGTTCTCAGGAAGATTGAAAGCTTTAGGCTCCCTTCCTTTGTAGCTTGTATCAATTGAAGCCCCATTCAAGCAATGGGGAATGGATTTAATTGGTGAGATTTTAGACCCTTCAAGTGCTGGCCATAAGTGGATTCTTGTAGCCACTGATTACTTCACCAAATGGGTGGAGGAAATCCCCACCAAAAGAGCAACACACCAAATTATCATGGATTTTCTATTGAACCATATCATTTGTAGGTTTGGGGTGCCAGTCAAGATTGTTGCTGACAATGCCATGAGATTTAGAGATAAACCTTTGGTGGTGATGTGCAAAGAATATGGGATCAAATTGACATATGCATCTAATTACAATCCCCAAGGAAATGGACAAGATGAGTATAGTAATAAAATTTGCTGAAGATTATCAGAAGAACCTTGGAGTTAAACAAGAGAAAATGGGGTGAGCAGTTGAATTTTGTTGTCTAGGTAGACCGAATTATTGTTAAAAGAGCCACTGGAAAGAGTCCATTTGAGTTGGTGTATGGAACTTAAGCCCCGCTTTGCCCTGCATATGTAATTATCCTCATATCGGTACATTCAACAACCGGAAGATCAAGAAGTAAGTCCATATGATGCCCGCATTAACCAAATTTTGAACTTGATGAAGAAAGGAGGGCATCCCACCAAAGGCATATAAAGTTTAGAGAAAAGCTGAAGAATTTGTTCGACAAGAAGGTCACCCCGAGAGCTTTCAATGTTGGATATCTCGTGCTGTTATGGGATAACATGCATGAAGATAAGGGAAAGCATGGTAAATTTGATGCACTATGGATGGGCCCTTACTCCATAGATATTTGGATTGGTGAGCATACCTTCTAATTGAAGGATTTGGATGGAGAATTGAGAAAATTTCCTATTAATGGCAAGCATTTGAAGCATTTCTTAGATTGATTCCCCAAAACCAAGTGAATATCATCTCGTAAAGTGTATATCTTGGTTTGTTTTCTGTCTTTCGTGTTCTTGTTCGTTTTGGCCCCGGTGGCCTATTTTTGCTGGTTTCTCTATTCATTTTTGGGGATGGTCCTGGTTTTGTGCTCTGTAAGCTGAATCCTTTACCCAATGGATATTTTGGCACTTGGTCTACCTTTGTTCTTTTGGGGCTTGCGGCAAGTGCCCATCTCGATTCGAGCTGATGTTGGTGCTCAGATTTGTCTCACCCCATTTTCCATTATTTTCCTCTAATATGCGTGTTGTGAAACATTTTATCTCTCGATGTGGATGTTCTGAAGCTTCTACCTCCATTTGAATGCCTTGAGTTGTTTACAAAAACCATTTTCATGTCCCTCCTTGAAATATTTTCTGACTTTTCCCTATTTTTCCCCGACCATGGAAGCTCGAGAATGGTTAATCTATATTTGTATGCCTTTGAAAATCCAAATCCATGGTCAAAAAGATGCTCAGAACCATGATTCACTCATTTTTATTTCAAACAATTTTCATCCTTAGCGAAAAATTGGGTTCTGGGCATGAATGGTGATTTTCTGTATTTTGACGGTCCGACGGTTGTATTTTTCCTATCAAAGTTAGTCCTCAGCATTCAGTGGTCATGTGGCCTCTTTTGGTTGGTAAGGGGATGACAAGAAAATGCTTTAACTTATCTCTTTTTGCTTTTTTTGGCAAAAAGGCAAATTTGGTCCCGTAGCCCCACTCAAATATGATTGGTTCTTTTGGTGCTTACATGGCTTCTTCTAATTGGATGGGGCACGGTGGGTTTTTTTTTACAAATTTTTCTTTTGGCTACTTTGGCAAAAATTTTGAACCCACCCCAGTGGCCCCACCAAGCTTTGATTAAAGCAAATTTTAAGTGGCAGGGAAAAAGTCTTACTTTGACCCTATAGGAGGACACGTGGCAAAGCTAATGGTGGAGATGCGGGCCTTTAGAGGAAAGTTGGATGTTTTTCCCTTTTGGAAAAATGGAGTAAAATTCTAAAATGGAAGCGCACCCCACCAAATCATTTTGAAGCCTTAAGGTTTTTGAAGATTACGCCATAACGACACATGGAGGTCTCCGCCGGGTCTTCTTTCCTTAGAATTTTCAGCAACTTCTTAAAGGGCCCGAGACACGTGGTGAGCCCGCACTCATTCAAGGTCTCAATTTTTGGGGACCATCTCAAGATGCGCCATAGTGACATGTGGCGATTGAAAAGTCAAAGGGCGGGAAGCAAACCATCGGGGCAACTTGGATTTTTTGCCCTTGATATTCAAATGACTAAAATCATCAAAAACCCGTGGGCTTGATGGAGAGAGGTCAAATCTTACTCTAGTCAATAGTGGAGGTGCAAACTTTTGGAGGAAAATTGATAATTTTTCCTTTTTTGGAAAAAGGAGTTAAAAGTGAAAAAGTAAGCACGGTTTTGATGGGACGCACGTTGGGACATGTGTCAAGCCCATTTTTCAAGGGTAGAGATGTAGGAAAACTTGGAAAATTTTACCTTTTCCAAAAAGAGGTGAAATAGCATAATTTGAATGGGATTCCTTTGGGACCCACCTTAGGACACGTGTCGTGCTCATTTCTCAAGGGTAGAGCTACATAGAAAAATGTGAAATTTTTACATTTTTCCAAAAAGGTGTAAAAGAAAAAAACAACCCGTAGGTCCATTTTAAAATGGATCTCTCACAAGTACGATCTAAATTCAAAATAGAAATCAACAACAATTGTGCATCTCGTATCCAATTTTTCTCACATTTTCACTCCGAGCTCCTCAAGTGTGAGTCTTCATGATTTCTTGATATTTATTGCATGAAAAATTGGGAACGAGAGTTAATTTGATATCTAAGTTTGGTGAGGAATATCACGGGACATCTTTTTCCATTAAGATGAGATCCCTTTGGGCTTGATCCATTCTTTTGTTTTACCTTCCCGAGCATGGAAAGAACCAAATTTGATAGATTAGGGGTGGAAGTGGTTGGCAAGTAGAGGAAAAGTTATCTATCGTGAGGAAGGAGTTGAATGCGGAGATATTTGAAGAGATCCACCCTTAAGCACCTAATAAATTTTATAGATCTGATTCTAGGAATCGCGATCAGAATCATGGCGAGCACTGGTGCATTCAATGTTTGGATTTTTGGGGGAAATACTCTATCAGTAAGGGAAGTATTATAAATTACATGAATTTGTTGTGCAAAGGGTTGGGAGTTCGTGAATGTAGAAGTGTTAGGAGTCGAGACTTATTTCCTAAGAGAAAATTTTGATAGAGCCTATTTTCTAAAAAAATATCTCAAGAAGCTTGTTTATCTCCTTGTGTTAAATTTAATCATGT
Source organism: Taxus wallichiana var. yunnanensis (assembly GCA_018340775.1). Lineage (NCBI taxonomy): Eukaryota > Viridiplantae > Streptophyta > Pinopsida > Cupressales > Taxaceae > Taxus > Taxus wallichiana. The sequence continues at coordinate 340,796,878 of CM031237.1, forward strand.
CAAGGTGGTTGTGAGTGTACAGCCATTGATAAGCTCTGAGATTATTTGATAAATTTTCCCTGCGATAAATTTAACCAAAATCGAGTTAATGTGTTATTATTGAGAAAAAATTGTGTTTGCTTTGTTTTTGAATGTCTGTAAGCATTTTTTATTATTCCCATTACATTTTTACATTGAAATCATGTGTGAATCACACAAAATCTTTTCCATGGGATAGTTTAGTGGCATTTTCAATTTCATTTATCAGAAGAGCTTTCATTTGATAGTGAAATAAAACAATTTAAAATCACTATGAATCCTAGCATGACTATAATATTGTTCGTTAGCCTTTGAGGGTATCTTAGGTGTGATGAAATAGAGATTGATAATGTTTAGTTAAGTTCTCCAATTTGAGCCTTCATTTTGGATCCTTGAAGTTTGTGTGAAAAGTGATGATCTGGGCCTCCATTGGAGCATATATTCTGGTCAAAGGAACACCCTAGCTACTCTGAAAGCATTTTGTTGTTCAAGATTTCCATTTTTGTAAAAGTTCTCAAAGATTTGGTATAATCAACTTTATCCTACTTCACCTCCCACCAAAATTCATTCAAAAATAATTAATCATACCCATACTACCCCTATTTGTCATGTATGTATACAAATGCATAATTTTTACTACCAAAACATGTAGAAACAATCAAGTTTTCATTGTCTTTAGTGGCTGAACCTTGCCTAGAAAATATCTCCATTATCTAGAGTGACAACTCGTGAGAGTTAGGTTTTGTTGCATTGATCATATTTTCTTCAAGGTCTTCTTAATACTTCACAAGGAAGGACATCTCCATCTCCTCCATAAATAGCAGGCTACAAAAGGGTCCTCTCACCCTGGTTGAAAGGCACAACCATAAAGTAGTGAGGATAGGTCAAATCCTCTTGAGGGTGTTACCCATTTCTCCACATCTTGAGTGACAAAGAGCAAGCTACATTTCATCCCGGCTACAAAATGACACATTACATGCTCTGCTTTCCTCTAAGCTTCCTGTCAGACCTATGATGTTGCTCAGCTTCTGAGGGAGAATTAGTTTGGGTACCAACAGTGCAAACTTGTATTTCATTTAGAAACATGTGCTTCAAATGAGAGTGATGTGCATCTATGGTAGCATTTATCTCTTAACCTCCATGTTGCACTTTGTATGCAAACAAATTTCCCACATGCCAATACAGTGGGCCCATTGATCTTTCCAATATGTGATGAATGATTCTTGAGCTGCATATTTTTCTATGAACATGTCCACATCATGAATTGTTGCCTCCTCACTAGGTGAATTCTACATAATTTCACCCAGGGAAAATTTTAGTGTTGAATATTCGTTAATTCATGAATATTCTGGTTTTTGAAAATTTAAATTGGTTAATTTTAAGGGTATGCATTAGTACTAGTTCGCCAAAATTTTCTAGGTACAAATTAATTTTAGGGGTCAATTTTCCATTCCTATAAAATAAAAATTCACAAAATTCACATGAATACATTTAGTCGGTAGCATAGTTTATACTACCAACAAACATCATAGAGTATGTTATCATCCGGTAGCATTAAAAATGCTACCAACCAGTAGCATATTTTATGCTACCAACCGGTAGCTTATTTTATGTTATCGGTCAGTTTTATAAAATATGCTACAGACCAATAGAATACAAATCAGCTACCATCTAGTAGCATTTAATAGTGATGTCATGATGTCTTGATATTCTCCATTCATGTGAAAGATAATTTTCACAGATTTTCCAAATATTTTATAAGGATTTTTCTCCGAGGGACCCTTAAAATTTTCCCTAATTTCACCTAGGCTTGTAAACATTGCTTGCCTTATTTCAACATCCTTCACCTTTGCAATCAATTTTTTGAGCCATGCTCTCCTCACGTGCAAACTATAGAGGTATACCTCGCATTGAAACACTTCCCTGCACTCACAATGCCAAAATAATAGGGAAGAGAAAATTTAGTAGCTAAAATTTTTTTCAATGACAATAAGAAATATTTATGATATACATGAGTCTCACTTACCTAATAGTAACAATTTCAGCACAACTGCATTATCTAGTAGAAGTGCACCCTATCCGAGGAATGGTAGATTTGTTATTTTTCTATTATATATAACTAAGACACCTCACAAAGTTGTGGGTATCTTGTGTGTGAGGTAAATCTCTAGATTCTAATGGCTTGGTTCCCTTTTGACTTATCCCTAAACTAATCTTGTTAGCTTAAGTGTAAGAAATTAAACTGAAAATTGAAAAGAGGTGATATACCAAGGGGGTTTTAGATTTTTCAACAAAGGAACATACACAATTTTATAAAAAAGTATTAAAGCATGCAAAATCTAGAGGGTTGTGCATTGATTTGAAGGAAAAATTGAAACTACTAAGGGATTACACACAATATCAATTTACAAAGCATGCACACAAAAATAAATCACAACAGCTTAATTTACAAGATGGTACATATTTTAAGAAGAACTTAAACAATTCTGTAAAATAAATCACAAGAACTATCTTAAATACACAACACTTCGAAAATATCTGGAAAGGAAAAGTATGCTTCTTCTCATAAAAAGGGCAATCGTTGGAAAACCTACAACACTTCAATACATAAAAGTACCTCCTCTACAATGCTTGAAAACAATGAATATATTGAGATAACCTCTCCTTCTCTTCCAAAAATAGCATCCCTAACCTCAATTTAACACTTAATTCTAGTTGGAGATGACTCTGAAATATCTTTACATGTGCTTGGTCAAACTAAAGTTGACCTTTCAATCATCCTTTACATAAAATTTACTGATCACTCTTTGCATAAATTAAGATATACTCCAACAATACAAGGTAAAGTCCATTTTTAACATATCTCCAAAAGTCTAATATTGTCATCTTGCACATGCATAATTTAAATAATCAACTCTCTGTCTTTTGTGAAAAGGCTATTATATGTTTTTAGTGCACATGTATTTTGGATAATCATTACTTTTTGTTTTATTTACAAAATTGAATGATTGTGCCTTTGGATCTACATGCAAAGGTAAATTTTCTTATTTGGGCACATGTTAAACATCTTGTTATGTAAAGGAATATACACCTCATGAGAAAAATAATTATCCCTCCTTTCGGTGATCATGCCAACCATTAATTTCAAATATTTGACCACAAACATAATGAAGATGATAATTATTTATTAATCGAAGGGGCCTCACTTACATGGACATGTCATAATATATGCTATGATGAAACCCTAACCCGGGTAAACCTACCATGGTTGGTTTTTGACAGAGTTTTTTGGAGTTAGGTTTTGAAACCTAAAAAAAAATTCATTTGTGATTACTATTTTGTGGAAGACTTTGGAAAATGTGGAGAATAATGGGGAAAATGTACTCAAAATTTTCCTTAGTGGCCATTGATGGTCCTAAAGCTTGATGTTATTCTACATTTTTAGCCATCATTTCGAGTTTCAAAGTGGGTTCGAGATTTGTTTTTGCCATGTTTGTATTTTTGTTTGAAATCCTACTTTTTAGTTGTGCTTCTTTGTGTTATTGCCACCACTAGAGCTCATTCTAGTTTTGAAAAATTGTTTGAAGTCACCATTTTTTATCATTTCCTTCATTGCCTCCATTCTCAAACTTTGGTGCTCTGTTGCATTTGTGGAAAGACCTCTGGAATCCTTTATTGGACGTGTATTTCATGGAGGTTTTCTTGATAAGAAGATGAAGATTCTATAAAAATAGAAGGTGTCATTTTTATACATAAGAAGCTCAACTCCCTGATTTATTATGCTAGTTCTTAATTTGTGATGCTTGCTAGTTGAAATGACTCTTTCCCAATTTTCATACTGCATAGACTTGACTGAAATTATAGGGCCCACTTCCCTTTGTCACTTTTTACTATTGATTTCGATACTATTGACTATACTTATGGATATTATTGTAGATTTTTGACTTAGCATGATGTTAGATGTTAGAGATACCTTGGACTGCTATTGATTTTAGTTCTTAGTATGATGCGTGTGGATTATTAGAGATAATTTATATTGATGATGATATGTTGTTGACATGGTTATATATATTTCTGACTCACGGTACTATTGTCATTTTGAGTAGACTTTAACAATTGAACTAATCTTGTGATCATATAGATATTGATGAAATGTAGAATCCAGATGTTGTTAGAAATGGTAAATGATATCATTACTTGCCTAGATGATGTTTTGATTCATATACAGATGATTGTGGATTTATATTGTATATTTTATCCTAGATTTTTTGATGTGGCCACAAGGTTGAAGGAGGTGTTATGTGTTTGCAGGTAAACATGTCACAACAAACAACGGGGGGATTGAGACCAACCACATTGGAATGCTAGATGAATTCAACAAGGGTCACCATGGCAACATGTATTTTGTTATGTGTGTGTGTTTGAATTATTGTTAGGGGGTCCCCATGGGGGGAATCACCTCCAATTGTGACCAAGGGGTTGTGTGTTATCTATTTTATTAGTTTCCTTATTTTATTTTAGTATGTGATTTATAGTGATGTATTCTCCTTTTATTAATTACTTGATTTGTGTCTAGATTAGTAAATTAATTTTTTTCTAAATTAATTATGAATGGGTCAAAAGAATTCATTTATTAGATTAGATGGCTCTTGTATTATGTGTTTTAAGTTGAGTGTCTTGTGATCTTGAGTGTTGTACACTCTATCCCTTCATGAAAATTCGGATTTGGCCTTAGGGCCAATTTTGGAGGCTTGTGGGACAAGTAAAACTTGTCCCACATCCATTAAATTGCTATACCAACCCTACCTATGGGTTGGGGGGTCAAAAATAGACCCATTATGTGTTTTGGGAAGACAAAAAGGTAAAATATTATTGCACTTTCTTTCTTGTAATTAAAGTTGTCCTTAGGGGGTGTGGGCTTGGATTGTGTGTGTAAGTAATTTGTCATTCCTCTCACCCACCAATTTATTGTGCATTGGGGTTGAGGTTTGACTTGTGAGGTGGAGTTGAGGATGAGTGATATGACATCCTATATGGATCCACCTCACCCTCCTCTCTCTTTTTCTATTTATTCAATTTATTTTTCTTCTTGTTTGGGGTTACTTCATTTCTTTGTGCTCTTGCATTTTTTTAGAGTTAGATTATTTTGGAATGCTTGTGGATTTGTTGGAGCTTGTTGGTGATTTTTTGGGCTTGAAGAATCTTTGTGTGTGACTCTTGGATCAAACTCTACCATGGAAAGGTAGGAGCTACACTCTTGTAAAATATTTTCTTTTATATTGTGTATATGTGCATGTTTTTGAGTGTTTTGGTATGCTTGTTGGGTGCTTGGATATATTTCCTAAGTGTGGTGTAGAGGAGAATATATGGGGATCTTACATGTAGAGAGGCATAAGAGTTCATTTCATGTTTTGGAGGGAGTTAGGTTGGGTGCCCCACATTGGATAAGAAAATTCTTGCATTTCTTACTTGGTTATTTTGTTAAGGGAGCCATAAGAGATAGAGATTATAGGGAGGCATAAGAGAATGTGGGAGGCATAAGAGTGTGTAGGGGTTTTGAGATGTGTATTGGAGGGTTATAAGGTGGGCACCCATTTCCCATTGGGAGGCATAAGTGACCTCCCCATAGATCTTTCTCCTTTGGCTTTTGCATTTTGAAGCCTTGTGTATTTTTTTGCTTTCCTTCTTGTGATTGTAGTTGTATTGTTTGTGTTTTGGTATGGTTGTAAAATATTGTATTGTGATGTGGAAGCTTGTTTTTTTGCCATGAGTTGGATCCATTTTTCATTGCAATGTGGTTGGGGCTAGGGGGAAATGAGGAGGATGGCTTCTCCTCCCATTGGAATTATTGGTTGGGTGGAGAGTGTTGCCTCTCCCCCATTTTTTTGTGAAAAAATGAACACATGGTGGATGGTGGATGGTGGAGATCATGTTGGTGTTGTGAAACTTGGAGCATTTTTTGGTGTCCAAAGGAAATATTCCTTGTTAGAAAACCTTCTTGTTATTCCCACTCAAGGTGGAATACTTCTAATATTGTATTTTGTTAAAAAGAAATTTTGTACTGTATGTTTTAATATTATTTGAAGGAAGCTCATTAAAGAATTGTAAAATTTCCTTTCACTTCAAATTGTAGTATGGAAATAAATGGACCAAAATGTAAATCATGCTTAAAAATTTAGTTTTAGTTTGTATTGTGAGAAAAGAAGTTCTTTGATTTAAAAGAAATGAGCTATGCTCAAGGGAAAATAAAAGAAAGTTTACTTCCATTGTTCTAGTTGTATTATAGAAAATGAGAAAGAAGAAATATATAAGTTGTAAGATGGAAATAATGTATTCATGGCAAACTTGAATGTAGAATAAAGTTGTTAGTAGTTATTTGAACAAATAAGTTGTAGTGAAAATGGAAAGAGGCAATAAATTTGAAGTATATTGTTATGTTGAATGTTGCATTTTGTAGTAAGGGAAAAAATAACAATATTAGAAGTAGATTTAGTTCCTTTTACTATTGGGCTTGAAAGAAAATTTATTGAACAAAATGAAAATGATCTTATAGTTGTTATTGTTATTATTGAAATAAAAATCTTTAAAGCGGAGTAATTTAACTATGGAATGAATAATTGAACTAAATCTTACAACTAGAAACTTTAGGCACATAAAATCAAGTTCAGAATGAATTTTAAAACACTCTATTGATTTTTTTTTTTGAAAAATCTCATTTTTAAGGTTCTGTTTCTAAGGAATGGGACCGCTGCCCTGTGCAGAGCGGCGGTCTCGTAACCACCAATCGCAAGGCAAGGCAAGTGGTCTCGTAACCATTGCTCTAGTAAGGTAGTGGTTTATGAATTTTCATCCGTGGGCGGAAGTCCCAAGACCGCTGCCGGCCAAGTCTAGGCGCAGAGGTTCTATCACTTATGGCGGAAAAATATGGATCCGCGCCTGTGTAAATTTTAACTTGTAATAACTAAATTTTAAGCATGTAGAAATTTAGAGGAAACCTCTAACAAACAAATAATGGCTAAATCTCATTGTTTTAAGCAATTAAATCTTCAAATGGTAAATTCAAAGTACTCAAACTCATATATATTAATAGAGGTAGGGTTTTCCCCAAATGGAGAACTCCAAATACAAATAGTTTTGTAATAAAACCATATTTAAAAAGGAAATCCCTTCAATCCTTGAATGAAAGACATTACAATGATAAATCTACAATCTAAACTAATCTAAGATTGATTTCTTTGTAGACTCCTCCATAGTTCTTCCTTTCTTTCTCCCATGGCTTCCTTCTCTCCAACTTGCAAATTAAACAAAGGAAAAGTGACCAAATGAGGAGACTTGGGTAAAGAAAGAGATTAAATAAAAATTCATAAGGATATTTAGGGTTAGCTTGGAACCCTAGGATCTAGTGGCCACAATTGAATTGATCCAAGGGTTGAGGATCAACCCTACTTTTGTTTGGTAGGAATATATTCTATGGATGTTTTAAATAAATTTAAAGGTATGTGTAGATGGGTGAATGGGGCCATTTAAATACCTTGGTGTGCAAAGTCACTAATCTAGTTCCTAGTATGTTTTAGAAAAGTAATGAAATGGACATTTAAGTTATTTAAATAATGGAATTATAGTAACTAAGTATAAGGTAAAGTATTAAGGTAGGAATGTTAGTTATGGAGGAGTAAAAACATTAAACCAAGTAAATTAAATTATGGCACCTTCCTAGTTGAATGTTAATTAATTGACCTTAGAGATAAATTAAGAATATTTAATCATTTAACTTAGACTTGGTCCATCCCTTGTAAAGTAAAGATTATTGGTGAAAGTAAATTTAATGCACTCTAAGGGTTGACAACCTTGTAACCTTTAACTTAAACAAAAAAAAATGCCACAACTTTTGGGTTAAGTGTTTAGGGTTTTAGCGTGTTCCTAGAACGTCATTTTTTGTGGGCATTACACTTGGTATCAGAGCCATGGGTTCAAATATTGGACCCTTGGGCACACCTAGAAAACACAAGACATGAACATTTAACCTAGCACAAATATATTTCTTTTGTAGACCTAGAAAACGACTTTTTCTAGAAAATTGTATAATATAGAAAACCTAGAAAACTGAAACAAAAACCTAGAATGATGAACTAACTCTCACCTTGGTCTCGTAGGAGGCGTAGACCGCAGACAAGGGATCCTTTCACATAGATCTAGACTCACCACCTATTGGTACCCAAAGTTAACCTCCTTCGCCACTAAGCAACATCATGTGTTTGACAGACACTCGCTTCAGAGGCGAATAGACAATCATGTATGTAATTTTGTAGCCGGGAAGCAATCTATTTGACTTCTTGAACTCAAGCTCTAAAGGGAGTGGTTAGTGATGAAAAGGAGACATGTAAAAGGATTTGATCTGATCCTCACTATTTTATGTTCTTCCTTTCAACCAAGGTAAGAGAACCTGTTTTATAACCTCTCATATTGAAAGGAGATTACAGTACCTTTCTTTTGCATAAATTTTCTAGAGAAGGCCTTGGGGAAAATATGATCGACACACCAAATGTGACTCTCATGAGTTTTCACGTCCAGATTATGGAGATATTCTCACAGTAAGGCAAAGGTTACTAAATACATTTGAGGCCTTGATTGTTTCTGCATGTTTTGGTAACAAAGATTATGCATTTGTGTACACACATGACAAAAAAGGGTATTATGGGTAGGACTGGTATTTTTTAAATGAATTTTTATGGGAGGGGAGACAAGATGGAATTGACTCAACAGATCCTTGAGAGCTTATGTAAAATGGAAAGATTCAATCAACAAAATGCCATAAAAAGTTAAATTGTTTCCTCAACTAGAATATGTGCTTCAATGGAGGCTCGGATCAACACTCTTTCACCCATCCTATGGGATTCTATCACAAAGGCTCGAGTCAAAGGACCCAATAAAGCACCAAGATTTAAACCAAGTCACACCCGAGGCTTACAAATAATCTCTATCAACAAAATGAAAGAAAAGTGATTTTAAATTGTTTATCCCATTCCCGGATGAAGGCTCTTCTCGAGAAATGAAATAGAAAAAGCCACTAAACTATCACAATGAATGAGACCTATGTGATTAGACTATATTTGGTACAATATTGCAATAAAACAAGAAAAAATAGTCGTATGCATTCGAAATTAAATAAATACACTTTACTCAAGATTGACACGAGAATAACTCAAATTTTGATCAAATTTATCAACAAGGGAAATTTTCCGTAACAATCTCAAAGCTTGTCAATGGATGTACACTTGCAACCACCTTGACACAGTCAAATTTGATACAAAGAGAGATATACAGCTTCTCTAAATGGCTTCTCAAAATGGATGGGCTCTGTTAATCTTTTTCTACTGGAGAAAATCAGTCCCGATCTTTCCCAAAATCCCAACCATTTGCATGATGAATTTTTTCCCTTTATAGAATTTCCAATAGAGCCCCTTCATCCAAAAATACAAAAAATTTAAATGCACCAGTGCTCGCCATGATTCTTTTGTGATTCTCAGAATCATATCTCGCAAAAGTTCCAAGTTCTTGAGGGAAAATATCTTCGATTTCTTCCCGCATTCAACTCATTTCTTGGTAAAAACACACCTCCATCCATTTTCCAACCACTTCTGCCCCATATCAATCAAATCTGACCCTTGCATGCTCAAGAGAAGAAAAAGAAAACCAGATCGGGCTTGAGAGTCAGACCATTTTAATGGTGAAAAACATCTCTAGATCTCTCCCACCAAACTCTAGATATAAAAATTAACTCGCTACTTTATTTGGCATGTAGAAAATATCAAGAAATCATGAAGACTTAGACTCTTGGGAGTTTTATAGAAAAAATAGGGGGAAAATAAGATTTAGACACTCAACAACCATTGATCTTTGATTTTGAATGTGGGTCGTCCACGTGGAAGATGCAAAAACAAGTTCAGGGGCTTCCTTTGACCTTTTCTGACCCTTTTAGAAAAATGGAAAAATTTCACCTTTTTGCCCCACACCTCCGCTTCTGAAAATGGGCCTGACACGTGTCCTGAGGTGGGCCCCAAAAGAAACATGGAGAAATTCTGCCATTTGAATCTCTTTTGGAAAAAGGAAAATTTTCCAAGTTTTCCCCACATCTCTACCCTTGAGAAATACTTTTGACACGTGTCCCAATGTGGGTCCTAGTGGAACTATGCTTCCCTTTTACTTTTAACTCTTTTTTCTCAAAAGGAAAATTTTCCAATTTTCCTTCGCAGGCTTGCACCTTTGCTGTTGATTGGGGAAAACATTGACTATTTCCCATCGGGCTCACGGGCCATTTTTGCTATTTAAACCTTTATGAAGCAAAGAGGTAAAAACTATTAATTACCTCCGATGGTCCACCTCCCTGTCCCCTATGGCTTTTCAAATTACCATGTGTCACCATGGCACACCTTGAGGCGGTCCCAAAAATTTGATACCTTGAATGAGTGCGGGCTTGCCATGTGTCCTGCTCTAGAAAAATTTGTTTGAAGGCTTGAAGCTTAGCGGAAGGCGCCACTTGTCAAGCTCCGAGGTAGTCTTCCTTGGTCATTTTTCCTCGGAGCTTGACAAGTGGCGCCCAAGTTGAAGACCCTGAACGAGCATGGGCTTACCACATGTCCCTATTCTGCAAAATCAAATTGTATTTATTTGCATAATATTTGTCTAATTTTGGGCCAAGCAAATGGAATCCTCCATGTGTCCTATCGACACTACTCCAAGGCAAAGCCCAAAAGTATATCTTCAAATGAGTGTCATTCCTCCACATGTCCTGGAATTCCCGAAAACCTTTTGAAAATTGTCTAAGTATGGGAAACCCAGCGGAAGCCTCCACATGTCTCTTTCCTGCCAACCCTCCACGTGTCCTCCCGATGCTACTTCAAAGCCAAACCAAAAAGTTGATTCTCAAACGAGCGCCATTCCTCCATGTGGACACATTTTAAAGTTGAGGCTTTTTATAGAATTTTTGAAGTGTTTGGCTAAGCCGTGTCCAACCAAAGGATGCCACATTTCCCTATTGATACAAGGATGCAAATTTGACCAGGGGAAATGCCCGTCAAACCGTAAAACATAGAGAAACGACCATTTCAGCCTAAAAGTGAAATTTTCTTCAAGGAAAAAGATTTTAGAAATGTTGCAAGACTCAAATACGTTCCTCAAGGACACATCAATTCATTTCTCTTTGAGTATTTAGGAAAAATGGCAGGGACACCAAATCTTGACTATGGGAAAACGCAAGTTTTGAAGGAATAGAGCACAAGAGACTCAAAATACAAAGCTTTTCCAGATGAACAAAGGAACCATGAGAAAAATATGTACCCGACATGATCTTCATAAAATGGCAAAAATACCGACTAAATACAATACGAGGAAGGATAAATCTTCAAGGGCACAAATGGGGCGAGACAATTCCGAGTACCAACATCACCTCCGGATCAAAGCGGTAGTAGCCATTGTACCTGATATTTTATAGACACTTCGGAACATCAATGCCGTGATACGCAGAGGGTCCTTAGGAGAACAACTTGCTAGACATGATATGGAGCCATCAGTGGAGGCTCAAGCATCTCCTTAACACATCGAGGAGTATAGGGTAGAAAACTTTCACGTGGAGCTGGCTAGGGAAAATTCACCATAGAGAGGACATGGAGATAGGATTTTAGGACATAGGGACAGATCTCAAAGCCTTAGACAAAGAGAGAAGCATGCAGAGAGACCTAGGGTTCATCACTCATCAACGGTAGACCATATCAGGGAGATCCTAAAGCTATGACCATCTCACTATTCTGGAGATACATGTGGGTTTCAGGTAGAGGCTTGGTTGGTGAGCTTGAGTGGATGCTTCAAGCTTTACCCTTGTACTAGCAACATGAAATCTCGTGTTGCGATCCATCTTCTAAGGGATGGAGCAGGTGTCTGGTGGAGGACCGAGGAGCATAAGCTCCATGTTGACTCGAGACAGCTTACTTCTCTTTGGGTAGTAATTTAGGAACATGTATTTATCCAGGAGGTTTATTTAGCAACGGATAGATGAGTTTCCCAACCTCCGTCGTGCCTCTATGACTCGTAGTTGAGTATGAGAGTCAATTTCTAAACCTACTAGAGACTACATGTAGCACTGGTGGTATTCTCACCTCTATATTGATTGATTCTAGTTCATCTAATTCTTTTATTGCACCATCTCTAGTAGAGCTTTACAGCTAGTGGCGAAAGGTAGGGTCTTAGTTGGGACGTTGAAATGGCTTCTAGATCCAAAATTTTTGTAGACTCCTTAGTTAAGGAATGTGTAGTGGATTTGGGACCCTTCACCACTACCTCGGATCTTCAAATCCTTCCCTTGGGTTCGTATGGAGTCATCTTGGGCATGGATTGGTTGTTTGTACATAGACCAAGAGTGGAATTTTACCATAAAACTATTGCTTATATAGATGATCTGGGAGTTGAGTCTGTGAGAGTAGGAGTTAGGAGGCCCGTTTCCATTCGCACCATCTTCGCTATGCAAATTAAGTGGTGTATGAGATGAGGTTATCATATGTATGTCATTACATGCTTAGTGATAGATCTAAGGATGCATCTAGTGGACCATCCCTTGATGACCATCACATCTTACGAGAATTTTCTCGATGTTTTTCCAGGGTAGGTATCGGGGTTACCACCCCCACATGAGATATATTTTCACATAGATCTGGTTCCAGGCGTAGAGCCTATCTCACGAGCACCCTATGAGATGACTACCCTTGAGCTTTGTGATCTCAAATTGCAGCTTGAGGACCTTCTAGATAAAGGCCTAATCTATCCTAGTGTATCCCCTTGGGGTGCACCAGTGATTGTTGTGAAGAATAAGAATGGATCTCTGCGGTTGTGTATTTATTACAACTAGTTGAACAAAGTAATGATAAATAGTCGTTACCCCCTTCTCTACATTGATTATTTATTTGATTAGATGAAGAGGGCCATAGTTTTATCAAAGATATATCTTAAGCTAGGGTATCATCATCGCCTGAGGATAACAAAGGCAAATATTCATAAGACCACTTTTCATACGAGATATGGCCACTACGAGTTCACAATGGTGCCTTTTGGTCTAAGGAATGTCCCTGCAGGTTCATGAGTTTGATGAATGGGTTATTTAGGAAATTTTTGGATCACTTCGTGCTCATATTCCTTGATGAAATTTTGATATACTCATTTACGCATGAGGAGCATGAGGAGCACCTTCTCCAGGTTCTTCAATGTCTTCGTGAGCAACAAATTTATGGGAACTTGGAGAAGTGTACATTCTTTCAGACAGAGGTGCAGTATTTGGGCCACATCATTTATGGGGAAGGTATCGTAGTTGATCCTTCCAAGATTCAAGCTATTATGGATTGTCCAACACCCACTAGTGTGACCGAGGTGCACAACTTCATGGGTTTGGTAGGATACTACAGGAGATTTGTGTAGGAATTTTCTCAGGTTATGCACCCCTTTAGTTCCCTTCAATGGAAAGGGAATAATTTCCTATGGTTAGATAGATGTGAGTAAGCCTTCAAGACATTGAAGGAATTCCTCACAACAATTTCTTTTCTTGTAGTGCCAAATCCTCAGGGTGAGTTCTTTGTTTCCACATATGCTTCTTTGGCAGGACTTGGAGGTGTGTTGATACAGGAGGGTAGAGTAGTTTATTTTAATTCTCACAAACTCAAGGATTATGAACTTAGTTATCTAACTCATGACCTTGAGCTTTCAGTAGTTGTTCATCCCTTGGTTCAAAGTGGAGACACTACCTTCTTGATGGAGATTTACAATCAGGGGACCGATCACTTCAGTCTTCACCACCTCTTCACATAGCCCAATCTCAACGCTTGTCAGTGGCATTGGATGGAGTTACTTTATGAGTAGGACATGGATATAGAGCATATGAAAGGGAAGGAAAACATGGTTGTAGATGCCATGAGTAGACAGAGACATGTGGTTATGGCCACTTCAGTGGGTACAGATTTGTGGAGCAGGATTTTAAAGCAACTTTCTCACGACAACTTCTACCTTCCAAACAGAGCATTGATTGAATCTCAGAGACACCTTGAGGGGAATTTTATTGTATTTTCAATTGATAAATATGATCTTCTTAGGAACAAAGGTTAGATATATGTTCCTAGAGATGGACGCTTGAGATAGGACATTTTGACAGAGGCCCATCGTGCACCTTATTCATCCCATCTCAGGGTGAAGAAGATGCATGCCACCTTGAGACAATTATACCATTTCAGAGAACTTCAGAGAGACATGGGTCAGTTTGTATCACATTTTTTAGAGTGTTATAAGGTGAAGGCAAAGCATCAACATCCAGTTGGCCTTCTCTTTCCTCATGATATACCAAAGTGGAAATGGGACACCATTTCCATGGACTTCATCGTTGTGTTACCAACATTGAGATACCACCATGATGCCATTATGGTCACGGTAGATAAATTACGAAGGTGGCTCATTTTTATCTGGTGAATACCACCTACATAACTAGTGCAATGGCACAGGTATATCTTGATGAGATTGTTAGATTGCACATGATTACGTAGAAGATCATTTGTGACCATAATCCTTTGTACACTTCCCACTTTTGGACTACCATGCAGCATGCTCTCGATCGAAGAACAATTTTAGTACAACATATCAATCTAAGATAGATGGACAGATTAAGAGGGTCAATCATATTTTGGAGGACATGTTTAGGATGTACGTCATGGATAATCAATCAAGATGGGAGGAGTATTTGTACTTGGTGGAGTTTTCCTACAATAATAGTTTTCGTAGTTTGATAGGCATTGATCCTTTTCAGAAAGTTGTATGGCGAGAGTGCAAGACACCTCTTAGTTGGGATGGGACAGTTAGAGGACATGGTTTCTCTTCACCAAATTTACTACTAGATATGGAGAAGCAGTTTGTTATGATCAGGCAAAGATTGTAGGAGGCACATGATGATCGTAGTTATGAGGTGGGCATGAAGGTATTTCTTCATGTCAGTCCTCATAAGATCCTTATCCATTACGGAAAATGTTCTAATATTTCTCCTATATTTTTGGGTCCCTTTGAGATCTTGGAGCGTATCGACCCTTTGGCCTATTGTCTAGCATTGTCACCTAGCTTGTCTTGTCTTGTCGTCTAAGATGTACTTCATGTTTATGCACTCATGGGATATATTGTAGATCCTTCTGATATGCTAGATTGTACCTCTTCAGTAGGTATAGGTGATGGTGGAGCCCATCCATATTTTAGAGCACAAGACTCCGAGCCTTCGAGGAAGAGACATTGATCAGGTTTGAGTCTAGTGGGATAGATATGATGAGACTACAATTACATGGGAGGATGCTACATTTCTACGAGTCCAGTTTCCACACCTATTCCAGTGAATTCTAGGAGGAATTCGAGTCTAAGGGAGGGGGATGTAGTGCCCACTTCCCTTCGACACTTTTTACTATTGATTTCGATATTGTTGACTATACTTATGGATATTATTGTAGCTTTTTGACTTAGCATGATGTTAGATGTTAGAGATACTAGACTGTTGTTGATTTCAATTCTTAGTATGATGTGTGTGGATTATTAGAGACAATTTATATTGATGATGATATGTTGTTGACATGGTTATATATATTTCTAACTCGTGATACTTTCGTCATTTTGAGTAGACCTTAACAATTGAACTAATCTTGTGATCATATGGATATTGATGAAATGTAGAATCGAGATGTTGTTAGAAATTGTAAATGATATCGTTACTTTCCTAGATGATATTTTGATTCATGTACATATGATTGTGGATTTATATTGTATATTTGAAATCCTAGTTGTTTTGATGCAGCCCATGAGGTCAAGGAGATGTTATGTGTTTTGTAAGTAAACATGTCACAAAAAAACGGGGATTGGAAACCAACCACATTGGAATGCGAGCTGAATTCAATAAGGGTCACCATGGAAACATGTATTTTTTTATGTTTATGTGTTTGAATTATTGTTAGGGAGTTCTCATGGGCGAATCACCTCCAATTGTGACCAAGTGGTTGTGTGTTATCTCTTTTATTAGTTTCCCTTATTTGATTTTAGTATGTGATTTATAGTGATGTATTCTCCTTTTATTAATTACTTGATTTGTGTCTAGATTAGTAAATTAATCTTCTTACTAAATTAATTAGCAATGGGTCAAAAGAATTCATTTATTATATTAGATGGCTTCTTGGATTATGTGTTGTAAGTTGAGTGCTTGTGATCTTGAGTGTTGTACACTCTACCCCTTCATGAAAATTTGTATTTGGCCAAGGCTTGTGGGACAAGTCAAACATGTCCTACACCCATTAAATTGTATACCAACCCTACCTATGGGTTGGGGGGTAAACCATAGACCCCATTATGTGTTTTGGGAAGACAAAAAGGTAAAATATTATTGCACTTTCAATCTTGTAATTAAATTTATTCTTAGGAGGTGTGGGCTTGGATTGTGTGTGTAAGTAATTTTTCATTCCTCTCACCCACCAATTTATTGTGCATTGGGGTTGAGGTTTGAATTGTGAGGTGGAGTTGAGGATGAGTGATGTGGCATCCTACATGGAGCCACCTCACCCTCCTCTCTCCCTTTTCTATTTATTCAAGTTATTTTCTTGTTTGGGGGTTACTTCATTTCTTTTTGCTCTTGCATTTTTGGAGTTAGAGAATTTTGGAGTTCTTGTGGATTTTTGGAGCTTTTTGGTGATTGTTTGGGCTTGAAAAATCTTCGTGTGTGACTCTTGGATAAAGCTATACCATGGAAAGGTAGGATCTACACTCTTGTTAAATATTTTCTTTTATATTGTGTATATGTGCATGTTTTTGAGTGTTTTGGTATGTTTATTGGGTGCTTAGGAAGATTTTTGAAGTGTGGCTTAGGAGGGGACTATGAGGATCTTACATTTAGGGAGGCATAAGAGTTCATTTCATGTTTTGTAGGGAGTTGGGTTGGGTGCCCCACCTTGGAAAAGAAAATGCTTGCATTTCTTACTTTGGTATTTTGTTGAGGGAGCCATAAGAGATTGTAGGGAGGCATAAGAGAATGTGGGAGGCATAAGAGGTTCTTGAGGGAGGAATAAGAGTGTGTAAGGGTTTTGAGATGTGTATTGGAGGGTTATAACGTGGGAACCCATTTCCCATTGGGAGGCATAAGTGACCTCCCCATAGATCTTGCTCCTTTAGCTTTTGCATTTTGAAGCCTTGTGTATTTTGTTGCTTTCCTTATTTTGATTGTAGTTGTATTGTTTGTGTTTTGGTATGGTTGTAAAATATTGTATTTTGATGTGGAAGCTTGTTTTTTCCATGAGTTGGATCCATTTTTCATTGCAATGTGGTTGGGGCTTGGGGGCCAATGAGGAGGATGGCTTCTCCTCCTCCTGTTGGATTCTACCGGTTGGATGGAGAGTGCTTCCTCTCCCCATTTTTTGTTGTGATAAAATTAACACATGGTGGATGGTGGAACTCATGTATGTGTTGTGAAACTTGGAACAATTGTTGGTGTCCAAAGGAAATCTTCATTGTGAGAAAACCTTCTTGTTATTCCCACTCAAGGTGGAAGACTTGTAATATTGTATTTTTTTAAAAGAAATGTTGTATTGTAAGTTGTAATATTATTTGAAGGAAGCTCATTGAAGAGTTGTAAAATTTCCTTTCTCTTCAAATTTTAGTATGGAAGAAATGGACCAAAATGTAAATCATGCTTAAAAGTTTAGTTTTAGTTTGTATTGTGAGAAAATAAGTTCTTTGCTTTAAAAGAAATGAGCTATGCTCAAGGGAAAAAAAGAAAGTTTACTTTCATTGTTGTAGTTGTATTATTGAAAATGAGAAAGAAGAAATATAGAAGTTGTAAGATGCAAATAATGTATGCATGGCAAACTTGAATGTAGAATAAAGTTGTTATTAGTTATTTGAACAAATAAGTTGTAGTGAAAATGGAAAGAGGCAATAAATTTGAAGTATATTGTTATGTTGGAATGTTGCATTTTGTAGTAAGGGAAAAAAATAACAATATTAGAAGTAGATTTAGTTCCTTTTTACTATTGGACTTGAAATAAAATTTATTGAACAAAATGAAAATGATCTTGTAGTTGTTGTTGTTACTATTGAAATAAAAATGCTTTAAAGTGAGTAATTGTTGTCCACTCAAAATTCCCCACTCTATCAAAAGTAAAAAAATTTTGAGTCTAAGTGTCTTTTCTGTCGACTTGGTGGTGTGAAAAAGTCTTGGAAGTCTAAAAAATCTAAGTTTTGGGTCATTCTGTAAGTATTTCGGGCCTGTCGGACATTTTTGTCCCGCCTGTCCCAAGTACGAAAGTGCATTTTGTTCCCCGATCGGCCGAAACCTCCGAATTTGTCCCATTTTCGGGCCCGTCGGAAGTTTTTGTCCCAAGTGTCCCGAAGTTACTGTGCGAGATGTTCCAATTTCGGCCGAACCGCCCGAACCACGTACTTCGCACTTTCTTGTCCCAAATGTCCCAATTTCAAAAGTGCGCTCTGTTCCAATTTCACCCGAACCGGCCGAGTCGCGTACTCCGGAACTTTTTGTCTCAAATTTCTCAAGTTCAAACTTAAAGTGCACTCTGTTCCATTTTCGGCCGATTCGCCCGATTTCGTCCCAACTGTCCCGAGTTCCGAAGTGCATTCTGTTCCCCGATCGGCCGAAACACCCGAACCGCGTACTCCGGAACTTTTTGTCCCGAATGTCCCAAGTCCAAACGGGCCTTTTGTTCCATTTTCGGCCGATTCGCCCGAACCGCGCTTTCATGTCCCAAATGTCCCAAAGTTAAAAAAGTGCAAGTTGTCCCATTTTCGGCCGAAACTCCCGAGTCGCGCACTTCGCTCTTTTTCATCCCAATTGTCCCAAAATGCATTTGTGCGTCCTCTCCCTGTTTCACCCGAATCGGCCGAGCCGCGTGTTTCGCGCATTCGCGTCTCACTTGTCCCAAGCGAACCAACGGTCATCCATACTTAGTTTTTCCCGCTCTACCCGAATATGCTAAATATGAATTTAAGTTGCGGCTCTGATACTATCAATCCGAAGATCAAATTCCAAGGACAGCTGGCAGAAAGACGAAGCTTTCAAGACGCCGGTTATATCAGTTTTCAAAGATATCCATTGTCATCTTCAAAATGAAAATTCTTGTGTGTCCCTCGTGGCAAAGACATAGCTGAGACGTGGAAGAAATTCAAGCAGCGGTTTCTGAAGTTGATGGGTCCCTCTCAGTGACCGGCCACCTGTCTTCTTCCCCATACGTTTCTCTTCTTCCCTTTCTTTTTCAGTTTTCTTTGTAATAGGTTGAGGTACTGCGATTTGGCGGTCCTTAACTATTCTTTAGTTAAAAGAAACGGTTACGAAGAGTAACTGAATTGTAAGCTATATAATGGTATTTTCTACGCCATTCAAAGAAGGAAGAACTTGGCTTATTTTCTGAAAGTGTAAATAGATCATAAAGAAATCAATACAAAAGGGCTTTCTATTCTTTGTCTATCTGATCTCCGTTATCTCCGAGCTTTCATTTATTTTCTTTGTGAAGATCATTTGTCTCCGGTTGTTAGTCTTTGCTGTTTGGTGATCTTGTATAACCAAGAAGGAACTTTGTGTCCTTGATTGATAAATCTGTGTTACGTTAAGAAACTTTGTGTTCTGGCAGATGTTATTTACAGAACTTTGTGTCTCTAAATTCCATCTTATTTATACGATACGAATGATCTTGTTTTCAATTCACTGTGACTTTGCATACATAAAGAATTACTCTGTTATCTATAATTCTGCATGTTGCCTTTCTGCTCATTCTCACCCTCTCATTTCCTCAGTCCTTTTGTAATTGATAACCTTCGTAGAAAACACTTTCGTGGTATCCAAGTTTAACCAACAAATCATGTCCTGTACATTTGTAAATAAGTTTGTTTCTGAATAAGGGAACCTCTCCCATTAAAGAGGAGGGACTTCTTGTCCCCTGACTGTTGCTCTTCTAAAAAGTCCTATTTGAAAACCAACAGTTTTTGGCGACTCCGCTGGGGAAAATCACATTCCAGTTCTGCAATTTTTGATCATCCTTTGATCTGGCGACTCCGCTTTTACTCGAGGGAGAAGGACCCTTGGTATTGAAGACTCTCAGTTTCAGCTTTTGGAGCAGCAGGGTTTTCCTTTCCCTTCAACAAGAAATAGAAGAACTCGTTCAACGAGCACTCCACCTGTTCAAGATAGAAGTCCTACGGGTGGTATTCCTTCAGAACCTGCTAGTCCCAATCTACGAGCTTTGACTCTCGCTGGTGTTAAAGTTCCTCTCCAAGCCATTTTTCCAAGAATGGCGGCACAATTGCCATGGGGTCAGCGTGTCGGGCCCCTGGCCCTTACTCAGCCTCTACATGAGTTACCCAGAGGTAACCGGAAGAACTTCCCAAAATTCAAAGGTGATGGCAAGGTACATCCTGATGAACATATTGCAGCCTTCATAGTTGCATGTGGGGTTTTGGGAGTTGAACATGAAGACGTCTCCGTAAGACTGTTCGTGGAGACTTTGCAAGAAAATGCTGCTGATTGGTTCTTTCACCTTCCGGCTGGTGCTATAACCGACTGGGACACCATGAGAACCCAGTTCGAGAATCGTTTCAAGCCGGCAGAAGATGTGCATGCTTTGCTTGCCCAAATTTCTCAGATAAAGAAAGATTCGCAAGAACCCATGAGAGAGTTTGTGGCTCGGTTCAACAGGTTGATAAATAAAATTCCAGCAAACACCCGACCTGTTGATCGGATTCAAAAATGTTTCTTTCTAAATGCCCAATCACCTAAAGTTAGTTATGCACTAAGAAGGGCTAATCTCGGAACACTAGCTCGGATCAAGAACTCGGCCATTAGTATCGAAGATGACTTGATCATGTCGGGAAGTTGAGAAGAGACCCTCCCAAATCTAAGTCTGCTTTTCTTCCTCTTCCACCCCTGGACCTAAATACTTGATTCATTAGTCTAGAAACTCGCAAATGATCTTGTTGCTATAAAGAAACAATTGCTCAAAGATGCCCCTTATGCGAGATGTTCCAAGAAGAAATTTCCAGCCAGAATCGTTTGCACTCGCTTCTCAAACAAGACTAGCACTTGAAGGACCTCCCCGTTAGGGTTCCCGTGAATGCGCAACCTTGTGAAGTTGAAGAGCCGGATGATGATGAGGATAATGAAGCTTGCGAAGAGTTTGTGGAAGAATTTGATGATGAGGCAAAGAACTTGAGGGATCTCGAGTGAATTTCTTTACCACTGAGGGCATTGATGATTATGATGAAGTGGTAGCAGACATGAACAACGAATCTTTTGCTGTCATGACTCGAGAACAGACAAAGCAGAGGGAGAAGGTGACCCAGCCACCTAAGAAATCCAAGGAGCAGTCGGCAACTATCCCTGTAATTGCAAGAAGAGGATCTCCTATCCCTACTTCGTCTACACAGAAGGTGAGTCCTATCAATCCAGTTACCAAAGTTGCTTCTTCTTTTTCTCCTAAAGTTGATAAGCCTAGAATTCCAAATGATGATGGCCCGTCCACTTCTGGATCCTTTGATATTGTTGATCACCTGAAAAAGACCAAGGTACAAATCTCAGAAGCTGAGTACTATCAAACCCATCCCAAAGCCTTTGCCAAAATGATCCACTTTGTTAATTCCAACTCTAAGACCACTTCTAAAGGCCTTTTACCTACTCCTCCTTCTGCACCACAGCCAAGTCTGGTAGCTGCTGTCACCTCCCCTGGTGACAAAATTAAACCATTTTATGTAACACTTCTCATAGCTGGCCATAGGCTCAGTAATTGTGTCATAGATTCTGGAGCCTCAGATAATGTGATGCCTGCTAAAGTAGCTCATGCTTTAGGCTTGACCCTCACTCGTACTTATGGATCCTGCTACTCCATGGAGAGTAAGGAAGTGCCTTTGGTTGGAAGGATTAAAGATGCACAAGTGGCTTTTGCTGCCTTGCCTGAAAAGAAAGTGTTGGCTACCATCCTAGTAGCAGATATCCCTCCTTCATACGGGATGTTGCTAAGTAGGAACTTCTGCAAAGATGTGGGTGGGGAAATCCAGATGGACTGGTCGCATGCACTCGTGCCTGTCAATGGACAAATGAAGAAGTTGTTTCCTGAAAAGCAGTCTGAGTATATTGTGCAGAAAATGGATGATCCTAGAGCACAAATACTCTATGAGGATATGGGTCATGGCAACTACATGATTATGTCCCCTGACGAAATCCCACCCCCCAAAGTGTCTCCTAGAGATCCTAATGGGGTTTGGATTTTAGAATTTGATGGAAGTTGTTCCTCAGCTGGTTCTGGAGCTGGTGTCCTGCTAGTGTCACCTGAAGGATGCCTACATCCTTTTTCATTTAAGTTGTAGTTTGAAAACACTAATAATACAACAGAGTATAAGGCTCTCATTCTTGGACTGCAAGTGGCCAAAGAACGAGGTGTGAAGAACCTTCTGGCTCGTGGTGATGCAGAGTTGATTGTGAAGCAGTCGAAACCTCTTTCGTAAAAATGGGAGGTCAAGCATTACTTTGGAATCGGGTTTGGGATTCTATTGAGTTCCTTGATGCTTTCTCTATTGAAGCAGTACCTAGGGAAAACAACAGCAGGGCTGATTCACTGGCTATCTCAGGGTCACTACTGATTCCCCATCCTGAATTCTCTCAGGATAAGTTCACTATTGAAATGGTCCACCGGCCTAGTGTACCTGACAATACCAATAACTGGCAAGTTTTCAACGATGACCAGCATTTGCTTTCCTTCCTGGAACTCAAGGGTAATTTCGAACAACTATATTTTGAGGGAAGTGACAACCTGCCTCGTGAGAGTGTGTCCTCTGACCAAGCCGTCACCCAAGGAGAAGAAACAGATCAAGATGGATGCATCAATCTCAAAGGAAACAAGATTCCTAAAGGGTTGGTAAGTTTGGAGGAACTATTTGATAAGCATGACAGGTATGTGAAATCTAAAGCTTCTACTGGACCTCAGCAATCAACTGAGTATGATAAGATTGATATTGGGAGTTCTAATGACCCTAAGCTGGTAAATATTGGAAAATGTTGTACAGCAGATGAAAGGAGAAAAGCAATTGATCTTCTAAGAAGGTATAAGGACGTTCTTGCATATTCTTATGAAGATTTGAAAGCCTTCAAGCCAAAAGATATGCAGCACTCGATTCCTCTCAAACCAGAATTAAGCCTTTCAAGTAAAACAAAGGCGATAACCCCAAAATAGCCGACACCATCTTTCAGAGATTCAGTAAGTTTTGAAGGCTAAAATTATTTTTCCCATTCACCATTCGACATGGATTGCAAATATTGTGCTGCTCAAGAAGAAAAATGGTGAGATCCGCATCGTGTTGATTTCAGAACTCCGAATCAAAGCTTCTCTGAAAGATAATTACCCTTTGCCTATGATGGATTAAATATTGCAAGCGAATGTGAGGATCTGAAATGTTATCTATGCTTGATGGATTCTCTGATACAATCGTGGGGGTTGATACATCAGTAGATCAACACAAGACAGCCTTCACCACTCCTTGGGGTACCTTTGCCTACAAGAGAATGCCTTTTGGGCTTATTAATGCTGGTGCCACTTTCCAGAGAGCTATGGATCTGGCTTTTGGAAGCTTGAAAGGGAAGTGTATTGTCATATACCTTGATGACCTGACAGTGTTTTCCAAGACAAGAGCGGATCATTTTGATCACCTGGAGACAGTTCTGCTGAGATGCAGAGAGCATGGAATCTCTCTGAACCCTAAAAAATCTGTCTTCTGTGTTACAGAGGGAAAACTATTAGGGCACATTGTCTCCAAGGATGGTATTAAGATTGATCCTGAACGAGTTCAAGCCATCCAGCAAATTCCTCTCCCAACCAGTAAAAAGGGCGTGCACTCCTTCGGTAAGATCAATTTTTTAAGAAGATTCATCCCTGATTTTGTAGAATTAACTTTGAATATTTCTCAGATGATGAAAGGGAAGCAAACATTTGGTTGGTCTTCTGAAGGAAAGGAATCCTTTGAGGGTATCAAGAAAGCTATCGCTAAAACTCCAGTTTTGGCCTGTCCCGATTTCAGCAAAGATTTCATCATCTATTGCTATGCTACAGATAATACCTTGGCTGCTGTCTTAACCCAAGAAGACTCTGATAAACATGAGCTACCAATTTCCTTCATGAGCTATATCCTAAAGAATCATGAGCTAAAATACACCATGATGGAGAAGCATGCTTTTGCAGTAGTCAAAGCTGTTAAGCAGTTCCGTTTCTATATCCTCAACTCTCACTCTATGGTGCTGGTTCCAGATACAACTGTTAAGTCAATTCTTACACAGCAAGAATTTGGATCCAAGAGAGGGAACTGGGTGGCTAAGGTCCAAGAGTATGACATTGATATCAAACCAACCAAGCTGGTTCGTGGAAAAGGTCTTTGTGAGCTCATTCTTTGAAGGGCCAAACATGAGTTCTTTGGAGGAGAAAGTCACCTTCCTACCGTTTGCTCTCCCGAGTTCGGTTGATGAATGGTATGCTGACATCGCCCATTTTCTCACCTATGGGGAATGCCCCCCTCATTTAACTGCCAAAGAAAAGAGGGATGTTAAATTGAGGTCAGCGTAATATGTATTGTGGGAAAATGCCTTGTTCAAGCGTGGGCTTAGATGGGAGATTTTTGAAGTGTGTGGACAAGGAACAACAGAGAAAATTGCTCTCAGCTTTTCATGATCAGGCATGTGGAGGGAACTATTCATCAACGGTCACAGCTCACAAGATACTCCGGGAGGATACTACTGGCCTTCTTTGTTCAGAGATGCATCCAAGTGGGTGGATAAATGTGAGGCCTGCCAGACCTTTGTGGGAAGACCTAAATTGGCTTCTTTGCCTCTCAAGCCAGTTGTGATTGAGGAGCCATTTCAACAAAGGGGGTTTGGACTTCATTGGTACACTCAATCCTGCTTCTAGTGCTGGTCACACTCATGTACTTACTGCCACTGACTACTTCACCAAATGGGTGGAAGCTATTCCGGGTCAAGAGCACTACTTTCTGAAGTGGTATGCAACTTCATCAAAGAGAACATCTTGGTAAGGTATGGTGTGCCTAACAAGATTGTAACAGATAATGCCTCGAATTTCTCTTCAGCTGAGATAATGGACTTCTGCTATGGGTATGGCATTTCTTTGGCTCATTCTTCAGATTACTACCCCCAGGGAAATGGTCAAGCAGAATCCACAAACAAAAACCTGGTGACTATCATAAGAAAGTTGGTCAATGAGTCTCAACGAAACTGGCACAAAAAGCTCTATGATGCTCTTTGGGCAGACAGGATTACACCAAAGAGAGCTATTGGAATGTCTCCTTTTCAAGTGGTATATGGAGTAGAAGCTCAATTGCCAGTGACAGTGGAACTGCCGGCCTTGCATCTAATGAAGGCCATCGAGGATACTAGTTTCGGTGATGCCCTGGACAAGAGAATTATGTACCTGCACAAGCTGAATGAAGACAGATTGGTGGTTGCTGATAGGATATCTGTTCACCAGCAGAAGGTAAAGGTCCTGTTTGACAAGAAAGCTAGGTTCAGAGATTTCCAAGTTGGAGACATCGTACTGTTATGGGATAAAAGACATGAACCTCGTGGCAGCCATGGAAAATTTGATTCCCTGTGGCTTGGACCTTTCAAGATCAGACACTTTGCTAGTGAGAATTCCTTTTATCTTGATTACATGGATGGTTCTTCTCTCCCACTTCCTTATAGTGGGCAGTATCTCAAGTTGTTCAAGTCCTAGGTGATTAGGGAGTCCCTTGTATATTCTGTACAGTGTTTTTGCTTCTCTGCTTTTGGTGTGTTTTCCTTCTGTTGTTTTGGTGTGTTTCCCTTCTGTTGTTTTTGTGTGTTGCCCTCTGTGTTGGTCTGTTTTTGACTCCGTTGCCCAAGGGATAAGGCACTGGTCTGCTTCACCAAGTTTGTCTAAGTTCTTGCCTTGTCTCATTCCTTGAATTTATGCCAAGTCATCCCCAGAAGGAGCCAGCTGTTGTCCACTCAAAATTCCCCACTCTGTCAAAAGTAAAAAAATTTTGAGTCTAAGTGTCTTTTCTGTCAAGCTGGTGGTGTGAAAAAAGTCCTGAAGTCGAAAAATCTAAGTTTTGGGTCATTTTGTAAGTATTTCGGGCCTGTCGGACATTTTTGTCCTTTGTCCCAAGTACGAAAGTGCATTTTGTTCCCCGATCAGCCGAAACCTCTGAATTTGTCCCATTTTCGGGCCCGTCGGAAGTTTTTGTCCCAAGTGTCCCAAAGTTACTATGCGAGATGTTCCATTTCGGTACCGAACCGCCTGAACCGCGACTTCGCACTTTCTTGTCCCAAATGTCCCACCTTTAAAAGTGCGCTCTGTTCCAATTTCGCCCGAACCGACCGAGTCGCGTATCTCGAACTTTTGTCTCAAATTTCTCAAGTCCAAACTTAAAGTGCACTCTGTTCCATTTTCGGCCGATTCACCCGATTTCGTCCCAACTGTCCCGAGTTCCAAAGTGCATTCTGTTCCCCGATCGGCCTGAAACACCAAAACCGCGTACTCCGGAACTTTTTGTCCCGAATGTCCCAAGTCCAAACGGGCCTTTTGTTCCATTTTCGGCCGATTCGCCCGAACCGCGCTTTCATGTCCCAAATGTCCTAAAGTTAAAAAAGTGCCTGTTGTCCCATTTTCGGCCGAAACTCCCGAGTCGCGCACTTCGCTCTTTTCCATCCCAATTGTCCCAAAATGCATTTGTGCGTCCTCTCCCTGTTTCGCCCGAATCGGCTGAGCCGCGTGTTTCACGCATTCGCGTCTCACTTGTCCCAAGCAAACCAATGGTCATCCATACTTAGTTTTTCCCGCTCTACCCGAATATGCTAAATATAAATTTAAGTTGCGGCTCTGATACTATCAATCCGAAGATCAAATTCCAAGGACAGCTGGCAGAAAGACAAAGCTTTCAAGACGCTGGTTATATCAGTTTTCAAAGATATCCATTGTCATCTTCAAAATGAAAATTCTTGTGTGTCCCTCGTGGCAAAGACATAGCTGAGACGTGGAAGAAATTCAAGCAGCGGTTTCTGAAGTTGATGGGTCCTCTCGATCGTGACCGCCACTGTCTTCTTCCCCATACATTTCTCTTCTTCCCTTTCTTTTTCAATTTTCTTTGTAATAGGTTGAGGTACTGCGATTTGGTGGTCCTTAACTATTCTTTAGTTAAAAGAAACGGTTACGAAGAGTAACTGAATTGTAAGCTATATAATGGTATTTTCTACGCCATTTGAAGAAGGAAGAACTTGGCTTATTTTCTGAAAGTGTAAATAGATTATAGAGAAATCAATACGAAGGGGCTTTCTATTCTTTGTCTATCTCGATCTCTCATTATCTCCGAGCTTTCATTTATTTTCTTTGTGAAGATCATTTGTCTCCGGTTTGTTAGTCTTCTTTGTTTGGTGATCTTGTATAACCAAGAAGGAACTTTGTGTCCTTGATTGATAAATCGTATTACGTTAAGAAACTTTGTGTTACGCAGATGTTATTTACGAACTTTGTGTCTCTAAATTCCATCTTATTTATACGATACGAATGATCTTGTTTTCAATTCACTCAGTGACTTTGCATACATAAAGAATTACTCATTATCTATAATTCTCGCATGTTGCCTTTCTCGCTCATTCTCACCCTCTCATTTCCTCACCCTTTTGTAATTAATAACCTTCGTAGAAAACACTTTCGTGGTATCCAAGTTTAACCAACAAATCATGTCCTGTACATTTGTAAATAAGTTTGTTTCTCGAATAAGGAACCTCTCCCATTAAAGAGGAGGGACTTCTTGTCCCTTTGATTGCGTTGCTCTTCTAAAAAGTCCTATTTGAAAACCAACAGT
Source organism: Taxus wallichiana var. yunnanensis (assembly GCA_018340775.1). Lineage (NCBI taxonomy): Eukaryota > Viridiplantae > Streptophyta > Pinopsida > Cupressales > Taxaceae > Taxus > Taxus wallichiana. The sequence continues at coordinate 340,824,826 of CM031237.1, forward strand.
AATTTAACTATGGAATGAATAAATGGAACTAAATCTTACAACTAGAAACTTTAGGCACATAAAATCAAGTTCAGAATGAATTTTAAAACACTCTTGTGATTATTTGTTTTTGAGAAATCTCATTTTTAAGGTTTTGTTTCTAAGAGAACAGGACCGCCGCCCTATGTAAAGCGGCACTCTTGTAACCGCCACTCGAAAAGGAGGCGGTCTCGGAACCACCGCTCCGGTAAGGCGGTAGTTCCCGAATCGTCACCCATGTGGGGCGGTGGTCCCGTGATCACCGAATCTGCTCTGGCTGGTGGTTCCTGTCACTTACGTGAGAAAAACACATGTTCGCACTGTGTAAATTTTAACTTGTAATAACTAAATTTTAAGCATGTAGAAATTTAGAGGAAACCTCCAACAAACAAATAATGGCTAAATCAAATTGTTTTAAGCAATTAAATATTCAAATGGTAAATTCAAAGTACTCAAAATCATATATATTAATAGAGGTAGGGTTTTCCTCAAATGGAGAACTCCAAATACAAAAAGTTTTATAATTAAACCATATTTACAAAGGAAACCCCTTTAATTCTTGAATGAAAGACATTACAATGATAAATCTACAATCTAAACTAATCTAAGCTTGATTTCTTTGTAGGTTCCTCCATAGTTGTTCCTTTCTTTCTCCCATGGCTTATTTCTCTCCAACTCGCAAATTAAACATAGGAAAACTGACCAAATGAGGAGACTTGGGTAAAGAAAGAGATTAAATAAAAATTCATAAAGATATTTAGGGTTTGCTTGGAACCCCGGGATCTAGTGGCTATAATTGAATTGATCCAAGGGTTGAGGATCAACCCTCCTTTTTTTTTGGTCGAAACATATTCTTTGGATGTTTTAAATAAATTTAAAGGTATGTGTAGATGATTGAATTGGGCCATTTTAATAATTTTCTCAGGCAAAGTCACTAATCTAGTTCCTAGTATGTTTTAGAAAAGTAATGAAATGGAATTTTAAGTTATTTAAATAATGGAATTATAGTAACTAAGTATAAGGTAAAGTATTAAGGTAGGAATGTTAGTTGTGGAGGAGTAAAAACATTAAACCAAGTAAATTAAATTATGGCACTTTCCTAGTTGAATGTTAATTAATGAGACCTTAGAGATAAAGTAAGAATTTTTAATCATTTAACTTAGACTTGGTCCATCCTCAGAAGTAAAGATTATTTGCAAAATTAAATTTAATACACTCTAAGGGTTGACAACCTTGTAACATTTTAACTTAAACAAAAATATATTTTTGCCGTAACTTTTGGGTTAAGTGTTTAGGGTTTTAGCATGTTCCTAGAACATCATTTTTGTAGACGTTACATAAATTATTATCCTCATTCATTAATGAATCTTATTTTTGATATGGATACCATTATAACCCTTCTAAACCTCTGTTCATTCTTTTAAAAAAAATTTGAAATCATGAGCTCGCTCTATTTATTGCATTTTCTACATCATAATTTCAAATATAGGTATTTTAAGATATGGGCATGCAAATTTATTTTGTGGGTGAAATATTTTATAGTTCCATTTCCATTTACAAATGTTTTCACATTTCTTGGTTATGATTTTCATATCAACTTTATCGATTAAATTTTTTTCATCTTTTTACCCTAAAGGTTTCCATTCGTGACCTACCTTTTGAGCCTAGATCTATTTATGTTTGACTCAATCCTTGTATTTACTATGATCCGACTGATATTTTCTTGATCTCTTGTATCATTTCTTACCCAGATAATCATGTTTGAAGTTTTCCATGCATTTAATTCATCCTGTGGTTTTCCAGCTCGTGGTTTGTACACACGGATTTTTGGGTATAAGATGTTGCTTCGTGTCTTCATCATGTGGCTCAAACTCTTAGTCTAGGATTGAAATGATATGAATTCTTTCAACTGATACTTTCATATATATATACATACATACATACATATGTACATATGTATGTATGTATGTATGTATATATATATATATATGTATATGTATATATATATATATATATATATATATGTATATGTATATGTATATATATATATAAATATATATATATATATATATATATATATATATATATATATACATATACATATATATATATATATATATATATATATGTATGTATGTATGTATGTATGTATGTATACCTATACATACATATATATATATATATATATATATATATATATATATGTATGTATGTATATATACATATATACATATATATATATACATATATATATATATATATATATATATATATATATATATATATATGTTTATACACATATATATACATATATATATACATATATATATAGATATATATATACATACATATATATATATATATATATATACATATATATATACATACATATATATATATATATATATATATATATATATATATATATATATATATATATACATATATATATATATACATATATATATATATACATATATATATATATATATATATATATATATATATACATATATATATATATATATACATATATATATATATATATATATATATATATATATATATATATATATATATATATGGTTTTTAGCTCAAAAGTCATGAAACACTTTCTTTGAAAGAAGGCTTAATGGCAGTTTTTTTTTAAAAAGTGCACTGTGTTTGAGGGTAAAAATCTTCTAACTTTGCTTTTCCCTCACTTTTGTGGATACACTATTGAGACACCTCACGGGTTGTGGGTCTCCCTATTGTGAGGTGAATCTCTAGGATTACAAGGCCGGTTCCTTCTTTGGAGTATCCCTAAACTAAAACTGTGGGGTTTGAGGGTTAAGGAGATGGATAAAACTGTGATACACCAAAATTTATGAGAGATTGACTTAGAAACATGCACAATATACTGAGAATAAATGGAACAACACACGATCCAATGGGTTGCTTCTAATCTCAAGTAAAACACTATTATGTTAAGGTATTTCTCACAATAACAAGGTAAATAATTGCACACTAAAATTAGCATAAACACATATTTGTAGCAAGGTAAATAGCATAAGCAATCTTAATAAATTCAGGGAATAAAATTTACAAGAATAACTATTGTAATACACACCACTACAAATTTTTGGAAAGGAAATCAATTGATTCTCATGTAAGGTCAATTTTTGCAACAATGGCTTCAACACTCAGTACATAAAATGTCCTCCCCTTTTTCTTTGCAAAGGCACACAATATATAGAAAAATTATTCACCCAATCCCCTAAGAATAGACTACAATCTAACTCATACTTGCATGATATTATTATGCCTTATCATAAGTAAATAAAAGATACTAGAAATAAACATGCAAGATTATTACAATGTAAAAATAGCCCTTATCCTTGCACTCTTAGTAAAACTGATTTGACTTCCTTTAATTCACGCATTATGTGTATAATGATTTTTGTAAAGGCTAAGGTAACTATTTGGGTGAATAATTAGGCTTCTATTTTTAATCATGCCTTCATGTGCAATTCTTCAACAAATGCATGGAGTTTGTTGTGGAAATTGATTTCTTAGCTTGATACATTTACTTTGTTCATTCTCAACAATTTGATGGACATGTATGAAATGGATTAACACAAATTGACCTATATTTTATAGATTAATAGATGCTTTGTAACCTTGAAGTATTTTCAAATGTGTTATTTAACTCCTTGATGGAAAAATACACTTCTTTATTGTGTTTCTCCCTTTTTTGAGCTGGAAAATATATCTGTGGCACCATTTGTTCACCGAAAAAGACTTGGCGTTGATAATTATGTCTTCACTCTATTGTCTTCGCTTTCATTAAGGATGATGCTTATTTGAAGTTTATAATTTGTAGTGCTCAATGCATTTTCTGAAAACATCAATTTGTAAATGCAATTTGAACATCTATATTCTTACCTTCTAGTACACATATTTCAATCACTTTAAGATTTTTTTTTCCATTTCGAGGCACTTATAAATATGGAAAACTTAGTTGGCACTGATGTGAAAATTCTTTTTACGTGGGATTTCCTTGATCTTTGAAATTTATGTTTGTTCCCTCGCCTTCTATTTCAAAATTGGTATATTTTCACAAATACTTGTATCATAAGGATGTCATACTTCAAAGTTTGATGAAAAATTTGGAAATGTTTGAGATTATACTTGATATCCGATCCATATTTCTTGTATGGCTATTGATGAAAAAGCTTGTGAAAACTCAGTTTGTCATCATAAATTATCGTGATTATCACCAAGGTTGGCTCTAGCATTCAATTCTTTAGAGTGTTACTTGGAGTGTTTGGTTTGATTTGCTATTCACTTGGTGTTGGTTGTTTGGAAATTATGATTCTATGTTGAATCTTGATTCATTTCCTAACCTTGATTGCAATTTTGTTTCTTCAATATCCAGTGTATAGTTGCATTCCAGTTGCACTATGAAATCGTATCATATCTTTGAAGTGAAAGCACATCTGTCTCTCGAACACTTCTCTTTTAATTATTCATTTATTGCTACAATTTCCAATGTTATCCAAAATGTACTTTATCTCGTGTACCTACATACTTCACAAAAATAATATGAAAAATAAGTAAAGGTTGGGGGCCTTTCCTTATCTATTGATTTCTTCCCGTGACATGCTTCTGAAACTGAAATTCTTCTCATTAATTCCTTTCTACACTTCTAATTTTCAAGTTCATTTTTGAAAGTTCATCTATTTAAAGTTGTGAATACAACAAGCATGAAATTTGGAGCTCTAATATGATTTTTCCTCTTTCAGGTACAATGGCAACAACTAGAAAAGATGGTGGAGAGGAAGAAGCAAGGACAACGAACATCTATACTTGTGTGAAATCCATATAATAGGAAATGATGGATTTCCTTCTTTCTTTATTCATAGTTTTACATATATGTACTTTCATTTTTGTTCTTTCTTTTTAGAGTTATTCCCACGATTTGTGTGGGTTCACTGTACTTTATAATTATGAAATAAATGAAAAATTCTTCATGTGATGAGTGTTTCCTTTATTTATATTTCATTATTATTTCATTTACATGATGTAAAATGAATTATGTACAACTCATACACACTAGGAACCTTTCATTTAATCATAATTAATGAACTCAAGATAACTGATAACAACTGAAAAGTGAATAAAGATAAGTTGAAACCTACTTCATCCCTAAAGTGAAATGTCCCTTTTCCAGTTCTAGGTTGTCCACCTTTAACCTCATCGATCTTTCCCATCTATTTCACCATCTTGCATTGGTTCCTGAGGGAGTTGATGCACGATCATGACTAGGATGTGATTGGAAAGACACCTTAGGTAGGAGGTAGACATTCTAAAACTAGAACAATGGTAGTTTATTTCCTTTTTATTTCTAGTTAGGTCCATCACATCAATCCCTTCCATCTAAAAATGCTATTTCGAGTTGAACTTTTTGTCACGGGTGCCAAAAATGTCAACATTTTTAGCAATTATGTGGGATAAAGTTTCCTTATTTTTTTAAGATCAATGCCTTACTCTTATCCAATGGGCATGGGGTCGATCCCAAACCAAAAAAATGCCCTTTTCTTAAACTCCGACCCTTCCGCAAATAAAAAAATTAGGGAAAATATCTCGGTAACCCATATCACATTCATGAAATGTACTTATTGAATTAAAAACTGCAATGTGCAAATGTACTTATTGGAAGGAAAATCCTAATCTAAGCTACTCTAACCAGCATTGTAGTATTTTCAATAATAATGCTTGAGAAACATACCATTCACAGGAATGAGAAGTCCCTCTCCACTCACCTTGAGATCCGAAAAGCATTATACTACTTACAAGCTGAAATCATATAAGGGCCACTCTAGATTACATAAAACTTTGTGTGCTTCATCGCTTTTCTCTATCTTCATCCCACATCAACATGATATCTCCTTCATTGAAAAATCCTATATTTACATTCTTATAAAAAGTAATCTTAATCTCCTTCTAATGTTTCTCTATGTTTGTATGATCTTGATTGACCCTTCTCGCAAATAAAAAAAGTAGGGAAAATATCTCGGTAACCTAGATCACATTCATGAAATGTACTTATTGAATTAAAAACTACAATGTGCAAATGCACTTATTGGAAGGAAAATCCTAATCTAAGCTACTCTAACCAGCATTGTAGTATTTTCAATAATAATGCTTGAGAAACATACCATTCACAGGAATGAGAAGTCCCTCTCCACTCATCCTTGAGATCTGAAAAGCATTATACTACTTACAAGCTGAAATCATATAAGGGCCACTCTAGATTACATAAAACTTTGTGTGCTTCATCGCTTTTCTCTATCTTCATCCCACATCAACATGATATCTCCTTCATTGAAAAATCCTATATTTACATTCTTATAAAAAGTAATCTTAATCTCCTTCTAATGTTTCTCTATGTTTGTATGATCTTGATCTCGCTTTCAAAAGTTCTCGCATAACGGACCTGCATTGGTTCATTTTCAATTAACTCCAACTGATGCAACAAATCCAATATGAGAAGCTCAAGATAAATAGGCATTATTTACTCCCTTCCATAAAAAAATTTGTAAGGTGAATTTCTAATAAACCTTTTAGGAGTCACTTGGTCAGCCCATAGTTCTGAATTTAACATCGTATGTCGGGATCTCTCGATTTTATTTGAGCATTATATTGATTATCCTTATAAGTTTTTTTTTGTACTTTCAGCCAATCCATTACCTTGAGGGTAATAATTGGATGAAGTGCTCAGATAAATACCATGTTGAACAACCCAATTAGTTACTCTTGCTCCAAGAAAATCTAAAGCATTATCATAAATTATAGTGGCTGGAACACCAAACCTCAGTAAACAATACCTTCATAAAATGACAAAATGGAGGTCTCATTTTAATCCTTTAAAGCTACAATTTTAGTCCATCGAGTAAAATATATCATGTGGCTATAAAAATACACTTGTGTCCATGACATGAATATGAATTAAGCATGACAATGAAGTCAAGCCCCACCGTATAAATTGATGATCGATCAAATAAGCTATAGGGGCAAGTGAAGCTAATATTTCTTTTCAATAAAAGAATGCACACTTTTTAAAATATTTTATCCATTCAAAACAATCCTTAAATAGCTCGGGCCAACAGAAACTAGCTTTCATAATCTTAAGGGTTGTTGTCCATGCTTAGAAGTTACCACCTGCAGGACCTTCATGGAATTCTGAAAGTAATTGTTGCACTCTATCAAAATCAACACCATGCAACAATATTCCTCTTATGTAATTGTTGCACAAAAACCCATCAATAAATGCATATGGTACAACTTGTAATCGAAAATATCTTATTTTATTCTTTTCCATACCTTTAGGACAAATGCCATGTTGCAAATAACTGATCATATCAGTCATCCAACTTATTGAAACTGGGGCCTCTTGATCAAATTTAACTTGTTGATTTTTAGGGTGAAATAAAACTTTAGCATTCTTAGATTCAATATCATAAATCATATGCTCACAAAGTCCTTTTCCCTTGACTATTTTAGCAACATAGATATCAACATCATACTCCATTAACATGGTAATCCATCCAACCCTTTTCTCATTCAATTCCTTATTTAGCAGAACATTTTAACACTTGGATGAGAAACTAAAACATGAATCTTATTATTTAAAAGCATGTAATTGAAATTATTCAAACCTATAACTACTGTAAGTACTTGTATTCCAAGAAAAGTGTACCTTATTTTGTAGTCATGAAAGCTTTACCAAAATTAAGCAATGGGTTGTTCTATATTGTCATCATTAACTCCGAGTCAATACATCTTAAATGGTTTTAGCTCCTACAAGTGCATACATTATGAAGTCTTTATAAAAATTAGGATTTTCCAATGTAGGAGAATGTGAAATAGCCAACTTAATGTATTCAAATCCTTTCCTTCTTTCCCTAGTCCAAAAGAAATTTTTACTTTCTTAAACCCGAAGGTCAATGGATTGACTAAGGCTACAAAATCTAGTACAAATTTTCTCACAAAGTTGATCTTTCCCAAAAAACGAAGAGCCTTCTTATGATGTGGTAAGGATATCTGCATAATGGAATCAACTATTAAGGGATCAATAGACAAAACTTGCTTGGAAACAATGTGACCAAGTAATTTTCCTTCATGCACTAAAAATATTTTTTTGGGATTCAAAGAGATCCCAAACTACCTACAAATTTCAAAGGTTTGCCTCAAATGCATGAAATGATCAGTAGAATTTTTTGAGAAAAAACCACATCATCTAAATACACAAGTATGCATTTATTCAAAAGGTTGTGAAAAGACATATGCATTGCATGTGAAACGTTGCACCAACATTTGAAAGACCGAAGGGAATTTTCTTGTATGCTTAAGTGCTTAAATTTGTGGTGAAGGTTGTCTTGTATCTATCTTCATCACACACAAGAATCTGATTGTATTCGTTGTAACCATCTAATAGGAAAACCTATTTCAACCTGAAACTATTCTTAAAATATGATGCTTATGGGGCAACGAATATTTATCTTTCAATGATGCTCTGTTAAGGTCTCTGAAATCCACACATAACCTGATTTCACCATTTTTATTTTGAATAGGCACAAGGTTGAAAACCCAACTTGAATGCTTGATGGGAAAAATGATACCTGATTCAATCAGCTTTGACAACTCATTCCTCATCAATGGTCTTATTTTTGGACTTATAATCCTTTGTTTCTACCTTACAGGTTTTGAGTTTGGTTGTAATTCAATGGTATGCTAAGCCAAACTAGGATCAAAACCTCTAAGATATTGGTATTTCCAAGAAAAATATCAATAAATTCTATACATAAGCTAAAAAAGCTTGTATTTATGCTATGGAACATACCTTTCCAATCTGCAATGTTTTACCTTCATCAACTAATATTTCTTCATAATTATCAACATGAGTGGAGATATTTCCTTTATATTTTCTAAGTTGATCATTTGAACTGAAAATATCCTCCAAAGTGACAAGTCCTTGAGGTAATTTATTTGATTTCAGCTTGTACAATTTTTGACCATATTGGTTCTTCAATTTTTCCTTATTTGCTAATGACAACTCAGCTTCTTCCTTTAGAAATATGGAGATTTGTTTATCATCTTCAAAAATGTTCCAATTCTCTTTATTATCAAGCAATGAAGGTCTGATTACCAACTTGATGTGTGGGTGGATTTTGTCATTTTCAACTCGTTTCTAACACTTCAAATTTAGCCGCAATATTCTACAAGTCTCATTCTGCATTATTCTTATTTTCTCTTGGGATAGATCAATGTGGAAAGCCTGAAAATTGTCAATTAAATCCCAAACTATGTGTTTATAAGACCTCAACAATGATTTTTATAGAAATTATAGTCTTTAACTTGATTTAATACTAACTCAGAATCACCAAAAACATGTACTGTGTTGATTCCTTTCTTTCTAGCCCATTGGAGGCCATGAATCAATGCTTCATATTCAACAACATTACAAGTACATGAAAACTACAAACTCAAAGCTGAAAAATACCTCTATTTTGAAGGGGAAGTAAGCATCAAACCTACACCTTGTCCTTTCTTATTCTTTGCTCCATCAAAATGTAGCTTTCATATGCCTTCATCAGTCTTTTATGTTTAGCACAACAAAGGAATAGGTGTATTTTACTCTTGAAGATAATACACGCCAAGTAATATATCTTCTACTTCCTTATAAGGATCATAAACATATTATTCTTGTGTTATTTCATCCATAAACAAGTTAGAAACACCATCCATAATAGAAATTAGTGAATTAGTATCAAAATAAAACTTATCTATGGCTGCATAATTTGCAACAACACTTGAAACATGAGGTTCAATGTGGAACTTAGCTAATGGTTATGAATTTACTGTTTCTATACCTTGTGGTGAAGAAAAGATAAGACCAATCAAAAGAGAGATACCCACCAATATTTGCTATAAAATCCCTAGATAAGAAGAGAGAAAATAGGGAGGCGATCCACAACAGCTTACATATTGAACAATTGTAACATTAGGACAAGCATGCAGTGTTACCTAAATTTTTTTGAGCAAACCCATTGTGTTAGTTGTTGTACCATTAAGCTGTAAAATACTATTTTTTAGTTGGTTCATATTGTAATCCCCATTATTATGCAATTTCTTTGGGAATAACTATGTTACTTGCACCACTATCCACCATACAGTTGTGAACCACATGATTACCAATAATAAGAGATAAATAAAAGGGAGGTGGTTTTCTTATATCATATGCGTTCAACACTTTCTAAACCATCTACCTAACCTATTTCATTCATTCTTGATCAACTGTACCAAGCACCATGTTAGCTTTATGTGGCTTTTTATCATCTCGGTTCTAAAGAAAAATAAAATTTAGTAAGCTCCTTGGCAATGACATCTTGTTGTCCTAGAATATTGAGAGCATCCCATAATGAAATACTTATGTTGTTCTTTTTCATTATTTCAATAATATTCAATGATGTTGCAATAGTCTTGGAATAAGCCTTAGAAAAAATGGATTATGCTTTTACAGTATTTGTAATCTGTGGTATAAACAAACTCTTAGGACCTATTTTTCGCTACTTTTCTTGTTCTTTAGGGGCTGAAATAGGAATGCTTGCATCTTTTCTAGAAGTAGAAGGCATATCTGGAGATTTGTCTTTGCTTTCTTCTTCTTCAAGTGCTCTTTTCTTAGATCTGGTCATAACTGCACAAAAATCATCCTCTCCAAAACTGACAAGTGTTTGTTCTAGATGTGTTTGACTTTGAGTATCTTTCTGTCCACCCTCCATTTGAGGCATAAATGATGTTTCAGATTGGGGTTAGGAAACAAGGTTCATATTCAAATGGGCATTTGGACAAGTAGAAGGAGGATGTTGTTGATTGCAAGGAGTACACCATTCTTCTGAGGCCATATTGACTGATACAAGAGCACTAGAAGTACTTGGGAAGCCTTAAAATCATTTTGTCTTTGCTAAAAAGGAGCCCTATAATTCTGATTTTGTTGATAAGGATGCCTATTAGCTTGATAAGGAGCTTGGTAAGGCTCATTAGGCTAAGCCAATTGATTTTTTAATGTTGTTATTTCATTTCCATATGACTGCAAGGTCTTATTTATCTCAAAAATTTCATTTGGTTGTGTTGTAACAACAAGATCTACCCTTTGAATAGGTGGTGGAATAGGGGCTATATTTACAGTAATAGGCATGGATGTCCTTGGAGCTAATTTTCCAGCTTGAATAAGATTTTTTTTAGCTTTTATGGCAATATCATAGGCTTTTGGAAGTGTGGAAGGACCCATTGACTATATCATGGCTGCAATATCACTGTTTAAGGCTTTGAGATAATAAAGAAAGGCATGATCAACTTGAGGCTTAACAATAGGAGGAATCCTTTCCCATGTTCTAGAAAATATTAAGTTAAAATTGGTCATGAATTCATGAGGTGCGGAGCTTAATTGCCGACAATTGCTCTATTAGAGATAGGTGATCAAATTTTTCATCAAATTGTTTGCATAATGCATCACCTAACACATTCCAAGAGTTTATTATACCTACTTCAAAAATCCTATACCACTGAAGGGCTTGGCCTTTGAGTGAAGCGATAAAATTCTTAAGGCTACATCTTCATGTGTAATATTATGCACTGAATAGAGGGATGCAACATCCCTAATATGCTCAACAGGGGTAATATGATTTTCACTAGTAAAAGATGAAAGCCCTTTCAAGGAAGTAATCGGTATATCATGATAAATGGGAATTAACTAGCGTTTCCATTGTTAAAAGGGACAAAATCTCTGGGTTGTTGATTAGCAGCCATTGGAATAAATGGGATCTGAATCACAAGATCCACATGATGGGAAGGAGGGTAAGGTGTTTCCAACTCTTCTTCTTCTAGAAGAATAAAGAGGTAATTGAACAAATGTAGGAGGAAATCCTCTTACTGATTATCTCATAGTCACTTTAGGCATGGAAAATGATATGGTACTGGTCTAAAATCATCCTTACTGAGTCACCAAATTTTTTTCTTGTGATTATCAACGGATGATCTGAACTAGCTCCTCCTATTACTGGTTGTTATTTGTTGTAAATATAATTCATGGTCCCACCGGGTGTGACAAACTATTGTCGACAAAAGTACACCTGTGTTAAGGGGAAACAAATATTCTAGCATTGATTTTCCCTCACTTTTGTGGATAGATCATTGAGACACCTCATGAGCTATGGGTCTCCGTATTGTGAAGTGAATCTCAGGGATTACAAGGGTGATTCCTTCTTTAGAGTATCCCTAATTTAAAAAATTAGGTTTGAGGGTCAAGGAGATGGATAAAACTGTGATAAATGGGGTGATACACCAAAAATTATGAGGGCTTGACTAAGAAACATGCACAATATACTGAAAATAAATGGAACAACACACAATAAAATGGGTTACTGCTAATCTCAAGGAAAACATTATTATGTTAAGGAATTTCTCATAGTAAGAAGAAAGATAATTTCACATTAAAATTAACATACACACATATTCATAGAAAGGTAAATAGCATAAGCAAGCTTAATAAATTCAGGGAATAAAATTCACAAGAATAACTATTATAATACACACCACTGCAAATTGTTAGAAAGACAATCAATTGATTCTCATATAAGGTCAATTCTTATAATAATTGCTTCAGCACTCAGTACATAAAAATTCCTCCTTGTGCTTTTACAAGGAACACAATATATAGAAAAATTATTCACCCAATCTCCCTAAAAATAGACTACAGTCTAACTCATACTTGCATGATATTATTAGCCCTTATCATAATTAAATAAAAGGGACTAAAAATAAACATGCAAGATGATTACAATGTAAAAATAACCCTTATCATTTACTTGCACTCTTAGTAAAACTGATTTGACTTCCTTTAATTCATTGTTTGATGTGTACAAAGTGATTTTTGGAAATGCTAAGGTAACTATATGGGTGAATAATCGGGCTTCTATTTTTAATCACGCCTTCATGTGCAAGTCTTCAACACATGCATGGAAGTTTTCTTCTTTCACTTATGTGACATATGTACCAAAGGTTTATTTTTTCATCATGTGTAAGTCTTGATTATATGTAGAGAACTACAATTTTATCCTCTAGCTCCATCTTTTTTTGCAACCCCTTAAATCATTACATGTTTTATAATTCTTGTTGAGGTCTAAGACCTTAATAATTTGTAAAATTAAGGTCAAAAGACCTTATGATGATGGTCGGTGTTCTTTTGGTCCCATAGCCCATGAGCGCATACATAAGATGATATGTTAGTGATTATGATTTAAGCATTTGTTAAATTAGGGTCTCTATGATACCTCCGTGTATGTACTTCGAGGTAAGGGTTGAGTTGGCTAACTCATTGATTAAGTTAGGAGGGAAAAAGAGTTTGAACTCTTATCATTTTAACATTTTCATTTTAGGATCTCGCTAGTCCGGAAAAGCCCCGCCAATTTTTTTCTGGCCACCATGAATGGAATTTCCAAGATTTTTGGGAGCTTTCGAGTGATCTCTTTTCATTTCCTTCATTTTTTTACTATTTATGTAATTTTTCACCACCATGAATGATCATTCTAAGTTTTTCGAGCTCTATAGGCATATATATTTTAATCTCAATCATCTTAGATGGTCGTTGATGGAAAGAACAGAAGGTGTTGGTACCTAAATTTAATCTCCATTAAATGCCAAACAACATCATGGATTTGACAGACACTCATAGGTCGATAGATAATTAGGTATGTCATTTTGTAGGCTGGGAAGGAGTCTATCCGACATTTTTAGCTCTCGGGCTTTGAATAGGAGTGGGTAGCACCTTAAGAGGATTCGATCTATCCTCACTATTTTAGGTTGTGCCTTTCAACAAAAGTAAGAGAACCCTTTTGTAGCTTGTTATTTATGGAGGGGATGGAAATATCCTTCCCGGTGAAGTTGTTAAGAGACCTTAAAGAAAATATGATAAATGCAACAAAATCTAACTCTCACAAGTTGTCACTCTAGATAGTGGAGATATTCTCTTAGACAAGGTTCGGGATACTAAAGACATTTAGAATCCTGATTTTTTGCATGTTTTGGTATAAAAAATTATGAATTTGTATACATACATGAAAAATAGGGGTAGTATGGGTATGATTAATCTGTTTTGAATTAATGTTGGTGGGAGGTGAAGCAGGATAAATTTTAGTATACCAAATCTTTGAGAAATTTTACAAAAATGGAAATCTCAAAATATAGAATACTTTCAACATATCCAGGATGTTCCTTTAACAAGAATATGTGCTTCAATGGAGGCCCAGATCATCACTTTTCACACAAACTTCAAGGATCTAAAATGAAGGCTCAAATTGGAAAACTAAACTGAACATTATCAATCCTTGTTTCATCATGCCTAAGATACCCTCAAAGGCTAACAAACAATCTTATAGTCATGCTAGGAGTCACAGTGATTTTAAATTTGTTTATTTCACTATCAAATGAAATCTCTTCTGATAAATGAAATTACAAATGCCACCAAACTATCATAAGGATAAGATCTTGTGTGATTCACATAGATTTCAATGTAAGAATGCAACAAGAACAAGAAAAACTACTTGCAGACATTCAGAATGAAGAAAACACAAATTTTGCCCAAGAATAACACAGATTAACTCAAGTTTGGTTAAATTTATCAGCAAGGGAAAGTTTTTCAAACAATCTTAGATCTTGTCAATGGCTATACCCTCACAACCACCTTGACATGATCAAATGTAACACAAAAGAGATAAAAAGTCTTCTTGAGAAAGTTTCTCGAAATATGGGCTTTATTAAGTTTTTTCTTAGCAAATCAATTTATGACTACTAATACTTCTACATTTACAAACTCCCAACACTTTTCATAGAAAAAGGCATGCCATTTATAACATTTTACAATAGATTTTTTTCCCCCCAAAACCAAATACTTTGAGTGTATCAATGCTCGCCATGATCTTGATCACGATTCCTAGAATCAAATCTACAAAAAGTCACCAGTGCCCAGGGGGGCAGATCTCTTTGAAAATCTCCTGCATTCAACTCCTTCCTCTAGCAAATCACTCTTCCTTCTATTCGCCAACCACTTTCACCCCTATTCTATCCAATCTGGTTCTTTGCATGCCTAGGAGAAGAAATGGAAGATCAGATCGAGCCCAAAAGGTCGAGATCTAACTTTAATGGTAGAAAATGTCCCTAAATTTTTCTCATCACCAAACCCAGATATCAACAGTCCTTTGCGCATGCCAATGAAAGAAAAATCAGGTCAATCTGATAAATCGATTGCATATTAATGGTGAGAGATGTTTACAGACCTTCCCCACCAAACCAAGCCTCCAGATTAATGTTCCTCTTTGTTTGGCATGTAGGAGACTCCAAGAAATGATAAAAACCAAAAGAATAAGTGTCCCTGTGAATTCTAGAGTGAAAATGGTAGAAAAATCAGATATAGAGACACGGTTGATGTCGAGTTCTATTTTGAATTTTGACTATCCATGAGGGAGATCTATTTTAGAGCAGGCATGTAGGTTCCTTTTTTCCTTTTACAAATTTTAGAAAAATGTCAAATTTTCACATTTTTATCTACACCTCCACCCTTGAGAAATGAGCCTGACACGTGTCCTAAGGTGGGCCCCAAAGGAATCGTAGCCAAATTATGCCATTTCACCTCTTTTTTGGAAAAGGGAAAATTTTCCAAATTTTCTACGTAGCTCCACCTTTAAAAAACAGGCCTGAGACATGTACCAATGTGGGTCCCATTGGAACCACACTTCCTTTTACTTTTAACTCCTTTTTCCCAAAAGGAAAATTTTCCAAATTTCCCCCGAGAGTCCGCACCTCTATTGACTGGAGAAAGCTTTGAATTTTCCTTTATCGGGCTTGTGGGCCATTTTGATGTTTTAATCTTTTGAATATCAGGGGGAAAAAAATCCAAGTTACCCTTGATGGTCCACCTCCCCGCCCCTTTGACTTGAAACAAACTTTGACCACCTTCTTGTTAGGCTTGTGGGCCATTTTGAGATTTTAATCCTTTTGATGACAAGAGGTAAAAAATCCAAGTTTCCACCAATGGTCCGCTTCCCCACCCCTTTGAATTTTCAAATTGCCATGTGTCACTATGGCGCATCTTGAGATGATCCCCAAAATTTGAGACTTTGAATGAGTGAAGGCTCGCCACGTGTCTCTGGGCAATTTAAGAAGTTGCTGAAAATTCTAAGGAAAGAACACCCAGTGGAGATCTCCACGTGTCACTATGGCACAACTTCAAAATCCTTAAGGCTTCAAAATTATTTGGCAGGGGGCACACTTCCATTTTAGAATTTTACCCCATTTTTCTAAAAGGAAAAACATCTAACTTACCCTCAAGGCCCGCATCTCCACCATTAGTCTTTGCCACGTGTTCTCCTACAGGATCAAAGTAAGACTTTTTCCTTGCCAGTTAAAATTTTCTTTAATCAAATCTTGGCGGAGCCACGGGAAGGGTCAAACTTTTTCCAAAGTAGCCAAAAAGAACAAGTTGAGAGAAAGAACTTGCATCACCCCATCCAATTAGAAGAATCCACGTAAGTACCAAAGAACCAATCAGAATTAAGCGGAGCCATGTGACCCAATTTTCCTTTTTTCCCAAAAAGCAAAATGTGATAAGTTAAAATTTTTTCCCGCCATCCCTTGACCAAGAAAAGGAAGCCACGTGACTTCAGAATGCTAAGGAATAACTTTGACAGGAACAAGACACCCGCGATCACCAAAAATATAGAAAATCACCATTCACGCCTAGAACCTGATTTTTCGCTAAGCATGAAAATTATTTTGAAACAAAAACAAGTGAATCATTGTTCTAAGCATCTCTTCACCATGGATTTGGATTTTCAAAGGCATGCAAATATAGATTAACCATTCTCAAGCTTCCATGATCGAGGAAAAATAGGAAAAATGGCAGAGCTTGAGGATTTTGAAGAAATTAGGAAAAAATAGGGTAAACTCGAGAGACTCTTTCAAGGAGATACATGACAATGAGTTTTGCAAATAATTTAAGGAATTTCAAATGGAAATAGAAACCTTTAGAACACCCACATTGAGAGACACAATGTTTCGTAAACACGCACACCAGATGAAAACCATGGTAAATGGGGTGAAACAAATATGAGCACCAACATCGTGTCGACTTAGGGATGGACACTCCATGCGAGTGCCATAAAAATGAAGGTACACCAATTGCTAAAATATCCATTGGGAAAAGGAGTCACTTGCAGCAGCAAAAACCAAGACAATCCCCAAAATGAACATAGAAACCAGCAAAAACAGAGCCACCAGGGGCTAGAACAAGCAAAAACATGAAAGACAAAAAAAGAAACCAACAAACCAACAAACTATACAATGTAGAGATGATGTTCACCTTAATTCTGGAAATCAATCCAAGAAATGCTTCAAATGCGTTCCATTAATAGGTAATTCAATAAATTCTCCATCCAAATATTTCAAGAAGAAGGTATGCCCACCAATCCAAATATCTATGGAGTAAGAGCCCATCCATAGTGCATCAAATTTACCATGCTTGCCCTTATCTTCATGCCTTCTATCACATAACAACACGAGATCTCCAACATTGAAAGCTCTTGGGGTGGCCTTCTTGTTGAACAACTTCTTTAGCTCCTCTCTTAACTTTACATGCCTTTGGTGGGATGCCCTCCTTTCTTCATCAAGTTCAACAATCTAGTTAATGCGGGCATCATATGGGCTTACTTCTTGGTCTTCCAGCTTGTTGTTGAATGAATTAATATGAGGATAATTACATATGCGAGGGAAGCGGGGCCCGTGTCCTATACACTAACTCAAATGGACTCTTTCCAAAGGTGGCTCTTTTTAACAAGAATTCAAAGTGTGCCCAGCACAACATACTTAAATTTCTCACCCCATTTTCTCTTGTTCAACTCCAAGGTTCTTCTCGATATTCTTCAACAAATTTTTATTACTTGGACTTAGCTTGTCCATTTCCTAGGGGTTGTAATTAGATGCATATGTCAAGTTGATCCCATACTCTTTGCATTGCCACTAAAGGTTTAGCTCTAAAGCTCATGGAATTGTCAAGAATAAATCTTGACTGGCACCCCAAACCTCGTAGATGATATGGTTCAACAAAAATCCATGACAATTTGGTGTGTTTCTCTTTTGGTGGGGATTGACTCCACTCACTTGGTGAAGTAATTTATGGCTATAATAATCCACTTATGGCCAACACTTGAAGGGTCTGAAATCGCACCAATGAAATCCATCCCCATTGCTTGAATGGGGCTTCAATTGATACAGGCCGCAAAGAAAGGGAGCTGAAGATTTTAGTCTTCTAGAGAAGTGCCGACAACTTTCACATCTTCAAACCAAAAGAGTTGTATCCTCGAAGAGGGTTTACCACAAATAACTAGCCCTCAAGATCTTGTGTGTTGTGACCCTTCTAGAAAAATCCCCCCCACAAACCCTCCATGGAGATCAACAATTTACTCTGGGGGCTTCATCTTCGATAATGCACCTTAAGAGAAATCCCTCTGGGTTCTTCCAAGCTAACCCATAATCAGTAATGACATATTTCGGGAAGCCAACTTAAGGGCTCTTTTCTGGTTCTTAGTTAAATACTCAGGGTAGTTCAAATGTCTGAGATAAAAAATTACATCTTTGTACCACTCAAAACTCATCAATTTTTCAAAAACATCTACCCTACCTTATTTTACCTCATTTACCTCAATATTTTGCAAGTTTCTCTCAGCCATAAGCTTATCCAAGCTCAAACCTCTCACGAGCTTCGTTGTTTGTATATCCATGTCAAATTCTTGCACTTTGTTCACCCATATGCATCTTTGTCTTGAGACTTCCATCTCTTATAAGATGTCTTTCACCATGGTGTGGGGAACATAAGAAACAATATTAGAAATCAAAATGTAAGGCCTAAAAATTTTGTTGCTCTTACCAAGGAAAATGCTTGTTTTTCCATAAAAGTGTATTTCAGCTCAGCCCCTTCGCAATGCCTTACTGAATAAGGCAATTGGATTCTCAGCCCCTTCATCATCTTTCTGCAACAAGACATATGCAATAGTGTTCTCTCAAGTAAAAGAGAACAATTGAAAGGACTTCTTATAATCTGGAGCTGCTAGAACAAATGCATGCTTTAGTTCCCCTTTAGTCCCATTGAAATCTTGAATGGCATCCTCCTCCCACTTGATGACCTGGTCCTTCTTTAACATGGAAGTGATTGGAATGGTCAATTCAAAAAGTTTGATATAAATTTTTGATGAAGTTTATCCGCCAAAAGAAGGATTGAATTCCTTTCTTGGTTCTTGGGATTAGAACCTTTTGATGGCCTCTACCCTTTCTGGATCAATCATTACTCCTTGTGACACAATGTGAGAAAGCAATTTTTCCTTCTACACTACAAAATGGCACTTCTTTGGATTGAGTGAAATGCCATATTCTCTGGATCTTATTAGCATCTTTTCTAAGTACAACAAGTGATCACTTCTCTTTCTGGAGAACATAGTTACATCATCTTGGTAGATAGAAATAAAATCATTGATGTAACCATCAAAAGCAACATCCATTGCTCTTTGAAAAGTTTCTCCAAAGATTCATCACCCAAAGGGCATCCCGACATATACATATGTTCCCCAATGGGTGGGAAAAGGTTTTTAAATTCTTTCTGATTCCTTCACCACAACTTGGTTATAACTAGAGAAGCCATTTAGGGTAGAAAGTATCTCGAAACTAGTCACCAGTTTCTGCAACATGTTTTCCATGTTTGGTAAAGGATAATTATCCTTCATTGATGCTCTATTCAGATTCCTGAAATCCACACATAGCCTGATGTCACCATTCTTCTTTCTAATTTGAAATAGGTTTGCAACCCAAGAAGAATACCTCAGGCTAAATAATCCCTCCATCTCCCGCTTTCTTGATTCCTCTTAAATTTTAAGAGATAGGAGTGGATTGATTGGTCTCTGTTTCTACCAAATGGTTTTGCATTAGATTCCAAGGGAATCTCATGTTGAAACAAATCCTCTCTATATGCTTTTAGTTCAGAACAAGTCCAAGCCATGCAATCTTGATACCTTTTTCAGTAATTGGATGTAGGAATTCTTCTCCTCCTTGCTTGAGATTGCTGCCTAACCAAATCTTCCTTGGTTTCTCCTTTGTACCAAGGTCATGCTCCTCAATATCTCTTGAGGCTGCCATGCATCTATTAATAATGCAATCAGCATTATCAAAATTGGACTCAAGAGTAACCATCCCTCTAGGAATGGTATTAGTCTTTAGTTAGATAATTACTTTCCCAAAAAAGGTTTCTTTACCCTCTGCTATACACACCATTGGATCCCAATCAATATTTTGATCAATGAACTCTCCTTTATTCTACAAAAATCTTCTGACCTGAGCATCATCATCAAAAACTTGCCAATGCTTAATATTGTCAGGTACAGATGGCCTTGTTAACACCTCAACATCATATTCACAATATAGGGACACTGCATAATTATCAAACCGAGATCCCAACACAACAAGCATTTCTACCATATCATTGAACTTCCTGTCATGATGCACAATGTTGAATGAAAAAAACATCTCACAGAAATCCCAAACTACATGCTTGTATTGTTTCATTCGATGATTCTTTGTGGCATACAATTTTTTGACTTGCTTTAAAATTAATTCTGAATCTCCCTTGACAATGATGTCTTTAACACCATATTTATAAGAAATCCTTAGGACTAACAATAGTGCCTCATACTCAACAATGTTATTAGTGCACTCAAAGTTGAGTTTGAAGGAAAAGATAAACTCTTCTTGGCATGGAGAGATTAGAACAACATCAACACCATTTCTAAACCGAGAGCAAGCTCCATCAAACAATAAAGTCTAAGAAAAGCATGCATTCAAGAAATTTGCATTTTCAATCTTGTTCTCCTTTCCATCGAAAAATCCTAAAAAGTTATCATCATCAACTCTTGTGTACAAAAATTCATAAGATGCATTGTTGGGATCCTCAATAAGGTGCAACATCTTCTTTTCCCCATAAAACTTGACAAGGCTGACCTCAATTGGGATGGTGGCATAGGACATATCCATTTGAACACTCCCACCAACATTTGCAGCCCATTTTCTAGATAACAACATACCCCACTTGAATGGGTAGTCAACAATAACTACATCAAGCTTCAAATTCCTACCTGGATAGGCTACAAGTTGTACCATCAGACCCTTCACAAATCCCACCACTGGAACCTCTCTGGAATCCATAGTAGTACACTTCCCATATGTTGTTGTTACTTTGATATTCAGCTCATTCATGATCTCTCGAGGCATATAATTGCATGATTCCCCGAGTCAAACATATAGTTGCATAGCAATCTGTCTTTAATGATCGAGTGGTGAAGAATGGATCCACATTCAGCTAAGAATCTACCAAATATGTTCCCGCATAAACCTCGTGGTGGTTCATCTAGCTCTTCCGATGTTGGTGGTTCTCTTAGTTATTTAATGACTAGTGGAGTCTCCACAATGTTTATATTTCTACCTAGGGAAGTCTTCTCTTCCTTTAATACAAAATACTCCAATGCCCTCTTTTTGTGCTCAAGGATCCGAAGCAACTCAAAATTGGGCCGAGATCTTGATCGACTCAAGACCCGGGCAATATCATAAGGGATAGACTTTGGCAAGGCAAAGATTGGTAGGAAGGTTGGCACACTCATTATATGGCATAGGATTTTTGACAGGTTGGGCATGAGGAGGGGTATGATTTTTTTTTGGGATAGAAAGGCCCTTGACATATGCATCTTTCTTAGGAGCCTCTTTAGGAACATTTGAAAGTAATGGATTTTTTGGCTTGGCCTAAGGCCCTGTCCCTTTGACAACCCTACTTCTTGTGTTGTGTTCCTTTTCTTGAGCCACAACAACATTCATCAACAACTTCTTGTCCTCCTCAGATGGGATGCCTCCATCATACTTCTTTATCATTAAATCCCTTAAATATTCAAAGTCATTATTGGGAAATTCAAAATCCTGTATAGTATCTACTTCTAAAGTATGAGAGGGAGGAAGAATAGGTACCCTGCCAGTGGATGCAATCCCAAAAATCAGCAATGATTACTCGCACTTATTACCTCGCTTAAAGTTACCCCTTGTTGTGAGCTTGTGGAGCAACCCATCATGCAAACATCATCATCATTATCATCACCAGATTTTTCTTCTTCCTACTGATCTGTCTCACATGGCGCATGGGGCATAAAACATCTATCACACTAGTCAATGACATCTGTCTCCTCCACAACAATAACTCGATACCTAAAGGATCTGGTACCGTTATGTTTTCCCCTGGCCTGGGGACTGCCTATTTCCAAATCCAATAGGTCCTTGCCGCTATTATCAAATCTTTGGTTATTTGTGAACTGTCTTGGCCTTGCTACTTGTGGCCGACCTTGTGAACTTTGCCCAATTCCTTTCTCATCCCAGCTAGTTTGTAGGAAATCTCTTTAACAAAATGCCCTTCGCCAATTTTTTTACAACTTCCTCCAAATCGAAGCCTTACTTGTTTGAGGATTTTCCGGGTTAATAATTTTTACACCCTCCCTTTTTTAAGGCTTTCCAATTGATTTGATGTTATTTTCTATTTGCAGGGGCCATGGTGAATGTCTCGCCTCAAATTAGCCGGGTTTTTGTCCTCAAGTAATAAGTAGCCTTTTTATCAAATGCATATGAATATTTGATCAAACATGATTCATCACATGGCCTTATCCTAACAGAAATGTCATTGAGGTCTTATTAAACCTTGCGTTGAAATCATGTATCGACTCATTAGGATTCTTCTTGATGTTTTCAAATTCGATAGAATAAATCTAGGGTCAGTTCTATCACCATACTACAATCTAAAGGCATTATTCATATTGGTCCAGGAATCTATGGAATTATCTAGATAATCTTTGTACCATTCCCTTTCATCTTTCTCCAAAGTATGGATAAACCGTTTGATATATACATCTTCATGTTCAATATCAAAGTCTTCCATCATATTGATAAAAATATTTAGATGTTGATCACTAGTTATAGTGTTGTTTATTTGGAAATTTGGTAATCTATTTCTCACATCCTGGGGAACTACATTTGGGTAACAAACCATCCTGTAAAATTTATGGGACCAAAGGTGTTTACAACAAAAATGGGGTCCAGGTGGGGCAAGGACCATGTTGTTTTGAGGAGGTGGCGCTTGAGGAGTGAAAAATTGATAAGGTGTAAAGGGCCTTTAAAACAAAGGAGTATAATTTTCAAAATGGATATCCCCTAAATGCCTTGTTTCCTAGAAAACCCTATCAACTTCCTCGAAAAGACAGGGCATAATGAGAAGAAAATTTTTCAAAATCAAATGAAGGCCCCTCTCTAGTTAGAGAATTCAATCCCACAAAGAGGCTACCTCATTCGGAAGCACTTGAATTGTAGTCTTCAATAATAGGCTAATCAATTTCATCAATGGAGATCCCTTTTCTTGTCTTTTGATCTCTTACAGCTCTCTCTAGGATTTTCTTCCTTCTAACTTTGCTTTTCCTAGCTCGGAAACAAAGTGTCCTAGAAGGATCCCTAGCTAAGAAAGACCTTCTTCCTTCCAGCTTTGCAAAGATTAGTAACAAATCTCACTTGACAGAGGTTAAGACACTAGTACTCATCAAGAATCAGATCAACAAGGAGTCACCACTAAGGATTTCCACCTTAGTTGTGAAAATGCACTAAATATGTTCTATCAAATGTCTGTCAACACTAGAAATTGGAAATGGAAATATTTTGACTTTTCTTCACTCAGATTTATCAATGAATGCTAGTAAACTAGGTATGGGAGCAAGAATATTTGTACACAACACTTAGAATACATAAGAAGTGTTTACGAGGGTATTAATATAGACTACACTCAAAATCTCCCTAGCAATAGTGCCATAAGCGTGTTGTTGTGATGCCGCAAAAAAAATAAGATGACGACGCTCTAAGAACTTACTTCCACGGACATATAACCCAAAACAATACGACAATTTTTTTTTTTTGCATGAGGATCAAGATTTAAGAGAACAAGTTTATAATTGCTATATATTTAAATCGGGTCACTTTGTTATTGTGTCAAGGACTGGATGCTGGAAATAGAGTCTAGTTAGGTCGCAAAGAGCCTCCCTAATGTTCTTCTTGGCACTAGCATTGTCGTCAAAGCTCGACGTCATGAGCCAGTTATTATCCAAGGAGTCATTTAATCTTGCCTCTAAATAAACATTAAGAGCATGAGTCGGTGAATAATTATTCTCGTGTCATGATCGTAATTCTACAATGAACATTAAGGAGGGGGGTGATTAGGTACTCATCTTTATCTATTAATTTTAATTTAGTATAAAAGGATTGAATTTGAATTTCAAAATTAAAATGAAATATATATTTTATCAAAAATTACATTATGTAAATCTATATATTTAAACATAAATTTGAAATTTTGGTTGGGGGTGGGTGGCTTTAATGGCCACCTGGGAAAATTTAAAATTCCCTCCCATGCATGCCGAAAACATCTGGGGTCACATATCTTTATTATGACTTTTGCCATAATCATAAACCCCCTCCTCATCTTTTCAACTGCATTTTCTGACTCAATCTCCACCTTGCCGATTTATTTATGCCTTCTTGTCTGGTCTGCCCACCATTGGATTCGACGTGGTGATTATTATAATGAAGCTACTGCACTGCAGGAAAGGCGTGTTGACCCGTTTTATTCGGCCCTGGCCGCGTGAACAGGGAATGGTGGTTAGAGGTGAAGCTACAGGCGTGAGAGTAGGTGTGTTCTTTCCTCATTTCCACTCGGCCCTAGTGCGTGAGCTGAGGGGGGAGGTTGAAGATGCAGCTACAGGCGCGTGGGACAGGCGGGGTTACCTCCACTTTCAAAAGGTGCTGCGAGGTGTGTTCTTTTAGGATCCATGGCCGTGGCCTACAAAGACAAGCAAACTGGAATCGAGCAGCAGCGCATCGCTCAGAAAGGAGACCTCTTTTTTTAAAATCGCTTCCAACAAGCAGGCGGGATGCCCAACCATGGTTAGTTGTTCGAAAGCGAATGCGTCCTCAAAATCGGGATTCTCCTTCAAGATCTTTTATCAAAATCGATCAAGGACACAAGTGAGAGTTTGCGAGGAGAATCTCCAAAGAAATTTATTACAAAGATTCTCTATCATCGACCTCGCACTTTTACAACGTAGTTCATGGAGAGAATCTCAAGAGGCGGATCTATTTCATATCAGAATATATCATGGAGTTTTTGCACAGTTTGCTTTTTGTAAGTAATTATATGATCATTCATAGACCTTATGGAAGGCGTAAATTACTTTGTACATACATACATATGTTCCATTGCATATATAATTAATAAAATTTCTTTACTATATATTTCTCATGTTTTTCATTAATATACTTTGCTAATATAAAATAAAATATCATTATAGTATATTGGTATTAATATGATTTAATAATAGTAAATCCATTACTTTTAATATTACTTTAATATGAAATATTATTTAAAATATTAGTATCCTTGTTAAGCATTAAGGAGTATTGAGTAATGATCTTAATAAGTTTAAAGTCTTTGCATTAAAATTTCTTTCTACACAATTTAATAGGGGCATTGTATGGGATTTCAAGTAGATTTGATTTCATTTCCCTTTACAATTAGCAAATGGATTTACAAGAAATTCTTAAATGAGGAACACATAATAGAGCTAGGACATAAGTTACTTTATTGGCATATTGGAAACTATTTAAAACTTAAGTCTTTCCATCAACAATACAAGAAGAGATAATGCACTAATATTCTCACTTTTCAATACATCTCTTTTAAGCAACAAAATGAAATTTAATATATATATATTTTTTTTTAAGTAAATTTCCCAACATTCCTCAAGAGGTTTTCAACAATATTTCCATTAAGTTTTAGAGTAAGAACTACTAACATTTCAACAAGATCAACACATTCATAAGAGGTTCCAAGCCAAGTTAAAGGAGAATAAATAGATTGTCTTTCTTTCAACTTTTAATTCCATCCACATTACAACCTTACTAATGAAGTTCAATACAACTTTCCTTCAAAATCTTGTTACAACATTTTCCACTTAATGTGGGAACAAATTTACAATAATGGAAGCTAAAATACAAAGCAATATTACATTTTTCCTCCACTCAAGGTGGGTAAAAATACAAGGTGGTTTCACATTGTCATCAACAAGGCTCCAATGCTACAAACATCAACAAGGTAGCTCCTCCAATAGTTTTCTTGATTCACAACAAAATAAGGGGAGAGGCAACGCTCTCCTCCCAACCAAGATACCCAATGGAGAAGAGAAGCCATCCTCTCCATTGGCCCCCGAGCCCCAACCACATTACAATGGGAGAAAATCCAACTCATGGCAACTACTAGCTTCCACATAACTTAACATAAAATTTCACATTCATTCCATAATCCTTCAAAAAAAAGAATCAACAACTCAACAAGAGGGAAAACATCAAACAACAAGTCACAAGGCTTATCAAGAAAGCCATAAGAGTAAGACCTATGGGGAGGCCACTTATGCCTCCCAATGGGAATGGGTGCCACCTAAAAGCCTCCAATGCAAAACACAATACCCCTAACAACTCTTATGCCTCCCTCAAGTACCCCTTATCCCTCCATCCACTCTTATGCCTCCCTCAACTCTTATGGCTCCCCCAAAAGAAAATAAGAAGAAAATGCAAGCATTTCTCATACTAGGTGGGCACCCAACCCAAACTCCCTCCTCAAGAAAATGATCTCTTATGCCTCCCTCAAATAAACTCCCCATAGTCTCCTCCCACTCCCAACTTAGGCATTCTACCCATTCCCAACAAGCATTTCAAACAACAACATTCAACACAACATAAATATACATTCATATAACAAAAAGAAAAAAACATAATGCAAACAAAGGTGAAGCTCCTACCTTTCCATGGTAGAGCTTGCTCCAAGTATGAAGTCTCAATCCCTCCAAAGATCAAGCAAGCATCCACAAGCTCCAACAAAATTCCCACAAGTATCAACAAGCTCCAAAAATCCACAAACTCCTTCAAAATCCTCTCCTCTCCAAAATACAAAAGACTAAAAATGAAACTTCCAACCCCCAAAACAAACAAGAGGATCAAATAAATAGAGAAAAGAGAGGGAGGGATGATGTGGCTCCAAGTAGGATGCCACCTCCTTTTCCCTCCACTCCACATCATTTGGTCAACTTCATATTCCAATGCACCATTAATAAGTGGTTGAAAGAAAGGCAAGCACCTTACACACTCCATCTAAGCCCACTCCCCCAAAGGACAAAATTAAATTTTGAAAGAAAGTGCAATTAATATTTTACCCTTTTATCCCCCCAAAACACCTAAAAGACCCTAAATTTGGCCTTCCAACCCATAGGTAGGGTTGGCATGGGGTTTTAAGAGGTGTGGGACAAGTTTGACTTGTCCCACAAGCTTTGAAATTTGGCCTCTAAGGCCAAATTCGAGTTTCCCATGTGGGGTAGAGTGTGCTACACTCAAAACTCAAACACACATCAATCCACACAAAATCCCAAGTAAATCAAGCCTAATAAATGAACTCTCTTTTGGTCATATCCTTTAATTAGTTTAGGACAAATTCAAATTAGCTTAATTAAGACACTACAACCCATGACTAATAAAGGGGTAAACACCAATCCAAATAATATGAATAATAACACAAGTAAAATTTCACTTACTAAGAGAAACACATACTAACATAATAAAAAGGAAAATTAAAACAAAACAACACATGACCCCTAGGTCACAATTTTCCCTAACCAAATAATTCTAACACACACACAATTACTTGTTGCCATGGTGACCTTAGCTGGATTCTTCTCGAATTCCGATGTGGTTGGTCTCCACTCCCCAATATTGTTGTGAATATAATATACCTGCAGAACAGAGAATACCTCCTTCGGCCTGTTGGCCGCATTAAAACATTCATGCCAAATATACAATATAATCTAAAATAAACGACACATGATTTACTATCATCTATGCAAGTACGATATCACTTACACTTTCTAGCACATTTCTATTCCACATTTCATTTATGTCAAAACGATCATCACATTAGTCCAATTATCAAGTTCTACTCAATATGATTAAACATATCACATGTCATAATTAAAGATAAATAACCATGTCAAAAGTATACAAATATCATCATCAAATGTCCACCAGTAAACCATATGCATCATATAAAGATCAAATCAATAACAGTCCAATGTCTATGATATCTACTAGCATGCTAAATCAAGAAGCCATAATAAATCCATAAGTGAAGTAATCAGTCTCAAAAAACAAAAAAAAAATGGTGTCGAAGGGAAGTGGGCACTACATCCCCCTCCCCTTAGACTCGACTTCCTCCTGGAAGTCACTGGAAAAGGTGTGGAAACTGTCCTCGTAGCAAAGTAGCATCCTCCCAAGTAGCTGCAGTCTCATCATACCTATCCCATTGGACCCGAACCTGATCAATCTCTCTACCGCGAAGGCCCAGGGTCCTGCGCTCTATAATGCGTATGGGCTCCACCATCACCTGCCCCTGATCCTGCACCTGCAATGCGGTCCAATCTAGCACATGAGAAGGATCAAAAATATATCTCCTAAGCACAGAAATGTGAAACACATCATGGACGCGAGATAAGCTAGGTGGCAATGCTAGACGATAGGCCAAGGGACCGAGGCACTCCAAGATCTCAAAGGGACCCACAAACCTAGGAGCAAGCTTAGAACCTTTTCCGTAATGGATAGGGCTCTTATGCGGTCTGACACGAAGAAACACCTTCGTGCCTACCTCAAAACTGATCTGTCCTATGCTGGTCTGCATACTTTTTCTGTCTATCCCGCCTCCTGCAATCTCTGTCTGATCAAGGTAACCTGCTGCTCCATGTCCTGTAATAATGCTGGCCCAAGGGAAACCCTGTCCTCAATCCTATCCCAACTAAGAGGTGTCCTGCACTCTCTACCATATAATGCCTGAAAAGGAGCCATGCCTATAGAACTCTGGAAACTATTATTGTAGGAAAACTCCACCAAATACAGATACTCCTCCCATCTCGACTGATGATCCATCACGTACATCCTGAGCATATCCTCCAAAATCTGATTCACCCTCTCTGTCTGTCCATCTGTCTCAGGGTGATAAGCTGTGCTGAAATTAATCCTCGTCCCGAGAACATACTGCATGGTGGTCCAGAAATGGGAAGGTGTACAAAGGGTCGCGGTCGCAAATGATCTTCCGTGGAATCCCATGTAATCTGACAATCTCATCAAGGTATACTCGTGCCACAACACTTGCTGTATAGGTGGTCTTCACTGGAGAAAAATGAGCTACCTTCATCAATTTATCCACCGTGACCATGATGGCGTCGTGATGGTATCTCGACGTAGGTAACCCAACGATGAAGTCCATGGAAATGGTGTCCCACTTCCACTCCGGTATGGCGTGAGGATAGAGAAGGCCAGCTGGATGCTGATGCTCGGCCTTCACCCTCTGGCACTCTAAACAACGTGACACAAACAAAGCTACGTCTCTCCGAAGTCCTCTCCAAAAATACAACTGTCTCAGGGTGGCGTGCATCTTCTTCACCCCGGGATGGGCTGAATAAGGTGCACGATGAGCCTCTGTCAAAATGTCATGTCTCAAGCCTCCATCTATAGGAACATATATCCGACCTCTGTGTCTGAGAAGACCATCTGCCTCTAATGAAAATCCATCAAATCTCCCCTCAAGGGGTCTCTGAGACTCAATCTCTGCTCTGGCTGCAAGGTAGAAACTATCCTGAGGAAGCTGCTGCAAGATCCTACTCCACAAATCTGTGCCCACTGAGGTGGCCATAGCCACATGTCTCCACCTACTCAAGGCATCTGCAACCACATTCTCCTTCCCTTTCACATGCTCTATCTCCATGTCATACTCACAGAGTAATTCCATCCAACGCCGCTGACGAGCGTTGAGATTGGGTCAGTGAAGAGGTGGCGAAGACTCAAGTGATCAGTCCTGAGTGTAAATCTCCGGCCAAGAAGAAAATGTCTCCACCGCACTAAGGCATGTACCACTGCTGCAAGCTCAAGGTCATGGGTTGGATAATTGAGCTCATAATCTTTGAGTTTGCGAGACTCAAAGGCAACTACTCTACCCTCCTGCATTAACACACCTCCAAGTCCTGCCAAGGAAGCATCTGTGCAAACGTAGAACTCACCCTGAGGATCTGGCACTGCAAGAATAGGTGCTCTCGTGAGGCATTCCTTCAGTGTACTGAAGGCCTGCTCACATCTATCTGACCATAAAAACTTCTTCCCTTTCCGCTGAAGGGAAGTGATGGGGTGCGCAATCCGAGAAAAATCCTGAACAAACCTCCTGTAATACCCTGCTAGACCCATGAAGCTACGCACCTCGGTCACACTAGTGGGTGCTGGCCAGTCCATGATGGCTCGAATCTTGGAAGGATCGACTGCGATACCTTCCCCAGAAATGATGTGGCCCAAATACTACACCTCAGGCTGAAAGAACGCACACTTCTCCAAGTTCCCGTAAAGGCACTTGTTCGCGAAGACACTGAAGAACCTGGCGAAGGTGCTCCTCGTGCTCCTCACGTGTGTGTGAGTAAATCAGAATGTCATCAAGGAAGATGAGCACGAAGCGATCAAGGAAGGTCCTGAATACCCCATTCATCAAACTCATAAACACTGCGGGGGCATTCGTCAAACCGAAAGGTACCACTGTGAACTCGTAGTGGCCATATCTCGTACGGAATGTTGTCTTGTGAATATCCGTCTCCGCAATCCTGAGCTGATGGTACCCTGACTTAAGATCTATCTTAGAGAAAACTGTAGCCCCCTTCATCTGATCAAATAAATCATCAATGCGTGGAAGGGGGTAACGATTTTTGATCGTTACTTTATTCAGCTGATGGTAGTCAATACACAACCGAAGAGATCCATCCTTCTTCTTCACGAAGATCACTGGTGCACCCCAAGGGGATACACTAGGATGGATTAGGCCTTTCTCCAGAAGGCCCTCAAGCTGCAACTTGAGCTCACATAACTCAGGAGTAGTCATCCGATAGGGTGCTCGTGAGATAGGCTCTGCGCCCGGAACTAGATCTATATGGAAGTCGATCTCACGTGGGGGAGGTAACCCCGGTAGCTCCCAGGAACACATCAGCAAACTCTGATAAGATGGGATGGTCATCGAGGGAAGGTCCTCTCGACTCATCCTCTGATCTGTCACTGACCGTAATAGCAAACAACTGACAACCCCATCGCGCACACCGCTTAAGCTGCATAGCGGAGATGGTGCGAATGGATACGGCCCTCCTAACTCCTGATATCACTGACTCTACTCCAAGATCATCTATGCAAACAATAGTCTTATGGTAACAATCCACTCTAGCTCTGTGAGCGGACAACCAATCCATGCCTAAAATGATGCCATAAGATCCTAATGGAAGGATCCGAAGATCAGAAGTAGTGGTGAAGGGTCCCAAATCCACTACACACTCCTTAACTAAGGAGTCTACAGAAATTTTGGCTCCAGAAGCCATCTCAACGTCCCAACTACGGCCCTACCTAACTGCCACCAGCCTACAACGCTCTACTAAGGATGGTGCAATAAAAGAATCAGAAGAACCAGAATCAAATAATATAGAGGTGGAAATACCACCAATACTACCTGTCGTCTCAATCACAGTACTCTGATGCTCAGCCTGGCGGTTCTCGACCGCTGCGTAGATCCGATGACTCCGTGCCATATCTCCAACAGTAGGCTCTGAGCTCTGCATCTTACCCTTGTTAGGGTTCTGTGGGCAATCTCTCCAATGATGTCCAACAACACCACAACCATAACAGCTGCCTGGTCCTCTCCAGTGGGAAGCAGCTCCAGCTGGTACTCTAGATGACTGAGCTACAGATCCTGACGATCCGGCTATGGACTGCTGAGGTCTCTGCTGATGAGCTCCTGCTGACTGAGCTCTCGGCGCACCCTGTGTCCTGATGGGACCCCTAGGAGGAGGCCCCATACTACATCCTCTCTGCGCATCAAATCTCTGAGGAGGTCGGTAAGGTGGGCGGGTCTCTGCTGCTGCTGCTACTTCTTTGCTGTGGTGGCCTGAATGAAGCTTGCCCTGAACTCTATCCACCCCGTGGAGGAGGAACTGACCCCTTCGACCTACCATCCTGCATCTGCTGATACGGCTCCGAACTCTGTCTCTAGCCTGCTGCGTCTTTCCCATGTCTCCTCTGCAATATAGGCCTTCTCCACGGCCTCTGCTAATGTCTGTGGGTAGTGAATGTGCACTGCGCCACCTAAATCCAAGTTTAGGCCCCGGATGAACCTGTGAATCCATACCTGCTCATCCTGCATATAGTCGACGTACTGGAGTAGGTCCAGAAATCGACTCTCATACTCAGCTACAGTCATCGATGCCTGACGGAGGTCATGAAACTCATCTATCCGCTGCTGTATAAATCTCCTAGGTAAATACCTACTCCTGAAACGCTCCTCAAACAACTCCTAGGTAATCGTCTCCGAGTCAACATGGAGCTTCTGCTCCTCGGTCCTCCACTAGACTCCTGCTCCATCCTTCAGAAGATGGATTGCAACACGAGCTTTCATGTTGCTAGTACAAGGGCAGAGCTTGAAGCATCCGCTCAAGCTCACCAACCAGGCCTCTGCCTGAAAACCGCCTGTATCACCCGAATAGTGAGATGGTCGTAGCTTCAGGATCTCCCTGATATGGTCTGCAACTGACGTATGATGAATCCTAGGTCTCTCTGTATGCTCCTCCCTCTGTCTAGGGCTCCGAGACCTGTCCCTATGTCCTGAGATCCTGTCCCCATGTCCTCTCTATGGTGACTCTGCCCTAGCCGACTCCGCACGGAAGTTCTCTGCCCTGTGCTCCTCGCTGTGTCGAGGGGATGCCTGGGCATCTACTGATGGCTCCAAACTATGTCTTGCAAATCGTCCTCCCAAGGGCTCTCCGTATAGCGGCATTGACATCCTGGAGTGTCTGCAAGATCTGAGGTAGAATGGCTGCTACGGCCTGCTCTGGCGGTGGTATATCTAGGTCTATATGAAGAGACCCCTCGCCCAATCCGCGCCTCCTGCATAGATCAAGGCGAGAGTTAGTTCATTGTTCTAGGTCTTGTGCCAGTTTTCTAAATTTGTTGTTTCCTATAATTATCAACATTGTGGTTTTATATATTAAAAGAATCAACTCTGCACTAGGTTAAATGTTCATGTTTCATGTTTTCTGCGTGTGCCCAAGGGTCCAAGCTTCAACCCCGGCTCTGATACCAAAATGTGATGCCACAAAAAAAATAAGATGACGACGATCTAAGAACTTGCTTCCACGAACATATAACCCAAAACAATACGACTAAATTTTTTTTTTTGCATGAGGATCAAGATTTAAGAGAACAAGTTTATAATTGCTATATATTTAAATCGGGTCACTTTGTTATTGTGTCAAGGACTGGATGCTGAAATAGAGTCTAGTTAGGTCACATAGAGCCTCCCTAATGTTCTTCTTGGCACTAGCATTGTCGTCAAAGCTCGACGTCATGAGCCAGTTATTATCCAAGGAGTCATTTAATCTTGCCTCTAAATAAACATTAAGAGCATGAGTCGGTGAATAATTATTCTCATGTCATGATCGTAATTCTACAAATGAACATTAAGGGGGGGTGATTAGGTACTCATCTTTATCTATTAATTTTTAATTTAGTATAAAGGATTGAATTTGAATTTCAAAATTAAAAATGAAATATATATTTTATCAAAAATTACATTATGTAAATCTATATATTTAAACATAAATTTGAATATTTGGTTGGGGTGGGTGGCTTTAATGGCCACCTACCAAAACATTAAAATTCCCTCCCCTTGCACGTGCCGAACAACTCCAACTGGGTCGCATCTTTATTTATGACTTTTGGATATGCAAATCTGTGCCTTTTTTCACTCAGATCTTTGCTGATTTATTTCATCCCTAGCCGTGTGGATTCGACATGGTGATTATAAATGAAGCTTATGATGAAGCTACGAAGCTGCAGGGAAGGAAAGGCGTGTTGACCCATTTTTTCGCCCCGGATGTGTGAACAAGAATGAATGGTGGTTAGAGGTGAAGCTGAAGCGTACGCGAGCGCGAGCGTTCTTTCCTCATTCCACTCGCCCCACGCCCAAGCGCAGGTGAAAGGGGAGGTTGAAGATGCAGCTACAGGTGCGTGGGATAGTCGAGGTTACCTCCACTTTCAAAAGGGTGCTGCGAGGTGTGTTCTTGCAGATCCATCCATGGCCGCGCATAACCCTACAGCAGCAAATGGTGCAAAACAAAGCAAGGCTTAAACAAGCAAAGCAGTTGTCCAAAGGAGTTGTTATCTCTGCTCGATTTGGGCATCCTCAAATTCGGATTCTCCTTCAAGATATTTTATCAAAATCGATCAAGGGACAAAGAGAGTGTTGCGAGGAGGCCTGAAGAAGCGATTATTACAAGACTTTCTATCTGAGAGAATTTATTAGAAAGGAATCATCTATCGGTGGATCTGCTTCATATCAGAATATTAACGTAGTTTTACTTTGCGTGGAGGAGAATCTCAAGGAGGCGGATCTATTTCATACTCATCGAATAATCATGGAGCATACATTTGCATCGCAATTTATTATGATCATTCATAGATTCTTGGCTGTCCAATGGCTGACGCATAGAAAATTACTTGTACATACGTATGTTCCATTGCATATATAATTAATAAAATTTCTTGGCTGCGGTTCATCTTAATATACTTTGTTAATATAAAAGAAACATCAATAGTATATTGGTATTAATATGATTTAATAATAGTAAATCCATTACTTTTAATATTACTTTAATATGAAATAATATTTAAAATATTAGTTTCCTTATTAAACATTAAGGAGTATGTGGTAATGAACTTAATAAGCTTTTAAATTCTTTGCATTAAAATTTCTTTCTACACAATTTAATAGGGGCATTGTATGGGATTTCAAGTAGATTTGATTTCATTTCCCTTTACAATTTGCAAATGGATTTACAATGAAATTCTTAAATGAGGAAACACATAATAGAGCTAGGACATAAATTACTTTATTGGCATATTGAAACTATTTAAAACTTAAGTCTTTCCATCAACAATACAAGAAGAGATAATGCACTAATATTCTCACTTTTCAATACATCTCTTTTAAGCAACAAAATGAAATTTAATGTATATATTTTTTTAAAGTAAATTTCCCAACATTCCTCAAGAGGGTTTCAACAATATTTCCATTAAGTTTTAGAGTAAGAACTACTAACATTTCAACAAGATCAACACATTCATAAGAGGTTCCAAGCCAAGTTAAAGGAGAATAAATAGATTGTCTTTCTTTCAACTTTTAATTCCATCCACATTACAACCTTACTAATGAAGTTCAATACAACTTTCCTTCAAAATCTTGTTATAACATTTTCCACTTAATGTGGGAACAAATTTACAATAATGGAAGCTAAAATACAAAGCAATATTACATTTTTCCTCCACTCAAGGTGGGTAAAAATACAAGGTGGTTTCACATTGTCATCAACAAGGCTCCAATGCTACAAACATCAACAAGGTAGCTCCTCCAAAAGTTTTCTTGATTCACAACAAAATAAGGGGAGAGGCAACGCTCTCCTCCCAACCAAGATACCCAATGGAGAAGAGAAGCCATCCTCTCCATTGGCCCCCGAGCCCCAACCACATTACAATGGGAGAAAATCCAACTCATGGCAACTACTAGCTTCCACATAACTTAACATAAAATTTCACATTCATTCCATAATCCTTCAAAACAAAATCAACAACTCAACAAGAGGGAAAACAATCAAAACAACAAGTCACAAGGCTTATCAAGAAAGCCATAAGAGTAAGACCTATGGGGAGGCCACTTATGCCTCCCAATGGGAATGGGTGCCACCTAAAAGCCTCCAATGCAAACACAATACCCCTAACAACTCTTATGCCTCCCTCAAGTACCCCTTATCCCTCCATTCACTCTTATGCCTCCCTCAACTCTTATGGCTCCCCAAAGTAAAAACAAGAAGAAAATGCAAGCATTTCTCTTACTAGGTGGGCACCCAACCCAAACTCCCTCCTCAAGAAAATGATCTCTTATGCCTCCCTCAAATAAACTCCCCATAGTCCTCCCACTCCCAACTTAGGCATTCTACCCATTCCCAACAAGCATTTCAAACAACAACATTCAACACAACATAAATATACATTCATATAACAAAAAGAAAAAACATAATACAAACAAGGTGAAGCTCCTACCTTTCCATGGTAGAGCTTGCTCCAAGTATGAAGTCTCAAATCCCTCCAAAGATCAAGCAAGCATCCACAAGCTCCAACAAAATTCCCACAAGTATCAACAAGCTCCAAAAATCCACAAACTCCTTCAAAATCCTCTCCTCTCCAAAATACAAAAGACTAAAAATGAAACTTCCAACCCCAAAACAAACAAGAGGATCAAATAAATAGAGAAAAGAGAGGGAGGGATGATGTGGCTCCAAGTAGGATGCCACCTCCTTTTCCCTCCACTCCACATCATTTGGTCAACTCATATTCCAATGCACCATTAATAAGTGGTTGAAAGAAAGGCAAGCACCTTACACACTCCATCTAAGCCCACTCCCCCCCCAGGACAAAATTAAATTTTGAAAGAAAGTGCAATTAATATTTTACCCTTTTATCCCCCCAAAACACCTAAAAGACCCTAAATTTGGCCTTCCAACCCATAGGTAGGGTTGGCATGGGGTTTTAAGAGGTGTGGGACAAGTTTGACTTGTCCCACAAGCTTTGAAATTTGGCCTCTAAGGCCAAATTCGAGTTTCCCATGTGGGGTAGAGTGTGCTACACTCAAAACTCAAACACACATCAATCCACACAAAATCCCAAGTAAATCAAGCCTAATAAATGAACTCTCTTTTGGTCATATCCTTTAATTAGTTTAGGACAAATTCAAATTAGCTTAATTAAGACACTACAACCCATGACTAATAAAGGGGTAAACACCAATCCAAAGAATATGAATAATAACACAAGTAAAATTTCACTTACTAAGAGAAACACATACTAACATAATAAAAGGGAAAATTAAAACAAAACAACACATGACCCCTAGGTCACAATTTTCCCTAACCAAATAATTCTAACACACACACAATTACTTGTTGCCATGGTGACCTTAGCTGGATTCTTCTCGAATTCCGATGTGGTTGGTCTCCACTCCCCAATATTGTTGTGAATATAATATACCTGCAGAACAAAGAATACCTCCTTCGGCCTGTTGGCCGCATTAAAACATTCATGCCAAATATACAATATAATCTAAAATAAACGACACATGATTTACTATCATCTATGCAAGTACGATATCACTTACACTTTCTAGCACATTTCTATTCCACATTTCATTTATGTCAAAATGATCATCACATTAGTCCAATTATCAAGTTCTACTCAATATGATTAAACATATCACATGTCATAATTAAAGATAAATAACCATGTCAAAAGTATACAAATATCATCATCAAATGTCCACCAGTAAACCATATGCATCATATAAAGATCAAATCAATAATAATCCAATGTCTATGATATCTACTAAACATGCTAAATCAAGAAGCCATATGAAGTAATTAGTCTCGAAAACAACAAAACAAAATGGTGTCGAAGGGAAGTGGGCACTACAGATTGACAAATAGATATGAACTGCAAAGTGAATAAGAAAATAGTCTCAGCAACTCAAATAACTCCTGATGTAACGGAGACATAAGTGTGTTGGTAGCTGAATTTTATCTCCTTCAAAGGCCAAGCAACATCATGGATTTGACAAGATTCTCAAAGGTAGATAGATAATTATATATGTCATTTTGTAGCCAGGGAAGTAGTCTATCTGACCTTTTTAGCACTCAGGATTTGAAAAGGAGTGGGTAGCACCTTAAGAGGATTTGATCTATCCTCACTATTTTAGGTTGTGCCTTTCAACCAAGGTAAGAAAACCCTTTTGTATCCTGTTATTTATGGAGGAGATGGAAATATACTTCCCGGTGAAGTTGTTAAGAGACCTTGAAGAAAATATGATCAATGCAAAGCAAAATCTAACTCTCACGAGTTGTCTCTAGACAAGGTTCGTGTACTAAAGACATTTGGAATCCTGATTGTTTCTACATATTTTGGTAGTATAATTTATGCATTTGTATACATACATGACAACTAGGGGGTAGTATGGGTATGATTAATTGTTTTTGAATGAATTTTGGTGGGAGGTGAAGCATGATAAAGTTGATTATACAAAATCTTTGAGAACTTTTATAAAAATGGAAAGCTCGAATAGCAGAATACTTTCAGAGTATCCAGGATGTTCCTTTAACTAGAATATGTGCTTCAATGGAGGCCCAGATCAACACTTTTCACACAAACTTCAAGAATACAAAATGAAGTCTCAAATTGGAAAACTTAATGAACATTAGAAATCCCTATTTCATCACGTATAAGATACCCTCAAAGGCTAACAGACAATCTTATAGTCATGCTTTAGGAGTCACAGTGTTTTTAATTTGTTTATTTTACTATCAAATGAACGCTCTTCTTGATAAATGAAATTACAAATGCCACCAAACTATCAAAAGGATAAGATCTTATGTGATTCACACAAATTTCAATGTAAGAATGCAACAGAACAAGAAAAACTACTTGCAGACATTCAGGAATGAAGCAAACACAAATTTTGCCCAAGAATAACACAAATTAACTCAAGTTTGGTTAAATTTATCGCAAGGGAAAGTTTCTCAAACAATCTCAGAGCTTGTCAATGGTTGTACACTCGCAACCACCTTGACATGATCAAATGTAACACAAAATAGATAAACATGATTCTTCAGATAGTTTCTCAGAAATATGGGCTCTATCAAGCTTTTTCTTAGGAAATCAATTTCTGACTCCTAATACTTCTACATTCACAAAATCCCAACCCTTTTCACAGAAAAAAATCATGCCATTTATAACATTTTACAATAGAGTTTTTCCCCCAAAACCAGAGACATTGAGTTTATCGGTGCTCATTATGATCTCGATTGTGATTCCTAAAATCAAATCTACAAAAAGTCGTTAGGTACCTAGGGGTAAGATCTCTTCAAAAATCTCCCCATTCAACTCCTTCCTCTAGCAAATCACTCTTCCTCTATTCCCCAACCACTTCCACCCCTATTCTCCCCAATGTGGTTCTTTGCGTGCTTCGGGAGTAGAAATTGAAGATCAAATTGAGCCCAAAAGGTTAGATCTCACTTTAATGGTAGAAAATGTACACGGATTTTGTCACTAAACCTAGATATCAATAGGTCCTTCGTGTGCCAAGGAAAGAAAAATCAGAAGCCGAATTTGACAATGATTGCATATTAATGGTGAGAGATGTTTACAGACCTTCCTCACCAAACTAGGCCTCCAGATTAATGTTCCTCTTTATTTCACGTGTAGGAGACTCCAAGAAATGAAAAAAAAACCAAAAGAATACGTGTCCCTAGGAACTCTGGAGTGAAAATGGTGGAAAAATCAGATACAGAGACACATTTGTTGTTGATTTCTATTTTGAATTTGGACCTTCCACGTGGGAGATCTTTTTTAGAGTGGGCCTATGGGTTTCTTTTTTCCTTTTACAACTTTTGGAAAAATGTAAAATTTTCACATTTTTCTCCACACCTTTGCCCTTGAGAAATGAGTCTAACATGTGTCCTAAGGTGGGTCCCAAAAAAACCGCGGCAAAATTCATCAATTTCACCTCTTTTTTGGAAAAGGGAAAATTTTCCAAATTTTCCCCACAACTCGCCTTTGAAAATGGGCTGACACATGTACCAATGTGGGTCCCATCGGAACCATGCTTCCATTTTTACTTTTAACTTCTTTTTCCCAAAAGGATTTTTTTAATTTCCCCGCAGTCCGCACCTCCGCCATTGACCGATGAGCAAGCTTTGACTTTTCATTTATTAGACTTGTGGGCCGTTTTGATGTTTTAATCTTTTGAATATCAGGGGGTAAAAAATTCAAGTTACCCCCAATGGTCTGCCTCCCCGCCCCTTTGACTTGAAATTTTTTTTGACCACATTCTTGTCAGGCTTACGGGCCATTTTGAGATTTTAATGCTTTTGATGACAAGAGGAAAAAAATCCAAGTTTCTTTCGATGGTCCGCTTCCCCACCCCTTTGACTTTTCAAACTACCACGTGTCACTACCGCGCATCTTGAGATGATCCCCAAAATTTAAGACTTTGAATGAGTGCGGGCTCACCACGTGTCTCGGGCCCTTTAATAAGTTGCTAAAAATTCTAAGGAAAGAAGACCCGGTGGAGACCTCCATGTGTCACTGTGGCTCAACTTCAAAATCCTTCAGGCTTCAAAAATTATTTAGTGAGGGCACACTCCCATTTTAGAA
This sequence comes from Taxus wallichiana var. yunnanensis, assembly GCA_018340775.1. Classification (NCBI taxonomy): domain Eukaryota; kingdom Viridiplantae; phylum Streptophyta; class Pinopsida; order Cupressales; family Taxaceae; genus Taxus; species Taxus wallichiana. Next base: position 340,865,470 of record CM031237.1, read on the forward strand.
ACTTACCCCATTTTTCCAAACATCCAACTTACCTTTGAAAGCCCACATCTCCGCCGTTAGTCTTTGCCACATGTCCTCCTGCGGGGTCAAAGTAAGACTTTTTCCCCGCCACTTAAAAATTTATTTAATCAAAGCTTGGCGGGCCGCGGGGTGGGTTCAACCTTTTTTACAAAGTAATTAAAAAGATAAAGTTGAGAGAAACAACTCATCGTGCCCCATCCAATTAGAAGAAGCCATGTAAGCACCAAAGAACCAATCAGAATTGAGCATAGCCATGGGACCCAATTTGCCTTTTTGCCAAAAAAGTAAAAAGTGATAATTTAAGACATTTTCCCACCATTCCCGACCAACCAAAGGAATCCACATGACCTACGAATGTTAAGGAATAACTTTTACAGGAACAAGACACCCGTAAGACCGTCAAAAATATAGAAAATCACCATTCACGCTCAGAACCCAATTTTTTGCTAAGGATGAAAACTCTTTTGAAACAAAAACAAGTGAATCATGGTTCCAAGCATCTCTTCGACCATGGATTTGGATTTTCAAAGGCATAAAAATATAGATTAACCATTCTCGAGCTTCCATGATTGAGGAAAAATAGGAAAAATGACAGAGCTCAAGGATTTTGAAGTGATTAGGGAAAAAACAGGGTAAACTTGGAGACTCTTTCAAGGAGAGACATGAAAATGGGTTTTGTAAACAATTCGAGGCATTTCAAATGGAGATAGAAACCTTCATAACACCGAAATTGAGAGACAAAATGTTTCAAAACACGCAGACTAGATGAAAACAGTGGCAAATGGGATGAAACAAATCTGAGCACCAACATAAGGCTCATGTGTATCATAGCTCCTCCATTTTTGTTTTTTTCTTTGTTTTTATCACTACATCTTCTAATGAATGAAACCCTCGAGGTTTTTCTATGTTCTTCTGGTTATCTTTACCTTAATGATCTCGAAAATGATTCTGGTTACGTAACTTATTTCTCATTCATCTCTGTGTTGAGGGTTTCAAGGCTTTGCGTGAATTGGTAAGTTCTTTGTTCCTATTGTATCATTGAATGGGTTTGTTTCAAATGACGCAATAGATTTCTCATTTTCCTTAATGTGAAATGGCTATCATTCTTTTGTTCAATATGATAAATCTGAAGCTTTACTGTAATGGGTATTTTCCTTTTGAGCTTTGTTTGCTCTGTATTTTAGTGCATATGTTCCAAATTTGAATTTTCTCAACTGGGTATTAGTATTTATCTCCACGTGTTGTATGCCTCGATCTAGTAGGTGATAAGTAACCATTTCCAGAACTCTCTATAATTCATGTTGCTTGTATGTTTCTATATAGCTCGCCATTTATGTCTATTTTGTTCTCAGCTCTTAAGGGGTCAATTTTTCATGGCCCGAGGGTTTCCATATCTAGGCTAAGTTGTCTTTACATTTGAATTTAAGTAGTTGTTATACCATGGATACTTTTACTTCGATGCCTTTATTTTTAAAGTTGTGTTGATTCCATAATCACCCTTTCTACTGATGCTTCTCCTCATTATAGACCTATACCCATGATTGTAGCTTGATCTTATGAGAATCTACATTGTAAACTCTATGATTGCATTTGGGTAAATGTGGTTTGGCTTTATATTTAGCTTTTCAAGCTTATATCATGTCAATGGCTTGGGTAACTGTTTTTGCATCATTTATTGAAGCTTATATATTATTCCTACTCTGAGGAATTTGTTAGAGGTTCCTATTTTTAGTTTAATCCTTACGAAATTTTTTTATGTTTGACTCAAATTTGGAAATTTGCATTCTTTTAATGACACAATTTTTTTGTTGGAAATTTCTTTCTTAGCTTGATACATGTACTTGATTCATTCTTAGCAATTTGATGGACATGTATGAAATGGATTAGCATAATTTGACCTGTATTTTATAGATTACAAGATGCTTAAAACCTGTAAGTATTTGCAAATGTGTGATTTAAATCTTTGATGGAAAAATAGACTTCCTTGTTCTGTTTCTCCTTTTATTAGTTGGAAAATATATTTGTGGCATCATTTGTTCACTAAAAGGAGACTTGAAGTTGATAATTTTGTCTTCACTTCATTATATTATTTCATTAATGTTGATGTTTATTTGAGTTTTGCAATCTGTAGTGCTCAATACATTTTCTAAAAACATCAATTTGTAAATGCAAATTGAACATATTTATTCTTACCTTCTAGTACGCATATTTCAATCATTCATACTTTAGGAAAGATATTTCCATTTCTATTGCAAAGATGGAAAAATTAGTTCGCACTGATGTGAACATTCTTTTAGATGAGATTGCCTTGTTGTTTGACATTTAAATTTGTTCCCGAGTTCTATTTTAGAAGCTAGTATATTTGTGAAAATCTTGTATCATAAGGATGAGATACTTCTAAGTATAATGAAAACTTCAAAAATGTTTAAGATTATACTTGATAGCCGATCCATATTGCTTGTATGGCTATTGATAAACGTGCTTGTTAAAACTCAGTTTTCCATTTTAAATTAACCTAATTTTCACCAAGGTTTTCTCTAGCCTTCCCTTGTTGAAAGTGCTACTTTGAGTGTTTAGTTTTCTATGTTATTGACTTGTTTTTGGTTGTCTGGAAATTCTGATTCTATGCTAAAGGTTAATTGATTTCATAACCTTGATTACAATTTTGGTTCTTCTATATCTAGTGCATATATGCATTACAAGTGTATTACAAAATCACAACATGTCTTTGAAGTGAAAACACATCTGTCTCTCGAACACTTTGCTTCTTTAAATCCTCATTTATTGTTGCAATTTATAATGTCATTCAAAATGTAATTTATTTCCTCTACCTACATACTTCATAAAACTAGTTAGAAAAATAAGTGAAGGTGGGGGCCTTTCCTTTTTGCTGATTTATTCCTTTGACACGCTTACAAAACCGACATTATGCTCATTAATTCCTTTATGCACTTTTGATTTTCTAGTTAATTTTTTAAAGTTCATTTGTTTAACGTTGTGGATATAGTAAGCATGAAATCTTGAGCTCTAACATAATTTTTCCTCTTTTAGGTACATTGGTAGCAGCTGGAGAAGATGGTGAAGGGTAAGTAGTGAGGAAAACGAACATCCAAACTAAGGAAATCCATCTAACATGAAATGATGGATTTCCTTCTTTCTTTATTCATAGTTTTACATATATGTACTTTCATTTTTGTTCTTGCTTTTTAGATTTATTCCCATGGCTTGTGTGGGTTCACTGTACTTTATAATTATGAAATAAATGAAAATTTCTTCATGTGATGAGTTGTATCTTTATCTCTTTTGCATTATTATTTCATTTACATGATGTAAAATGAATTATGTACAACTCATACACACTAGGAACCTTTCATTTAATCATAATTAATGAACTCAAGATAACTAATAACAATTGAAAAGTGAATAAAGATAAGTTGAAACCTACTTCATCCCTGAAGTGAACTATCCCTTTTCCAGTTTTGGGTTGTCCACCTTCAACCTCATTTGACTTTCTTGTGTGTGTCGGGGTCCCGTATTGGTTCCCGAGGTAGCCTATGCATGATCATGACTAGGATGTGATTGAAAAGACACCTTAGGTAGGAGGTAGACATTCTAAAACTAGAACAACAAAAATTTATTTCCTTTTTCTTTATAGTTAGGTCCATCACATCAATCCCTTCCATCTGAAAATGAAATTTTGAGTTGACCTTTGTATGGTTACCAAAAATGTCAACATGTTGTCGGCAGCTTGCTTTATTTCTTGTACAACCCTCTTAAAAATATGCACTTGAAATACTTGGTTTTATTTCAAATATATGGTTATTTTCACCTGCAATATTGAGCTCCAATTTATGAGAAATATGCTTTCAAAACTCCATATACTTTTAAATAATATCTTGACCTTTATTTGTAATCATTTTATTTGGATAATTGTTTACCACATTCAATTGCATATTTCACTTTTGTATAAGAATGAAACTTTTAGTTACAATGCTTATATGGTAAAGCAACAACCTTGCACTTCTATAATGAGGGAAATGCCTTTCCTCTGAGAAATGCCTTTCTTCTGATCTGTGAATGGCCCTGTTTCATATTGAAAACTGAACATTGATTGGAAATATCTTCTTATTGGTTGTATGTACCTTTTGAAAATGCAATCTAGAGATTTTATTTCACTTTGGAAACTTGAAATGTTTTGCAGTAATGTTTTTTTTATCTCCTTTAAAGGTTTATTACTCCTAAAATTTGTACCTAGGCTTGATGGAGCTCTGTTTCAGATGAACATTAGAAGATAATGGTTTGAAAATATGATTTTGCAATATTTCTGTGATAAGGAAGCTGAAACAATATTCCTATTATGAATGTTATGGCTCTTGGAATTAATCAACTTGAAATTAATTTTGTATATTGCTGCTATGCCCTCATGCAGCCGATGAGTGCAATGATTATGTATTTTTTCTTACGTGCCTTAACTTAAATTTCTTTTGGTTGTGTAGAGCTGAAACAAATACAACTCTTTATCTCGTATCTAAAAGCATGTTTGAAAGATGCAACCTTTCCCTTCCTATCATAAGGACACAATGTGAAAACTACATTTAGTTGTATAACGTGGGAAATTTTAAATATGCGATTTTTATACTCTATTAATCTTACACTTAATATTGTAAAGTTGATCATTTTATTTGTTTAGGCCTATCTGATTCCCTTTTTGAGATGTGAATGATTATTCTCATCCATTGATATTCCTTCTCTTTAAAGTTTTATCTATACCAGAAAATTGCAAGTTGTTTCTTTCTTGACTCAAAATGACTTTGAGCTTTGATGAGGCTTTCTGAAATCTGCACTAAGCTAAGAATATATTCAAAAATTGTAACATACATTTCCTAAGTGGCTTAAATGCTTATCTTTCTTGATTCCTATACATGCACACTAAGAGAACAAGTTATAAAGAGAGTGTAGGCCATGGGCCCTTCTTTTCATTATCTTGTTCATTTATTCTCGTGATGCGATTTTGAATAATGAAAATCTACTCTCTTTTCTAATTATGATCTTCTTTATCATGCATTCTCTCCCACGGTTTCTGATTTTCAAGTACATTTTAAAGAAAGTACATATGTCTGAATTTGTGAGTATAAGAGAATGGTAAAAATTCAGAGCTCTAACAGAATGTTGATTTTTTTTCTAGGTTCTTGCTGAAGATGAAAAAGAATATGAGAAGGTTGAAGCTGAGGATCTATGGGGAAAATCCATCACAAACTAGGCAATGATGGATTTTCTCCATTATTTTAAATTCATAGTTTAATATACATGCATTTTATTTCCTCTCTATTGTACCTTATAGTTGTTTCCTATGGCTTGTAAGGGACCTTTGAATAATTAAATTATGAATAAAATGAAAAAGACTTATTATGGTGAGTTGTACAAATCTCTTTTACATTCCCTTTCATTAACGCAATGTTAAATGAACTTTTGCAACTCAACACACTAAGTAATTTCACTTAATCATAAATTAACAAATCAAATGTACCTTGATTAAATATGAAACTAAAATGAATGAAAGAAACAACTTACTTCATTATTGAAAATGGATTTTCATTTTGTTTGCTTTAGGATATGCATTTCAGATTTACTTGTCTTTCCCTTCTATGTTAGGGCCTTACATTAGTTCCTGAAGGGTTGATGCACAATCATGTTGGAGATGATGCATGGAAAGACATCTCAGGAGGAGGATTGAAATTTTGAAATAAACACAACAACAGTTTGTACCTCTTGTTCCTTAGATAGGTCACTCAGCCTAACCCCTTCAATCATAGAAACCAAAGTTTCAAGTTGACCTCTCACACAAGTGTGCCAAATTTCAACACGAGCATCATCCACCATGAAATCATTTGGTTTCCATTCCAACATGTGACAATGTGCACTAACCACCAACTTATGCATCCACAATGTCAAGTCGGGAACAGTAGCCCTCGACATCAATACCCACGCAACAGGAAGCCCATTATGCATATTATCAAATGCAAGAATAGTGTACAACATGAACTAGCATAAAACAAGAAAAATGTTAAGTTTTATACAATAAAAACTACATAGTTTCAAATTACATATCTACAAGTACCTTTTGTGCATTTTTCCCATATGTGGAATCCATTGAAAGTATATTGTTGTGTGCATACTTCAACATCCACTCACACTTTGGAAAGGAAGTTGGAGGCCTAACACAAATGGATGCTCTTCCATTCCTATTTTAATAAATTCTTCATACACAAATACCTTTTCAGGATTTTTGGTGGTAAATGTTCTAACATTGTCTACATCATTGAGCTCAAATTTGTATTTTGCTTCTTTCATCTTTCCCTCAATATTGCGGATATCATCTTTTCTCAAGAAATCATCCTGCTCCATTTGACCATTGAATAATGTGAGTTTCTCATGGACCATGTGATGATGCTTTTTGTGAACAAGTTTAGGGGTCAAGCCCAATAATAATAAAATATTTACCCAGTACTTTAACGCCCCACTTCTGTGTGGAGCCCAAGAAGAAGGATTACCCCTAAAGTTGCCCATGGAAAACTTTTCCCTTATGATCTTTATGGTCCATCTTGTTATATGTAATCAAATCTTTATCTTGTAGCTTCATCAACACACGGATGGAAAAATGACATTGGCATCCACAACGCAAATGCTTATGGCTAGGTCGACTGTTCTAACTAACCTTTGGAACCTTAGAAATGTCATAATGTGCCTCATCTTGAGGCCTATAATCCTCGGGGCCATACATACACCAGTAACTATATTACACATGCATAAATCAAGTTATAAAAATATTTAAAAACATATATTACAAAACATCGTACTTACATTATGTATTGAAGAGATCTATCGATCCTAACTTTTTGGAGATCGTATGGCTCATGATTGTATGTACTATCCTGGATGTAAAATGTGGTGGGATACCTTGGTCTCTTACATTCACCCCTTAGGAAATCATCTATGTGATCTCTTTGTATCCATGCAACAATATCCTTCTCACTACATAAGTTGTACTCCACCTCGCTCCAATCTAATTCCTTGGAAGAAAACTCTCCGGTGGGTGATTAAGCAAGTTAGAAGAGATAATAGAACATTATAGTTTGAACACAACGACAAAAAAAAGAAGAAACAAGAGAGTTACACATATTAGTTTAGAATTTAAAAATGTAATTAAATAAATAGGAATACACAAAGTGAGCAAGTAAAAATAGAATTAAACATAGCAAAAATATCTAAAATCTGCCTCATGTAAAATTGTGTCTTGCAGTAAAATCAGGAGTTGGTACAAGTCAATCCGGTCCTTGTTTCATGTTTCAAACTTTTATATAAATCTTTATATTGTGTATTCTGAGGTTAATATATTATGTTCAATGATGGATTTTATCTAACGCTCGTCACTAATAGGAGATCCATAATTTGTTAAATGATAGCCATATGGAGATGTTGCTGGAAACTAATTCCTTCTCACATTGAAGAAAACCCAATAACAATTGTTCCTACCCCTACCACACACTATGTTCCTCCTTTAAAAAGGTAGGTTGTTCCAACAATTCTTGAATGGAACCCACCATCAACATCCCTTGCATATGGGAAAGCAAAACATACGAGACAATGAGCATATAAAATATAGTTTTTGGGCATTGCTTTTCTACAATGAAATAAGTTCCTGATACGCATATCTAATACAAGTACATGGACACTATAGCTAGAAGTTGTGGAAATTCATTTTCTTTTTTTCTGGATTACCATGTTTCATTCTTTTAAGAAAGGAGTCTCCTTAAGTAATCTAATAACTAATTCTTCTTTATTTCTTAATAGTCCCTTTCAGTGTATATAGATGGGCCCCAAATTCTTAGGAATCAAGATCAAATAGGTGTTTGGAGTGAAATTAGGATCCATGGCATTGTTTGACTATTTTACAACTATGTTAAAGTTTATGGCTGGTTTCCTATGCATTGACTATAATATTACTTAAAATTTTAATAGTTGTGTGTGTTTTTTGTTTGGTTTGAGCAGGTGTGATCTTAGAATTGTGAGTGATGCTAATATTTTCTTTATAAAAACCATTCTTGAAACTCATGATTTTCTCCACTAATTCCTTAAAAACAAGACAAACCTTGCATTTGTTGAAGAGAGTGGGAGATTTAGGATTCATCCATTGTACTCCTTCACAAAAATACAAATAGATACAACCTCTGCCCTCCCAAAATGTGCAAATTCATAATTTATGTTTCTTGCGTGTATTTTTGTATAGCAACAAGTATAATGTTCACAATTTTCTAGATGATTGTTTATGGTTAATGCTCTATATCATGTTGCAAAGATATATAATAGAGGAAAATAAAACAAGGGCGGAAAAAGCATTTTTAATTTGGTAAACAGTTGAGGATATTTATGGCCCACCTGGAAATAAATGGCGGGGATAAAATTATGTCTAGAAGATAGTGGGAAATTTAACCCCTCTATTTGCGTATATTTTTTCATTAGTTTATGCTAGAGAATATTGAAATATCATTTGATTTGATTTTTTTCAAATACCCTGCAACCCGTTCATTGATTTGTAATGGGAATCAATCGAAAGATTGTAACCATAAATTTCAATTGTCTAAGTGAACTCAAAAATCAATTCAATTTCACATCAATCATAAACACATTATTATTTTAATTACAAAAAACTATAGAATCTATCTAAATAAACGCTACCAGATATGAAAAAGAGTATCTGAGATCTAAAATTATGTATTATAATTCCAAATATGAGAAAATCAAAATATTATGCTATAAAAAATTATATATTTAAGTTGGTAAATAATTAAGAGCTACATTACTTACTGGTCACTAACAGTTGCATAATATTATTGTTCCATGCAATCCACTGTATTAGTTTTACTTACAACTCGTAGACTTCTGCCCTTTCATTCTCCTCCAAACAGTGTTGGGTACATATAAGTTTTCTTCATTTAATTTTTTCCTGGCATAATTTATCTTGTGTTTCTGCTGTCATTTCTCTCTCAATTTTCATTCACTTTAATTCCTTAATTGAGCAGTTGATAAGCAATACTTTTTCAGTTCAGTTTATATTTTTGGAGGTATTAGTTATATTTTTGATAGACAATTTAAACAAAATCAATTAATATTTCTAGAAAAGCTTTTCTGGGCAATAAACATTAATGGAGCAATTGACAGAATTTATCCACCGTTAGTTAGATGGTTGACCACAGGGAGGGACCCACCTTGCCATATCACCGGATGTTGGAACACACCGACAAGTTAAGGCGTTCCTTTAATTTATAGTAAGGATTAGATGATAATTACGTGAATAGTAATTATATTGGACAACATTTGTATGCTAGATTTTTACGTTTAAGGTTACTTGTAGGAATAACATAGGTGAGGGTCTAAATATAATGTGAATGTCGTTTGTAAATCAATATTTGATACGCAAATAAAAATGTGTACATTAATAATTAAAAAATATTAATATTTTATATTGACTCTCTGAAACTCTATGTATATTGAATGCTTGCATAACTCTAGATGTTAACTTTGCGAAATTATGGAGATGAATCTGTAAAATCCTAGATGTTTCCCTAGTGGAGACGATGGCCATGGAGCTAGAGATGGTGGATTGGGTAGTCTGTGTAGGTAGATGGAAGATAAAATTGGGTGTAAGGTAAAGCTACACCTAAATCTAGGTTCCGGGTAGGCTAGAACCGGTGATGGCGCATGGGTTAACTTATTGGTGGATATGATGGGAGCTCCGGGGTTGTGTAGAGGATCAAATTTGTCTCCAACAATAATTACCCCACACTTGGAAAGGAGGAAGATTTTAAACATATTATATGTGTTGTGAATGTTTTACATTGCAGCAACCAAAACCACCAAAAACAATGATAGCTAAGATGGTGAGAGAGCACTTCCACTTGTTGCCAACTTCCCCAGCTTAATCTCTCCAAGTTTGCACAATTGGACCACATTCATGAGTATTTTGAATGGATTATGTTTCTAATGAATCTTCACTCAAATATAAACCCTCCTACAAATTTGAAGAAAATGGAAATACCAATCGAAACATCTACAACTTGAAAATAAAATAAAAAACGTGCAATAAAATTGCATACGCAGAAAAAAGAAATTTAATAAAAAAATTCTTGTATTGGTCATGTTATAAGTTGTTTTAGATTGGAAATTGTACCTCGTTTTAAATAAATTCATATATATTATGAATAGACATATGGGCCATATTATCAAACTTTTGCAAATGCATGTTCATTTTTGGTTACTATTATTGCCCGATTCTATTTGTCAACCAAAATAAAAGGAAAATGTAATAGCCTTTTCCAATATATTTGCATACAAATAACTATAGTTTTACAATGTCAAATTAGTATGAAATTTATAGATGTTTTCAACTAAAGCTTCGTAAATGATATCTCTTTTTTTTGCATATATAATTGTATTAGGGATTTGGCTTTATGTTTACACTTTCCAAAAGATATAAATGAGAAAGGAAACAAACTTTACAACTTCACATTCTTTACAAATGCTTGTATATTTACTTACATTATATACAAGGTCACATTTTATGTTGTCTCTAATTTGCAATATGTAACTTTTTTTTTAGATCCTTACTTGTATTATGGAAATAAATATGTATAGAGATATCGATATGGAATTTTTGTTTGTTCAAGTATACATTATTTTCATATTGTTTTCCATTATAATTTTTAAGATAATACAAAACATGTAATTTCTTGCCAAAAAAAAAAATCACAATTATTTTGTCATTTTTACAAGGTTGTTATTTATGGATGTATAGATTTTTCTCTGGGTCTATACCTTATGAAGTTTAGTTTGGAAAGTTTTCTTTTTGCGTTGTTGACATTCAAATCAACAAAATAGTGAATAGTTTCTTTTTTAATTATAAATGTGTTTCATTCACGTGAAAGTACACATCCTTTTCTATGATGTGAACCCTTCATTTGTGTATGCACAAAATCATTCCACAAATGCATACACCATTTCATGTTTGATTTTACATCATGTTTACATTTTCTAGCATACATTTGCGTAACTCCCACTTTCTCAAGCATCTTTTCCTTATTGTGGAAATAAATTTCACATACAAAGGAATTTCCAGGTTAATTGAGCTTTTTCCAATACTTTGAACCTAAAGTTTATTTATTACACTTGTCTTCCCTACGATCTATTCTAAACACATGGTCACAACATCATGTTGACCTTTCGGATGGGTTACATTTTCGATAACACTTATACCCTCCAAATTTTCAAGCCGTGTAATGTAGAAAAATCAATACAATAATGTTTCATTCGTGCTTACACAAATCCCTCATTAGAATGATAAAACATGAATTGTAAGCTTCAACTGTTTCTCAATTACCAATGTATATACTTCCCCAATACGAATTTTTATTTTATTCAATTTATTTATTTTATTGCAATATTGTTCATATCCTTTAAATGTATATTAATGTAGAGACACATATGATAATTGGTGCTCCAATACGAATACCAAACCATGTTAGATGTGGCAAGAAAGAATCCCTTTCAACAACAAACTATCTTTAAGATAGTCATAATCCACTTTCACCTCCAAGTGCAAAGCATGTTCATGCACATTTGTCAACTACATCAAATCAAATAATAAGATTTAATACATAAATGCACTTATGGTCTATAAGGGTCATTCCCTAACATAAATAACCCTCCGCAAATATGAAAATTCAAAGGGAGATGGTTCCTTGTTTGTGTTTGATATTGTGGACCAGGAATTGGGAAATCCATATCACTTGTTTCAATGAGGCTGCTAGAACATTCTATGGTCAAATTGAAAATAGGAAGAAAGATAAAAAATTCCAATGGGAAGACTTCTGATGTAAAACTTGTTGGTTGTAGAGCAGCGCCCAAAGCCACATTTTATATGTATTTATGCATTGTGAAATCTGAATTGTTCCTTATTAGGTCACAGATCTAATAGGTGGTTTTCTATGTTTCCTCGAAATAATAAAAACCCTAATATCTTTAAAGGTTTTTTTATGTATGAGGCTCATTGTATTAGTGGTGGCACTGTGAGAGAGAGTTTGGATTGACTTAATAAAAGGATTGAATGTTTCTGGTGGACGTAGCCCATTTTGGGTGAACCACGTTAAATTTGTGTCTCTGTTTTATGTTTTCTGCATTATTCATTATATGCTTGTTTATCTTTACAACTAGTATAATCCTAAGAACTGGAATCATAACACGTTTGAGAATTATTTGTTGGAAGTATACTCATAGAGGGATTTATGTTTGAGTGGGAGAAGTAGAAATGGCAGAGGATAATAAGTTCAAAGTTGAGAAGTTTGACAACCGAAATTACCAACTATGGAAAATGCAGGTGGAAGATTACCTATATCAAAAGGATCTATACCTACTATTGGGAGGTGAAGAAGCAAAACCCTCAATCATGTCTGATGAGGAGTGGAAGGTTCTGGATAGGAAGGATCTCAGTGTAATTGGATTGAGTCTGGCATCATCCGTAGCTTCAAATATCTCATAGGTAAAGGGTACAATAGAGTTTATGAAAACCTAGCTAATTTATATGAAACACCTAGTGCATCCAATAAATTTTATTTGGTGAAATATTGTGTAATCTACAAATGCAAGAAGGTGGATTTGTATCTAACCCTCTTAATGATTTACACACTATTGTAAATCGTTAGATTCAATTAATATCCCATTTGATGAGGAGGTTAGAGCATTATTATTCCTATGTTCTTTGCCAGGTTTGTTGGGACAACTTAGTAATGGCGAGTTAGTAATACATCAACTACTTCTCTTAAATTTGAAGATGTAGTCGGTGTCATTTTAAATGAGGAAATGCACAAGAAAATTACAAGGGAAAATTCTTCTTCTAGAAATGTGTTGAATATGGAGAGTAGAGGGAGGAGCAAGGAGAAATCAAAGAGTAAGGCCCATGGGAGATCTAAATCAAATATGGGCAAATCCAAATCTAGGAGTAGAGCATTACTTGTTGGGCTGGAAAGAGAGGACATGATAAAAAGGATTTTTGGTTCAAAAGAAACAAAGAAAACCATCCTGAAGGTATTTAAGAGGAAAATACAATAGGTAATATTCTTCAGATGCTCTTATACTTTCTCTTGATACTAGACTAGAATCTTGGGTAATAGATTTAGGAGCCTCTTTCATGAAACCCCGATAAGAGCTATTTTAAATAGGATGTATATAAAATTTTGGACAAGTTTATTTGGGCAATGATGGGCCATGCAGCATTGTCGGGAAGGGAAATGTATAATTGAAATTACATAATGAAAATACATGGATATTGAGAGATGTGAGGCATGTACCTAGCCTTAGGAGAAATCTCATCTATGTAGGATAGTTGGGTGGTGAAGGTTGCACAGTTACATTCACTTTAGATTCTTGGAAGGTTTCCAAAGCTTCCCCGATAGTGGCATGGGTTAAGAAAGTAGGAAATCTTTATTTGTCTACTTGTATATCTAAATATTCTGCCATATTGTCTACTTAAAATGAGGATGCCAACATGTGGTATAATATATTGGGACATATGAGTGAGAAGGGCATGAAAATTCTACAAGAAAAAGGTACGATTTCAAATTTGAAGCAATTGGACTTAAAGTTGTGTGAGCATTGCATTTTTGGGAAATAGAAAAGAGTTAAATTTCTCAATGTAGGGAATACCAAGAAAGAGCAAAAGTTAGGGCTAGTTCATACAAATGTGTGGGGGCCAACCCTTGTTGCATCTCACGGTGGTTCTCTGTCTTGTGTCATATTCATAGATGATGTCGCAAGGAAGGTATGGGTATATTGCATTAAGTGTAAGTTTGATGTCTTTGAAACATTTAAGAAATGGAAAGAACTTGTTGAGAATCAATGTGGTTTTAAATTGAAATGTTTGAGATCTAATAATGGCAAAGTGAGTATTACGAATAAATTTGATGATTAATGTTCCTCGAATGGGATTTGTAGAGAGAAAATAGTTCCCAGGACTTTTCTAAAAAAAATGGTGTTAGTGAGAGGATTAATAGAACAATAATGGAGCGTGCACGGTCAATGAGATTGCAGGAAGGGTTACCTCTTTAGTTTTGGGAAGCGGTCGTAGATATTGTTGTGTACTTAATCAACCATGGGCATTTGAGTGCACTAGATGGAGGAATTCCTGAAGAATCCTGGATCGGGAAAGAGGTAGACCTTTCATTTTTAAGAGTATTTGGTTTAGAGGCATTTTTACATGTTAATAAATAAAACATGAAGAAATTGGATTCAAAATCCAAATGTTGTACATTCATAGCCTATGGCTCCAATTGTGATTATGGATTTTAGTTTTGGGATCTAGATGAATCTAAGATAATTAGGATTTGTGATGTTGTTTGGTGTGAAAATAGAATGTAAAGGATCAGGTACAAGATGAAAAAAATCCCAAGGAATAATTGGTTGATGATATAGCTCCTAAAAATGAATTCTTGGGTGGAAAATATCCACCTACAGTGTGCTGAGGTTGATTACGTAGAGGGCCGAGCATGACATGACAACTAGTGTCAACATCGGCACCTCTATCGAAATTTAGGAAAATGAGCAGAAAAAATATAATGGTCCCCCCGATTACACCCCCATCTTCAATAAGAAGGTCACAACGTATTAGTAGACCTCCATAAATATTTTCCCTGCTTTGTATTATTTGTTACTAAAAGATAGTGGTGAGAAAGAGATCTTTAATGAGGCAATGTAGGTGGACTCCACTAAGGAGTGGGTGTGTGGCATGAATGAGGAGATAGACTCCTGGAGAAGAAACAAACATAGGATTTAGTCAAATTTCTAGCTAGGAAGAGAGTACTAGAAAAAATGGGTCTACCATGTAAATGAAGAAGAAGGTAGATGCGAGAAAAGGTACAAAGCAAGGCTTGTAGTGAAGTGGTATGAACAAAAGAAAGGTATGGATTTGGATGAAATTTTCTCTCCTATTGTAAAGATGTATTCCATTCGTCATCGTATTAAGTTTAGTTTTTGTTGAAGATTTACACTTAGAGAAACTTGATGTCAAGATGACATTTCTCCATGGTAACTTGTTAGAGGAGATTTATATGTAGCAACCACTTGGATATGAGGTGAAGGGTAAGGCGAAATTTGTTTGTAGGTTGTAGAAGAGCCTAAACAGGCTCGAGACAAGCTCCCATAAATGGTAGCTAAAGTTTGATAGATTTATGCATGAGCATGATTTTACTAGATGTTAATCGAGATCATTGTGTGTACTTTAAAAGTTGGATAGTGGGAGATAATTATTCTTCTATTATATGTAGACCATATGCTTGTAGTAGAGTCTAATATGTAGGAAATTGCAAAGCTTAGGAAAATCTTGCACAAACATTTGTAATGAGGGATTTTTGTGCAACAAAGAAAATCCTCAGTATGCAAATCAAGAGGATAGGAAAAATAAGAAATTGGTGTTGTCTTGGGAGGACTATATAGAAAAGGTGTTAGAGAGGTTTCGGATGCGAATGTGAAACCGGTTAGTACACCATTTTTGGGTATTTTAGATTAAGTAAAGAGAAATTCCCAACAACACAAGAGGAAAAAAATTATATAGCACGGGTTCCTTGTTCTTCGAGGTTGGGAGCCTCATGTATGCCATGGTTTGTACCAGGCCATACATTACCCAAGTAGTTGGTTTTGTTAGTAGGTATATGGAAAATCAGTGTAAAGTACGGTGGAAGGTAGTCCAGGTGGATTCATAGGTACTTGAGAGGACCAAGTAGGGACTTGTGCTTTGAAGGGTTAGATTATAATTTACGTGGATTTTGTATTTAGATATGGCGGGAGATGTGGATAACGGGAGGAGCACTCTGGATACGTTTTACTGATTCTTGGTGTAGGAGTGAGTTGGATCTCAATGTTGGAAAAGTAGTTTCCCTATCTACTACGAGGCGAGAATATGTTGCAGCGATCGAGGAAAGTAAGGAAATGTTATGGATGAGAACGTTCATGGAGCAATTGGTTAAGGAACAAGGGGATTGTAAGTTACATAGTTATAGTCAAAGTGCAATTCACTTGGCACAAACTCAAGCTTCCATTCCGAACCAAACATATTCAACTAAGATATCACTTCATACGATATGTGTTGGAGGATGGGAAACTTGAGTTGGTGAAGATTCATACGAGATGATAATCCTTTTGATAAGTTTACTAAGCGAATGAAAAAGGAAAGTTGGATCTTCATTCAGCTTTTGTGGGTCTTCAAGATTGATCTTGAAGTGGAAGAAATAAGCCAAGAAGAAAATTCCAAGCAAGAGCTATAGTGGTGGAGTTACAAAAATGAATATCTAAGTGGGAGATTGTTGGTGATGGAGCCGATAGTGATATGGAATTGCAATGGGATGCTTCTCCCCCTTGCAGGTCCAGGGGCATGGCCCCACCGTGCGGGGCCGTGTGCCCAGTGTGATGGGGGTTTGGGGAAACGCCCTGAAAGCCACATTTTATATGTATTTATGCATTGTGAAATCTGGACCATTCCTTATTAGGTCACAAATCTAATGGGTGGTTTTCTATGTTTCCCCAAAATGATAAAAACCCTAATATCTTTAAAGGGTCATTATGTATGAGGCTCATTATATTAGTGGCGGCACTATGAGAGAGAGTTTGGCTAGAATGAATAAAAGGATTGGCTATTTCTAGTGGATGTAGCCCATTTTGGGTGAACCACGTTAAATATGTGTCTTTGTTTTATTGCATTCTTTTCTATTTTATGTTTTTACATTATTCATTGCATGTTTGTTTATCTGTATAACTAGTATAATTCTAACAAAACCATGTTATAGCCATTTGAATATTAATTTAGATATTTTTTTACAATCGTACTCAGCCATAACCCCTTTATATAAAATGAAGGATACAATACCTTAGCATCACTTTCACTTCAACAATATCAAAGACATACCTGAAAGCACTAGTCAATATTCTATTGATTTGATTGTATTTTTGTTGCCATGTCACCATGCTCAACTATTAGCGGCGTGACTAGTCTAAAAAAGAAAACAAATCTGCAATTAAAAGACATGTCAACATTCAATGTATCGACACTTTGTGGGGACAAATTCGATGACTTGAGAAAATAAATGGAAGACATTATTTCTATTCCACATCTTCTTGTCATTGTCTGAAAAAATGCCAAGGTCTCAATTTCAATGGGACCTCGATTGACACTCTTTTAAGTATTGAATATTATGTTATCCCTCCAATTTTTGAAACTACTTTACTTCATCATTGGTTTGGTTTTGCTAATTAATCACATCAACATTGTCTATCACAAGAAAATTTATCAGCCCTCCAACAAATTTTGCCTCCGTAATAATAATTTCATAGGTCCTGCAAATGGGGAGAACTGAAAAAAATTAATGGGCCATGGTCACAGCTAAAATAAAAAATATTAACATAGTATTTTTTTTACATGGCATGTCCTCTTCTAAAAGGTGAAAAATAATACAAGAAAAATGTGAGAGAAACAAAATGGTTTATGGTTTTATTCAAGTTACGAAGGAAGATGTTGAGAACTATGATTATATATATGCACTTAGGATCAATCTAAAGGACCCCAAATGGGAACTTCAACCATTACATCTTTCATGGGATAACAGAGTCAAGCATGGGTGTTTCATATACTAACATCTAGTTACTTTCTATAGTTGAATATGCGACTAGTGAAATTACAACCAATGTCATTAGAAATCAATAGTGTTTCACACTTTCCCTAAAAAAAGAGACATACCACAATAACACACAAATGAAATGTGTTATCCTCAATTCAAAGAAACTAGAGAGTTTTGCATCTCCTCCATAACCTTCTTTGTACATGAAACTTTGCAACTCACCCATCCCTTTAAACTTTACACATTTTTCCATCCTTTTTTATACATTGTATTATCTACACTATGTTAGTTATTTCATATCTTCCTTTCCTACAACTTCTGCCCTAGTTGTCCATTAATACTTGTAAAATGTTTAGGTCTATTTTCCTCATTCTATACTCTCTTGTTATGTTTCCTTTTACAATTACATCCTTTTTCCTCCTCTATGACTATGTGGGATAAAAATATTGTAAAGTATATAAATGAATATTACTTGCTCTTTTGTTTTGAACATATTTGCATCCTTATCAACAATCTGCAAGTACTATATTGTTTCATATTAATAATACTCCTTTCCTTTTGCAACATATACAATTTTTGTTTCTCACCATTTTAGCTCTTAAGCGTGAATTCCATTAAATATCATGTATTTCGATTACATATATATTTTTCCTTATGAAAACAAGATTAACAAGATTACTTACACATAAATGCAAGAAACTATATATAGTTTATTGATTTTTGATATGTATGAATGTGTATGTTATCAAACAATGTATCATTCCTCACTCACTTCCATGGAATTTTTAACACATGTTATGCTCCATAAGGATTTGGCCATTCAATCATGTCCACTCATGCAAAACAAGATTGAAGGAGAGAGAACTTTGTTGTAAATAGAGTACATATTTATACTTGAGAGAATTATCATCACATAAACTGTAAAAAAGGAAATCTCTAAGGTTCATTAAATTACAACAACCAACAACATAAACTTTCCTGCCTTGCCTTTATTGCCATTAATATCAACTAATGAATGATTTCGAGTCAAAATCCCATAATTAACTTGCATCGAAACTATTTTGCACAACCATACCCATTCCTTCCACACCTCCTATTCCGCTCCACCACTCGTGAATAGGATAGCTTCCCTAATATCAACCAAACCAAGAAATAACTCATATTGTCTTTACTATTACCACCTCTTCCCATTTATTTGACTTACCACATGAAATTCTCCCACATACCAACATTTATTAGATTCCTCATACAAGTAAAAATGTTCCTCTTCTCCTTTTACTTTCTTTACAAATTTCCATCCATCATCCACTCAAATAGAACACCCCACCCCTTTCCATACACTAATCTTTCCCATATTCAAACCCTTTTCAAAAACTATTGAATCCCAATGTCGGTTTCAAAAAGAAAATACTTGTTGGAAAACATCCAAAATTTCTTACTCCACTTGGAATATTACCCTAGAATTAAAATAAGTTTATTTGAAGACTTTCCCTTGTAACGGATGTTGATCTGAAAAACATGGGAATTGCTTCTCTTTATGGAACAAAAAGGGATCCTAAAACTAAGCCTATAGTTCTTACGTAATTAACTCAAATCGAGGAGATGTTAATTTCACAACTTAGTCCAATCTTGTAAGTGACCCAACAACATGGAAGAAAATACAAATACTCAGGGAACACCATAAGTTTCCTCCATAATATTTCTTTAATAGAAAAATACCTACCACTCTTCCTAGCAAATTCGGACATAGTACTCATATAAAGGAAAGGATCTAATTTAAATAATTATGATATCTACGTTAGTAGAAGTCATGTTTGGTCCACCTTACAATATAAAATCTCCCACGATGCATATTACAAATATTTCTTAATAAAAAATGATTTCCTTTCCTCTTTTCCATTTCCAAAATTCACCCCAGGGTAAATTTGCTTCCTCTCTTAACCATATCACAAAAGTCATGTTTCTAGGGTCCCCTCAACTAACTCCTAACAAGTTCAAAAAGGTAAAAATTTTACAAATAAAATGGCTAAGTCCTAGTATCGATGGGATGCTTGAGGGACGTGACTCCAAAAGTGAAATGTATGCACACTCATCATCTTTTATACCAACACTTTAGAATACAATGCCGGATAAAAAAATAAGAGGAAATTGAATAATTCTTGCTTACCCATGGTTATAAAAGTACCAAACCCGAGTCCATTTACTATGCCATGCGGGACTTGAGCTTGGACTTTTGTGGGAATCAAAGGAGCTGAATCTGATAAAAAGGGAATTTTCTCCATGGATTTCCCAACTTTGTTTCCAACAGAAAAAAAGTCAACGTCAAAACTTTCTGAAAATGTTGTTTAAAATAAGTTCGAATGCATGACATATGCACTTAATGTTTATTTAAATGATACCATGATTTCCACTTCTGGTTCCCACCGCCCACGCTTTTTCTACTTCCTTGTGAACCTCATAAGGAGCCATATAAGGTTCCGAGTCTACGGATTTGATTAGAAATTTATTGAGATTTTTAAGAAAACATAACATTATGTCTAGAATCCCAACAACAATTGGATATAGCCTTTTGCAAGGAAAAAATCATTTCTAGAAATCCCTAAAGATAAGCATTCGATTTCAGAAATTTTCCTTCTTCTCTCCTTCTCATTTAAAGTTGTTGGTTCATTGTAGCCTTTTGGTGAGAACACACTCACTTTGGAAAAAAAGAAGCATTGAATTTTCTGATATGGTTAAATAATTTTGGGAATGCCAACTTTATTCATCACTTCTCTTGTGTTATCTTTCCACACTAAATGGCTATTATTATCTCCAGAATTCATTATGTGAAGTGCATGTCATAGTGATCCTTGATCCGCTAGATGACTGGAGAACCATTAACATTGTCTTTGCCTCAACCACATCCTACTCTCATATTTTTTTACCTTCACTTTCATTTTCATAGTATTTTTTTCCTGAAGAAATATTTAAAAAGCAAGTTGGAGCATTAGACTATTGGTTTTAGGTATTAAATTTTTTTTTCCAAGTTTATTTCAAACCACATAGATTGTATTTATGTCCCAATCTAATATTATAGGTATGAAAGACAATATAGAAGTTGTGGTGCTCGGATAACATTTTCCATTTGAAACGTCGAATATTGCTCACCCCATTTTCCATTATTCTCCTTCCAATGACTCAAGTGAAATGTATTCATCCTTTTAAAATTCACCTTACCCATGTTAATGTAAATTTTTATAACATGCATAAAATTCTTCATTTCCCAACTTTGTTTCCAACAGTAAAGCAATGTAGAAAATTGATTTAATGCCAAAAATCACTAATGTTTTGGAGGTCCCTTGGTTTCTCTCTAACTTCCCCATCATTATGTCTAGAATCCCAACAACAATTGAGATATAAGGAAAAAATTCTAGAAATCCCTAAAGATAGCAAAAAGTTGAAGCCTTTGAAACACGCTCACTTTGGAAAAAAGCAAATTTTCTAATATGGTTAAACAATTTTGGTTTGTTTTAAATGCATTCTTGACACTAAATGGCCAGATCTCCATAATATTATGTGAAGTGCATGTGGATCCTTGATACCAAGGTTTTGTTCTAACCCTCACAACATAGGTTCGGAGCTTCAAAATTCATAGTATTTTTTGAAGAAATATTTAGCTAAATTAGCTTTGGTTTAGGTATCCTTTATTTCGACCACATAGATTGTATTTATGTCAATATTATAGGTATGAAAGACAAATAGTAGGTGTGGGACTGCTCTCACCCCATTTTCCATTAAAGCTAAAAATGGCACCCGTTAATGTAAATTTTGATGAAAATTCTTCAGTAAAATTCAATGCCAAAAATCACGTTGAAGCTTTTTCTCTCTAACTTCCCCATCCAAGGTTCAAAAATGAAGCCGTGAGACATCATGGGTCTGGAACATCATACCAAGGTTTTTCGTAGTAGGTTCGAGACATACAAAAATACAAATAAGCTTTCGTGTCCTACAAGTCATTTCATTGTAGGTGGCACAAATAAATGTGTCTACACGGATAGACATCGGAACAAAAATACATGTGAGACATTTTTCACAAGTTAAAAATAAATGCCGGGATATTCGGAACAAAAATACATGTGGGGCGCGAAAGGTGAAAAAGCCGCAACAGACCATGTGCAGCGAATGCGAGGTCAACGACCCTCACGAATCTTGTCAACAACGGACGCATAGGGACAAGGAAGCCCAAATCAGGTAGTGCGGAAGAATGTGTTAGGGACATCCGGGACACGTGGACCCGATTTTGCCAAAATAGCCGCAATGAAGAGAAAATTCAAAACTTGACCTCTAAACTTCAAACGGCCATAACTTTTGACTCGAGCTCGATTTTCATAAAATTGGACTTTCGGAATGAAGCACAAAATTTTCTTAATTTTTATGAAGGTATATATGTATTAAAATAAAAGAAACATATTCAGCTCTAGTAAATTAAATGCTCAGTCCGTCGAAATGACAGAAAATGCCTCGCATCCAAAATAGTTTGCCTACACTCAAAAGGTCATAAATTTTGCATTTCTCGATGAAATTGCACGAAATTAGTACCGTTGGAATAATTTTTCCTAGCTAATCCACAACAATCAAGAAATTTTATCTTTAATGAGAAATAGATGGAGATTTTTCATAAAATGTGGTTAGGTTCATGATAATGTTTTATTTGGTAGTTGGGAGTGCAATTAAGAGGCATGATCATCATTCTTTCTCTTTGCTGCAAAGCATATAGGAGAGTATGGGTATACCTTTACAAGTAACATGCAATCATTTCACTCCATTTAATACCTTTTACAAGTGGTTAAAGGACAGATCCAGGATTTCCATTTTTCCCTCTCTTTGTCTCTTCTTATTTTCTATAAATTGGAGTGTTGGGCTCATTGAAAAGGGTTGAAATTTGGAGGTCGAGTGCTAGAGATCGAAAGAAAATTCCCAAGAGGAAAATTTGACAAGTCCTTTTCTTTTGAGAAGCCATCTGAGAATCTTGTATATCTCTTTTGTATTAAGTTTGATCATGTTAAGGCGGTTGCAGAAGTGTACTGACCATTGTGACAAACTCGAGATTGTTCTAAGAAACTTTCCCCTAGTGATAAATTTAATCAAAATTTGAGTTATTCTATGTTAATATTTAGTAAAGTGTATTTATTTCATCTCTGAATGCATATGGGTAGTTTTCTTGTTTCTATTGCAATATTGTACCAAAATATAGTCCGATCACATAGGTCTCAATCCTTGTGATAGTTTAGTGGCATCTGTAATTTCACTTCTCAAAAGAGCCTTCATTTGGGAATGGGATAAATGATTTAAAATCAATTTTCTTTCATTTTGTTGATAGAGATTGTCTATAAGCCTCTTGGTGTACCTCATGCGTGACTTGGTTTAAATCTTGGTGCTTTATTGGGTCCTCTGACTCGAGCCTTCATGACAGAATCTCACAAGTTGTGTGAAAGAGTCTCGATTTGGGCCTCCATTGAACCACATATTCTAGTTGAGGAAACAATTTAACTTTTTATGGCATTTTTTTGATTGAATCTTTCCATTTTGCATAAGCTCTCAAGGATCTAGTGATTCAAGTCCATCTTGTCTCCCCTCCCACCAAAATTCATTTAACAACAACCAATCCTACCCATACTACCCCTGTTTTTTCTCTATATACCCACCCAAGACCAAAATCCTTTTACTAAAGTATGCAGAACATATCAGGGTCTCAAATGTCTTTAGTAACCTTTGCCTTGTTGTGAGAATATCTCTAAAATATGGAAGTGACAACTCGTGAGAGTTAGATTTGGTGTGTTGATCATATTTTCCCCAAGGCCTTCTCTATAAAATTTATGCAAAAGAAAGGTACCTGTATCTCATTTCAAATAAAAGAGGTTAGAAAATAGGTTCTCTTACCTTGGTTGAAAGGCACAACCTAAAATAGTTAGGATAAGATCACATCCTTTTGAGGTCTTTATCCATCTCTCCACAAATCCAAGTAACAAAGAGACGGCTACATTTCTCCCAAATTACAAAATGACATACATTTATGATCTATCTACCTCTAAGCTCCCTGTTGAATCGTGTTGCTGCTTGGCTCAAAAAGAGAACAAATTTGGGTACCAACGAGAAGCTATACACATGTCCATTATTTATTATGGATGGAAAACACTCTTAAATTTTATCCATTAGCCTCGGAAGATATTGCATCTATTCACACAACTAAATAATACTTTGATAAGTGTGTGTTTTCCTAGAACTCCCTCATAAATTAAAACCAAACAAAATTTGTTCACAAGTCTCTACTAGATGAATGATATCAACCTTGAACAACTTCTTAATCATGTTCAACTTGAAAATTTTACTTTGACTAGTTTTCCCATGTTTTAAAATGTATGTTCAAGGATAGGACCGTATTGGAAATGGAATTGAATCATGTGTTTACAGAATGAATCCTATTTTTAGGTTGAGGAATGTAATAGTTATGTTGCCTTTGTAAATATTGTGAAAAATGGCCCCTTCTATCCTCCTGATATTCTTTTGTGCTTTGCAGGACTCAATTTTACTTAAGAAGATGAACTAAATGTGATAGGTGTCCATGTTTCCCTTTGATGCATCATTGGAAAGGCACAAAGAATTAAAAAATTTAAAGGAGTGGGGGTCCACCACATGGCTAATGGAGTGGGAAGAGAGTCCAAACAAGCTGAAAAGACAAAGAAAAAGGAAGGGCTCGAAGGCTTCACGTGTCACCCAAGAACAAATTCTAGATAGAAGATTAAGAGAGAAGACCCAATGATGTGTGGCATCTCCACATGTCATACAAAGTGTCTACCACTGGCAAGAAATCAAATGAATACGCAAAGGACTCGGTGATCTGAAAACCAAATTTAACTAGCAATTGTGCACACACATTCTTCTTGCTTTGTATTGATTTTCGATGTAAAATTTGAGCATTATTTCTTTTTGTATTTTTAATAAAAGAATAAAAACTGCAAGTACTGTGCAAATATTGAAAGAAATGAAGAGGATTCACCAGCAATGTGATGCAAGAATTGATAACGGAGTTCGGCGCTTGAGGCCTACGTCTCCGGGTCTAGTTGAATGGGACCGATCTATTAAAATCTTGAAAATAATTCTTTACAAAGAATTCTACAAAATTATGACCTTCTCATAGTCTTCCTCTATTGAAAATAACAGGGGTTTCTTTTTACATCTCCTCCAAATTCCACTCCTAGCTCAAGTTATGAGCATTACAATAATTTTACACAGTCCCGAATACTATACAAATATGATAAACCTCCTTTTATATTGTTTCCAAACAGTTGGCGCATTGGTTAGGCACCTATACTTTTGGATGGGAGGTCAGCTGTTCCAATCCCCTCCACTTCTCCTCCTTCTCCTTAGGCACATTTTAAGAGTTTTATCCCACATTGTGGGGGCGTGAAAAATGGAATGCATTTAAAAATGCATGGAGGGTGGTTTTACATTGGCTAAAGAGCCACCTTTATGCTTATGTGGAGGCGCATTATATGGGGCACATTTCTTGGGGATGGCGCATGGTTTGAGTTTTAGGTGCTAAAACAATCCCAAGAATAATGCGTGGTAAATGGATACAGTTTAATGCGTGAACAATGGTATAATAATGCGTGGAAATTGGAAATAGATAATGCGTGGAAATTGGAAATAGATAAATAGGCGTGGATAATTTAAATAATGCATGCCTAAATGTCCCACATGCATGGCACAAAGGAAAATATAGGAGTTTATATACACAAGTTGGTTTAATGATTAAATGAGAAGGAGGCCAAGGCACCCCTCCATAATCGAGTGTGTCGAACCTGGCTGAGGGCCCCCAGCCAGTAAATAGCGGGGTCCATTTGTCCGAATCCGAGTGTCCAAGACTAGCGTTCCAACCCATTTTTTTAGTATGTCACACAATTCATCCACGTGTCGCAATATAATCGAAACACTTGGCGAGCGTGCACACGTCCAACCTGCACAAAACTCCAAATTTTGCCAGTTGCCCAAAAATTTCAGCAGGCTATAACTTTTGCAAACGAGCTCTGTTTCCTGCAAACAAGATGTCATCGGAATCGTATAATTTTTCTCCACGCTTTAAAAATGACTACAACTTATTCTGAGAAGATCTTAGATCGGTGTTTCTCTGAGGATCCTCTGGATCATTCCTCCCCACTGAGAAACTTTTGGACCCCAAAAGTCAACCTAATTGGTGAATAGGTGAGGGTATTTCTCCCTCACCTTTCGGTTTCCATCCATTTAGCCTTGTTCGGATGCATGCCTTTGAACCCCACACGAAGATACTCAATATCACCTCTTTGCGAAGTTCTTACTTTCCTGTCCAAAATGATGTCTTCTTGCAACTCATCAAGATACTCAGGAGCAAAATCATCAATGGAAGGCATAATGTTAGAATCATCATGATCAACAATCATAGGTGGTTCATACAATCTTAAATTCTCAACATTTACAACTAAGTAGATTTGCATATATGGAGGTAAATCTAACTGGAAAGCGTTGTTACCAATTTTTTCCAATATTTGGAATGGACCATACCGTATAGGTTTCAATTTTTTACCTTCACCTGTCAGTCTTTCCTTGCTGATGTGAAGCCAAACTGAATCACCAACTTTGAACTTGTGATCAGTTCTATGTTTATCATGCCTAGCTTTGTACTTAGCTTGGCTTTTCTCCAATTGTTCACGGACATACTGATGAACCTGTTGTATTCTCTGCACAAATCTTTTAGCCTTGTCAGAATCACTTGCACCATTAACAACAGTTTCATGTCCATAATATATATCTAATGGAGAATTAGGCAGATATCCATAACAAGTCTCAAATGGAGACTTCAAAGTAGAAGAATGTAAGGCACGATTATAAGCATGTTGCACATAATAAAGATGTTCATCCCACAATTTAGGATGTTTGTTACTATAGCCCCTAAGTAATTGTACCACTGTGCGGTTTACAACCTCTGTTTGACCATCAGTCTGTGGATGAAAAGCAGTGCTCTTTTTCAGTTTTGTGTCCATTAACCCCCACAATGTTGACCAAAATTCCCCAAGAAATCTAGAATCCCGATCAGATATGATTGAAGTAGGTAAACCAAAATGAACCCAAACAAACTGAAAGAATAAATGTGCGTTCCTCACCAATTATTTGTTTAGTACATGGAACCAACACACACATTTTGCTAAATCTGTCCACTACCACATATAAGTAATCATGTTTTTTCCGTGTCATGGGCAAGCCTCCTACAAAGTCCATGGAAACACTTTCCCAAGGCCGTGTTGGAACAGGAAGAGGAGTGTAAAGTCCTAATTTCCTGTTACTTGGCTTGCTTGTGGCACAAAGAACACATCCCTTAATATATCGGTTTACATGTTCATGCATTCTAGGCCAATAGCAATATTTTTGTAAATGTGCAACTGTCTTACTAACACCAAAATGCCCTGAAATAAGAGAAGTATGTGCTTCCCTAATCATATGCACATGCTCATTTTCTGGAATACAAAGTTTTCCAGAATGATATAACAATCCTTCATGCAAATGATAATCTTTTTCTCCTACTTGTTTCCCACTTACTAGATCCTCATACACTTCTCTAAAATCAACATCATTTGCATATTGTTCCTTGTAACTAACATGAGCCAAAGAACTATGCTGCAAAAGGATAGATGCTACTACCACTGGTGGTCTGGATAACATGTCGGCAACCTTGTTTTGAATACCTTTTTTATACCTGATTACAAGATGAAATTGTTGCAAAAATCCCATCCACCTGAAATGTCTAGACTACTGCAATTTGGTTTGTGTTTGTAAGTATTGAAGCGGTTGATGGTCAGTATGGATAATTGTTTCTTTTCCCATTAAATAATGCTTCCATTTTTTAACACTTTGAACCAAAGCATACAACTCTTTATCATAAGTTGGATAGTTTCTTACCGCACTTGTAAAGGTTTCTGAATGGTAACACACTGGTCATTTGTTCTGCATCAAAATTGCCCCCATTGCGTAGTCACTAGCATCCGTCTCAATCTCAAATGAATGTTGTAAATCCGGAAGTGCCAAGATCGGAGTGGTACTTATCTTCTCTTTCAGTGTATCAAATGCTTTTTGTTGTTTTCCTCCCCACTGAAAGACCTGTTTAATACTTGTCAAAGCATGCAAAGGAGATGCAATATATGAGAAGTTAGCAATAAATTTCCTCCAGTATTGAATTGCACCTAGAAAACTTCTAACTTCCGTCACATTTGTGGGTCTAGGCCATTTCACAATAACCTCTATTTTTGCAGGATCAATTCTCAATTCTCCATTTCCTACAATATACCCCAAGTAAATTAAAGATGTTTTTCCAAATTCACATTTTGACATCTTCAAATACAATTTCTCTTTCCTTAGTGCATCTAAGACTTTCTGGATGTGTTTAATATGTTCATCCCATGATTTACTGAAAATAAGAATATCATCTAAGTAGACAATAACGAAATTATCAATGAATGGTCTAAAAATTTCATTCATAACTCTCATGAATGTTGTTGGTGCATTGCACAAACCAAAAGGCATCACTAACCATTCAAACAATCCCTGTTTCATTTTAAAAGTAGTTTTCCAAACATCACCTTCTGCAATTCTTACTTGGTGATAACCACTTCTTAAGTCTAACTTAGTGAAATAAATTGCATTCCTTAATTGATCCAGTAAATCATCTATTCTAGGAAGAGGGTAACGATTCTTTATAGTAATCTTGTTTAAAGCACGGAAATCAACACACATTCGCCAAGTGCCATCCTTCTTAGGAACCAATATAATTGGTGAACCACATGGGGATGTACTTGGATGAATTATACCTTGAGCCAAAAGTTCCATTACCTGTCTCTTGATTTCCTCGTTCTCTACTACTGACAACCTGTACATTCCGATATTGGGAAGAGGTGCATCCTGAAGCAACTGTATCTCATGTTGAACCCCTCTTTTGGGAGGTAGACCTTGTGGATCCTGAAAAACATCATCAAAATGAGAAACAATTTTTACCAATTCATCCTTATGTTTTAGATCGCAAGTCTCAAAAGCCATCTCATTTTATTTTTCCTTGGCTTTGACCACCATGAGCACAAAACTTTTGCTTGAGTTTACAAGCCTTTTCATTTGACCTGCAGTTACCAAGGATAGATTATTCTTTTCACGGTGAGCTCTAATAATAAACTCAATTCCATCCTTTACAAGCAAATATTTATTTTCTTCCCTATAGAAGATTGCTTTACGATCATACAAATAAGGACTTCCCAAAACCACCCCACAAATATCCAAAGGAACTACATCCAATTCAACCTCATCAATAAACTTGTCTGTAATGGCAAATCTGAAAGTACAAGTTTTAGTTACCTGCAGTTTTGCATCATCACAAACCCAACCCAAAGGATAAGGCTTGGGATGTGGTTTAGTTTTGAGTCCTAGTTTCTTAACAACCTCCTCAGAAATTAGATTAGCTTGAGATCCACTATCAAAAAGAGTATCAATTTTCGTATGCTTTGAAATTACTCTAATGTGGAAAAGCTCATTTCTTTTCTTATCATCAGGTATAGTTTGTTTACTAGAAGAAGATGCAACATCTGTAGTGCTATTGTTGGAAATTGAAAGAGTTGATTTACCTTGTAAACCCATAGCTGTGATTTTGGTTTCATCACCTGAATCAGAACCAAGATCATGCACTACGGTGTTTGTTTTCTTTTCTTTTCCTTTCTTAACCATCCATTTAGGCTTCTTTTCAGGATGTAATTTCCAACATTTAGACTCATCATGGTTTTTTTTACAATGATTACAAAATGGTTTTTCATCTTCCTTCTTAACAGTAGAGTTTGTTTTATGCTTACCCTTTCCTTTTCCTTGTTCTTTCGAACCTTTTCCTTCAGATTGCTTGTTCTTCTGATTAAAAGAAGAGAAAGAGGACTCCTTTGTCATTTTCCCTCGTGCTTCCAGATGGGTTGCTTGAACACATATTTGCATCAAGATTAGTAGGACCTAAAACAAGTATCATATGCCTTAGATAACTATGCAATCCACCAATATATTTGAGTAGTGTTTCTTCTGTGTTTAGGGAAATTCCCAAAATTAGAGCCCTTTTCCTAAATTCTTGTGTGTATTCTTGAACACTTTGTCCCTTAGTTTGTCTTAATGTTTGCCAATCCATCATAGCTTGTTGCTTATAACCAAGAGGATAAAATTGTTGCCTAAGATTTGAAACAAATTCAGACCAAGAAGTGATTTCTATACCTTTGTTTTCTTCCACTTCCTGAAGCTTACTCTCCCACCAAATGAGTGTTGTTCCACCCATCCAAAGAGTTTCCAGATGAATCTTTGCTTCATCATCAACAATTCTCTGAACCCTGCAATATACTTCTATTTGCTTGACCCAGTTATCCAACTTCTCTGCATTTAGCTCTCCAGTATACATAGGCAATTCAAACTTGATATCTAACTTTAATGAAAGAAAATCAGATTTTAAAGAGTCTCTTTTTGGAATGTCAGAACTAGAGCTTTCTTCTTTCTTACCTTCTCTAGTCCCCTTTTCCCTTTTCCTATCTTGGTACATTTCTTCCACCATTTCCTTCATCTGTTGGAAGGATTGATGAAAGTTTTGTTCCACTTCCTCTCGATCCGCCATTGTAGGACTTCGAGATCGTCTGGTACCAATTTTGGGATCTCCTTCAACTAATTCTCCTTCACCCTTCTTAGATCGAGACCTTGTTAACATCCAACACACAACTTACAATCCAAAACACGTTAAACTGAACCAAAAATCAGTCAAAACCAGCTCTGATACCAATGATCTGAAAACCAAATTTAACTAGCAATTGTGCACACACATTCTTCTTGCTTTGTATTGATTTTCAATGTAAAATTTGAGCATTATTTCTTTTTGTATTTTTAATAAAAGAATAAAAACTACAAGTACTATGCAAATATTGAAAGAAATGAAGAGGATTCACCAGCAATGTGACGCAAGAATTGATAACGGAGTTCGGCGCTTGAGGCCTACGTCTCGGTCCGGTTGAATGGGACCGATCTATTAAAATCTTGAAAATAATTCTTTACAAAGAATTCTACAAAATTCTGACCTTCTCACAGTCTTCCTCTGTCGAAAATAACAGGGGTTGATTTTTACATCTCCTCCAAATTCCACTCCTAGCTCAAGTTATGAGCATTACAATAATTTTACACAGTCCTCAAATACTATACAAATATGATAAACCTCCTTTTATATTGTTTCCAAACAGCTGGCACATTGGTTAGGTGCCTATACTTTTGGATGGGAGGTCAGCTGTTCCAATCCCCTCCACTTCTCCTCCTTCTCCTTAGGCGCATTTTAAGAGTTTTATCCCACATTGTGGGGGCGTGAAAAATGGAATGCATTTAAAAATGCATGGAGGGCGGTTTTACATTGGCTAAAGAGCCACCTTTATGCTTATGTGGAGGTGCATTATATGGGGCACATTTCTTGGGGATGGCACATGGTTTGAGTTTTAGGCGCTAAAACAATCCCAAGAATAATGCGTGGTAAATGGATACAGTTTAATGTGTGAACAGTGGTATAATAATGCGTGGAAATTGGAAATAGATAATGCGTGGAAATGGAAATAGATAAATAGGCGTGGATAATTTAAATAATGCATGCCTAAATGTCCCACATGCATGGTGCAAAGGAAAATATAGGAGTTTATATACACAAGTTGGTTTAATGATTAAATGAGAAGGAGGCCAAGGCACCCCTCCATAATCGAGTGTGTCGAACCTGGCTGAGGGCCCCCAGCCAGTAAATAGCGGGGTCCATTTGTCCGAATCCGAGTGTCCAAGACCGGCGTTCCAACCCATTTTTTTAGTACGTCACACAATTCATCCACGTGTCACAATATAATCGAAACACTTGGCGAGCGTGCACACGTCCAACCTGCACAAAACTCCAAATTTTGCCAGTTGCCCAAAAATTTCAGCGGGCTATAACTTTTGCAAACGAGCTCCGTTTCCTGCAAACAAGATGTCGTCGGAATCGTATAATTTTTCTCCACGCTTTAAAAATGACTACAACTTATTCTGAGAAGATCTTAGATCGGTGTTTCTCTGTGAGGATCCTCTGGATCACTCGGTATTTGGAAAAAGTTAATCCCATTTTGGGTACTTGAGTCATGTAGATTGAGGGCATGGGTAAAATTAGAGCCAAGGATCTTTAAATGGAGACAGAGATAGGTGGAATGTTAACAAAGCACCAAAAATAAATAAAATATGGGAAAGTGCGGGATGATCTAAGCATGAAAACCTCACAATTTTCAAACATCATGAAAACCCATATAATGAAGATAAATAAATAGTTTAAGATATAAATCAAAAAGTGTAGTTCTATAGGGTCCCCAACCCATGATAAAGAAGGTTGTATACATGTTTGGAAGTAAGGAAACAAGAAGAGAAATAAATGCTCGGTTGTCGTTTACTCCTACATTGAAATTTCCTCTCGAGAGGAGGAAGCTTGTTCGACAAAGATAATCTTCCTCGACATGAATTCATCTGAGCCATGTGTCATCTGAAAAAACACAACAGACCCCACTAGATCCTGGGACATCTCCATATCCATCAATGACTCAAGGTTCATTATGGTATTGTCCACAATTTTCTCCAGCTCACCCACTCCAAAATATTTGAACCACCCGTCAAGAATGTCATCTTTACTTTCCCCTTATGAGGAGAAGAATTATCGGGAGTGGACTTAGGGGGAATGTCTTTAGTGTCTAGAAGAGAAAGAACTTTACCTTGGGGACCAAGTGGAATAAGAGATCTTGACCTAGACTCGCCCTTCCATATCCTTGTGAAAGGTGGGTGTTCTCTTGGAGAAGGAATTGACTAGGGGCTTGAAAATTCCATCTCCATCGGAAGACCACGATGCATTAAATGAGTGGATGATCGGATGATGAACTTGCCCCTGTTGTCCTTGGCAAAATAAATTGCTGCTTTAAAGTGATGAGAAGATAGAGAGATTTCTTCTTCTCCATCCAAAATGATAATTAGGGGTTGGGAGATTAATTGCACCCTCTTCATTCCTAAAGATGGTGATGGTATGGTGAATGATTGTATTGGCACATGCCCTTTATGACCTTTCTCGAGAGAAATGATTCTTTTCTCTAGTTCATCCACTTTTTGAGAAATGGAAGGCATTGTATCAATGGAAGACTTGTCATACAACACGTAGGTGTCCTTAGGAATCTCCTTCATTAAAATTTGTCATTACATAAAAAGGGACACTGGTAATCATTCTTCGCTGACAAGGAAGGCCTCCTTTCAATACAGTATTTCTTCAAGTGTTAGGAAACATTTTGATGCTCCCACTAAGAAAGATGGAAGTACATGGATTAGAAGTCTGAGAAGACACGATTGATCTTGATCAATCTCACAAATAGTGCGAGCCAAAATTTCTGATAGGTCAGGGATTTTCTATCATCCCCAGACCGAGATATCAAACAAATCTCTAATAAAGGCATCATTTGATCTGCGTAAGTTGAATATGTGGTTCAAATATTTTGAAGAAATCTCTTTTAGACTGTTGTTCATAACTACATTCGCCATTATGCTGATAAAAGTTATGTAAAAATTCTTCACTATTAATATAGGAAAAGGAATGTATATTGGTGAGAAAGTAGAATTGAGTTTATAATGAGGATGGTGTAGACATATTAAGTCAAGTGAAATCATTTCCAACGGATGAAAGATGATTTTTTCTCAACTCACGCAAAGATAATAAATTTTATAAAGATTGGCACTTTCTAACAAAATGCATTTGATTGATGTGATATAATCCATGCAAGGAAACTTAGTTCTGTGAGGCATGAATGTAGGTATGCATTGTTCAAGGTATATTTTAAAATAGACTAAAAGGACTCTCACATGTCTTATCAACCATTTTGAACAAAAGGGAATTATTAACAAGGGCTATATTGCATTCCAAGAGGAAAGAAATTATTAAGACAACTGTCAAAAGGAATCAACATGGTGCCCCAATCATATCTAATGAAAATAAGAAATGTGAATGGCTCACAAATTATCTACCCGAGAAAGATATAAAATAATATTCTCTTTAAATATTCGTGTTATTGGGAGAAAATATAAGATGAGTGGGCAAGTAAAATTGTATAAATGCGATGAGAATACTCTTTCATAAGGGGTTAAAAATTTTGAAACCATATTTTCGATGAACTTGTTTGAAAATCCTTTTAATTTCTTGAACCTTTAGATCGAATCATGTCAAGATGGTTGCAAAGTGTACACACATTGATAAGAATTATACTATAAATGAAACTTTCCCTAAGTTAATTATGTTAATCATGAGCATTTTTGTGTATTATTTATGTTTATGTGTTTTAAGTAGCTATTCATGTTCCTATTGCAATATTATGTTAATAATTTCTATGAATCACACAAGATCTCATCCTTTTGGTAGCATTATGGTAATTTCAATTTTGTTATGAGAAAATATTTCAACTCATTTTGTAATAAACAATTTTAAAGTCATTTTGCTTCCATGTTATTGATAAAAAAATTTGTTATCCTATGAGTGTATCATAGGAAGGCTAGACCAGGGATTCTTGATGTTTAATTGAGTCTTTATCATGATATTTTATGTTTAAATTCTCAAAGAGTGTGTGAAACTATGTATCTTTGGGCTTCCATGGATGCACATATTCTCGTTGAAGGTTCATTATTAATTATTTGAGGTGTTTTCATCATCTCATCTAGTATATCTTCCAATATTTGTTAAGAGTTCCTAAATATTTTGTATAATAAACTTTATTTGCTTAATTCCCCACCAAATACACCTAAAAATGAAAAGTCCCACCAGAACTATCAATGCTTGCCTCATTAAATAAAAAAATACCAAGAAAGTTGGTTACATACTATCTTTAGTAGTCGATATTTTCTAATAAGACATCTTTGTCTAGAACTAATAACTCTTGAGAGTTAGCCTTTGCTGAAATTACCATGTCTTTGTTATTTAGTTTAATCCATTGTTGTTAATGGACAATTAATGGACAGTTATAACTGTCCTCTCTCCTTCTCTCCTCCCGCAGCCTTTATAAGGCTTGGCACTCTTGTTTGATGTAACACACATTGAATACATTCGAATATTATTCTGTCTTGTGCTGTTCTGTATCTTTCTCCTGCTCCTGCTATCATTGGTATCAGAGCGGATGCCTTCTCAGTGCAGTCTCCATTGCAATCACGGTGGATGAAGGAGTTTAAACGTGGTTTAAATCTTGGAGACATGCATGTCTATTAGCGCTAGAATCTGCAGAGCCATGGTGATTGGATACACATTTTTGTTTAGCATCGTGACGTGATGTTGTTTCCATTGGCATTTATTAGAGAGATTTGTCTTGAAGTGGGAGGAGCATTTGAGAAGCAAGAGGAATCCTGCGACCTATTTTATCTTAGCATTGGAGACGTGGAAGAGTGGATGACCTGCGTGGGACATTCTGTTTGCTGGTCATTTTGTTTGCTGCCTTGAGATCTGCGTGGAAGACTCAAACAGTTGAAATTTTGATTTCAACCATCTTTATCCTCCAACCATGGAAAATTAATGGACAGCTATAACCGCCTCTAATAAGGCTTCGGCACTCTTGTTTGATGTAACACACATTGAATACATTCGAATATTATTCTGCCTTTCTCCTGCTCCTGCTATCATTCTATCATTGGTATCAAAGGAAACTTATCTCCTAATTCTGAAAAGTCTACAGAAGCATACGCGGTTTCAATATCCTTTGTTGTTTTGTTATTCAATAAAGTACAAATGATACGAAGTTTCCTATTTGGGACCTTCTAATTGAAGAGCATCGTAGGGAACAAAAAAGCACTAAAAGCAAAGTGCATGGTACTCACCACCCGATCGTGGTAATCCTGTGAAACCACCGAGGTATCATCCTCTTGGGTTCGTGGTATTCTGTAAAACCACCGAGGTAAAATCCTCTTGGTTCATGTGGTAATCCTCAGAAACCAACAGGTGAACAGGTTGAAAGTGTTCCCCGTCCCTCTAGGTTTCTGGTCAACCTTAGAAAAACCATGTGAGACCATGTAGGCACATGCTCGTGTGAAGACCCTCTTTGCGGTGTTCTCATTAAGGGGGGGACCTATCATCAGGAAATGTATCTTTGTACGAACAATGTATTAAGGGGGGGAATGTTAGCATTTGTTTAAGCATTAGTTTAATCCATTGTTGTTAATGGACAATTAATAGACAGTTGTAACTGTCCTCTCTCCTTCTCTCCTCCCACAGCCTTTATAAGGCTTGGCACTGTTTGATGTAACACATTGAATACATTCAAATATTATTTTGTCTTGTCTTTTCAGTATCTTTCTCCCCGCTCCCATTATCGGTTTCCCACAACTATTTTTAATTACTTTGTAAAAGTGTAAACTATTTTTTATGAATTCATCCCACTCACAAGTACAAGCTCCAGAAGAGGTCCTCATACACTAAATAAAGGAATATCCTAAATTAGGAGGGTAGGTCATGCCCTCAACACGGTGCTACATGAATCCTCCGAGTTCGAGTAACAAAGAGATTTTGAGATCCTTCCTTTGATATAAAATGAAAAAATGGTAGATCCATCATCCCTAAGCATTCTTCTCATTTTGTTGATGTTACTCATCCAAAAAATGAGGACCGATTTGGGTACCAACATCACTCTGGCACCTTTTTCGGAGTTCTATACAAATATTGATAAGTATCAACCTCGTAACATGTAAAGTATATCTAAATGCAAATATTTGATTTATCTTCAATCCTTTATTTGGGTTTGTAAGAAATGAGCTAAATCAAAATTCAATTGCTTAATATTTTCCTAGTTTGAGGAGGCTTTCCATTAAATATCACTCGGCTATGAGTAATTTTTTATAAAAGATGATGAACTCTACTTGGGCTTTGTTGAGATAAGTGTTAAGATCCAATTAGCTTGATCGTTTTAGATGGTTTATACATCTAAGAGAAAAGATATTAGTGGTGACTCCATTTATACTAGAGAAATTTGGTAAATACCAGTACTTTAAGCCTCTATTTCCCATAATTTGTTGAAAAATTTGTAGAATTGGAAGGAAGAAGGTCATTCTTCAAGTCAGATCCAACTAAAAAATTGTTTCTGAGTTGGGGAAAGAAATTCAAGTAAGAATACATATCTGGAAACCATTACACGGTCAGGAAATAGAAAGAAAAGAAATTCCTACTCCTCATTTAGGTCATCCAGTAGTTGAAGATTACTCTAGCGTGTCTAATCACTATGAAACACACGGCCCTAGACGTAACTTACAAACTCCTATTGGTGAGGGAAATTCCTTTACAATAATCAAGGTATTTTTCACTCCCCTTTCTATTGTTTCGAGATAGCAAGGTTCATTATTAGAGGGAGTTATTAAGGGATTTATCCTTAGGGGATCCTACTCCATTATCCCAAAAGCTAGCAGCTACCACAAACATTTTCAACCCCATTTTTGTATTTATTCCCATTAATAACATGACTCAACCTACACATAGAGTCCCCTTTGTTGTAAATATATATTTACCCATAAATGTTTATGGGAAAGTGGGATATCCAAATGTAGTATCGAACGATCTTAGAAATAGGTTACCAAAGTTTCAAGGAAACAATGCTATTAGTCGTGGCCAACATCTCAAGCTTTTTGTTAACATCATTGAGTATTTCTAGATCAAGCATGAGGATATCTATGTTAAAATGTTTATTCATACCTCGAATAAGATTCTTGGGATTGGTATAAATCTTTGTTGGATAAATCTATTAATTCTTGGCTCACATTTAAAAATTATTTAAATCAAAAATATGGTGATAAGATTGATCCAAGGTTTCTTTTATCTGAATTCGAGAATATTAAGAAAAACCCTAATAAGCTAGTTCAGGATTTTAACACTAGATTTAACAAAAAAATTAATATACTTCCTATAATATTGATACCACGTGATGAGTCTTGCTTGATTAAATATTGTGATGCCTTTGATAAGAAGGCATCTTATTACCTAAGGGACAAGGATCCTACAAAGTTGAGGTAAGACTTCACAATGGTGATACAAATTGTGAATAATATCAAGGATGCGGGAAAGCCTCCAAATAGGAGGGTGTTAAATTGATCAAAACCGAGAAGCCTCAAACAAGTAAGGAGTTGATCTAAAAGATGTTGTTAAAACATTGGTGGGGGCAGCTTAAAAAAATTTATACAAAATTTCCAGGGCGGAGAAGGGAATAGGAATGAGCTCTCATGGGAATAATTAGCCTCAAGGGATGAATAGATTTGGTGGTCATCCAAGAGGTGAGCTTAGAAATGAAGATAGAGGAAAGGGACATATGGGGTTAGGAAGTAAATAATAACCTCAGAGAGAAAATAAACTTGTCCCCAATCCATTGAATCTAAGGGTATCTATGGTTAAAGAAGTGCACATCATTGAATGGTGTGATAAATTTTTCACCCCATGCTCCGTGTGATCTAATGAAGGGGTGAAGATCCCGAGGATGACCTAATTGTTGGAAGATTTTTAAGAGTGAGTGTCTTCATGATTCACGACATGGGATTTCCTCCACTGAATTAATAAGGGTTAGGACTGTTGAATATTTTTGGGATTGCGTCCACACCGGGTATCTCCTCTTTTTCTATTGATGATGTTGAGATTGATATGGTTTAGGGTTTCAAAATTCTTGATCATGACTTTGAGTAATTAAGCACTCTTGTGATTAAGAAGTATGACAAACGTAGTCCTTCTAAAGAGGAACGTCATTTATGATAAATGTGGTAGTAGCTCAAGAAAAGGAATACAATCTCAGAAGTAGAATTGTCAAAGGAGGAGTTCCATAACCCAAACCAAAAAATCCCCTTCTCACTAATATCCCAAAAACCCTCCTAAGAAGGATTCCTCTAAAAAAATTGTAACTATTCCCAATAGATCTCGTACACTTGTCAATACCTAAGTCATAAAGAGTATCATCTTGGAAGAAGGGACAATTACCATTCCTCCCAATACCATATTACCCAAATATATCCCCTATGATATTGCCCATATTTTGAGTGAAGTAAAAATCATTATACCTATTGTTGAATTATTTAGGATCCTTTATCACAGAAAAAGGGAATTTGGGTATTTAGGGTTAAAGGAGGAGGGATTGCCCCCAAGAAAGATATAAATAGTGTGGATCTTCCCCCTATGATTGTAGAGTTGGAAGTGTTAGAAGCATTAGAAGACTTGTGTGAATATCCCAAGTATATCCGGATATGTCCCTTATTGAATCTCGGCTTGATTTTGATTCTTTTTATACCACTTTAATAATTAAAGGCAAACTCATGAAAAATTTTATGTTTGATTTAGGGGCCTCATGTAATGTGATGCCTCTTGAAGTAATGAATGAATTGAATATCAAGGTAACATCGGCCTTTAGAAAATGCATCACTATGGATTCAATAGAAGTTTCAG
This sequence comes from Taxus wallichiana var. yunnanensis, assembly GCA_018340775.1. Taxonomy (NCBI): domain Eukaryota; kingdom Viridiplantae; phylum Streptophyta; class Pinopsida; order Cupressales; family Taxaceae; genus Taxus; species Taxus wallichiana. The sequence goes on from CM031237.1 coordinate 340,904,740, forward strand.
TAATTGGTATGTGAATGCCTAGTGGTGTAATTAGTGGCTTACCCTAGAAATTTTTAATGATGAATGTAGTCATTGTGGATTTCCCTGCTAAATGGGGTATGTTACTATCAAGAAAGTGGGTTGCTAGTGTGGGTGGAAGTGTGTAGATGGATATGTCATATGCCACCATACTAGTAGAGGGGAACCTTGTCAAGTTGTATGGGGAGAAGAAGATGCTACACTTGATTGAAGATCCCAAAAATGCTTCTTATGAAGTGTTGTATGCTAATGTAGATGTTAATAATTTTTGGGGTTTGTAGATTTTGAGGATCATGCCATTAATTAGAGTAGGTTCCTAGATCAAATTAGCACCCCTTGGACTTTGTTGTCCGATGTCACTTGCTCTAGTTTTGGGAATGGAGCTGGGATTGTATTGATATCCCCTAACCAAGAGACCTTTAATTTTTATTTCAAATTAAGGTTCCAATGTATGAATAATATCTCTAAGTATGAGGCACTTCTCTCGATCCCGAGGATTGCTTGGAAACATGGTATCAAGGACATAATAGTTAAATGAGACTCAAAACTTGTGGTAAAGCAAGTTAGAAAATTGTATGCTACAAAGAATTAGAGAATGAAACAATATAAGCATATGGTGTGGGATTTTTTTGAGATGTTTGACTCCTTTAATATACTATACCATGACGTAACCTGAATGTTGTAGTAGATAGGTTAGTGGTGATTGGCTCTATATTTGAAAATTGTAATATCTCTCCATACTTTGTGATTATAATAGTAAAGTGTTGTCAAGACCATCTGTTCCTTCTAATGTAAAACACCGGAAAATATTTGATAATAATTCCCAAGTTCAATGGTTCTTGAAAAATGAAAGAGAATTTAGTGATCAATGCATTGAATGGGAACCAATGATTGCAATATGCGATGGGAAAGAGACCCTGTTTGGTAAGGACATAATCCAATTAAAAACAAACATGATCCCCAGAGGATTGGTGGCTTTATAATCCAACTTTGATGATGTTGACAGGGTAATTCATAGACATAGTTTTCTTTAAGGGAAGTGAAGAGCGTAATCTAGAAACTGAAGAAAATCCTAGGAAATATGGCTAGGTAGTAATTTGAGTAAGGAGGAAAAGTAGTCCTATATTGAGTTGCTGAAAAGGCACCAAGATTGATTGGCATGGTCTTACTCGGAATTTAAAACATATAGGGAGGATCATTTTTAACTTGAGATACCACTGGAACCTAATTCCAAGTGGTTTAGGTAGAAGAAAATACCAATTAATGTAATCCTTTCCCTAAAAATCCAAGAAGAAATGAAAATGGTAAGGGATGGATAGATCATATAGCCGACAAGATATTCTTCATGGGTAGAAAATTTAGTGCCGTATGAAAGAAAAATGGGGATATGAGGTTGTGTGTAGATTTTAGGAACTTGAGTAAGGCCTCAATTAAAGATAATTATCGATTGGCTAATATGGATAACATGATGGAGTTAGTCACTGAATCTGAATTTTTTTCCACACTAGATGGGTTTTTAGAATACAACCAAGTGGTTGTAAAGCCAATGAAGAGAATCAATACCACCTTTACCACTCCATGGGGTACTTATGTTTATGTGAGAATTCCTTTTGGTTTAATGAACACCGGGCATACTTTTTAGAGAGAAATGGATGTTGTGTTCTCAAGTTATATATATGATTTCATTACACTTTATCATGATGATGTGACAATATTCTCCAAAAACAAAAGTGATCACTTGATTCATGTCAAAATATGCTGATAATATGCATGGAATATGGCATTTAGTTGAATCTAAAAAAGTTCCATTTCAGGGTTCAGTAGAAAAAATTTCTTATACAAATTATGTAAAAAAGGGGGTCATAAATGACCCTAAAAGAGTGGAAGCAATAAGTAAAGTTCCTGTCCCAAAAAATAGGAAAGGGATTCAATATTTCTTTGGCCAGATAAATTTTATTAGGAGATTCATTTCCATTTTTTGAAATGACTATCCCTATTACAAGCATGTTAAACAAATCAAATTATAAAATGGGAGGAGGGAGCTCTCCAAGATTTCAAAGGAATTGAAGAAGTATCGAAAAGTGCTCCATTATTGGAAGCCCATGATTACAAGAAGATTTTCCAGATATTTTCCTTCACCTTTAATAACACTATTGCAAAAGAATGAAGAAGGAAATGAAAGGCCTATTGCATTTTTTAGTAAATATTTACAGGGGGCTGAGTTGAAGTATACCATCATGGAAAATTAGTCTTTAACTTTGGTAAGAGAAACTTATATTTTCGGGCCTTATATCTTGATCTCTAGGATTTTTCTCCTATGTTCTCCACATTGTGGTCAAGAAATTTTATCAAAAATGGAGTTTCCAATAAAAGATGTTGTTGGGTGAAAAGATATAAGAATTTGATATTGACATTCAAAAAGAAAATTGGGGTTTGGGTCTTGCAAGATTAATGGCAGAAAGCAATCTACATGTCATGGAAATCAATGAAGTTGAAGGAGAAACTGAGAGTGTTCAAGATAAACTAACGATTCCATATGATATAAAGATGTTATATTATACCTCATAAATTTGGAGTTTCAAGTCACTTGGATAAAAATCAAAGAAGGACACTCAAATTAAATTCCCAAAAATATGTTATGACAGAGTATGGGTTGGCTTGGAAAAACCCAGATAGATTTTTTTTTGAGGTGTATAAAAGAGGAAGAGGCCCCCAATATTATTTATGAATTTCATGGGGGTGTTTGTGGAGGTCACTTTGTAGGAAGAGTAATTTCTCATAAGATTCTAAGAGTAGGTTATTTGTGGCCTACAATTTTTAAAGATACAACATTATTGGTTAGAAAATGTGAAAAATGTCAAAGGTTTTCTAGAAGAATGAAAGCATCTAGTGCTTTTCCTTTGCAACCAATATCTTTTAAGGATTCATTTAAACAATGCGGTATAGATTTAATAGAAGAAATAACATACTCCTCAAGTGTAGGGCCCAAGTGGATTATAGTACCTACAACCTATTTTAGTAAATGGGTGGAAGACATTCCTACCAAAAAAAACTCATCAAGTGGTGATGGATTTCATCCTAAATAATATCATTTGTAGATTTGGAGTGCCAACAAAAATTGTTGTTGATAATGCTATGAGATTTAGAGCTAAACCTTTAATAAGTATGTGTTAGTAGTATGTCATCTATTTGACTTATGCTTTAAATTATATTCCACAAGGAATGGTCAAGTTGAATCCAGTAACAAAAAAAACTCACTCAAAATAATTAGAAGAAATTTGGAGGTCAACGAGAAGAAGGGGGTGAGAAACCCAAAATTCCCTTATCGGAGATAGAGTTACAATAAAATGGGTCATTGGAAAGATTCCTTTTGATATGGTATATGGAATTAAAGTTGTTTTTCCCTTGTATTTGCAATTATCATCACATCATTTTTGCAAAAACATGGGAAAGGAGGGCTAATAAAACTAGATGAGGTGAGAATTAATCAAATATTACCATTAGATGAAGAGAGAAGGGAGTCTCGTCAGAGGCACCTAAAGTTCAAAGAGAAACTCAAGAATTTTTTTGATAAAAAGGTAACCCCTAGAGCTTTCAATGTTGGAGATCTGGTATTAATTTGGGATAATAGGCATGATGTAAAAGGAAAGCATGAAACATTTGATACATTATGAATGGGCCCTTTCTCCATTGATATAAGAATTGGTGAGCTTACATTATTCCTGAAGGATCTAGATGGGCATCTGCTTAAATTATTTGTTAATGAAAGACACTAAAACATTTCCTTGATTGATATAGGCAAGGTATGCATTCCTATATAGTGTATAGTCTTTTTTTTTTCCCCCTTTTTTATTATTTTTGTTTCCATTTTTGTTCTCCTTGTATATAGTGACCAATTGCCTTGTTTTCTTGGTTTGTTTCTTACGGAGGTTGTCCCTTTTTACCCTATGCATGTTTTAATTTGACTCCATAACCTAATGGACTTTAGGCGCTTCATCTATTTGATTTGGGTTTTTCACTTCTTGTGGCACCCACAGGGGGTTTCCATCCCAGTCGGAGCTTGTGTTGGTGCTCGAATCGATCTCAACCTTGAATCTAGTGTATGCCTTTGAAAATTTTACTCTCACTGGTTTTCTCATGTATTAAAATGTATGTTCAAGGATAGGACCATGTTGGAAACAAAATTGATTCATGTGTTTGGGGCGTGAATCCTCTTTTTTGGTTAAGGAATGTAATAGTTATGTTTCCCTTGTAAATCTTGTGAAAAATGGCCCCTTCTATCCTCCTGATATTCTTTTTGCTTTGCGGGACTCAAATTTACTTAAGAAGATGAACTAAACATGGAAGGTTTCCACATATCTCTTTGGCGCATTGCTGAAAGGTGAAAATAATTAAAAAATCTCAAGGATTGGTGGTCCGCCATGTGGCTAATAGGCACTACAAGACAGACCCGCCAGTGAAAAGTCAAAGAAAAGAGGAAGGGCTCGTAGGATTCCACGTGTCACCTAGGTGTAGATTCGTAAAAGGAGAGGAGAGAATACCCAAGGATGTGTGAGATATCCACATGTCATAAGAAGTAGCTACCACCGAAAAAAGAACAAAAGGAATAGGTAGATGAATCGATGTTTGGAAACATCTAATGCGGTTTTGGGTCCCGCGACATGCAATTTGAGGGTGTGGGTAAAATTAGAGTTAAATATCTTTAAATGGAGACGAGATAGGTGGCGGGTTAACAAAAATCATAGGAACCATTGATAAAACAAGAGGAATTACATAGTTACAATCAAATCCCTGGGAAGACAAATTAAATATTAGTCAATGCAAGATGATCTAAACATACAAACTCATATGATGAAAATAAATAAACAATCTTAGATATAAATCAATAAGTGTGGTTCTATAGGGGTCCTAGCCATGATAAATAAGGTTGCATACATGTTTGGAAGTACGGACACAAGAAGAGAAATAATGCTCAATTATCCTTTACTCCTACATTAAAATTTCCTCCAAGTGGAGGAAGCTTGTTCAACAACTTGTTCTTCCTCAACATGAATTCATTTGAGCCTTATATCATACAAAAACACAAAAATATGGGGACATCCCCATATCCATCAATGACTTCGAGTCATTCTAGGATTGTCTATGATTTTATCTAGCTTGATCTTATTCTCGATAGGAAGATACTAAGTCAAAAATATCTAAGCCATCCGTGAAGAACACTATCTCTCTTTTACCCTTGTGAGGAGTACACTTATCGATAGTGGAATGAAGGGGAATGTTTGGAGTGGCTGAAATAGTAAGCACTACACCGTAGTAATCTGGATGGGACAAGAAATCTTGAGCTAGACTCACCCTTCCATCTCAACTTTTAAAAGGTGGGCACTCTCTTAGAGAAGGACTTGGCCAAGGCCTTAAAACTTCCTGCTCCTTTGAAGGAGCATGGTGCATTGAACATGTGGAAGATTGGATGGTGAACCTTCTCATGTTGTCCATGGGAGAAGAAATTGATGCTTTAGAGTGACGAGAAGATAAAGACATTTCTTCTTATCCATCCAAAATGATAATTAGGGGTTCGAGATCTTAATTACCCCCTCTTATTTCTTTAAGGATAGTCTTTGGTATCGTGGATGGTTGTAGTGGCACATGTCCTTCCTAACCTTTCTCTAGAGAAATGATTCTCCACTCCAATTCATCCATTTTGTGAGAAATGGTAGGTAGTTTATCAATGGAAGAATTTTCATACAACACGTAGGACTCCTTAGGAATATCCTCCATCACTATTTATCCATTGCATGAAAATGTTCAAAATGGTAATCATTCTTCCCTAACATGGAAGGCCTCCTATCAATCCATTATTTCTTAAAGTCTTCTGAAATTTCGATGCTCTAACCGAAAAATATGGAAGTACATGGATTGGTATATTGAGAAAAGAGGATTGATCACGATCAATCTTACAAAGAGTGCAAGCCAAACTTTCCAATAGGTCATGGGCATTCGGTAATCCTTGGGACTATGATATAAAACAAATCCCTTACAAAGGATTCATCTGGACCACGCAGGTCAAATATTTGGTTCAAATCTTCTAAAGAAATCTCTTTTAGACTATTTTCTACAACTACATTTGCCATTATGCTGATAAAATTTATGTAAAAATTCTTCACTTTCAAGATAGGAAAAGGAATGCATATTGGTGAGAAAGTAAAATTGAGTTTATAATGAGGATACGTAGATCGATTGAGTCGAGTGAAATCATTGCCATCAGATGAAATAATATTTTTCTCAGCTCGCATGAAGGGAATAAATTTGATAGAGATTGGCCTTTGTGTGATAGAAGATGTTTGATTGATGTGATATAATCCACGCGAGGACACTCAGTTCTGAGAGGCACGAATGCATGTATGCATTGCTCGAGGTAGATTTTAAAATATGAAAATGATTTCTTTTCACATCAAGCCATATGGAACCACATGGGAATTAGCAAAAAGGGGTCTCTTGCACACCAACATGAAATAAATGATTAAGAAAACAATTAAAAGGAAGTAGCATGGTGTCCTAATCATATTTAATGAAAATAAGAAATTTGAATGACTCACAAATTTTCCACCGACAAGATAGAAAATAATATTCTCTTTAAAGCTTCATGTTTTAGGGGGAAAACAATGGATGAGTGAGCAAGTAAAATTATATAAATGCAATGAGAATAGTCTCACACAAAATTTTCTCAAATTTTAGAAGAGAAAGGAAGAAAACATATAAAAACCATTTTTCAAGAACTTGACTGAGAAGAATTTTAATTTCTTAAGCCTTCAGATCAAATCATGTCAATATGGTTACAAGTGTACGTCCATTGACAAACATTGAGATCGTAAATGAAATTTACCCTTCTTTGATAAATTTGGTGAGCCCCGAGTTAATTGTGTTAATCGGGTTCATTCTTAAGTCTACTTTAAGTGAGGTGTTTCAAGTATATATTTATGTTCCTATTGCAATCTTATGTTCATAATTCCTCTGAATTACACAAGGTCTTATCCTTTTGAAAGCATTGTGGTAATTGCAATTGTCTTTGTGAGAAGAGATTTCATCTCATTTTGTAATAAACAGATTTTAAATTCATTTTCATTCCTTTTTGTTGATATAGATTCTTTTTTAGCCTATCAATGTATCTTAGGTTCGATAGATCAAGGATTCTTTGTGTTTAATTGAGTCTTTATCATGATATTTTATATGTGAATTCTCAAAGAGTGTGTGAAACCATGTATCTTCGGGCTTCCATGAATGAACATCTTCTAGTTGAAGATTTATTATTGACAATTTGAAGTGTTTTCATCATATTATCTAGTAATGTTCCAACATTTCTTAAGAGTTCCCAAATTTGGTATAATCAACTTTATCCTACCCATTCCCCAACCAAATACACCAAAAATTGACAAATCCCTCCATAACTACCCACATTTTCCTCATTGAAGCCAAAATATGCCAAAGAAATTTGGATGCACATAGTATTTAGTATTTTAACATTTTTTAAGAATACATCTACATTATCTAGAAGTGACAACTCATGAGATTTATCCTTTTTTGAATTGACCATGTCTTCCCAAAGCTATTTTTCAATTACTTTACAAAGGAGTGCCAAATATTGTTGATATATCCATCCCACTCACAAATACAGACTACACAACGGGTCTTCTCACCTTGGCCAAAGGCAGAGCCTAAAGTAGGAGGGTAGGTCATACCCTCAAAGACACGGTCTACTTGACTCCTCGAGGTGGAGTGACAAAGAGATGATGAGATCCTTCCCCGGATACAAAACAAAAAAATATTGATCTATCATCCTCTAAGCATCCTTATAATTATGTTGATGCTTCTCGGCCAAAAATGAGGATAGATTTGGGTACCAACACGCCACATAAAATGGTCTTAGCAAATATGATTGCATTGAAAGAATTCGTAACTTCACTACTTTTACAACACCCCTTGCCACAAAAAATTCTTTGTCTTTGGTCATTGAAAGAGATAGGATAATTAAATACATTCCTTCTAGAAATGATGATAGATTGAACATCACAACCAAACAATGATATCCGTATGGAGATAAAATTTAGATTTCTAACAAGTACTTGTGTGTCATGTAGTTCTCAAGTATATTGCAAAATATGCTTAAAAGTTAGAGCAACGCTCTAAAACTTATCACCACATGCTATCTATATTTTAAAGAGATGCCGATGTTGATTCCCAAGCATATCTTTGGAATCCACTAAATTTTTACACAAAGTGTTGTTGAACATGACATCGAGCATATGAAACATGCCTCATGCTCCAAAAATTTCCACTTGTTATATGTAACTATTCATTTGTTTCATTATATGTTGGTAAGAATATTTTTAGACGTGTTTTTGAAAAATATACCCAGATATAAGAAACAAACATTTTCTTGTATGCATATAGGGTTCTCCTTGTAAGCATAGAACTCATACCTCTTATTCAAGTTTCTTAAGATTTAAGCTACAATAAATGATGTAAAGGTCATAAATTGAAACTGCGTGCAAGCCTAAAAGTTATTCGGACCCAAAAAGATTCGTAGATGTTCTAGCACAAGGTTCAATGTATTTTGACCTTTTCTTTTAGTCGAACTCCTTTTATACAGGCCTATTAGAAATATTGTTTCCAAAATTGGCTCAACCACGATTGAAATTAATTGCACTTGGGACTTGTTCAAACATAACTACAAATAATGGCATGGTTTCCACACTTCCATGTAGACACCTAGCATTCTATAGATACTATCTTTGACTCTAAACTCAAAATGATGTATTGAACAAGAGGAATTACATAGATGGTAGGTTTTGACACAACTTTTTCTTGTAAACAAAATGAGTCTGGACATTCTAGAAATGTTTGGGAATCAAGAATTTGACAAAAAAATAATTATAAGATTCATGATGTTCCCCCTTAGTCATAGATAATTGGTCCATCATTCATCGAGGAAATAAACAAAAAAATAACACCAACATGTAGGATATACCACCATCTTCCAATTTCCATTTTCTTCATAATAACAAATAATTCTTTATATCATACTACACCATTCAAATAAAAAATCCATCTACCTGCATTCAAATTAATAAATAATGGGAAAACTAGCACATGAACATCATATCTAATAAATAAAATTAAGAATTCATTCACAATAGCTTCCACCACATCTTTGTCACCTCTCCTTTTACTTACCCCTACCAGTGTTTCATCATTCAACATTTATGCATCCACAATTCTTGTATGCCTTTGTATTCAAATTAAAGAGGTAAAACCCATTGATGGGCATGCATTATCGTATCTTCAAGAGTCACTCAAAGATATTGAATATATTATTATTGATGTAATGTGTTAGATCGGTCCAAAATTCTAGAAAGACTAAATATAAGCTTCATGAGGCTTTATGACATTCTAGAAATATTTAATTTGGAAACAAATCTATAATGCTCCTTGGGGACCTAGGCCAATTACCACAACTCATGAACATTCCTCTATACAAAAATAATTAATATGTAGCTAGAATTTGGAAGGTATTCCATTCTTCCATTACCTTGCAAAAGAATATTTCTTCAACAAGGAAACATCCTAACACAAGTCTCATTTCGATGTAATTAGTAATCCACCTCTCTTACATGCAACAGATTCAACTCCTCTTCTCCACGACAGGGTTGAACTTCTTCATGTATCTCAAAGTAATAGAGAAGCTAGACTCACACCTCTCTTTAGCTAACTTATGGGATCAACATATTTAAGGATGCAACAACAACAATCTTCGACATTTTTTATGACACATGTTTTGCCACCACCAAAAACAATCAGCCCATGTTGACTCCCATTACATATTCTAGTTCCTCCCATTCAAATGTTCAAAGAAAGCATTAAACATTCTTAGGGCTATCACTTAATCCATTTCTCAAAGTAACAAAAAGCTGAAAGACAATTAAAAATTCATGTTTATTGCTAACTTATGGTTGACATGAGACTTGTAAATGGTGCAACAACAACAATCTTCGACATTTTATATCTCATGACACATCTTGATTCAAGATTACCTATACCCATGATGAAAGAGATACCACCACCTATACCTCTATTTGTTGTAGTTAAATTTTATAGACACAATGGCCCATGTTTTCAATTTGGATCCCTTAATTGACATCCAATTATCCCATTACATATTCTAGTTCCTCCCACCATTTCTCTTAAGATGAAATCAAAGACAATTTAAAATTAAAATGTCTTTAAGGTAGAAAGTGGGCTTAACTATCCTACGATTTTTGGATTTTGATGTTTAAGGTTAGATGTAGGAAGAGGTAGGATTTAGTGTACATAAAGGATTGGATTTCAAACCAATGTAATCAAATAAATAAGACCCATGGTGACTTCTAAACCAAAGTATGTCATTGATTGGGTCTTATGTTTGTGTATCTTGTTACCCCTTATGGTTGGTTTTCTCTCCCTCTCATAGCAGAGGGCTGTTGTCTCTATCCACTTCTAAGTGTCTCGGGTTCTATTTTAGTAGCTTAGGGTTTCTAAACCAAAGTATGTCATTACGGGGTTGTGCCCTTGCCCCTCCTATGAGTGTTCCCTTCGTCCCTTATGCGTCCTCCTTATTGGTTTCCATACTTTTCTATTGTTAGATCTCATCTTGACCTAGAAGAGATGTCTATCATGTCAAGCAACCTCTGGTTCCATCTCTACTAGCAAAAGATCTCCCGAAATTAAGGGTTAGATTTTTCTTCATCCTTCTTCTAATGCATATTTCATTGGTTTTATTAGTCTTCTGAATAATGAGATACTATACATAAGTATTATTGGGTTTGGAGGGATCATGGCCTAATGTATAAACCCTATTTTCCTTCCTTTAATCCCTTAAAATACTTCTTTAATATGCTTCATACTTGGTTTCTCTTACAGGCTCCTCTTGCATCTTTAGAATTAACTATTTCTTGAATCTATTATAAATACTCTAGCACAGGAATTTGTTAAAAAAGAGTATGTCGGTGTTAACTATTGCATATTATATTTTCTTGTATTTTCTTAGATTTATACCTATCTATAGAGCTCCCTCACATGATTAATCTTCAGATTGGTGAAATGTTATGGACTCGACAGTTGGATCACGAAAATATTACTTTCTATTCTTATAGATGTCATGTTGCTAGTAATTTGATGAAGGATATTATTCACAATAAAACAATTTTTGAGTGAATAAGGAATGGTGGAATGACTCTATAACTTCCCATTTTACTTGTTAGTGCCTCATCTCCACTTGTTGAGGATTTGATGTTACCAAAGTGTCCCTCAAAGGAGAAAACAATCTTTTGTAATGATGTGACCTCTTCTCAAGAGGCCCGTCATATTCCTCTTGTGATGGATATGGAGAGGAATACCTTTCTTCACCTCCTTCATCTTCATTCAAGAGCATTATGTCCATTGAAGTTATCATACCATGTGGCCTGAAGTTGTTGAATACTCCAACGGGAAGAAAGGACTGTTGTCCAAAATAAAAAAGGATCTCTTCTAAGTTAATCAAATTAATTTCTAATATGAATCTTCGATCTCGCATCTTAGGCTAATTGAATTTCTTCACTATCAACTTTTTTTTTTAATAGTGTGTTGTGAGGATGTGCTTTGTTCTTTTTTTTGTCTTTCTCTCCATTTGTGACATCTTGTTGCTTTATACTATGGGTTTTTGGTCCCATTCAAAACCAACATATTTACCTAATTAAAAAATAATTAAAATATTAATATCATTTATAGATTTGGGTGATTGAAAATAAAAAAATTGCTTTATTAATATGTGACCTCCAAACTAAATCTTTATAGTTATTTGGGTCTTTGTTGTACAATTATAAACCAACAAAAAAAATGCTACATTAATCAATTTCATAGTTTATCAAGAGATATAATTATTTTTCATAAATATCGATTATACACTAATCAATTTGACCTTCACTAATAAACTAAAAGATCTACAAACACCATTAATTATTGTGAGAGAATTAAATCACTATTTCAAGTTATAGTTAAAATATATTGCAAAAATTTAAAGAAAGGACTCACTAGTGCAAACTTGCAACTTTGTAGAAACTAAATTCCAACTTCCAACTTTTCAATCTCAACCTTCAAGTTTAACCTTTCTTACAAAATTTCAAATCCATTATTTGTAACTTAATCTATATTACTAAAATATTAAAAAATTAAATTAAACTTAAATTAAATTAAATTAATTAAATATTTGAGAAGGCATGAAGATCTCATCTCTTGAAATTTTGCAAAACCCTAAACCTAAAACCTTTGATGGCATTAATGGCACTTCTATTCGGCTAATTGTGGGGTTCATTAAGGACATATTGTAATAATTAATGGGACTATGGAAGGATTTATGGTGGCTATTGGTGGTCGCCATGTCTATTTCCTTGGCTCACTTGCCCCTGTGGGTGGTTATGAGTGTATGGTGGTGGTGGTAGATTCTTTTCCCTCTATAGTGGATGTCCACAACCTAGTGGGCATGGGTATGACTCTCGGTAGTGAAAATATGTGTAATGACGTGGCTCTACACAATGCCTTCGGTTGCATGGCTATGTCTAAGAAATTTTTCTCCAGCCCCCCTCACTCTTTTAACATTTTTATACCCGTGCCAAAAATGGAAACTCAAAACTTCATTTCAATTGAAAGGATTAATGTGATAGAACTAACTAAGGAAAGGAAGGAGGTTTCCTAATGTTCTTTGTTGCATTAAATTGAAACAACAAAGCAAACATGCAGCTATGTGTGTTGTTGTAGAATGCAACACCTCACATGTGTTGTCATTCACATTTAAATTCAGTAAGAAATACTCCTCGAATGACTAGTACATAGCCTCAATGAAGGCGAGAATCAAAACAAATTTGGGATCTTTAATCTCATAATAGAAAACAAAGTTATTTATTTCAAGCATAAGAATACATTATTGAGTTACATGTACATCAATTTTATTATTTATTTATCATAAGTTTTATTTATGATAACTCAATTACAAAAATTAATGTCATTTATTCATAAAGAAATTCAGTGTTTCCCACACAAGCCGTGGGATGTAACTTATGTCTACTTAAAGTAAAAGATGCATGTACATAAAGCTAAAAGAAAAAGAATATAGAGAAAACCCATCATTTCCTTTTGGGTCTTCTCTTGGTCTTCATCATCTCTAGTTGTAGCTTCTTCATCTTCATCTTCTGCATTATCCCCACTTGTCCTATACAAGCCACATCATTGTGCACAGGAAAAGAATGAAAAGAGGTTGTCAATAATTGAGCTCTGGGTTTAATTTGTATTATTGTCTTATGAGTTTCAGGTAAATGAATATTTTGAAGTCAAGTATGTGTAAATCAAATGAGCTAAATATAGAATCAATGAAGTACTATCTTTGAGAAACACATGTAAGGTTCTCAAAATCAATTACAAAAAAAGAAGAAGAAGAAAATCACTACAATATACAAGAGAGGCTGAAATCCTATTATTCTTCTAACTATTTTCTTAAGTGTGCATGTATATGTTGAAGTGAAATATGCAAAAAGAGTCATTGGTAATTCCAAGATCATGGTTAAAGAGTTACATAATGAAAATATGATGCATATATGAAAAGCAATGATTTACATATATCATTTTCAAATAAAAGGTACATCTATACTTGGATTTACAAGTAAGAAGCAAGAATTTTTTAGTAAGAGCTTGTAATGTTTTTCATTAAAGTAGCAAGTTATTCAAGTAAAGGAATCAAGTGTCTTCATGTAAATATGTAGTTTCAATGTATAAGAAGGAAGGAGTTTGCAACATACTCAACAAGGAGCTTATAAGTGAGGATCAAATGCATATTACAGATCTCAGAAGAAAAATTCATTAGTCTTCTTTAAGGTATTGGACATCATATGAACAGAGTTTGATTAGTTCAAACATGCAACAACAAAACCATGGAGATCAAAAGGATGATAGTTCTAGTTTCAAATGGAATGATGATTCAAATTCTAAAAATTCCAAAAGGAAACTGAGAAAAATAAAATAGAACTTTGAGACGTGATAAAAATTGTGACCTACACCAAATGGTGATGCAAAGCAAATAAAGTTTCAAACCCATCAATGATAACACAAGGATCTATCACCTTCAAGTTTAGGAAACACGAACACGAAATATTCAATTCTTTTCACATTTTTTTAGATCAAACTATAAATGAATCTATAAAAGGAATGATAACATAAATGAAAATTTCAGATCTCTTTGTTAATGGTAGTAGTCCAATAAGTTGAAAAAACATCAAATACCCACTTCAAAATAAGTTACAAATCTACCTATTTTAAGTAAAAGAAGATAATTCAATTCTCTAGAACACTCGAAACAAAACAACGGGTAAAAATTAATAGTTTTATTAAAGGAAATGCTTGAAACCACGACTATTGAATATTGTATCAACTTTTGCAAGAAACTCAAAGTTATAGAGAAAAAAACTTACCAATTTCAGAATGATATTATTGGAACCCTTCAAAAATTTGAGTGCAAAAGGAAAAAAATACCTTGAAATCCCATTTGTGCTCACAAAATTTCCATAGAGCCAAGGGAAAAATAAAACCACAAGGGTTTTAGCCATCACCAAGAAAAGAGATATAAGCTTGGAAAAACTCCATGAATGGAGATATTGCAGGAAAAATAGAAGAAAGAGCTCACTTTTTCAATCTTGGTGGCTAAAATAATCACGATGAAGCTTAAAGTAGTGATAGAAAGTAGAGAATCAAAAAATGCATGCAAAATGCCTCTAAATGAACCGAACGAGGCTTGAAAGATCACATTCATGGTGTTAGGTAGAAAATTTTCTAGGGCTTTGCCCATTCCCAGGAGGAGTCCAAAAATGAAATGAGAAAGGTATGAAATGGATTTTATCTCCTTAACTCACCTAGTGGGTTAAGATCGACGATCAAGATCAAAAGTATAGAATCAACGGTGGAAATGCAAACCTCGAACTTATCCACAAAGTTATCATAACTCAACCATAATGAGAAAAGTATCGATGTGTCACGGAATGAGTAAACCCTAACAAGGGTTTGGTTAAATTTCCATTGATAAAACAATCAAGTAGTCAGTCATCATGGCGGAGGGGACTAGGTCCCATTTTAAATAATTGTATTTTCCTTGACCTTCTACTAAGGTATAAACAATAAGCACATACAAAATAATGTGCAAAGGGCTTGAAGACTATAATATATGTAATGATGAAGTAAAAGGGGCCAAACCAATTATTATATGTGTCATGCCTATAGTAAAAAAAAGGTCCAATGATTATTTTATCATAGTATGTTCCAAAGTATGAAAGGAAGACCACTATAAGTACGTATGCTTTAGGCCATAAAAATTAAAAGTATTATATACTATAGTGAAGAATATATTTTTGCATTGTTTTCATGTCATCATGATAAGACAAAACAAAGAAGAAGAAAAAAATTAGACTCTTGCTGCTTTATTACCTTAATTTTTTCAAAAGTGCCTTATTATTTACAAAGGAGGTGTCACATTAGTGGTAAACACAACAAGACAAAATTGTTTTCATGCACCTTGGAGAAGACTTGCACATTAAGAAAAGGCTAATTTTATCCAAATTATTCACCAAGATTAATTTATTGTATCAGAATTAGATGAGTCAACTACACTTTGACTGAGGATGTATTTTTGAAGTTAAAATGCTATTATTGCCTCATTATAACAACATGTTATTTTATCCTTTTATTTATTCACAAGGAAGGTTAATAATAACATGCAAGTGTAGCTAGAATTAGTCTATTTTTACAAGGTTGGGTGAATAATTTTTGCTAAGTATTGTGTGCGTTAACAACAAGCAAAAGGAAGAAGTTATTATAGAGATCTTTTGGATTGAGTGCCAAAACCATTGACTAGTTTTCCCTTGAACTGAACTAGTTATTGCCTTTCCAATTATTTGCAGTGGTGTGTATTATTTTATTAACTCTTGTGAATTGTATTCCCTGAATTAATTAGTTTACCTTGCTGCAAAATTGGTGTTTTTACATAGTCTTAGTGTGCAAGTTATCTATTGTGTTGTTGTGATTAGTCCCTCAACACAAAAAGTGGTTTTCCTTAGGATTGAGATGAAAGCCATTGGATTGTGCTTCATTAATTTGTTCTCATAATATTGTGCATGTTTCTTAGTCAAAGCCCTCAATAATTTTGGTGTATCACCTCATTTAAATTTCATTTTTATCCATATTTTACCCTTAAACCCCATAGTTAATCAGATCTAGGATACATCAATAAGGAACCGACTTGTAATCTCGAGACTCACCTCAACATAGGGATACCCATAGCCCTAAGTTGTTTCCATTGTATTTACATAAGGGTAGACACCTAAAACATGCTTACACTTAGCATTTCATCCAATCCAATCATTTAACGACACTTCGTTAAATCCACATACATCGCTCCACTCTTGGATGCCCATTCACGACACTCTTTCAGTCGTATTCCTCCTACAATCAACTTATTTGGCCAATATATCTCTTATTATCTAAACATTCCTCATGTCAACCATTTAGAACCTCCCTAGTTCTCTCTAGACCACTTCTATTGGCTTTGTAGGCTATCTATTGGTCACAATTAGTTATACTGAGACCCCTCTCAACTCTCAATGAGTCTCTAATCACTTGCTAATCAAGTTTAACTAGCCTAATCCTAGCTTAACGAAGCCTAAAGCATGTTTATCCTAATCTAATCTAAAAGCTATTTTTGAGCTTTAGTCCCACATGCACCCAAATTCCAAATTCTCCCAACTGAAAACTATAAATACAAGGCTAAGCCTACCCATTCAAAACTACAACTTTACATAAGCTAAAGCCAAAAAAGCCTAAGAAAGCTTAAGAGCTCATTTGCATTAGCCAAGCTAATAAGGCATTTCATCTTTGGTCATCCACCACTAAAATAGCTTCATCTTGCACCCATGTTAGGTTAGTAATGAAATAGCTAAACTTGGCCATGTAGTCATTTAGTGAGATTCATTCAGCCTCATGGAGTAAACAACACACAATTTGATTGCTTAGAATCTAACTAGGTTCACTTTCATTAAGCTGTCATAGAGTAGAGAGTAGTATAAATGTTAGTTTTTGATGTTTTTGTCAAATTTATAATGCTTGCATGTTAGTTTCTCTTGTTTAGCTCTAATCCTTTGGTGCATGGATGAGTTAAAAAGCTTTGAGGTTCTTTAGCCTCATTCCATAGCTTTTCCACTTTCCACATGCACACATTTGGCATGCCTGGTGGGACACTTATGTCTATCCTCCAATAATGGAGTCACTTTGAATTTTTTTTTAATTTTGTAACTATTTCTTAGTTTTAATCTTTCTAGGATAGTTTTAAATCTTTCTATATTAGTTTCAATGCTTTCTAGATTAGTTTCAAAGCTTTCTAGATTAGTTTCAAAGTTTTTAGATTAGTTCAAGTTTTTAGTTTCACTAATATTTTTGTTCTAAATGGCAAAAAATCATGTTTATTAACTAGTTTAGCTAGGTTTGTCTTGTTTTTTTGCTCTTTGTAGGATCAAAGGAGGTGAAGTGCTACCAAAAATTGAACCAAATCAATAAAATTTTGATATTTTTGAAAAATCACATGTTTTTTAGCCACCTACAGGAAAGGGGGCACACATGCCATTCTGTGTGTGTAGGCACAACTCTCACTATGTTTTTTTTTATAGGGGTGCGTAGGCACCAAAAAAGGGGCGCAGTACACTAACAGTGGCACAAACATCATTAGTAATCTTCCGGAGGCCATAACTTTTGCTCCCGAACTCAAAACGACTCCATTTTTGTTGCGTTGGAAAGGTATTGAAGTGAAATAAACAATGGAAACATAAATTTGGGGTTTTAAGTTACCAAAAATTTAAGGTTTTCATTTTTATTAAACTAATCATTTCTAACATGTCTAAATGCTTTGGAAAATTTGGTCTTTGATGTTCTAACACCTTGCAAGTTTTATTTTGAATCTAACTTTGATTTTGTAGGGTGTTTTTACATGTTTGATGGTGATTTGACTTGTTTAAAAGGATAATAAACATTGAATGTTTAAGCATGAGATTAAAGTCATGTATGCTCTTCCCTCACACCTTTTAGGTGATCTTGGGAATCAGAAACCATTCTTAAGTCCTTTTGATGCTTTGAGGTTGTTAGGAATATTTGAGTGGAAATTGGCTAAACTTGGCATAGTTGAATTAAAAGTGTTTTTCCATTTTGATATCTTTTTGGATTTTTGAAGACAATCATGTATGCTCTTCTCTTGCATCCTTGGACGAGCTAGAGAATCAGAAATGATGCCTTCTCTTTTGATGGAAAACTACTAAAAATCATCATACAGGACCAAAACACCATTGCTTGCCAAAGAATGGAGGAATAAAAAAGTTAGAAAACTACTAATACAGTTGTTTTACAGGTTGCCAAACGATGTTCGAGCAAACCACATCTAATTAAAAAATGATAAAATGAACAACATATTCAAAACACTTTGTATTATAGGTTTCAGAAAAGGGTACGTCCCTCTCCGCTCAACTAGAACATAACCCCTTTGGCATAATGCCTTAAGCTAAAATAATGGGGGTGGTTCTAGGAACCCCAAAGTAGTCCACACAAGAGGGAACCTTGTGGATGAAACAGGAAGTGCTCTGCACTACCTATCTGACTAGTAATTCCTTTGTGAGATAGAGTTACAAGTTGTCCCTACGCGACCCTTTTAAGTACACAATTGGATGCATCTGATGCCCACTGTGCTTGAAGGGGGAAAATTCGAGATACTCCCAAACTAGTCAGTCACGAATTTTTGGGTAAATCATCCCACTCGTGGATAATCTTTGTAGCACCTAGGACGAGAGAACCACCTAGGAAAATATACTTTGGCCAGGAGCCCACTTTGACCATTCTAAAAACTGTGTTGAGTTGTGAGCCATAATTTTCATCACGAAACATGTGACACGTTACTCTGGCCTAGTTCTTCACTTACCTTAAGGTAAGGTGAAACTCTGCCAAATTAAAGACAACATTTTTCACCCCGATTTTGATCTGCCTCCTTCACCTTCTTTTGAAACTTTTTCATCAAAGGAAGGGTGAATACCTTTGTGTTACCAATCGATTGCTTCTACCACGTTTTTGTCTGCTTTCGCCCATCCATGTTTACAAAACTGGTAAAATAAACGTCTAAAGTGTGCGGAGGAATTTTTATATCTTTGGTATTCTTTGTGATCTTGATACACACGTCGGGATCGTCATCATAGTTAGGATTGATTCATCATTTTATCTCCTTTTTATATGTTACCTTGTTTACATCCCGACATATTTAAGATACTTATGTCATGTTTCTCTAAACATGATCTAAGTTTCCACATTGTGGCATTACGCTGCACACATTTTAACACATCCTTAGTATACTTTGACTTAGTTTGATTTCAAACATTGTCCCAAATCTTGAAAGGTGTCAATTACTTTGTTTGTGTCGTTTGATACCACTTTTACACTAATATCACACTTCTTCACGAAGCTTGATAGACGTGTCCAATTGGTGTGGTTACGTGGCTTACATTTGTAAGCTTCACCCTTTTAACATTTAGGTCTTGTTGGTTGTTGAAATTTTCATGGTATCCTTTTATGGGAGTCACATCTACCCTTTGTTAATATTTATGCCTTGTTCATTTCAAACTTGACGTAAATATTGACATTGTGTTGATCATATTTGCATCGAATTATCAAACTTTGCACATGCATTTTCATATGGTGTATTTCCTTGTTGATTGGCTTTGTGTTTCACACTTGCATGATTGTTCCTTATGATTATTCATTCATAAAACTTATTTTCTAGGACAATCCCTTTTTATATCATCGATATTACATCATTACGATGTCTATTTTCATTAGACCTTCTTCGGAAAATCATGCACGCATATCAATACTTATGAAATGTCTAGTTGGTTGTCCTTATGCTACCAAAATTGACATGTCACTTCCTTCCCTTTGAAGGATTTCAATCACACTATCTAGATCTAGACATTTTTGCTTAAAATAGTGCCAGAATGACAGACTATCATGCGGTTCCCCATACTTACAAAAATACGAGAACCTAGGTTTAGCAATTCAAATCAAAAGATTCCCATTACAACTAAACCTCATTTGGTTCTTTGTGCTAGATAGCCCATACGGGTAACTCATTCCCCACCTTCATCTCATAGTCGGTGGTATGATTTGGACATGTCTGATCCAAATTATTATTTGAGTTCCCCCACTCTTCTTCTAATTCTAATCCAAACATTTCCTCTTCTTCTGAGGATTCTAATCCAAATATTTCCTCTGACTCTTTTGAGGATTCAGATCCAAACTACTATTCAGATTCATCTAATTCGACTCCTAAGTCATCTAATGCGACTCCTATGTCATGGTCCTCCCTATCTTCGCAGGAACCTCTTCATCATACATTTAATCTAACTCCTATGTCGCGGTCCTCCCTTTCTTCAGAGGGCCCCTTTTATCAGTCGCCTTGATGATGTCTTCTTCCTTTCAAGATACGTGTGAATCCAAATATCTCCAATCAAATATCTAATACAATTCTTGAATCGTTGTACTCTCTTTCTTTTCATGACCCTTGTTATTATTCATCTGATGCGATTATTGAATCACATTCCTCCCCTTCTTGCATGACCTTCTTCATCAATCACCCCCAATAAGTATTCCTTCTTTGAAGATTCGTGTGACTCAAATTCCTTCGAGTCAAATGTTTGAATCGACCCATGCGTTGTAATCTACAAACTTTGGACTTAATCCTACTAGTTTACAGATGATATACCATCGTATAGGTAGGTCCACACCACCTTCTTCTACTCTTAAGACATCTAGCTACACATATTCTTCATCCCCCACATCATCTTCTTCTATCAATAATCATCAAACATCTTCTAAGTCTTCCACACCAAGTGAACCTCTTTCTTCCAATCAACCCCTGGTGATCGATCAACAACTCATACCGATTGACCTCTTTCAGAATGAAGAAACAATCAGGGCATTTATAGGGGCACATGAAGATATTCCTTTAGAAGATTATTAGAAAGGATTCTCTTTAGACTTCGATGTGCCCATATTATGAGAAAAATGTTGATTCCTTTTATCAAGAAATAGAGGAAGAGCCTCAAATCATGTAACTTGATCCTCCTCTTATTCTTCCATCTTCATATTCTTCATTAAGTGAGGAAACTCCTAGGTCTTAAATTGATCCATGGCCTATCTTCTCATCACCCAATCACTCTTTGTCTATCATAATTCCTCAATCACAATCTCTTATGGGGTCAATGCCAAGTAGCCCTTCATCTTCATCTAGGTGTGGGTCACCTTCTAGTAGCCCTCCCTCTACTATTTATGGGACATTTTGAGTATCATATCTTCTATTCTTGGGGCATGTCCAACTAGCCCCTTGTCTTCTAGGTATGGATCACCCCCCAGTAGTCCATCATCTTCTATTCCTAGGACACATCCTAGTAGCCCATTATCTTACATCTATGGGTCACGTCCTAGTAGCCCTTCTTCTTCTATTCTTGGGCCACATCCTAGTATCCCTTCATCTTCTATCTATGGGTCACATCCTAGTATCCCTTCTTCTTCTATTCTTGGGCCACATCCTGGAAGCCCTTCATCATCTTCTATCAGTAGCTCACCTCCCGGTAGCCCCTCCTCTTCAATTCTTGGACCATATCCATTTCATCCATCACATATTTCTTCTATCAATGGTTGTGGCAAGCCCATGGTCATTTATCGCATCAGTTCTAAATGTCCACGTTCACTTTCTTCTCCTTCTCGGGATCAGACAAGTCACACATTAGCTTATAAGAAACCCAAACAGTTTCTTAATCAAGCTTAGATCAAAACTACAAAGATCTCTATAGCTCCCAACAAATCAAACAATCTCAAAATTCTAAATCAAGCGCGATTCAAGAATACACATCAACGTAACCATCAAGTATGGTGCAAAGTGCATAAACCTCTAGATGGGGAATTAAATCTCCCACATACAAAATCCATGTTTCAGAACAAATCACAGTCATTTATTGAGTGTGAACTCACCTCGATCATCGAGATCGGGGATAATATCACTCTCAATAAACAAACGCGCCTAGTCTCCCTTATTAAGGAAGTCGCAAACATTGTTGTTGGATCTTACCACATAGAGTGACTTTGTTAGTCCCAACCTCTTAAAATCGTCAAAAATCTAAAAGTCAAAAACAATTTAAAAATACAAAAAACATTTAGAAAACTCAACAAAAATCAAAGGTACAAAGATCAAACATTGTAATCAAGTATTGTGAACACATGGATGTTTCTTTCTTCCCTTCCTTGCTATTTTTCTACAAGTCTCCCTACCATTTTCATCCCTTCGATGATGTTTTGGTTAGATTATTCACACGCATTTTGTGACATTTATCTCTATGGTATCTGTTTGACCCTAGTCTTTCATCACCTTGGTAAATTAAAGAATGATTGACCTCTTAGATATCCTATCACATTCAACATCTAATAAACTTGTTGCGAAGAACTTTTGGACATATTTGTTGACACTAGCCAATGTCATCATCATAATCACTTCCACCTCCTTCCATTAAGGCATCTATGGTTTTTAACCCCTTGTCAAGCTAGAGAGCTGAAATAAGTTTTCAGAAAGAAAAAGAATCAAAATCAATCAAAAAATCAAAAGCTAAAAGCTAAAAGCAAAAGAAAATTGATATATAACTCTCTCTTGGGGTATTTCCAATAATCTCTATCGGGGATATGGATGCCTGACTAGAAGTAGAGAAATGTTGTGATTAGAATCAAATACATCTCCATCGGGGCTATGGACACTTGGCTGGCAGGAGCAATGTACGGCTATCTTTCCACCATCCATTCCCAAAATCACCTTTCAAAATCAATCATTCCTACACATTGGCTAGGGTGTCTTCACTTGTTGTATTTTAAATCTTCCCTTCAAGAGGTAATAAATTCCACATGCACACACCGGATCTCTATGAGTAAACAAGATTAGTATGTTACCAAGTGTCTTTTTTTGGACCTTGTTCAGACTCTTACTCTAGTCCATATTTTGTCTCACAATTTGTGCCTTTGGCTAATCACTTCTTCATCGTGAGGCTTCTAAGCTAAATTCATATCATTCACATCGTTCTCCTACTTCATTCAGAATATCCATGTGTATAAGATTACTTGTTTTCCATGTTTGTGGACATGTTTGTCACCTTTCACAAAAACAATCTTCTCCTTCCTTTCTATCATGTGCTTTTAGGCCAACTTATGTTGGGGGCATCCTTGCTTCTTCCCAACATTTCATTGGTTTATGTTCATCATCATGTTGAACCTATCCATAATGGCCTTGGGTCCCACTTCTACCTATGAAGAGTTTTCCTTTGAATACTCCCACCTAATTGTTGGGGAATTTTTGCATCTTCACCTTTCTCATACGTACATGGCCTTATGCCCTTATACATCCCATCTATCACTGGGAATCCATGCTTCCTCGTCTTCCTATACATAGTTTCAGAAAACTTTCAAAATCATTAAAAACATTCAAATATGTTAGAAAAATCATCAAAAACATTCAAATATGTTAGAAAAATCACAAAAACATTCAAATATGTTACAAAAATCAAAACATTCAAATATGTTTAAGAAAACTTCTAAAATTGAAAATCATCCTACAAAACGTCGCTCTTTGGTTCTCACCTATCCATGTGTGTGACTCACAGATCATCTTGATCTACCTCCATCAACAAAATTTAGGCTGCTTACTTCATCTATACTCTGGGGCACAATGAGTTGCTGGTACTATTTCATAGTGCACATTACTTTTTCATCGACAAAGTGTCCTCTATTTTCCCTTTGCATGTATCCTTTCTTGGGGCACCATCATTAACCCTTGTCGTTAATTCGAATAGGTTGGAACTGAAGCTTGATAAAAAAAACATGGTACTTGTTTCTCTGTTTGTTTAGCTTGTTTACTTTCTCGTATTGCATTGCATTATGTATGTTGCATGGAGTTACGCATATTTTACTTTCTCGTATTGCATTTCATTTTGTATGTTGCATGGATTTGGTGTTTTTAGAAATGGACATTGTTTGTATATGGCTTTTCATGTCATGTAATTTTGTTTAATAAGGACCGATGATGAAGATCTTTAGCAATATGATGAAAAATAAAAATTGTTTAAAAGGCACTGGATGGATGTTAGCTCATTCCCCCTTTCTCATACTCCTTTTCTTCTATATCCCCTTTCTTTTCTTCTTCTTCACATTATCATTTCTTCTATTATCTTTCTGTCATCTTTTCGATAGTCGATCGAGTTCTTCTATCACCCCATCACCAATCGAGGGGGCATCCTTCATTATTCTCATTTTTCTTCTATCCCTTCAAGATTTTCTACTTTTTTATGCTTGTCTACTTTCTTTGAAGTGATGTCGCTTACATCACCCCAAAGAGGGGAAAATGTAGACACCTAAAATATGCTTACACTTAGCATTTTATCCAATCCAATCAATTAACAACACTTCGTTAATCCCTATACTTCACTCCACTCTCGGATGCCCATTCATGACACTCTTTCAGTCGTATTCCTCTTATAATCAGATTATTTGGCTAATATCTCTCTTATTATCTAAACATTCCTCCTTTTGACCATTCAAAACCTCCCTAGTTCTCTCTAGACCACTTCTATTAGCTTTGTAGGCTATCTATCAATCACAATTGGTTATCCAGACCCCTCCTAACTCTCAATGAGTCTCTAATCACTTGCTAATCAAGTTTAACTAGCCTAATCCTAGCTTAACTAGCTTAACTAAGCCTAATGCATGTTTATCTAATCTAATCTAAAAGTGATTTTTGAGCTTTAGTCCCACATGCACCCAAATTCCAAATTCTCCCAACTGGAAAACTATAAATACAAGGCTAAGCCTACCCATTCAAAACTACAACTTTACATAAGCTAAAGCCAAAACAAGCCTAAGAAAGCTTAAGAGCTCATTTGCATTAGCCAAGCTAATAAGGCATTTGATCTTGGGTCATCCACCATTAAAATAGCTTCATCTTGCACCCATGTTAGGTTAGTAATGAAATAGCTAAACTTGGCCATGTAGCCATTTAGTGAGATTCATTCACCCTCATGGAGTAAACAACACACAATTTGATTGCTTAGAATCTAACTAGGTTCACTTTCATTAAGCTTTCATAGAGTAGAGAGTAGTATAAATGTTAGTTTTTGATGTTTTTGTCAAATTTATAATGCTTGCATGTTAGTTTCTCTTGTTTAGCTCTAATCTTTGGTGCATGGTGGATGAGTTAAAAAAGCTTTAAGGTTCTTAGCCTCATTCCATAGCTTTTTCCACTTTCCATGCACACAATAAGTGAGGGAAAAGAAATCTTAGAACACATGTTATCCCTTAATAATAGGGTGAACTTTTGAGATATAACATGCTTGCTTGGATCTCGAAGGGTGGGGGATTTTTTAGCCTTTGCGAAGGTCTTGCCCATGTTTGTGTTACTTGGTGGGATTGTGGAAGTTTAGAAATTTACATTTTGGGTCTTACATCACCGTATAAAAATATGATTCATCAAGACATTATATCCTTTGTCACATTTAATCTCTCCTTTGGCGTGGATACTCTTGAATTTCGAGAGGTCTTCCTTGTAAATCCCTTTACTACTGGATGTGAAGATTTAACTTTTAGAGTTGGATGTAACAATACGGTGTCAAAATGGGAAAGTGTGCATGCTAGACTATTTAATAGCTTTGGTGGGAGGAGCTATCTTAATGTTGCAAGGCCTCGTCATCTTCCCTCCAAGCCTATTGGTTTTGATAAGATGTCTCCTTCGGTTTATTGGTATTGGGGTTCTCCAATCAACGTCATATTACAAGAAAAAATGGGCTAATTTACATATTAAATAATATATGCCATTGTCTCCCTACGCTCCATGAATGGATCTTGATCCATTGGAGTTCACTTATGGAAAGTAAACTAGACATTTATACCACATGAAGAGGTTTTTTCATTAGCATCTTTGATAAATTCAACTGATAAAGATATATTTTTGGAAAATTTTGGAACTTTGAGTCTCATTTTCTACTCTTAAATAATGGTTTCCATAGTTTAATCATGTTATTGATAATTTTCATGTAAAACCCAAATGGATTTGGTTTCCATATTTTCCTCTCCAATTTTTGAGTGAGAAATGCTTAGTTTCAATTGGAGATACCTTGGGTAAATGTTTGTCTATTGATCCAAAGACATCTTCATGTGATTTTACCACATATGCTCACATTTTGGTAGATATGAATACTACTATTGTTTGTTCGACCTCTTTTCATATCATTGTGGAAGATCAGATCTAGACTCAAAATATTGATTTTGAAGGTTTCTTTTCAGATGTAGAACTTGTTTTTCCCTTAGTCACTTAGCTTTAGATTTTTGTAATGGTAAAAACAAGTTAAATATAAATCAGCATGGTGGAATATTGCATATCCTATTCAACCGGTTGTTGATAGTTGTTTGGATAATGATTAAGAGGTTGAATCTAAGAATGAATCGATGTTATTAAGATGAAAATGGTGGTTATTCCATCCCCTTTTTCAGGTTGGAAGGATTCCCAAAAGCATTGTGATGTTGAGTATACTAAGCCACTTCCTCTCGTATCTCATGAGGATAAGGAAAATTTTGAAATCATCATTCCAATTCATAATTAGGAATGTGTGGATCCAAGTATTAGTGCAAGTTGGATTAATGCGGAGAAGAAGAAAAAAGAAATAAAAAATTCAAATCCCCTTAAGATGAATTTATTATCATGTGGGACTCAATCTCGAGAGATGAGCTTGTTGTATGTTTCATTTTTGTTTATTTCATTGTTTGTTTGGCTATGTTGTTATTGGTCATTTTGGCCGCTAGTAGATGAAGCTCCTCTTGAGGCTCATTTTTATATCATTTTCTCCATTGATACATGTTGTTTTATGTTAGGGTCCCCTCAACCCAATTTTATCATTAATAATATATATATATATATATATATATATTTTATATATATATATAGATACAATATATGGTTTTTTATCGATATTAAGATGTTTTTATTTTATTAATAATATATTAACATATTTTTATTATTTTAATTACAAATTATGGATATTAATTGTGATGTGATTCTCACAAATTCATAATATGTAGTGGAAAATTTAATTTGGAAATTTTCATAATTATTTTAATTTTCATATTATGTATATATGTATGTATGTGTATATATATGTATATATACATATGTACACATATAAATACATATACATATATATACAAATACACACACACACACACACACACACACACACACACACACACACACACACACACACACAGTGTGTGTGTGTGTATTTGATGGTTAAATTTTGAGCATACAAGTCTTATTAATGTTTAAATTATGTTTTTCCTTGTCAAATATGATAGTCATATTTAATAAGTGCTTGTATTTTTACATCCAAAATGACTAAAAACGTCTAAACACATTGTAAAATCTAGAACCTGATTGTAGTTACAAGACTCACTTCAAAAGTCATTAGCATGAGGAAGTACATTAGGTCAATATGGACCATTAAAATTGATGGTTGGTGTTTGTTAAAATCATGGAACAAGAAATAATAATTGTTAATTTAAAATTAAATAAAACTTATTCGGATGATATTCTTATTGTTAAAATTAATTATCCATTAACAATAAGATGTTGTAGGCAAGCTACAATTGTCAAAGTCAATCTTTTGGAAGTAAGAATTATATATGATTTCAAGACCATGGATAATTATTTTGTATTATGATATTTGTATTATGGCAGGGAATTATTATACAGTATACAATAGGAGTGGTAATATATGAGGAATCCACATTATTGCAATTATGACAAAATGGAGAAAAATTCATAATTGAAGACTTGAAGATGAATCTGGTTTCAAAATACTATCAACAAACATGTTTAATATCATGTTGAAATAAACTCAAATGGAAGCATGAAGTTTATCTTAAATAAAATGGAAATAACTACCCTAATTTTATTATATTTTGACAATAATTTTATTGTTTAGTTTGAATTTATTCAATGGGTAATATATAAAAATGTGGACCTCATCATTTGCAAAAATGTAGAGAATTGCAAAGGGTACTTTGCATGTATGTGTCGATTAACATAAAATAAAACATCAAGTTGCTTATTTTTAGAATTATATATATATATATATGTACATATATATATATATATACATATATATATATATATGTACATATATATATGTACATATATATATATGTATATATATATATGTACATATATATATATATATATATATATATATATATGTACATATATATATATATATGTACATATATATATATATATATGTACATAATATATATATATATATATATATATATATATATATATATATGTACATACATATATACATATATATGTACATATATACATATATGTGTACATATATACATATATATGTATATATATATATATATATATATATATATATATACATACATATATACATATATATATAGATACATATATATATATATATATATGTATGTATATATGTATATATATATATACATATATATATGTATGTATATATGTATATATACATACATATATATATATATATGTATATATATATATATATACATATACATGTATATATATATGTATATACATATACATGTATATATATATGTATATACATATATATGTATATATATATATGTATATACATATATATGTATATATATATATATATATATGTATATATATATATATATATGTATATATAGGTATATATGTATACGTATATATATATATATATATATATGTATATATGTATATATGTCAGTTATTACTTTGGAGGCCGTTTTTTTTGTTTGACCATTAATGATCATCATAAAATTTTATAAACATGAAATCATGAAGTATAGTTGTCGATCGATTGATGTCGCTTAAGAATTTTTCGGAACAAATTCATTCATCTAGAAATTTAAAATTAGGTTGGGATCTTAATCAATATGAATTGCAATTAATTTTGTTTCACTTTATGGAATATGTCAAGACTTCATATAAGTATCCTTAATTTAGGGAATTATTTCATGTGGGTAAAATTTTGTGTCCATCCAAGATTTTTTATTTTAACTTATTTTAGAATTTTAGGTTTTCTCTTTTAGGATTTAATAGAGTTAGTGGGAAAAAAGGGATTGTAATGTTGGGAAAGATTAGTGTGGATTATGGAATGAAAAATAATTTATTTGGAGTTTCTTGAGTTTTCAATTATTGTGTAGATGTGTTTTGGAGTCACTTCAACATATTGCAAGCTAGATCCACATAGATTAGTATCGAGAGAAATGTCTAGATCTTGCACGAGGAGTGAAGGTATTATTTATACCATTTAGATGTGTTATTTATTACCTCTATTTTTTATAAGAATGGATAGTTTCAGGAGACGATGTTATTCTCTTATGAAAAAATATATGCAAGAGATAGAAAGAAAAGCTACTAAGCTCACAAGAGAAGATAAACACATTCTATAGAGACCTAAAGATGGGGACTCAAACCAATATAATGACACTTTGAGGAATTACCTCTATTAGGGAGTAAAGGAGGTAATGAAGAATAAAATGATACAAATGAAGAAACATTGAATGAGATTTACTCTAGGAGAGATTGATCTTACATTTAGAGGGAAGTAATGATGGCATCAAGATTAATTTTCCTAATTATGGTGGAGGGTTATAACTAGAGGATTTGATATACTGGTTGAATCACATGAAAAATATTTGAGTGGAAAACTTTGTTAGAGGAGAATAAGGTTAAGTTTTCATACATAATGTTTTCTAGACATGCTTTGATCTATTTCGATCATATGTAAAATGAGAGACAAAGGAAAGAAGAGAACATGATACAAGCCTGAAATAAAATGGTGAAAACGTTGAAAGAAAAATTTCTTCATGAATATTATAGAAATAAACTATTTAAAAGTTTTTAAAAATTAATACATAAGGATCATAACATCAAAGATTATATAAATGAATTTTACAATATATCAATTTGGTGGAAAAGGGAGAATCTGGATTATAGAAGGATGCAAGGTACATAAATGGGTTGAGTTATATTTGATACAAAATTAATTGATTATGGTGTCAATTCATAGGCTAGATGATTCCTATCAAATCACATTAATAGAAGAAGAAAATAACAACAGTAGTGAGGAGAGGGCCACCACCATCTCCAATAAGAGGAAGAGGTAGATTTGATTCATCAAAAGGTGAATCATCTAATGTAGAAAGTAATTAAGAATAACATCAAGGTCATCGTAGTTACCGAATTTGTAAGGGGTTTCAAAGATAAAAAGATATGGTTTAGGATGGGGTTGTAATATAGCCTAAAGGTGATATACTTGTTATTTGTGTGATGAAGAATGGAACAATTGTTTTGGTATGGTTTAGGATGGGGTTATAATATACCGTAAAGGTGATATACTTGTTATCTCGTGTGACGAAGAATGGAAAAAATTTTTGGTTTACACTATACTATACAAGAGAGATGGTAAATAGAACATCAAGGAATAAATCAAGTGAAAGCTAAAGAAGAAGAAGAAATGAAATTTTTAGTAGTCTTAGTTTAAAATATAATGATAAGGAGGAGGATGATCATCCTGAAGAAGTAAAAAATAATAAGATAGTTTTGGTGGTGATTCTTGGTTGGGGACAAATATTTTTTTAAACAAGATGCACCTCTCGAGGAAGGTATTTAAAATATCATTTATGGTCGTGGTTGTGAAAATATGGTCCGACATATGCGGTTGATAAAATGAGTTTAAAATGTAAAAGTAGTCATATCCCTATAAAGCATATCATGGTTTAAGAAAGGGAACATGGTAACCATAAATAAATGATTCCTAGTTAAATTATCAATTAGGAATACCTACTAGGATGAAATGTGGTGTGATGTTATCCTAATTGATGGGTGCCATATATTATTGGGAGGCATTCAAAATATGATATAATGGTTAACCATGATGTAGGGATGAACATGTAAATTTTTGGAAGGATGGTGTAAAGGTTGTCTTGTTAGCCTTCAAGGAAGAAGACAATAATCCAAGAGTTAGGGCTTGTTGGCTACAAAGGAGTTTGTTGTAGATATGAAGAAATTTGGTTGGTGTTATACATTGATGGAAAATAAGGTAGAAATGTAGACATTTTCTATATTTGCAACGGAAGAAGAGGTACAAAGATAATGCACATTTGTGTCATACTTAACAAGATACCAAATGGGCTACCTCCAAAGAGGGATATACAACACCATGTTGATTTGATCATAGGATCATTTATTCTGAATTAGGAAATCAAATGGATGATCCATACATACATTGATGAGCTAAGTAAATAAGTGACATATATGATAAAGAAAGGGTTTGTAAAGGAAAGGATGTGTCCTTTCTTGACTTTATCACTGTTTACTCCCAAAAAGGATGGAGAATGGAGAATGTGTGTTGAAAGTAGGGAAATAAATACAATCAAAATTACATATTAGTTCCCAGCTTCTAATATTGGATGATGTGATGGATGTGATAGTAGGAGCCTGATATTTTAGTAAGATTGTTGTGTGTAATTGGTACTACTAGATTCAAAGCAATGAATGGGATGAATGTAAAAAAAAAAATCAAAGAAATATATGGACCGTACACATAGAATGGTGATACCAATTAGGTTATTTATTACACCCAAGTATATTCATGATGTTAATGAATTGGATATTGTAATAATATAATGGTAATTTTATGATTCTATATTTTGATAATATTATGATAATCATTAACAAAGTAAAAGAACACTTGTCTCATTTGAAATTGGTGATATAATTTTTACGAAATACATAGTACGAAAACCTAAAGAAGTGTATATTTCTTGAGAAAGATCTAGTATTTTTGGGTTCTTAATCTCATAGGATGGGGTAAGGATCGATAAGAAAAAGTGAAGACAATTTTGGAATGGTATATTCTAAGTAATATGACAGAGGTTCACAATTTCCATGGCTTGGAAAATTGTGATAGCAATTTCATAAGCATTACTACACCGATTATAGAGTGTAAGAAGGGAAATGAGTTTATTTGGACAAATATATCAATATATTATTTAGAATTGGTGAAGAATAAATTGTCAAAGGTACAAAAATTTTAATTTCAAAATTTTATAAATGTATTTGATGTTAATTTTGATGCCTTACATGTGGGGATTTGGGTTGTACTAAGTAAAGAAGGACATAGCATAGAATTATTTAGTGAAAATTTAAACAAAATGATGAAGAAATAATCTACCTATGATGTGGTATTTTATTCTTTTGTTCAAGCATTTATAAATTGGAGATATTACCTTATATGCTATTAAGTTTGTACTTTTTAGTGATCATGAAGCATCTAGGTATGTAAACATATAGAATAAACTAAATATTAGTCATGTGAAATGGGTTTCATACTTGACATAATATACTTGTCTCTCGAACTAAAAATCATGTAAGTAGAGTCAATTTACTGATGTCTTCGGTAGGAATGTAATGTTGAAGATAACAATGGAAAATTAAATAGTAGAGTTTGAGTTTGTGAAGGAGATGTATGAAAATTTCCTAGATATTGGTGATGTTGTGAGATAGTGTAAGGACCAGTACAATGAGTTGTCAATCTCATGATCATTTGATGCAAGATGGATTTTCATTAAGGGAAAGTAGTTGTGCATAATTTTTGTACACTAAGAGAAATCATTTAAAGATAATTCCACAGAGGGGGTTTGGCTAGACACTTTGGTATTTAAGTAAGACAATTTATCTAATGGAGGAGAAGTATATTTGGCTAAAGATAAAGAGGGACATAAGTAGGATTGTGTAAAGATGTAGAGTATGTAAAACGGTTAAGGGCCATCCATATATTTTTGTGGTAGATATATTTTCTAAATTAGTAAATTCAATTTCATGTATGAGACGTAATGATACTTATAGAGTTAGAGATGAATTATTTTTATATTTAGTTAGGCTCCATTAAATTTAAAAAACATGCACTTCATGTTGGGACAAAAATTAAATAAGTCGCTTTCGGAAGACTTTGTGGAGGAATATGGGGAAACAATTACAACTTAGTAGTGCATATCAACCCTAGACATCTAGATAGATAGAAGTACTACACATGAGCTTGGGAAATATTATACAATGCATTATTGGAAAAAGAAAAACAATGGCATTTATCCTTACTATAGGCTGAGTTTTCTTATAATATCTTGGTGAACATGTCAACAGGAATTTCTCCTTCTTAAATTATCTATGGTAGGAACTTGAAGTAATTTTTGATAAAATTTGGCTTCTGGATAAGATAAAATAAGTGATGATGCGAAAGAATTTTTAGAGGACATTATAAATTTAGAAGAAGAAGTGATGGAGAAGTTGGATGATAGTAATGGAAGATATAAAGTAGAAATAAATGCAAGCGGGAGAGTGAATGCATTTGAGGAAGACATAGTGATGGTTTATCCTAGGAAGGAGAGGTTTCCAAAGGGGACATACAATAAACTAAGGTATAAGAATATTGGACCATGTAGGTTTCTTAAGTAAATAAGTGATAATTCCTAAAATATGGAGCTTCATGACAAATTTTCTATTTTTCCATTTTTAATGTATTTTAATTGTATAAGTTTTAGGTTATGATCAAAATGTTGAGGAGGAAGGAAAACTAAACTAGAAGAAATTGATGTCATAGAAGAAAATGGGGAGGGTGATGCATGTCTTGGAAAATAATATAGTTATTACCATAGATATTTGAGTACAAAGGGAAGGTTTTCCACAAGAAGAACATACTTGGATTCCTAAGTGTGAGTTGAAGAATATCGATAAGCAAAAATTGGATGAATTTAATTTACTGAATTCGTAGGAGAATAATATTTTTTACCGAGAAGAATGATCTGGAGCACGAATTTTGGAAGCCATAGATATTTATCTCGATTGATGGATCATATTAAAATTATAGAATAATTCTAATAGTGAAAGTGTAGTTCACCATGCTGAAAAAATTTAATCGGTTAGATGTCATTTAAATAGTTTCAATGCCACATTCGTTCATATAGAATTAGATAGGGATATTTTTCAAAAATTTGTAATTGTAATAACTTTTGTTCCAATTTACGGAATAATTCAAGACTTTGTAGTATAATTTTATTATCGATTTATGTCATGTGGGTAAGTTTTGGGGTCAATCGAGGCATTTTACTTTTTTGATTTTTTTATATTTTAGGGTTATTTCCTATTTTAGATTTTTTAGATTTATTGAAAAATTAAAAGGGGATTGTAATGTTAGTAAATATTACTGTGGATTATGGATTGAAAATAAAATTATTTGGAGTTTCTTTAATTAGTGAAAATTGTGTATGTTTCTTAGAGGCACTTCAAGTAGAGTTATTTTTAGTTATCCAAGCTAGTCGCCAATGCCTTCTTGGCTCAACGGATCTAGTCGGTTAATGAAGTGTCATGAGACTACTAGTGCTAATGTGGTAGAGGTAGTAGAAACTATTGTATAGTGACAAGATAAAACAAGTAAAATATAAAAGCATCCATGTGTGCAGACCCTCATGGAAGTGTTTGGCATTTTGCTATCTATAGAGCATGAAAATGGATCGGGAATATTAGAAAAGTGACTACTACATAGGTTTTTCTTCTAAAAATGTATGTTCAAGCATGGATCTTTAAATGTGACCACTTAAGCATGGAAGTAGCAACAAACAATGAGAGATAAGAACTTCATTGGTAAGAATCCTTGGTGCTAAGAAATAGTCTCGCCCTAGTTTGCCTTTGAAAATCTATCGATTTACGACCTCTGGCACTTTCTTTTCCCTATGTTGTGCCTGGTTAATCTTTTTGCCATTTTTAATCTATTCCTAGGTTGTAGATCACTTATGGGTCCATAGTTTTCTCTTTGTTTCCTTGTTCCTTTGGAAAAGGTCTGTAATTTGGGTCTCCTATTTTCTGTTCGTCTAAAAAATTGGGTTCTCCCATATTTTCCGTTCTCCATAGTTAGGATTTATTTTCTTTATTTTTTCTACTCTAAATAATTGAAGAAAACTTAATGGATGTGACTCGATAGACGTATTTGAGCCTTGTAACATTTCTAAGCTCTTTGTCCTTGGAGAAATTTTCATTTCTAGGCTCAAATGATCATTTTTTTGTATTTTACAGTTTGATGGGTATTTATCCCCGTCAAATTTACATCCTTGCATCGACAAGGGACGTGACACCTTTTGGTTAGATGCACTTGGCTGGTAACTCAAAATTTCTATGAATTGACTCAACTTAAAATGTGTCCATGTGGAGGAACAACGCTCGTTTGAAGATATACTTTTACTTTGGCCTTGGAGTAGCACTCGGAGGAAAAGTGGAGGTTTCCACTATTTTCCTAGACTTAGATAAATTTTATGTAGCTAAAATATTTTGGTAGAGAAGAGCGACACATGGTGATCCCATGCTCGGTCAAATTATTTTAAAGAAATGTCAAGAGGACACTTGGAGGCCTCCGCACACTTTGCATTTTGCTTATACTTTTTAACGATCAATGGAGAGTACCTCGGAGCATGAGAGTTGGCGCCTTCCATTGAGCTTCGAGCCTTCAAAAAATTTTACCGAGCCAGGACACGTGGTGATTCGGCACTCATTCAAGGTCTCAACTTTTTGGGACTATCTCAAGATGCACCATTATGACATGTGGCAGTTTGACAAGTCAAAAGGAGCGGAGAAGCGGACCATCGGGGGAAACTTAGAATTTTTGCCTCTTATGCTCAAAAGGGTTAAGATATCAAAAATGGCCCGCAAGCCTAACAAAGGATTAGTCAAAATGTGTTTCAAGTCAAAGGGGTGGGGAGGCGGACCATCGAGGGTAACTTGCATTTTTTCCCTTGATATTCAAAGGATCAAAACATCAAAATGGCCCGCAAGCCCGATGGAAGAAAGGTCAAAGCTTGCTCCAGTCAACAATGGAGGTGTGGGCTTTCGGAGGAAATTTGGAAAATTTTCCCTTTGTGGGAAAAGGAGTTAAAAGTATAAAATGGAGCGTGGTTCTGCTGGGACCCACATTGGAAACTTGAAGCGGAAGGGCGGAGCTACGGGGAAAACTTGGAAAAAATTCTTTTTCCAAAAAGAGGGTAAAATGGCAGAATTTTTCCACGGTTCCTTTGGGACCCACCTCAGGACACATGTTAGGCTCATTTACCAAGGGTGGAGATGTGGAACAAAATGTGTAATTTTTCCATTTTTCCAAAAGTTGTAAAAGGTTAGAGGAACCCCGGCTTGTTATAAAAATTGAATCTTCCACGTGGATGGCCCAAATTAAAAGGTAAATATCAACGGCAGATAAAAGTTTGAATTTGATTTTCCCCATTTTACTGAAACACGCCTAGAAGTGTGAGTCTTCATGATTTCTTGGTATTTCCTACACATTAGGTAGAGAGGGGAGTTAATGTTGATATCTAGAGTTTGGTGGGGAGATTTGGAAGATGTCTTTTGTCATTAAAATGGTCTGACTATTGTGCTCGATCAGATTTTTAGTTTTTCTTCTCCCATGCATGCAAGGATCCATATTTGATAGATTAGGGGTGGAAGTGGTTGGAAAATTAAAGGAGTGATCTACTAGAGGAAGGAGTTGAATGCGAGAGATATTCGATGAGATATGCTCCCTCGAGCACCTGAAAACTTTTTAAAGATATTATTTTAGGAATCACGATCGTGATCATGGTAAAAACTGGTGCACTCAATGTCTAGATTTTTGGGGGAAAACTTTGTTGTAAAATTTTAAAAATCGCATGAATTTTTCATGCAAATGGTTGGAGTGTTAGGGGTTGGGACTGAATTTTCTAGTAGAAAAGGCTTGACAGAGCCCATCATTTTGAGAAGCTTGTATATCTCTTTTGTATTAAATTTTATCATGTCAAGGTGGTTGCAAGTGTACAACCATTGAAAAGCTCTTAGACTGTTCTAGAAACTTTCCCCTGCTGATAGATTTAATCAAATTCGAGTTATTTTGTGTTGTCTTGAGCAAAATGTGTTTGTTTTATTTTTGATTATATGCGAGTAGTTTTTCTTTTTTTTGTTGCAATCTTGTATTAAAATCTAATTCAATCACACAAGCCTCAATCCTTGTGACAGTTTAGTGGCATCTGTAATTTAAATTCTCAGAAGAGCTTTCATCTGGGATTG
This sequence comes from Taxus wallichiana var. yunnanensis, assembly GCA_018340775.1. Taxonomy (NCBI): domain Eukaryota; kingdom Viridiplantae; phylum Streptophyta; class Pinopsida; order Cupressales; family Taxaceae; genus Taxus; species Taxus wallichiana. The sequence goes on from CM031237.1 coordinate 340,942,139, forward strand.
GAATAAATGATTTAAAATCACTTTTATTTCATCTGTTGATAGATTATCTATAAGCCTCTGGGTGTACCTTAGGCATGATTTATTTCAAATCTTGATTCTTTTTCAGATTTTCTAACTCAAGCCTTCGTGATAGAATCTTAAAGATTGTGTGAAAAAGTGCTAATTTGGGCCTCCATTGAAGCACATATTCTAGTTAAAGAAACATTTTAGCTATTGCGTGGCATTCTATTGGTTTAACATTCCATTTTGTAAGATTCCTCAAGGATCTGGTGAATCAAGTTCATCCTGCCCGACCTCCCACCAAAGATTTATTCAAAAACAACCAATCCTACCCGTACTACCCCTGTTTGTCATGTGTGTATGCCAATGCATAATCCCCATCACCAAAACATGTAGAAGTAATCAGGGTCCCAAATGTCTTTAGTAACCTTTGCCTTGTTGTGAAAATATCTCCATGATCTGAAGTGACAACTCGTGAGAGTTAGATTGGTGTGTTGATCATATTTTCCCAAGGTCTTCTCTATAAAATTTATGCAAAAGAAGGATTTATCATTGTTCTTAAATAACATAGGTTACAAAATAGGTTCTCTTACCTTGGTTGAAAGGAACAACCTAAAATAGTTAGGATCAGATCACATCCTTTTAAGGTGCTACCCACTCCTTTCAAAACCTGAGTGCTAACAAGTCAGATAGATTGCTTCCCGCTTACAAAATGACATACATGATTATCTATCTACCTCTGAGTGTCCTATCAAATCTATGATGCTTCTCGGTATTTGAAGGAGATTAAATTTGGGTACCAACACTCCTTACTCATCATGTTATCTATTGTTATTTAGATACCATCCCTCTACATTGTCATTTTGAAATTTAAATTTGTATCAAACCACCACAAACCATTTTCGTATAAGACATTGTTCACAAACCAAGGAATATATTAGAGACCACTATGAGATGAGGAAATTATTTTGAATCAATTAGAATATAATGTTCCTCAAATCAATATTTTTATCTCAATAGAAACCTACCGGAGGTTGGAGGATACACCAAGGTTGGAAGAAAATTGGCATCCTCTTGTTAGGCACCTTTGAAAGGGTTACATCATTTCTTTGGTGATTGTTTTGTTAGTGTGTTTTATGTTATTCCTATTGTGTTTTGTTATTGTGTGTTTTTCGATAAAATGCAAAGTTTTTCCTAGTTTGATACATCTTAAATGAAGAACATTATGAGTAGAAAAAGCACTAAATTATCGCTTGGTTCTTTTGTAAAGGGTTTGTGGAAATATGAGAAACCTCAAAATTTTACAATTGAGACATCAGTCACCTCCAACTTCATTGTGAATCAGAGTTGAAAACCACGAGGGGTCCATGGTAATCTATGGAAATAAAAACCATTGAGGTGTTCTCGAGGATATGTACTCATGTGACTTCCGGTTTTTGGTAATCATGTACGGAAAAAATAAGGTGTTATCAAGACCAAGAATCCACAAAGATGACACACCACCTCAAAGGTGAGAATGTTATATAGAGAGTGTTATATTGTGTTTGGAATAAGGGGTCTAACATCTAGATATATGTTGTTTTTATAAACAATGTCTTAGGGGGAATGTAAGCATAAATTTTAGGTTAATACATTGTTTAGAAAACTAACTATGTCTGTTATTCCAATGGGCATATTCTTGATCGAAGGTTCCCTTTCTTGTAACTATCTCTACGTGTATTTATTTGCTTCCTCCATGGTGTTTCAATCAAGGCATTTATGCATTTCAACAATCCTCAATGTTCTCACAAAAAATTATCGGAAAGGATTTTATCTCGGATAAAAATTAAGTGAATATTCCTTTTTTTTCCATTATTTAAATCTCAACATGAATTCTTGTTCTATTTTTAGTTTATTCTAGTACATAATTTGTCCCAAAAATGCTAACATTTGGAATATAAAAAATAACAAAATTATATGGAATGTAATGTTACCTACACCTAATAAGAAGTGAGAAGAAGAAACGTAGAAGGTATCATGACCAGAATTTTCTTACGAAACCAATGTCCATAATAGAAACTAGCACTCCGGATGCTCCTGTCCATCGTAGGAATTCATATCCCTAAGATTGTCACATATAATATTTTGATAAATAAATTAAACACTCCATAATTTTCCTTTATAGCCTATTTATCACCAATCACTATATTTACAAGTTGATTCATCTTTATGTCCTATGTTTCACTCTTGATTGTACTTCCTTATCTAGATTTCACATATTTGATGTTATATTTATTTCATCAGCAATTTCCTAAGGAATATTTGAATTTCATTAAATCAGTTACCCTTCCTAAGGGAGTCACTTGTGATAGATTACTATCCAATGAAGACATTCATGAAGTGTGTGACATAATGTCTAATACTATATCCACGAGGGAAAATGTGTGATGCCCGAAAAAATCCATGTCAACCCATGCCAAAATGATAACACTCCACTAGAAAATTACAAAAATAAATTTTGATTAAATTAAAACACGTTAATTAAATATCAATCACATTGATTATGGTTAGTAAAAAACTTACATCTTTATTCAATACATCACCTTCTGCTCTAACTTAATTTAGTGAATTTAGCTAATTAATTATTGTCTAAATAAATTCAATTTAATCTTACTTTCTTAGGAAAATAATAATTCAAACCCAACTTTAATTATAATATTGATTAAATAAATTTATTACCCATACCACTACGGTTTATTTCCCCCTAAAGATAGATTAATTAAATCAAAATTTAATTAAAAATAACTTTTAGCTTGGCAATGTTTAATTGATATTAAAATTCCCCTAAGCTCTTTTAATTTAATTCCTAAAAATACATTATTCCCATACCATCCCTTTAATATTAAATTACGCCCTTACCTATTAACACTCACCCTTTAACCTTTTACTTCTTCATTTAATACATTATCACATCCCATGCACCACATTAAAATAAAAGACATAAGTAAAAATATTCCTAGCCCATTTAATTCTCTACACATTCAACAAAAAAATCCTAGGGCTTAATAGATTAGTTTTTGAAACATTATTAAATTTATTCACCCATATCTAAAGGGACGAGGATTAGATCACAACCGTAGGATGAATTTAATCCTCACCCTTAGATCTAAGGTTTCCTTATTTTTCCATAACTATCCTCATGAGCTCTTTACCTTTCTTTCTAATCCTAATGGGTCTCCATTTGCATAAGTCAATCTACAGGGAAGGCAAGAATGGAGGTAAAAGGGCATGGAAAGAAACTATGTTTCCTATGGTGGATCTGGGATTGCAATGGGAGTATTTTCTCTCCCATATTCCATGTTTAATGATTTAGTTCTTCATATAATATCCCCAGGCTTTATTATTCAACATTTTTCTATTTCTTAGGTGTTTACATCTACTCATAGGATATGTATATTATCTCTTTTTTCTACATATCAAGATTAGGAAATTTGTAAGTGTGTGTTTGTATACACAGGTGTGTGTATATGTACACATTTTTTTATTAATACATATATGTTTTGTGTATTTTCTCATGGTATTAAGCCTAATTTAGGGTCGGGTGCATTGTTTTACCAAGTGGCTTGACTGTTGTTATAAATATTTTTTTGTTTGTGGGGTGGGCGGCATGGGCCGACCCATCTCTCTTTTGATAAGGGTGGGGTGGGGCGGCCATGCCACCCACCCCTAGTTACATATATTAGGGTGGGCGACATGGCCGCCCACCCCCTTTACAAAGGGTGGGGTGGGTCGACCATTTTGTTCACCCCTTAATCCATTTTTTAATATGTTTTTCAAAAAAAAAAAATTTTGATTACATTTCAACTGATTTTTTTTTTCTGTACATATATATATATATATATATATATATATATAAGCATTCGAGGTTGAACTTGTCTATAGTATTGTTCATTTGTTCAAACAAGGCTATATCAACATGTAGATGAATATATAAGTTATATACATACATATATTTTAAATATATGTATATATATATATATATATATATATGACTTATACTCATGTATATAAGCTTATGTATGAATCCTATTTTGATATTAATGGCATTAACATTTTCAAATATATGTTTTCGAGGAATCTACTGGTTCGCATTTATCATCAAAGTTTATACATACAATAGAATGATTTATTTGTACAGGAAGAATACAAGAAGTACAAGACAAATCCTTTGAAACTTAGATAATAATAATAAATTGAATCGATGAAATTTTGTAGATAAAATAGAGATATTTTCCTTGAATAATTTACTGAGGATTCTCCAACCGAGTACAAATTATAAATTTTCAATATTTAAAAAGTTCTCAAATAATTTCAAACTTTCCGATATGAAGATTCTAAAAAATTTCCCAAATAATTTCAAACTACAATCATTCCAATGTCTTACAAAGTTTCTAAATAATTCCAAAATTTCCTTACATGTATATTTTACAAATATTTAAGAAAGAATACAAGATACCTTCCATCTCGCAACTTCAAGCACATACGAGTTTTCAATACTTAAAAGGAGTACAATCTCATATCATATTCTTGTACAAGACACAATGGATGAATTTAAAATGAAATTATAATACAAGCCCTCCACCAAAATAGTGGAGACAACATGTCCAATATTCTAAAACAATCCCCTATAATTCCATTTGATATTCAAGTGATGAGCAACTTCTTTACTTCATCTCTAGCACAAAAACAAGGGGGAGCTACAAAACTCTCCTCCCAATCAAATTCCAGTAAAGAGGTGAAGCCAACCCCCTCATTAGCCCTCGATATCCAACCATGAGACAATTCAACACATTCACAACCATGACAACTAAAACAAGGGCTTCAACATTGACAACAATCAAACACAAACAATTTGATGCAACACATGAACAACAAATAAAAACCTACAATTTTAATTCATCACAAAGGCTCAATCTAGAGCCAAAGGAGAAGGAATATTGGTGGCCACCTCCTTATACCTCCCAAGTGGGTTAAGGGTCCACCCAAGAACCTCCAAAGTGCACATCACAAACACACTAAAAATCCCTTATTTCTCCATAATTCAAAGATGGAAAATGTATCAAAAATTAACATTAAATAAAACCTCACAAGCTCCCTTTTATCTCCCCAATGGCCCCATATTCCCTTCTCCCCACACCTTTCTTAAGGGAAAAATACCCAACCCAAAAATCACACACAAACATGCATTCAAAATTGAAACACATACAACAAGAACAAAGAAGTAACATGAGTTAAGCTCCTACCTTGCAATTTGTGGCACTTTCTTCCTTCAAGCAATCCACTTAAACTCCTCTCTACAAAAAATCACTCCAAGATATTAATTCCAATCCAAAGATGAAAATCAAAGAGAAATTATTGTCCCAAATCTTTATCCAAATTAGTAAAACAAGATGATAAAAGTAAGTAATCCCAAAATAATCAAAGGGATGCACATAAATAGGCAAGATAAAGGGAGAGGTGATGTGGCTCCATGTAGGACATGACTTCATCTCCCTCAAATACACATCGCATACTCCCCACACAAACCAAGAATTCCTAAAGAGGTATGTGAGGAGATACCATCACCAAATTTACACACAAGCTCCCTTTTGCACATTTCAAAGTTAAATTTAGAGGATCAAAATGTGAGGGCAATAATTGCCTCTTTCCTCTCAAATTTTCATGATTAAAGGCCTAAATTGACCCCTTGGGTCATAGGTTAGGTTAGGAGGGAAGTCTAAAGAGTGTGGGACAATTAAAATTGTCCCACAAGCTCTCAAAATTGGGCTCAAAGCCCAAATCCGAGATTGGGTTTAGGAATGACACACCAATGTCAAAATTAAAAATTAAAAATTCAAATAAAATAGGTGAAAGGGATAAAGCATATTCCAAGGAATCTTTTCCCTCCCAAAAGCCACATCATCACATTAACATTAACCCCCTAAAATTTAACATAATTAAGCCAAAACAAATAAAAAGTATAAGAAAGTAAGGGTGGACATTAGCTCATCCTAACAACTTACATAATTAACAAGGGGTACATTAACAACATAGAACATAGGGTTACAAGGGTACATTAGAACTTTAAATAAGATCACAACATCCACAGTAAAATAAATAACATAACCATAAGACAATTAAGATAACACAAAAACATACCTGCCCATGGTATCATGTAAGGTTCTCCCCATGGATACCTCCAACATATGAAAAATAAGAAGATGAAACAACTAAAAATACAAACATAACAGTTTCCAAGGTGACCGTGTTGTGAACACGTGACATTCCTTCATGGTTGGCCTTCCTAGTCCCACCTTGTTTGTGTGATTTTACTTCCTGCAACCAAAAATAATACCACCTTCAGCCTCAAGGCCACATCAATATGTCAAGGAGATCAAAACACATATAAATCATTCATCATATAATCATCATCATGCATCATGGTGCACAATTCTATTCTAAATCAAACATTTACAATTATCTAAAATCACAATTCACATACTAATCACTTGATATCATTACAAAATTAATAAACCATAATATAAATGTATACATGGTTAGATGATGCATCAAAACATAATTGCAACTTCTATGAATCCATGATGTTAGTATATAGTAAAGTAATGTGAAATCAACATGTACTGTAACATCTACCAAGATCATCTAGGCATCCATATAATCCATGAAAGAGTCAAATCACAATAATAATCAATGTCCATATAGTCTATCAACATGTTAACCAGAATACTATATCAATATCCATGTCTCTAGGCAGCTAATGAGCATCAACAAAGAAGAAAGTGGTGTCGAATAGGAGTGGGAACTACAAAATGGCTTTCTAAATAAATTCTAAAATGATTTTTGGATTCAAGATGTCCTAATCTTCACTAGTATGTTTATCCAAATATTTTGTGAACAAACATTAGGATCAAAAAGATAATGAGGTGACATCAAATTACACCTAAATAAGGAGATTGTGAGAAAATCCACAACTAGCACCTGATGACTCAACTTAATGTCTTCTATAATATTTCCAATACCTTGGCTCTTTGTCTTGGCAACCTAGTCCCTATTATCACCAGGTTATGACAAATAATATTCATTAAGGGAAGATAAATATTGGTAAATATTATTACTATTTTGGAGGAAATGGAATGGACCTAGTTATCCAATCAACTATCCATGTTCATCAAAACAATTTTTTGTGAAATCTAACAACCATATTGAATATCCTTTTTTCCATGATCAAAGACTTGTGTTTTGGCCCCAATTTTATTTAGATAGTTCAATTTCTTTTTCTAATGCTTTTTCTCAAATCATTATAAATGGAAAGAGTTAAGAAAAATTTGACATATTTAAATCTATTTCTCGGGGTTTTCCTCGTGGCCCTACCTTATACATTTTGAAGGTAAAGGGCCTTACCTATCTATTAACCAATGCTCAATCTCAAGGTTTAGTTTGGGGAATCTCCACTTTCTGATGAAAATTATTCATTTCTCACTCTAATTGAGGATGAAAAAAAAATTGTAATGTGGTGATTTTTCTGGATGTCTTCTACCATGCTTCGGCTCTTCAATATTGTAACATTAAACATAATTATTCAATCATTCCTTAATTTTTCTGCCTTCTTTGTTTCATAGTTATGGTTGGAAATGGCTGTAACATAGAGAAATATTAAAATTATTTTTCATTCCCTTTTATTTTTATGCAGCCCTATAAGAATTTGTAAATATGTGGTGAATCGTGTTGTGGGAAAGATGAAATGCTAGTTTTTAAGTTGCTTTCAGTAGATGAAAAATTTCAAATATGTTCCAAAGTTTCTAAAGATACCCTTATCCTTTAATCCTCATATTGGGTTCCTACTAAGAAGTTGGTGAAAAAACTAAAAATATTCTATTATATTTCTTATGGGTGAAACCCACAAAATAAGATGTTTTCATAGAGTTTCATTAGAGTATTGACATGAATATATTCACAAGGATGTTGGAGGTATGGGCTTGATTGGTATCCATTGCCATGGGTATTCCTTATGTGAAAAGTGGATTTTCCCATACATTTAAGGAAAACAAGCTTGGAAAATTTTTGTTTGTAAGTACATCGTTAAAGGTTCACCCTATGGGAATGCTTCTGGGAAATAATTAAGATATGATTATTTTCTCAATGTCTTAGTTATGGTTAATTTTTTTTACCGCATCTGTTATCTAAATCATATGGAAAAGCATGGGAAAAAATCAAGCATTGGATCTTATGGAATGAGAATTGATTCCATGATGGGCCCTATTTCAACCATCATTCTATATTGTGGTCAAACATCATTCATTTCCATAATCATTATCTTGTAGAGGTACCTTTTATCCATGTAATCAATATTTCTAAGTGGAATATTTCAATTTTGGATGACATTTTTTTCTCAACACACAACATTTTGGTTACCTTGAAATGTTATTAAAAGAAAATCTAGAATGGCCCAGAGAAATAGAGAATCCATTGTCAAAATATTTTTGTTTTCCTACGCTCATGGGATATAATTTTATATATCTTCTACTCCGACCCTAGTCAAAATATTAGAAATGGTATATTGACACTTCATACAAAAATTACATGGCCGAAAAAGGATATGATTGGATATCTCTGCACATCCCAATTTTTGATAATCTTAATTCCATATGGAGAATTAGATCCAACACCTCAACATGGAGTCAAATATTATGAACTATCTCGTGGGCTTATTTCAAGCCAAAAATTACTCACTTTTCGAGAAGTATCTTGTACCATGGCATGCCTATTGGGAAAAAACTAGTCTAAATTGGAGTGGCCAACCCGAATTTCCTAGTTTGTCTCGCATTTTGATACTATATTGCAAATATTATGGTTTTTCTACAATGTTCAATTTTTTTGAATTGGATTCATGATTTTTCCCAGCCCTTTTAACCAAGAAATTTTCATGGAAGCACATTCTTCATGGGTATAGTCCTAGGATGGCATATAATGACACCGTAATATAGTATATTTTAAAAATAGATATTTTGTTTCGCATATGGAAAGAAATAAAATAAATAAATTTGCTAATTTTGGAGAGGATAACCAATTCTCTTGAAATATTACGTTTTGGTTATATCTAACATGTTATTACCAATTCAAGAGAAAAAAAAAATTGTTATTGATTTCAAGCACCACTAAAATAGTATTTCACAATAGGGTGATACCATGTATAGTTTTGCTAGCATTCGGTTTCCTTGCCTCATTGTCATGAGGTAGCTACAAATAATGAGGATACCATAGAAGAAACTTGTAACGCCCACAATTTTGATGTTTTAAAACCACATTAATCCTTAAAAAATTATCCACAAAGTTGGGGCAATTTTTTTTTGTTTTCACAGTTGCGAAGGGTGTCAAACTCTAATATATGTTTAATTAAATATTCTTAATCTAGTTCTAAAGTCAATTTAATTATCATCACTAGATAAGTGTTCAATAATTCCTTTCACTAGGTTAAATAGTTTACCCCTTAGGAATTTACATTCAACTCACATTTAATCAACTCTTATCCATAGTTATCTTAGTTCTCATAAATCATTTTCCTTAAAGTCCATTTAAATAGTTACTAAAACATACTAGGAACTAAAATAAATAACTTAACATACAAGGGTATTAAATTCCCCCATTCATCGATTTACACATACTTGTAAATTAAATAAAAACCCATAATATTTATTGTTACCTACCAATCTTAGGTTTGATTCTCAACCCTTGATCAAATCAATTATAACCACTAGATTTTAGGGTCCCATACTAACCCTAACTATCATTTTGAAATCTTATTAAACCTTTTTCTTTTCCCTACCCTCCTCATTTGGTCTTTTTTCTTTTCTTTTTTATAATTTACGGAGTTGGAAAAATGGAAGCCATGGGATCAATGAAGGGAGAACCATGGAGGAATTTAAAAATATCAAGCAACATTTAGGTTATGGATTTATTATTGCATTTTTTTCTATTAGTGGAGTGTAGGGGTTTTTCCCTAAATCTAGAATGTTTACTTTGTTATTTCATTGTTTTTGTATTCTACTTGGGTAAAAACTCTTTTCCATTTAATCCAAGAGATTCCATACATTTAAATTTCCATTTCAAGATTTACATGTTTGAAACAATGAATTTATGCCCTTATGGCTTGTTGGTGATTTCCTCATCAAATTTGTAGGCTTAAATTTGTAGAAGAACAAGTTTTAAATTTACACAGATGTGGATTTATTTTTTCTTTTGTCAGTGATGAAACTGCCACCCAGAACAGGCCGGTGGTCTATGGACCACCGCCCTACCTAGGTGACAATTCACAAACTGTCGCCTCGTCTAAGCGGTTGTTCAGAGACCACCGCTCTGCACACAGGTGATAGTCTTGTTCTTTGAAAATAGAACCATCAATTCCACAACTTTTACAAAAACAATATTTACTAGAGTGTTTTACAGTTTATCCTTAGTTGAATTTATGTTCCTAAAGTCTCCAATTGAAGGGTTTAACCAATTATTCATTCCATGCTTAAATTACTAAATTTAAAGATTTTCTATTTCTATAGTAAAAAGAAACATAACTACAACATATTTTATTTTATTTTTCTTTCAACAAATTTCTTTCAAGTTCAAGAGTAAGAAATAAATTTTATATATTCCTAATATTATTGTTTCCTTTCCACAACAAAATGCCACTTTTCAACATAATAAATTACTTAAAATTTATTGCATCTTTCCATTTCAACCACAAGCATTTTTTCAAGTAACTACAAACAACTTCATTTCAAATTCAAATTTTCTATGAATACACTATTAATATTTTACAACCGCTTTATGTTCTTCCTTTTATTTTTACAATAACGCAACTTCAATAATGATAATGAACTTTATTTTCCTTAAGCATAACTCACTTATTTCAATGCAAGGAGCTTTCCTTTTCCACAATACATTACAAATTTTCTTTCAAATACAATGCTACAATTCTTCCACCTTAAGTGGAAATTACAAGGAAGGTTTTTCACAAAAAGGGATTTCTTTTGACTTCACAAAATCTCCAAATGACAATTATTCAACAATATCTCCACCATATCTTCACTTTCTCACAACAATAAAAATTGGGGGAGAGGAAACACTCTCCACCCAACAAATAATCCAATGAGGAGAAGAAGCTATCTCCCCATTAGCCCCCGAGCCCAAACCAAAATGCAATAAAATATGGATCCAATTGATGGAAACAAAAAAATACTTCCACATAACAATACACATTTTCAAAACCATTTAACACACATTAAACACAAGAAAACAATCCCAACAATGAAACTAATAAAATACACAAGGCTTGAAAATGTAAAGCCAATGGAGCAAGGATCTATGGGGAGATCACTTATGCCTCCCAATGGGATTAGGTTCCCACCTTAAAACCCTCCAATATACATCTCAAAACCCCTACACAAATCTTATGCCTCCCTCAAGATCCTCTTATGCCTCCCACATTCTCTTATGCCTCCCTACAATCTCTTATGTCTCCCTCATAAGAACCAAGTAAGAAATGCAAGCATTTTCTTATCCAAGGTGGGGCACCCAACCCAATTCCTCCCAAAATGAAATAAAATCTTATGCCTCCCCACATATAAGATCCCCATAGCCTTCTCCTACACCATACTTAGGAATTCTACCAAAGAACCCAACAAGCATACAAACCATTCACTAACATACAAATATACACATATAAAAGAAAAAAAATGAAACAAGGGTGTAGTTCCTACCTTTCCATGGTAGAACTTGTCCAAAGAATCACCCTCCAAGCTCCTACAAGCTCAAACCAACTTCAAAAAGATCCAAAACTTCAACAAGCACTCCAAAATCCTCCAACTCCAAAAATACAAGAGCAAAAAAGAAATCAATTAACCCCCCCAAAAAAATTAAACTTGCATAAATAGAAAAGGAAAGAGGAGGGTGAGGTCGCTCCATGTACAATGCCACATCACTCATCCTCAACTCCACATCACAATTCAAACCTCTACCCCAATTCACGATAAATTTTTGGTTGAGAGGAATGAAAATCCTCTTACACAAACAATCCAAACCCACACCCCCAAGGAAAAATTTGAAACCCATGTAAGAAAAGTGTAATAAATGTAACTTTTTTGTCTTACAAAACACATAATGGGGTATATTTTTGACCTCATAATCCAAAGGTAGTATTGGTATAAGAAATTAAGAGGTATGGCACAATCTTAGTTTTTCGCACAAGCTTCCAAAAATGACCCTTAAGCCCAAATCCGAAATTTCAAGGTAAGGTAGAGTGTACAACACTCAAAGTCACTAACACTCAATCAAAATCACATAGTACCAAAAGACAAAAAATCTAATAAATGACTCCGTTTGTCACATCCCCAAATAACTTAACAACATAATTAAACTAATTAATAAAAAACCTTATTCAATAATGTTTAAATAAATTACATCACAAATAAACCACATAATCTACAATAAACAAAATACAAGGGAAATAATTGCACACATGTCCATGGTCACAATTGGAGGTCATCCCCCCCCCACCCCACGGGACCCCTTAACAAAATTAAACAAAATAACAATATTACAAAAATTTCTATGGTGACCTTCATTGTATCTATCTAGTATTCCATTGTGGTTGGTCTCCAATCCCCCTTTTGATTGTTGTGATATAATTACCTACAAAATCACACAATACCTCCTTCGGCCTCATGGCCACATAAAAACATCAAAGAATAAATATACACACATAAATCAATAACCATTCACATATAAGTAAAGTGTCATCTTTACTAACAATGCTATCATTTGTGTAAAATTTCAACAACTCAATTCTATCTTTTATCAATATCAATAAGATTACGAGATTAGTTCAAAAGCTATATCATAGTCAACATGAGGAGAGTTCCTAATGTCAATAATATATATGCCAACAACACATCATCATCATTAATATAAAATATCTCTCAACATCTCTAAGAAGCCACACAAATCAAACTATGAATTAAAGTCCATCAATAGTCAAATATCTCTATCATATAACATCATGCTAAACCAAACTGATACAATAGTGTCCATTTCTATAGTCTACAGAATAAAAAATCAACATATAATAAATGTCGAAGAGGATTGGGCACTACACAACTCTTTGCATCATATTCACAAACTTTCTCACTGATCCTCGTATCAATTTTCCATTTGTTGGGGTGTCATACCACTTCTAGCACCATGGGCATAGGGATGGATTTTCCCACCGCTAATTGGGCCACCCACTACCACCACTCTAGAAACATTCCGTCTGCAATCGTTAGCCATATCTCTGAATATCATTAAGGGGGAATATGATAATCAACAAGGATATTATAGTAACTATGGATTTTCTTGACCCATCCTCATGTCGAAAATACCTTCTAGAACATGAGTTTCATGACCATCATCAACCATCGAGTGGGCATCAATTAATGGTATGTGTATAATTTTTTTTATTTTTTCATGCAACATATCTTTTGTAGGCTCATCTTAATGTTGATTGTTTTGATTCTAGTCTCTCTCATGACATGTACTAGATCACCTCTTTTAGTCACACATCCATACCACCTATTTTTTATGTGGATAGACTTATATCATAATATTTTTCAATATAATATTTATTTCATCCAAAATTAAATCATGCACAATCTAGCGAAAGGAATTTTTTTAATCCTTTTATGGTGTTTGTATAAGGAAGTATTCATTTTAGTTAGTTTAAATATTTTGGGAGGTATTAATTCTAGTTAGTTTGAATATTTTTGGAGATATTAAAATCAATGACTCTAATATGTTCATTTTTAGAAATAATGAAGTATGTTAGTTGGTTTGAGTCTTAAATCTTTGTAAAAATTACTATGGTTATGCACAACTCAATTTCCATATGGAAATAAAATCATCTCCCTAAAGCATGACCTTATCACAAGCATTTCATTCCATTATGGTTGTAGACTTAAGTTAAGGCTATTGCGTTGGCTAAATTAAGTTTAATAACTAAAAAGGTTTTCATTTTTCATCGGCTTAATCGAATCCTATGATGCCTATTGATAAATAACCCTATGTTCATTTTTGTGACGACATGATCGAAGCTAAATCCTAATACCATGACCACACCTTTATTTTTCATTTCAGTCTTTAGCCCTCTTTTTTAGCACTTCACGACTAGATTGATAGACATTGGATCCCTCTTTTGGATGGAAATTTAGATTTATATCCCCTGTCCTAAGGATACATTTTTTTTTTTCATTAATAACTCGATAAAGACACCATAGCAATAAATCGTTGGACATTTCAATCCTATTACCTTATTTTGAAACCCTAGTTTCCTTCTTTTAACCCAACCAACTAGTCTTTCTCTTGCAAATAGGTATGGATTAGACTTCCCCATATTCCTCTGCAATTTTTAGAATGTGATATTTTTATAGTGATTGGAAATGTTTTGGGTAACATACTAACTTTTGACTCCCAAACCTCATATTTTACTCACACAACATATGTGAAAATTCTTATTGAGCGTGACACCTCCAAGAACATTCCACCCACATTGAGCTTAGTGTTCAAAATAGAACTCAAACACAACCTCTTGACTATGATGGTTTACCCTTCACATGCGAAGAATTTTCTCCTTAAGCCATAATATGACCGACTGTGGGATGGAAAGGCATAAAAACAAGAGAAATTGTTGGAAAAATGCCCTCCTTGAACATTTGATCTTTGACACCAAGGATTAGTTTGAATCAAATACTTTTGATTCGGAGGAAGTATCATAAGTAGTTCTGAAACCCCCTTAATAGTCCAAAAACACCTCTTAGAGATATTTCAGATGTTGGAAACAAGGGGATAAAAAATTATGAAAAAAAATTGAACCAAAGTCTTTTGAAGCGGAAAAGGATAATTTCCCTCCTCACTCTCCTTGTAAAAGAAGCGCATACCATCGAATTGATGCTATTGACATTATTATTCCTATTGAGGAGGTTTTAGAAGGGTGAAAAAAGGTTCATAACAAGAAGAAATGTATCGATACAAAAATTGTCTCTCCCACATACTTCATTTAGCTCTATTTCTATTGTTCAGTTGTTCCTTTCCTATTTATATTTTCTCGCCAGCGGTAGTTGTGTTTCTTGTTTTTGTACTACCGGGTAGTATACTTCTCCTTTCCTCTTATGTACTCAATGTCTTATCTTGGTGCTGACCCATTCTTACTGCACTTGGGTAGGATCTAGTAAAAACCTTTTACCATTAATAAAATTAAAATAAAAAAGGTTTTATAGATATTTCATATAATATTATAAATCAAATAAAAATGGGAAAATTTACTTTGATAAAATTTTGTTTCTAACCTTCAAATGTTATATACAAACAATAAAAGAAAGAAAATATTTTATTATGTTAGGAATTTTACTTATATATATATATATATATATCATAGAGGTTGTAATGCCCCAATTTCATGAACCAACACACAAACAACTACCCAATAGAAATTGGATAGAATTTTTTTAAAAATTTGTTAATTATTATTATTATTTAACATTAGATAACAATTAACTGCGAGTGATTTTTGTTTAACAATTAAATTTCTCTCAAATGAAAAGATCTATTATTACTTGCACCCTATTCCAAAGTTCGTGTGAGAAGGACTTGCAAAGTTTAATATGGCTTCACCACATAATAGTAAAACACGAAAAAGGCGAGAAAAATAATAAATATAAAAGCCATTAATTTTCAACGAATATTTATCTTTTTAAACCAAGCATATTCAAATTTGTTTAATCATTCAAATATTAAAATCTTCCCCTTAATATACCATTTATAACTTTTAATATTTTACTCATGTTTAAATGAATTCTATTCACTCAAACATTAGGACTCCTCCCTAAAAGTGATTTGCATCCTTTAATATTAATAAAACCCATTCTCTTTTTTTTCCAACGTGGAGGAGGGGGAAAGAATTATTTAACCTTTAAAAATAAAATTATTTAAATCTAAGGTATGAGGAAGTTTTAATATCCATTACATTATTTTAATCTTAGCCGTAGGATTTCATATGCCCTAATTCAATATCAAAACCCTAAATTCTCTTTTAATTTATATTTTCTCTTGGAATGTTTCTCTCATTTTTTCCCCTTCTCCACAGGTCGAATACCTTGGCTCAAATGGAATATTTTACAGATTCAATTCAATTCAGGGAGGCCATTAAGGGGAGCATACCCTTTTTATTCTTGTTATTTTATTGCAGGTGTGGAAGTTGCACAACAAGATGGGGGTGGCCCAACTTTGAAGAGGGTTATTTTATTTTTAATTTTTGTGTATTTCGAGTTTGAGAAAAATTCCTTTTTGCTTCTTTGTGTCAAAATTCTACCACCGAGCAAGGCAAGGCGTTTTTGCGGGATGAGGTTGAATTTGTTTTGTTTTTGTTTTGTTTTGTTTATTGTACACAACAAAGATGAGTTGATTATTTTAAATTTGTTTATACATAGATGTATATATATTGTAACGACCGAAAATTCTCACACGAACAACACGGTAAAAGACAGGATATTTTTTTTTGACTTGCTTGAAGATAATACGACACTACACAAGTTCTCTAGGGAATACAACCAACCAAAGACATGCTTTCCACAACACGGACCCACACTGGTTACAGATAAACATGAGGCACACACTAAGGACACAATGGTTCATCTAAAGTATGCAGTCTTACAACAAGGTCTTCCCACAGAAGGTTTCTTTAGATTCATGTTTTAGCTGTAAGTGTTTTTACATTCTTTACTTTTCCCAGAGGAATCATGATAGGAGAATCTGAAGTTCATGTCTCCTTTGAAGAATTTTCCCCTACCTTGTTAATGTTAATATACAGTGTAAACCAATTATTGGATGGTAAGAGGTTGCTTCATTAACTTGATTAACTTATTCATTGGTTAGGAGGCAGTTAGTTTATCAAGGCTCTTAACTTCATCAAACTGTTTTCAACGTTGTGCTTTTAAACATATATGTTTTACCCTTTTAAGCGGTCATATTTTTATTTTATTTTATTTTTACAGTACATGACTGTCTAAGACTTGGATTCATCATTAAGATCTTATTAGTGGTTAAAAAGGATTTCATTGGGGCAAGAGTCTAACCAGAATTATTAAAGGTTTCACTTGGGCTTCACTTGAAGAGATAGACATAAGTATACTGTTTACATTTTCAACGGGTAAGATAGATCGAAGAGTTTCTTAATCAAGTTCCTTCTATTTATTATAATTTTATCATCTTCCAAGATTTAATCATTGACTTCACCTTAAGACCGTTCTAAGGACTCACCACAATAAGAGATTGTTGATTAGTTTATGTGGGATCACAAGGTATATTTGTTTCTCTTGTTTTCTTTTTGCTAGGTTCAAAACATAGTCCTCTACCAAACGACACATGACCAAAGGTAACCAAAGTGATGTAAGTTGATTCAAGTTTAGATAATTATAATTAGGTTGACAATTCAAGGATAAATCATATTCTGAAAAGTGAAAATTCAACAAAGGATACGCATGTCAAAGCAAGTTCATTTAATCTTATTGACAATAATATTTCTCAAATTGAATTTCAAACGATAACAACCTACATGAGAACAATACAAAATTATAACGCAATGCCTTCTAAATAGTCTCCACAATTTCCATACCAATGTTTTAAAGCAAAAGAAAAACATTCGTACAACAGCAGTTCCTAAGAAGGCTGGAATCCACTTTCTACACGTGTTTCTTTTTCTCTCTCTCTCTCTCTCTTTTTCTTTTCTACTCAGGAAATCCTCCTGCACATTTGTTAGCACATGTCAGTTCGCAAGAACTGAGCACGATAAAAGCTATAACATTAAGACAATATGTTGTTATCTAACTGTTTCAAGGAAGAAAAGCACCGTTGATGAAGAAAACAATAATCCAAGAGTCTAAACAAGAGCAATTAAAGAGTTGTCCAAAAGCATAAAATGTCTAAATAAAAAGGGACGGCACTAACTCTATTTAATTCTCATTTTCTCATAGGAGCAGTTAATAAACCTCATAGTGAATTTCACCCATATCACAATAATGACCGTCATTTTAACAAGATAACATTTCGAAACAAAAACAATTACAAGAAGGGAATTAATTTCAAACGTGATCTGTCCCTATTTGTTTAAGTTAGTTCACCAAGCCAAGGATTCACTATGCCACTGGAAGATCCCAAACAATCAATCGACATGAGAATATCTAAACCAACATGACTCATTCATATTAAGGTGATGTGCCTAAAACAGTTAATTTTATGTCAGAATAAATAAATTGAAAAGAAAAGGAATGAAACGCACAAATGACCCCGTATGGGCCACATCCTATCCTAACAATCCTTCTATTAAACTTTCTTCTAATCAAGAGAATGTCTTAAGAAAAAGGACAAACTTGACAAGACCAAACATAACCATTATAAATCTTACAGGAGGGTTACTCAATCATTCCCAAGAACACAACACAGGATACATAGCTTCCAAAGGATCTGTCATCAACAACAAGTTGACTTTAACCTTTCTGGTCAACATGTAACCATTCTACTACAATGATAGCAAGGAGGTCGTATCACAATGAGCATCACAAAAACCAGTCAACCAATGAGTTTCCAAACACACCAACCTCTAAGTCATAGGAGAATGAAATTTAAACATCTTTATGGAGCAAAACGTAGGGTAATTTCTTACGCATAAAACCAACATCCCAATTTTAAGATTTGAAAACTTCCTCAATAATGATCCAGTAGATCTCGTATCCTCCAACACGTGTGAAACAAAATCAAGGTACAAAAAGAGTATTTCCTCGACATTTTAAGCTATCCAAAAGAAATGTGAGTAACGTCTACAGAAGACATTCCATAGGATCAGCTACATTCCTCAAAACAAACAACAGTCACCAAGGGAGAGAAGGTGAATTCCAAAGAAAAACAATCTCCAAACGGTGAACATGAATTGATATCAAATTATGAAGATCAACCATGACGCTTGAAGAATAAAGGTATTTCTTCAAGCAATTTTAAAAAATAACAAAAGCAACTAACCTAGTTGAGAGTAATATCAACTTGGCTCAATTCAAAGATCAGTCAAGCTAAGCACACACTAAGCCAACCAAAAAGGGTTACTAGAACCTAAAACAACTAAAAGAAAAGGATAGAGACAGGAATAGCATCATTTACCTATACACAATGCACTCGCAGTACTCAATCACTATTTCGCAAATACCCAACATAAACCAGAACTACAGATCTCGAACCGAAACAAGAATAAGAACAAAACAGGAACTATAAAGTTGAGTCCAATGACAATGTTTGATAAAACATTCAAATCGTGAGACCAACACAAAGAACTCGGGAATTTTCATTGCAGGACCCCCACCTCTTTTGTTTTATTAGACTAAGAACAAGTTCACCCAACTAATATTTATTAAAACCCAGAAAACAATATAAAAGGCTTCAACCAGCGCAATCATTTCTAACGCCAAAAAAATACAAAAGAGCAAGGGAAGTGGAAACCAAACAACATACCATCACACGAGACATTTATATGAAGATTAGAGTTATTTAATGAATCAGTTAAATAACAGCATAAGAATCAATGGTATAGAGAATATCGTGCCTGATTAAGCTCCCGTAGTCGAAATCAAGATGGACGGGGCCTGCAACAGCAACCCAAGCCTAATTCCATTTTCTTCAAGCTCGTTGGGCGCCCAAACATCGACCATCTTCATATGCATCTGATTGTTTATGATTTGGACCTCCTAACCTTGGTGCTCTCATATTAGGAGCAGCCCTAGTCTGAGACAAAGCAAAAGAAGATGGCTTTATAACCAAAAGCAATCTCTTGGTACAGACTCCATATCCATAAAACAGTCCCTAGACTTAGCATCCTCAATTAAGGCTGACCAGTCACTAGATTGCTTCAATGCAGCTGCTTTGTCACCCCTGGTGCTCACTTCTGCTCTAGTGACTGACAGGCCATTTTCACGGAATATGCGAGTCACATCAGAGAGAAGACCAACTCGGTCACAACTGCATAATTCAAGTCTCATTCCCTCAGAGATTCTTCTTTCTATAGCTGCCTCTAAACAGTGGATTATTCTTTGCCTTTCTGCTTCCGAGTTCACTGGGCAGCCATCCATATGTCTGATGTAGTACTCCTGGAATGCATCAGGTCCGTCCGAATCAACTGATCCATGAAATACAACATATTGCATGTCGGTTAAAGTGCAAATCGTGTCAAAGAGAAGTTTTGGTCTGTCCTTAGACTTAATATTAATGACAGAATAACCTTTCTCAACACCGTTCTGCACAGTCACTATAGGCCTGGTTGTATCATCCCTGGATTCTAGCAGAACGCTATGCACTCTTTCATAGTCACGATCTGCAAACATCATTTGATGTAGACGCCTTTCAGATCAAATCCAACATGGAATTTCCAATTAGCCCACTCAACCATATGACCGTGGAGTTTAAAGCTTGGTCCCTCAGGTTGTTCTATTGAAATTGGATTAGTTTTGAGCCCAAAAGGAGGCTTCTGCCTTGATCTTCTGTAATCTGTTCTTTTGGCCTCGGGCATTGCAATCTTTAGCCTGTCCATGTACCCAACGATCTTCTGCTCATCTAAATCTACTACCACTGTAACACCCTCAATAGGCATGGCATATATATTAACAGTTCCGTTGGGATAAAAACACTGGACGTTGATAATTCTGTTGCCCTGCTTCTTTTCTCCAAACCATCCAATAGAGAAAGTGCTGCAAACAACTGATTTCATGTCAAGGCCTCTATTTTTTTATGGACTGTATGAATGGAGGATACTCCATGGGCAACCCAATGGCTTTAGTTTGCTCCTCTATTGTAAAAATGGGATACCCAAATCCATGATAGACTTTATCATACACAACAGTTTTTGATGTAATGTACAGAAGAAGTTTGTGGGTTTCCCCTGGTATTCTTGCAATTACAAAAGCCATTCTTGGAGGTAGAGGAGAAGAGCCACGTTTCCATTGATAGACAGCCTCCTTCTCTGGTGCTTCTAAGCCCATGTACTGGAAGCTTATGTTCTTCATGTGGAGGCGGCCTAGCTTTGATTTCAGGATCACTAGCTCGCGAACATGGCTGATTTCAGAGCTTGTCAGAGGATCCAGAGGATGTAATTCTTCTTCACCGGCACTCAAACTCAATGCAACCATCACTAAACTCAGCAACATAATACTTGTTCTCATTTTTGCTCAATTTTCTGGAATAGAACAATAATCTTCACAGCTACAAATCTACGGCTTTGGCTCTTCTGCGCCCAAAAGGCTTCTACTTTCTTTATGCGCAACGTGCTGCTGCTGGTTACACGTGTCCCAGTCACTGCTTTGTGGATCACCAACCAGAACACTCCTTGCAGCGCCCAAGAAAAGGGAGGTAGCACGTCATTTCACTAGCTTGAAGCTCCGTCTAAACAAAAACACGCGCGCAGGAGGAACCAGGACGAAAAGACGCCAAGAAAAACATCTATTTGCTCCCTGTGATACAATCTACAGTGTACAGACTGGAAAACGACCGCTGATCAAGGTTGAGGAAGTATTGAGACTTGCTTTTCACCTTTTGAAGCTTGTGGACTGCTTAGAATGGCTTCAACACCTTCCATGGATGTTCTTACCCATTTGAGATCACATAATCACCACTGTTTTACCTTGAACGATCATTCTTAGCTGTCACAGTTGAAGACTCCTTCCTGCTCTGCTCCGATTTGATGCCAAGGAGATAAAGACCTTCAACCAGACGTTGCCACAGAATTAATGAAGTGGATTGATACATTCACCTCAGCTGATCACATCGAGGACAGGCGCAGTTTGGAGGAGAGAGCCCTGACCACGTTTTGAAACTTCAAGACAGTGCACTCCACAACTCTCACGCAACTGCATACCAAATTCAAGCTGTCCGCCGCCAACCAGGGAGACAAGGCATTTCAACCACCCACACGCAGTCCAACAAAGGGACAGAAAACTCACGCGGCCAGCAAAAAGGAAACAAGAGCAGGTAGTCAACCAGAACAAGGAAGATTTGCAAATCAGGGTAATAAATGAGGTGCATCCACCAGCCAGAAGACTCCAACACGCCAAGATTTAATGTCTCCATCCTCCACGCAGTCAGTCAGCACAAATGAGGCCCCTAACAACAATAAAAACAAGAATTCCCTCCATCCCACGCCAAGCAGGAGATAATGCTGACCGAGACAAGGTAGGTTGGGGCATTACATATATATTATGTTATTAATCTAGATGAACAAAAAATGAAACACTATTTTTGAAGATATTTATTTTGTAGTATTTCACAAGGAAAATGACATATCTCAAGGGCCATTTAGGTTGTTTCGCTCACCATAATCTACTTTGGGTTTTTTTATGGCACCTAAACCGGTTTATGGGTTTGTTTGATATGGGTCTATATATTTTTTTTTCTATTTTTTTATATTATACATAGTCCCCCATACAAAAGGATTTCACTTATTTATATATTTTATGAACCCCTATTTGTTTATATTATATATATATATATATATATATATATATATAAAACATTTATTCTCATATATATATAGGTATATATATAATATATATACTTTATATACATACATATACATATACATATGTATACATATATTAAACATTTATTCTCATATATATATATATATATATATATATATATATATATATATATATATATATATATATATATATATATATATATATATATATATATATATATATATGGACACCTCTCGTGTGTGTGTGTGGAGGGGGGGGGGCACGTGCGTGTTTATGCGTGTGTACATGTATATGTAATGACTTAAATTCTCATATTTAACAATATAGTATAAAACTGTCAATAAACGAAGATTTAGTTTAAGTTTTCTCGTCATTTATTTTTGTTTAGATGAAAAAATATTCTCACACATCTCAAATAATAAATAATTAAACATCCTATAAAACATACCACATATTTTCTACTATGACAAGAATTAGATTTCCTTTAGAATATACAACACCATTTATAGATAACACAATGGATTCTTATAATCTTGATTAAATGAATACATATGTGTTTCTTTTTTTTAACACTAAATCTTAGCTAACTACTTACTCCCAAACTCAATTTAAGATTTCTTTTTTTTGTGTAAATAGATTAAAAATCCATTCACTATGTTTTATCGAGCTAATAGTACATCCAATAAGCCTTTCTTTCTTTTTATCTTCCACAATAAATTACAACAAGAAAGGCCAAATTTTCATTAAAAATAAAGGCCACAAAGTAACAATATATATTTTTAATAACATACTTTCATACAATTAAGTAATCTTCTCACCTAAAAGGTTTTCATCAACATACAAAATTTCCTTTCACATTCAAGAAATTTCACAATGCAAGAATATACTTCTTTATTACAACTTCAACTAAATCTCCTTTTCAACTTTTCCATACTCCCAAAATGGAGAGAACACTTGACCAAACTATAGGAAAATAAAAGCAACATTCTTTCAAGAGAGTAGTATATTACAAGGCTTCATCTATAAAAAGGATTAATTGAATATTACAATACAAGGTTATAATTTTTTTCCTTAAGATAGGGAATAACATAACTTGGATTACCAAATCTGTTACAAAAAAATCTTTAAATGCAAGTGTTCAAGCCTCCTAAATAGGGAACAACATGCCCAATTTTTTTAAAAAAATTCCATGCTCCAAAACATGTTTGCAAGCTTCCACTCCATATGAAAGTATTCAAAGCAAAAGATAATAAGGCCCAAGTGAGGTGGTGGGGCCTACCAAAATGTGTAGTAAGTGATCCCATATCATAAACAAAAGGTTAATTAAATTGAAACACTAATAATACATATAGGAACCATTAGGTCCTTAAACTAGCTTACCACAAGGTTTAACCAATTAAATTAACATATGTGTAACACCCACATTTTACACACACAAATACAACACACATAATAACAGGATAATTTTTTGTTTTTGCTTACATTTCTTGATACATAACACCACATAGGATCACTTAGGATAATATATAACACATGAGACATTTGTGTAACCATGGACCCACATTTATAACATGAAACACATGATGCACATCAAAGCCACATTTCCAAAAATGACAAAGTAAAATAATGACCCACTACAATATACACTTACTTATCCGCACTTCCCACAACACATCATTTTTCAAAGTGAAATATTTATTACAATACTATTTTTATTAGTAGACTATAATTTCCAGAAGAACGCATAACATGGTACCCTTCGTTCCTTTACAACTAGGTTGCACATTTTTGTTTAACATTTCACCTATAGTGGTTCCTTTAGAATTCACTCATTTCTCTTGTGGAAACAACTTTATATAGCATGATTGTGATTAGGAACGTACATACACACATACATCTTCTAATATTTGATTTAATGATTTGTTTGAGAGGGAGTCGTGTTTACTTGGTTTGGAAAAATACTCTCATTATAAGGAGGAAAATTCATAAGAATAAAAAGGAAGGTTAGTAGATCGATAGAAAACCTATCCCAAGATAATTTAATAACATTATTTAATACTAATAATACACTCTTTTAATCTTCAAGTTATTACAACCAACTATGTAGGTTAACTAATTAAGTTGTATCATTCTTGATTCACAATCAATTGCTCCAATTAGGAATTGATATTTTCACAATCATATTGTGTATGGACCAAGACACTACACCTGTGTTCCCATTATATAGATTTTTCTTTGAAATTAGGCTAAAAATTTCACATTTCAAACTACTTATATTTCATCATCTTAAGGATTTACTCTAAATAGCAGAACGGGTTAATTACACGTTTTGACCATAGATTCTACTTCCTAAATGATCCTAGGTTTGATATATTCCTATCTATGCCAAGGGTTCTAATAAATATTACAACACGAATGAAGGATGTGATCATGCATCATATTTGGCTTTTCTATTTATTAGGTTTTTGCATTAGTTTTGGAGTTGTACTTTATTACATTCATTTTATGATCACATTTAACATTTTAGTTGGTTTTGACATCGTTCAATGGCATACCATTTTTGTAGCAATGAGTTTCTAGTTTAATCTTGTTTAACCTTTCACTAACTACAATTATGTGGTCACTTTAGTCCTCTACTATCATCATTTTGGAACAAATGTCATTCCTATAACATTTACATAACACATAGGGATTCAAGACTACAAAGAGTACAACCTCGCACAATACAACTCATTTCAATGCTCTTGGACATGGAAGTATAAGTGTATATTGAAAGAGAGATATCCCAAAAAATCTTATGCATTTCAAAATCCTCCTAAGGACCTATTTAAATTGTTGGGTAAATACACAAGTAATTCGATATGTAGTCTCCATTCACATAATTTAGGTCTCACAAGAAATAATCGTAGGTACAACCACCAACTATCTTGCAAGGATTTCGCCACCCACTAGGGTACCAAGGAAAATTACGCACAAAGGGGTTAAAATTATTCATGATATGGTTAGACCTAAAACACATAGACATGATCACCTCACTCATCCCAAAATGATAGGTTTCACAATATATATGCACCACATCATAAAATATCAAAGAAATGGTCCTTAATAAGACGTATTAGGTGCAAAGCATGAAGATCATTAATGATATCAAAGTATTTTATTAACACGATCAATGTTAATACCCTAGAAAAAGACTCAAATGGGGGGAGGAAGGACAATAGGCATTATTACTCATTCTTTTAATTTTTTTTTTTTATGAGAGGATATTTTACATAGCATTGTTGGTGTTAAGGAAATATACCAATAATTAACATAGTAAAAGATTAGTTTAATATATTTATAACATAGGTACACCATTGAGTACAAATTCACATCAAATTCACAACTATAAAATATAACCACATTGGTATTCCCATTCAAAATATAAAAAGAACAGTTCCTCGAACAATAATACATATCATTACTCTATGGTAATACATGTATTGAAATATGACTATAACTTTACAATGACAACTCATTAATTACAACACATCACTACAAAAAATTCCTCTTGTTTAGAGTACCTGCAAAAACATTGTGTCGATCCTAAGATTGAATATAGAAATCCCTACATTGAAGCCTCAATCCACACATTTTCATTTCAAACAATCGAAAAGACAATAGAGAGAGATAGAGATAGAGAGATAGAGGTCGTTTCTCCACACATTCGCACTTCCATATTCTATTGGTTTTTTTCTAGATATAAGAGTAAGGAAAGGAGGGAGAAAGTCTAGGATTCATTTTCTTTTCAAATCACCATAACATCTCATATCCAATTTTCATTTCCTTTCAAACTCATGTACATTTGACCCATTTATGTTTTCAAAACTCTAGAGAGAGAAAGTATGGAATTCATTTTCTTTTCTATTCATCATATCATAACCACATACATTATCCAATTTTCATTTTGTTTCCAACCCATAAAAATTATAGCTTATTTGTAGTTTTAGAACCGGTCAAAATATCATAGTTACTTCTAGAAGGAGAAAATGGAAGAGTGAGAAACATCATAATTTCCTAAAAAAACATTCATACAATAATTTGATTAATCCATACACTATAAAGTGTTGAAATGATATCTACAAGGTTCTACGGTAAGTTAGGAGTCATAAAAACCCTTAGAAGGTGTGTTAAGCTAAAGTTGTAATTTTGGTGCAAGCTAGACGAAACATCTAGAGTGCTCACAAATTCGGATTTGAAAACACTTGTTTTAAGGTTGAAAACAAAAATTTGATGATTCCTATGTACTCTATCATATACATAGAGTTCATCGTGTCTAATTGAAGTTGATTACGATGAGCAAAGCTCAAGTTACAAGGGAAAGTTCGGGGCCAATTATCATAATTGTGCTGCCAACTCTTGTCACACAAATGACTAGTGGGCCCAAAAAACCACTTGAAAAATTAGTTTTTGAAGGCATTTTTATTTAAATGAAGGTGGGATATGTTCATATTTTGGAAGTCTAGAGGTAGGAGGTAGTGATATTAATTTTCACTCAAGCTAAGCGACAACCGTAAGCCTAAACCGATCATGTTTTATTCAAACAACCATCTCACCATAAGTGACTCATAAGCTAAGAGGGTTTAGGAATATGACTCGCAAGAGATTTAAATAAATTCAAACAACTAGGTTAAGGTTCTGTAATGCCCAGATATCTAGCCTTGGCTAGATGCGTAGAAGAAGTAGATGTTGGAGGAGGCACAAGTTTTGAGGGGACAAAAATTGTTTTAATGTGAATAGACTACATATTATGAGGAACTGGTTATTATCTACCTACTCCCCCATCCTCCCTTTCAGCATCCTACCATAGCACATGTCTCCACCCACCTAAATTTAAATTTGTCGGGTGCCAAATGGTATTCCTTGTCTTATCAAGGTTGCTTCTTGGTTTTTAATTTTTTTGTCTGTAGACTCCTTGTTTTCACCGCTTGTTTTGTTTTCTATGTAATCATTGTTTCAAGAAATAATTATGCTCTGGTGTTCCTTTTGTTTTGCCTACTCTCATAAATGTTTTTGGCTACGTGAGTTGGAGGGAGAGTGTCTCGGACTTGTGGGTAATGGCATAAGACTCCATGACAGATTCGATTGGATGGTGCAGAGATTCCTACTTTATTTATTTATTTGTTTTCCTTCATACTTATTGATTGGAATCATGCTTGGCACTATGCACTATGTTGTTGGCTAGACACCTTTAGAGGCTGGTCGTATTCTATTCATCCCTGGTTATTTTGATCTGCCATAGTTCATTTTTCTCTTCCTATTTTTTTTTGTTTTTTCGCTTCACCAAGTGAATTGGTTGCGTTAGTTTCTCTAGGATGATTGTTTATGGGGGTTATTGAAGAGGATTTGAAACTTTAATTTAATATTTCAAAGTAAACATGCCTTTGTTGGTGCTAGTTGTGGTGCTATTGTGGAAGAATTGGTGGAGTGAAGAAAAAAAACTTTGTGGGCTGCGTATACTTCATTGAGGATAACACTTGCCCAAATCATGGCAAGTCCTTGAGACCACATCTCTTGAGGCATTTTTTCAAATAGTTTTCATGCTTGGTGTATGTCTCCCATGTTTTCCATAATCTCCTTCCTAGGAAATTTAATTGAAAGGATTACCTTGGTCTCTTCTCCGTTATGTTTGGATGGAGGTCCATTTCTATTGCAGAGTTGTTATCTTGGCTCTAGTGACGTGCATGTTTGTGAAGGTGGGCTGAGCAGGTTGGAAACCTATTGGCCACATATGGTGGAATTAGGGTCATAAAATCAAACCCATTTTGTGCACATATTACAATCATTGCAGTTCTTGAGACCACGTGTTCCTTTGTGCTTCATTGGAGTCCATACCCTGCTCCATCTATCCCATTTCAGACGCAGGCTGTGAGGATGTTGGAAAGGTTGTGGAGTCTGGATTTCCCCCTCCCTTATCTCATGTGTTTTGAAGTTCTTGGTCCTTTTCATCAAACCCCCTTTTGGTGTATATACTGCAGTCATGGTAATCTTTGAGATCACATTCTTTTCATCTGTTGAAGCTCACGGGTTGGGAGCTCCCTACTTGTGCCAACATGGGATTAGTGGAGTTTTGGTGCCTAGCATGTTGTGGATGAAGATCCAACTAGAGGTTTGTTGCTACTGGTCCTGTAGGTGTCCATGCGACCGGTGGATGCTAGGAAACCATGCAAGATAACTCTACCTTTGCTACAATTACTAATATTTAAAAATATCATGAAATATAACTTCCTTTTCCCTAATTTTGGTTTTTTATGCTGCTTTGTGGTGAGTTTGTTTGCCTTGCGATAAATCTCCCCTTTCCCCTTGTAATTTTCTTGTTTTGGTTGTAATCGTTGTCAGTGTTAAAGTGAATAGCATAGATCTATTTTCTTTATTCCTCCTGTGTTGGCCATTGTGTTTTCTTGCCAAATTAAATGACCTCCTACCATCATTAACCACATTTCTATGTTTGAGTAACAAGGTTAGTAAGCTGATTATAGCTCATAAATGTTGTGGTGAAAGAAAACCTGATGTATCCTTAAACCTCTTGCTCTTCATACGAGCTTACTATCTATAGTTGTTTTTTTCTTTCGGGTAGGTTGAGCATTGTTCCCGTGGGTTATGACAACCTGAGTTTAATGAACAACCACTAGATTGAACCTAATCTAGGATGATTATAGTTTTATGGGCACTTAGTCACCCTTTTGAGTAATGACAACAAATTTCATAATGTTAGTTGTTTCCTTTGGTGTTACCCAACCACAGTGAAGTGTGGTTGTCGAGGTCTATTAGACCGCCTTGTTCTCCTTTCTTTGACTAGGTAGGTGGCCCCTTCATTATCCAATCATTCCCGTAGGTCTACAAAACTTTACATGTAGTTGACTGTTGTGGTTGTTATTATGTATGAAGGGAGGTATCATGGCTAAGGTACCCGATTGCTTAGTCTTTGTGCACCTTGGTTTTCCTTTAGAATTGATTAGAATCCTGGACATTTACCCAACTGCTTGATGATCATCGGTGTAGGTCCAGATGTTTAAGTTCTTCCTTTAGGGGCACTTTGACCATCCCTTATGAAGCTTAAACCGTAACTAAGGTTTTCGTCACCAAGATTTGTAGTTTCATGTGTGTGTTATGGATAGTATTCCTTTATTGTCAGAACTACCTTGGCATTTTTTCTACTCGTGATGACTCTTGGGGCATTTTCATAATTTTGCATCTCGCTGATTTTTAATTGACATTTGGATGGCGTATGTGCATTGATATCTTGTTGACTTATGATAGAATGGTTAAGAGCACTAGGGATAGTTGGGGGTATTTATATATAGATGCATTGTTGATTGATAGTTGAAGTTGATGTTAATTTAATGGCTTTTGGTGATACTTACAAATGCAATTTTACTTTTGAATGGTTTGAATTTGTCAATGAGGGGCACTCTAAAAGGACTTGTGATGGAAAGTAGTGATCCACACTATTTTAAAACAAAACTATAGACTTATAGAGAAGGTTTGGAAATCCCTAGTGTGGCAAAACTTGGTTTGATGTTTAAAATGTTAACTTGTATGTCGGAACTCTCTGTTACTCTCACTTGTCATTACTTTCCTATAAGGGCAGTGGCCTCTTCTTAAATGATTGTGAAATTCCTTGGAGTCAATGATCGAAACTAGTATTATCTTCTTCCCCTTGTTAAACAATGTTGAGTGGTGGTCGTGTATTAGTTTTCCATATTTAACTTATATGATTACATGATTAAAATTTTAATACACTCGACCTTTCATGTTAACCTTGAAATCCATGCTTCCTCTAGATTTATTGTTTTTTTCATGTCATTTCTTAAAATGAGTATCGCAACTTGTGCTTTTGGTAGCTATTTATGAAGGTAGATTGTTTGGTTTGAATATCAATTCTCAATATTTTAACCTAATTGTTTATTCGATGGAAATCTGTTACACTAGACTGTTGTTTCTAACTTATCAGGCCATTGGCCCCTTCTCAAATGATTGGTTAATTTTTGTTGCTTTGAGACAATGTTCATAACTGAAGTATAAGGATTTCTTCTTAGATTGCATGGGGTGGGGGGGTTTAATTATCTTAAGGGGTTGTTAGAATTTAGAGCTTCGAGCCACTTCTTGGAATAGAATATTTTATCCTTTCTTGATTTTGTTAGATATTAGCTTATTGTTGCTTTGTGTAGTCTTATCTTGCTCAGTTCTCGTGAACTGACTCAGGTTAATAATGTGTTGTAGATGGCTTATGCGAGTAGATGAGGGAATGACTTGTAGAATATTGCATCAAACTTGGTTGTGAAGTTCTTTTGTATAAATACTTTTATGTTGTAAGATTTTGTATGGGTTATGTGGGGAATTTAGAAGAAAACTAGTGCCTTAGTATTATGTGTTGTGGAGTATTGTTGTCGTGACCTTTGAAACTTTGGCTTGTTTTGTTATCGTGGAAAGTATAAAAGTTGATTACCGCATGGTTATGGGTGATTATAATGTATTATAGAAATTCTAAGAATATTTTAGCGTGGCGTGACTAATGTTATGACTCTCTTGTTCCCTAGTCATGGTTCCTTAGAGTTGGTTTGTCCCTTTGGGTTGTGCATCGTGTTGGAAAAAAAATAAAAATTGATGTAACCATGTATAGTTTTCACAAAAGAGTAATGGTAAACTTTTCTCTAGAATTAAAATGTTGTGTTGTAAACCCTTCTAAGACATAGTAACAAGGAAATTCTAAGCAAAATAAAATGGTTGGATGATCCTTGTAAAAGTTATAAAAGTTAAAATAAAATATGTATATGAATAAATTAATGTAGATGTGATCTACTTGATAACAATTGAGCCCTTAAGCGATCAAGAGGAAACTATCTTTTGTAATAAAAATATATATATACCTTGTTTTCCCCCAAGCTAAACTAATCAACGTTATCCTTTATAGTGAATTCTTATATGGTCTTATGGTGAAATCAATGATTAGTTTTGGAAGATAATAAGGTTGTATAAGTAGGAGGAAATTTATTAAGAAACCCTTCAACCTCCCTCAATCATTCAAAATGTAAATTGTTTTCCTTTGTCAAACTTAATCAAGCAAAGTCTAAATGAAACTTTTAACCAATCTTGATAAATTCTTAGCCTCATTAAAAGGTGGGTTAATAAGCAATGAGACCCTGAAGCTGAATTCTATTTGAACTATTTCCGTTAACACTTTCCTTGACTCATGGTGATCCTCCTTAAGTAATGTTAAAATTTTGATCCTTAACAAAGAAGGTTATTGTTCTGAATCTAAATCGGTACTTTCCCTCAATCGGAGATTTTGCTTATCCCCTATGCATTAGAGGTGTGGAATAAGTTTCATGGGCTTGAGTAAGATTAATTAACTTTGTGAGAGATTGAAAATGTTATTAAAACAAATGAATTAGGCAAGTTATTGACATATGATTGATGATCCTCTTTTAGAAAGCTTGGTCTTAAACTATTTGGTCAATAGTATATAAGGAAGAAGTTCTCCCTTGTGAAAATATTTGTGCGAATCATTACATGAATTTTATAAGAACGTAAGTTAAGATTTAAGAGACGTTTTAGTAAACAAGAAAACTTAACAAGACTTTCCTCGTGGGATGCCCCTAAACTGTAAGTGTGTTCTGTGGTTGGACTATTACATTGTGTCTTGTCAAAAGGGAAAGTGAATTGTTCATGATGGGAGTCATATGTTCCCTTGTGCCTAGGTGGTCATTGTTGTGTCAAGCTTATAAAGAGTTAGTTGTAGCCCATTGTGATCACCTGTGGTGTCGTGTAAACTCCTAGTAAGTCAAAAAAAAATTATCTGAATTTTTCAATGTTGTATTTGTGGGTGTGTTTTTAGCGGGCATTACACTTGGTATCAGAGTGAGGTTTCATACTCTCAAACCTCTGGGATAGATTGGAGTTGTGATGGTGTTGCGTGATGGTGGTGGATATTGGAAGAGTAATGTGATATAAGTGTGATGTGAACTATGTCATAATTGTGATGTTGTGAGCGCACATGTTGTGTATGTCACTTAGTGTGTAATTGATGGCATGTTTATGTGTTAAAGATGAGAGTATTCTCTCTCCTTCCCAGAAATTCTATGTGAATTTGAGTGTGAAACATTGTTTTGTTGTGTGTGTGGAAGAATTGTGATTGTGATTTCGGAGTGTTGGATCCCTTTTGGCATTCATGATGTGTGGGTGTGCTGATATGTAGTGTGGCTAGGTTGATTGTGGTGAACTGGTTATCTTAATGATGTCATTATCATTTGTGTAGAAATGTGTGCAGTCCCATGTTATATGGCGGTTAACTGTGTGTTGTAATTGTGCTCATCATAAGTAATTCATGTGATATGTAATGATTAATGTCATAAATTTGGGACATATGGTGAGTATATGATCCCTATCATACAGTGATTTCACTTTGTGTGCAGCATGTGGTAATGTGGTGTGTTGTAAACCGTGAATGTAATGTATGTGATTTACCCTGTATCGGTACCATGCATAAGATGCTATGGTTAATGTGCGTGAACCTCCATTGTGTTAGTAATGTGCATACGTGTTATGTCATGAACCTTACACCAACCGATCCTAAGGGAAATCGGTAAAAGTGTATGTTTGGAGTGAGGAAATGTGTACCATGGGCTAGTAACTCGAACTGACCTTAGGCTCAATAGATGACAACATGTGCTCCTCTTTTTCTCTCTCCTTATGGTTTTTGTATTGATGTAACCTAAGTGTATCTATGCTATGAATATGTTTAGCCTTGTCAATGTGGTGGCGGGATGATTCCGATAGAGATGATGAAAATGCTATTATTGATATGTTATTTTACGAGCTGAGGCTTAACGTTTCAAGTGCCAAAGAAACTTGGATAGTACCCCCTTGGCTTAGATAAGGCCTCACAGTTATCGTAATGTGATATTATTGTATGTGTATTTTATTCGTAAATTGAACATTTTATTTTTATTTCTACAAGGACTAGCAATTTTCTTGATTGCCATGTTTTATATTTTGGGCATTTCCTTGGTTTTGGTACTAACATGTGGATATTTGGCACTAACTATCACTATTTGGCCATTTTTTTTCTTGGATTTGGATCTTCTTTTAAATTTTAAATTTTTACCGCCTTGCCCAAAGCTTGTACTTTACCACTTGGCATTTGAATCGGATTGCTATGTTGGTTCTATTGTCATGATGTGTGGAATAGGGTCATGGGATGCACCATGGAATGGTTGGACCTATGGACCCGCTTCGTTGTATGGGGGTATGCCCCAAGGAGTTATAGATAACTAGCGGGTTGTCGAACCACGAGTTATTATGTCACTTGGGTTAAGGGTGTGTGGACTCTATGTTCTTAGGGCCATAGGGAAACCGACCTCCTTGAGGGAGGCATAAGAGACTTGAGGGAGGCATAAGAGATTCATGGGTGTGTGTGTGAGTGATGTTTCGGGATATATGTTGAGTTATTGTGATGTCTTGGGAGTGGTCCTATGATGTATGTGTTACTCGTGTTAGTTGGGTATGTTGTGTGATGTTGTGGATATGGATTTGATTCTCTTTTTGAAACTATGTACCTGTAGCCATTTTTTTTGAGTTATGTAAGAATCTTCATCTATGGAATTGAGGAAATGTATGGTTTTTATAGTACACTTTTGTTCAAATATTGTATGTCAATCATATGTGGGTGTCAAGTATGATTTCATGTGGATAGAGCATGTTCTATTCCATAATTTGGTCAAGCTCTTGTGGTGTTGTATAGTCATGATAGTATGTAAAGTTATGCTTGTGAATCCTTAGTGTTGTGTATGACCCTGGTTGGGTGTTGTGATAGTAATTCATGTTGGGCACCCACAAGAACGAATAAACTAAAATTCTACAACAATGAAATTTTAAAGAACTTGAATTAAGAATAATGTAAATGGAAAGAGTCTAATTAAATAATGAATAATAGGGAACTACCAATCTTCACAGAACTTTGAAAGTTAAAATATTCTTCCAAAATGTTTCTAAGGTCACCCCATGGCTGTGCCTTAACTATAGGAAATTTTAACCATAGGAAAAAAATTCTCATCCTTTTGTTTTATAATTATTTATTCCTTTTGCTTTCATTGGAATTATGTCACATCAATGATGATTCTTTCTCAAGGGGAGGAGAATGTAATGCCGTATATCTAGCCATGGTGGATGTGTAGAAGAAGGAGATGTTAGAGGAGGCACAAGTTTTGAGGGGATAAAATTTGTTTTAATGTGAATAGACTGCATATTATGAGGAACTGGTTGTTTTCTGCCTACTCCCCCATCCTCCCTGTCAACGGCCTACCATAGCACATGGCTCCACCCACCTAAATTTAAAGTTTTGGGTGTTGAATGGTATTCCTTGTCTTATGAAGGTTGCTTCTGGTTTTAATTTTTTTGGTCTGTAGACTCCTTGTTTTCGCCGCTTGTTTTGTTTTCTCTGTAATCATTGTTTCAGCAAATACTTCTGCTCTGGTGTTCCTTTTGTTTGGCCTGCTCTCACAAATGTTTTTGGCTACGTAGAGTTGGAGGGAGAGTGTCTCGGCTTGTGGGTAATGGCATAAGACTCCATGGCAGATTCGAATGGATGGTGCAGAGATTCCTACTTTCTTTATTTATTTGTTTTCCTTCATACTTATTGATTGGAATCATGTTTGGCACTGTGTTGTTGACTAGACACCTTTGGAGGCTGCCATATTCTATTCATCCCTAGTTAGTTTGATTTGCCATAGTTCCTTTTTCTCTTCTTGGTTTTTTTATTTGTCTACTTCACCAAGCTGGACTGGATGCGTGAGTTTCTCTGGTGGAGGATTGTTTATGGGGGTTATTGAAGAGGCTTTGAAACTTTAATTTAATATTGCAGAAAAAACATGCTTTTGTTGGTGCTAGCCGCGGTGTTATTGTGGAAGAATTAGAGGAGTGAAGAAAAAAAAACCTTGTGGGCTATGTATACTTCATTGAGGATAACACTTGCCCTAATCGTGGCAAGTCCTTGAGACCACATCTCTTGAGGCATTTTTTCAAACATTTTTCACGCTTGGTGTATGTCTCCCATGTTTTGCATACTCTCCTTCCTAGGCGTTGCAACTGAAAGGATTACCTTGGTCTCTTCTCCATTATGCTTGGATGGAGGTCCATTTCTATTGCAGAGTTGCTATCTTGGCTCTAGCCACGTGCATGTTTGTGAAGGTGGGTTGAGTAGGTTGGAAATCTATTGGCCACATATGGTGGAATCGGGTCATAAAATCAAACTCATTTTGTGCACAGATTGCAATCATTGCAGTTCTTGAGACCAAGTGTTCCTTTGTGCTTCATTTGAGGTCCATTCTCTGCACCATCCATCCCATTTTAGTGTACAAGCTATGAGGATGTTGGAAAGGTTATGTGAGTCCGGCTTTCCCCTCCCTTTTCTCACGTGTTTTTAAGTTCTTGATCCTTTTCATCAAACCACCCTTTTGGTGTATATAATGTAGTCATGGCCTTTGAGATCACATTCTTTTCCGTCTATTGAAGCTCACAGGTTTGGGAGCTCCCTACCTATGCCAACGTGGGATTGAGTGGAGTTTTGGTGCCTAGAATGTTGTGGACGGAGATCCAACTAGCGGTTTGTTGCTGTTGATCCGTGCAAAGGTCCATGCGATCGGTGGATGCTAGAAACTAGGCAAGATAACTCTACCTTTGCTACAATTACTAAGATTTAAAAATATCATGAAATAGAACTTCCTTTTCCCTGATTTTGGTTTGTTTATGCTGCTTTGTGGTGATTTTGTTCGCCTTGCGAGAAATCTCCCCTTTCCCCTTGTAATTTTCTTGTTTTGGTTGTAATCGTTGTCAATGTTAAAGTGAATAGCATAGATCTATTTTCTTTATTCCTCCTGCGTTGGCCATTGTGTTTTCTTGCCAAAGTAAATGACCTCCTACCATCATTAACCACATTTATGTGTTTGAGTAACAAGGTTAGTAAGCCGGTTATAGCTTGTAAATGTTGTGGTGAAAGAAAACCTGATGTATCCTTAAACCTCTTGCTCTTCATATGAGCTTACTATATATAGTTGTTCTTTTTATTTCATGTAGGTTGAGCATCATTCTGTGGGTTATGACAACCTGAGTTTAACGAACAACCACTAGATTGAACCCGATCCAGGATGATTATAGTTTTATGGGCACCTATTCACCCTCTTGAGTAACGGCAACAAATTTCGTAATGTTATTTGTTTCCTTTAGTGTTACCCAACCACGATGAAGTGCGGTTGTTGAGGTATCTTTGGAAGACCTTGTTCTTTTTTCTTTGACTAGGTAGGCGGCCCCTTCATTATCCATTAATTCCCGCGAGTCTACAAAACTGTACATGTAGTTGATTGTTGTGTGTTTGTTATTATGTGTGAAGAGAGGGTATCGTGGCTAAGGTACACGATTGCTTAGTCTTTATTCACCTTGGTTTTCCCGTAGAACTGATTAGAATCCTGGACATTTACCCAACCGCTGATGATCATCACCGTAGGTCCATATGTTTAAGTTCTTTCTTTAGGGAACTTTGACCATTCCCAGTGACCCAAAATCACACACATGAACAACACAAGAAAGGCGGGATAATTTTTTTGACTTGCTTCGACACATAACACGACACAACATGTCGTCACAAAGTTACAACTAACTCTAAGAACCACTTGTTACTGGGGATGACCACAAGGTCAAGACGGAAACGTTCACACCCAAAAGGATAATACACTGTAGAGTAGTTCACTTAAAGTCTTCTCCTTTATAACAATTATTTGTTTTATATATTTATTTGATAAAGATGGTAATTTAATTCCACAAGGCCATCTATTCACACTTACGTTACTAGAACTCGTTCATGCCCTTATGACAACATCGGTTCACGTTCAACAAACTTAAGAGAAAATTACAAGGTACCTTGGATAAAGTTAAAGGAAGAAGGTCAATTGAGTTCACCCTTAAGACGTCATTAGTTCTTACTGAGGTTTAATTGGAGCTTGAGGTTTTATACGTAATTATTAACGCTCTTACTTAGGCTTCACCGAAAGAGCTTATCAAGAGGAAGCTACTTACTTTTAAATAGGCTGAGAGATAAATTGAGTGGTTTCTAAATTTTCTTCTCTTACTTGTTAAATATTATTAGAAACTAACCATTGTTTTAAGCGTTCACCAAAAGAGTAGGGTTTACTAGTTTAGCTAGGGATATCACGTGATATAATTTCACTTTGCAAGGATAGTCTCACTCTTGATTACTTAAGGCATTGTTTGTTCTCAAGGGGATCTCCTCCACAACATATTTCTTTGAATAAAACTTTTAGGTAACTTCTGTAAGGAAAATCCACCCCATTAAAACTTACATATAACACATCAATACAAAGTCTTAGAAAGATTTAAATTAACACTTACTTCTCAAGATCAAAGTTTTACAATGCTTATGCCAGTGAAAAGATTGAATGTTATTTCTCACTGAGAAGAGTTACCAGTCAAATTACAAAAAAGACAAAACTACTTCTTCATGTAATTCTCCGAACAATTCCAGGCAAGAGGTCATATAAACTCTTTGCAAGCAATGTTACACAATTTACAACACATTGGACATTTTTACAAGGAACTTCATAAATTGTACAGATGAAACTTTTACACTCTTTTCCTCTAGTCTACTCGCATAATCCATCTGCACAAATATTAACTAGAGTCAGTTCGCTAGAACTGAGCATGTTAAGACTACCCATTGCAACAGTAAGCTAACATTTTATAATATCATGAAAGTAAAATTCTAAACTCAAGAATGGATCAAATCACAAACCACTAATCAATATGTTTCACAAGATGAAGAGATTTATACCAGCCAACAAGGAGGAATCCCAATATTCAAGTGAGAGAGATATTCCAAAGATAATCAAGGTAAGACCTTATTGGTGAAGACAACAAGGCTGAGAGTATTGAGATTTCAGTCATGTAATCCTATGGATTACGTGATTGAAATCTAACACCCAAACATCATTCTATTATTATTAACCAAAAAGATAATGATCAGTCAAATTACTTAACATATTCAAATATCATTCTATTATTATCAACCAAAAAGATAAATAGAATGAACCCATAAAGCATGGGATTTTTTTATTTTTTTTCAACCTCCATATTTCCCTTTACTTAATATTTATCTTTTTTTTAAAAAAGAATCCCTTTAAGACAACCTGCACGAGAGACTATTAAGCATATGAGAATGCTAATATTAAGACATAATCAATAAATGATTTACCTAGAAACTTCTTGAACTTCAAAAGGATTAGCTAGCGGTTCGGTATACTTATCCAATTTTCTATAGAATATAGAAAATGTAACAGTCAAAGATGCATGCAGATTACTCTCATTCAAAAATTGCTTGGTAACAAGACTGCATTCACACACATCCTTGTTTTAGGAAGAATATAGACCCCAACCATATATGAACACAAATCAGTCAAAGATTAAAGTTAACCTCACTCGACTGAATAGACCAATATACATATAATACTCACAACACAATAACTGAATCGGAAGATTCAATATACCAAGTAATTCTCACCGAACCTAATTATTTTTCTTCAAGAAGTTAAATAAATTAGATTCTATCCAACTAAATTACATTCAACAACTATAGTTTGGATTATACAAGCAAGGATCAAGAAAAAGTCTTTTCACCAAAGGTTGTTATTATCTTACATCACATAATCAGTAATAAACCCGTAATCCACCACTCGTATGATCATTGTAAGAGTTAAGGACTTAGCTCACTAAAATATATGACTGAGTCTATTCCTACCTTTTCCATTTTCATACAAGTCTAACCCAAATCGAAGAAAGGTAACCATTCTACTTTCATACATGCCTCAGTCAACATTTACTCAGAAAATCCCTACCTGAATTATTGAAGGTTTGCTAAGCTACATAATGGATTTAATAGAAACCCATTTCATTCGATACTTGAATTTAAACAAGCAAGGGATAGTCTGTTGAAAATATAAGTGAATCGACACAAGATCCTCTACAGTGACCCAACTCAAGTCACCAATCACAAGGTTTACAGTCAGCGAAGGAGGGATACAAAGCAAAATACTCTTCCTACGAACTAAGCCTTCTCCTCCATCTCTATTTCAACATATGAATAGCTTGGGCATACCCATCTATTTCACGACTGTCTACTCAACCTATTCTCATAGTCGTTCCAAAGAAAACATCTGCTACTACAGAGTTCGCTTGAACTCTTTTATCTTATGATACAGTGACTCACGTCACAGGATCTGTATTGAGCAGTCAATATTCCACTCACGTAGGCCTCTAAGAAAAAACATCATGCTCACTATGCGAGGTCTACACACAGATTCAGCCCAAGAAATGCTTTTACCAAGACAAAAACAAACATTTAGCTTAAATCTGGTCATGAGTCAACAAATCTACAAATATCCACTAATGTTATTCATGGCTCAAGTTTATATCTGCTACTATTGGTTTAAAAATCGAACTCAATGGCCATTGTTCACTATTGTCTCTAAACGTCACCCGAATTTGAAGAATTAAGCAGAAAACACCCAGGTTAAAGATCTAACACCCACAGTATAAAACTTCAACAATTATTTTGCTATCACATAGTAGTTACTCTTTTATTTCGAAATGAAAAAGCGAGGCAGAAAGGAATGTATACATGCTATCACAGTT
Source organism: Taxus wallichiana var. yunnanensis (assembly GCA_018340775.1). Taxonomy (NCBI): domain Eukaryota; kingdom Viridiplantae; phylum Streptophyta; class Pinopsida; order Cupressales; family Taxaceae; genus Taxus; species Taxus wallichiana. The sequence goes on from CM031237.1 coordinate 340,982,503, forward strand.
GCTATCAGGGTATGAAAACAAACAAATCCCAGTAGTCCTTCCTTTCCTTCAATCTGGGTCGATTCACAAGGAAAAGAAGAAGCCCATTCTATATGCCATAACAGAAAAAAAATAGAAGAACATTCATTTCATGACATAATAAAAGGGTAGCAGAAGATTGCAAGGGGCAGGTTTAACATGCCTGGTTTAAAACGCCATCTCCATAGAGAATCTTTGCAATAAATTTCATCAGGTCTCCTGGTAACACTCTTACTGTCACTTAATCGATTTTGATAAAAAAATATCTTGAAGGAGAATCCCGAATTTGAGGATGTAGTCGATACTGAACAGATAACATCATAGTTGGACAACCTGCTTGTTGGAGGTGCTCAAAAAGGCTTCTACCTTACTGTAACGTGCTCGCCTGGCTAAAATCTGCAGCGTAGGCACTGCTGTGGATCCCCGACAAGAACACACCTCGCAGCGCCCAAGGAAAGTGGAGGTAATACGTCTACTTCACTAGCTTGCCTTCATCTCTAACCACCATACACTTGCAACGGCCACGCATGGCGAAAGTTCCCTTCGTTTTAGTTTGTTGAAAGCCAAACTCCGTTCTCAGCAACACTTGGCATAGGCAGGGAGTTTTGCGGCCATGGCAAGGAGAGGAACAACAAATGAAGAGCTCCCAAAACCTGCGACTCCATTGGATTGGGGTTTTCACGCCATTCATCCCAAATCCCAACAACTCTCCTCCTCCTCGCTCACGCGGCGTAACAGGTTAAAGAGAGCGTAGCAAAAGACGTAAGAGATTTGCAAATCACAGAAATAAATGAAGGTGGGGCGGCTGGCAGAGGTAAGGCCAGTGGGAGATGGCCACGCACCAGGTCTAGATGGCAGAAGGGGGTGAGGGACGGTAGGGCCTTAGGCACAAGAACCTAAAATTTTGATTTTAATTCAGTCTCCTCCAACCTGCGCCACACACCTACCCCCCTTCTTTCCCACGCAACCACAGCATTCCTTTATTTATTTATTTTTACTTATATTTTATTTTATTTCATCTTATTTTATATCTATACATGTGTGTGTGTGTGTGTGTGTGTGTGTGTATATATATATATATATATATATATTTGTTTTAAAGAAATACTAAACCAGTTAGTTTGTTTTTTAAAAAAGCAAACCGAAAGGAAAACCAGCAACCTAGGAAAACTATTAAAATATTAATAATGTCGACAGTCCAGATCGACACTAATAATAGACGACAATGATCGACTATTCATAACAATCCCCCTCTTTTTTTTTGTAAAAACAAATATAAGAATCTCTTTTTAAAAGGGACATACCCTAAAATACTAACCTGCCATACAAGCCATCTACCAGGCTTCGAACACGCAAATTTCCATTAAATAGGGAAAAAGTAACGGTCGCCACGAGGCCAGCACAGGAAGCGTCAACAACGACACGAAGGGGGAAACAAATTAGAGGTTACACTCAAGATGAACACGGAGCAAAGACTACCATGGCGCCAAGACAGGCAACCCCTTCTTCAGCGCGGGATGGGGTTCGTCCTACAACACGATTAGACGAAACAACTAGAAGAAATGCTACGAGATAATATAAAATATCGATGATGATCGAAATTAAGGTAAAATAATAATACTTATAAAATAAGGGCCGATCGATCATTAAATTAAAATAACATCATTACCATTACATATTATAATTATATATATAATTTCTACCCACATTAATATTGACCAACGATTGAGCTTAATAATGCGACAACAAGATCCCCTTGTAAAAAGGATAACGCACAGGACATTACACAGTCCACAAAAGGGAGGTGTCGATAACGACTCGAGGACGCCAGAAGGAGAGGGAAGGTGCTAAAACATCGCTGAGACAAGGTCTAAGACAACAGAATTACACACAGTTGTTCGACGCCCAACAAGGGAAAGGTCACTACGCCAAGAACCTGGGTAACCGCCAAACGGGGCATTACAATCCCTTATGAAGCTTAAATTGTAACTAAGGTTTTTGTCACCGAGATTTGTAGTTTCATGTGTGTATTATGGATAGTATTCCTTTATTTTCAGAACTACCTTGGCATTTTTCTACTAAAGATGACTCTTGGGGCATTTTCATAATTTTGCATCTCACCGATTTTTAATTGACATTTAGATGGCGTACGTGCGTTGATATCTTTTTGACTTAGGATAGAACGGTTAAGAACACTAGGGATAGTTGGGGTATTTATATATAGATGCATTGTTGATTTATAGTTGAAGTTGATGTTAATTTAATGGCTTATGGTGATACTTACAAGTGCAATCTTACTTTTGAATGTTTTGAAATTGTCAACGAGGGGCACTCTAAAAGGACTTGTGATGGTAGGTAGTGATCCACACTATTTTAAAACAAAAATATAGACTTATAGAGAAGGTTTGGAAATCCCTAGTGTGGCAAAACTTGGTTTGATGTTTAAAATGTTAACTTGTATGTTGGAACTCTCTTTTACTCTCACTTGTCATTACTATCCTATAAGGGTAGTGGCCTCTTCTTAAATGATTGTGAAATTCCTTGGAGTCAATGGCCGAAACTAGTATTATCTTCTTCCCCTTGTTAAACAATGTTGAGTGGTGGTCGTGTATTAGTTCTCACCCTTGAACATATATGATTACACGATTAAAAATTTAACACACTCGACCTTTCATGTTAACCTTGAAATCTGTGCTTCCTCCTGGATTTATTGTTTTTGTATCGTTTCTGAAAATGAGTATCGCAGCTTGTGCTTTTGGTACTTGTTTATGAAGGTAGATTGTTTGGTTTGAATATCAATACTAAATATTTTAACCTAATTGTTTATTTGATGGAAATCATGTTACACTAGACTTTTGTTTCTCACTTATCGACCATTGTCCGCTTCAAATGATTGGTTAATTTTTGTTGCTTTGAGATAATGTTCATAACTAAAGTCTAAGGCTTTCTTCTTAGATTGGCATGAGGGGGAATTTTTGTTTATCTTAAGGGGTTGTTAGAATTTAGAGCTTCGAGCCACTCATTGGAATAGAATATTTTATCCTTTCTTGATTTTGTTAGATATTAGCTTATTGTTGCTTTGTGTAGTGTTATCTTGCTCAGTTATCACGAATTGACTCGGAGTTAATAATGTGTCAGCAGATGGCTTATGCGAGTAGATGAGAGAATGACTTGTAAAATATTGCATCAAAATTGTTTAAGAAGTTTTGTTATATAAATACTTTTATGTTGTAAGATTCTTGTATGGGTTATGTGGGGAATTTAGAAGAAAACTAGTGCCTTAGTATTATCTGTTGTGGAGTATTGTTGTCGTGACCTTTGAAACTTTGGCTTGTTTTGTTATCGTGGAAAGTATAAAAGTTGAATATAGCATGGTTATGGGTGATTCTAATGTATTATAGAAATTCTAAGAATATTTTAGTGTGGCGTTACCAATGTTATGACTCTCTTGTTCCCTAGTCATGGTTCCTTAGAGTTGGTTTGTCCCTTTGGGTTGTGCGTCATGTTGGAAAAAAAATAAAACTTGATGTAACCATGTATATTTTTCACAAAAGAGTAATGGTAAACTTTTCTCTAGAATTAAAATGTTGTGTTGTAAACCCTTCTAAGACATAGTAACAAGGAAATTCTAAGCATAATAAAATGGATGGATGATCCTTATAAAAGTTATAAAAATTAAAATAAAATATGTATATACGAATAAATTAATGTAAATGTGATCTACTTGATAACAATTGAGCCCTTAAGAGATCAAGAGGAAACTATCTTTTGTAATAAATATATATTTACCTTGTTTTCCCCAAACTAAACTAATCAACATTATCCTTTATAGTGAATTCTTATATGGTCTTATGGTGAAATGAATGATTAGTTTCTGGAAGATAATAAGGTTGTATAAGTAGGAAGAAATGTATTAAGAAACCCTTCAATCTCCCTCAATTGTTCGAAATGTAAATTGTTTTCCTTTGTAAAACCTAATCAAGCAAAGTCTAAATGGAACTTTTAACCAATCTTGATAAATTATTAGCCTCATTAAAAGCGGGTTAATAAGAAATGAGACCCTGAAGATGAATTCCATTTGAACTGGTTCCGTTAACACTTGCCTTGACTCATGGTGATCCTCCTTAAGTAATGTTAAAATTTTGATCCTTAACAAAGAAGGTTATTGTTCTGAATCTAAATCGGTACTTTCCCTCAATCGGAGCTTGTGCTTATCCCAGTCCATTAGAGGTGTGGAATAAGTTTCATGGGCTTGAGTAAGATTAATTAACCTTGTGAGAGATGGAAAATGTTCTTAAAACAAATGAATTAGGAAAGTTATTGACATATGATTGATGATCCTCTTTTAGAAAGCTTGGTCTTAAACTATTTGGTCAATAGTATATAAGAAAGAATTTCTCCCTTGTGAAAAGATTTGTGCGAATCATTACATGAATTTTATAAGAACGTAAGTTAATATTTAAGAGACATTTTAGTAAACAAGAAACCTTAACAAGACTTTCCTCGTGGGATGCCCTAAATTGTAAGTGTGTTCTGTGGTTGGACTATTACGTTGTGTCTTGTCGAAAGGGAAAGTGAATTGTTCGTGATGGGTGTCATATGTTCCCTTGTGCCTAGGTGGTCATTGTTGTGTCAAGCTTATAAAGAGTTAGTTGTAGCCCATTGTGATCACTGTGGTGTCGTGTAAACTCCTAGCAAGTCAAAAAAAAGTTATCTGAATTTTTCAAAGTGTTGTATTTGTGGGTGTGTTTTTAGCGGGCGTTACAGGTTCCCTAAGGTTTTCCGTGTTACCACGGGTCATGCAAGGAATGTCAGTTTTGTGGTACATTTGGGTGTGGCACTCCATGCGCATAAATTTTGGGGCCATAATTTTATTGATGTTTCATAATTCCAAAGGAAGTAACGTTTTATTGTTCGTTAGAGTTACATTTCCTAATAATTAACTTTTAATTTCTAAATGCAACAAATGATGAAAGCGAGATTTAGTACAAGAGAAAAAAGGGAAATTCCATACCGTTTTTACGATTGATGAAGGCATCTGCCTAGGTATATTTGTTTTTCATGAAATTTGACCAACGAATCACATTTGGTTGAGAGTTTCTAATGCCTTTTTCCACAAATCCATTTTGTGCATATCCAACAAGCATGACATTCAATGAATCCATTTTTTTGTTCTTCATTCCCATGCATTTTGTCAAATAGTCCACGTGCCTTCTCTATACTGCCACTTCAAATGGAACAAAAAATGGTCCTTAGACCCACGTTTTCTCCCAAGTATTTTTACAAAAATAGTATGTATGCCTTGTGCTTGCATACATATTTACCATTGCACAAGCAACCATATCCTCAGGTGAAAATAAACATCTCTGATGTTATGGCGGCCAAACCATACCCTGCTCCATGGTCCCCATTTGGAAATTGCTCAAAGGATACTAAAAAGGTTGCAGAGTCAGACTTTGCACCTATCACCTGGGTTTTCCTGAAATATTTTACAACACAATAAAGGAATGCATTTTGTGCATATCCGACAATCTTGAAAGTCCATGAAACAAATAAATTTTGGTACATTTCTTTTGAAATACCTAATGCATCATTAGGAACACCATTTTTGGTTATGTTGTATTCATTTGTAGTCCAAATGACCATATTTCTTATAGACATTCTGTCAAACAGTTCACATGCCATGTGTATGCTCCCACATTTTGCATCCATGTAATATAAAGCACTTGTGATTCTAACATCTGACAAAAACACCCTTTTCATTAAGCTATGACGGATATCCATGCCCTGTTCCAAGCTCTTGCTTTGGCTTGCGTGGAGAAGAAAGATGTTGGTGGGTTGTGGAGGGAAGGGTAAGGAAACAGAGAGGGTTCATTTGCAGAGAAGAGTTCAGAAAATTATTTCTGCAACATAGGGTGCTTGATTCCTACTAAAGATTGAGATTATAGAAATCATTAGCCAAGCTATGTTCAGATACCAACTGACAAAAACCATGGATTTTGGAATGTGAAGTGAAAAATAGAGGCGTAGTGATCGATCTCCAATCCTAGATCAACGCTTGCTTTGGGTTACTGGGAAGAACAAGGCCTTTGAATAAGCTGGTTCTTCCATGGCATCAAATGTTGGAAGCTCCATCTCTGACTGTTGACAAGTTCATTCCTAAAAAGTCAAAATGTCTACCAAAAGAATCTAGTCCAGACCATCCTCGGCTCAGAGTAGTGGCATTCGTGACTCCCCCAATTCAAGCTTTTTATCTATTTATTTAATTATAGGAGCGCCGAACCCCTGTTTTATCATTGTTAATAAAACAGCGCTTCACTTTTCCACTTGCTGCAACTATCCAATTACTGCTAAATTACAACGTTAACTTAGGTTTCAACATCGTTTATGACTTTGGATCTGAAATAAAGTGCAAGTATTATTATGCAAGGAACGTGAAAGGTCTGAGAGGACGTTAATGGAAGCCCATGGCCTGTCCACACTCCTGCCGCACGCCACCACCTGCCACCAATTTGCCTTCCCACGCAAAACAACCCACGTGCCTTCACATGGAGTTATGTACTCCAATTACCAACCTCGCCAGCTCAAATCCCCTTTTTTATTAATATTTTGATCTTTGTTTTATTTATTTATTTATGTTTATTTTATTTTTTTAAATATCTTTTTTTTGTTAAATAAGTGATTGTCAGAAGGGGTTGCTGATTATAGAGAGGGGAAGAAGAAATCGGGGCATTACAATTGGTAATTTGGAATCACCAATGGGGTCCACACACACACATATATATATATATATATATATATATATATATATATATATATATATATATATATATATACACACACACGTCCACACACATAAGGTCAACCAAGGGTTATCCGTGGCTTAATATTTCCGGCTCATTCATTCGCTTATGCAATTTGAGGTGTAATTTTGAAACTCGTGTTCTCCTATGTGTCCTGTAACCTGCACACCAATTTACACATCAAACATACATGCTCGATATAATAAAATAATAAAAACGATACCACACACATCAATAATTATTTCACTTATGACTAATAATCCGAATCAATATTGTTTTAAAATTTATTAGTCAAATATATTAAAAAATGTTATTTATGTTTTTAAAAATTATTACATGGAAGTATCATCGAAAATCTTATCAACCAAACTAATGTTTTTATAATTCCTTTGAATAACTTAAAATCATTTGAAATCGTTAATTATTTCACATTTCTATGAAATCTTTACATATTTCACATGATGAACAACAACAATGGTAAATGAAAAAAAAATGAACTTGTCTATTAAATTTACAAAATCTTAGAAATAATCGAACTTAAATACATAAATGAGTTATGATTATGCTAGTCCCATAATCAGAGCTTGCAATGGCAATATGAAGTTCAACAAGTGTAATGCGAAGTTCGAATATGTAATGTAAAGTTTAAAATATAATGTTTATATATGTAATGCACTTTAAGACCATTGCGAATTTGTTCATCTACACACATTACAAACATTGAAATAAACAATAACCCTAAATGTCATCAACTCAACGAATTAATTCATATGACCATGCCCCAACTATTTCTCCTATTGAAGGGGCCACCATGTAAATCCATATGCTTGTGAATATTCTCCCCGCAATGACAGAGCCTATAGTCCTTGCAGGGTTCAATGATGCCCCGAAATTGGGCTATAAATAACAAAACAAACTAGATATTTAGAAAAACAATTTCAAGCATTATTGATTTAAGAATTTATAGATGGAATGTTGAGGTTTGATTATGAGTAAGAATGAAATACCCACTCTGAAAGTACAACCAATGCAACTGTCGCTCCCACTCGCTAATCCTCCTAATTCTCCAACTTGTTAAATTAAACATTATACTTGCTTAAAATATATATATTTTGAATTATTGAATATATTTTGTAGACTATATGAATTGTTTTATTTACACACATCCTTCTTTTTGGGAGTTATTTATTATTGATATATGAAAAGTATTTTGTACATACTAGTACATCATGTAAAAACCATTCTACAAAATAAGTTTAGGCCTTAATAATTAAATAAAAAATTAATAATGTATCGAATTAAATTCACACTAGAGGCTTGAAGTAAAAATATATTAAGATGGATAAAATAATATCCGATTGCACGAGATACACGTGATTTAATATAAAATCCGATTCAACTCATTTAGATAATACATATCTTATTTATGCAATGTGACAGTCCTTAAAATCATTCCTTCTTACCTTCATGACTCTACGATATAGTTTTTCTCTTGTAGCCTCAATGTCAATAAAAGATCGATTAAGAAGATAACTTACCCAATCTTTATCACAATATATTTTGTTGAATCTCATCCAAAGGATGTCTATTCTTCAACTCATATTTAAAGAATAGAATCGCTTCACGCTTATCTTACCTCTCGTGATATGACATTTTCCAAGAGGATATTTATCAAATATTCATGAGAGTAGAAGACAATATGAAATTATATTGTAATGAGACACACTACAAAAAAAAAGTTCAACTTATCAATATTATTATTTTTGATGGGAAACCAACAATTTTGCATAGATATTGGTTGTTTTGTCTCATGTTAGAGTAAAGATTATGTTTACTTGATATACACTTGCTTTGAGTAAACGATATTTATATCAAATCCTTCCTTTTAGATAAGCAACAACAATTAAGAGACATCTAGTTCATCAAAATTAGGTATTCGAGCAACTTGTATCCTGGTAGCCGATGACTTAATAAGCCACCATCCTAATCATTAAACTACACCCATACTTTCGATGATCATTAAATAATTTGAAAGTTTTATGATTAATATATGATATGAAATATAGAGACAAGTGTCTAATGTTATAGACATCATTACACACCCTCTAAAATTTGAATATTTACTTGTATATAGTATAGTCTATGACACACACTTCAATTTTGTTGTGCTTTATGCATCTCACTCTACAACAATCCTCACCATAAAATCATTAGGAAACTTATTACCTTTTACTATCTTAGAAGTTTATTCATTCACAATCGTCTTTTCAGATGTTTGGAATTTTTTTTTTTGTTTTGCAATCTCTACCTCTTACGTTTATATGGCTATTCACCTCCTTCAATTCCAATGCAATGTATTAGCTTTAGTTTATTTCCCTTTTTGTTTCTTCTCCTATTTTATAATTAATTGAAAAACAAATACAAATTTTGTATTTATAATTTGGCATTATTTGGTTTCGAATATTACAAATAAATATATTCAAGGAAAATTGGGCGGCGTAAGGTAGGATACGTAACCATAATATTCGAGCAGTTTTTAAACCAACAAGAAAACCATGTTTTATTTTTTCCTCCGAATTTGTCAAACAATCCATTTTTTATGAAGAAAAAACCATGTTTTATTTTTTCCTCCGAATTTGTCAAACAATCCATTTCTTATGAAGAAAAAAAAGCAGTCAAACGATTATAAAATTCGGCCGATCTTATCAGCTTTATCCTTATGTTGGGCTTTGTCGATACGCACAATAGAACACAATCTGGTGTTAAATAGATTCTCCAAATCTACGTTTTTTATTTGTTACAATCATTAAAAAAATTGTATCCTAAGAATTTGTAGGGTTTTTTCATGTGAAGAGATAACATCTATATGGCGAACATAATTTTTTTATTAGTTCAAAGAAAAGATAAAAGGAAAGATATTCATGTACCGCCCGAGTGACCAGCGTATCCATCATGTAGGTTCGAGTCAATACGAACTGCGCAAAACTTTGACCGGGCGATTCATTCTTGCATCCAAATTAGACCTCGAACACGCAACCCTTGCGCCCTATTTCCTATGTCCCACCACCATGTTGCGCACTCATGTATGAAAGACTACAATACTGGTTCTTTTTATAAAAATGCAAACGGAAATTTGACTGGAATAGGTAACAACATCTTCACCAAATCTCGATGCTGTGCATCTCCATCACGGGCATGCATGCGAAGGAAAATTCTGCATCTAAGTAATTTAATATTAATTGACCTAAATATGATATTTAGAGTATGTTGTCATGTTAAATGTCTAGCATAAAAATTAGAAATTTTGGCCATGATAATGAAGCTCACACTCGAAAACTCCCCGAACCGGGTAATGTGAATCGACCTTTGGCCAATCTTTGACTATGTAAACCCCATCATGGTGAGAGGGATGTGTCAAATGAAATTTTAAAGTGTATTTAATGTGCAGGTAAACTAGAAAGAGACAATGCATATATTTATTTTGATTCACTTGGAAGGAGTTGATCACACACGCCCAAAAAGGCCAATTTTCAAACTTCGACACTTGCAAAGCACCTCCTGGATGTACCAATAAGATATAATGCCTCAAACAAGTGTGTGATAGAGCTATGTGACCATTCGAGGATGTTCGGAGAGTTCGGAAGAAAATCAAGGTCTTTATGAGCAAGGTCTTGGGAACCGCATGTTCTAAAAAAATTTAGTCGCCTTGTTTCAAGAGTTTTAGGAGCCACAGTAAAGAGTTATAATCTCATACCCAAGGAATTGAGAGATAAAATATCCTACTTCATGTTGGAATCATGAAGGAAATATCGTAGGAATTTTGAGGGGTGGAAAATCATCGAGCCAGTGACACAAAGACCCTTATAAGTCGTAACTTGTCCAAGGGTTTGCAGGAGACTCGCGAAGATTTGAGAGCCTAATCAAATCTCAAATGAAAGTGTATTTAGTGCTTTTTGTAGCCCATATGATTTGTTAGTTCATGGTGATCGTAAAATCCTCCTATCACTCAATTTAGTGGCTCACACCTCAAGGTAAAAGTGGAAATTTGGGTAAAACATGATGAATAAATAATTTTTAGGACTTCTAAATATTCTCATTAGATTCATTTTCCCTTTTATATAAATTTTCATATATTATACGACCAAATTTCATTAAGTTTTGACTACGAAAAATGAAGAAATGCAATTTGGTCCTATGACACCAATGTGGTACTAGCCGAAACATGTGTTATTGGCCGAAAACAATAAAGAGGTGTTACCGGACGGTAAAAAAAAATATGTATTACGTCTCAAACAATATTTTGATGCCGATGGGACTAGGAAGATTTTGATGACTTCCGGAGAAAGTTTTTATGACAATCGGGAATAAGCGTAATGTGTTGAAAATCGGGAACAAGAAAAATGTGATACCGTCAGAACAAGAAAAACATCCTACCAACTCGAACAAGAAGAGTTTGTCGACGTACAACAATTGGAACACTAAAGGCCAATAATTTGAAAGGTCACAGTGGCGAAGGAACACCAAAGGTCGAAGATGAAAAGTCAATGATCACGAATGAAGGTGAAAGGGTCATGTGGGGAGACGAAAATTCAGTCGTAACACTATAAATATGAATGACGAACTCATTTTGAGGCAATGGTGAATACTTTTTACTAGCTCGATTGTATTTCTAGAAGAAATTGCCTTCATTTCACCAAGTATTCACCTATTGACATAAGGTATAAAATATCTTCCAAAGCTAGTGGTGTGTCCGATCCTAAATTTGAAGAATAGTTGTAATCTGATTTTAGACTTCCTATTAACCAAATTACAAGAAGAACATGTTGACCATACTCCCCATAATTTGATCTATTCACCTCCTTCAATTCCAATGCAATGTATTAGCTTTAGTTTATTTCCCTTTTTGTTTCTTCTCCTATTTTATAATTAATTGAAAAACAAATACAAATTTTGTATTTATAATTTGGCATTATTTGGTTTCGAATATGACAAATAAATATATTCAAGGAAAATTGGACGTCGTAAGGTAGGATACGTAACCATAATATTCGAAAGCTTTTTTAAACCAACAAGAAAACCATGTTTTATTTTTTCTCGGAATTTGTCAAACAATCCATTTTTTATGAAGAAAAAACCATGTTTTATTTTTTTCCTCCAAATTTGTCAAACAATCCATTTTTATGAAAAAAAAAAGGCGATCAAACGATTATAAAATTCACCGATCTTATCGCCTTTATCCATATGTTGGGCTTTGTCGATACGCACAATAGAACACAATCTGGTGTTAAATAGATTCTCCAAATCTACGTTTTTTATTTGTTACAATCACTAAAAAAATTGTATCCTAAGAATTTGTAGGGTCTTTTCATGTGAAGATAACATCTATATGGCGAACATAATTTTTTTATTAGTTCAAAGAAAATATAAAAGGATAGATATTCATGTACCGCCCGAGCGACCAGCCTATCCATCATGTAGGTTCGGAGTCAATACGAACCTGCGCTAAACTTTGACCGAGGCGATTCATTCTTGCATCCACCGACCTCGAACACGCAACCCTCGCGCCCTATTTCCCGTGTCCCACCACCATGTTGCGCACTCATGTATGAAAGACTACAGAGCTGGTTTTTTTATAAAAATGCAAACGGAAATTTGACGGAATAATAGTAACAACATCTTCACCAAATCTCGATGCCTGCATCTCCATCTAGGCATGCATGCAGTAAGTAAAATTCTGCATCTAAGTAATTTAATATTAATTGACCTAAATATGATATTTAGAGTATGTTGTCATGTTAAATGTCTAGCATAAAAAGTAGAAATTTTGGCCATGATAATGAAGCTCACACTCGAAAACTCCTGAACCGGGTAATGTGAATCGACCTTTGGCCAATCTTTGACTATGTAAACCCCATCATGGCCGAGAGGGATGTGTCAAATGAAATTTTAAAGTGTATTTAATGTGTAGGTAAGTTGGCAAGAGACAATGCATATATTTATTTTGATTTTTCTAGAAGGCGTTGATCACACACGCCCGTAAAGGCCAATTTTCAAACTTCGACACTTGCAAAGCACCTCCTAGGATGTACCAAGAGGATATAATGCCTCCAAATAGTGTGTGATAGAGCTATGTGACCATTCGAGGATGTTTAAGAGAGTTCTCGAAGAAAATCAATGTCTTTATGAGCAAGGTCTTGGGAACCGCATGTTCTAAAAAAACATTTAGTCGCCTTGTTTCAAGAGTTTTAGGAGCCCTGTAAAGAGTTATAATCTCATACCCAAGGAATTGGAGAGATAAAATATCCTACTTCATGTTGGAATCATGAAGGAAATATTTTAGGAATTTTGAGAGGTGGAAAATCATCAGACGCTGTGACACAAAGACCCTTGTATAAGTCATAACTTGTCCAAGGGTTTGCAGGAGACTCGTGAAGATTTGAGAGCCTAATCAAATCTCAAATGAAAGTGTATTTAGTGCTTTTTGTAGCCCATATGATTTGTTAGTTTATGGTGATCGTAAAATCCTCCTATCACTCAATTTAGTGGCTCACACCTTAAGCTAAAAGTTCAAATTTGGGTAAAACATGATGAATAAATAATTTTTAGGACTTCTAAATATTCTCATTAGATTCATTTTCCTTTTACATAAGTTTTCATATATTATATGACCAAATTTCATTACTTTTTGACCACGAAAAATGAAGAAATGCAGTTTGGTCCTATGACACCAATGTGTTACTAGCCGAAAACATGTGTTATTGGCGAAAAAAAACAATAAAGAGGTGTTACTGGATGGTAAAAATGGATGTATTACGATCAAACAATATTTTGATGCCGATTGGGACTAGGAAGATTTTGATGACTTCCGGAGAAAGTTTTTATGACAACCGGGAATAAGCATAATGTGTTGAAAATCGGGAACAAGAAAAATGTGATACCGGCGGAACAAGAAAAACATCCTACCAACTGGGAACAAGAAGATTTTGTCGATGTACAACAACTAGAACACTAAAGGCCAATAATTCGAAAGGTCACAGTGGCAAAGGAACACCAAAGGTCAGAAGTTGAAAAGTCAACAGTCACGAATGAAGGTGAAAGGTCATGTGGGGGAGACGAAAATTCAGTCATAACACTATAAATATGAATGACGAGCTCATTTTGAGGCAATGGTGAATACTTTTTTACTAGCTTTGATTGTATTTCTAGAAGAAATTTCCTTCATTTCACCAAGTATTCACTAATGTAAGGTATAAAATATCTTCCAAAGCTAGTGGTGTGTCTGATCCTAAATTTGAAGAACAATTGCAATCTGATTTCAGACTTCCTATTAACCAAATTGCAAGAAGAACATGTCAACAATACTCCCCATAATTTGATCATACTTTGTCTTTTGAGTCCCCTACTGATGGATTTGTGGTCAAACCTTTGAACTACATCCCCCACAAGAGGAAGTTGTTGAAGAAGATCTTGAAAGAATCGAATTCATTCTTGAAGGATTTTAAGAAGAAGAAGAATTTGAAGAGGAAGAACTACCAATGGCTCAACAAACACCGCTGCCCTGGGGAAAATACAGGTCCTTTAGCTCTCACCCCACCTCTGCATGATCTACCTAGAGGGTCGAGAAATGAATTTTCCCAAGTTTCATAGTGATGGGAAGAAACATCCAGATGACCACATTGCGGCCTTCATCACTTGCTTGTGGAGTGGTGTATGTTGGATATGAAGATGTATTAGGCCACCTTTTCATGGAATATTTGCAAGATGCGGTAGCACATGTGTTCTACCACTTGCACCGTCAGTCTATATCTAACTCGAATAAGATGAACACCAAGTTCGAAAAGAGATTTAAACCTGCAGAAGATTCTCATGGATTGTTGGTGTAGTGGTCTAAATCAAGAAAAACCCTTCAAACTAATGAGGAGTTTGTGGTGAAGTTCAATAGGTTTCTTTACAAGATTCCAAACAAATTAACCTATTGAAGATAACAAGCTAAGTTTTTCACAAATGTCCTAATTCTTGAGGTGAGTTATATGCTAAAAAGAACTCAACCAATGGATTTATATGAAGCACAAAATCCTGCAATTGAGGTGGAAGAGGATCTGATCATGTCAGGGAAGATGAAGAAAGGTCATGGTAAGGAGAAAGACAAAAGCTCAAATACAAGTATGATTGATTCATTAGTTCATAAATTGGCTAATGATGTCTTGTCTCTCAAGAAGCAATTGGCTCAAATTTCTATGAGTAGAGAGGCACCTAAGAAGAACTTTTCAAATAGACAAAGGATCATCCCACCGCCATAAATACTTTCTCTAGAGCCCCTCAGTAAATGCAGCTTATGATATACGGTGATGATGAAGATGAGATTGTTGAAATGATGATGATGATGAAGAATAATATGGGATTGAAATTGAAGAAGTTGATGATGTTGAGATTGGGTATTTTGAATACTCATATGGTGATAAAAGTTAAGGAGGTGAAGCACCAATTCTCCCTGTTTGACGTTCACTCGTTCAAGTTCTTCCACTACTACCCCCAAGAAGAAGAAAGATGCAGATTCTCTCGTGGCGACTCCATATAATAAAATAATCAATAGAGGATCTGCACTTCCACCTTCTATGGACTTTGCTAAAGAAAAACCAAACCTTGTGGCAGCCAAGAAGACCACAAATGAAACAAGTCAGTCTCCTAAGTCTACATCTATTAAAACATCTTCTTTGAAGGTTTCTAATGCTACTTTCAAAGTAGTAAATTTATCTAGAAAAACAAATTCGGTTCCTAATAAGCCCGTAGGAGCTTCCAAGTCTACCTCACATTAAAGTGAGCCCTATTTCCAAAGTAGTTTCTTCTTCCAAATATTTCACCACCTTAGATACATATGCATCGTCCTTTTTGATATCATAGATCATGTCAAAAGGTATAAGGTCCAAATCTTTGAGTTTGAATATTTGTAGACCCATCTAAAATAATTTGATAAAGTAGTCGAGTTTATCAAAGTTAGTAATCCAAAGCCCAAT
Source organism: Taxus wallichiana var. yunnanensis (assembly GCA_018340775.1). NCBI lineage: Eukaryota > Viridiplantae > Streptophyta > Pinopsida > Cupressales > Taxaceae > Taxus > Taxus wallichiana. The sequence goes on from CM031237.1 coordinate 340,998,338, forward strand.
GCTGTCACTCCCTCTTCCAAAGGTTACTATCGATTCCTCCTTCCCCATCATCTCAAAACATTCTAGCCCTAAGTACATCCATGTCTGAAAATCTTGAACCATTACACCTTTCTCTTATTATTGGAGGCTACCAATTAAACAAACTATCTATAGATTCGGTGCTTCTAGCAATGTCATGTCAATAAAAGTAGCTAATGCCATTTGTATGATTCTAACACGAGTTAAAGGTTGGTGTTATTCTATGGAAACTAAAGAAGTCCCACTTGTGGGAAGAATAAAGGATGCCCAAGTTGCTTTAGTTGATTTCCCTAAGAAGAAAGTGTTATTGACTATCCTAGTAGTAGACATTCCAACCTCATATGGGATGTTGTTGAGTAGAAGCTTCTACTAAGATCCGGGAGTAGAAATTCAAATATATTGGGCTTGAAAAATTATTCCAGGTCAAAGGCTAAATGAAAAAGTTTCTTCCAATGACAAAAATGAAATATACAGCGAAAAAATCGGAAGATCCTAGGGAAGATAATCTTTATCAAGATAACGTACATGGGATTTACTTCATAACTTCCGAAGGAAATGATGATGTACCTCTTATATTAGAAGAAGATGAAGGTAGACTATGAACTATGGAGTTTGATGCAAGTCATTGCAATTCAGGTTTCGAGTTCTTTGTGGTATTGATTTCCCCATCATATGAGTTGTTTCCTTTCGCTTTCAAGGTCTAATTTGAAAATACAAACAATACTACAAAATATGAAGCCCTTCTCTTAGGCATGGATGTAGTTGAGTCCATGGGAATCAAACAGTTGAGATGCCTAGGAGATGCAGAGGTAATTGTGAAACAAGTTTGGAATCAGTACCAAGTGAAGAATTCACGACTAAAAATTACAGGAATAGAGTATGAGATTACATTGAATCCTTTGATGCTTTCTCTATACAAGTTATTCCCTATGAAACATAATGAAAAGGATGATTGTCTTGTTGTGTAAGTATTTGATTATACCACACCCCTCTTTTGGTAAAAGAGATATTCCATAGAGATGGTTTTCGACCCGCTTTTCCCGATAATGTGACTCATTGGAAAGTTTTCAACGATCACAATCATCTCTTGGCCTTATTATAAAAAAGAGATAATTTGAGTATCCTCTTCTTCGAAGGAAAAAAACCCACATAGGGATTCAATGGCTAAAGAATATAAATAAAGAATCGAAGGGATTGATATAGAGGGCATACTCAAGCTGAAAGGTAATAAGATTCCTAAGGGCCTAGTCTCGCTTAAAGAATTGTTTAATAGGCATGATAGACATGTGACAAATAAAGCTAAGGAATTTCCCAAGAGCATTGCTGATTTTGAGAAGGTAAATATTGGAATGGAGATGCAACCTTGGTTTGTGAATATAGGGAGATTTTTCTCACCAAAGGAAAATAGAAACTTTGTTTCATTATTGAAAAAGTATTTAGATGTATTGGCATACTCTTATGATGAACTGAAATATTTCAAACTGAAAGAGATGCAACACACAATACCACTCAAGTATGAAGCAAAGCCATTCCGGAAAAAGCAAAGAAAATATAATCCAAATATTGCTAGAACAATCTAAGAGGAAGTGTTGAAAATGCTTAATGCAAGGATAAATTTTCCAATCCATCACTCTACATCGGTAGAAAATACTTTCCATGTCCGGAAGAAAAATGGAGAAATAAGGATTTGTGTTGACTTTTAGAATCAGAACCAAGATTCTCTAAAGGAAAATTATCCACTTCCAATTTGTTATGTTTGTGGAGCCTATTTTCATGTTAGAGTTTGGTACACCTTCCATGTGTTACACTCGGATACTTTTACGGCAGTCCCGTTATGGGCAAATTTTCATGGGTGGTTTATTAACCCATGGGTAATGGGTAAATCATTATGTTATGGGCTGTTTTGGGGCCCATGGTTTTTTCAGTACCCATTGTTTTGTAAAACTACCTCTTCGACTACCTATTGATGTACTTATAAATAGATGGACATACAATAGGATTTATATGAGTGTGTTTTGTGAAGGTGAATAGTGTGTGCGAATTCAAGTACGAATTCAAGAGGGTTTGTTGAGCGCGATTCGAACAAGATTTGATTACCAGTAATTGTGAAGACTGTTGGCTTATAATAAAATATGAGCAAGTGTTCTTGGTGGATGTAGCCCACATTGGGTGAACCACGTTAAATATTGTCTTCGTGTTGTGCATTTTTCATTTCTGTAATTCTATTCATACTTCTTATTATTGCGATTATGAGGAATTATTCCGCATTAGATTCTATTAATTCCTAACACAATCATGGATCATATTTTACAAGTAGTCACAGGTTCATAAATGATTTCAATGCTATATGGATTCTCCGCTACAATCAAATTGAATGTTCTCATAAAGATCAATATAAGAGTTCTTTTACAAGTCCGCACGGAACCTTTGGCTATAGGAAGACGTCGTTTGATCTCATCAATGATGGGGCCACATTTCAAAGACAAATGGATTTGGATTTCAAGGATTTGAAGAATAAATGTATTATCAATTATCTCGATGATCTCATAGTTTTGTCTAAAAAGAGAAAGGAGCATTTGATACACCAAGAAAAAATTTCGCTAAGGTGTCGAGAACATGGTATATCATTGAATCTGAAAATTTCAATATTTAGAGTGATTAGTGAAGGAAAGCTCTTAGGACATATTGGGAATAAGGAGGGAACAAACATTGATACGAAATATTACTAGCCATTCAAAATATCTCCTTGCCTACAAGAAAAAAGGGGTCCATTCATTATTTTGTAAAGTCAACTTCCTCCGCCACTTTTTCTAGATTTTTCTCTGAGTTGACAAGGCATATTACTAAAATTATGAAGCCTCAAGAGAGTTTCAAGTGGAGTAAGGAGGGAGAAAGAATCATTCGAGGATATCAAAAAGGCCATAGCCAAAGCTCCAACCTTGGTATACCCTGATTTCAATAAATATTTAATTTTGTATTGTTATGCATCTGAGCACACTATTTCAGTTATTTTAATTCATAAGAATGAGTAAGGGCTTGAGGCTCATATTGTCTTCATGAGCTACCCATTAAAGAATCATGAGTTCAAATACTCCTCCATATAAAAGCATGCTTATGCGGTGGTCAAGGAAATTAAGAATTTCACATTCAATATACTACACTCTCACACCATTGTAATGGATCTTGGATCATGTATAAAGTCTATGTTGAATCAACAAAATATTGGAGAAAAAGATGAAACCGAGTGTCAAAGATTCAAGATTATGACCTAGAAATAAGGTCATGTAATTTTATTAGGGTAGTGGGTTATGAAAATTGATAGCTGAAGATGGGTCCCTCATGAATAATTATGGAGACAAAGAATGACATTGCTATGGATGCATAAGTAAGGACCTTCCCATAGCAATATTTGTAAATACCACCAATAAGTGGTACAATGATATTTCCTACTTCCTTACATATGGTGATTTTCTCAAGCATATGGAATACAAGTAAAGAAGAGCTCTAAAACTCAAAGCTCCAAGGTACGTGATTTGGAATCATGGATTCTATAAGAGAGATCTTGATGGATGTTACTTAAGGTGTGATGACAAAGAGCAACAGGGGCATCTCGCTAAAAGCATATCATGACCAAGCTTGTGGTGGACATTTCTCTGCCATTGTCACTACACACAAGATCCTTCAAGGAGGTACTATGTGCTTACTCTCTTTAAAGATGCTCAAAAATGGGTGTTTAAATGTGATCGTTGTCAAAAGTTTGTGGAAGACCACAACTCGCTGCACTTTCACTCAGACTAGTTGTGAGTAAAGAGCCTTTCTAAAAATGGGGTATGGACTTCATTTGTTCTCTCAATCCTCCTTCTAGTGCATGTCATATTTTCATTCTCACAACAATAAATTACTTCACTAAGCTGGTGGAGGCCATACCAGTCAAGCAAGCCAATTTGGAAATGGTATGTAACTTCATCAAAGACAATATTATTGTCCATTTTGGCATTTCATAGAAAATAGTTGTTGATAATGCCACTTATTTCTCTTTTATGGAATTAAGTGAGTTCTGTTATGGATATAGAATATCCTTAACTCACACATCCCGATTATTAAGGGAATGGTCAAGTAGAATTTAGTAATAAGAATCTTGTGATAATTGTGAGGAAGCTCATAGATCATAATCAAAGAAATTGGCATAAGAAGCTATATGATGCAAGTATGGGTTGAGCGGATAACTCCAAAAATAGATATTGGTATCTCTCTGTTCCAACTCCTATATGGGATAAATTTAGAATTTCTAATAAGCCGTAGAGTTACGAGAATTGTAATTGATCAAAGAAACATAAGATATTGAGTTCAAAGAATCACTTTGGAGAAACTGGTTTTGTACTTGGAGAAACTCTGTGAAGATAGGGTGTTGGTGGTTAATTGGATAAAATATCATCATTTGAAAGTAAATAAAAATTTGATAAGAAGGAAAAGAGGACATATTTTAAGATTTTCGATCTTTTCTTATTATGGGATAAGAGGAGAGAACCAAAAGGAAGCCACGGAAAGTTTGATTCACTTTGGCTTAGTCTATTTCAGATACGGGACACATGTGGAGAGAATACTCTTCAGCTATCTTTTCTTGATGCAACACACTTAGAATTGCCTCGTAGTGGGAAATACTTGAAATTATACAAACATTGAAAGTGGGTTTTCCCCTACATGTACCATAGGTGAATGCAAATTTGTGTGTGTTTCCTTTTCTGTCATTTTTTTTTTTTTCTTGTGGTGTGTTTAATAAAGATAGTTTTGTTGTATCTAGTCTTATTTTGCAATGAATCCTATATCCCAATGCATAACACACTAGTACTCTTAGTGTATTGAGATTTTGGGATTCCTACTTTCCCCGTCTTCACTTTATTCAATCCAAGGAAAGTCCCCAAACTAGATCTAGTTGTTGTCATGTTAAATTTCTCGCATAAAATCTGAAATTTTGGCCATGACAATCAAGCCCAAACTCAAAAAAGCCATGAACCAGGTACTGTGAACTTGCCCTCCAACCCATATTTGAATATGTAAGCCCCATCATGGTCAAGAGGGATGTGCTAACTGTATTTTTAATGTGTGTTTCATGTACAGGTAAGTTGGTAAGAGACAATTCATATATTTATTTTGATTCACCTAGAGGATTTGATCCCAAACACCCAAAAATGCCTACTTTCATACTTGGCACTTATAAAGCACCTCCTGGGATGTAAGAAGAAGATATAATGCCTCAAAAAAATATGAAAAATATATCTTACCATTTGAGGTAGTTTAGGAGATTTATGGAAGAAAATCAAGTTTTAGGAACAAGTTCTACAAAATCAGAGTCTTTATGAGCAAGGTATTGGGAAATGCATGTTCTAAATAAGCTAGTCACCTTGTTTGAAGAGTTTCAAGAGGCTCAGTAAAGAGTTAGTTACTTGTAACACGGCACCACATGGGATAAAATAGAAAAATTTAGTATCACTTAAGACACATACATAAGCATTGACCCATATAGACAAAATGATAACACCGAGGGTACGCGATGCAACACTTTTCCAAGAAATAGTTTAGTAAAAATACTCATGGTTTACGAAGGCGGTAAAGTATTTCGTTGTTCGGGGTCCAAATGGTGGGCTGATGTGAAACCCAACTTTTCAAAGATTAGTAGCTTCTAGAGTGTAGAAATGGGTAACATGACTTCCGGAGGAGTGGAAAGAGAGTACAAATAGTCAATGGGGGTCAATTTAAATCTTGACGTGAATCTCCTCATATCAAGGAACACATACGACATTTGACCTCTCTTTTATGGGGTTCAAAAAGATTGTTTAACAAGTCTCTAAATGTGATGTTTTTCCAACTTTGCAAGTACGAAAAGGTTGTGTTTAGTTGGCGAATGTCTAACTCTCGATAATAATAGTGGACAAGAGAACTTATTTTAGATACCTGAGTTACATCGTATGAGGTTATGGTGGCAACTACGATTGAAGTTCAAATGGTAAAACAATTTTAAAAATCACAAGGTGGGGTTTTATTGCTTTACATTATTTAAGTTTTGTTACATATACAATTGTAAAATTATTTAACAGTTTAATGTTTCTAATATAATGCAATTGAAGAGCCAAATTACAAAATTTATAGAAGATGTAGGTAAGGAGAACATGCATGGAAGTAGATGGGTTTCTCTTAGATGTCTTCGCCCTTCCGACCATTGACCATTGAGGGAAACCTTAAAGTTCTACACCGCGTGATTGACCTTCATTGAGTCATTATCTCTTAGTTTGGTTCAAAAGTGATACAAACATGCAAGTAGCCTCTTATTCAGATAACCTTTCCTTATCACCCCAAATAGTGTTGAATATGCCTTTAGTAAATCTGTTGGTATATTTTCCAAGATCCTTCCAAAGTGATCTTGTTCTCGCCTCGAAGAAAATAATGCCATACATTGTTACTACATCAGTCACCAACATATACAGTGATAACAAATCAAAATTGTAAAGGAAATTTATCCTCTAGGCCATAACATTAACACTCATAACACTTTCATTGGTGTTGTCATTTGTAAAAAAAAAACTTAATATTAAAGTCTTCAACTTTTAATACCTAGAATTAGAGTCAATCAACACTCATGACACTTGTAACTAAAGATTACTGGCCTGAATTTTATGATTCCCTCGTTATTTCAAAAAAATGAGGCCATAATCATGATAATCAAGTAATAAAAAATGACACAAGTCCCCTGTGTAGTTCATGAAAACAAAAGGCAACCTTGAGGCCAAGTAGCTATGAAAATTCTATTGCGATCCGATTATTAATCTCCTATCTTAAAAGATTATTTAACTTTCAAAAACTAATTCACAACTAATATCGAAAAATAACACAACTGCAACTTCACTAATAAGAATACGGAAAGAAATGCATAACACAATGAACACAATATTTTTAGACAAATTGTCCCTAGAAAAACCCCTAAGGGAAAACTAGTTCTACAGATGAGAAACTAGATTAACTTCAACAAATTAAGAGATACAAAGATTCCTAAGTTCCTCTTACTTAGCGAGAACTTCGACAATCTCCCAACTTCTCCCACCGATATTCCCCCACTACTATCCCCAATGCTATCATTGCGCCCTTGCTAACACTACAAGACTATTGCTATCACTACAAACTTACAAACTCATTTGCTAGCATTGCAAATGCTTCTCCAAACTTATACTCTCCAAATGCCCAATGACCTCCTTTTATACTACTCTCATTGGAACACCAACAGCCAAGATCGATTCTTAATCAACGGTTGAGATACATAACAACTTAACAACCATAACAAATTTGGTTGCAAGGTGTCACTAAAGGAAATCAATAATTAGAAAATAATTAATACATTCTCAACAATAAGATAACTATTATCTAATCTTAGCAAATGGATGAACAATTGTCCAAGCTAACAAACTAACACTCCCTCTTAGCGAGGAAGTTGTTCTGCATGACACCCATCTTATCTTTGAAGAAGATAAATTTTTCCTTCCCCAATTCCTTAGTCAGAATATCTACTACCTACTCCTCTGTAGGTATGTATTGTAGTTGAACAATACCTCGTTGTACACAATCCCTGATGAAGTGATACCTGATATCTATATGTTTAGACCTATCATGAAACACTTTGGATTCTCGTAAAATTTGATGAAACTTTAATTGTCACAGTGTATCGAGTAGTCTCAACCTTCTGACCAACTAAGGCCACTAGCAACTTCTGAAACCATATAGCTTCGCATGTTGCCATGCTAGCTGCAATATATTCTGCTTCTGATGAACTCAAACCCATAGAATTTTACTTCCTACCGAACCAAGAAACAACTCCTAATCCTAAACTGAAACAACACCCTAAAGTGCTCCTTTTGTCTATTGTACTACCTACCCAATCTTCTTCAATATAGCCTATCAACTTGATCCCTTCACCTCAAACATATATACTTGAAATGACTAAGAGTGTTTACTGCAAATGCTATATCTGCTGGTGTTGACCAATTAACTACCCGTATAAGGTGGGATCTACATCTTTGTCCTTATATGTATCTACCTTCCTCCAATTAGTAATCATAGGTGTAGACATGGCTTTGCAATCCTCCATCTCGAATCTCTTCAAGATTTCAATGCAATATTTCCCTTGATGAAGGAAAATCTCTCCATCTACTCGCCACACCTCCATCCCTAGAAAATAGTGCATGAGTCCCAATTCCTTCATCTCGAACTCTTACGCAAGGTCCCTCTTGTAACCCTCTATGATCCCTAGTGCACTGTAAGAAATAAGTTATCTGCATATAGAAAAAGAATAAGATCCTCGCCCCCAACCACTAAGTAGTAGAGCTCGGTATTTGCCTCACTCTTCACAAAGCCCATTTTTGCAAGTATGTATCAATGTGCTCATACCATGCTCTAGGAGCTGCTTGAGTCTCAGTCAAGGATTTCATCAATTTGTACACATGGGTCTCTTTTACGTGCTACAAAGTCTTCTAGTTGTTCTATGTATACCGCCTCCTTTAATTCTAGTTGTTCTACATTGCAAATGAGATTATAGCTCGTATAGAAGTATACCTGCCACTTTGGAGAAAATGTCTCCTCATAGTCTATTCCCTCCTTCTGAGAGAACCCCTTTTCCACAAACCTTGCCTTGTATTTCTCGATGCTACCATATGCACCGTGCTTTATCTTGAAGATCCAGCATGATCCAACTACTACCCTATCTGTTGGTCTAGGCACTACCTCCCACACATCATTATGCATTATTGAAGTATATTCCTCAACCATAGCATCTCACCATACCTGATGTTGTGTAGCCTCTTGATAGTTGGAAGGTTCACTATCTACTAACTGGCTGACTAAGGCCACATAGTCATTGAAATTAGCTGGTTCTATCCTCTATCCCGTACTCTTCCTAGGAGCTCCCATAAAATCTTGAGTATCCCTTTTTGTGTCTTGAACCACACGGTTCTTGTTGCACACTGTAGAGGATGAAATATCAACATCTATATCTTCTAGATCCATACCTTGTTGCACCAGTTGCTCCATAATTTGTGATTCTTCACTACATGAGTCTATGCTTGTACTAGTAACTGTACTTGAGCTTTTCTTCCCTTGACTTGGACTTAGAGCTTTTGTTGGCTGCTCACTTTGATCATCTACTAGAAAATCTCTAGACCTTCTAAATGCTTTGTCCTCCATGAACTTGACATCACGTCTGACAATAATTCTTCTGGTCCTTGGAATAAAAATCCTATATGCCTTTGAAGTTTCATTGTACCCAACAAGGTACCCCTTCTCTGCAATCTGATCTAACTTGGTATGTGTATCTTCTGGATGACAATATGCCAAACTCCCAAATATCCTGAAGTGACCTACATCTGGCTTCTTCCCTGTGAAAGCTTCCTCTAGTGTCATCTTCCCTAGTACCTTGTGTGGAACCCTATTCTGAATGTAAACTGTTGTACTACATGCCTCTACCCATAGGTAGCGGGGCATGTCCTGGTCATGTAGCATAGCCCTTGCTACCTCCGATATAGAATGGTTCTTCCTCTCAACAACTCCATTCTATTGTGGATTGTAAGGAACCATCCACTCTCTCTTGATTCCTTCTTTGGTACAAAAATCTTGGAAGTCATTTCCTTTGTACTTGCCTCCATTATCTGACCAAAGAACCTTTATCTTCCTTCCTGTCAAGTTCTCCACAAGAGCCTTGAACTCTTGGAAGTGACTGAAAACCTCATCCTTGGTCTTCAAGAAGTATATCTAGGTCTTCCTCAAGAAATCATCAATAAAGGTAACATAGTATTCATATCCTCTCGAGATAATTTATCAACATTGGTCCACATACATCTGAATGTACTAGATAAAGAAAACCCTTAGATCTATTGTCACTCCTTAGAAAAGATGATTTTGTAAACTTCCCCAAAGACACATCCCTTACATACATCATCATGCTCTGTGCTCACCTCTCGAAACACCTATCACTTTCTCACGAAGCAATTTAAGTGCTCTATGATGAATATGGCCCATCCTCATATGCCATAGCTCTCAAAGATCTCTAGGATTAATTCTACTCATAAGTTCCTTAGGAGTATCAAACTATAACCTATAAAGGTGACCACTTCTAACTTTAATACTTATGGGTGATTTCCAATCCTTGTGCTTAATGAACACATGTTTCCTATAAAAATTACATTATACCCTTTATCCTAAGAACAGATACAAAAATACGATTCATACCTAAGCTTTGGCACATGCAATACATCATGAAGAGGAACTATCTTTCCATTCTCCCTCTAAAACCCAGCATGTCCCTTTCCCAATTGGGTTGAGCTTGGACAAGTTTCCCATAGAAATATGGATATTTGTGTCCTCCTCCTTATAACTACGAAGTACTCTCTAACTCCTATCATATGAAATGACACCCCACTATATATATACCAAACACAGTGTGAGGTTGAGCTGACCATACAAGCTATGAGTGAAAACTCATCTTCCATTCTACTGGAAAGTTCTTCTGCACTTGCTGAAGCTACCACCTACTTCTTACCCTTCTTCCTATCCTGGCAATCAACGACATAGTGGCCAAACTCATGACAAGCAAGACTAGACAAGTCCTTCTTCTTATTATCACTTTGATAATTTGATCCTTTAAAAATCCCTTCTTTGCTTTCCCTTTTCCAGCTAGGAAACATTTTCTTGTTCTCCCTCATTTTTCGACTCTTGTTGGCCCCATTAACAAGACTTATTCTAAACTACTCTTGAGTGAAATCAGTCCATAGTCGATCCCAAATCGGTAAGGTGTCTCGTCCACTAACAACTTGAACAAAAACATCCCATTGTTTAGTAAACCCATTTAGGTCTATCCATACCATCTCATCATCGCTAGGGCTATCTCCAACAACTGATAAATCATCCTTGACAAGTCTAAGTCTGGTGAGGTAACTTGTAACATCTTCTCCCTTGTTCATCTGGGAATTCTTCAAATTTTCTCTGAGAATCATCTTCCTATTGGTGGTAGCGTTCTGGTACAGATTTAGAATGGCATCCCACATCTTATTCATCGTACCTAACTCGGAGATGTGTGGAACAATATGATCCTTGACACCATCAAGGACAATCCTCCTCACCTTGGCATCCTCTTTCTTATATGTTGCAAGTTGTGTTGCATCTGTAGGTACAGCTAAAACAATGGTAACATAATCCTTTATACCATTCTCTTCCAATAATAAAGAAAGTTTGGCCTTCCAGACACCAAAATTTGAGGCACCATCTAATCTGTCCTGATCTCTCAAACCAGCTGAAGCCATCTCAAAGGATAAAAGTAATAAAAATTTAAAGAGATCAAACTAGGTTATAGAAACCCTCAATTTCTTTCCTAGGGAAAACCTTTTTCTACCCTTAACACTGCTCTGATACCATGTGAAAATTCTATTGCAGTCACTGATTATTAATCTCCTATCTTAAAAGATTATTTACACATCAAAAAAACTAATGCACAACTAATATAGAAAAATAACACAAGCTATGACTTTACTAATAAGAATACGGAAAGAAATGCGTAACAAAATGAACAAAATATTTTTGGAAATATTGTCCCCTGGAAAAACCCCTAAGGGAAAACCAGTTCTACGAAGAGAAACTAGATTAACCTCAGCAAATTAAGAGATACAAATATTCCTTTCCTCTTACTAGCATAAATTCGACAATCTCCCAACTTCTCCCACGATATTCCTCCTTTGTTATCCCCAACGTTATCATTATGCCCTTGTTAACACTTTTGCCCAGACTATTTTCTACCACCGCAAACTTACCAAACTCATTTCTAGCACTGTAAATTCTTCTCAAAACTTGTACTCTCCAAATGCCCAATGATCTCCTTTTATACTATTCTCATTGGAACACCAATGACCGAGATCGATTCTCGATCGACGGATAAGATACATAACAACTTAATAACGATAAAAAGATTGGTTGCAAGGTGTTACTAAAGGAAATCAATAATTAGAAAATAATTAATACATTCTCAACAATAAGATAACTATTATCTAATCTTAGCGAATAGATGAACAATTGTCCAAGCTAACAAACTAAGAGTAACGACACAAATTCTAGCTAGGATAGAATTTGCATGAGGAGAAGCAAGGATGTCTCCATAACCCTCTTTGTCAACATGCCAACACCTAAAAATCTTGCTTGTGTACGTTTATGTCCACCAAACCACATTTTTTTAAAGACATTATGTCAAACAGTTCATTTGCATGTCTATGCTTCCACATTTACGTACATGTCAGCCAAGCATTTGCAACTATTCTGACAACATCAAACAAAATTCTTCTTCTCGAGAAAAAAAAATAGTTGTTACAAAATTTAGTCTAATCTCTATAATACCAGCCACGAGTCTTGTACGACAATGAAATCAACTCCTCCCAAAGCACAAAAATAATTCCACTTTTGGTGAATGATTATAACCCCATTTGCCAAAATAAAAGGGATTGTGAATGTTATTATTACTAGCTAGATGTGTTATAAGCATTACTTCATTACTTACTGACACATGAAGTAACTTCTTCCAAACGCTTCCATGACATTTCACGCTTTTCTAGCACTCATTTTTCTTTACCTCCTCCTCATGAAATTTACCTTGGAATTATTGAAGGATCTCTTCGTCCATCTCCAGGAATATTTTCCTCACATTCGAAGCTAGATTGAGGACAATGAGATTCCAATGATTCTTGGTGTTCCTTTCCAGGGAGGAAAAAAAAGAGGCAGAATGATGTGCTTGTTTTTGTGCAATCAAACTTACAATATGATCATTTTCCAAAAAATAAAGTCCATTCAACCTCTGTTGTTTGATGGCATAGAAAAAAAAGTTCCAAACATAGAGAATATAATAGTGGGCAATAAGATTGGTGGAAGATAAAAGGAAAACTAAGTGTTGAGGGTGCGTATGCAGTGGGATTGAGTGGAGAGAATGTACAACGTGATACAACCTCAAATAAATGACTATCATCAACAGTCGACACCCAAACAACAACTGTAACTAAAACGTACAAAGCAAACATACCCCCATCACATTGGGTACACGCTGCAACTATCCATTATTACAAAAATTTACATCATTGACTAGTTTTCAGCATGGTTAATGCATATGGACCTCAATAAAGAGCTTGTATTATATTGGAAGTAAAATGACATGTCAGAAGTATGTTGAGGACGCCCATGCCATTGTCAGGGAGACCATGTGCCCCCACATGGGATTCATAATTTCCTCCAACTACTCCCAATTAACTCCTTCCAACATTTTCATTTTTTTATTTTATTTGATTCCATTTTATTACTATTTAATGGTGGCGTTACAAGTGGGTTCATGTTTATGTAAGTGTCCTACATGATGTCAAGTTTCTTTATTTGGATCCCATGTGGTGTTGTGTAGCGTACAATTAAAGTAAAAAGAAAAAATATTTTGAAAAATTTACTGTGGTATTTTGGTGTTGAAAATATGGGCATTACGGGTTTGTAAAGAGGTCCTATATAATATATTATGTAATTAAGAAGAAGAGCCTTTGGAATGTTGTTTAAATTTCAATTAAATTGTTTTTCTATTTTGTATATATTTTTCATTTCATCTATACTTCAATTCAATTATGTGTTATTAATTTTTGACCATACAAATACTAGAAATTTGAGTAATTTATTAAAAATATCAATTTAAAAAAAAATAACATTCACAAAAATATTATGTTAGAAATCTAATCACTTTAGTTGCAATGGGCCCTTCGACAGCCTTACCATCTATGCCTGGAATGATCAACATAAACATTATCTTGCTGAATTTTGCACCAAAAAAATCTAGGCGGATGATTTTATTCTCTTAGCAACAATTTTGACGTTATCTACCTGATATAGCTTGCTAAGCTTTACTTCAATTCACAACAACAACAGAATAAACAAATAACCGACCACTACATTATCGGTTGCAACTCCAAAGAGAAAGTGCATATAATGGGGTTCCTTTCCACCCTACAAATATGCCGCCTCCATCGGTTTCAAGCGTATAACAGTTTCCATGAGGAAATTGGTTTAACAGCAATCTGGCCTGATAAGAAGCCTGATAACTGAAGGTCATTTCCTTGAATCCGGTCTGCCTAAATAAACTCTTCCACACATCACTTTTAATATGCCTCACCTTCCTATCCTTACCTTCACACGCTATCATATTACTTATCTGAGTTCCACAAAATATTTCTTCGCACTTAACCATCCTCCTTCTGTCCGCCAAGACAACCTCCATAGAATCAAAAAACGTGCTGAAGTAGAAAAGAATCTCGATAAATCGGTCGTGAAAGTAAGGAGAATTGTGCTGCCCCTCTATTTCCTCATTCACCAGTAGCAGAGGCTTTAATTTTTGATACTTGTCAAGAGCTTGTCCAGAAGAAGTGGCTCATATAACAGACTTCTCAGCACAATGGAAGCATACACAGCAACTGCCTCACCAGTTTTAACGTGGAATAAATCATGGTGAATCTCCTGCATACTTGAGATCTTTACCATCTTGTACAAAAACGGAACCGACAAAGACTCTGCGAATTCGTGAAGCCTCCTTCCGCTATTCTGTAATTCTTCGTCATTCATGCCGACTGCCGTAATCTTGAGAAGCTGAAGCGACGGAAAATTAGAAGAAGAACGTCTGTCTGCAAGAAACTGGATTAACATTGTCCACTGGGATCCTGTTCGAATTCCCAGATCGATGACATGAATTTTCTGTGCATTCCCCACAGCGTCTATGATTGCCTGCACCGACGTGAATTGAAGCACTTTGGGATAAGGGAACAATTGAGTGTAGAAAGCCGCAAGACCATATAATTCGTTCATATCAAAATCGTTGTCAACATTATACGCAAAGTTTAGGACTGGTTTTTGTTGCTTGTTCAACTCGCCGGCGGTCTCGCGTTCGATTCTCTCCTGCAGAGCTTCGGAAAAATAATAGGCGAGCCTCTGAATCGGGTTCCCTAACTGAGACGAGAAATTTTTGCTTTGCCTCACCAACCTAGCGGCCTGATCATATTGGTGGTTGCCGATCATGTCTGCCGAGGATAACAGAAGATGAGCCAATTCCAGCCCCTCCTGTTCCTCTCTTGGCAGGGTAGGGATGGCGAATCGGCCGGCTTGTTCGAAGCCGCCATTGTCAGAGGCTTGCATGTACTGGGCTGCGGCTAGTTTGAGGATTTCTTCAGACGACAAGGCTTTCTTATATATGGACGTGTCGGTACAAAATAGAGCCGGCGGCGTGGAAAACACACGGAAGCTCGAAAAATCCTTGGGGATTATATTGTGTTGGAGCGGCTCATGCTGGTAAGTAAGGATGTTCTGGTTGGATTCATCAAAGGGCACGGGAAGTGACTGATCAAGATCGGGTCCCTCTGCTTCAAAGAGCAGCTGCTGAAGAGTAGAATCGTCTGATATACATGGAAAATCAAGTTCATCATCTGATAGAGAAGGAAAATCACGTATATCATTTGTTTCACTCATTTTCTCTGGAAATTTGGTGTTATGGCTTTTCAACCTGCAATAATTTGAGGAAATGAAATCTCACGCAGATGCCATCTTGTGGCCAAGCGACAAAGGAAAGACGACAAGCGGAGGAAACGAAGAATAAGTATTGTTTTCCATAAGACGGCAAGCGAGCTAGAGTATTTGGGTCATATTGTTTCTCATGAAAGAATAAATATCAATGCCATGGTGGACTAAGGTACCCAAAGGCGTAAGCTATCTTTGGGAGTCTTATGAACTATGAATTAATATCACTTATCTTTGAGTAATTTTGTTATGATTGCAGCACCACTCACAATTTCTTTAAAGAAAGACTCCTCCAATTGGATTTAGGAAACAAAATAAGTTTGATTCGATAAAGAACAACATGTGTACTTCGAACTTTTTCTACCACATATTTCGCAAAAACCTTCATTCCTCACTTTGATACTTCATGCTCTCGCATAGGTAACATACTCACGCAAGAGGGCCACCTTATTATATTTGAAATTCATCAACTCAACGTAAAATATTTCAAAACCACCATATAAGAAGGAGATGATGGCTTTATTCATGTATTTAAACAATGAAGACGAATATATCCGGCCCCTAACTTAAGGTGAAGATAAATTAAGATTAAAAAAATTATGAAAGGGATCTTATATTATATTAAATGCAACATGATACAAGAGTCTCTCAACAAAAAAATGGGCGGTATGAGAGCACGCCCCAAAGCCACAAAAAAACTAGGCCAAGCCTAGCAAAACAACAAGCAAAAGCAACTACAGGGGTGCTTGAGGAGCACCAAAAACAAAGTTACTCAGGTCCAATGGAGAACGAGAAACATGAGACTCAAAACGCCCCTTCTTCTCCTTCAAACATGTGACATTAATGGTCAATGGTGCCTATTGGAGTTGCGTCAGTGAAGGATCAAGGCATGAGTCATTATGAGCGGGGTAGAAGAGTGACATACATTTGTCCGCTTGGCACCACCGCCAGCGTGGGGAAGCTCGACCGTCATGTCGTCTGGTTGAACTTTGACTTCTGGTTGGTCTTGGGCTTCTGTCGTAGAGAATGGTTGCCAACCCTTAGGCCATTGAGAGGCCCCTTTGTTCTTCTTTTGTTTATTCAAGGTGGGTGAGAGTGGGCAGGCCTCATGAACATGCCCAGTTTGATGGCACAACCAACATCGAAAGGTCTTGTTCTCATAGTCGAGAAGTTGAATCCACTTGAAGCCATCATAGATTAGTTCCAATTTATCCGAAGACCTTTGTTGAAATCCACCTCAATGCAGATACGGGAATAGGTAAAGAGCACTTGTTTAGATCACTCCTCATCCAACTTAATGAATCAACCAAGAGAATCACCAATAGTTGCACAAACTTGAGGATGTCAAAAGGGAAGAGGAAGATTGGGTGAACAAATCCATGCCTAGGAATTTTTTAGATTACCATAGAAGAGGGATCAAAGTCCAAAAACATGGTGTTAAAAAAAGGCCAGCCCGACCCCAAAACAAGGGAACCTCAGTAAAAACCCATTGATAATCTGTAGCAGAAGAGAAATGAACAATAAAAAATCCCTTGGCACATAACTAGACCTCACAATCATGGGACTAAGTAGAGTTAATCCGTTGATGCAACTCTTCACTCTAGGGACAAAATATGTCAAACCTACATATAACAGCTGAGCTTTGAAGTACACAAATTGAATCAGTTACCTATGGGAGTGAAAGGGTTACAACAGGGGTATCTATCATATTTCCATAATGAATGGTGCATCGAGCCTAAACAAAACTTGTGGTCGCAATCCGGTAGTAGCTGCCAAGAAATATTTCGGAGGAGCCATTGGAGGGCCACGATGGAGAGTATAATCACTATTGTTCCCATTCTTATCTCGGCCGATGCCATCAATTTTTCCCCCATATTCCTTTGGCCTTGCCGTCAGTGGTTTAGGGTAAATGCTCGGAGGCGCTTCCTCTCTGTTGCTCGCCCTAGAGTACCCAGTAAACCTGTTACCTATCTTACCCTATACCGGTGCATTTCCCCATTTCTCAGACTAGTGTGGCGTTGGCGCGGCATAGCATCTTGTAAGCTAGGGCTCCGATGAGCCACCATTCAAAAGATCAATTATTTTCCTTTTCACCAAATTTGATAATTTAAAATAATTCTTGGACAAATAAACATCATCAAAAGAAGAAGAAACATTGGTCAATAAGATGTAGGGTTATGATTTTTGCATCATTTATAAGAAAGGAAATGAAATTTGGTGCGATAATATTTTTCATATAAAAATCAATAATTCAAACAATATGTAGACTAGAACACAACACAAGATATGCTAAATTATTCAATATATATAGCATAGTATAAGAATACCATTAATGTAGGAAACATCATAAATAATCTTTAAAGAAGGAATAACTCCACGATATCGAGTATGGGGACTCCACATCAATGGGAATACCTACTGATTATAATTCTACCAAGTAGGGTACTCACAACATATATTACATCATTATAATCATACTAATATCCTTTTTATAAACATTTATTGCTCTTATTTAATGGGTAAGACCTAATCCCAATGTGAGTAGACTATTCACCTAATACAATAATTTTTTAAGTTACACATAAACATATAACTAAGGGGATATGTGCCACATATAAACATATCAATTAACACATATACCCATTAATAACATATAACTAAAATTAGGGTTTTACCCCAAACTTTTCCCATATTGGTTATCTAATAACAACTTGTAATATATTTTCCCAAATATTATTTCTATTAGAAGAATATAAGAATACCCTCAAGATAGTCCACAACACCATAAATACACTTTAAGGCAAGAATAACTTCACAATATCTCTTAACGGGTGATCCACTTCAAATGTGATGCCTTGATACACTTATTACAAGCATAAGACTCAATATATAAATGAAATCCTTAATATTATGCTCATCTCATTCATATAGGTAGACATTACTTTTCTTTTGTTGTGAAAACCTAATCTCAATGTAGGCTGACTCGTTACATAATATACTAATTTAACAATATACTTATAGCTATATAACTAGCTAAAGGAGATGTGTGCCACATCTTAATGTATCCGTAAACCCATGTATACATTATAATATCATATGTCAATATACATAATATGGTAGTGTTATCACCAAATCACAACACCATTCGGTTTGCACAAGCGTGTGTGCTTGAGTTCACGATGTGATTATGTAACATTGGACCATCTCTCGAGTTGCGGGACTGCATGGGAGCCTTTTGCAAGCAAAAAACCATCATTTATTCTCATTTATGACATCTTTCAAGTGGTTGAAAGGTAGATTTCAGGATTTTCATTTCTCCCTTTCTCTCTCCTCTCAGAATTGTATAGATAAGAATGTTGGGCTCATTATAAAGGGGGGTATTTTTGTGTAGCAAAATTCTATCAAATTGGTTTTGTGAAGCCAATGTGTTGCAAGCCCTTGTAGTGTAACCCTTGCATGATGATCTAGGCCCTTATTTTGTAATGGATTGAACTGTTCATATCACGAAGCAATAGATACAAGTTTTTGGATGTATTTTCCCCTGTTGTGCTTGTTTGCATTCTTCTTGTCTCTGCAACATCATTACAAATATATTGTGTCTATTTTATGCTCTTGCAAGGATTCATTATCATTGTGTGTGTATGAAATGTTTTTGTGAATGCGATTCTTTAGATAATGGAGAACTTTTATAACCCTCTCTAGTATGGACTTTTCTTCCATGTTTCACACATTGGAAAGCTATTCTCAGCCCCCCCTTTTTCTCTTGTATCACCACTTTATTGTAGGCTTTGTTTTCATGCCCCCTCTCTCCCTGGTCCCTTGAAAAGTTAGATTAGGATAAAATATCTTTTCCCACATTAGATTAGATCGTGGCGAGTAGTTTAGGGGAAAGAACCATTTTCTTTGGAGGTCTATCTCAAGTAGCAAGTCCCAACTAGAGATATGATCCAATGTTACACATCACACCATGAGCTCAAACACACATGCTTATACAAACCAAAGGGTTCTTTGATTTGGTGATAATAGGTAGATAATGCAATGCATATGAGGAACGAGACTACAAAAGTATAAAATGATATACTATAGGAAGATTGGATGGATCAAGAATGATCAAGGTTAGAATGATATACACCTGAAAAAAATTATTTACTGACCTCAGACATGATCTAATCATGTTAGGAAAATAAATTATAAGGAAGACACATTATGATATAATTATTAGTATTTATTATGTCATAACACTAACCTTAAAAATTAGGTTATTTCTAATCTTCATGCTTCTATAGTGGGTGACCATTTTTGGTTCCTAAGAACTTATCATGTAATGAAGAAGGATTTTATTTGGGAAAGGTTAAAAGGGGATATTTAGATATTTATAGATGAATTCATTTTTATTGTGTAACAAGAGAGAAAATATTAATACTCGGATCTTAAGCAACCTCTATCTATTCCTAGTCGGATGTAGGAGGTGTTCTCCATGGATTTCATCACGGGATTACCAAAATCAAAAGGGAAAAGTGTGATCATGGTTGTTGTCAAAATATGTTAATTCTTGTGACATTTCATATTTTTACTAGGCAATTATAATCACGCATATTTTGTTATGCATGTAGTTTACGAGTTACATGGTATACCCAATATTATACTATGTGATCATGACCCTATATTTACTAACAAATAAGGAAATTATTTAATAACATGTTTGTATTCTCAACTATCTTTTACTTCATCATATAATCCCTATATAATGAGAAAAATTAGATAGTAAACATTTTTATTTGTGTATATACTATGCTTTTCTTATAATAAATAGATGAGATAGCTTTAGTGGATTTCACTTTCAAAATGGGGGTATACCACATCATTTCACACTCATTTAATATTTCTCAATTAGTGCAATTTTTGGGGTACTATATACCACTTTCCACCACAAACATGTAGTTCCAACCTAAAGTTAGAGAATTTTAGGGGACATTTAACACGAACAAGACTTGTACTCTATAACATAAGAAATAAAGTTGGAATTGGAAAGAAATGAATGATACAAGAATATCATCATAAACCATGTTAATGAAGCTTCCAAGTTAGAGACTTTATTTTTAAGTGATTGCATCCATATAAGTAGTTTTCCTATAAATAACAAAAGGGGGATAAGAAGTTTTCAAATGAATACTATCATCCTTATCAAGTTTTGTCTAATGTAATGTTAGTGTGGAACATATATTATATATTACTCTATAAACCATAATATATATAAAATTTCATTTTTCTTTCTTAAATATAACTAGAAAAAGGTGTTAGACGAGTCATTGTTCCCTAATATTTAATAGGAAATCTAAATCACCTTGAATATGAAAGTTATCGTTAAAATATACACTAAGACATTGATGATAAGAATCACTATAAAGTACATGGCCAAGTGGATTTTTTTGCTATTAATAGGAAACATGGAAAGATGAAGCATTCCTATAACAACATGTGATGATTTAAAATATCGAGTACAATGTTTATTTAAAGTGGAAGGGAATGTTATACCCTTAATCCTAGCTCATATTTCATGATATGAATAGATGAATTACTTTTAAAAATCTATGAACATGATATATATCATTAATTCATACTTTCATGTGCTTAGTATGCCAACCTAGGTGGTTTACATGACATAGTAGGGTATATGTAGAAGTTAGTGATGCGGTACATCTCTCCCGAGTTCAAATTTTGTTGAGTCATGATAATTTTGGCTTGATAGATTGCTTAGGATTCCTTATAAGGTATTTAGAAGTAATTTCATGTTGTCTAGTTTAGTTCAATAATTCAAGAATTCAAACTATGCATTTTCCTCCTTTTTAGTAAAGTTGAATTTTTATTTTTTTGAAGCCATTTTGGCTTATTTAAGTTGTCTTAGTGAATTTGTTGGAGAAAATATGTCATGAAAATGATGTATTATGTCATATTAAGGGTAGGAGTCATAATAATGGGTTAGTTCTTAAGTTATATTACATAAGTGAGTCTCTAAACAATGTAAAAATATAAAAACATGACTTTTGAAAGTCTTATGGGATCTCATTTGGTTAAAAACATACCTAAGAATGTATATAAGTGATATTCGTAACTAACTTCAATCATTCATTGAAATGAAGGAAGAAGAAGCTTTAAGAAACCCTATTTTTGTTGTTGCCAATAAGATAATATAGTGTTTAAGCCATTTTTTTGCATGATGCGATTAAAGGATAAAGAGTATATTGTATATGTTCTTTCAAGGAATTATTTTTCAGGTGTATTAATGCTTGAATAGTTTTAATAATCCTATAGAAAATTGATGTGAAGAGGTAATCAATTTAAATTTTTACTTTGGTGAGAAAATTGATCTAAGAGGGTGAATATTATGAAGTTGAGAAGGGTAGAATAGGTATGCACATAATTCATACCATCCTAAGGTAACTTTTGATGGAATAGTTTAATTGTGGTTCATTAGAAATGCTTAGAAAGGTTAGAAAAATCCTCGTTCTAAGACAAGTTCATGTAGGATTATGCTTACTTCCACGATTTGGAGAGGAACTAAATCTCACTATAAATAAGGTAAGGGTTAAGTTGTTGTAATGGATATGTGATACAAGATTCGGGGGTGAGAAACATGTTTTCTTGATTTTGTGATCAATTACCTCTATCCATGTTCACTATAAAATCCCTCACTAGGTTTTATGAAATTTCTTGTTGCAAAATTTATACATAGAATTAAAATAGAAAATCGATAAGATAGCACCTAAAGGGAATCCTTAAAGAAATTTTAGAATTTTAACCCCTAACAAGTTTTCAAATTCCTAGAAATCATGACAGTTTTCTCTCTAGTAAAATTCTCAAGGACAAAGGCCTAATTCGAAAGCTAAAGTAAGTGTTGAAATTTTTGCACTTGTCCAAAAATGGGAAACTTCGAAAATTTGTTACGATGGATGGAATTGATGAAATGGACATAACTAGGGGATGCATTACAATTTCATTATGTTGTAAGGTGCGAGAACTTCTTAACCACATGTAATCTACAACTATGTATGTTGTTACGGGATGTAAAACCTTACATAGTCTATCATTCCATGTTGAGGTGGGGGTTGGGGTCGCTGACCCCTCCCCACCCTCAAAAACATTGATCCCAAAACGCATACATATTAAACCCCCTCACCGTGGCTAATACAACCTTGTGCACTCCCACATATTGCATGCCTACTTTTAACATTAATTCTGCACATTTTTCGCATCCATGCACAACCTTCTCTCAGGCGAAATTTTTATATTGGGGTTATATATGTATGTATGTATGTATGTATGTATGTATGTACACACACACACATTTTCACATACCTAAATAAAAATATGAATCAAACATAGCTAAATCACAAAATGGGACAAACCCATTTGCCTACTTGGGAAAATAATATTGAAATGAAATATATAGAAGTATCTAAAACCCTAATGAGTGTATAATCAAACAAGAAAATATAATGGATCATAAGAAGACCTCCAATGGCTTCCCATTCTCCTTTAACAACCTGTAAAACAAATGGGAGATAGTGAGCCAAAAGAAAGAGATAAAGTAGATGTCTTAAACATGTTTTAGGGTTAGTTTCATTTTCCCTCATCAAGGGCTCTAAATGAATCCATCCAAGGGATGAGATTCATCCCTAAAAAAGTAGGTGGAGAGTGGGTGAGTGGAAATTGTCTTTTAATTTAAATGTTTTAATTCAAAATGCATGGGTTGACTTTTAAGGGGTCACTTTATGGGGTAAGGGAATGTTTATTCTAACCCCATGTAAAATGGGGACCTTGTTAATTGTTTAAACCTTGTGGAATTAAATACCTTGGGTATTTATTTATTTTGGCCCCTTTAACCCTCTAAATTTAAATATGGAATATTTAACTATAGTAGGAATTAAATTGTTTATTAAAATAATACTTAGGGGGAGATTAACCATGCTTAGTCAAATTAAAGGTATTAAAGTTAAAATGTGGGTACGAATAGTTTGATAATGGGTAAATTTTATTATGAAATATAAATGACTTAGAAACATTAATGTGCAACTCTCGTTTTGAAACCTTTTGGGGTATGCTTATTGAAACAAAAATTATTCCATAATTTTTCTAGTTTGTCCTATGTTGTTCTTGGGTTTTGTGCAGGCATTTTAGCGGGCGTTACATTTGTCTTCAGCAAAGAAACATAAAATCCCTGAAGGAACATTGCATTGCCTTGATGAAGGTGGGAATTATAGTTTATGTGAGAGATTAAACTCAGTAACGGAAAATAGAGTTGCATTTTTCATGCAACAAATTAATTTTCAGTTACATGTACATTAAATCTCAATATCCCTTCATGTTTAGATACACTTAAATATAAATTTGATTTGCTTATTTCATTATACAATCAATACATCTCATAAATCTTAAAGAAGAAAGACGTATATAACTCAAGTACAAAAATTAAATGTTATTTATCGATGACGAAGTACAATGTTTCCCACAAAAGCCGTGGGATATAACTCATAGCTACTGAAGAAAGAAGTACATGTACATGAAGTTAAAAGTGAAGGAGTATAGAAGAAACCCATCATTACCTTGGGTTTTTCTTCTAATTTTTCTTCACTTTAGCTCCAACTTGATCTTTCATCTAGCTCTCCTAGCAAACACGATGTACCTAAAAAATGAAAAGAGAAGGCATCAATTTTGAGCTTGAGGTTTGATCTGTACTCATGTACTATCTAACTATATGTAAATGGATTTCTTAATATAAGAAGCATAAGGTACATAAGAGGCTAGATAGAAAATTGATAAATTAGTATTCTAGAAGTAGTACATATGATTCCTAGAATCATTACAGAGGAAGAAAGAGAAAAATAAAAACTATGGAGCATCGAAAAAGGCCGAAAACCCTAAATATTTTATAACTATTTCCTTAAGTGTGTAGGTAATGGTTACAACAAAAGGAGAAAATAAAAACATGTCTTACATTCCTCAACTTTGTTAGATAAAGATTGCATAAAAACAAAGTTCAATAACTTCCTGTTGGTGCTCAAATTAGTCTCGCCCCATTTGCAATTAAAATCCCTCAGTTTGTGGCCTTTGTCATGTTTTTATCTCCCCGTGTTGGTACTTGAGGACTCTGTCCTCCATTTGGTTGCCATGATTAGTTCATCCTTGGTCAAAGGTCACTTAAAAATCTAGAATTTGTTCTTCTCTTCTCTGTCCATCTAAAGATGTCTATAAATTGGGCATAAAACTCAAATTGTTCCTTTCCTTCCATTTTCCGTAGTCGTGTGTTTTCATCCCTACCATTTTTTTCCAAATACCTAGGGAAATGTGATTGAATATAGCTCAGATGATCATGTGTGAACCTTACAAAATTTCAAAATTCTCTATTCTTGAAGAAGATTTCATCTTGAGGCTCAAACAATGGTCTCGCTACATTTTACGGCTTAATGGGTGTTTTTCTCCCATCCATCTAGATCTCTACATCGGTGGAAACAAGGTCCTTTTTGGTCGATGCATCTCGGAGGGGCACTCTAAATTTTTTTGGATCGTTTCAACCCAAAAACTATCCACGTGGAGGAATGAAGCTTGTTTGAAGACTCACCTTTTGGTTTGGCCTTGGAGTTTTGTTGAGAGGACATGTGGAGGATTCGATGCTTTGCCAAGACATAGACAAATTTTTATGCGAGATGGTATAGTTTTGGTGGGATGTGGACACATGGTGGATTGGCGCTCATTTGAAATTCTACCTCAAGCTCCCACCTTGACAAATTCGATAGAGGGATAGGTGGAGGCTTCCACCAACTCCGTTTTGTACTTAAACTTTTTAAAGAAATTTTCTAAGGCTTGGGACATGTGGTTAGCCCGCACTCATTTAAAGTCTTCACTCTTGGGGACCATCTTGAAGTTGTGCCATAAATACATGTGGAGGTTTCCACCGGGCCTTCCTTACTTAGGCTTCTCAAGCAAATTCCTAAAAGTCTTAAGACACGTGGAGGGACCGTGCATGTTTGGGGACCGGCCCTTGAGTTTTATTTTGAAGAAGCGCTAGGAGGACACTTGGAGGCTTCCACTCACTCTCCCTTTTTCTTATACTTTTCAACGATCAAAGAAGACTGTCTCAGACCTTGTACATATGGAGCCTTCCATTGAACTCTCAAACCTTTTAACGAGACTCTACTGAGGCCGAGACAAGTGTTGAGTACGTGCTTGTTTGAGGTCTCTGTTTTTTAGGACCATCTCAAAATGTGCCATTGAGACGCATGGCAATTTGAAAAGTCAACATAGAGGTACGGACTCTCGAGGAAACTTTGGAAAATTTTCCTTTTTCCAAAAATATGTAAAATAGCATAATTGAGCTATGGTTCCTCTCCAGCGCACATTGGGACACATGTCGGGCCCATTTTTGAAAGGTGGAGGGGTGGAGCAAAGTGAGAAATTTTGTAATTTTTCCCAAGGGGTTTTAAAAGGTAAAAAGGGACCCTTAGGCCCGTCTTAACTCAAATATTCCACGTGGATAGTCCGAATGCAAAAGGGATATCAATGGAAAATGTGCGTCGTATGTGATTTTCCACCGTTTTTGCTGCAAAGCTCATGGGGATGAAAATTTTTATGGATTTTTATCATTTCTTGGTGTCTCCTACATGCCAAATGAAGAGGAACATTAATTTATTATCCTAGTTTGGTGGGGAAGGTCTAAAAATGTCTTTTACCATTAAGATGTAATCAATGACTTGGATTTGATTTGATCTAATTTTGTAATCTTTCTTTAGCACACAAAGAACCTATTGATATCTTGATTTGGTGGGGAAGATCTGAAAATGTCTTTTTCCATTAAGATGTGATTTGACTATTGGACTCAATCTGATTCTTCAATCTTTCCTTCCTTGGTATGCAAGAAACAAGATTTGACAGAGTAGAGGAGGAAGTAGTTGGGGCATTAAGTGAAGAATTGAATGCTGGAAATATTTGAAGAGATTTGCTATCCGACGACTGACAACTTTTTGTGAATCGATTCTGGAGTCACGATCAAATTCGTAACACGTAATGGTGCTTTGAATTTTTTGTTTTGTGGGGAAAACTTTGTTGTAAATGAAATGTTATAAATTTCATGAATTTGACATGCAAATGGTTGGAGTGTTAGAATTCGAAAACTAATTCCTAGGATAAAAGTTTCTGAGCCCATTTTTCGATAAATCATCCGAGGAACCTATTTATCTATTTTGTGTTAAATTTGATCATGTCAAAGTTATTGCAAGTGTACAACCATTGACAAGCTCTCATATTTTTGTAGAAACTTTCCCTGCTGATGCATTTAATCAAATTTGAGTAAATTTTTGTTTGACTTTGAGAAAAATTGTGTCTTCTTCATTTCCGAATGTCTCGCAAATAGTTTTTCTTGTTCTATCATTGCAATCTTACAATGAAATCTTTGTGAATCACACAAGATATTATCCTTGTGATATTTTACTGGCATTTACAATTTCATTCATCACATTTGATAGTGAAATAAACAAATTTAAAATCACTTTACTCCTAGCATGATGATAAGATTGTTTGTTAGCCTTTGAGGGTATCTTAGGTGTGATAAAACAAAGGTTGACAATGTTCGGTGAATTTTTCAATTTGATCCTTCATTTTGGATTCTTAAAGTTTGTGTGAAAATGTGCTAACTTGGGCCTCCACTGAAGCACACTTTCTAGTTAAAGGAATATTTTAGCTGTTATGAAGCATTCTATTGATGAAGCCTTCCATTTTTGAAAAATATCTCAAAGATCTGTGGAATAAAATTCCACTCTTCCTCACCTCCCATCAAAATCCATTTAAAAGAAACTAATCCTTTCCGTACTACCCCTATTTGTCCTATGTGTGTGCAAATGCATAATTTCTAGTACCAAAACCTACAAAAGCAATCAAGTTTTCATTGTCTTTAGTAGCATAAACCTTTCTTAGAAAACATCTCCATTATCTAGGGTGATAACTCGTGAGAGTTAGATTTTGTTGTATTGATCATGTTTTCTTCAAGGTCTTTTAATGAATTTTCAAAGAGGACATCTCCATCTCCTCCATAATTGTAGGCTACAAAAGGGTCATCTCACCCTAGTTGAAAGTCACAACCATAAAGTAGTGAGGATAGATAAAATCCTCTTAAGGGTGTTACTCATTTATCCACATCCGAGTGACAAAGAGAAAGCTACATTTTTCCCAGCTATTAAATGACACACAACATAGGTTGCTTGTCTCTAACCCTCCTATCAAAGCTATGATGTTGTTATGCTTCGAGGGAGAATAAATTTGGGTACCAACATCATTTAAACCTTGTTTTGGGACATTGTGATTGTATTTCATACTCGGACCACTGTAAACATCTCTAAGTGCTAGTACATTATTTCAACATCATCCTGTGTTCAAGCCTGTAAGGAGTATTCAAAGTTACAAGTGTTGTGTGCAATATTAATAGTTTCTACAGCTATTGCACTAAGTAACATTGATAAATCTAGGTAAAGGAAGGTCAAATATCTCCATTTCTAGTTTCTAAGTGTTGATAGACATTTGACAAATCATATTTTTAGTGCATTTGCACAACTAAGATGGAAATCCTTAGTGGAAACTCCATGTTAATATAATTTTTAATAAATACCGGTGTCTTAACCTCTCAAGTGAGATTTGTTACTAATATTTGCAAATCTGGAAGGAAGAAGATCTTTCTTCTCTAGGGATCCTACTAGGGCATTTTTTCCTAGAGCTAGGAAAAACAAAGTCAGAAGGAAGAAGAGTCTGGAGAGTTATTAGAGATCAGAAATCAAGAAAAGAGATCTCCATTGATGAAAGTGATCATCCTATCATTGAATATTTCCATTCAAGTGCTTTTGAATCAGGTAGTCTTTTTGTGGAATTAAATTCTCCATCTGAGAGGGGCCTTCATTTGAATTTGAAAAGTTTTCTTCTCATTTTTCCCTATGTTTTCCAAAGTTGATAGGGTTTTCCAAGAAACAAAGCCTTTAGGGGATATCCATTTTGGAAGTTATACTCCTGTGTTTCAAATACCCCTTGTCCCTTATCAGTTTGATTCTCCTCCAAGGTCACCTCCTCAAAACAACATGGCCCATCCCCCACCCAAACCTCCATTTGATGTAAATACTTTTGGTCCTATAAATTTTAGAGGAATGGTCGGTTATCAAAATGCAATTCCCCAAGATGTAAGAAATAGACTATCAAAGTTCCAAGGAAATAATGCTATAACTGGTGATCAACACTTAAAGTTCTTTATCAACATGATGGAAGACTTTGAGATTGAATTTGAAGATATATATATATCAAATTGTTTATCCATACTTCGGAGGAAGATGCAAGGACATGTATAAAGATTTGCTAGATAATTCCATTGGTTTTGGACCAAAATGAATAATGCATTTAGATTGCAGTATGGTGACAAAATAGATCCTAGGTTTCTTTTGTCAGAATTTGAGAATATTAAAAAGAATCCTAATGAATCAATGCATGAATTCAACACTAGATTTAATAAGACATTGAGGAGATTTCCTATGAGTTTAAGGCCATGTGATGAGTCTTTTCTTATAAATTATTCAGATGCATTTGATAAGAAAGTTTCTTACTACTTGAGGGACAAAAACCCTACCAATTTGAGGCAGGCCTTTACCATGGCTCTGCAAATTGAGAATAACATTAAAGCAATTGGGAAACCTCCTAAGAGGGAAGGTGTGAAGCTAGTTAACATGGAAATAACTCAAACAAGTAGGGCTATTGATTTGGAGGAAATTGTGAAAACTTTGGCAGGGGCTATCAAAGAAATCTCATACAAATTAGCTTGGGAAGAGAAAGGAATTGGGCAGAGTTCACATGGCTAGCATAAGCAATAAGGCCAAGACAGATTTTCCAATCATCCTAGAAATGAGTAGAGATCTGATGACAGAGGAAAGGGACCCATGGTATCTAAAAATAGACATCCCCAAGCTAGGGAAAATGAAATGGTGCCTGATCCTTTGGCTCGCTAGTTGTTGTTGTTGCAGAAATAGATGTAATTGATTGGTGTGACAGATGTTTTATGCCTCATGCTCCATGTGAAGTAGATCAGCAAGTATTTAGAGGAAGATGATGATGATAACATTGATGATGATGCATGCATGATGGAGTGCTCTATAAGCTCACAACAAGGAGAAACTTCAACTGAGGTAATAAGTGCTAGAACTACTACTAATTTTTGGGATTGCATTCACCGGTACCTCTTCTTCCTCCCTCTCATAATTTAGAAATAGATACTTGTACAAGCTTTTGAATTACCCAATAAGAAATTTTAATATTTAAGAGATTTAATGATAAATAAGTATGATGGAGGAATCCCATCCGAGGAGGATAGGTAGTTATTGATGAACATTTTTGTTGCTCAAGAAAAGGATTATAATACTAGGAACATAGTTGACAAATGAGCAGGTCTTCAAGCCCATCCTAAAATTCTATTACTTACTAGTATTCCTAAAGAGGTTCCTAAGAAAGATACACCTTTAAAATGCCTTTCTGTCCCAAACAAGATTCATACCTCTCCTCATGCCCAAACTGTCAAAAATCCCTTGCCATCTCGATGAATGTGTCAATATCCCTTCCAATGCTACCTTGCCAAAGTGTGTCTCATATGACATTGCCCAAGTTTTGAGTCAAATCAAAGTTATTGTGCCAATTGTTGAGCTGCTTAGGATTCCTAAGAACAAGAAAATGGCATTAAGTATTTGGGATTGAAAGAAGAGAAGAGTACCCTGTAGAAATGTAAACATTATGGAGACTCCTCCAATCATTGAATAGCTAGAAACACCACCAACATTGGAAGAACTAGGTGAACCACCTGAGGTTTATTTTGGAAACATCCTTGGTAGAGTCTCAACTAAATGTAGATCCATTTTTCACCACTCGATAATTAAGGACAAATTTCTACACAATTGTATGTTTGATTCGGGGAATCATGTAATGTTATGCCTTTGGAAGTCATGAATGAACTTGATATCAAAGTAATAGCAACATATGTGAAGTGTATTGCCATGGATTATAGAGAGGTGCCAGTGGTGGGATGTGTGAAAGGTTTGGTGGCACAACTTACACTTATCCGGGTAGGAACTTGAAACTTGATATTGTTATTGTTTATTGCGTAGCTAAGTGGAGTATGTTGTTGTCTAGAAAATGGCCTGCAAGTGTTAGTGGGAGTGTTAAAAGGATATGTCCTATGCTACCATTCCAATTGAGGGCAGCCTTGTCAAGTTGTATGGAGAAAAGAAGATGTTGCACCTCATTGAAGATCCCAACAATGAATCTTATGAAGTCTTATACACAAGTGTTGATGCTGATAACTTTATTGGATTCAATGATGTGAAAGAGAAAAAAATGGATCAATGTAATAGTCTTGAACAAGTAGGGTTTCAATGGACTTTGTTATATGATGGATGTTGCTCAAAATTTGGAAATGGTGCCGGTGTAGTTCTGATTTCTCCAAGCTTAGAAGGGTTTGTTTTTATTTCAAACTTAACTTTGAGTGTACTAATAACATTGCTAAGTATGAAGAATTATTATTAGGCTTGAGAATTACTTGGAAATACTATGTTAAAGACATCATTGTTAAGGAGATTAATAACTAATTGTTAAACAAATCATAAAACTATATGCTACTAAATATCATAGAATGAAATAGTACAAACATGCATGCGATCTAGGACTTGATTGAGATATTTGATTCATTTAATATTGTGCATTATGATAGGAAGTTCAATGTTATGGTATAAAATCTTGTGGTTTTGGGATCTTGGTTTGATAGTTGTGCAATTTCCCCATATTGTGAATATGATGTTGAAGTGTTAACAAGGCCATATGTCTATGACAACATTAAGCATTGAAAAAAAATTATGATGATGCTCAAGTTGAAATATTTCTATAGAAAAAAAGGGGAGTTTTTTTATCAATGTATTGATTGGGAGCCAATGGTGTGTAGAAGAAGGTAAAGAAACTTTTTTTGGAAAATACATCATCTAATCGAAAACTAATACCATTCCTAGAGGATCGGTTGTTTTTGAATCAAACTTTGATAATGTTGATTGCATTATTAACAGGCATATAGTAGCCTCAAGGGATATTGAGGAGTATGACCTAGGTACAAAGGAAAACCAAGGAAGATCTGGTTAGGAAGCAATCGAACAAGGAGGAAGAATAGTCCTATGTCCATTTGTTGAAGAAATATCAAGACTACTTGGCTTGGTCTTATTCTCGAGTTGAAGGCATACAGGAGGATTTTTTTAGCATGAAATTCCTTTGGAGTGTAATGCAAAACCATTTAGAAAAAATTAGAGGCCGATTAATCCACTCATCTTTGTGAAGATGCAAGAAGAACAGAAGAAACAAAGGGATGGAGAGATCATTCAACCAACAAGGTATTCTTCTTGGGTTGCAAACTTAGTGCTAGTTAGAAAAAAGAATGGTGATATCAAGTTGTGCATGGATTTTAGAAATCTGAACAGAGCATCAATGAAGGATAATTATCCTTTACCAAACATGGATAACATGTTGCAATTGGTTACTAGATCTGAGATGTTATCTACTTTGGATGGTTTCTCTAGCTATAACCAAGTAGTTTTGAAGCAATCAAAGAGAATCAAAACTTCTTTCACTACTCCATGGGATACCTATGTGTATGTGAGGATTCTATTTGGCCTTGATGATGCTAGAGATAATTATCATAGAGAGAAATGGATGTAGCATTCTCAGGGATATATAAATGAATTCATTTTTTTGTATCAAGATGATGTGACAATTTTCGTAGGAGAAGAAGTGATCACTGCAACATTTAGAAAATATGCTGATAAGGTGTAGAGTATGGCATTTCACTCAATCCAAAGAAGTGCCATTTTGGAGTATAAAATGCCAAGTTTCTTGGTCACATTGTGTCAAAGGATGGTGTCATGTGGTTGATCCTAAAAGGGTAGAGGCCATTAGTAAGGTCCCAATTCAAAAAACCAAGAATGGAATTCAGTCCTTCTTTGGGAAAATAAACTTTATCAGAAGATTCATATCAAACTTTGTTGAGTTGACCATTCTAATTACTTGCATGCTAAAGAAGGACCAAGTTATCAAATGAGAAGAGGTTGTCCTTCAATATTTCAATGGGATTAAAGAATAATTAACGCATGCCCCTATTTTATCAGCCCTAGATTATAATAAGCCTTTTCAAATATTTTCTTTTGCTTCAGAGAACACTATTGCGTCTATCTTATTGCAGAAGGATGATGAAGGGGCTGAAAGGCCAATTGCCTTTTTCAGTAAGGCACTGCAAGGGGCTGATTTAAAGTACAACATTATGGAGAAGCAATAATTTTCCTTGGTAAAATCAACAAAGGTTTTCAGACGTTACATTTTGAGCTCTAAAGTTATTGCTTATGTTCCCCACACTATGGTGAGAGATGTCTTGTCGTAGATGGAGGTCTCAGGAAAAAGATGCAGATGGGTGAACAAGTTGCATAGGAGTATGACATGGATATCCAAACCATGAAATTGGTAAGGGGTTTGGGCTTAGCTAAACTTATGGCTGAGAGCAACCTGCAAACTATTGAGGTGAATGAAGTAGAAGAAGGAAGGGTGGATGTCCTTGAAAAGTTGGTGAGTTATGAATGGTACAAAGATATAATTTTTTATCTCAGACATCTATACTTCCCTGATTATTTGAGTAAAAATCAGAAAAAGAGCTCTTAAGTTGGCTTCCCATAAATATGTCATTACTGATTTTGGGTTAGCTTGGAAGAACCCTAAGGGAGTTCTCTTAAGGTGCATTACTAAAGATGAAGCCCCCAAGATAATTGTTGATCTCCATGGAGGATTTTGTGGGGGAATTTTGCTGGAAAAGTCACAACACACAAGATCTTGAGGGCTGGTTATTGGTGGCCAACTCTTTTCAAGGATACAAATTTATTGGTTAGAAGATGTGAGAGTTGTCAGCATTTTTCTGGAAGACTGAAAGCTTCAGGATCCCTTCCTTTGTAGCTTGTATCAATTGAAGCCCCATTCAAGTAATGGGGAATGGATTTCATTGGTGAGATTTCAGACCCTTCAAGTGCTAGCCATAAGTGGATTCTTGTAGCCATTGATTACTTCACTAAGTGGGTGGAGGCAATCCCCACCAAGAGAGCAACACACCAAATTTTCATGGACTTCATGTTGAACCATATCATCTACAGGTTTGGAGTGCCAGTTAAAATTGTTCTTGACAATTCCATGAGTTTCAGCTAAACCTTTGGTGACAATGTGTAAAGAATATGGGATCAATTTGACATATGCCTCCAACTACAACCCCTAAGGCAATGGACAAGAAGAGTCCAATAATAAAAATCTATTAAAGATCATTAGGAGAACGTTAGAGCTGAACAAAAGGAAATGGGGTGAGTAGTTGAAGTTTGTTGTTTGGGTTGATAGAATTACTGTTAAAAGAGCTACTGGAAAAAGTCCATTTGAATTGGTATATGGAACTCAAGCTCTGTTGCCCCTGCATATGAAATTATCCTCATATTAGTTCATTCAACAACTAGAAGATCAAGAGGTTAGTCCATATGATGCTCGCATTAACTAGATTGTTGAACTTGATGAAGAAAGGAGGGCATCTCCTAATGGCATGTGAAGTTCATAGAAAAGTTGAAGAAGCTACTTAACAAAAAGGTAACACCCATAGCTTTCACCATTGGAGATCTTTTGTTGTTATTATTAGTAGGCATGAAGACAAGGGAAAGCATGATAAATTTGATTCATTATGGATGGGCCCTTACTCCATTGACATTCGAATTGGTGAACATACATTATTCTTAAAAGACTTGGATGAGGAATTGCTCGAATTGTCTATTAATGGTGGGAACTTGAAACATTTCTGGATTGATTCCCAAGAATCAAGGTGAGCATCATTTATACAATGTGTAGTTTTTGGTTGCTTTCTATCTTTTGTTTTTCTCACTCCTTCTGGTCCTTAGTGACTGGTTTTCTCATTTCTTAGTTTGTTTTTTGGAGGTGGTTCTAGTTTTATGCTCTGTGAGCTGAATCCTTTTCAAAATGGATGTTTTTTTGGCACTTGGTCATTATTTGGTTCTTGTGGCACTCAGGGGAGTTCCCATCCCCGAGTCGAAGCCAATGCTGGTGTTCAAATTAGTCTTCCCCTGTTTCCATTAAAATCCCTCGGTTTTGGCATTTGTCATGTTTTTTATCTACCCGTGTTGGTACTTGAGGACTCTATCCTCCATTTGGTTGCCATGATTAGTTCCTTCTTAGTCAAAGGTCACTTAAAAATCTAGAAATTTTTCTTCATTTCTCTCGTCCATCTCAAGGTGTCTCAGTAAATTGGGCATAAAACTTGAACTTCCTTTCCTTCCATTTTCCACGGTTGTGTGTTGTCATTCCTACCATTTTTGTACAAATACTTGAGAAAACATGATTTTATGTAGCTCGGATGATCATTTTGAACCTTATAATGTTTCCAAATTCTTTGTCCTTGAAAAACATTTCATCTCCGGGCTTAAACAGTGGTTTCCCTACATTTTACGGTTTGACGGGTGTGTTTCTCCCATCAAATTTAAATCTCTGCATCAATGAAAATGTGGTCCTTTTTGGTTGGATGTTGCTCGGCAGGGCACTCTAAAACTTTTGGATCATTTCAACCCAAAACTTTGTCCAGGTGGAGGAATGATGCTCATTTGAAGACTCACCTTCGATTTGGCCTTGGAGTTACGCCGAGAGGACATGTGGAGGATTCTCACTTTTTTTTCCCGGACTTAGACAATTTTTTATGCAACTAGTATAGTTTTGGTGGGCCATGGACACATGGTGGGCTAGCGCTGAATTGAAAATCTACCTCGGGGTCTCACCTTGACAAATGTGACAGAGGGATAGGTGAAGGCTTTTACTAGCTCTACTCGTACTTCAACTTTTAAAAAAGAAATCTAAGGCTTGGGACATGTGGTGAGCCCACACTCATTCGAGTCTTTTTCTTGGGGACCATTTTGAAGTTGTACCATAAAGACACGTGGAGGTTTTCACCCAGGCCTTCCTTACTTAGGCTTCTCAAGAAGCTTCCTAAAAGGCTTAAGACATGTGGAGGCACCGAGCATGTTTGGGGACCGGCCCTTGAGTTTTATTTTGAAGAAGTGCGAGGAGGACACTTAAAGGCTTCTTCTCACTCTCCCTTTTGCTTGGACTTTTTAATGACCGAGCAAGTATCTCTCGACCTTGGACACATGGCGTGTTCCGCTGAAATCTCAAAAATTTAATAGAATCTGCCAAACTAAGACATGTGTTTAGCCCACGCTTGTTTGAGGTCTCTATTTTTTGGAACCATCTCACAATGCACCATTGAGATGCGTTGCAATTTGAAAATTCAACGGCAAAGGTACGGACTCGGAGGAAAATTTGGAAAATTTCCTTTTCTAAAAATAGGTAAAATAGGATAATTGAGACACGGTTCCTCCTGGGACCCACATTGGGACATGTGTCGGGCCCATTTTTCAAAGGCGAGGGGTGGAGCAAAGTGAGAAAATTTGTAATTTTTCCCAAGGGGGTTTTAAAAGGTAAAAAAGGACCCCCAGGCCCATCTTAACTCGAATCTTCCACGTGGACGGTCCAAATGCAAAATGGAAATCAACGAAAACTGTGTGTCTGTATGTGATTTTCCACCATTTCTTCTCGAAATCTCATGGGTATGTAAATTTTTATGGATTTTTTATCATTTCTTGGTGTCTCCTACACGCCAAATGAAAAGGAACATTAATTTGATATCCTAGTTTGGTGTGGAAGGTCTCAAAATGTCTTTTATCATTAAGATGTAATCTGACTATCAGATTCGATTTGATTTTCTAATCTTTCTTTGGCACATAAGGAACTTGTTGATATCTTGATTTGGTGGGGAAGATCTGAAAACATCTTTTTCCATTAAGATGTGATCTTACTTTATCGATCAATCTAATTCTCCAATCTTTCCTTCCTTGGTACGCAAGAAACCAACTATGATAGAGTAGAGGAGGAAGTAGTTGGGGCATTAAGTGAAGAGTGACTTACTAGGTGAAGAATTGAATGCTAAAAATATTTGAAGAGATTTTCTCTCGAGGACCTCGACAAATTTTTTTGCAAATCCGATTAAGGGAGTCACGATCAAAGTCATAATGCACAATGGTACTTTGAATATTTTTAGTTTTTCCAGGGAAACTTTTTGTGTAAATGAAATGTTATAAATTTCATGAATTTGACATGCAAATGGTTGGAGTGTTAGAGGTTGGAAACTAATTCGTATGAGAAAAGTTTGATAGAGTCCATTTTTATGAGAAATCATCGAGGAACCGATTTATCTCTTTTGTGTTAATTTGATCATGTCAAAGTGGTTGCAAGTGTACAACCATTGACAAGCTCTAAGATTGTTCTAGAAACTTTCCCCTACTGATGCATTTAATCAAATTTGAGTAAATCTGTGTTTGAATTTGTGAAAAATTGTGTCTTCTTCATTTCTGAATGTCTGCAAATAGTTTTTCTTGTTCCCATTGCAATCTTACATTGAAATATTTGTGAATCACACAAGATCTTATCCTTTTGATAGTTTGGTGGAATTTGTAATTTCATTTATCAAAAGAGCTTTCATTTGATAGTGAAATAAACCAATTTAAAATCACTTTACTACTATCATGATGATAAGATTGTTTGTTAGCCTTTGAGGGTTTCTTAGACGTGATAAAACAAAGGTTGACAATGTTCAGTTAAGTTTTTTTAATTTGAGCCTTTATTTTGGATTCTTAAAGTTTGTGTGAAACCGTGTTGATATGGGCCTCCACGATGCACATTTTCTAAGTTAAAGAAACATTTTAGCTGTTATGAAGCATTATGTTGATAGCCTTCCATTTTTGTAAAATCTCTCAAAGATCTAGTGAATCAAAGTCCACTCTACCTCACCTCCCACCAAAATCCATTTAAAAACCAATCCTACCCGTACTACCCTGTTTGTCCTATGTATGTGAAAATGCATAATTTCTAGTACCAAAACATGTAGAAGTAATCAGGTTTTCATTGTCTTTCATATCCCGAACCTTGCTTAGAAAACATCTCCATTATCTAGGGTGATAACTCATGAGAGTTAGATTTTTGTTGTATTGATCATGTTTTCTTCAAGGTCTTCTTAATAAACTTGTAAAGAGGACATCTCCATCTCCTCCATAACCGTAGGCTACAAAAGGGTCCTCTCACCCTAGTTGAAAGTCACAACCATAAAGTAGTGAGGATAGATCAAATCCTTGTAAGGGTGCTACCCATTTCTCCACATCTGAGTGACAAAGAGCAAGCTGCATTTTTCCTTGGCTACAAAATGACACACAACATGGTTTGCTTGTCTCTAAGCTTCCTATCAAAACTGTGATGCTACTCAACTTCTAAGGGAGAATCAATTTGGGTACCATTACTTCCATCCTATGGTACATCACATTGGAATAACTCACAATTACATAATGGTATGAAAGAAGAATGTAACTTAGAGTTTAGTATCTATTCTATAAATACAAGGAGTTATAGTGCATATCCAAAGATAATTACATGATCACATCTGTTCAAAGAAGAGAGAAGTCATTTCAAACATTCAAATGTGCAAGTACATGTGTCAAATTTTTAAAGAAGTGAAGTAGAAGAATAAGAATATAAAGGTTGAAATATGAAAGCTAAAGAGTGCAGGTTTTAATCAACTCCAGAACAACTATGATAAAAAAATAGTTTCCCAAAAGGAATGTTAAAGCAACATTCAGAAATATCTAACATATTAGTGGTTAACTTATGTAATGATGGAGTTGTTGTTTCTAACATCTTTTATATAAAAGGAAATTAAATTCTTCAAATTTTACAACTGTAAGTACAAAAAAAGTAAATGAATAAATATGCACTCATCAAAAGAAGTCAAGTGTTCTCATATCAGAACACTTCATGACTTACAGTTAGGTATTGATAAAGATACAATTATAGATACTGGAGGTCAACTTTCAAAATATGCAAGAATATAGAAATGGTACAATTGATCAAGTGAAAAAGGATAGGTCTAGTTTCAACTTCCAAACAAGCTATAAAGTATAATTACAGTTCTCAGAAACATGGTTGCAAGATGACCATCATGGTCTAAATAAAGTACTTCATTAATGAAAGGAAAAGAAAGTACATTCTTCAAATTTTCAAAGTGAAAGTACAAAATTTTTCAGCTACCAAAAAGAAATGCACATTTACAAAATCTTCAGTTTTCAACATGTATCTCAAAAGTATGACAGAAGAAATCAAATAGTTGCATCTACCAATTATGTGAGTATATTTACAATTGTATTCAAATCAAACTGAAGAAACCAAATCTAACATTTGCAGCAAGTACATTTTTAACACCAACTATTAAAGCATCCAACAGTGCATAGTTTTCAAAGGAGGTGCATGTAAAAATACATAATATTTAAGCAACTCCTCATGTACAAAGAATGTATCACATTCAAGACTTGCAGGATAAGAAAAGATACAATAACTAGATGGTTAAATAAGTAAGATGCAAAGCAAGTTACATCACAGTAAAGAGGAGAACCAACTTCCAAGATTAGAGAAGTCATGAAGAACAAGTACACAAAGTATGAGTAGATAGCTATGAAGAAGATTTCAAAGGCTTGATTTCATAATTAAATAAGAACAAGTCAATAAAGTATAGGTGCCCCAAGCATCAAGATCACAAATGGGCTTTTCAAAATAAGTGAGACATATTTTTCAATGATCTAATAACTACAAGTCCAATATCAAGTTTCAAAATCAATCAGGAAGGTATTCATTCCAAATACGGTGTAAAATTCTACATTACCAAAGAAAACCAAAAGATCATCAAAGTGTTTCAAAAGTAATGAGATGCGGTGAGGTTCCAGGTTAGAAAGAAAATTTTAGTATGTAATTACAAGTTTTGTCAAATATGAGTAACATAGGACTTTAACTGAAGGAAGGATCAACTTATATTAAAACAAATATACAACTAAGAGAAGAGAAGAGAACAGTACATGCTTATCAATGAAGATAGAAGGTGATAGTTTAAGTACTATCGTGCCACGAATGAACTTTTAAAGTGAACTTATCTAAGATATTAGAAGATACAAAATGGATGTACACTTTGAAGTTTACTTGGGTAGAGAATGAATATAACATCCACTAAAACGATGACTTGAGACACAAGAACAACCTAGGTTTAGGTAGAAAAATTATGGAATAATTTTGGTTTCTTTGAAAAGTGTGACCACTACCAGGCTTCAAGTAACAATTGTCACAACAAATATTCAAAGTCAATTATAATTTAATAAATGAAATTTTCCTGTTATGACAAACATTAGATCCACATTACAAAATTAATGAGTATAAATAATCCAAATATAGTTAAATTTCTCTTAGGTGTTAACTTACTAAATAATTAAATTAACACTATAGTTAAATGTTCCTTCATTAATTTAAGAGGGTCAAAGGGGCCAAAGAAATCAAATGCCTAAGGTTTTTAATTTCACTAGGTCTAAGCAATAACCAAGGTTCTTATTTACATGGGATAGAAAAACATTCTCTTATCCCCTAACGTGACTCCTTAAAAATGTTAACCCATGCTTTAGAGTTACAATATTAAGTTAAAAAAGGGTAATTACCCACTTATCAACTCTCGAATCATATTTGTACTTTAACATAATTTTTCACATAATTAATGCACTTAAGGTTTCCTAAAAACATTTCCATTAGATAGGAAATTTCTTCCCCTTTCCAATAATATAAAGAAGTCCTCCTAACTCCTCATATTTCTTAAGTTACAAGTCGGTGGGCACATGTGTGCACTCGGGAAGAAATTTTTCCCAAAGGTGGGTATATGGGCTGGGAAGAAATTTTTCCAAAGGCGGGCCTATGGGCCTAGGGAAGACTTTTAACCCAGGAAAGGTTTCAGACCGACAGAGCGGGGGAGGTATTTGGTGCTTTGCACTTTTGGTAAAAAGCGCAAGTTACACACGCGCACTCTGTAAGCCTGCGGTGAGGCTTCATGCCAAGGGAAGAAAATATGCCTAAGATCCACTCGGACATGTGCCCAAGATTTTAAGTCAACTCGGAAGGCGGGTCACTAGAGGTAATTTTGGATTGTAACTCTTTTTGTTGAAAGGGCAAAAAGGTTTAAAAACATCCACACCTCGCCGCCCCTAGGGGTGCTTCGTGTGCGGCCCAAAAGCTAAAAGTGGGAATGTGGACCATTGGGAGAACTTAGAAATGTTGGCCTTTCATTAATAAGTGTGAAGGTTAAAAACAACCCGTGTCTCCATCGACGCCTAGCAAAGCCACGTGTTAGTCCAATAGTGACCTGTGGGAAGGCAAGCCGACAAGACGAAACATAGGAATTTTTTCCAATCTTTTTTCAAAAGAAAATAAGGTCTAAAGCCATATGTGCCTCCACTAATGCCTAAAGAAGCCATCTTGTAGACCCTCATTGGCTACGGGGTGGCGGGCTATCGGGGACACTTAGAAATTTTTGCCATTTTTTCAAAAAGTGAAGTTAGAAGACGAGGGCCTGCGAACCCGCGAAAGTCATTTTCCAAAAGCCAAGTGGCAGGGATGTGGGGCCGCGAAGGGACTTGTGACTTTTTGCATTTTTTCAAAAAGTTCCCTAAGTAATTTTCGGGCCAGGGATTTAATTTACAAAAATTTCCTTTTTGAACAGTTAGTTTTTTTTTTTTGAAACCAAACGAAGTAAAAACTTCAGAAGGCCATAACTTTTGACTGGAAGCTCAAATTTGAGAAAATAAGGAATTTTTTGGAAAGGGCTCGAACTCCTCTTTGCACAGAAGCACAAAATATTATTTTAAACAAAATTAGATGGGTTAAATTTAAGAAAACGTCTTTCCTACCATAAAAATGTGAACTGAACTTTTCAACTACCTGGATTTAATCGATCTGCTATTCTTCCTTCTTCAACATTCCAAACCGACATGGAAAACTACACGTGATAGAAATTAGATGGATTTGGAAAGATTAATTGATTATGGTTGGGATTTCAAAATAGATTTATTTCCTTTCTCTTTTCTCTATAAAGGCGTTTTTGCCTCTAGCTCGATTAATAAAGTTCTAAGTAAATTTCTTGAGCAATACAAACTATTTTGGGATGTGTTTTGATCATCCTTAGTTGTTATTAATGTTTCAATTTGTATTTCATTGTTGCAGGGTAATTTGTATGTTTTTCTAATATTTATTACAGGTTTGAAACAATCTAACAGAGATCTACGTATTTCAAACTAGAAATTTATCTATTTCATTTGCCATACTTTAAACATTTAAGTTCATTCCATTCTAAATTTACAATGTTCAACTTTCCTTCAATCAATACGTGAAAAGCAAGAATGTAATTCTATTTCTTTTCAACCATGCATTTCGAATAACACAGAGAACATAATACTTCTTAATACATTCTTTTTTTCCTAGTCTTCAAACAGATATTTTTCAGTAATATTTCAAACACAGATTTCAAACAAGAGTAACACCATTTTGTAGAAAATAATCAACTTCCATTGAATGAAATAATAATCCCTTCTTTTACAACTTTCTTTTCCCTTCATCACAACAGATTACCGAATAT
Organism: Taxus wallichiana var. yunnanensis; assembly: GCA_018340775.1. NCBI lineage: Eukaryota > Viridiplantae > Streptophyta > Pinopsida > Cupressales > Taxaceae > Taxus > Taxus wallichiana. The sequence goes on from CM031237.1 coordinate 341,040,633, forward strand.
GTCTTTCTCATTCGAATGTAACTTTCACATCCAAAATAGAGAAGCTTTTCACCACAAATAATATTACAATGTCATCCACTTAAAGTGGGAAATTTTTACAATAAGGAACCCAAAGAGGACTGCAAAATTGTATTCATACACAGCTCCAAGAAACAAAAACAAGAGAGATCTACCATATTTCATTTGGTCACAACAAAGAAAAGGGGGAGAGGTAATGCTCTCCACCCAACCAAGAATTCCAATGAAGAGGAGAAGTTGTCCTCCTCATTGGCCCGTGAGCCCCAACCACATTACAATAGGAAATGGATTCAACTCATGGCAACAAGATAAGCTTCCACAACATAAAATATATTTCATAATCATATCACAGTCCAAAATAAAAAGTAGTTACAGTCACAAGAAGGACAGTAACAAAATATACAAGGCCTCATCACACAAAGGCCAAAAGAGAAATATCTATGGGGAAGCTTCTTATACCTCCCAATGGGGAATGGGTGACCACCTTAAAAACCCACCAAAATATTCATCTCAAACCCCTACATAATCTTATGCCTCTCCCAAGTACCTCTTATGCCTCCCCATTCTCTTATGCCTCCCCCAAAAGTAAGAAATGCAAGCTATTTCTTGTCCAAGGTGGAACACCCAACCAAAAATCCCTCCACAAATAACTCTTATGCCTCCCCATAACTCTTAGTCTTATCCTACACCACACCTAGGAAAGCTACCCAACCAACCAACAAACATACCAAACACTCAACAACATTCACATATGCATAAAATAAAAAGAACACATTTTAAAAGAGTCAAGCTCCTACCTCTCCATGATAGAGCTTGATCCAAAAGTTTAACAATAATCTTATTCAAATAAAAAAGTCCCAAAGCACCAACAAATCCACAAGCATCCAAAATCCTCTAACTCTCTCTAATTGCAAGAGCACCAAACCAACATGAAGTAACCCCCTGAAGTAACCCCCAAAACAGCAAAAGAATTCAAATAAATAGAAAAGGGAGAGATGAGGATGAGGTGGATCCATGTAGGATGCCACATCACTCATCCTCAACTCCACCTCATAAGTCATCTTCAAACTCCAAAGCATAATTAATTAGTGGGTGAATAAATGGAATTTTCCTTACACACACAATCTAAGCCCACGCCCCTTAAGGAATAAAAATTAATTTCATGTAAGAAGGTGTAATCAGACCTTACAACTTGTCTTCTCAAAATGCATAATAAGGCCTAATTTTGAATCCACAACCCATACGTAGGGTTGGTGTAACAATTTAAGAGGTGTGGGACAAGTTTAACTTGTCCCATAAGCCTCCAACATCATCCCCTAAGGAAAGATCCGAATTTAAAAGAAGGTGGAGTGTTTCACACTCAAAGTTACTTACACATTACTTACAACACATAAACCAAGAGCCATCATCTCTAATAAATGCATTCTTTTGACCCGTTTTAATTTATTTAACAACATGATTGCTCACTAATCTAGACACAAATAGAATAAATAATAAGGGAAAATACATCACTAAAAATCACACACTAAAATTAATTAAAAGAAACTAAATAAAAGGATACACATAACCCCTTGGTCACATTCAAAGGTGATCCCCCATGGGAATCCCTAACAATAAATCATACACACACACATAACAAATACACATTGCCATGGTAACCCTTGTTGAATCATCTAGGATTCCAAAGTTTTTGGTCTCCAATCCCCGATGTTTGTTGTGACATGTTTACTTGCAAAACACAAATACCTACTTTGGCCTTGTGGACACATCAAATCATCTAAAATAAATATATGCTAAAACTCCAAAATCATTTATATATAAATCGAAACATCATCAAGTAAGTAATGACATCATTTATAATTTCATCAATAACCATATGATCATAAAATTAGTTCAATTATCTAGGTCTACTCAATATGACGAAATAACACATGTCCAAAACACATATATATATATATAACCATGTCAATCATCATATCAACATCAATATAAAATGTCTCCAATAATCCACATGCATCATATATGAATCAAAATCAACAATAGTCCATGATCTCTAACATCTAACATCATGCCATATCAAAAGCTACAATAACATCCATAAGTATAGTCAATAGTATCATAATCAATAACAAAAAGTGTCGAAGGGAAGTGGGCACTACATCCCCTCCCCTTAGACTCGAATTCCTCCTAGAAGTCACTAGAATAGGTCTGGAAACTAAACTCGTAGAAAAGTAGTATCCTCCCATGTAGCCGCAGTCTCATCATATCTGTCTCACTGCACTCAAACCTGGTCAATCTTTCTGCCTCAAAGGCCTAAGGTCTTATTGGTATCCAAATTTGTTCTCCTTTTCAAGTGAGTAGCATCACATATTTGACATGGAGCTTAGAGATAGATAGATCATAATGTATGTCGTTTTGTAGCCATGGATGAGATCTAACTGGCCCTTTGTCACTCAGATTTTGGAGAGATGGATAACACCTTCAAGGATTTGACCTATCCTCACTACTTTAGGTTGTGCCTCTTCAACAAGGATTAGAAGACCCTTAGTGTAATCTTTGTTTGATAAATGAGATGGAGATATCCTTCTTTTGCACAAATTGTATGAAGAAAATCTTGGGAAAGTATGACCAATACTCCATTATTTAACTCTCAAGAGTTGTCACTTCTAAAAAAGGAAGATACTTTCAAAACCAGACTAAGGTTATCTTGAAGACATTAAGAAATCTGATTGTTCTGCATATTTTAGTAAATAGATTTTGTTCATTTTTGGATATACAGAGAAAAAAAGGGGTAGTATAGAGTAGGATTAGTTGTTTGAATGATTTTTTTGTGGGAGATTAAGAAAGATAAATTGGAATTTGCTAGATCTTTGAGAAACTTCACAACAATGGACAACAAGACAATAGAAAGCTTCATAATAGTTAAGACATTCCTTCAACTAGAAGGTGTGCATCAATGGAGGCCCAGATTTGCACATTTTCACATAATATTTGAGAATCTAGCATGAAGGCTCGAGTTAAAAGACTCAATTAAACACCAAAATCTCTGATCAATCATGCCTAAGGTACACCCAAAGACTTACAAATAATCTCTATCAACAAATGAAGGTAAAGTGATTTTAAATTATTTATTTCATTACCAAGTGAAAGCTCTTCTGATAAATGAAATTGCAAATGCCACTAAACCATCACAAGGATGAGATCTATGTGATTTCACAAATATTTCAATGTAAGATTGCAATAGGAACAAGAGAAACCATTTGCAAACATTCTGAAATAAGCAGACACAAATTTGACAGATTGAACACAAATTAATTTCAAAATTGCTTAGATTCATCAGCAGGGGAGAGCTTCCAGAGAAATCTCAAAGCTTTTCAATGGATATACATCTACAACCAACTTGACATGATAGAAAATATAACACAAAATAAATTAACCAGGTATCTCAGATGGGTTTCTCAGAAGACGGATTTTCTCAAATTTTTCTCATGAAATTTAACCCCCTTCCGCATGTCTAAAAACATGCATTATATAACATTCTATTACATCCAAGCATGTCTTTCCCAAGAAAAGAATATTCTAAGCATCAATTTTGTTACAAATTCCATCATGATTCACAGAAAGGGACGTTTAATAGAAACACGTCCAAAAGTTGCCAGGTGTTTCTAAAAGGTGAATCATTGCAAATATTTCCATCATTTCTTCAACTGGGAGCACATTTTTCATCCTCTACACATGCAGACCCCCTTTCCTTCATCATTTCACCTTTTCCCTTCTTAAATTTTGCGTTTGTAACTTTTGGATCTAACATTTTGCATTTTTGCACGAGCCCGAGCAAAAATCCACCTCAAATGCTTAAATTCACACCTCAATTTACAAATTGAGCCTCCAAAACTATTCAATTACACCTTGCAGACCAAAACGACACAAATTCATCAAAATTTGATGAAGAATGATGTAAAAATCACATCTCCAAACATCCTAGAGCTCCAATGGTGACAAAATCAAATGAAATGCACACCTACCATTGATTTTTCCCTTTCTCAACCTTATATTAGAGTCGTCCATGTGGAAAAATCTGATTTGAAGCGTATGGGGTCACCTTTTACATTTTATAACTTTTGGAAAAAATGCACGCTTTTCACATTTTCCCCACCCCTCCACCTTTGAAATACAGGCTCGACACATGGCTTAATATGGGCCTTTAATGGAGTCATGGCTCATTTCTTCAATTTTACCCTTTTTAACAAAAAGGCAAATTTTTCAATTTTTCTCCATCGACCGCCTTCCCTCTTGTAAATTTTGACATGGTCCCAAACAAAGTTGTAGGTTATTTCATAACTTTGCTCCTTTTTCACAAAAAGGTAAAAAACTTCAAAATGTTCCGTCGACCTGCTTCCCCACTTGTAACTTTACAAACGCCACGTGTCTTTCTTTGAGATCAAAGTAAGACTTTTTCCCTTGCTTCATATCTTTTGAATAACCAATTAGATGTTATCGGGGCCATGGGGCCAATTTGATATTTTTTACAAATGTGACAAAAGTGGAAAATTTCACCAAAAATACCCGCCGGCCGCATCCAATAAAAATGAACACGTATACACCTTCGAGGCAAAAATAAGAAATTTTCCCCACCACTTAAATTTTTCTTTAATCAAAACCTGGTGGAGCCACGAAGCGAGTTCAAACTTTTTACCAAAGTAGCCAAAAATAACAAGTTCATAAAACAAACCCATGCGTATGCCTCATCCAATTAGAAGAAGCCACGTAAGCACCAAAAGAACCAATCAGAACTTAGTGGAGCCATGGGACCAAATTTTCCCTCTTGCCAAAATAGAAAAAAGTGATAAGTTCAAAACATTTATCCGTCGTCCCTTGACCAATCAAAAGAGGCCACATATCTGCCAAATGTTGAGGTAGAATTTTATGGGTAAAAGATGCCCGTTAGACCGTCAAAAACACATAAATTTACCAGTTCACACCCAGGATCCAATTTTTTCACTAAGGATGGAATTTTTAAAAAAAAAAACTAGGTAAATCATGGCTCCAAGCATTTTTTGACCATGGGAATGGATTTTCAAAGGCATACAAAAGAAATTTGAACATTTTTCGAGCATCCATGATTGGGAAGACAGGAAAAAATGGCAAAGCCCACAGATTGAAAATATTTAGGGAAAAAATAGGGCACATTTGGGGATTTCTTCAAAATAAGGCATGACAAGGAAACTTGCAAAAAAATCATGGTATATAAACGGAGATAAAAACTTCATTTCATCCATTCGAGAGATAGAAACATTTTAGAACACGCAAATCAAAAGGAAAATTAGGGCAAATGGTATGAGTTTAAAATGAGCACTAACATCAGCTCAGGCTTGGGGATGGGCACTCCCAGTGAGTGCCACAAGAAAAAATAGAGATGACCAAGGGCCAAAAACATCCATTGGGAAATGGAGTCAGCTTGCAAGAGTAGAGAAACCATAACCACCCTCCAAAATCGAACTCTGCAAGGAAAATTCTTGCTTCTCCATGATGGGTTTAATTTGGAGGGTGACACGTAATACAATACCGGTCATCCTCCAAAATTTTCCATTATGGAGAAGCAAACATTTACATTTGTGTCTCTAATCTTTAACACCGGTACCACTTTGTCAGGATTCTTTGAAGTATTTTACAAATACAAGTACATACATACCCAGTAATACTTCTTATATGTATTATGTGCTAATACATTGCTGAAACATCATTATCTATTCAGATCTGTAAGAATTGTTCAAAGTTGTAAGTTCTGAGTGTAATATTTCCATCTTATACAGTTATTACACTAAAGTTTGTATCATCATTGACAAATTTTGGTAGAATAAGAGCAGATCTTGTAAGCTTTACATGAATATGGTATTGATAGACATTTGATAGGTCTTTCATAGTGCATTTGTAAAAACTAAGGTGAAAATCCTTAGTGTAAAATCTATGTTGTTTAAATTATTAATAAATACCAGTGTCTTAACATATATCAAGTAAGATTTGTCATTAATCTCTGCAAAGCTAGAAGGAAGAAGATCTTTCTTTGCCAAGGACCCTAGTAGAAGGTTGTTTCCAGAGTTAGGAAAGTCTAATTCAAAAGGAAGAATAATTTGGAAGGTTGTTGGAGATCAAGCATCAAGAAAAGAGATCTCCATTGGTGAAACTAATCAGCTTGTGATTGAAGATTGTAATACTTCCTCAAGTGAATCTGAATCAGGTAGTCTCTTTGTTGAATTGAATTCTCCATCTAGAGAGGGGCCTTCATTTGTATTTGAAAAATTGCTTTTCAATTTGCCCATGTATTTTCCAAATTTGATATAGTTTTCCAAGAAACAGAGCCTTTAGAGGGCATTCATTCTGAGAATTACATCTCTGTACCACACAGACTTCTCACTTTTCATCATTTTGCATCTCCTCCAAGGTCACATCCTTAAAATAATATGGATCAGCCTCCACCCTGACCTCCATTTGTTGTTAATACTTTTGGTCCCATCAATTTTAGAGGTATGGCTGGCTATCCAAATGTTGTGCTATAAGATGTAAGAAATAGATTGCCTAAGTTTAAGGGAAATAAAGCAATCACCGCGATCAACACTTAAAGCTCTTTTCAATATGATGAAGGACTTTGAAATCAAATTTGAGGATGTGTACATTAAATTGTTTATCCATACTCTAGAAGAAGATGAAAGGGACTGGTATAAATATTTTCCGAGATAATTCCATTGATTCTTGGACACAAATGAATAATTCTTTTAGACTACAATATGGTGATAAAATGCAGACCTATGTTTCTTTTATCGAGTTTGAAAATACTAAGAAGAATCCTAATGAATCGATCATTGACACTAAAATTAATCTAATATTATTTCATTAGGAAAAACCAAGGCTCCAAGCTAGACAACCAACTTAGTGTAACCTTTTTTATATTATGTCATTATAGAAATTAAATCTAAGTTAAACATACTCTTTGATTCTTTTTACTAAAAGAATCCAAATTTGTTCTCCTTTTCAAGCTGAGAAGTACCACAAATTTGATAAGGAGCTTAGAGACACATAGATCATAATGTATGTCATTTTGTATCCGGGGATGAGATCTAACTGGCCCTTTGTCACTAAGATTATGGAGAGATGAATAGCACCTTTAAGAGGATTTTACCTGTCCTCACTACTTTAGGTTATGCTTCTTGACCAGGGTGAGAGGACTCTTAGTGTAACCTCTTTTTGATGAAGGAGATGGAGATATCCTTCTTTTGTAAAAAAATTATGAAGAAAACCTTGGGAAAGTATGATCAATACTCCATAATTTAACTCTCAAGAGTTGTCACTTCTAAAAGATGGAGATACTTTCAAAACAAGGCTAAGGTTACTAAAGACATTATGAAATCCTGATTGTTCTGCATATTTTAGTAAATAGATTTTGTTCCTTTGTGGATATATAGGGAAAAATAGGGGTAGTACAAAGTAGGATTAGTTGTTTGAATGATTTTTTGGTGGGAGATTAAGCAAGATAAATTGGAATTTGCTAGATCTTTGAGAAACTTCACAACAATGTAAAGCTCAACAATAGAAAGCTTCATAATAGTTAAGACATTCCTTCAACCAGAAGGTGTGCATCAATGGAGGCCCATATTTGCACGTTTTCACACAATATTTGAGAATCTAGCACGAAGGCTCGAGTTAAAAGACTCAATTAAACACCAAAATCTCTGATCAATCATGCCTAAGGTACACCCAAAGACTTACAAACAATCTCTATCAACAAACTAAGGTAAAGTGGTTTTAAATTGTTTGTTTTATTACAGTGACAACTCTACTAATAAATGAAATTTCAAATGCCACTAAACCATCACAAGGATGATATCTGTGTGATTTAAAAAGATTTCAATGTAAGATTGCAATAGGAGATACCATTTGCAGAAATTCTGAAATAAGAAGACACAAATTTTCTAGAGATTGAACACAAATTAATTTCAAAATTGCTTAGATTCATTAGCAGGGGAGAGCTTCCAGAGCAATCTCAAAGCTTGTCAATGGCTATACATCTGTAACCAACTTGACATGATAGAAAATCTAACAAAAAGAAATTAACTAGGTATCTCAGATGGGTTTCTCAGAAGACAACTTTTCTCAAATTTTTCTCGTGAAATTTAACTCGAGATTGCTCGGAAAAGGTGAAATGAGTAAGGAAAGGGGTTCTACATGCATAGAAGATGAAAAACGTGCTCTAGTTAAAGAAATGATGGAAATATTTGCAATGATTCACCTTTTAGAAATATTTCCATCATTTCTTTAATGAGAAAAAATTGAGAAAATTCATCTTGAGAGAAACCCTCTGAGATACCTGGTTAATTTATTTTTGTGTTATATTTTCTATCATGTCAAGTTGGTTGCAGATGTATAGCCATTGACAAACTCTGAGATTGCTCTAGAAGCTCTCCCCTTGATGAATCTAAGCAATTTTAAAATTAATTTGTGTTCAATCTCTGGAAAATTTGTGTCTAGCTTATTTTAGAATGTCTGCAAATGGTTTCTCTTGTTCCTATTACAATCTTACATTGAAATATTTGTGAAATCACACATATCTCATCCTTTTGATGGTTTAGTGGCATTTGTAATTTCATTTATCAGAAGAGCTTTCACCTGGTAATGAAATAAACAATTTAAAATCACTTTACCTTCATTTGTTGATAGAGATTGTTTGTAAGTCTTTGGGTGTACCTTAGGCATGATTGATTAGATATTTTGTGTTTAATTGAGTCTTTTAACTTGAGCCTTCGTGCTTAGATTCTCAAAGATTGTGTGAAAACGTGCAACTTGAGCCTCTCAGTATATGCACACCTTCTAGTTGAAGGAATGTCTTAACTATTCTGAAGCTTTCTATTGTTGAGTTTTCCATTGTTGTGAAGTTTCTCAAAGATCTGGAAAAGTCTAATTTATCTTGCTTAATCTCCCACCAAAAATCATTCAAATGACTAATCCTACTCTATACTACCCCTATTTTTCCTTGTATATCCACAAAGGAACAAAATCTATTTACTAAAATATGCAGAACAATTAGGATTTCATAATGTCTTCAGTAACCTTAGCCTTGTTTTGAAAGTATCTCCATCTTTTAGAAGTGACAACTCTTGAGAGTTAAATTATGGAGTATTGATCATACTTTCCCAAGGTTTTCTTCATAAAATTTGTGCAAAAGAAGGATATCTCCATCTCCTTCATCAAACAGAGGTTACACTAAGGGTCCTCTCACCCTGGTTGAAGAGGCACAACCTAAAGTAGTGAGGATAGGTCAAATCCTCTTGAAGGTGTTATCCATCTCTCCACAATTTGAGTGACAAAGGGCCATTTAGATCTCATCCCCAACTATAAAATGACACAAATTATGATCTATGTTTCTCTAAGCTTCATGTCAAATCTAACACTCCTGGCCCTTGACATCTTAAGATTGTTTCATCATGGAGAAACAAGCATTTTCCTTGTAGAGGGACATTAGCAAAATATTAGGGCAAGTTCATTACCCTAATCTTACTCTGTGAAACTAGGTCACCAAAGCTTGGTTAAATTCATAAAAATTTGATGAAGAATGATGAAAAAATCATATCTCCAAACATCATGGAGCTCCAATGGAAGAAAAATCAAATGAAATGCATAGCTACCATTTATTCTGCCCTTTCTCAACTTTAGATTAGAGCCATCCATGTGGAAAAATCTTATTTGAAGTGGGCATGGGGTTGCCTTTTGCATTTTATGACTTTTGGAGGAAATGCACAATTTTCACATTTTTCCCCACCCCTCCGCCTTTGAAATATAGGCTCAACACATGGCTTAATCTGGACCTTTGATGGAGTTCATGACTCGTTTATGCTATTTTATCCTTTTTAATAAAATTAAAAATTTCCATTAAGTTAATCTAAGAAATTAACTCGATTCATTATATTAAATAGCACCAAGAAGATTAGGATTTGTATTTACTAAAATAATCTCACTGAGCCACTGATTAATTCATTAATTAAGGGTCCATAATTAAATATCCTTCTATTAAATTAGGATAAACAAGATAAAATATTAAATTCGGTGGATTATATCTTACTTAATCTTGCTTAATTATTGTGAGATGTATAGCCCTTAATTAATGACTAATTTAATTAATGAATAATCCTAATCTTATTTATGTCTAGATAAAAGATTATATCTTTGTACCATTCAGAGCTTACCAAATTTTCAAGGACATCCACCCTTTCTCCTTCTACTTCATTCACCTCAATAGTTCGCAAGTTGCTCTCAGCCATAAGCTTAGCTAGGCCCAAACCTCTTATCAATTTCATGGTTTGGATATCCATGTTATATTCCTGCAACTTGTTTACCCATCTGCATATTTTTCTTGATACCTCCATCTCTAAAAAGATATCTTTCACCATGGTGTGGGGAATATAAGAAACAACTTTAGAGCTCAAGATGTAAGTTCTGAAAACCTTTTTTTCTTTCACCAAGGCAAATTCTTTGTTCTCCATGATGGTGTAATTCAACTCAACTCCTTGCAATGCCTTACTAAAAAGGAAATTGGTCTCTTATCCCATTCATCATCCTTCTACAACAAGACAGATGCAATGGTGTTTTCTGAAGCAAAAGAAAAAATTTGAAAAGGCTTCTTGTAATTTGGAGCTACCAAAATAGGGGCATGCTTTAATGCTTCTTTGATCCCATTAAAAGATTGAATGGAAGCTTCTTCCCATTTGATAACTTGGTCCTTCTTCAACATGATAGTTATGGAGATGGCTAGCTTAGCAAAGTTAGACACAAATGTTACGATAAAGTTTATTTTCCAAAGAAGGATTAAACTCCCTTCTTAGTTCTCAGAATTGGAACCTTGCTGATGGCTTCCACTCTCTTGGAATCAATCATGATCCCTTCCTTTGATACAATGTGACCAAGCAGCTTTTCCTTTTGCACTCCAAAATGGCACTTCTTGGGATTTAATGATATGTCATACTCTCTACACCTTAACAACATTCTCTCCAAGTGTTGCAAGTGATCATTTCTTTTTCTAGAAAACATAGTTACATCATCTTGATAAACAACAATGAAATCATTAATATAACCAACAAACACTACATCCATTGCTCTTTGGAAAGTTTCTCCAACATTCATTAAGCCAAAAGGCATCCTGACATAGACATAAGTTCCCCAAGGAGTGGTAAAGGTAGTCTTTATTCTTTCTGACTCCTTCACAACAACTTGATTATAGCTAGAGAAACCATCCAAAGTGGATAACAATTCAGAACTAGTTACCAATTGTAGCATATTCTCCATGTTTGGTAGAGGGTAATTATCTTTCAATGATGATTTATTCAAGTTCCTAAAGTCTATGCACAACCTTATATCACCATTCTTTTTTCTGAAAGTACTAAATTTGCAACCCAAGATGAGTACCTTGTGGGCTGAATGATCCCTCCATCCCTCAACTTCTTCAATTCTTCTTACATATTCAAAGAAAGGATCAAATTGATTGAGCTCTATTTTTTCCTGAAAGGCTTGGCATTAGATTCAAGAGGAATTTCATGTTGGAACAAATATTCCATGTATGCCTTTAACTCAGAGTAAGACCAAGCTAGGCAGTCTTGATATTTATTCAACAATTGAACATAGGATTGCTTCTCTTCCTTGCTCATATTGCTTCCTAACCATATTTTATGTGGTTTTTCCTTTGTGCCCAGGTCGTGCTCTTCCACATCTCTTAAAACTAACATAATTCTATTAATAATGCAATCAACATTATCAAAGTTTGATTCAAGTGCCACCAAACCTCTAGGAATTGTGTTTGTCTTCAGCTAGATGATGTCTTTTCCAAATAAATTTTCCTTTCCTTCAGCAGCACACACCATTGGTTCCCAATCTATATTTTGGTCAGAAAACTCACCTTGGTTCTATAGAAACCATTTCACCTAGGCATCATCATCGAACACTTTCCAATTTTTAATGTTGTCAGGGACATATGGCCTTGTTAGTATTTCAACATCATACTCACAAAATGCAAATCGTATAATTTCCAAATCAATCCTAGTACTTTGCTAACTTGTCTACACCAACATTAAAATTTCTATCATGGTGAACAATATTAAATGAGTCAAACATTTCAATAAAATCCCAGATTGCATGCTTGTATTGTTTCATTCTCTTATTTTTAGTAGCATACAATTTTCTAATCTGCTTGACAATCAATTCTGAATCTCCTTTGACAATGATATCATTTACACCATATTTCCATGCAATTCTCAAACCCAATAACAATGCTTCATATTCAGAAATGTTTTTAGTGCATTCAAAGTTGAGTTTGAAAGAAAAAACAAACTCTTCCTGGCCGGAGAAATCAGAACAATACCAACACCATTTCAAAACTTAGAACAAGCTCCATCAAATAACAAGGTCCAAGGAAGACCTACTTGTTCAAGAAATTTACATTGATCAATCTTGTGCTCTTTTCCATAAGCAAATCCAATAAATTTATCACCATGTAAATCACCATACAACACTTCATAAGAAGCATTATTGGGATCTTCAATGAGGTGCAACATCTTCTTCTCTCCATATAGCTTTACAAGGTTGCCTTCAATTGGAATGGTGGTAAAGACATATCCATTTGAACACTTCACCAACACTTGTAGCACACTTTCTTGATAATAGATGCCCCATTTGGTAGGGAAATCTTGTCAAGTTTCAAGTTCTTACCCATAAGCAAATCCCATAAATTTATCCTACCACCTCTAAATCCATTGCCACTTGCCATAAGCTCATGTCACTTTAATGTTCAATTAATTCATGACCTCTAGAGACATAACATTGCATTGCTTGGAATCAAACATACAATTGAATAATAAGCGTTGCAAAATGGATCAACATTTAATTGAGACTTAACTGTTCCCATGAACTAGGTGGTTCACCTATCTCCTCCAGGTTGTTTTCCTAGATTGGAATGGTGGTAGGAGGAGTAAATATTTATATTTGAACATCTTCTTCCAATCCCAAATACTCAAAGGCCCTCTTCTTGTGCTCGAAATTCTAAGCATTTCTCCAGACTTGATTTGACTCCAGAAAATGTCATAAGGAATGTATTTGGGAAAAGTAACATTTGGAGAAAGATTGACAAAATCATCGGATGGCAAAATATTTTTCACATTTTGGGCATGGGTGGGAACACCAGTTCTACTTGAGATGACAAGGCCTTTTCCAAATGCATCTTTCTTTGGAGTTTATTTTGGGATATTGGTGAGAACTAGGGTTTTTGGTTTGGCTTGAGGCCCTACCCCTTTGACATCTTTACTTCTTATGTTATACTCTTTTTCTTGGGAAACAAAAACATTCATTAACAGTTGTCTATCCTCTTCGATGGGATTCCTCCATCATGCTTATTAATCATTAGATCTCTTGGGTACTCAAAATCATTATTAGGAAGTTCAAAATCTTGTACCATATATATTTCTAAAGTATGAGAGGGAGGAAGAAGAGGTACCTAGTGAATGCAATCCAAAAACTTGTAGCACTTCTTGCACTTATTACTTCAGTTGAACTTGCTCCTTATTGTGAGATTATAGAGCAATCCACCGTGCATGCATCATCATTAGTGTTATCATCATCATCAGCTTCTTCAACTTGTTTATATACTTCACATGGCGGGTGGGGTAAGAAACATTTGTCTCTTCAACAACAACAACTTTGGAATTTAGAGGATCAAGCACTACTCTATTTTCCCTAGCTTGGGGTTGTCTAGCTCTCATGGGTCCTTTACCTCTGTCATCAGATCTTTGATCATTTCTAGGATGATTTACAAATCTATCTTGTCCTTGTTGCCTATGCTGACCTTGAGAACCTTTTCCAATTCCTTTCTCTTCCCTGGCTAGCTTGTAAGAGATTTCTTTGATAGCTCCGACCAAATTCTTTACAACTTCCTCAAGATCCACAACCTTACTTGATTAAGGCTTCTCTGGGTTGATCAGTTTAACACCCTCCCTCTTAGGATATTTTCTAACTACTTTAATGTTGTTCTCAATTTTTAGAGCAATGGTAAATGCCTACCTCAAATTTCTAGGGTTCTTATCCATCAAATAGTAAGAAACATTCTTATCAAATGCATTTGAATACTTTATCAGACATGATTCATCACATGGCCTCAAATTAATAGGAAGTCTTCTCAATGTTTTGTTAAATCTTGTATTGAAATCATGCACTGATTCATTAGGATTCTTCTTAATATTTTAAAACTCTGATAAAATAAACCTAGGGTCTATTTTATCACCATACTGTAGTCTAAAATCATTATTCATTTCTGTCCAAGAATCAATGGAATTATCTGGCAAAGATTTATACCAATCCCTTGCATCTTCTTCTAGAGTATGGATAAAAAATTTAATGTACACATCCTCAAATTCTATTTCAAATTCCTCCATCATATTGACAAAGAGCTTCAAGTGTTGATCACCAGTGATTGCATTATTTCCTTGAAACTTAGGCAATCTATTTCTTACATCTTGTGGCACAACATTTGGATAGCCAGCCATACCTCTAAAATTGATGGGACCAAAAGTATTAACAATAAATGGAGGTATGGGTGGAGGCTGAGCCATATTATTTTAAGGAGGTGACCTTAGAGGAGATGCAAATTGATGAGGAGTGAGAATTTTATGTGGTATAGGGATGCAATTCTCAGAATGACTACCCTCTAAAGGATTTGTTTCTTGGAAAACTCTATCATATTTTGAAAATACAAGGGCATATTGAGAAGATAATTTTCAAATACAAATGAAGTCCCCTCTCCAAATGGAGAATTCAATTCAACAAAGAGACTACCTGATTCAGATTCACTTGAGGAAGTATTGCAATCTTCAATCATAGGATGATCAATTTCACTAATGGAGATCTCTTTTCTTGATGCTTGATCTCCAACAACCTTCCAAATTATTTTTCCTTTTGAATCAGACTTTCCCAACTTTGGAAACAACCTTCTACTAGGGTCCTTGGCGAAGAAATATCTTCTTCCTTCCAGCTTTGTAGAGATTAATGAAAAATCTTACTTGATATATGTTAAGACATTGGTATTTATTAAGAATTTAAATAGCACGAGTCGCCACTAAGGATTTTCACCTTAGTTTTTGAAAATGCACTATGAAAGACCTATCAAATGTCTTTCAATACTAGATTCATCCAAAGCTAACAAGATATGATCTTCTTCTACCCAAATTTGCCAATGATGATACAAACTTTAGTGCAATAACTATATAAGTTGGAAATATTACACTCAGAACTTACAACTTTGAACAATTCTTACAGATCTAAATAGATAATGATGTTTCAACAATGTATTAGCACACAACATGTGTAAGAAGTATTACCAAGGTCTATATGTACTGCATTTGTAAAATACTTCAAAGAGTCCCCGATAATGGCACCACGAGTGTTTGCATCTGAATTTGTTCTCCTTTTCAAGATGAGAAGCATCACGGATTTGACATGGAGCTTAGAAACAGATAAATCATAATGTATGTCATTTTTAGCCAGAGATGAGATCTAACCATCCCTTTATTAGTCAAATTATGGAGAGATGGATAGCACCTTCAAAAGGATTTGACCTATCCTCACTACTTTAGGTTGTGCCTCTTCAACCAGGGTGAGAGGACCCTTAGTGTAACCTCTATTTGATGAAGGAGATGGAGATATCCTTATTTTACACAAATTTTATGAAGAAAACCTTGGGAAATTATGATCAATACTCCATAATTTAACTCTCAAGAGTTGTCACTTCTAAAAGATGGAGATACTTTCAAAACAAGGCTAAGGTTACTAAAGACATTATGAAATCCTGATTGTTCTGCATATTTAGTAAATATGTTTTGTTCCTTTGTGGATATACAGGGAAAAAAAAAAAGTTAGTACAAAGTAGGATTAGTCATTTGAATGATTTTTTGGTGGGAGATTAAAAAATATAAATTGGACATTGCCAGATATTTGAGAAACTTCATAACAATGGATAACTCAACAACATAAAGCTTCAGAATAGTTAAGACATTAATTCAACCGAAGGTGTGCATTAATGGAATCCCAGTTTATAGATTTTCACACAATCTTTGAGAATCTAGCATGAAGGATCGAGTTAAAAGACTCAATTAAACATTAAAATCTCTTATCAATCATGCCTAAGGTACACCCAAAGACTTACAAACAATCTTTGTCAACAAATGAAGGTAAAGTGATTTTAAATTGTTTATTTCATTACCAGGTGAAAGCTCTTCTGATAAATAAAATTGTAAATTCCACTAAACCATCACAAGGATGTGATATGTGTGATTTCACAAAGATTTCAATGTAAGATTGCAATAGGAACAAGAGAAACCATTTACGAGACATTATAAAATAAGTAGACACAAATTTTCCAGAGATTGAACACAAATTAATTTCAAAATTGCTTAGATTCATCAGTAGGGGAGAGCTTCCAGAGAAATCTTAGAGCTTTTTAATGGCTATACATCTGCAACCAACTTGACATGATAGAAAATATAACACAGAAGAAATTAACCAAGTATCTCATATGGGTTTCTCAGAAGATGACTTTTCTCAAATTTTTCTCATGAAATTTAACCCCCTCCCTTCGCATGTCTAAAAACATGCATTATATAACATTCTATTACATCCAAGCCTTCTTTCCCAAGAAAATAATATCCTAAGCATCAAGTTTGTTACAAATTCCATCATGATTCGCAGAAAGGGACGTTTAACAGAAACACGTCCAAAAGTTGCATGGTGTTTCTAAAAGGTGAATCATTGCAAATATTTCCATCATTTCTTCAACTGGGAGCACATTTTTCATCCTCTACGCATGTAAACCCCCTTTCCTTCATCATTTCACCTTTTCCCTTTTTAAATTTTTCTCTTTGTAACTTTTGGATCTGGCATTTTGCGTTTTTACATGAGCCTAAGCAAAAATCTGCCTCAAATGCTTAAATTCACACCTCAATTTACAAATTAAGCCTCTAAAACTATTCAATTACACCTTGTAGACCAAAATGACACAAATTCATCAAAATTTCATGAAGAATGATGCAAAAATCACATCTCCAAACATCCTGGAGCTCCAACGGTGGAAAAATCAAATGAAATGCACATCTAACATTGATTTTACCCTTTATCAAATTTAGATTAGAACCATCCACATGGAAAAATCTGATTCGAAGTGGGCCTGGGGTTGCCTTTTGCATTTTATAACTTTTGGAGAAAATGCATAGTTTTCACATTTTGCCCCGCCCCTCCACCTTTGAAATACAAGCTTGACACATGGCTTAATCTGGGCCTTTGATGGAGTTGCGGTTCATTTCTACAATTTTACCCTTGTTAACAAAAAGGTAAATTTCCAATTTTCCTCCACCAACCTACCTTCCCGCTTGTAACTTTTGATGTTGGCCACAATGGAGTTGTGGGTTATTTCAAGAATTTTCTCCTTTTTCACAAAAATTCAAAAACTTCAAGATGTTTCATCAAACCACTTCCCGCTTGTAACTTTAAAAACTACCACGTGGCCTTCTTCAGGGTCAAAGTAAGACTTTTTCCCTGCCATTTCATATCTATTGAATAACCAATTAGATGCTATCGGTGCCATAGGGCCAATTTGATTTTTTTTACAAATGTGACTGTTAGTGTAAAATCACAACACCCCCAAATGAGTCATCAAAGTTACTTTTCTAAGGTAGATTCATTTGGTGTGATTCGCATAACATTGAGTCTTCCCCAAAGTGTGGGACTTTGTAAATGGGAAAAATCTCCAGTTAAAGGATGGTTCATATTCCTCTGTTTAGGTACATGCATGAAATTTATAGAGGACCTATTCCTAAACCTAATATAACTTTTACCAAGGAGATGGGGATAAAAGGAATACAAGAAATAAAAACTAAGCTACAAGGTGATGCACCAAAGGAATGATGAACATTATTTTTGCTGATAGACACAAATCAACAAAATGCATAAAATAATCAAGCACAAATAACCCGATTTATAATGAAAGATCATATGAGAGAAAAGGAGACAAGAAAGGATCTAAAATAAATCACAAACATTTTTATTACTCTACATACGATACAATGCACTACAAACAACCGAGAAGGAATGATACATTTTGTAATTTAAATGGAAGGTCTGAAAATCCATGAATTCCTTTGCGAGAAGGAAACGTGAGCCTACAAAAACGAAAGAATGTCCAACCCTTTACAATGAGTTTTGACCCTAGCTTTATAGATTCAACATAGAGTGGAGAAAGAGAGAGAAGTGGGAAAAACATTTGAGGCTCAACCACCACTATTAATACCTCCCATAAATTCTACCTCAAATCTATCTTGAATTCATCATTTTTTTTATTCGGTGCCTCGAGAATAGGAGGAAACAATGGATCAGATCAAATCTGATCTGGTTGTTGGGGAAAAATAGATCTTGCATTAATGGCCCTAATGACATTTCTTAATTTTTCTCCTACCTAACCTCCCCAAAATTAAATATTCATATCTCCATGGTGTAGATGAGGCCGAGATCTTTCCAACAGTGTCAGATTTGTAATATTTCGAGCCCCGAGTCGAAAGATATGCCCCTTCAAAGTTTGTATCAAGTCTGTACAAAAGGTGGGAAAACTAGTTTGAAAAATGGGCCCCTTTTTAAAATGGGACACATGGAGGGCTGGCGCTTGCTTGAGGGCAGCCTCTATATTTTGCTATTGGAAAAATGTGGGGCGACACTTGGTCTCTTCAAAGGTGACTCTGCTCAATTTCTATGCTTTTGGCTAAGTTTGTATCTCGTTGAGGGCATATTTCTTGACTAGGGACACACGACAGTCTGGCACTCATTTGGAAACCTTCTCTTTATTCAACCCTTGAGTTAGCACCATCTGGACACTTGGCACTCTTTATAGGCCTGCCACTTTGTCCCCTTTTAAGACTAGATGTGTGGAGGCTCCGTGCTCGCTTAAAATCTTGATCAAGATTTTACATTGGAGGAGCGTCTGGTTAACAATTGGCACTTCACATGTATTTCAAATTTTCAACAAGCTCCCTCTTACCTTTTCATACCTTGGGCTATGTGAAAAACTGACACTTGTTTGAGCCTCCAATTTTTGATTTACCCTTGGAAATGTGTCACTTGGACACGTGGTAGTCCCCTCCAAAGACTTCTATACTTAACCCTTTTTTAAGGCCCACCCTACCCACCTTTTGAACTCTATTGACCATTTTCTACGTGGAGGGCTAGCACAAGCTTGTGTCTCTTTCTTGGGCTCTGTATGTACCCAAAATTGTAGGGTATTGCACCAACAGAAAGATGTTACACATACCCCAATGATGATACAGTCTCCTTGCAAGGTGTTTGGAATCCAGAAAATCTCGCCAAGTATACATTTGTATCCTATATGCCTCGCTCGGCCTCTGCATGCTTTGTTTTTCCCTCTTCCCCCCTTTTTCCTTGCATTTTGGTCTTCAGTGATGAGACCACCACCCTACCTAGGTGGTGGTCTCGTGATCACCACCTAGGATAGGGTGGCGGTCCCATAACCGCCACCCCGCACAGGATGTGGTCATGTTCGCGTTTTCCGAAAGTTCGACAATCGTGTCAAACATAAATCTTCAATTTCTACCCACATTCTTTAGCTAATTTGCTTTGCATTTATGTTTTTTCCGCCTACGTGAATAATGTTTTCCCTTTGTTTATAGTAAAAGAGTTCAATTCGAGTTACCCTCTCGGTAAATGCATTTGCTTATAAATAGCCAAACTTGTTTTCAAACAAATGGCCCCTCTACTTCTCTGTTTAACATTCGGTTTTGATTTTCTTGCTTAGAATTCTATCGAGTTTCATGTTTTGCCTCCATTATTGGTCTTTCTTTATTGTTTAAAGTTCATTTGATCTTCTTGTTTTAGTCTTTCTTCATTGTTATTCCATGCAAGTCAGTTTAGAGTAAATTAGTTTCATTTATAGATTGGAATCCATTAGAGTTGCAGGTTCTGTTCGTCACAAAGGATAGTTTCAAGAAATCTCGGTGTATTTGTGTTGTATTCCCGTAATAAATCCCGCTAGGAATTGCATAGTCAAGCTCTATTCACTTGCATTATCCCTCTCCTACTCACATTATATTCGGTCTATATCTAAACCTACCATTGTTTTATACACGCTTTTCTGGATTCACAAGAACATGAAGGAACGAGGAGATCACACTGAGGGGATGAAGTCACACATAACTAGATTTACCACTATTCTGTAAATGCCAGGTTTGAGCTATCAAAGTTCTAGTTACAACATATCAAATAGAGTAGTGAATTATTTTATTTCAGTCAAAAGCTTGCTCTCGATATCACCAGGGAAGCTATGGGGATTAATAGTTTCTGAAAAACTATGATTCACTCCTCACTTCTAAGGTAGGATCGAGAGTCTTTCAATTTAAAATAATTAGTTTCTTAGATATTTAGGATAAAATCACAACTACATAGGCAAATAGCCACACCAGGATACTTTGTTTGTTTTAATTCTATTACTAGATTAGTTGTTCATTTTCTAAATATATTACAATAAGTTGCTCTTTAATTTTGTTAAAATACGTCAGCAAAAACACAAAAATAGAAGAATACATGCATAGTATAAACACATCTTTTGTAATTAGTTTATTAATTTTAGTTGAAAGTTAAATCGTTTTGCATGACAATCACAGGACCTAGAGAGCCTAGAGAAAATATATTTGAACCAGTAGTGCCTCAACCAAATCTACCCACAACATTAGCTGATATAGATCAATATCTTAGGATATAGGACTTTCGAGCAAGACAAACCTACAAGAAATTAGTGAACAACTGAGAGGGTTAAATATCGAAGATAACAAGGCATACACATTTTGGTCAAATCATCCTAACTATAGACTACCTTGATAAAATATCCGAATGACTGTACAAGGATTCGAAAGAGAACAAGTATTTGGTTACGATCCTTTAGTTCCACAACCTGACGTAGGAGACCTCCTAATTGACATAGGTACTAGCTTACATTCAAGTTTCAGAACACTGTAGGTGTTAGAGAAAATTATACAACTTCTAGTTCTAAACATAAAGGCTGAAAAGGCGTATGATTACTAGATAGTCGGAAGAAGGGATTGATTCTTCACATGACCATAACAGGTCCACAACAACCACAAACTCACAGTTGTGATCCCCAAGTCCCACAACCCGATGGGCTTGCAAATCAGTTAAGTATTGATACCAGTTTACGAACACTAGTATTTAGATCCTCACCACTCTTGCTAGATATCATAACGCAGTTCTCCATATTAAATATAGAAGCCAATCAATCTAATATTTTCTGGACTAGACCAGAAAACCACCCATAGTTCACTACAAGTCCACTAAGCCTCCTACCACCATTTACATGACCTGGTATGGGATATATACGAAGCTCCCAAAGGTCACTTCCCACGTATCCAGCGACAAGAACCAATAAATAGGATCTCAGCAGAGCTCGACATTAATTGGAGCCTCTAAACAACTATTATATACGAGTAAACCATTACACCAATTTAGGTTAGGAGGGCCTTCTTTTCCTTAGATTCACGATTCCATTATTGCATATTAAGGATATAAGATTACCCTATTAGTTTTTCTAGTATCCATTTATATTCCACATTCACCGGTCGTCTTGGCACCACCTCGGGAGGTAGGGTACGAGGAAGAGGTACTTGTAGATTCCCATGCTTGTATGTAACTTTTACATCATACAAAATTTTGTGAACTCCGACATGAATCAAATAGATATTCCCCTTTTATTTTTATTTCTTTCAACCACCTTCGCTCTTTACCTTTATTCTACGACTATTCATATAGCCCCCGAATATGTCAAGATATGACACATATGGTAGACCTCTCTTAGGTCTTGAAGCAAGTTATAGTCAAACAAGTAGACAACCATCACCCTCGCTTTCCGCATGGGCTGATAACTATTCAAGTAATTACTTGTCATCTCAAACTCCCCCTCAAAGAACTAGCTCAAGTTCTTCATTCTGAATTAAGGGGTTTGATCAGCTTGCACAAACACAATAGCTAGAGCCCTCAGGCTCTAATAATATGACGTTTATTGGAGAATCCACTTCATCTCCTTGGGTCTTGTTCGACCACAGATCAGTAGACAGTCAGATCCACTCCCCTTTTTGGATGAGGAGTACTTAGCATGCTATGCTAAAAGTGAACAATGTTTCCAAAACATGTATCCACCTATAGGGAGTTTACAAATACAATCTGATACCCTATTCCAAGAAAACACCCCCATTCCTTCACCTATGGGAAATGCCCTTGGTGAAGCTTGGCAAGGTAACGATCAATTCATAGTGGGGTATCATACCCCTTTACAACCTCAAGGTATACAACAAACACCATTAAGGCAAAACACTTTGTGTCTTCACCAATAGAGGTCATTTCAGCCTTAGTTGAAAAGGTTAGAGGGCTGGAACTTGCTCAAGAAAACCAAAATTCATATTTTGGGCAAGCAAGAATCCCCAACCCTCCGCATCACCCCAGTCAAGTTGACCTCCTTACAGGAATAGGCACGTTAGGCATGCCTCCTCAACATTCTTATAATTACCCACAACAAACACCAACTAGGACCACATTTTCAAATGCCACTCCAGTTGAAAACATGACACCTCCGGCTTGGCACCAAACAACCCATACCAGAATAATGCTCCTCCTTACTTAAACATTTATTCAAAGTCACCACAAGGAGACATGTTCTCTTCTCCCGGGATGTTCGTTCAACCACAGGGATTCCCTTATGTCCCTAAAAATGCATATGCTATGTCATATCAACAACTCTTTCCACCTCCCCCCCGCAAGCACCATCGATGGTCGAGGCCTATGGGGTAGGGACTTATTCATAATATTTAAAAGAGCCCCTAGACTTCACCATACGAAGTGTTATGCTTCCAAGACCTCTTCCTGATTTACCCAAATACAAAGGGGAAGGGGATCCAAATGCACACATTAAGGCCTATGCCATAGCCATACGGGAATTACTCCCTTGGGATGGGGTTGTTGCCAAGATATTCCCTAAAACCTTAGAAGGTATTGCCCTTGATTGGTATTATAGAATACCTGAAGCCTCGATACACTCATTCAAACAACTTGTGTCTAAGTTCATCAAAGCTTTTGATATGAACAAATTGTTAAGAACATGGATTAGGGAATTCTTACATATTAAAAACGTAATGAATTCGTTGCTCATTTTATTCAAAGATGGTGTATAGTTCTCTACTCATCAGCAAGTGCTCCAAACATGGATCAAATGGAACCATGTAATTTATTCCTTAATTCTCTCAATAGAGAGATAAAGGAAAAAGTCCAAGTTCCCACTAAGAACTTATGATGAAGTAATCAAGAGTGCTCTCGAATCGACTCAAGCATCAATAGACAAAGTGGTCGTAAGACATATGGGGAAAGTGGGAAATTAACCACTCCCAATCAAAACACCGCATCCTATCCTAATACCGGGAATGCTAATCAAGGACCTAAGATCCTTCACAAGAACTCATGGAGTTACAAAAGATGGGGTAACTGACCAAGTTAAAAGGAAAAACATTGTAAACATTTCGCGACCTATTAATAATCAACGAAATAACAATTTTACTCCAATAATCAATGCGGTGGATTTTAATCATTTGCCATGACAACAAAAGCAACAACAATGATGACAATGATGACAAATCCAAACACAAGGTCCAAATCAAAACCCAACCGGATATCAAAGTCAAAACCAAAGGCAATAGCCTCAAAATTTTAACTCTAACAACTAGCAACCTTATCAGAATTTTGGGCCACAACAAGTTTTAAATCAACATCCTTGAAATTATAATCCCAATTTGTATTGTGGATTCCACAAGATTCAATGCCACGATACTAGGACTTGTCATGATTACAATAAATTCATGCATCATTTGCAAGAAGATCAAAAATAGCTCTTTATAGATATGTTTTTAGCAAATTCTGTAGTACCCATGCCAAACACTTATATAGGGGTAGTTTCCCCTCAAAATGCACCCCTCAAGATCTTTAATGATCCACTCCCAAACCATTCTAACAATAACATGCTAGATCCTAGCGGAACAAACAAGGGTGTTGTAATAGGAAAAAATGATCATGAAGCTTCAACTTCATTAAATCCACCAATCGCACCCCAACTAGGAACTCGACCCCAAACTAAGATAGTTGGTTTGGTAGAGTTAGACACTGAGCTACCCATAGAAACCATAACAAGAACACGAGATTATTCTTCTCAACCAACTCCAAGTTATCCATTGGAGCCAAACAACATTCAACAAATGTTGGTAAAACCCATAGGCGCCTATGATTTAATTAACGACTTAACTAAAACCTTCTCTCACATTTCCTTTTTGGATTTGTTAAAGAAATCTCCCACCCACAAGGCTTCCCTCTTAGAAGCATTAGGCCTTGGTCATTTAATCAACATCACTCCTCCTCCAAAAATTCAAGTAAACCATGTAGAATTTGATGTCTACCCTCTAGGGCAGCCAAATAAGGATGCTAAATTTATATTTGATATAAGCAAAATGCCAACAGATGTTGAGATTGCATGAAGAGGTGACCCAGCTTTACATTTACAAGTATGGGTTTATAATAATTATGTTAAATGTGCAATGATTGATGATGGGGAAGTAGTTAACATAGTCCCCTTCACTTTTCTTCAAAATTTAGGATATGGAGAGACAAATTGTTCCACAACATGAAATACGTTAAGAGGATATGATAGCCTCAAGGCCACTTCAATTGGAACGATAGTTTTACTACCACTTTAGGACCCAAGACGCTCCTCACCGAATTTTATATTATAGATCGAAACCAATTATAATATGATCCTTTGTTGGCCATGAATACACCGTATGAAGGCAATCCTTCCACGTTATTCCAAGAAATAATATTTCTACACTTAGGGAAAATATTTGTGGCACAAGGTGACCCAAAACCCTTTGATATACACCTAGCTGATTTGAAGAAAAGACCAGGCGTTCACTCCGAGTTTGAATTCCCAACAAATCAACTTATCAGACCAATTAATTCAAAACCAAAATAGAAGTTGATACCCACCACAGAGTTGGAAATTAAAAAACTAGTTGAAGACAGTCTAGCACTCAAAAATGAGACCAATGTTATAGAAACAGTGTCACTAGGGACTACCACAAATATTATCAAGTTGCTAGACAAAGACTTACCCATTCTCCTACCATTTGATTCTATGGGTATCGAACACACCACAGGGAATTTATTCTCTTCCATCGACATTTAATTTTTATGGTAGAATTAACCAAAGAAAAAGAAATAGATACGATGAATATCCCAACATCCATTTTTCCAAGCAAATATTGGACTCTCCACTTTGATGGGGCTAGATGTCACTATGGATCTGGGGCAGGAGTGATCTTTACTTCATCTGAGGGAAAGATCCTACCTTTCACCTTTAAATTAAACTTTGAATGTACAAACAACGGGGCTGAGTACAAATCTCTCCTCCTTGGCCTTATCCTAGCTAGAAGAATGGGTGTCGATGACATTAGAGTGCTAGGAGACTCACAACTAGTTGCAAACCAAGTCTCTAAGGTATATGAAACTAGGGCTGAACATTTACAACTCTATGAAACAATGGTATTAGATTTGAGAAAGGGATTTAACTTCATATCAATTGAAGAAATCCCACAAGAGCGAACCTTATCGGAGACTCAATAACAACCTCAGCTTCCTGTTTCACTCCAAACAATGAGTTAGAAGATAAAAATTTCACAGTATCACTTTGTACCAAACCATTAGTGTGTAAAATACCAACAAACTCACTTCTGACTCATGAAGAAGCTGAGGATGATTTTTCTTTCATGGATCACTTTGATGATGATAGAGTCATTCTCGAATATCTAAATGCCTATGTGGAGCTACACCTTGCTCACCACATAGTGGATCTTTCCCTAATACCACATTCCTCTTCCTATTTTGGAAATCCCATGGTAGAGTCTCCTCCACAGAAGGATCTCGATATCTATGAGATAGAAGATGGAGAAAGTTTGGAACTACCTCTAGCCCCACCTGAATTTGAAGAAGGTAACACTTCTTTAATAGAAGAAACCATTGACATAAACATTGGAACGGAGGAAGAACCAAAATTTTTGAAGTTGGGATCCTCGTTAACTCTAGAGGAGATAGAAATACACACCCAAATCCTCAAAGAACATCAAAAGGCTTTCGCATTTAACTATAAAGAAATGACGGGCATTGCACCACACATCGTGGTACATAACCTTGTCGCTAAACCAGATGAAAAACTAAATAAACAGAATCAAGACCAATGAAGCCAAAAGTGGCTCTCATGGTAAAAGAGGAAGTAATAAAAATTCTCCAAGTGGGATTCATCAAACCTGTTGACTATTCACAATGGGTATCTAATATTGTCCCTATTCTCAAAAAGAATGGGAAGATATGCATTTGCATAGATTTTCGGGATATTAACAAAGCTTGTCCCAAGGATGACCTCCCATTACCATCCATTGACATTATCATTGTTGCAATAACTGGATTTGAACTGTTGTCCCTCATGGATGGGTTCTCAGGGTATAATTAGATTAAAATATCCAAACAGGATCAAGTGAAAACTACATTCATAACTCCCTGGGGAACATATTTCTACACTGTAATGCCATTTGGTCTTAAGAATGTCGGTGCTACATATCAACAGTAATGACATACATATTCCATGATCTTATCCATAAAATTATGGAATCCTATGTGGATGACTTATTGGCCAAAGCCAAGAAGTGTTGTGATCATCCAAAAGTACTTCGCATCATCCTCTCATGATTAATTGAATATGGCATCACATTAAACCCATAGAAGTGCGTGTTTGGTGTGACAGGAGGCAAACTTCTGGGCTATATTATATCTTCACGAGGGATTGATGTTGATCCAGCCAAAATATGGGCTATTCTCGAAATGATCCCACCATCGGATGAGTCTAGAATCGGTCACTTATAAGAAAGCTCGGTGCAATCCAAAGGTTCATCCCATATTTAAGTTTTTCCATTCATCCAATCAACAATCCATTAAAGAAATATTATAGCATTAATTGGACTGAAGAATGCAACGAGGCCTTTGAAGTAGTTAAATGCTTCTTTTTTCCCCACCCATGCTAATTCCTCCCAAACAAGACCACCCTTTGATCCTATACTCACGATCCACTCATGTCTCGCTAGCCTGTATGTTGGCTCAAGAAGACAATGATAAACGAGAATGTGCGGTCTATTTCATCAACTGAATGTTGCTTGATTATGAAACACATTATACATAGGAAGAGAGAATTCCTTACCATAGTCTTTAACATAAAACATTTAAGACATTACATGTTAAACCAAGAAACAAGGGTCATTGTAAAAACAGATCATTTACTGAACATTCCTTACGTAAGGGTCTTTATCTAAAAAGGTTTGGGCATTTCGTAACCTTGATGGGAAAATTTGAGTTGACATTTGTAAACCAAAAATCCATTAAGGGACAAATCATTGCAGAATGGTTAGGTGACAATTCACTAGATGAAGGAAACTTGGTAAATCTGACATTCTTGATGAGTGTGTATACTTCGTCGAAACCATGCCACCCATCTCTACATGTCCCTAGTATACTAATATCATCAATTTTATCATAGACCACACATACCCGAGAAGGTGCCACATCACAACAAAGAAGGTGGTTACGCATTATCACCACTAAATATGTTGTTTTAGAACAGGTACTCTATCGTAAAGCCTTCGACGGCATGCTTCTAAGATGCGTCAACATAGAAGAATCTAAGAAGATTCTTTATGAATCCCATAGTGGGATATGTGGAGGCCACTTCGGTGGTCATGCCACCACTCACAAAATACAACGGATGGGCTATTTTTTGCCTACTCTCGAGTATGACATAGTAGAATTTGTACGTAAGTGCCACAAATGCCAAGAATTCTCTCACGAGATTCACATGCCAGCACAATCCTGCAACCAATAGCGACCCCGTGGCCCTTTTCCACATGGGGTCTAGACTTGATAGGGAAATTCTCTCCCTCATCAACCGATGGCAATAACTTTATAATTACAACCACATAATATTTTACCAAATGGGTGGAGGCCATGCCTTTCACCACAGTACAAGTTTGGTAACCACCAAATTCATTTTGAATCAAATCATTTGTAGGTATGGTGTCCCATAAGTCAATATCTCGAGATAATGAAACGTCCTTTAAAAATGATGAGGTCCATGAGTTATGTAGAAAATTTAAAATAAACCATCACATGGCCTCTCTTTACTACCCTCGAAGCCAATGGGCAAGTGAAGCGACAAACAAAACATTAAAAGCTATTCTCCTCAAAAACGTCAGGAGAACAAGTGGGATTGGAATTTAAAACTATATCTAGCCTTGAGGGCCCATCAAACCTCAATAAGAAAACCAATAGGAGAAACCCCTTTCTCGTTGGTATTCGGGGCAAAAGTAGTTCTCCCACTTGAGGTTGAAATACCTAGTCTCCACATCTCATTACAAGGGATTTTAGATGAAGAAGCTTACAAGGAAGCACGCCTTTCTTAACTGGAAAGCCTTGATGAGGCCAGGCTAAATGCTAAGCAATGACACATAGCCTATGCCGACCGGATGTGCCGGCAATATAACAAAAAAGTCTATGAGCGAGAAATATATGAGGGAGATCTAGTTCTAAGACTAGACAGCTGGATTGATAAGAAAACTGGCGAAGGAAGGAAGTTACTGCCCAAGTGGTTACTCCCATACCAAGTCATGAAAGACTATGGAAATGGTGCGTATCTCGTATGCACACTAGAAGGTGGGGAATTCAATGAAACTATCAATTCCTTGCATCTTAAATGTTTTTACGCATAAGACACCAGAATCACCACTTGTACATTATAGCTACCTACATTACATTAGTCATCTTACTTTTTCATTTTGTCTGCTCATTTCGTAAAAATTGTAGTCTAAGAACTTACTCTTAAGAAATCTATTACAAATTTCTGAAAGTATTGGAAAAAACATTCAAATCACATCTCTCCAAACATCATCAAGTATTTTCAAATCTTCTCATCAAGTTCGACAGACAAGTATTGACAAAAACCATACCAAGGCCTGCATACTTGGTTTTTCTCTTTCTTTCTACTAGGTGAAGTTGTCCTTACCTATGGTTTGTTCTAGAAGCTTCTTGGTGTCACATCTATCCCTCTTAAATCTCTTTGAAAGAAAGGATATCCCAAAGTCATAGGTTAGAAATGTCAAGATCAAATGGAATCAAAAGTGCCAAGCAAACAAAATATTTTATTTTACACACTTCTTTGCCCCACCAACCTTCGGTGATAAGCCCACATCTCTTACTGGTGGTGTGAGGTTGGGAAAGGAAAGAAGTTCCCTTACTCGCCTATATCCCACCTTTGGTGAAAAACCCGTGCTTCTTACTAGTGGCATGGGGCAGGGTATGGGGGGTCCATTCACACAAATTAACAAATCTTGGTATGCTAGAAGCACAAATCAAATTATATTAAGAGAAAACAAATGTCCAAATTCCAAAGAGATCAAATCCTCAAAACCAAATTTTGTCAACCAGGTTGCCATTTATGAATCTAAGTCTAGATAAACTAGAAAGTAAGTGGCCTTCTAAGCTTGGTGTTAGTTTTTAGTAGGGTAAGTGTGTAGGTCTAAGTTTGGTTTCTATTATTGGTTTGTCTCTGTCTCTCATCATTCCATTCAGTCAAACTCATACAATTTTTGCCCTTCCCAAATCTTGGTGTAGAGCCCTCACATCTTACTAGTTGCATGGAGTTAGGAATGGGGAAAATTCATCTCTTTATCACTATACATTCATCAAATTTTGCCAACATAAGAAGAAATCATGAACATTTCCCAAAGAGTTCAAAATTCAGGTCATTTACCATATGTTTGTATCATCTCATATCAGCATTACAAAAACATACAAAGTAAAACATTTTGTTTACTATCATTTTTCATCCATCACATACATTCTGAAAAGCATGAAAACAAATACTCTAAAAACATCTAGTATACATGTGGAAACAAGTCACAAAATTCTAGGCACCAAAAGTCTAGATCCAAAAAGATATATATATATATATATATATATATATATATATATATATATATATATATATATATATATATATATATAAAAATCAAGTTTCATATACAATGCCATCATGCACTAGGCATGGTCAAAATGCTCAATGAGCCCAAAGGTACAAAAACACTCATATAGATATCTGACAAAACACTACAAAAATGGCCTCTCAATCCCTATGGGATCCCTTAGAGGGTGCACGAACACGTTTAGGACTCCAGCTACGGCCGGCACTCCCAATGCACCGAGGGTTCACGGTCGAGGCTAGTAGTGCCGTCTCACTATGAGAATGACTCCTCATCAAGTGCTCGGTCGTCCTATATCCAACTACCTCAGCATGGAGAGAAGTCATGATCTTCACCGCCTTCCAGATAGAGGAAAAAACATCGGTATGCCTACCAGCTACTGAAGGCTCCCCACGTCCATAGAAATCTCAGCACGAGTCTTCTCCAAGGGGAGCAACAAGGTATTTGTGCATACTCGGTGAATCAAGTCTTACCACTCATTAGCAGTCACTGCAAATAAAGGAGAAAACAAGTTAGAAAATGATCAAAGATAAAACCAAGAGTAAATGAAACAAAAAGAAATAACAACTAAGATAATTCTAACTAAAATAAAGTCAAGAGAAGAGTAGCAACTCACTCGGATCGCTAGGCCTCTAGGAAGGGTCTCTAGGATCCGCACCTACCACCGATGTTGCTTGATGACTAACATCTCTCTCCCATATCTGGAGCAATGTGATAGCACAGGGATAGACTCGCCATCTCCCCTAAATCCCGAGAGAGCAACTCCTCTTGACCCAGTCACTCTCTCTACGCTTCGCTCCGCCCTCTCGACCTATAGGATCTTCTCGAGTGTCATGCCACTCAGGATCACTATCATCCTCCCGCCCATCCCTCTCGATCTTAATCTGCTCTGTCTCCTACTCTTTCTCTCCCCTAGTAAACTCATCGACTAGGAGTCCACGTCAATGGGCTGATCGCCGTTATGGGCAGGACCAATGGCAATCAAGTAAAGGTGGCTGAGGAGCACTGGCTCTCCCTCGAGCACGTACCACCCTCCTAGCCACGATGGGAACATTGGAAGTAAAAATAGTCGACCTCGGCCTTTAGGACCTCCCTGAGCCTCATGAATAGATCTATACACTAGCCCCACTGGAGGAAACATGTCAATATAGGGGAGGCTGAAATGCTATGGTACTTTGTCAAAGGGG
The DNA here is from genome assembly GCA_018340775.1 of Taxus wallichiana var. yunnanensis. NCBI lineage: Eukaryota > Viridiplantae > Streptophyta > Pinopsida > Cupressales > Taxaceae > Taxus > Taxus wallichiana. Next base: position 341,072,098 of record CM031237.1, read on the forward strand.
TGGATCTCCAACTTCCCCACCCTGTCTACCAGCTGACTGGTAATCTGACAAGCAATCAAGGTGATAGTTTCCTCTCCTCATAACCCTACCATGGTTTGATAAGGAGTGGTCTCTATGTCTGCAGTGGTCAAAGGGGCCACTGGATGGTGAGGTGCTCTAAGAATGGTCATCCCTATCCACCTCACTACCCTGATGGCCCCGGGAACCTCCATCTCTACACCTCTCCCATACGGAGTGATATACTCATACACCCAACTCATGACAAGAGTCAGGTGGCTCAGTGACTATCCCTGTAATTGGAATACCTTGTATAAATCATGGTAGGTGGTCCCGAGGATGTCTACTCCCCAAGCGTAAACATGTCCATGGCCCTTGATCTGTGTAATGATGGGGGCCCAACAATATAAGAGGGTGTCCCATCCCTTTTCCCCAATCAATCTCGAAGCAAGGATTCCCATGATGGCCTTGCAGCACGCGAGAATGTCCGACTCAACAATGGAGCAACTCTCACCCCCTTCTTCGACCACATCGAAACCACTACATCCCTCATATAGATGGCCCACTTAACCACCTGAGATCTCGAGACCACTATCTTAAGAGACAACTGCTGCCCAAGGATCGGAACCCTAGTATACGGTAAACATCCTCCAGAGGTGATGGTCCACTCACCCCTAACTCCTGGAAATCGAAGGTGTTCCGATCTACATCCTAGTATGAAAATAAGTCACATAGTATGTGACTAGCAGGTGCAATGTGAGGGACCTATGCAATCCTCTAAATGCCAGCCCTCTAAAGAGTATCTCGCTCTGCCTGAGTGAGTGCCTCTAATACTACTAGGAGCCAATCACACTCCCTCTCTCGGCTCCATCTAATGTATTCCTCCTTCTTCGCATACACCCAAAAACATAGAAAAGGAATAAGTTAGTATCAAAATCCGATTGGAAAAGCTATCAATAACATGTAAAAATAAGTAAAGGAAAGCTTTGTTTTTTCTTTCTGTCATGAACTTCGCCTGTGTAGAGTGGCGGTTCCATGCTTTCGCCGCCTTCTACGAGCAGTCTAGTACCGCCACCCATGCGGGGGCGGCGGTCCTATCTCAAAAACGTAAATGGCTCAAAGCTCTAAAAATACCTAAAAACAAGCAAAAGATGCCATTTTAACCAAAATAAGGACCTACCCTATGGGCACCCCCCTAGAGACTCATTTAAAACTAATATTTTCAAAAATACCCCCAAGACAAAGATTTCATCATTTGCACATTTTAGGTTCAAAAACAATAAATTGAGAAGAACTGACCTGAGACTTTGCGGGTCGATGTTCCACTCTTGGAGGCATGATCACTATCTCACCACAAACATTTTGACTATACTCTTGTCAAAAACTATCACCATGGGTCCCAAAGCTCAAAAACTATCAAATCAATCCGCACAAATGAATAGTAAAATGAGTTTGTTTTATATATATAGCTTTTAAAATTGATTTTGAATATCTTTCACAGGGTCAAGCATCGACGAAGGTAAGTTCTAAACCCCACGTAGATGGTAAGTCCTCATTTCATATCAATTTTGTTTTATTTCTCAATTTATTTTATCTATCTGCACTTGAGTCCCTTTTTTCATTTTTCAGATAGCGGGACTTTGGATGGCAACTTTCCGACACATGGGCGTGTTAGGTATAACTCCTAACTCCCCATTTTGGGACCTCCATACTCGGATCCACCATCTTACGCCTCTTCATGGCTAAGATGCTTCTCCGAGGGGGCAATATGTACGTACCAAAAATTGTAGAGTAGTGCATGGCTTGAAAGATGTTACACATACCACAATGGTGATATAGGTCTCCTTGTAAGGTGTTCGAATCCGAAAAGCTCTCAAAGTATAAATTTTTATTATGCATGCCTCACTCGGCCTCTGCATGCTTTTTTTTTTCCTCTGCCCCCACTTTTCCTCACTTTTTGGTCTTGATGATGAGACCGCTACCTCGCCTAGGCGGCGGTCCCATGACCACCACCCAGATGCAGGCGGCGGTCCCATAACCGCCGCCCTACATAGGGCGGTGGTCATGTTCACATTTTCTAGAAAGTTTCGATGATTGTATCAAATGTAAATATTCAATTTCTACCCACATTCTTCAGCTACTTTGCTTTGCATTTATGTTTTGGCTGCCCTATGAATAGTGTTTTCCCTTTGTTTATAGTAAAAGAGTTCAATTGGGAGTTACCCTCTGGTAAATGCATTTGCTATAAATAGCCAGCTTGTTTTCAAACAAATGGCCCCTCTCCTTCTTTGTTTAACATTTAGTTTTTGAGTTTCTTGCTTAGAATTCTATTAGTTTCATGTTTTGCCTCCATTGTTGGTCTTTCTTTATTGTTTAGAGGTCATTTGATCTTCTTGTTTCAGTCTTGCTTCATTGTTGTTCCATGCAAGTCAGTTTAGAGTAAAGTAGTTTCATTTGTAGATTGGAATCCATTAGAGTTGCAGGTTCTATTCATCACAAAGGATAGTTTCAAGAACTCTCAGCGTATTTGTGTTGTATTCCCACAATAAATCCCGCTAGGAATTACATAGTCAAGCTCTGTTCACTTGCGCTATCCCTCTCCTACTCGCATTGTATTCGGTCTATATCCAAAGCTGCCATTGTTTGAATACCTTCTTCTATTGATGCTATCATATACATGCTTTTCTGGATTCACGAGAACATGAAGGAATGAGGAGATCACACTTGAGGGGATGAAGTCACACACAACTGGATTTACCACTGTTCTATAAATGCCAGGTTTGAGCTATCAAAGTTCTAGTTATAACGTATCAAATAGAGTAGTGAATTATTTTATTTCAGTAAAAAACTTGCTCTCGATATCGCTAGGAAGCTATGGGGATTGATATTTTTGAGAAATCGTGATTTATTCCTCACTTCGAGGTAGGATCGAGAGTCTTTCAATGTGAAATAATTATTTGCTTAGATATTTGGGATAAAATTACAACTGCACAGGAAAATAGCCACACCAGGCTATTTTGTTTTTTTTAATTCTATTACTAGATTAGTTGTTCATTTTATAAAAATATTAGAATAATCTGCTCTTTAATTTCATTAAAATATGTCATCGAAAATACAAAAATAGAATAATACATTCATAGTGTAAACACATCTTTCGTAATTAGTTTATTAATTCTAGTTAAAATTTGAATCGTTTTGCATGACAATCACGGGACCTAGAGAGCCTAGAGAATATATATTTGAACCAATAGTACCTCAACCAAATCTACCCACAACATTAGTTGATATAGATCAAGACCTTAGGATACAAGTATTTCGAGCAATGGCAAACCTACAAGAAATTAGTGCACAACTAAGAGGGTTAAATATTGAAGACGACAAGGCATACACATTTTGGTCAAATCATCCTAACTATATACTACCTTGATAAAATATTTGAATGATTGTATAAGGATTCAAAAGAGAACAAGTATTTGGTTGCAATCCTTTATTTCCACAACCTGACATAGGAGACCTCCTTGTTAACATAGATACTAGCTTACGCATTCAAGTTGCCAGAACACCTGTTAGGTATTCTGAGAAAATTATACAACTTCTAGTTCTAAACGTAGAGGCTGAAAAGACGTATGATTACTAGATAGTTGGAAGAAGGGATTAATTCTTCACATGACCATAACAGGTCCACAACAACCATGAACTCATGGTTGTGATCCCCAAGTCCCACAACCCAACGGGCTGCAAAATCGTTAAGTATTGATACCGGTTTACGAACACTAGTATTTAGATCCTCACCACTCCCACCAGATATCATAACGTAGTTCTCCATATTAAATATAGAAGCCAATCAATCTAATATTTTTTGGAATAGACCAGAAAACCACCCATAGTTCACTACAAGTCCACTAAGCCTCCTACCACCGGTTTCCATGACCTTTTACGGGGATATATATGAAGCTCTCACGTCACTTCCCACGTGTCCAAAGAACTAATAAATAGGATCTAGGCAGAGCTTGACATTGATTGGAGCCTCCGAACAACTATTATATCTGAGCAAACCGTTACACCAATTCAGGTTAGGAGGGCCTTCTTTTCCTTAGATTCGCAGATTCCATTATTGCGTATTGAGGATATAAGATTACCCGATTAGTTTGTCTGTATCCATTTATATTCCACATTCACCGGCCATCTCGGCACGACCTCGGGAGGTCGGGTACGAGGAAGAGGTACTTGTAGATTCCCATGCTTGCATGTCACTTTTCTATTGTACAAAGGCTTTGATTTTGAAATTACGCCGAGACGACACTTGGCCCCTTCCACCGAGTCGAGACTATTTCAATGACCGTGTAATTTTTGGGGCTCTGACATATGGACTCCCGATGCTCATTTGAGCTTCCCTTTTTAGATTCAACTTTGGAGAAGCATTGTGCTGACACGTGGTTCTCTCTCAAGTATCTCCTCCATACCTACTCAATTTTTTTGACTCGTTCGACTCTTTTGAGCCCAAAGACTTCGGATCTTTGTTATTTCTTCTCTTTCTTACTCCTCGCTTCTCTGTGACACTTCTCCTCCTTCTCTGACCCTACTATTCAATTTCCAAGCCTACCAGTAACTTTGTTAAATAGATTTAAGACATGGATTTTCTTGACAAATTCATTTTCTAAATTTCTCCTACAAAGGGTCGTTTGATCTTCACAGGCCCCACCACTTCCATTATAGAGTCATTCTATAACTTTGTTTGCAGGATTAGAATCGTGATTTTTTTGGTTCTTTCTATGTAGGGTCATGGCTGATCCAATACATTTCCCAAGGGGTTAAATATGGATAACAGTGACAAAAGTGGAAAATTTCACCAAAAATGCCCGTCGGGCCACATCCAATAAAAAATGAACACCTATACACCTTTGTGGAAAAAATAAGAAATTTTCCCCGCCACTTAAATTTTTCTTTAATCAGAGCCTAACGGGGCCACATGGGGAGTTCAATTTTTTTCCAAAGTAGGTAAAAAGAACAAGTTCATGAAATAAACCCGTCGTGCCTCATCCAATTATAAGAAGGCATGTAAGCACCAAAAAAACCAATCAAAACTTAGCGGAGCCATGGGACCAATTTTTCCCTCTTACCAAAATAGTAAAATGTGATAAGTTGAAAACATTTATCCTTTGTCCCTTAACCAATCAAAATATTCCACGTATCTTCCAAATGTTGAGGTAGAATTTGTGAGTAAAAGATGCTCGTTAGACCGTAAATAACACGAAATTTACCAATTCACACCCAGGATATGATTTTTGCTAAGGACGAAAATTTTGAAACAAAACCAGGTAAATCATGGATCCAAGACTTTTTGACCATGGGAATGGATTTTCAAAGGAATACAGAAGAAATTTGAACTTTTTTCGAGCATCCATGATCCTAAGACACGAAAAAATGGCAAATCCAGAGATTGAAAAGATTTAGGGTAAAAATAGGGCACATTTGGGGATTTCTTCAAAATAAGGCATGAAAAGGAAACTTGCAAACAATTCATGGTATACATATGGATATAAAAAATTCATCTCATCCATTCGAGAGATAGAAACGTTTCAAAACATGCAGATCAAAAGGAAAATTTGGGCAAATGGTGTGAGTTTAAAATGAGAACTAATAGTTCCTGAACTCTATAATGCGAACGGGCTCCACCATCACCTACCCCTGATCCTGCACATGTAATGAGGTCCAATCTAGCACATGAGAAGGGTATGTCATATATGTCCTAAGTACTAAAACATGAAACACAACATGGATGTGATATAAGCTAGGTGGTAATGTTAGGACGGTAGGCCAAAGGATCTATACGCTCCAAGATCTCAAAGGGGCCTACAAACCTAGGAGCTAACTTAGAAACTTTTCCGTAATGGATAGGTATCTTATGTGGCCTGACATGAATGAAAACCTTCATGCCCACATCAAAACTATGGTCGGTCCTATGTTGATCTACATACTTCTTTTGTCTATTCTTTTCCTCCTGTAGTCTCTGTCTGATCATAACCACATGTTGCTCAATGTCCTGTAATAAGGATAGCCCAAGATATACCTTGTCCTCAAACCTATCCCAACTAAGAGGTGTTCTAAACTCTCTACCATATAGTTCCTGGAAATGAGGCATGCCTATCGAACTCTGAAAACTATTATTGTAGGAAAACTCCACCAAGTACAAATACTCCTCCCATCTCGATTGGTGATCCATAACATACATCCTAAGCATATCCTCTAAGATCTGATTCACCCACTCAATCTGTCCATCTGTCTCAGGGTGATATGTCTTGGTGAAATTGATCTTTGTTGTGAGGGCATGTTACATGGTAGTACAAAAGTGGGAAGTATGCGCAGAGGATCACACTCACAAATGATCTTCCACGGAATCCTATGTAATCTGATAATCTTATCTAGATATACCCGTCCCACTGTACTAGCTGTATAAGTGGTCTTCACTAGAGAAAAATGAGCCACTTTCGTTAATTTATCCACCATGACCATGATAACGTCATGGTGGTATCTCGACATCGGTAGCCCAACAATGAAGTCCATGGAAATGGTGTCCCATTTCCATTCCATTATAACATGTGGAAAGAGAAGGCCAACTAGATGATGATACTCAGCCTTCACTTTGTGACACTCTAAATAGCGTGACACAAACTGAGCCATGTATCTACAAAGTTCCCTCCAATGATACAACTATATTAAGGTGGTGTGCATCTTCTTCACCATGGGATGGGCTTAATAAGGTGCACGATTTGCCTCACAAGATGTCCGATCTCAATCCTCCATATCTGGGAACATAAATCCAGTCTCTATGCCAAATAAGGCCATCTTCCTTCGATGAAAACCCATAAAAATTCCCTTTAAGGGGTATCTCGAGACTCGATCTCTACTCTAGCTGCAATGTAGAAACTGCATGTGAGGAAGGCTGCTTTGTAGAATCCTACTCTATAAATATGTGTTCACTGAGGTGGCCATAACCATATGTCTCCTCCTACTGAGAGCATCTGCAACCACATTCTCCTTCCCTTTCACATGCTCTATCTCCATATCGTACTCACAAATCAACTCCATCCAACATCATTGATGAGCATTGAGATTGGGTTGCGTGAAGAGGTGGAAAAGACTCAAGTGACCAATCTGAGTGTGAATATTTGGCCAAGAAGGAAGTGTATTAATCGAACCAAGGCATGCAAAATATTGCAAGCTCAAGATCATGATTTGGATAATTGAGCTCATAATATTTGAGTTTTGAGACTCAAAAGCAACTACTCTACCCTCCTGCATCAACACACCTCCAACTCCTACCAAAGAAGCATCTGTGCATACGAAAAACTCACCCTATGGATCTAGCACTACAAGAATAGACATTGTTGTGAGGCATTCCTTCAGTGTCCTGAAGGCCTTCTCACATCTGTCTAACAAAAAACTTCTTCCCTTTCCATTGAAGGGAAGTGATGGGGTTCACAACCTCATGAAGCCTGAATAAATCTGCTATAATAACCTACTAAACCCATGAAGTTGCACACTTTTGTCACACTAGTGGGTGTTGGCCAATCCATAATAGCTTGAATCTTGGAAGGATCGATCGTGATACCTTCCCTATAATTTATGTCACTGAAATACTAGACCTCTTTCTGAAATAAGACACACTTCTCCGAGGTTCACGTAAAGTTTCTTCTCATGAAGACACTAAAGAACCTGGCAAAGGTGTCCCTCATGCTCCTCATGCATACATGAGTAAATAAAAATGTCATCAAGGAAGAAGAGAACGAAGCAATCCAAGAATTTTCTTAACACCAAATTCATCAAGCTCATAAACATTGTGGGGGCATTCATCAAACCAAAAGGAACCACGGTGAACTCGTAATGGCCATATCTTGTAGGAAAGGCGGTCTTATGAATATTTACCTTTGTAATCCTCAGCCTAATGATATCCTCACTTAAAATCTACCTTAGATAAAACTGTTCCCCTTCATCCGATCAAACAAATCATCGGTGTATAGAAGGGGTAACAATTCTAGATCGTTAATTTGTTTAGTTTGGCGGTAATCAATACACAACCATAGAGATTTTTCCTTCTTCTTTACAAATATCACCAGTGCACCCCAAGGGGATATACTAGGATGGATTAGGCCTTTCTCCAAAAGGCCCTCTAGCTGCAACTTGAGCTCGCAGAGCTCAGGTGGTCATCCAATAAGGTGCTCGTGAGATAGGATCTGCTCCTAGAACTAGATCTATGTGAAAATCTATCTCACATGGGGGTGGTAACCTCGGTAGCTCCCCTAGAAAGACATCAAAAAAATCTCTCAAGATGGGATGGTCATCAAGCGATGGTCCACTAGACTCATCCTTTGATTGGTCACTAATTGTGACAACATACATCTGACAACCCCATTACACACACCACTTAAGTTGCATGGTAGAGATGGTGTGAATGGAAATGGGTCTCCTAACCCCTACTATCACTGACTCAACTCCTAGATCATCTGTACATGATATAATCTTATGGTAACAATCAACTATGGATATGTGTGTAGACAACTAGTCCATGCCCAAGATGACTCCATATGAACCCAACGAAAGGATACAAATATCTGAGGTAGTGGTGAAGCGTCCCAAATCCACTACACACTCCTTAACTAAGGAGTCTACAGATATTTTAGCTCCATAAGCCATCTCGACATCCCAAATAAGACCCTACCTAATTTCTACCAGCTGCATTGCTCTACCAAAGATGGTGCACTAAAAGAATTAGAAGAACCAAAATTAAATAGAATGGAGGTAGAAACACCACCAATGCTACATGTCATCTCAATCATGTTACTTTAGTGCTCAGGCTAGTAGTTCTTAACCACTACATAGATCTAATGAAAATGCCCCATCTCACTAATAGTAAGCTCTAAGATCTACGTCTTACCCTTATTAATAGGGTTTTGTAGGCACTCTCTCCAAAAATTTCCAGCAACACCATAACCATAACAATTGGCTAGTCCTCTCCCATGAGTAAAGAACTCTAGCCGATTACTCTAGAGGTCTGTGTTGTGGATCATGATGATCTAGCTATAGACTTCGAGGTCTCTATTGATGAGCTCCTACCGACCGAGCACTCGGTGCACTGTGTCCTAATGGGACCCTAGGAGAGGAGGCCCCATACTCCACCCCCACTATGCATCAAATATCTATCGAGGCCTTTACGATTGGTGGGTTTGTTGTTGCTTGTTGGGCCTAAAAGATGACTATACTAAACCCTATCCACCATGAGGAGGTGGAGCTAACCCCCTTGATCTATTTTCCCGCATCTGTTGGATGTAACTCGCACTCTTTCTCTGGCCTCGCTATGTTTTCCCCGAGTCTCCTCTGCTATATAGGCCTTCTCAACGGCCTCAGCTAGTGTTTGTGGACAATGGATACGCACCACACCACCCAAATCTACATTTAAACCCCGTATGAACACCTGTGAATCTATACCTACTCATATTGCATATAGACAACATACTAGTGTAGGTATAGAAATTGAATCTCATACTCAGCTACAATCATAGAGGCCTGACGGAGGTCATGAAACTCGTCTATCCTCTACTAAATGAACCTTCGAGGTAGGTCCCTACTCCTAAACCATTCTTCAAAGAGATCCCAATAACCATCTCTAAATCAATGTGGAGCTTCTTCTCCTCAGTCCTCTACCATACACCTACTCCATCACTCATAAGATGGATCACAACATGAACTTTCGTGTTGCTAGTACAAGGGCAAAGCTTGAAGCACCCACTCAAGCTCACCAACCAGGCCTTTGCCTTAAATCCACATGCATCCCCAAAATAGTGAGATGGTCATAGCTTCAGGATCACCCCGATATGGTCTCGGCTATATAGTCTGGTGACCTCTAGGCCTCTCTGCATGCTCATCTCTAAGTCTAGGGCTCCGAGACCTATCCCTGTGTCTAGAAAATCAATCTCCCTATCCCCTCTGCGGTGACTTTGTTATGTCCGAATCCACGTTGAGTTCTCTCCTCTATGCTCCTCACTGCAGAGGAGATGCATGATCCTTAATGGATGGATCCCTATCATGTCTGGCTGACCATCCTCCTACGCACCCTCCACATAAAGTGACATTAACATCCTGAAGTGTCTATAAAATTTGAGGTAGGATGGCTACTATAGTATGATCTAGAGGTGGCAAGTCTAGATCTATGTGAAAGGACCCCTTGTCTTATTCATGCCTCCCGCACGAGACCAAGGTGAGAGGTATTTTGTTATTCTAGGTTTTTATTTAGTTTTCCATGTTTACTAAAATATACAATTTTTAAACAAATTTGTTTTCTAGATTTAAAAGTGTGCTAGGTTTAATTTTGTACTAGGTTTAGGGTTCATGCCTCAAGTTTTCTCAGTGCGCCTAAGGGTCCAAGATTTTAACCCATGGATTTGATACCAAGTGTAATTCCTATTAAAATGACCACTTGAGACCCAAGAACAACCTAGGTTTATGTAAAAAATTTATGGAATAAAAAAATTTTTGAAAAGCCCGACCACTACCAAAGGCTTCAAACAACAGTTGTCATGGCAAAGATTCAAATTAAATTATAATTTAATAAATGAAATTTTCCCATTGTGACAAACATTAGATCCACATTAAAAAATTAATGATTATAAATAATCCAAATATAGTTAAATTTCTCTTAGGTGTTAACTTACTAAATAATTAAATTAGCACTATAGTTAAATATTCAGTAATTAATTTTAAAGGGTTAAAGGGACAAAAGCAATTAAATTCCCAACATTTTTAATTTCCCTAGGTCTAAGCAATAACCACGATTCTTATTTACATGGGTTAGAAAAAATTCTCTTATCCCCTAACATGACTCCTTAAAAGGTCAAGCCATGCTTTAGAGTTACACATTTAAGTTAAAAAGGGTAATTTCCCACTTACCCACTCTCAAACTCATCTTTGCACTTTAACCTGATTTTTCACATATTTAATGCACTTCAGGTTTCTTGAAAAAATATCCATTAGATAGGAAATTTCTTTCCCTTTCCAATGATATAAAGAATTCCTCCTAACTCCTCATATTTCTTAAGTTACAGGCTGGCGGGCTTGGGGAGGAAATTTTTCCCAAAGGCGGGCCTACGGGCCTGGGAAGAATTTTTACCAAAGGCTCACCTGTGGGGCCTAGAGAAGACTTTTCACCCGGGAAAGGTTTTGGGCCGACGGAGCAAGGGAGGTAATTTGGTGCTTTGCACTTTTGGCAAAAAGTGCAAGTTACACCCGCATGCCCGCAACAAGGCTTTGCGGAGGGAAGAAAATATGCCTAAGATATGCTAAAGAAATGTGCCTAAGCTTTTAATTCAATGTTAAAAGGTGGGTCACCGGAGGTAATTTTGGATTTTAACTCTTTTTTTTAAAAGGGAAAAATGTTTAAAAACATCTCGCGCCTCTGCCAGCCACTAGGGTGCCACTTGTCTAGCCCAAAAGCTAAAAGTGGGAAGGCAAGACTGTTGGGAAAACTTGAAATGTTTTCTTTTGTGTTAAAAGACAAAAAGGTTAAAAACAACCCGCGCCTCCACCGACGCCTAAAGCAAGTTACATGTCAATCCAACAATGACTGCGCGAAGGCGGGTGGCGGGGAAACTTAAGAATATTTGCTTATCTTTTTCCGAAGTGAATAAGGTATAAAACCATCTGTGCCTCTACGATGCCTAAAGAAGCCATGTGGTAGACCCTCATTGGGCTGTGGGGTGGTAGGCTATCGGGAGAATTATAAAATTTTGCCATTTTTTTTGAAAAGTGAAGTTAGAAGACGCGGGCCTGCGAACCCGTGGAAGTGGTTTTCCAAAAGTAAAGTGGTGGGGCTGCGAGGCTGGAGAGGAACTTGTAAATTTTTGCATTTTTGCAAAAAGTGCCCTAAGTAATTTTTGGGCCCGCGGATCTAATTTACAAAAATTTCCTTTTTGTGACAGTTAGTTTTCTTTTTTTGAAACCAAACAAAGTAAAAACTTCGAAGGCCATAACTTTTGACTGGAAGCTCAGATTTGAGAAAATAAGGACTTTTTGGAAAGGGATCAAACTCCTCTTTACATAAGAAGCACAAAATATTATTTTCAACAAACTTAGATGGGTGAAATTTAAGAAAATGTCTTTCCTGCCATAAAAATGTGAACTAGAACTTTTCAACTACCGGATTTAATCGATCCACTATTCTTCCTTCTTCAACATGCCAAACCGACATGGAGAATCGCACTTGATAGAAATTAGATGGATTTGCAAGGATTAATTGATTATGGTTGGGATTTCAAAATGGATTTATTTCCTTTCTCTTTTCTCTGTAAAGGCATTTTTCTTCCTCTAGCTCGATTAATAAAGTTCTAAGTAAATTTCTTGAGCAATACAAACTATTTTGGGATGCATTTTGATCATCCTTAGTTGGTATTAATGTTTTAATTAGTATTTCATTGTTGCAGTTACTCTATATGTTTTTCTAATATTTATTGCAGGTTGAAAACAATCTTACAGAGATATATGTATTTCAAAATGGAAATTTATCTATTTCGCTTTTACATATCTTAAACATTTAAGTTCATTCCATTCCAAGTTTACAATGTTTAACTTTCCTTCAATCAATACATGAAAATCAAGAATGTAATTCTATTTCTTTTCAACCATGCATTTTGAATAACACAAAGAACATAATACTTTTTAATACATTCTTTTTTTCCAATCTTCAAAAGAGATTTTTCAAGAATATTTCAAACACAAATTTAAAACAAGAGTAATGCCATTTTGTAGAAAATAATCAAATTCTATTGAAATAAATAATAATCCCTTCTTTTACAAGTTTATTTTCCCTTCATCACAACAGATTACTAATATGTCTTTCTCATTCGAATGTAACTTTCACATCCAAAACAGAGCATCTTTTCACCACAAATAATATTACAATGTCATCCACTTAAAGTGGGAAATTTTTACAATAAGGAACCCAAAGAGGACTATGAAATTGTCTTCATACATAGCTCTAAGAAATAACAACAAGAGAGATCTACCATATTTCATTTGGTCACAACAAAGAAAAGGGGGAGAGGCAATGCTCTCCACCCAACAAAGAATTCCAATGAAGAGGAGAAGTCATCCTCCTCATTGGCCCCCGAGCCCTAACCACATTACAATAGGAAATGTATTCAACTCCTAGAAACAAGATCAGATTCTGTAACACAAAACATATTTCATAATCATATCATAGTCAAAAATAAAAAAGTAGTTATAGTCACAAGAAGGATAGTAACAAAATATACAAGGCCTCATCACACAAATTCCAAAAGAGAAAGATCTATGGGGGAAGATTCTTATACCTCCCAATGGGGAATGTGTGACCACCTTAAAAACCCACCAAAATATTCATCTCAAACCCCTACATACTCTTATGCCCCTCCCAAGTACCTCTTACGCCTTCCCATTCTCTTATGCCTCCCCCAAAAGTAAGAAATGCAAGTTATTTCTTGTCCAAGGTGGAACACCCAACCCAAAATCCCTCCACAAATAACTCTTATGCCTCCCCACAAAATATCCCCATAGTCTTCTCCTACACCACACCTAGGAAAGCTACCCAACCAACCAACCAACAAACATACCAAACACTCAACAACATTCACATATGCATAAAATAAAAAGAACACATTTTAAAAGAGTCAAGCTCCTACCTCTCCATGATAGAGCTTGATCCAAAAGTTCAACAATAAGCTTCTTCAAATCCAAACAATCCCAAAGCACCAACAAATCCAAAAGAATTCAAAATCCTCTAACTCTCTCTAATTGCAAGAGCACCAAACCAACATGAAGTAACCCCCCCGAGTAACCCCTAAAATAGAAAAAGAATTTGAATAAATACAAAAGGGAGAGAGGGGGATGAGGTGGATTCATGTAGGATTCCACATCACTCATCCTCAACTCCACCTCACAAGTCAGATTCAAACTCAAAACCACAATTAATAACTGGTTCAATAAATGACATTTATCCTTACACACACAATCCAAGCCCACACCCCTTAAGGACTAAAAATTAATTTCATGTAAGAAGGTGCAATAAGAACTTATAACTTGTCTTCTCAAAATTCATAATAAGGCCTAATTTTGACTCCCTAACCCATAGGTAGGGTTGGTGTAACAATTTAAGAGGTGTGGGACAAGTTTAGCTTGTCCCACAAGCCTCCAAAATCAGCCCCCTAAGGACAGATCTGAATTTCAAAAGGAAGGTGGAGTGTTTCACACTCAAAGTTACTTACACATTACTTACAACACATAAACCAAGAGCCATCAGCTCTAATAAATACATTCTTTTGACCCATTTTAATTTATTTAGTAACATGATTGCTCACTAATCTAGACACAAATAGAATAAATAATAAGGGGAAAATACATCACTAAAAGTCACATACTAAAATTAAACAAAATAAACTAAATGAAAGAATACACATAACCCCTTGGTCACATTCGAAGGTGATCCCCACCCATGGGAACCCCTAACAACAATTCATACACACACACAAAACAAATGCACGTTGTCATGGTGACCCTTGTTGAATTCATCTGGGATTCCAATGTGGTTGGTCTCAAATCCCCCTATATTTGTTGTGACATGTTTACCTGCAAAACACAAATACCTCCTTCGGCCTTGCGGCCGCATCAAATCATCCAAAATAAATATATGCTAAAACTCCAAATTCATCAATATATAAATCAAACATCATCAAGTAAGTAACTGATATCATTTACAAGTTTATCAATAACCATATGATAATAAAATTAGTTCAATTATCTAGGTCTACTCAATATGATGAAATAACACATGTCCTACACACACACATATAACCATGTCAATCAACATATCAACATCAATATAAAATGTCTCCAATAATCCACATGCATCATATATGAATTGAAATCAACAATAGTCCATGATCTCTAACATCTAACATCATGCCATATCAAAAGCTACAATAACATCCATAAGTATAATAAACGAAGATCATAATCAATAACAAAAAGTGTCAAAGGAAGTGGTCACTACAATGAAAGATTTTCAAGATCCTTAATGATATTCATAACATTCCTGAAACTCATATTCATCAAAAAAATGATGGCAATACATGATCCAACACGAGTAAAACCTCATCCGAATAACAAGATATAAACAATTCTCAAAGAAAAAAATCAATGTGTAAATTCCATAACAGGTTGAAGGTGAGACTCACAAAGTTATTATAGCACTAAAAAGAAATGTACTCACCTTTAGGCTAAGATAGAAGAAAATACGAGTTACAAGTTGAACCAACATCAAATGGCAACAAGAAAATATTTATTATTCACAAAACATATAGTGAACTTACAAAGTATGAATGAAGGAAGAACTCTCTAAGCATTCAAGGTTACAAAGATGGATGAAATTCAATGGTTTCTATGGTGGGTAAAAACTCACACTCAGATCTCCATTCAATACCAACAATTGAAGCACAAAGCACAAAAATTGAAAGTATAAATACCAAAAATAAATAAACAGCTGAGGAAGATCTTCTCAATAAGTGAAGCTTCAAACTTGGACAAACACAAAGTTCAAAAACTATTTTCTACCTCAAGATTTGATACATAACTCAACAAAGAAAATCAGCTTACCCAACAGAATGGTGTTCACAAGGACACAAATATATAACCGATCTCATCAACATTGTGGGAAATTGAGTTTTGAAACCCTTAAAAAAACTCCAGTTGTAAAAAATAGTGAAGAATGCCCATAACAAGGTCCAAGCTCAAAATGCCAGTATACAAGAAAATGGAAAAAAAGAAAATAATTCAAGGTATCAGTGCATTTTGAAACCAACTAAAGTGAAGTGACAAGTTGCGGTGCTTAAAGAAAGAAAGCTTATTTTTTCTTCATCAACATATACTAGAGACGTCACGAGACCGTGTTCGAGCTTTGTAGCATAGTAATGGAAGAAAAAATGATTACAGTAAGCTCTAAATGAAGACATAAAGAAATCAATCCTAATAAACTCTCTCATTTCAGCCTTGCAATTATATTCAAGAAAATTTTAGATTAGAGGCTTATGAGTCCAAAGATCATGCTAAAAGCTAATAATTCATGCTCAATACACACTCACGTAAGAAGATGCATAATCTTTAATCCTCAATACATGGCGGTGAGATAAATACCAAAAGTAAAAATGAGTCAAGGGACATATGTTCCAAAACAATGACAATATTTAACATAAAAACCACTAAAATCAAGAAATATAGAGACTGAAATCTTAGGAAACAAGGTTATTACAACACTTAGAAAGAAAATCTACTCACCTTAAAGACAAGATAGAGGAAAGTCTGAGCTGTAAGTCGAGCCAACATCGACAGTTCAAAGTTTCTACTATAAACAATGGAGATAATTATCTTTTAATTTTATATATCGAGACAAAATGGCAGCGTATGTATACTTTTTCTAGAACTCAAAACAGAGGAAAGAACATAAACCATAGATTTGAAGATGTCAACAATGGCATCTGCCTCTTCAAATACTCCACAGTCAAAATTAATATAATGGTAAAATGACAGAGAATACAAAATTTGATCCTCAGAGCTTCATAGAAAGATTTCATATGAGCTTTAAGATCAAATTAATTATGGTCTAGACAAAAATAACCAAGGCTTCTCCACTTATGAGAGCAAGTGCGAATGACCAAAATGATTTTATTTAGTTTATTTTATCTCACCAAGTTAACCACGGTTAGATCTAACTCATTAGGTGAGTTCAGATTGATGATCCAAATGTAATAGTACAAAGATCAAAGGTGAGGAATGATCCCAAAATCAATGCAAACCCTAACTTAATTCATTCAGAGTTTACAATCATCGATGGCAGAGATCAAAAAGTACAAGGATCAATGGATGGAGATCCATCATCATATTCAATGCTACTTCAATGCAACCCAGCTCAACACTACGAATAGATCACCGAATTCATTTATTACAGACCCTAAGCTTCAACCATGGAGTCATCAGATCAAGGGTAGAGATTAAGTGAAGCACAAGATTGACGGTTGGCAATCGAGTCTTAACATCAATACACACCAAGGTTAGGTTTGAAGTTAATCTTCAACCGATAAAATCAAAGGGTCAAATCAACGTTAAAGGGTGACAACCTTAATTAGTGAAAATCATTGCCTTTGACCTTTTAGGTTCTAAAATAATCATGTGCCTCAAGTTTGTTTTTCAAAATTTTGACACCCACAAAATGAAAAGCTAAACCATTACCATATCTTATGCATGTTATGATTAACCAAAAAGGTCCCAAAAATCATTATGTGATGCTTATGATTATTAAAGGGGGTCAAACCAATGTTCTTCATGTGATACCAAGGTGGCAAAGTGATATGATCAAGATAGATGCAATGCAAAGTTGGGAGTATATTTCCTAAAATTTCCAAACTTTATCTTAAAATTTTCTAACGAACCTCATATAAGGAGGAAATGATAGTTTTATGCATGTGATTACAAAGGTGAAAACAAAGTATAGACATGCCCACATGTGGCCCCACAAAAAGACAAATTAGAACATGTGCACATCAAAGGTTGAAAAAAACATTATATTTTACTTAGAGGATGATAATATATTGCATGTGTTAAGAAAAATAATAGACAAATGTCAACATCAGATCTTACAAGTGGTTTGTTAGGTGTGGAGATAAATATCTTCACTAGAGAATGCATTATAAAATTTCTGGAATATACAGCAACCTTCATTGATCAGGCATGAACCGGCATCAGTAAGGCAGGACCGAAACTGGTTAGAGTAAGTGGGAATTGACATCGGTTACCCAAGACCGACATCGGTCAGAGAAAGTAGGAACTAGACACAGTTAAGGCTAACTAGTGTCATTTACCTATACGATGATGTTTTAACTAACTCCTAGGAATAGCATTAAAGTAGATTTATTGGATGTAATCACATTGAAAAGTTCCCTAAGTTTATATAAGCCTATATAAGCATGAAAGTTAGGGTTTATATGTAGAGTTAAAAGAAGGATTGAATTAAATCCTTGATTCTCCTAGATTGTGAGGATGAAGAAGAAGAAGAGAAAGAAAGAATGGTTACATGAAGACAAGTCTCCATGGGGAGAAGGTGAACAAAAGAAAGTGCAGTGTACAATGTTGCTAAGAAGATGGTATTATCTTCCAATGTATTTCCTTTGTATTTTTACTCTCATGTAATGAATTGCATAGTATGTAAATCACTTAGGGTTTCTTCTTGTTAGATCCACGAGTTGTTGTGAGATCTTGTTATTGCTTATTCTTGTAGATCCACATATGGTGAGATCTTGTTTTTAGATCCATGTGATCAAGCTTTAGTTTCATAGTGGTAGATGTAGGGTAGCTTCGGGTATGTGAGATCTGGTGGTATTTCGGAGGCATGGTTGTAGTACACTCGGGTAGATCTGGTTAGAGATCTGGAGGAGACATAGGTGGTGGTATGGAGGCACGATTCGGTGTACTCGGGAATATCCGGTGGTGGTGCAGGAGGAGGAGATACTCTTGTAGAGATACATGTACTCTTTTGCAAAAGATTTGGTTTGTAATCTCTTGTTATGTTATATATATGAGATCTCTATCTTTGGTGGACATAGCCCACATTGGGTGAACCACGGTACATGCTTGTTATGTGTGTGTACTTTTGTGTGATTTGGATTATTCTAGTTTATACTTCCACTATTATAGATTTTGTGGGGATTATTAGATCCATATTTGCATGTTTGAATTTGATATTCTATAGTTGCAAATGTTTCCGCATAGACCCATCCCCAACAACTGGTATCAGAGCTTGGTTAGCTTGGTTATTTTAGTGCAAGGTTTGTTTTGCTTGATGATAAGATCATAGGAAGAGATTCAATCTCAAGTGGGAGCTAGAAGAGTAAAGTTGCTAGAAATTACAGTGACCGACATCGATTAAGTGGCAACCGGCATCAGAGGTGTGACCGTGGTCGGTTATAGGTTAACCTTGGTCGGTTACTGAGTTAACCATAGTTAGTAATAGGTGACCGTGGTCGGTTAGTGGGCAACCTAGTTTTAAATAGGAAATCACAGATCTGAAGAATTGATAAGATGCATGGAATGTATCTTGGCTACTGAGGTGTCCCTGGTTCTTAAAGGCACAAGCATATTGGTCAGATTGCAGATCCGGATTATTGAGATATGGTTTTATCTTGGTTTTACAGTGTATGGTTTAATTGCACATGCATGGTTTTGGATTGCAGATCTAGACAGAGAAAAGGACCAGGTATGCATCCTAGGTGTAGTTAGATGCACGGGTTTCGGGAGAGAGGTAGCAACACAGAACAAAGACGGGCTTCCATCAGAGAAGCATGTACTTCAGTTCAATTGAAGATGTGATTGACTATCTTTGTGTTGTTAAGGTGATGTATTTCATCTTGATGTAATTTATTACATGGATTTGCTTTGTATTGTTTTTTGTATGAGATTTGGATGCTTCTTGAAATGACTGGCTCAATCCAACTATCGGATTTGGTCGAAGTAGGCACCTGGTGTGGTGTTTTATGCCAAATTGTGTGGCATTGGGTTCATTCCAGCAGCATTGACATTGGTCTGAGAACCGAGGTCGGTCACAGAGGAACCGGTATTGGTCAGCTAACCATGGTTGGTCCTTGTGGCAACTTATCTGTATGGGGTTTTTGCAGCAGGAGAGGGAAGATGGTTTTTGTCCTAGTTTGTAGGATTGAGTTTCTTCCACAGAGTGTACATGGCGTAGAGATGTTGTAGATCACTTCATGGTTTTTGATCGAAAAGAGGATGGAGTTGGCTCAGTTGGTCCAGTGATAATTTGGGTTAGGTATCTCTATATGATTCATGTTTTATTTTCATTTGGAGAAACTGATATTATGTTTGGATAGTGTGCATAGATTTACACCATGGTTTCTTGGTGTTGTTTGACATTTATTTCCCAGTTGTGTGGAATCTTGAGGAAAAAGGGTTTCTAGTCTACAAATGAGATCCTCAATGAAAATTGATGGTTAGACACGATTCACAGTAATGAGAGATGTTGAGTACACATGGATGAAAAGAAGTGGATTCACCTACTTCACAAGAATTCCAAAATTATGTGATGTAATATTATTCTTTGATAAGAAGGAATCAATTTTATAGTTCTTTCATCTAGTTTTATTTTCTCACTGACATATTAGCTTTTGAGCTTGGTGTTAGAGGTAGTGCAAGGAATTTTGTGTTCAGTGGGAGAAAGCCATGGTTGTTGGCATTGCAGGATTGGATACATGATGCACATGCAGAGTGAGGGGAGATTGCTACTATTCAAAGTGGCAGAGGCACTAGTTGGTTTTGAGGATAGTCACAGATTTGCAAGTATATTGAGTTTATTGCTTTGTGATGTCACTTCTGGTTTATTTTGTGGTGCCTGGATATCCCTATGGGATTACAGTTGATGGTTAGATTCAGCTGGGTGAAGATGATAGAGCAATTTTTCAGAGTTTTAAGGGTTAAAGGAGAAAATATGACTATTATAGAGACCGGTGTCGGTTAGGATTAACCATGGTCGGTCATCTAGTAACCATGGTTGGTCAGGAAGTGACCGGTGTTGGTTAGGGGAAACCGTGGTCGGTTTGGTCACAAGTTTGACAGTAGTGTTTATTTACCATTTTTAGATGGTGCCCTTGTTTTGCTTTCATCTTGGTTGATTGTGCAGAGTATGTTGATGACATGTATGCTGGTATTTGCACTATTTATTAGTAGCATGGTTTAGCATGGTTATTTTTATTGACATTGATGAGCACAGGATTTATATTCAGATTTTGGAGTTAGTCGGTGATAGACTTGGAACTTCTGGAGAGCTGGTGATATGGATGGATGTATAGGTGAGTTTATACATGTGGATAGATTTAGTTTTGTGAGTCTATGATGATGTAGATGTTTGATTTTCACATGAATGCCTATGAGCACAATTTATATGCCTTGAGCATGAATAGGGGATGTTTGTATTTCCTATTTTTACTATGAGACTCCTTGATAGGAATGTTATCTACAGATGGTTGTCTTGGAAATGCTAGTTGTTTATGTAAAGTTAGATTTGTAGATTGCAGTGTTTGGATTCTATTGAGTTATGTAGGTTTGTGGATTGATCACCCACTATTGCTGGTAGAACTCATATGGGCTATCCTTACCTAGGATCTTGTTTTGCTTTTGCATATTCCAGGTTTGACTTGTCTTTTCAGTTGCATTGGTGGTTGCATGGAGACATGGATAGATGGATGGAGAACATGGTTGGTTGTATAGGTATGGCTACGGATGTGATTGAGGCTCAAAACTTTGTTTTGAGTGGGATCTCTTGCAAGTGTGTTAGTCATGATGACTTGTTGCATAAAGAGCTTGGTTGGATTATTTTCTTGATACCAACAATTGGTATGGTGTTAAAATTTAGTGGGAGCTTCATGCTTGGTGTCAAGGATTAGTTGTAGCTTTGTGTAGGTTTGGTAACTCATGGTTTTATCTTCTTTGATTTTGAGAAGATATTATTATCTTCCTAGTTTTATTTCGAGAAGAATTGTTGAAGGAAATAATAGAAACTCTTCACGGTGTGTAGAGGACGATGATGTACAAGTATAGGTACAAAGGATCAGCAATTTATCTCCAAGTGGGATACTATTAGGTTGTGGAGATAAATATCTTCATTGGAGCATGTGTTACAAATTTGTTGGAATATACATGGCTAGCTCGTCATCGATCAAGGGACCAACATCGGTTACCCAGGACCAGCATTGGTCGTAGGACTGACATCATTCGAGCAAGTGGGAACTGAATCGATTACCAGGATTGACATCATCAGGCGGGGACCGACATCGGTCTAAGAAAGTAGAAACCAGCTGCTTAAGGCTAACTAGCATTGGTTACCTATGCGATGATGTTTTAATTAACTCTCAGAAATTAAATCTATCTTTAGCATTAAAGTAAATTTATTGGATTTAATAGCATGGAAAAGTGCCCTAAGTTTATATATGCATATACAAGCGTGAAAGTTAGGGCTTATATGTAGATTTAAGAGAAGGATTGAATTAGATCCTTTATTCTTCTAGATTGTGAGGATGAAGAAGAAGAAGAGAAAGAAAGAACAGGTTACATGAACACAAGTCTCCATGGGGAGAAGCTGAACAAAAGGAAAGTGCAGGTACACTATTGCTGAGAAGATGGTATTATCTTCCACTAAATTTCCTTTGTATTGTTTAGTCTCATATAATGGCTTGCATAGTATGCAAAGCACTTAGGGTTTCTTCTTGTTAGATCCACGAGGTTATTGTCGTTATTTTTTATTGCTCATTCTTGTAGATCCACATGTAGTGAGATCTTGTATTGTAGATCCATGTGATCACTCTTAGTTACACACAGGCAGATGTAGGGTAGCTTCGGTATGTGAGATCTAGTGGTGTTTCGAGGCATGGTTATAGTGCACTCGGGTAGATCTGGAGGAGACACGGGTGGTGGTATGGAGGCATGGTTTAGTGTACTCAGCGAGATCCAACCGGAGGCTTGGGAGGAGGAGATTCTCTTATAGAGATACATGTACTCTTTTGTAGAAGAATTGGTTTGTAATCTCTTGTTATGTTATATATATGAGATCTCTATCTTTGGTGGATGTAGCCCACATTGGGTGAACCATGATACATGCTTGTTATGTGTGTGTACTTTTGTGATTTGGATTATTCTAGTTTATACTTCCACTGCTGTAGATTTTGTGGGGATTATTAGATCCATATTTTCATGTTTGAATTTGATATTCTATAGTTGCAAATGTTTCCATGTAGACCCATCCCCAACATGGTCCCCATAATAGATGAAATACATGGGTGAATATTTTTCAAAGTATTGCAAATAAAAGAATTATTTTTCTTACACAGGAGATTAATTTTTGCATGTGAATCCAAAGGGGTAGAATTAAAGGATGCCTAAAATTTCATTGCAAGTGGATCAATTTGCAAGTGTCACATCAAGAAGTTAGGTTGCCCCCACTAGTTCTCGAGCCAACATTTATGGGTTGTTAGGTTGTCCGTAGGTCACCAAAATCTATTAAGGCCTCCAACTCCACTTGTTGATTCACCAATCCCATAAATAACACTTGCCCCAAGTTTTCCTCTCTTCCTGCATCAACACATCCACAACCATAACACTTGACCCATCCAATAAAACACTTAAATCCTCCAAATTATCCACGGGAGACAGAACACACTCATATCCACAAAGCTCCTCCAAAGTCATAGGGCTTTTAGAAGGCTTCACCGATAAATCTCTAATTTGATCAATAGTAAAACCATTTTTTCCATATCAAAACGAATTGAAAGTACCTTTCTCACACAATCCTACTAAGTGGCACATTACCTAGAACCATGCCCAACTTGCATACATTTTATGAAAAAATATTATATTCTTCATACACCATCTACCGAGACAAGACTCCATGCTTAGTGATGAGCCTAATAGAGGTAAAAGCTATTCCATCAGCAACTATATTAATGTAGAAACAATCATGGGTTATTGTGATGCAAGCTCTAGTGGTGGGATCTATAACCGAGGGACACCAAAATCTGTAGCAATGCCCATAATCACATCATGTTCACAAAATTCCAATAGAAAAGACAAAAACCTATCCCACACACAAAGTAAAATAATTAGGGACGGAGTAAACAAAAAGTTACAGTACCCATTTGGCTAGATTTAGGACTATTCTCCCAAAAACAAAGGACCCTCTTATTAAACACCGAGAAAATTGTCTTCCAGAGAAAATGGAGGATGAAATACTAAAGAGCCAATGCAACAAGCTCCAAATTTCCCTTGGCTTCCATTTCCTCTATGCACATATTCTCACTGGTTCAATGTTGGGGTGAATACCCATAAACATTGCTTTGATATAAAATTTGAATTTCTCCTCATATCTATCAATAAAAACATCCGGTACCTAAAGGGAGGGGTCTTGACCATCATGAGAAATAGAAATCAAAGTAGAGTAAATAGTTTTCCTCCGAGTGCTTGCACAAATACCAAGAACCCTTTTTTATCATGATGTAGGAGGGGGAAGCGCTTAAAATTTCCTCGGTAATCAATATTTTTAAAATCCTCCTTGCACTTCAACTCCCACTCTCATCGAGATTCATGTGTTCATAGGTGTGATTTATCGATAAAACTAGTATCAAGAATATATTTTGTAATATTGTGAAACGTAATACACATATTACTAGTGTGTCTAATGAATTGTGGTATTCACCATAGGTGTTTCTAAAAAAATTATTAGTATGAAGAAAACTTCTATCAATCGCAAGATGCGAATGAAGAGATACAATGTTTTAGTTGAGTATTTTTTTTAACACTATGTTCATTACACAAGGAAAACATGATGTAGGAACATCATTTAATTATACATATCAAATGTATTATTTTCGTTAGTGAGTTAGGTGTAGAAGGTCCTCTTAGGAGTTTTGGGATTCATTCTAGTCCATTTGGATCCATCCTGGATTTTAGCAATGTGATTTTGGAGTTTTCCTCCAAAACCACCATTTCAAATATTAGAATTTCCATAAGTTATGTTTACGGTCTAGGTGTTAATTCAAAGTTGAATAAATGATGTAAATGGGTTTGAAAAAACATTAAAATGTGTTTACATCATGTTTTCTTGGTTTTTCCAACTATGGTCATTCTCACCATAGTTAGGTTAGGTAAACTACCAATGTAATCGTGTCTTCTTTGATCAGTTTAGAGGAGGTATTTGAATTATATATTAGGAGGTAGGGTTTTATAATAGTAAGAGAGGTTGGCATAGATATAACAAGCTTAATAATCCTATAATATGTCATGAAGGTTATTAATATGAAATAATTATGAAGAAATGAGATTTGGAGAATGTTATGTGCTCATGCATAATGGATGAATGATGAATTTTTCATGTTGTTTATAAAATTCAAAAATTATTTCAGGTGTATATGATCTGCTCACGTCCAAGAAGTGTGAAAAAGGTGTTGGAAGCTAATAGAGAATTAAATAAGTCAGATTTAATACAAAGTGAAAGGCAAAGTGTTTTATGAGGTAAAATAATGTTTGTTTTTGTATGATTAAGGAGACTACAAGGGTTTTAAAATATGGAAATAAATTATTTCATTTTCATGAAGAAGGAGAAGTTTTAACTAGGTAGACACTCATGTTTTCTTTAATTTTTATATGCAAATAAATCTAAAACTATTTTTACTATTAGCATAGTTTATGTAAGACTAAGAAATCATGGGTTTAGAGGTTTTAACCAAATTTGTTGGGGTTTTTTTCTTTAAATACAATTTGAAATTTAACATAGGGCATAAATGAATATTTTGAGTCTTTACAAATATTTGGAAGAAAAGAAAACAAAAATTATCTTAAATACACCCTCTCGGTATGTAACCATGTCCTAGGGTTTGGAAAAATAAGAAAATGGGCATAAGCTTAAAATGAAATCAATGAATTTGGATTAAAAAAATTTGTGAGCCATGATTTTTATGGGATATTAAGGTGTGTTTGAAATTTAATGATGAATGGAATAGGTATGATAGGTTAAATACATAAAACTCATACTTGTCATTATCAGTGCATGAAAACAAAATTTTGAGGGTTAAAATGAATTAATCGATGAAATAATCATGACTTCCTTTTATTTCATGGTGAAAATTTTACAGAATATGAAGCATTATTTTTATATAGGTGAGATAATATTTGAAAAGATGAATTTCAAGGTATTCAAAGGCAAAATTAAGAAACGTAGTCTATTCCCTTGCACTGTAACACTCTACAAACCACACTTGATATGGTATGTTTCTAAGAAATAAATACATGAAGAAGTAACAAATAAAAAGACATGACAAGGTTTTTTGTATGTGGTTAAGGATTGGAGAAGAAGGGGTATATTCTAAGAACACATAAATAAAGTACCCTTAGATATTCTTGTGAACAGGCTTAAAAGTAACTTTAAAAGCTAAATACAAATATTTGCTACTAAAAGGGAAGAAGGTGAAACTATAGGAGTAGAGAAGTATGTAATGGACATGTGAGATATTATCTATGATGGGATGAAAGGCTTAAGAGAGGATATTGTGATAAAACGTAAAGAAAGATCGGCACATATATAAGATGGTCAAAGAGCAAAACAAGGTTCTATTGAAGGAAATTTGTGTTTGGGAGTGAGTGAAGTGTTTTAGGACACCAAGGATTGAAGATAAGTTATTATAATGTTTCTAAGTAGTTAATATAATTTTGTGACCCAGATCGAGGCCCTACGACTTTGAAAAATCTGACATAGAGCAAAAGACATAGTTGGGCTAATTTGAAAAGGTGATAGGTTAACTGGGTATATAGTATTGAGATTTGGACTATGCAATTTGATCTGAAGTAGGAAAATGATAAAGGGTGTTTGAGAATGTAGTTATTTCCCTCTAATTTTTGGGATTTTCTTAGAACAATATGACTTATAGGCTTATAGGGATTGTAAGAGAGACCTAGTTGAGAATGGTGGAAGGAAGATTGAAAGGGATACACATGGATTTGGGTTACAAGAGTTTATAAGGAGATGTAATCCCTTAAAGGGTGTCAAAAAATGCTTCATGTTTTTAAGAATCTTTGTAAGTTATTCCACATAATAGGGTTTGTATTAATAAAGGGATAGTAACATGTTAACAAGGTTGTAATGTGAATGAATTGAAAATGGTTATTAACTCCTTATTTTGGGTGTGAATCATGTATATTTGATGATAATTAGAAGGTAATAAGTAAATGTATCCCTTTAAGCAGTTTACTTAATAACTTGGTTCTTTTATGCATTGTAAAGTGCATGATTTTGTGCATGGTTGATGAACTTGATCTTAAGTCTAACATTTGGTGTTATTGTGAATATAACCTAGTCCACCACCCCCTCTACATCAAAACATTTAAATTAATGCTAAGGAGTATTTAGTTTTATATTTTAAACTTATGAGATAGTTGAAAAAAGAGAGTTAGCATGAATGGATATGGGTACTCCTTGTTCGATAGCAAAATTTAAAGATGCAAATTCTAAATAAGGGATAAAATTACCCATGTTATAGGATGGAAGGAATGTGAATCACTATATAAATAAATAAGAGGTTAATGAAATGTGAATATTCATGAGATTGAGATACCTTAGTGTTAAAATTAATATAATTGTCATATGATTACTTTCCCTTAGGCGAAAGAGAAACATAGACCTAGTTAACATGATAGAAGCTTCTACCGGAGTAAGAGAAGGAACATTATGTCTTGAGTTAGATATAATTATTATGATAATGATCAATAATACTTTAAGTTATAAACCTTGAAATCAACAATGGAAAATACTAGGACCACTATCCTAATAATAATAAGTTAAACTAAAAAAATTATCTCACCAAATGTTTAAATAAGAACTAAATTATTTTATGCAATATGCACAAAATAAACAAAATGTGAGGTTTTTATAAGATATTATTATGATCTAATAAATTTAACATGAACCATACATCATCATAATAATGCATTAATACTTGGAACAATGATAAATGATAACATAATAACTCAAATACAAAAGAGGAGATGATGAATTACTTACAAAAGTCATAACAAATAAGATCTAGATGTGCATATAGATTGAAAATAAAAATAAAAACTTGAAATTCTTCAAGATAAATCTTGAAATTGGTAACATATCTAGTGTAGACGGTTTAAATTTTGTGTCACCCGTAAGTGAACATGTGCATTCCCGACAAGAAGTGTCATGTGTAGGACCATTTGATAGTTAGCATCTAAAACCTCTTTAATTATTTTCTTTCTTAAAATGTCATGTTTTGTATTTTTATCTTTCTCGCACAACCTCATCATGACCTATAATCACTTACAACAAAGTGGAAACCCTATAAACATATAATACCCTTCATTAAAGCATTAAATAACAAAATGTATAAATCATACAAGTGTTAAGGCTTTACTACCCTTAAGTTTTGACCCAATAAAGAAAATACAAGTCTTACACTTCATGACCTCATGTGGGATCAAGCCTCATGTAATTATCCTAGGTGTTTTTTTAGTTCTAGTTTGATCTATGCCAACCCCTAGGGGTTACCTCTTGTTACTTGAATCAAATAATAGTGAGATTAATATATAGTATAAAATATACCTTGCACGGTAGTAGTGTGATGTGGTGTGGATCAACACATGACCTAACATTTTTTACCTTCAAATATTTCAACAATGATTGGAGTTTCTTTTCCGTATTACAATTATATTTATTAATGATCACATTATTAATATGTGTTGATACAATAATATAGTTTGAGGATAAATAAATGTAAATTAGGTGTTATAAACTAGAAACTCATATGTTCATTAAGTGAATGAGTTGTTTAAAAAATAATTATGTACGAGAGTGAGTTAAAAGTTTTACAAACAACTCAGTTGTGTTTAGGTTAGTAGTCATAGAAGATATAATTGTACTCCAAATACATTGGGGTTAAATTACCTATACATTCATCAAGACTATCTTGAATAAAATAATGAACTATTTGTTATCAATTTTTTCCCCTCGGGTGAAATTGGACAAACATGACCTTACACACTAAGAAAATGGAGGGGTTGATTCAATCATGGGAGCTTCAATTTCAAGGTTGGCTAAATAGGTTGAAGTAGGTCGAGAAAATTGCAGAGGAATTCGGGAAATGAAGAAACTCTGAAAGTCTAAAATATCATATTTCATAGGTAAAGCCGTTCGGAGGTAGGTTAGGGTAAAATTTATGGATTGGGTGGAAAGAATAACTTAAAGTCTAAATTTTGGAGTTTGGGATTTTGGAGGTTTAGAGGTTTTAGTAAGCGAGCAGGCAGAAAAGTGTAAAAATCCCTGAAATCCCAAAATTATGAAAATTGAATTTTGAATTTTAGACTTCGGGATTTCGGAAGTTCGAATTAGGAAGCAAGGTCGAACATCAATGAAAACCTGAACCTCGAAGTCCCAAAACCCCAAATCCTGAAGTCCCAAAAACCCCAAAAAGGAAAAAGGTGTGAAACATGAAGTCCCAATTTTAGACTTCAGGGTTTCAGACATTCGGAACCTTCAACCCCCTAATTCGAAAAAATCACAACTCAAAGTACAAAACCCGAAGTTGAAATTTTTGACTTCGGGGTTTCAGAGTTTTGGAGGTTTTTTTGACTCAAGCGGAATGAACAAGAACATCAACCTCTCAAGTCCAAATTCCCAAAAGTCTAAATTTTTTAACTTTGAAGTTTGCGAGGAAATTACGGAGTCCGAAAAGAGAAGATCAACCACTCTCATTTATTACAGAATGTCAGCCCCATCTTCAGATGGCCATAACTTTTGACTGAGAGCTCAGATTTACTCAAAATCAGACTTTTTAGAAATCTCTTAGTGTCCTCTAAACAAATACAACTAGTTTTCTTAATTTAAGTGAGACTAAGTATTTAAACATCAATAAATATAGTATATCATTATTGAGGTTATTTCCAGGTTTCAAACCTACCAAAATGATGAGGTATGGGCTTCCTTTCTTCTCTAAAAAGGCATAATACATCGAGGCATGGGTTTTACAGTGGCACCAATCATTGTTACAGGTGATTTTAATGCATTTTTGGGTGGTTGAATAAATATTTCAAGTTCCCTCTCTCCCTTTTTTCATTCTTCCTATATATTGTAAGGAGGGGCATTGTTCTAATGTTGGATAATTTTTCTTTGCACCCTCCCTTCTTCTCTTTCCTGTAAGTGAATTTGTGGATTCCAAACCTCCCATTCAAGTTGTAATGTAATTTTTTGCCTCTTGGCCATTGTAATGCATTGTATCAAATATGTGGAGTAATAATATAAGTCTATGGATGAATTTCAACCCTCTCTTATGTTCATTGATTTCTTCTGATCTCTCATTGCAATCTTGGTTATCTATGCATGGTTATTGTATTACATGTTTAATGGTTTGTGTTTAATGGTTAGTGGATTCTCATTAGTGGATTGATTTGTGGTGTATTTTCATCCTTCTTAATCTGATTTTGGTTTCCATCTCCATGCAAAGTAGGTGTTCAACATTCCTTTTGGTGCATCACCTCTATTAGTTTAGGTTTAATTTCTTGTAATATTCTTAACCTTGTCTCCTTGGAAAGTTAGAGTAGATTTTAGAGTAGATCCTCTACAATTTGGATGTGTGCATCATGAATAGAGGAATAGGAAATGAAATTTTTCTCGGAGGGTTATCTCGATTGCAAAGTCCCAAACATTAGGATAGCTCCATGTTTGATGAATCACATTGACTACCTCAACCATCCACTCGCAAGCAATTAGGGGTGCTGTGATTTCTCCTTAACACTATTCTTTGTAAAAATTTGTCCCAATCAACATTTGTTATTAAAGAGGGTTAGAACAAAATTATGATGAGTTTTTAATATTTTTTAATGGACCAAATTTTTGTATCATCAACGCCATCAATGAAAAAATCATTTTTAAATTTGAGCATTAGATCGTTAATTTTTGTTAAACCTTTGTGATTTTATATTTTTTCAAAAATTAAAAATTGAGAATTAAAAAGTAAAATTGAATCTTTGATGTGTTTCATCTGATAATTTATAAAGATATGAATTATTTATCTTAAATTATTGTTTATTAAACCATTATATATATGACAATATCAACATGCCTTTCCTATAATTTTACTAAATTCAAAAGTGATCTTCGAATCGATTTGGACATTCCTCAAAATTACACTAAGTGTTAGGTGTTTCACATTGAAGGGTTCTAAATCTTCCATTTTTGTTTATTCCACTTCTATTTCTCAAGTGTTTACCATTATAGTAACCTCGTTATTATTTTCCTCTCCTCCTTAACCACATCTTGTACCTCTCCTCCATGTGCCTAAATTACATTGATTCTCCCTCGGAAGTTGAGCAACATCATAGGTTTGGCAGGAATCTTAGAGATAAGAATAGCATGTAGTGTGTCGTTTTGTAGCCAGGGATGAAATGCAGCTTGCTCTTTGTCACTCAAATGTGGAGAAATGGGTAGCACCCTCAAGAGGATTTGACCTATCCTCACTACTTTATGGTTGTGCCTTTCAACTAGGGTGAGAGGACCCTTTTTGTAGCCTGTTGTTTGTGAAGGAGATGGAGATATCCTTCCTTGTGAAATTATTAATAAGACCTTGAAGAAAATATGATCAATGTAACAAAACCTAACTCTCACGAGTTGTCACTCTAGATAATGGAGATATTTTCTAAGCAAGGTTTAGGCCACTAAAGACAATGAAAACCTGATTTTTTCTACATGTTTTGGTAGTAAAAATTATGCATTTGTATACACACATGAAAAACAGGGTAGTATGGGTATGATTAGTTGTTTTTAAATGAATTTTGGTGGGAGGTGAAGCAAGATAAAGTTGATTATACCAGATCTTTGGAGGGACTTTACAATAATGAGCCACTTCAAAAATAGAAAGTTTTAGAGATAGTCAAGATGTTCCTTCAACTAGAAGGTGTGCTTCAATGGAGGCCCAAATCAGCACGTTTTCACATAATCTTTAAGACTCCAATACGAAGGCTCAAATTAGAAGACTTAATTAAACAATATAGTTTATGATTAACCATGCCTAAGGTACACCCAAACAATCTTATAGACAATTTTATCAAAAAATGATCACAGTGAATTGATTTTAAATTTTTTTTCTCATCCAAGATGAAGGATATTCTTGAAATGAAATTTCAAATACCATTAAACTATCACAGGATAAGATCTGTGTGTGATTTCACAAAATTTCAATATAAGATTGCAATAGGAACGAATAAAACTACTTGCAGACATTCTGAAACAAAGTAGACACTAATTACTCAAAGTCAACACAGAATAACTCAAATTTGATTAAACTTATCATAGGGAAAGTTTCTAGAACAATCTTAGAGCTTTTTAATGGTTGTACACTCACAACCACCTTGACATGATCAAGTTTAACATAAAAGAGACATACATGTTTCTCAAACAGTCCCTCAGAAAGACAAGCTCTATCAAGCTTTTTTAGAAAATCAGTTCTAACCTCTAACACTCCAACATTCCAACCTCCAACCCTTTTCACAAAAAAATCATGCCTATTTATAACATTTTACAACAAATCCTTTTCCCCCAAAACCAGAGACATTGAGTGTACCAAGTGCTCACCATGATCTCGATCGTGATTCCTAGAATCAGATCTCAAAAAGTTGTCAGTGCTCGGGGAGGAATATCTCTTCAAAATCTCCCGCATTCAACTCCTTCCTCTGATAGATCACTTTTCCCTTTACTCACCAACCACTTCCACCCCTAATCTATCCAATCTGGTTCTTTGCATGCCGAGAAGAAGAAATGGAAGATCAAATCAAGCCCAAAGGTCAGATCTCATCTTAATGGTAAAATATGTCCCCGATTTTCCTCACCAAAAGATATCAACAGGTCTTTCACATGCCAAGGAAAGAAAATCAGGCCGAATCTGACGGTTAAAATGCATATTAATGGTGAGAGAAGTTTATAGACCTTTCCCACCAAACCAGATACCAGATTAATGTTCCTCTTCATTTGGCATGTAGGAGACTCCAAGAAATGATAAAAAACCATAAGAATACGCATCCCCAGGAGCTCTGGAGTGAAAATGGCGGAAAAATCAGATACAGATGCACAACTTCCATTGATTTCTATTTTGAATTTTGACCATCCACATGGGAGATCCATTTTAAAATGGGCCTGTGGGTTCCTTTTTCCTTTTACAACTTTTGGAAAAATGTAAAATTTTCACATTTTTCTCCACACCTCTACCCTTGAGAAATGAGCCTAACACATGTCCTAAGGTGGGTCCCAAAGGAACCATGCGGCCAAATTCTACTATTTCACCTCTTTTTTTGGAAAAGGAAAATTTTCCAAGTTTCCCCGTAGCTCCACCCTTCTGCTTCTAGTCTTTGATGTGGGTCCCAGTGGAACCACACTTCCTTTTTCACTTTTAACTCCTTTTCCACAAAAGGAAAATTTTCCAATTTTCCCCCAAATTCCACACCTCCCACCGTTGACCTTTTGGAAAATTTTTGACTATCATCTCCTATCATCCCTTTGAATACAAAGCCATTTTGATGATTTAATCCTTTTGATAACAAGAGGAAAAAAATCCAAGTTTCCCTCGATGGTCCACTTCCCCACCTTTTGACTTTTCAAACTGCCATGTGTCACAATGGCACATCTTGAGATGGTCCCTAAAAGTTGAGATCTTGAATGAGCACGGGCTCACCATGTGTCCTGCCTAAAAAAATTGTTTTAAGGCTTAAAGCTCAGTGGAAGGTGCCATGTGTCAAGGTCCGAGGAAATCTCCTTTGGCCATTGAAAATTCCAAGCAAAATGCAAAGTGAGCGGAGGCCTCCAAGTGTCCTCCTGACACTTCTTTAAAATAAAATTCAAGGGCTGGTCCTCAAACATGCACGATCCCTCCACGTGTCCCAAGCCTCTCAAAACCTTTTGAAAAAATGACTAAGTATGGGAAGCCCCGGTGGAAGCCTCCACGTGTCTTCATGGTGCAAAATTTCAACATAGAGACCTAAAGCGGAGATCTTGAATGAGCACGGGTTCACCATGTGTCCCTATTCTACAAAACTATACCATTACATAAAAAAATTTTCTAAGTCTAGGAAAAGCAACGAAAACCTCCACATGTCCTCCCGGCACAACTCCAAGGCCAAACTAAAAATAAATCTTCAAATGAGTGTCATTCCTCCATGTGGACCAGTTTTGGGTCAAGGTGATCCATAGAATTTTAGAGTGCCCCACTAAGCCACGTCCAACAAAAAAGAGGCCACGTTTCCTGTTGATGCAAGGATGTAAATTTGATAGGAGAAACACCCATCAAATTGTAAAATGTGAAAAATGACCATTTGAGCCCGAGAGATGAAATTTTCTCCAAGGACGAAGAATTTAGAAATGTTACAAGGCTCAAATACATTCCTCCAAGCTACATCCATTCATTTTTCTTCAAGTATTTAGGGCAAAAATGAAAAGGACAAAAATCCCGAAATGTGGAAAATGGAAAAAAATGGGGAGAGCCCAAGTTTTTAGATGAACAAAGAATGGGGACCCTAATTACAGACCCCTTCCAGATAAACAGAGAAACAAGGAAACAACTATGGATCCATATGTGATCCTCGGCCCAGGAAGGATTGGTTATGGAAACAAAAGGAAGGTAGAGACTTCTTAGGCAACATATGGGGATAAAAAATGTGACAGAGGCCATAAATTGATAGATTTTAATGGAAAATGGGGTGAAGACTATTTTGAGCACCAACATCGGCTCCGACTCGGGGATGGGAACTCCTTGTGAGTGCCACAAGAACAAAGGTAGACCAAGTGCCAAAAATATCCATTGGGAAAAGGAGTCAGTTTGCAAAACACAAAACTAGAACCATCCCCCAAAAAAACCAAGAAACCAACAAAAACAAGGCCACTAGGGGCTAGAACGAACAAAAAATGAAAAGAAAAAAAAAACCAACAAACTATACACTGTACAGATGATGCTCACCTTGATTCTAGGGAATCAATCCAAGAAATGCTTCAAATGCCTACCATTAACAGGTAAATTTGAGCAATTCCCCATCCAATTCCTTCAAGAAGAAGGTATGTTCACCAATTCTAATATCAATGGAGTAAGGGCCCATCCATAATGCATCAAATTTTCCATGCTTTCCCTTATCTTCATGTCTGCTATCCCATAACAGCACAAGATCTCCAACATTGAAAGCTCTTGGGTGACCTTCTTGTCAAACAACTTCTTCAACTTTTCTCTAAACTTTACATGCCTTTGGTGGGATGCCCTCCTTTCTTCATCAAGTTCAACAATCTGGTTAATGCGGGCATCATATGGACTTACTTCTTGATCTTCCAATTGTTGCATGAACTGATATGAGGATAATTGCATATGCAGGGGCAGCAGGGCCTGAGTTCCATACACCAACTCAAATGGACTCTTTCCAGTGGCTCTTTTAATAATAATTTGGTCTTCCCAGACAAAAAACTTCAACTTCTCACCCCATTTTCTCTTGTTCAGCTCCAAGGTTCTTCTGATAATCTTCAAAAATTTTTATTACTAGACTCAACTTTTCCATTTCCTTGGGGATTGTAATTAGAAGCATATGTCAAATTGATCCCATATTCTTTGCACATTTCCACCAAGGGTTTAGCTCTAAAGCTCATGGCATTGTCAACAACAATTTTGACTGGCACCCCAAACTGCAGATGATATGGTTCAACATATAAAGTCCATGACAATTTGGTGTGTTTCTCTTTTGGTGGGGATTGCCTCCACCCACTTGGTGAAGTAATCAATGGCTACAAGAATCCACTTATGGCCAACACTTGAAGGGTCTGAAATCTCACCAATGAAATCCATTCCCCATTGCTTGAATGGGGCTTCAATTGATATAGGCTGCAAAGGAAGGGAGCTTGAAGCTTTTAGTCTTCCAGAGAAGCATTGGAAACTCTCACATCTTCTAACCAAAAGAGTTGTATCCTTGAAGAGATTTGGCCACCAATAACCAGCCCTCAAGATCTTGTGTGTTGTGACCCTTCCAAAAAAATTCCCCCCACAAACTCCTCCATGGAGATCAAAAATTATCTTGGGGGCTTCATCTTCAATAATGCACCTTAAGAGGACTCCCTCAGGTTCTTCCAAGCTAACCCATAATCAGTAATGACATATTTCTGGGAAGCCAACTTAAGGGCCTTTTTGGTTCTTACTCAAATACTCAGGGTAGTATAAATGTCTGAGATAAAAATCACATCCTTATACCACTCAGAACTCATTAGTTTTTCAAATACATCTACCCTTCCTTCTTCTACCTCATTTACCTCAATAGTTTGCAAGTTTCTCTCAGCCATAAGCTTAGCCAAGCCCAAACCTCTCACCAACTTTGTGGTTTGGATATCCATGTCATATTCTTGCAACTTGTTCACCCATCTGCATCTTTTTCTTGAGACTTCCATCTCTGATAAGATGTCTTTCACCATGGTGTGGGGAACATAAGCAAAATCTTAGAACTCAAAATGTAAGGCCTAAAAACCTTTGTTTTTTTACCAAGGCAAATGCTTGTTTCTCCATAATAGTGTATTTCAGCTCATCCCCTACAATGCCTTACTAAAAAAGGCAATTGGCCTCTCAACCCCTTCATCATCTTTTCTAATAAGACAGATGCAATAGTGTTCTCTGAAGCAAAAGAAAATAGTTGAAAGGCTTCTTATAATCTAGGAGCTGCTAAAATAGGGGCATGCTTTAATGCCTCTTTGATCCCATTGAAATCTTGAATGGCATCCTCCTCCCATTTGATGACCTGGTCCTTCTTTAGCATGGAAGTAATTGGAATGGTCAACTCAAAAAAGTTTGATATGAATCTTCTGATGAAGTTTATCTTCCCAAAGAAGGACTTGAATTCCTTTCTTGGTTCTTGGGATTGGGACCTTGCTGATGGCCTCTACCCTTTTGGATCAATCATTACCCCTTCTTGTGACACAATGTGACCAAAAATTTTTCCTTCTACACTCCAAAATGGCACTTCTTTGGATTGAGTGAAATGCCATATTCTCTACATCTTATCAACATTTTTCCAAGTGCTGCAAATGATCACCTCTCTTTCTGGAGAACACAGTTACATCATCTTGGTAAACAACAATAAAATCATTGATGTAACCAACAAAAACATATTACTCTTTGAAAAATTTGCTCCAGCATTCATCATCCCAAAGGGCATCCTCACATATACATATAGTCCCCCAAGGAGTGGTAAAGGTTGTTTTAATTCTTTCCGATTCCTTCACCACAACTTGGTTATAACCAGAGAAACCATCCAGGGTAGAAAGTAGCTCAAAACTAGTCACTAGCTGCAACATGTTTTCCATGTTTGGTAAAGGATAATTATCCTTCATTGATGCTCTCATCACTCAAAATTTTTTTAAATCCACACACAACCTGATGTCACCATTCTTCTTTCTGACTAGTACTAGGTTCGCAACCCAAGAAGAATACCTTGTAGGCTGAATAATCCCTCCATCCCTCAGTTTCTTTAGTTCCTCTTGCATTTTAAGAGATAAAAGTGGATTGATTGGCCTCTGTTTTTGCTTGAATGGTTTTGCATTAGATTCCAAGGGAATCTCATGTTGAAACAGATCCTCTCTTGTATGCCTTTAGTTCAGAATAAGTCCAAGCCATGCAATCTTGATATTTTTTAGCAATTGGACATAAGACTATTTTTCCTCCTTGCTAAGATTGCTTCCTAACAAGATCTTCCTTGTTATCACCTTTGTGCAAGAATCATGCTTTCATGTATAATATCCCTTGAGGCTATACTTAAACTTTCGGTGTGATTGGATAACATGTGTATCTCCACATTATGGGACTTGCACTTGAGATAGAACCATAGACCCTCTTGGAATGGTATTAGTCTTTAGTTGAACTACATATTTTCAATAGCTACTGGGAAATGCAGGTTTAACTTTCTAATCTAGTTTTCAAGGAACCATTGGATCCCAGAGATATTTTGATAAAATGAAAGTCTTAAAATTTTTTCTAAAGCGGTAAATCTTCTAACCTACATCATCATTTTCAAAAGGGTTCCAATGCTGAATATCATCGGTCCAAGATGCCTGAGAATAAACAAGTCAATATCACACTAGAGGATATTTGAAATTTGTTTACGATCTATCAAAAATGCATCCGAAAATACAACAACATTTTCAAACATACACAATGATAGAATCCTTGCAAATGATTTGAATCATAATAATTTCAATTCAATGAAATCCCATTTGTTGCTTGTATTGTTTCATTCACTTATTACTGGCAAGAATTTTGAAGAAAATCACAAATTTTTACAAGATTAATGAAATCTCCTTTAATATTTTATTACTTTAACACCATATTTCAAGCAATCTCAGAGCTTTAATTAAGGTGCCTCATATCAACCACCTCAATTAGTGGTCACTCAAAGTCTTTGAAAAGAAAATGATCTTTTGATAGGATCTTTAACAAGCTTTCTCAAAAATCTAGTCCATTACAATGAGCTAACACTCCAACCATTTATAGAAAAATGAGAAGAGATAGATCTTTGCAAATTTAATCCCCAAAATCTGTCCATTTTCCAAGCACACTTGTAAGAGGCATTAAATGGAGTTCAATTAATTGTATATTACTTGTGTCAATTCTCCCATACTATCTATAGTTGCAGGTATTGTCAATCAGAAAGAATGATGACCATGCCTCTTAATTGCACTCCCCCACCAAATTACATTTGTTATGAACATAGCCACGTTTTCTAAAAATATCAAAATCTCTCATCAAATATAAATTTTCTTGATTTTTTGTGTTGCTTCCATTGGTTTTAATCAAGAGAATCTAACTTTTAAAATTTGTCTTGCATTTTCGTTGAGAAATCCAAAATTGTTATGGCCTTTCAATATGCATTGTGAAAGCTATTTTGGAGTCTAATCATCGCTCATCATTTCTGTTTAATGAGTTAACTCATGTTTTTAGACTTCCATTACTACTCAATATGTTTCTTTTATTTAAATATATCTACCCTCATTAAAAATAAAAATCTAGTTTTTGCATTCAGAGGATGTCGTTCATTCTATTCCGAAAAAGTCCAATTTTGTGAAATAATCTGACGTTCAAGTCAAAATTTTGAATTTGGACCATCCACGTGGCCTGGTTCACTTCAAACATTGACTTTTCTCTCTTTGCCTTTAATGTTTGAGCAAATTTGTCCCACATGTAATTTTGTTTTGTCTTAAAGCACACCCCAAATTGGATGCATTCTTCCGCATCAGTGATTTCTTCTTTGCTTCCTCAAAAGTCTCTTTCTGTGGCTTTTTCACTTAGAATTGAGCCTCCTTTTTGCAAAAACTTTTGTCAATATCATGGTAGGAACACGAAAATTTGAACTAAAAAAAGAACATCCATTACCGAAGGTTTGAAAATTGGCCGATTCATGTCCCAAAGGGCATCCTGATTATACAAACCACCAAAAGTGGTAAAGACTTGATTTTAATTCTTTCGATTTCCTTCACCACAACTTTTTTATACCCTTTTAGAAAAGTCCCAGAAAGGTAGAAAGATTAGGACCACTGTAGGCTCTAGTCCGACTTAGCCAATGTTCTTTGTTTTCCATGTTTGGTAAAAGAAAATTATCCTTCAAATTGATGCTCTTTTCAAATTTGAAATCCACACACACTGATGTCACATTCGTTTTTCTTTAAGCGTACTAGTTTTCAACCCAAGAAGAATACTCTTGTAGAGGCTGAATAATCCCTCCATCCCTCGCATTTTTCCTTTTTATTTTAAGAGATAACATATTGATTTTATTCTCTTTTCTTCTGAATGGTTTTGCAGATTCAAGGGAATCTCATGTTGAAATAGATTTCTGGCCTTTAATCAATCTAAGTCCAAGCCATGCAATCTTGATATTTTATCAAAATTGGACATAAGACATGATTTTTCCTCCTTGAGAGATTGCTTCCCAACCAAATCTTCCTTGGTTTCTCCTTTGTGCAAGGTCATGCTCCTCAATATCCCTTGAGGATGTTATGCATTTATTTATAATACGATCAACATTATCAAAAGTTGGATTCAAGAGCAACCAGCCCTCTAGGAATGGTATTAGTCTTTAGTTGGATGATGCCTTTTCCAAACAAGGTTTCTTTACCCTCTACTATGCACACCATTGGCTCCCAATCAATATTTTGATCAAAAAAATCCCCTTTGTTCTACAGAAATCTTCTGACCTAAGCATCATCATCAAAAAACTTGCCAATGTTTAATGTTGTCACAGTATAGCCTAGTTAACACCTCAACATCATATTCACAATATGGGGATACTATACAACTATCAAACCAGATCCCAACACTACAAGTTTGTCTTCCAAATCATTGAACCTCCTATCATGATGCACAATATTGAATGAATCAAACATCTCAATGAGA
Organism: Taxus wallichiana var. yunnanensis; assembly: GCA_018340775.1. Lineage (NCBI taxonomy): Eukaryota > Viridiplantae > Streptophyta > Pinopsida > Cupressales > Taxaceae > Taxus > Taxus wallichiana. Next base: position 341,112,186 of record CM031237.1, read on the forward strand.
TCCCAAGTGCATGCTTGTATTGTTTCATTCATTGATTTTTGTGGCATAAATTTTTCTAACTTGCTTTACAATTAATTTTGAATCTCCTTTGACAATGATGTCTTTAACACCATATTTCCAAGCAATCCTCAGACCTAACAATAGTGCCTCATATTCAAAATGTTATTAGTGCACTCAAAGTTGAGTTTGAAAGAAAAGACAAACTCTTCCTAGCCTGGGGAGATCAGAACAACACCAGCACCATTTCCAAACTTGGAGCAAGCTCCATCAAAAATAAATTCCAAGGAGAGCCCACCTGTTCAAGACACTTGCATTCTTCAATCTTGTGCTCTTTTCCATCAGCAAAAATCCTACAAAGTTATCAGCATCAACACTTGTGTACAATACTTCATAAGATGCATTGTTGGGATCTTCAATAAGGTGCAACATCTTCTTTTCTCCATACAACTTGACAAGGCTTCCTCAATTGGGATGGTGGCATAGGACATATCCATTTGAACACTCCCACCAACACTTGTAGCCCATTTTCTAGATAACAACATACCCCACTTGGTTGGGTAATCAATAATAACTACATCAAGCTTCAAGTTCTTGCCTGGATATGGCTTGCAAGTTGTACCACCAGACCTTTCACACATCCCACCACTAGCACCTCTCTGGAATCCATGGCAGTGCACTTCCCATATGTTGTTGTTACCTTGATGTTCAGTTCATTCATAACTTCCAGAGGCATAACATTGCATGATGCCCCGAATCAAACATACAGTTGTGCAGCAATAATCTATCCTTAATGATCAAAGTGGTGAAGAATGGATCCACATTTAGCTAGAGAATCTACCAAGGATGTCCCCAAATAAACCTCAGGTGGTTCATCTAGCTCTTCTGATGCTGGTGGTGCTTCTAGTTCTTCAATGATTGGAGGAGTCTCCACAATATTTACATTTCTACCTAGGTACTCTTCTCTTCTTTCAATCCAAAATACTCCAATGCCCTCTTCTTGTGCTCAGGAATCCTAAGCAACTCAACAATTGGAACTGAGATCTTGATCTGACTCAAGACTTGGGCAATATCATAAGGGACAGACTTTGGCAAGGTGGTATTGGAAGGAAGGTTGACAAACTCATTAGATGGCATAAGATTTTTGACAGCTTGGGCATGAGGAGGGGTATGAGTTTTTTAGGACAATAAAGGCCCTTAGCAAATGCATCTTTCTTAGGAGCCTCTTTAGGAATATTTGAAAGCAATGGAGTTTTTGGCTTGGCCTAAGGCCCTGTCCCTTTGACAACCCTACTTCTTGTGTTGTATTCCTTTTCTTGAGCCACAACAACATTCATCAATAACTACCTGTCCTCCTCAGATGGGATTCCTCCATCATACTTCTTTATCATTAAAGCTCTCAAATATTCAAAGTCATTATTGGGAAATTCAAAAGCTTGTATAGTATCTACTTCTAAAGTATGAGAGGGAGGAAGAATAGGTACCCGATGGATGCAATCCCAAAAATCAGCAACAGTTCTAGCACTTATTACCTCAATTGAAGTTTCCCCTTGTTGTGAGCTCATGGAGCAACCCATCATGCAAACATCATCATCATTATCATCATCTAGCTTCTTCTTCTTCTTCTTCTTGCTGATCTTCCTCACATGGAGCATGGGGCATGAAACATCTGTCACACCAATCAATGACATTTCTCCTCCACAATAACAACTCTGGCAAGCCAAAGGATCGGGTACCATTCTATTTTCCTAGCCTGGGACTATTTATTTCCAAATCCAACAGGTCCCTTGCCTCTGTCATCATAGACCTTTGATCATTTCTATGATGATTTGTAAACTTATCTTGGCCTTATTGCTTGTATTGACCTTGTGAACTCTACCCAATCCTTTTCTACCCGGGCTAATTTGTATGATATTTCTTTGACATCCCCTACCAAAGTTTTCACAACTTCCTCCAAATCAACAACCTTACTTGTTTGAGGATTTTCTAGGTTAATTAATTTTACACCCTCCCTTTTTGGAGGCTTTCCAATTGCCTTGATGTTGTTCTCTATTTGTAGAGCCATGGTGAAGGCCTGCCTCAAATTAGTAGGGTTTTTGTCCCTCAAGTAGTAAGCAACCTTTTTATCAAATGCATCTGAATATTTGATCAAACATGATTCATCACATGGCCTTAAGCTAACAGGAAATCTCCTCAAGGTCTTGTTAAACCTTGTGTTGAAATCATGTACTGACTCATTAGGATTCTTCTTGATGTTTTCAAATTATGATAGAAGAAACCTAGGGTCAGTTCTATCACCATACTTGCAATCTAAATGCATTGTTCATCTCTATCCAAGAATCAATGGAATTATCTAGCAAAAAGCTTTATACCAGTCAATCTCTCGTATCCTCTTCCAAAGTATGGATAAACAATTTGATATATACATCTTCATGTTCAATCTCAAAGTCTTCCATCATATTGATAAAAAGCTTTAGATGTTGATCACCGTTATAATTTGTTTCCTTGGAAATTTTTGGTAATCTATTTCTTACATCCTAGGGAACTACATTTGGATAACCAGCCATCCCTATAAAATTTATAGGACCAAAGGTGTTTACAACAAATGGAGGTCTAGGTGGGGGTAGGGCCATGTTGTTTTGAGGAGGTGACCTGGAGGAGGAGACAAATTGATAAGGGGCAGAGGGTCTTTGAAAACATGAGAGTATAACTTTCAAAATGGATATCCCCTAAAGGCCTTGTTTCTTGGAAAACCCTATCAACTTCTGAAAAGACAGGGGTAGAATGAGAAGAAAACTTTTCAAAATCAAATGAAGGCCCCTCTCCAATTGGAGAATTCAATTCCACAAAGAGGCTACCTAATTCAGAAGCACTTGAATGGCAGTCTTCAATGATAGGCCATCACTTTCATCAATGGAGATCCCTTTTCTTGTCTGCTGATCTCCAACAACTCTCCAAGATTTTCTTCCTTCTGACTTTGTTTTTCCTAGCTCTGAAATAATGTCCTAGTAGGATCCCTAGCAAAGAAAGATCTTCTTCCTTCTAGCTTTGCAAAGATTAGTAACAAATCTCACTTGACAGAGGTTAAGACACTTGGTACTCATCAAGAATCAGATCAACAGGAGTCGCCACTAAGGATTTCCACCTTAGTTGTGTAAATGCACTAAAATATGATCATCAAATGTCTGTCAATACTAGAAACTAGAAATGGGATGATCTAACTTTTCTTTACCTAGATTTATCAATGAAAGCTAGTGCACTAGGTGTGGAAACTGAAAGAATTGCACACAACACTTGTAACTTTGAAAACTTCTTACAGGCCTCGAACACAAGATGATGTTTGAAAAATGTATTAGCACTTTGAGCATATAAGAAGTGTTTACCAGGGTCTAAATATGAACTACAACCACTATGTCCCCAAAATGGCACCAATCAAGTGTTGGTACCCAAATTGATTCTCCCTCAGAAGCTGAGCAACATCACAGGTTTGGCAGGAAGCTTAGAGACAAGCAGAGCATGTAGTGTCATTTTGTAGTCGGGGATGAAATGCAGCTTTCTCTTTATCACTCAGATGTGGAGAAATGGGTAGCACCCTCAAGAGGATTTGACCTATCCTCACTACTTTATGGTTGTGCCTTTCAACCAAGGTGAGAGGACCCTTTTGTAGCCTATTGTTTGTGGAGGAGATGGAGATATCCTTCCTTGTGAAATTATTAAGAAGACCTTGAAGAAAATATGATCAATGCAACAAAACCTAACTCTCACAAGTTGTCACTCTAGATAATGGAGATATTTTCTAAGCAAGGTTCAAGCCACTAAAGACAATGAAACTTGATTGTTTTTACATGTTTTGGTAGTAAAAATTATGCATTTGTATACACACATGACAAACAAGGGTAGTATGGGTATGATTAGTTGTTTTTAAATGAATTTTTGGTGGGAGGTGAAGCAGATAAAGTTGATTATACCAGATCTTTGGAGGGACTTTACAATAATGAAAACTTCACAATAAAAGCTTCAATATAGTTAATACATTCCTTCAACCAGAAGGTGTGCTTCAATGGAGGCCCAAATCAGCACATTTTCACATAATCTTTAAGACTCCAATATGAAGGCTCAAATTAGAAGACTTAATTAAATACTCTAGTTTATGATTAACCATGCCTAAGGTACATCCTCAAAGGCTTAGAGACAATCTTATATCAACAAATGATAGTGAATTGATTTTAAATTTTTTTATCTCATCCAAGATGAAGGTTCTTCTTGAAATGAAATTGCAAATACCATTAAACTATCACAAGGACAAGATCCTGTGTGATTTCACAAAAAAATCAGTATAAGATTGCAATAGGAATGAATAAAACTATTTGCAGACATTCTAAAACAAAGAAAACACTAATTGCTCAAAGTCAACATAGAATAACTCAAATTTGATTAAACTTATCAGCAAGGGAAATTTTCTAGAACAATCTCAGAGCTTGTCAATGGTACACTTGCAACCACCTTGACATGATCAATTTTAACACAAAAGAGATATACATAGTTTCTCAAATAATCCCTCAGAAAGACAGGCTCTATCAAGATTTCTCTTAGAAAATCAGTTTTGACCTCTAACACTCCAACATTCCAACCTCCAACCCTTTTCATGGAAAAATCATGCCTATTTATAACATTTTATACAAGAAAAGCCTTTTCCCCCAAAAACCTAGAGACATTGAGTGTACTAGTGCTCACCATGATCTCGATCGTGATTCCTAGAATCGATCTATAAAAAAATTTCAGTGCTCATGGAAGATCTCTTCAAACATCTCCCGCATTCAACTCCTTCCTCTATGGTAGATCACTTTTCCCTTTACTCGCCAACCACTTCCACCCCTAATCTATCCAATCTGGTTCCTTGTGTGCTCGAGAAGAAGAAATGGAAGATCAGATCAAGCCCAGAGGTTAAATCTCATCTTAATGGTAAAAGACGTCCCCAAATTTTCCTCACCAAACCAAGATATCAATAGGTCTTTCGCATGCCAAGGAAAGAAAATCAGGCAAATCTGATGAAGTCATATTACATATTAATGGTGAGAGACATTTACAGACCTTTCCCAAAACTAGGATACCAGATTAATGTTCCTCTTCATTTGGCATGTAGGAGACTCCAAGAAATGATAAAAAAACCATAAGAATACGCATCCCCGTAAGCTCTTAAGGGAAAATGTGGAAAAATTAGATACAAATGCATAATTGTCATTGATTTCTATTTTGAATTTGGACCATGTCCACGTGGGAGACCCATTTTAAAACGGGCATGTCCTTTTTTCCTTTTACAACTTTTGGAAAAATGTAAATTTTTCACATTTTTCTCCACACCTCTGCGCCCTTGAGAAATGAGCTTGACACGTGTCCTAAGGTGGGTCCCAAAGGAACCGTGGCCAAATTCTACTATTTCACCTCTTTTTTGGAAAAGGGAAAATTTTCCAAGTTTCCCCATAGCTCCACCCTTTTGCTTCTAGACTCTGATGTGGGTCCCAATAGAACCACGCTTCCTTTTTCACTTTTAAATCCTTTTCCCACACAAGGAAAATTTTCCAATTTTCCCCGAAAGTCTGCACCTCCGCCATTTACCGTGGCAAATTTTTGACTATTCTCTAGGTCTACGGTCCATTTTTATGTTATAATCCTTTTTGTAACAAGAGGAAAAATATCCAAGTTGCCTATGATGGTCTGCTTCCCCCCCTTTTGACTTTTCAAACCACCATGCATCACAATGGCACATCTTGAGATGGTCCCCAAATGTTGAGATCTTGAATGAGTGCGGGCTCACCACATGCCCTAGCCCGAAAAAATTTTTTTGAAGGCTTAAAGCTCAGCGAAAGGCACCATGTGTCAGGGTCCGAGGAAATCTCCTTTGGCCATTTTAAAGTCCAAGAAATTCAAAGTGAGCGGAGGCCTCCAAGTGTCCTCTTGGTACTTCTTTAAAATAAAATTCAAAGGCTAGTCTTCAAATATGCACGATCCCTCCACATGCCCCAGGCCTCTCAAAACCCTTTGAAAAAAGACTAAGTATGGGAAGCCCTAGCGGAAGCCTCCACGTGTCTTCATAGTGCAATTTCAACATAGAGACCCAAAGCGAGAGATCCTAAATGAGCATGGGCTCATCACGTGTCCCTGTTCCGCCAAACTATACCAGCTGCATAAAACTATGTCTAAGTCTAGGAAAAGTAGCAGAAACCTCCATGTGTCTTCTCTGCATAACTCCAAGGCCAAACCAAAAAGAAAATCTTCAAATGAGTGTCATTCCTCCACGTGGACCAAGTTTAGGTCAAGGTGATCCATAGAATTTTAGAGTGCCCCGCTGAGCCATGTCCAACTAAAATAGGCCATGTTTCCTGTTGATGCAAGGATGTAAATTTGACAGGGAGAAACACCCGTCAAACCATAAAATGTAGAAAAACAACCATTTGAGCCTGGAGATGAAATTTTCTCCAAGGAAAAAGAATTTAGAAATGTTACAAGGATAAAATACATTCCTCCAAGCTACATCCATTCATTTTTCTTCAAGTATTTAGGGCAAAAATGAGGACACCAAATGCCGACTATGGACTACGGAAAGAATGGGGGAGCCCGAGTTTTTATATGAACAGAGAACAGGGAACCCTAGTTACAGACCCCTTCTAGATAAATAGAGAAAAAGGAAAAAACTATGGATCCATACGTGATCCTCGTCCCAGGAAGGATTGGTTATGGTAACAAAAGGAAGGCAAAGACTTCTTAGGCACAACACAGGGGATAAAAAAATGGAAGAGGCCGTAAATTGAGAGATTTTAATGGTAAAATGGTGTGAGACTATTTTTGAGCACCAACATATCCTTCAAAACTGATTCAACAGCTTTTAAACTAATGTCTTTCCTAAGTACATTCATATATTTAATATATCTCCCTCACTTTTACACTATTCACAACAACATTTTTATGAATTAGGTTGACAAGGGTATGTTATCATTGTTATCTTATTATCATTGATTGGTTAATTCAAATTAGCCTACTAATTGATTTATTCAACAACATGTTTCACTTAGAATCCAACACATTTACTCTTCAAACTCTTTCTCTTTCTCAATGCAAAGTTGTGATATATATTATTAATAAAATTTATTTCTTAGTAGTGGTGATTAGCAAAACCATTAAATATAGATAAATAAAATAATATCAATCATATGTGAATTGTAAGATGGAAATGCCGAAGGGGGTGTTTTGATGGATTCATATTGAAAGGAGGGAAACTATGGGAGAGGAAGCAAGGTGAAGATTTAGGGGTTAAATGGTGGAAAAGTGAGGGGACAACAAAAATAGAAAGTAGAAACAATGTGAAACTCAAACTTCAAACAAAATGACTTTGTATATGGAAATACTTTGAAGGAGACCATGGGTGTTGTTCAATATGTTGTGGGACCAATTAATAGGTATATATGTGAATGTAAGGAGTGGTAGAAAAATATTGCGGAAGTGAAAATGTGTTTGTAGTTTTATCTATATCATTTAGAGACATGAAGATGTGGAGTGTAAGTGGCATCCAAAGGTGGCGATGTCATGTGAAGTTCTCCCCATCAACGATTGTGATGACATCGTTATTAAAAATCATCAAAAAAAGGGGCAAGTGCGGGGATTTTGATTTGACAATGGAAATTAATCACATGCACGGGCCACACCATTTCCACATATGAGATTAATCCTCCCCAAGAAATATTCGGTATATGAGCTCAACTATATAGTAGATATTTCACATGGACTATTTCAATCTTGCTTGTATTACTTACATGTGTGCAATTGGTGCTTTAGATGTGAATTTTCTGTTATGTGGAATTTTAACACTTGGAATTCCAATTATGAGACATGAAACATAAAAAATGCACACATATTTCACCATCCCATGTAGTTTGATGCACACATTTGTAATACTTATGTATAATTAGTGCTTTAGATGTGAATTTTCTGTTATGTGGACTTTTAACACTTGGCATTCCAATTATGAGACATGAAACATAAAAAATGCACACATATTTCACCATCCCATGCAGTTTGATGCACACATTTTCCTCTATTTTGTATTATTATAATGGAAACTAGAGCGACAATGCACAAATTTTCAGTGATCAAATTCCTTTAATGGCCAATAACTATATCTATAAATTTAGCATGGACAAATCTAACCCTAGATCATATATCACTTATACAGGCATGCCTGTAATCTTGAACGTACTCTCATGCTTTGTAGTGGACATGTTACGAGGAAATGAACTATACTTTGATTCGTACATGTTATGGTTTGAATGTAAAGATCTATATGCCCTAAATATTCTTTATGGAGCATAAGGAAAGTGCACTTCAAATAATTCTCAAATATATAATTTTGTGGAAGGAATCATGCCTGAAGACAAACATGCATGGGATTTGGGGGAGTGGTCGAGTGGTTGTGTGATGTGTAAACCAATCCAATGCTCTTCTATAAATGATACCAACATATGTAGGAATTCATTAAGAAAAACTTTAAAAAGTTTGTAAACAATTTCTCGTTAATAATGCTTTATTTATATGACATGGAGAAATAGTTCTCCCAATTTTAAAACAAATTTGATTCACTATTATAGTTCTTAAATATATTTGATTAATTATTTTTAGTGAGATATAGTTTATTGGTTAAAAATTGAATTGAATTTATTTATATTTCACTTACGTCATTTGAGATTTTGTTAATCATAAGGTCCATATAAAATAAGTTGTGGGCATGGAAAACTAAGTTGAAGTTGTAGTTATGTGTATTGTATATTTAGATGAATGAGTATTTTAGAGTCGAATAAGAAATTAAAAGATGCACGTAAGAAACATATATAACGTTGTACCTTTAACATCTAAAGAAGATTTTGACACATATGAAGTGTATCCAACATTGGTTGGTTGGTTTGGTTTGCGATAACATATAAACCCTAATATATCGGATCCTTATGTCTATATTGGTGATGCCACAATGATGCCATAATGGATGTGGACCTCTTACTAAGATAATGGTTCATTGGTTGTGGGGATAAGTATATTTTTACATGTACATAACTATGGCACTAAAAATAAAGTACAGCGATATAACTATGTTTATATAGAATTCATAGTTAAAAATACAATAAATATTTCTCTTACATACAATCATCTTATTTCCGTGATATGATTGTCTCCATTGATAGGAAGGATATATAAATGACAAACTTCCCTTACTAAAGAATTAATAGTTTCAAAAAACCACAAGTAAAAATTTATAACTATGGTTGAGCTATATTTTCAATGTTCCCCATTATTTAAAATTGAAGGCCACATTAAATTATATGTTATATGTTTTTCGAGAACACTTTACAAAAAAATGAAGCATATAACAGAAATTTAAGAAAAAGAGAGAGAGAGAAAATGCATTAAAAAATGATGGACACCTCGTGTTTGCACCTCACAAGGGCCATTTTTTCTATTTTAAAATTGTGTGACATGCATCGACTTGATAGTTGGAATATAACAATTAATAAATGTGAAAATATTTCTTTTAAGTGTGAGTCAGAAGCATATAAGCATTAATTTCAACTCTTTGGATAGAAATGGCCCTCATTTTTTTCCCGACCCAAAAATTGTGACAAAAACGTTAACTTTGTGAGTCGAACCAATGTCCTATGCATGTATCCACATCTATATATTTTCCATGCCTTCCGGTCTCATTTTAGGGAGAGAAAATGTGTAATATTTGATTTTCATAACCAAGAAGGGTAATCAAAAATGATTTTAAGGCTAATACGTAAATATAATGGTCACAATCCATTTAAGGATTACCACCATTGATATGAACAACCCGAGAATCAACCCACTCTCCTTCGTTTCTTGTCACAAAATACCTCCACAGAGCCATGTTTCCCACCTCCCATAGGTGTTAGATGGAAACATCCTTGGCTTCTCATCAATCAAGGCCTTACTCTTTCCGAAAATAACATATATGTCACCATCGCCACAAAACCATGCAATTCTCAATAATTTTGCTACCCTCAATTCCATCGTCAATATTTTGATCATCATCTCCATGACAACCATACTACCCACGTATTCTTTATATCCAGCCTCACCAACCCCATGACCGAGCACAAAATGGAAGGATAATAGCCACTGTTCCATGGGAGAACTAGAGAATATATTGCAGTAACTCCAACAAAAACTATAACCATCCTATGAAGTAGTTCCTTCCATATCTTAGACCCAAGAATCTCGACTATCTTCATTGCTGCTACATTTTTCAATCTATTCATTTTGCATATTATGTTTCCATGTTTAAAATTTTGGATCACTCTTATAACACCCACATTTTTTATGCACAAAACCCAAGACAAAACTCAATAATTAATTAGGAAAATTACGAAATAAATTTTTTTTTTATTTAAAAGGGTTGCAACAAGATAACCATCAACTAGGTTTAAATATTTCTCAATTAATAAATTCCACATATCTATAAAGTTTTCAAAATTAAATAAGTAATTAAATATTATTAATTTATGCCAAGTTCATTCTAGATTTAAATCCTCTTCTAGGGTACCCATTAATTCTCATTTAAAAATGTTGACTAGCTTAATCTCATTAATTTTCCTCATTTAAAATTTCACTTAAGTTCATTAAGGACTAATATATTTCCTAAATTGGTTAACCCTAATATCCAATTCCATCATATAGTTATCTAACTATATGTTTTAAATTCCAGTTAATTAATCCTTATAAATCATTATCTAAGTTACCTTTTTCACAAAATTATTTAAGGAACCCTTATAATTCCAATGTTGTTTATATGCTTGATAATCCAAGGCAAGGATTCTCAACTTACCCTAAACCATTAAGTGGCCACATTCATCTAATACCCATAATTAAAATTACCCAATCCCTTAAAATTCCACAAATTGAAATGTGTAGGGTTAATCCTCAACCCTTAGATTAAATTGATATGAACCCTTAGATTTAGGTATTTTTCAAGAGAACCCTAAATATCCTTTAGGGGGTCTTCTTATTCTTTCTTTTACCCTAAACTCATTCATTTGTTCCATTTTTATTTGTAGGTTGGAGGAGTGGAAGCCATGGAAAAAGAAGTGAAACCATGGAAAATTTCTTTGGATCTAGTTTTGCATTTGGGGAAAACTTCATCTGCTTCTTCTCTTCATTTCATTTGGTTTATTCACTGATTTGATATTGAAAAGTTAATACATTTTCTTTGCTGAAATATTCCACAGCGAATCTGGTTTTTCTATTAGGTTATTCACATTTCTTGAGTTCATTATAAGGGGAAAACCAGATTTTGTTTGATCTAGGAGTATAAAGACTTATATACATATATAAATGAATGTATATATGTATATACATGTTTATATATCCATTTTATGAATGGATCTACACTCTTTTTTAAAAAAATAGTTATTAAAGTCTCCGGTTTGATCCAAAAACACGTATTTTTAAATTTATTCTCAAAGGAGATCCGCACACAGTGACTCGGGTACGGTTTGCTTAACTAGTTTTGGTTGCCATTTTGTTACTTGATGCCAGTAGGGGCTATAAAGACGTGTTACTTCAAATATGACCCATTTTGTGAAATCAAACATAAATGTATATAATCTTCACTATATACATAGGTATGTGCTTTTACAGATTTCATGAAAAATAAAAGACTTTGTTTTACTATTTTATCAAAGCAATGGGATTCATGCAACTTAAGGAAATTTAATTTCATTGTATTGTATGCACTTCATAGAGATCGATGTCAATTTCTACTTTGCCAATGCCAATTAGTCGATTGATGTTGGTAACTGTGTAAAAACATTTTTTTAAATAGACATATATAATATATATATATATATATATATTGAGTAATATATATTTATATATATTCCCAATCTGATTTCTAAACTACTATTATATTATAAAAATCCATAAGTGTAAAATTTTACTTTCTTTCAAATAAATGCACCAAATGAGTAGCTTTTCCATTATAAAAGGTATGAAATTTGACTACAATATTTCCTTTTTCAACTATAATGGAGTTAATAATAAAATAGAGAAAGGATCTTAACCATTTACTAAATGCAAGTTTCTTTTCCTTCCACAACAAGAATGATAACCATTTCAACAAGGAAGAATAAGTATAACTTCCATACATATTTTCCAATACAAACACAACTATTTTGAAAAATGGAAACACAAGCAACTTTGATTTCATTTCCATATTTGAAGGAAATACATATTCAATTAAATACACTTTAAAAGGTTCTTTCTTCAATCACTTCCAATACATAACTTGATAATAAAATTTACAAGAAACTCCTTTTAAAATACAAGAGTATACAAGCCTTCCACTTAAGTGGAAACAACATGGCCAAATTTTACAAAAATAACTATCTCTTTCTTTGATCTTCTTCAACACAACACTTTCCAAGATGACAACTTGAGCTCCTTCATTTCTTCAATATCCAAACACAACAATGGAAAGGGGAGTAGGCAACACTCTCCACCCAACCTATAATCTAATGAGAAGGAGAATCCATCCTCCTCATTGGCCCTCGAGCCCCAACAATGAAGCAATAAGAGGTATCAAACAACCATGGAAACTTTTACAAGGCTTCAAGAACACCACTCACATAAAAATTTCAGCACAATAAGCACAATACAATAATGGCAATAAACATATAATTTTCCCAAGCACAAAGGCTTAATATCAAAGCCAAGAGAGAAAATAAATATGGGGAATCACTTATGCCTCCCAATGGGTTAAGTTTCTAGCTTAAATGCCTCCTAAACTTCATACACACAACCACATCCAATCTATTATCCCTCCCTCAATCTCTTATCTCTCCCTCAATCTCTTATCTCTCCCTCAAATAAATATATCAAGATAAATAAGAAATCTTTCTTATTATCACAAGGTGGGACACCCAACCCAAAATCCCTCCAAATGCATAACAAAACTCTTATCCCTCCCTCAATAGATCCCCATTTTCTTTCTCCTACACAACCTTAAGGCCATACTATCCCCAAATCCAAAACAATACAACATTCATACATTTTACAACCATTTTCACAACAATTAAAAATAAAAATGCATGGGTGAAGTCCCTACCTTGCCATTGCAAGAAATCTCCAATCCATAAGCACAAGCTCCAATATTTTCCATGCCCAAATCAATGGGGAAGTTATTAAATATGAAAATATGTCAACATTAATACACTTGTAACATTAATTTACAAAAATGTGTGTGTGTGTGTGTGTGTGTGTGTGTGTATAGGTATGAAATAAAATAAATGTTATTAAGGTTAAAAAAACCTTTTAAAGAAATCAAGCTAGTTTAAGTGGTCATGGCCTACTCATTGTTTGTTTTGTGGTTTATATGTAGATTGGGGTTAGGAGGGGTCGAAACCCCAACTCCCAACCCATTTACTATTAAATGGGGTGGAGGTTGGGGTCGCTAACCCTCCCCACCAACAAAAACATTAAACACTCCCAAACTATTAAAACTACCCCCCTTTAATGCGGCTAGCACAGAGTGTTTTTCTCTGCTCATTTTTAATAATTACACTGTGTGCATTTTTAAATCACTCCCTCTTACTTGTGTGTGTGTGTGTGTGTGTGTGATACACACACACATATATTGATATATATAAAAGTGTATAGACACACACACACACACACATATTAAAACTACCCCCCTTTAATGCAGCTAGCACATAGTGTTTTTCTCTGCTCATTTTTAATAATTACAGCCTGTGTGCAATGTTTTAAATCAGCCTCTTACTTGTGTGTGTGTGTGTGTGTGTTATACACACACACATATATTGATATATATAAAAGTGTATAGACACACACACACACACACACATATTTGTGTGTGTGTGTGTGTGTAATCACATACTCAAATGGAAATACTTATCAAATCTTAACTATATAAAATGGGCAAAAACCCACAAGCCCATTTGGGAAAATCAAAGAAATCTAAGGATAAATAAATCAAATGCCTTTTTAAAACCCTAGGAGAGGGTGTAAACAAAATAGGTAAATAATAAAACATGTAGGCCTCTTCCAAGAGCTTGAAATGGCCTCCAAAGGATTTCCTTCCTCCTCTAACAACCTGTAAAACAAAAGAGAAAACAATGAGTCAAATGAAAAGAGAGAGAAGCCTTCATAAGCATGATTTAGGGTTAGTTTACCTTTTTCCCCATGAAGGGCCCTGATTGAATCCATCCAAGGGATGAGATTCATCCCTACAAAAAGTAGGTGGAGAGTGGGTGAGTGGAAATTACCATTTTAATTTAAATGTTTTAATTTCAAAAACATGAGTTGACTTTTTAAGGGGTCACTTTATGGGGTAAGGGAATGTTTATTCTAACCCCATGTAAAATGGGGACCTTGGTAATTTTTTAAATCTTGTGGAATTAAATACCTTGGGTATTTATTTATTTTGGCCCTTTAACCCCCTAAATTTAATTATGGAATATTTAACTATAGTAGGAATTTAATTGTTTATTAAATTAACACTTAGAGAGAACTTAACCATGCTTGAGCTAATTATACTCATTAGTTTTAATGTGGGTTTAATATTATTATAATGGGAAGATTTTATTTATTAAATATAATTTCCTAGAAATGCTATTATGTCAACCATTGTTTTCGAAACTTTTTGTGGGCACGTTTTTCAAAAAAATATTCTAGAGTTTTTCTAGTTAACCCTAGGTTATTATTGGGTCTCATGCGTGTGTTTTCTTTATTGGGTGTTATAATAAGCACAAGCTCCAAGATTTTCCAAGTCCAAATCAAAGCATAAAACAATCTCCCAAGCTCCCAACAAGAACTCCAAAACAAGCTCCTCCAAAAATGCAAGAGTGAAATAAAAACATCTAACCCCAAAAATTCAAAACAACATACATAAATAGAAAGTGAGGAGAGAGTGGTGATGTGGCTCCATGTAGGATGCCACATCACTTCTCCTCCACTCCACTTCAAATGGTCAAACACCAAGCCCAAATCTCATAAATTTGTGGGTGAGAATATGACAAGTTCTCCTTCCACACACAAACCATTAACCATACTTATAAGGACAAAATTAAAATCTCATGTAAGAAAGTACAATAATTTAACCTTTTACCTTCCAAATCACATAATGGGTCCTAATTTTGACCCCTTACTCCATAGTTATAGTTTGTAGGTGAATTTAAGAGATGTGGGACAAGCTTAACTTGTCGCACAAGCCTCGATAAATGCCCCTAAAGAAAAATTCGAGTTTAACATGCAAGGTTGAGTACACAACACCAAAACCAATAAAATCCCTTCTAAATCCATAATAAAATCAAGGAAAATCTACCAAAATTAAATACCCCTTGGTCACATCCCAAATTACTTTAATTAACATGATTAATCAACTTAAATAAGAGCACATTAACTAACAATAATAAAGTAAAACACATTACAATAATAAATAACATACTCAAAAAATAATTAAAATGAAAAGGGAAAACAACACATTTACCCATGGTCACATTTGAGGTCACCCCCCAATGGGGACCTCCTAAAAAATTCATCAATAACATAACAACATAATACAAACACAAGTTGCCAAGGTGACCTAGTTTCCAATGCCCAATATTCTTTCATTGTTGGTCTCCTATCCCCTTTTTTGTTGTGATATAATTTCCTGTAAAAATCAAAACAATACCTCTTTGGCCTCATGGCCATATCAATTACCTCAAAAAAAAAACCATAAATATGTATCAATTCACATCATTAAATTAAACAAATAAATCGTCATCAAAATCTAGCAATTTCATCAATTGTTTAAAGTTTCAAAATATTTCAATTTTATCATTTCATCAACAACAATGAGATCACAAGGCTAGCTAGATCATCTAACAAAATCTATACGTCAAAATCCAAAGTGTCAGTATATATATAAAGTAGTAACTCTAGATCATCATCAATACTAAAATATCAATCCATGCATATAATCCATCATACAAGTCACAACATGTCAATAGTATAAACATCCATATTTTTTGTTGAATAGGCTAATCAAAATATACTAATGTCCATGTCTCTAAACAATAATAAAAACATAGTATAATAAGTGTCGAAGAGAAGTGGGCATTGCATCCCCCTCCCCTTAGACTATACTTCCTCCTGGAAGTCAGAGAAAGAAGTGTGAGAATTGGGCTCTTAGAAAAGTTACATCCTCCCATGTAGTTGATGTCACGTCATAACGATCCCACTAGACACACACCTAATCAATATCTCTCCCTTGAAGGCCTAGGGTCTTGCACTCTATAATGCACACAGGCTCCACCATCACCTTTCCTTGCTCATGTACCTGCAATGCGCTCTAATCCAATACATGAGATGGATCTGACAAATATCTCTCGAAGAAATAAAACATGGAAGACATCATGGATTCAAGACAAGATGGGTAGAAAAGCTAAGCGGTATGCTAAGGGACCAATCCGCTCAAAGATCTCAAATGGACCCATGAATATCGAGCTATCTTAGATCCTTTTGTAATAGATAGAACTTTTATGAGGTCCGACATTAAGAAAACCCTTTGTGTCAACCTCAAAACTACGGTCAACTCTCCTCTCGATCTTATTATTTTTTACATTTATCATGTGCCTCATGTAGCCTCTGCCTGATCAAGATACCTTGCTGATTCATGTCATGTAACATAGCTGGGAAAAAAGTGACTCTATCCTCTAGCCTATCCCAACTTAAAAGGATTCCTGCACTCTCTACCGTAAAAATATCGAAATGGCACCATACCAATGGAACTCTAAAAGTTGTTGTTGTATATAAACTCCACTAGATATAGGTAATCCTCCTAACATGATTGATGATCCATGACATACATCTGAAGCATGTTCTCTAAAATATGGTTCACACGTTCAGTCAGTTTGTTTGTCTCTAGGTGATAGGTTGTACTAAAATTAATGTTTGTCCCAAGAGAAAACTTCATAGTAGTCTAAAAATACAAGGTGTACAAAATATTGCAATTCTAATGATATTCCATAGAATCCCATGAATCCCGACTATCTCATCCAAGTAAACTTGTGCCACCGCAATAATTGTATAAGTGGTCTTTACCATAGAAAAATGAGCCAATTTTTCAACTTATCAACTCGACTATGATGGCGTCATGGTGATATCACAACATTGGTATCCCAACAATGAAATCCATGGAAATGGTGCCCACTTCCTTTTCAAGATATAACATGCGATAGAGAAGGTCAGTTGGATGTTCATGTTCATCATTCACTTTCGAAAGTCCAAACATCAAGACACATTTTGAGCTATGACTCTCCAAATTCCTCTCCAATGATATAAATGTCTCAAAGAGGCATGCATCTTCTTTACAACTAGATGGGCTGCATAGGATATACGATTTGCCTTTGTAATAATATCATGTCAAAGGCCTCTATTTCTAAGAATTCCATATGTTTGAAGTGTTAATTCCTCAAACTTCCCCTCAAGGGGTATCTGAGACTCAATCTATGCTCTAGCTAAAAGGTAGAAGTTGTTGTGTGGAAGCTGTTATAATATCTTGCTCCTTAAGTTTGTACCCACCGTTGTAGCCATAACCAAGTGCCTCCGACAAATCAAAGTGTCTACAACCACATTCTCCTTCCCCTTCACATGTTCTATCTCTTTATCATACTCACATATCAGCTCCATCTAACGTCATTTATGGGAATTTATATTAGGCTATGTTAATAGATTTCATAGGTTAAAATGATCTTTACCTAGAATAAACCTCCTACCCAAAAGAAAGTGCCTCTATAAAAAAATGCATGCACAAATTTTGTAATCTAAAGGTCGGGAGTTGGATAATTGAGCTCATAATCCTTGAGTTTGTGAGACTCAAAATCAAGTACTCAACCATCTTGGATCAATACTACTCCTATCCCTACCAAAGAAGTAATTGTACACACAAAGAAATCCCTCTATGAATCTTGCACTTTGCTAAGATAGGTGCTAAGGTAAAGAATTTTTAGAGTCCTCAAGGCCTACTCATAAGTTTCTAACCAAATAATCTTCTTCACTTTCTGTTGTAGGGAAGTGGTGGAATGAGCTATATGTGAGAAGTCCTACACAAATCTTTTGTAATACCATACTAATCCCATGAAGTTGCGTACCTCATTCACACTAGTAGGTACTAGAAAATCCTCTATATATCTAATCTTGGAAGGATCAACTATGATACCTTCCCCACAAACAATTTGGCCAAGATAATAAACCTCGTACTAAAAGAATTCACACTTCTCTAGGTTCCCATAATTTTTCTCTCTCGAAGACACTTGTAGAACATGTCATAGATGCTCCTCGTGATCCTCACATGTGCATGAGTATATCAATATGTCATCAATTAATATGACCACCAAGAGATCAAAAATTTCTTGAATACCCTATTTATCAAACTCACGAATACTGTGGGGGAATTCGTCAAACCGAATGGAAAAATCATGAGCTCATAGTTGCCATATCATAAGCGGAAATTCATCCTATGAATATATGCCTCCATAATTATCATTAATTATAACATGACTTAAGATCTATATTTTAAAATGTTGTGGCCCCATTCATCCGATCAAACAACTCATCAATGCATGAAAGGGGGTAAGGATTCTTGATCGTTACTTTATTTAGTTGTCTATAATCAATACACAAATAGAGAGATCCATCCTTCTTCAAAAAAATCATAGGTGCAGCCCAATGGGATACACGATGATGGATTAGGCCTTTCTCAAGAAGGCCCTCAAGATATAACTTGAGATCACAAATCTCAGCGTTAGTCATTATATATGGTGTGCATGAGATAGGCTCTACTCCAAGAACCAAATCTATATGAAAATATATCTCACGTGGGGGAGGAAGGCCATGTATCTCACTTGGAAAGACATAAGTAAAATCCCTCAAAATATGTAGATCATCAAGTGATAGCCCAATGGTATCATCGTCCAACCTATCACTTGACTATAATAGCATACAACTTACATCCACATCGTGCACACTACTTAAGTTGCATAGCAAATATAGTGTGAATAGAGATGGGTATCCTAACCCTAAATATGACTGACTCAATCCCCAAATCATCTACACAATTGATTACCTTGCTATAAAATTCCAATCTAGCTCTCTATCCGAGAACCACCATGCCCAAAATGACCCGATAAGAACCAAGGGAAGGATACAAAGATCCAAGGTCATGGTCAACCTAGGACTCCTTGACTAAGGATTCCACCGTGTGAGCTTGGCTCCGAATCCATATCAACATCTATAGTAAGGACTGTATAACTACCACTAGCCTTTGTATCACTCATCTAATATTGGAGAAATAAAGGAATCAGAAGAACTTGAATCAAACAAGATAGAGGATGAAATACCTCCAATGTTACCTGAAGTCTCTATCAATATGTGCTAGTGCTCTTCCTAGAGGTTCTCGAACACTACATAAATCTTTTGACTTCATGTCATGTCACCAAATGTAGGCTCTAAAATAGGTCTCTTAGCATTTGTATTAGTGTTTTCTTGACACTCTCTCCAATGATGTATATGTACACTGTAGCCATAACAACTATCAGGCTCTCTCTATAATGAAGTGCCTCCCCTTGGTGCTCTAGTGGTCTTTGGATTAGTCACAATGATCCTAGCATGATTTTTTGTGGTTAATAATGACGAGCTTCAGCTAACTGAGCTCTAGGTGCTCCATGTGTCTTGGTAGGTCCTCCGGAGGAGGCCTCCTACTCTCCACTCTCTATGCATCAAATCTCTATGGAAGTCTAAATGGTGGATGGGTCTAGCACTACTTGTCATCCTCTAGAAGGAGGCCCCATACTCCACACTCTCTATGCACCATATCTCTATGGAGGTCTAAATGATGGATGGGTCTATCACTATAGCTGTTGTTGTGGTAGCCCGAAGGAAGACTATGTTTAACCATTTTCACTACGAGGAGGAGGAGTTGTCCCACTCAATCATTTTTCTTACATCTATTGAATACGGATCCTCACTCTATCTCTATCCTGTTAAGTCTTCCCCATGTTGTCATCTATAATAAAGCCTTCTCAATGACCTTCAAAAAATTATGTGGATAATGCATATACACTACCCCTCCCAAATACAAATTTAGGCCCCGATTAATCTATGAATCCTAACCTACATATCTTGTATGTACTCGAAATACTAAAGCAAATCCAAAACTAAATCTCATACTCAGCCAATGTCATAGATTCATGTCGTAAATCATGAAACTCATCAATCCTTTGCTAAATAAACCATCTAATAAAGTAGCGGCTCCTTAATCGCTCCTCGAAGATCTCCCAAGCAATAGTGTTTAAATATACGTGGAGCTTCTTGTCCTCATTCTTCCACAAAACTAATTATCCATCTCTCAAAAGATGAATCGTAACACAAAATTTGGTGTTGTTAGTACATACATGGGCATAGCTTGAAGCATCCACTCAAGCTAACTAACCAAGCCTTAGCCTAAAATCCACACATGTCTCTAGCAAAATGACATGGATGAAGCTTTAAAATCTCTCTGATATGATCTGGTGCTTTCATTTGCCTACCTCTAGGTCCCCCATCATGGTCATCTTTCTATCTAGGGATCCTATATCTCTCTCTATGTCTCTCAACCCTATCTGTATACTCTATCGGTGGTGAATCTAGTCTCACCGACTCCGGAAGGGAGTTCTCCACTAAATACTCCTCATTTTTTTGTGAAGGGATATGAGCCTCTTCTTATGGCTCTCTGTCATGCTAACTAGATCCTCCCCTATTTCTCCAACTTGTATAATTGTATTGACCTCCTACAAGGTCTATAGGATTTATGGAAATATAACGGAAACTTACTGATCTAGGAGTGGTATATCTAAATCCACACAAAATATCCCCTCATTTTGTTTGCCTCCTAAAAAACCAAGATGAGAGTCAGTTCATCATCATTTAGGTTTATTTCAATTTTCTAATTTTTCTATGTTTTCGCTATCAATAGTGTAATGTATTCTAAGCTAGAGTTGCACTAATTTTACTTTTTGTGTTTCCATGTGTACCCAAGGGTCCAAGCATTAAACCCACGGCTCTAATATAAAGTGTAATGCCCACATTTTTTATGCACAAAACCCAAGAAAAACCTTAATTATTAATTAGGAGAATTATGAAATAATTTTTTTATTTAAAACGATTACAACAAGATAATAATCAACTAGGTTTAAATATTTATTGACTAATAAATTCCACCTATCTATAAATTTTTCAAAGTTAAATAAGTAACTAGATATTATTAATTTATGCCAATTTCATTCTGAATCAAATCCTCTTTTAGGGTACCCATTAATTCTCATTTACAAATGTTGACTAGATTAATCTCGTTAATTTTCCTCATTTAAAATATCATTTAAGTTCATTAAGGACTAATATATTTCCTAAATTGGTTAAACCTAATATCCAATTCCATCATATAGTTATCTAACTATATGTTTTAAATTTCTCATTAATTAATCCTTATAAATCATTATCTAAGTTACCCTTTTCACAAAATTATTTAATGAACCCTTATAATTCCAATGTCATTTATATACTTAATAATCCAAGGCAAGGAGTCTCAACTTACCCTAAACCATTAAGTGGCCACATTCATCTAATACCCATACTTAATTAAAATTACCCAATTCCTTAAAATGCCACAACTTTAAATTTGTAGAGTTAAACCTCAACCCTTATATTAAATTTATATGAACCCTTAGATTTAGGTATATTTAAAGAGGAACCTAATTATCCTTAAGGGTGTCTTATTATTCTTTGTTTTACCATAAACTCATTCATTTTTTCCATTTTAGATTTGCAGGTTGGAGGAGTGGAAGCCATGGAAGCAAGAAGTGAAACCATGGAGAAATTTCTTTGGATCTATTTTTTCAAGTGGGGGAAACTTCCTCCATTCTTCTCTTCATTTAGTTTGGTTTATTCACATATTTGATATTACAAAGTTATACATTTTCTTTGTTGTAGAGATTCCACCATGAATCTAGTTTTGTTATTAAGTTATTCACATTTCTTGAGTTCATTATTTGGGAAAACCCCATTTTGTTTGATCTAGGAGTATAAACACTTATATACATATATACATGCATGTATATATGTATATACATGTTTATATATCCATTGTATGAATGGATCTACATTCTATTTTAAAAAATAGTCATTAAAGTCTCTGGTTTGATCTAAAAACACATTTTTAATTTTTCTTTCAAAAGGAGATTCGCGCAAAGGTGACTGATACTAGCCACTTAATCAAGTTGTGGTTACCACTATGTTATCGTTTCCGGTAGGGACTATGTCGGTGCCAATTACTGTAAATCTGACCCATTTTGTCAAATCACACACAAATGTATATATTCTTCAATATATACATTTGTATGTGCTTTTACAGATTTCATGAGAAATAATAGACTTTGTTTTACTATTTTATCAAAGCAAGATTCATGAAACTTAAGGAAAGTTAATTTTACTGTATCTTTTATGCACTTCATAGAGACTGATGTTGGTTTCTGATCTATTGATGTTGGTTAGTCAACCGGATTCGGTCACTATGCAAAAAAAGTTGTTTAAAAATAGACGTATATAAACATATATTTTGAGTCATTTATATATTTTTATATGCCCATTCTAAGTTCCAGACTACATTTATATTATAAAAAATCCATAAGTGCAAAAGTCTACTTTCTTTTGAATAAATGCACCAAATGAGTAGCTTTTCCATTATAACAAGGTATGAAATTTGATTACAAGATTTCCTTTTTCAACTATAATGCATTTAATTATAAAATAGAGAAAGGATATTAACCATTTACTAAATACAAGTTTCTTTTCCTTTCACAACAAGAATGATAAATATTTCAACAAGAAAGAACAAGTATAAATTCCATACATATTTTCCAATAAAAACACCACTATTTTACAAGATGGAAACACAAGTAACTTTGATTTCATTTCCATATTTGAAGGAAATACATATTCAATAAATACACTTTCAAAGGTTCTTTCTTCAATCACTTCCATTGCATAACTTGATAATAAAATTTACAAGAAACTCCTTTTAAAATACAAGAGTATACAAGCCTACCACTTAATTGGAAATGACATGGCCAAATTTTACAAAAATAACTATCTCTTTCTTTGATCTTCTTCAACACAACAATTTCCAAGATGAAAACTTGAGCTCCTTCATTTCTTCAATATCCAAAAACAAAAATAAAAGGGGAGTAGGCAACGCTCTCCACCCAACCTATAATCAAATGAGAAGGAAAATCCATCCTCCTCATTGGCTCCTGAGAACCAACAATGAAGAAATAAGAGGTATCAAGCAACTATGGTAACTTTTAGAAGGCTTCAACAATTGCACTCACATAAAACTTTCAACACAAAAATCACAATACAATAATGAAAACAAACATACAATTTTTCCAATCATAAAGGATTAATATCCAAGAAAAGAGAGAAAGAAATATAAGGAATCAATCATGCCTCCCAATGGGTTAAGTGTCAACCTTAAAATCCTCCAAAACTTCATCAATGCAACTATTGAAAATTTTTACACTTGTGAAAAAATGGGCAACTCGAAACTTAGTTATGATGGATAGCATTGGTGAAGTATACCTAAGCTAGGGGAGATCACATCATATTATGTCGTTACTACTGATTTATTTAAAAGATTACATGAAATCTACAACTATGTGTGCTATTAAAAACGTAATAGATCACATAGTCTGCAATTTCATGACCATCCTCAGCAAAAGAAAAAAGCCCCAAAGGATAGTTGTGTTGTCTTGATGAGGACATCCAATTACAGAGTAGGTGAAGTGTAAAGTTTTGGAACAACAAACATAAGTATAGATCATATAAAAATTAGAGTTCATTACTGAATGTTACAAGTTCTATTCAATTTTCTTTCCTTTATGATTAAGATATTCAATTATGTTATTGAGTTGTTTAGTTCATTATACAATCCATACAGAAAGCAAAAATGCAGAAAGAGATATACAAATCATTTACAGAATTGAATTCTTTATTCACAAGGAGAGTCAAATGTTTCCCACACAAGCCGTGGGATGTAATTGAAAAGTAAATTATATCTATTGAAAAGAAAGATACACATGCATGAAAGAGAAAACAAAGGAGTATGAGTGAACCCATCATTGCCTTGGGGTTTCTGTTCTTCGTTTGAAGCATCTTCATCTCCATATTTTGTTTCTTTTTCATCTTCATTATAGAATCCATTGTACCTAAAAATTAGAAAAGTTAACTGTCGATTCTGAGCTCAGTATCAAACCATATTCCTACACTATCCTACTTCGTGCATATGAATCTTCCCTAAGCAGGAGATGTATTCTACTTGAAGGAAAAATTGTATATATGCTTTATTGACTCGAAAGAAAAAAGTAAAAAGAAAGAAGAAAACATGGACATAAGAGAGGTTAAAATGCCAAAATATTTTCTAACAGTTTTCCTAAGTGTGCGGTACAAGTTGCATACCAACTGGAAAATAGATAAGTCATAAGTGCATGCAATGAAAAGAAGAATGTAACAAAAAGTTCCAATAATTATTTTGCAAATGGAAGAAGTTAGAGCTCAGAAGAGAGAATGGAAGATAAAAGTACATTTTTTTAGTTTGCAAATAAGAGGGAGAATAAGATTTCAAGAAGCTGAAGCTAAAAGTAAAAAAAAAAAAGGGGTTACAACTGAAACAGGATGAGAGAGAAGTTTCTGGGAAAATTTTGACAGGGCTTCACCATGTAAAATGGACATTTACAACTTTTCATCATGTTGTTTTAATTACTACATGCTTTAAAAGAACTATGCAAATCAAATAAGTGATACAGAAAGCAGAAAAGCATTACATGATCAAGATAAATAGCTAACATGTTTTTCAGGTTCTCAATTGCTATATCAGTTCAGCAAGAAAAGTGTTACTTTCTATTTTCTAGATCAGAACATATAACTACTATTTCTGAAAATGCATTAAAGAAAAGATTTTGAAATTTTTGCCAGGGCTTTGCCTTATAAAATCAACATTTCAGATTTTTCAGCATACATATCGTAAATGAATGAAGGAAATACAATATATAATGCGAAAAGAAATGGACTCAGTACTTTCATTCATCGGATTGAAGCATTTGGAGCACTCTTTATAGCTTAAACAATTGAAGAGAATTGAAATTCCAAGATAATCTTAAAATTTAAACTATTCTAAGTTGTAGTTTTCAAAATGAAGCAAATATGAGAGCACAAAAATACTATAATGTCAATGAAGTATATTCATTCAAACAAGTAGTACTCATCTATGACATGATCAGAAGCCATTATAGGTAAACAAAGGAGCTATCTCATGATGACATTAGAAGTGAGAAGTAATTCAAGTAACATCTACAGTTATAAAGGGCTTCAGAAAGAGATAATAACCCAGATTTAAGGTATAACTATCTTTTCAAAATAGGTCTATATCTATCCAGGAGAGAAATTTTCAAAAATAATGAAATGGAAGATGATTCAGTTTTCTTAAAGGGTATTACAAATAAAATGCAAAGCTGAGTACAGAATTTCATGTTAAAAGATCCAGCCCTGGAGGAGGATACTGATCATTGGCAGTATAGTATGACCAACTCAAAGGAGAAATTATACAGAATTTTCCTAAAATCTATCTACAAGCTCAGTATCTTCAGCAAAGAATCCACAACCACATTGTCTTATTCCAATTTTGAAGTGAATAGATATGTTCAGGATTCTGAGTACAATAAATTAAAGAAATAGAAGGCTTTCTACAAAGAAGAAACATCTTTGGTATGGCAGCATATGAAATATTTTGCAAAAGGAATTGAATTTTATCAAAGCCGAGAACACCAAGCTGAGGAAAAATTCATTTTAGCTAATACAAAAGTTCTTTTCTATTTCCAAAATTATTAGTGGATTACAACTATTATTTTGAGATGGAAATTTCCAAATAACAAGAAACCAATGGCATTCAAGTTTCCAGAGCTCGAAAGTTTTAGTATAAAAGAACAATGATCCATTTCTTAAGGAAACCCAAAAGGTAGTATTCAAAATACGCTACAGGAACTACAAGTCAGAAACGATGGCCATAATCTCTTTGAAGTGAAACACGAATACCCAATCAAAAAATGTTTAGATCTTGAGTTAATAACAGAGCAAAGTTATAATGAAATAATGGAGACCCAAATGAATTTTGAACTCAAAAATGCAAAGCTTCTAGAAGGCAGAGAGTTTCAGAAATCATTAATGGCGGTAGAGGTCATAAGACACTATAGTGTGGAAGACTCAAAACCCTCATGATGGACCAATTGAGGTGCAAAAAGCTCAGATCACAAAACATAGAATGCATGAAGAGAGTAAATCTAGATGGAAATAATAAAGACTCATATCTGTCTTCATTTCAAGAAAAGCAAAGCAAAATACAAATACCCAAAACTCGAAAATATGCAGATATATATACGGCCATTATTTTGTGACAGAGCCATCACAAAATTCCTACCTCAAAATAAGAAGAGTAATGCAGAGCCATTTCTTACCTTAGAAATGACGACCATGGTCTTTCTCCGAAGATTAGAGAGAGAACAAAAGAACAAAGAAGAGTTGAGCTTCGACTTCAAACAATGGCGAAATATTAAGAAACTAGAGTTTTCAGAGTATACAGAGCTCAAAATAATCAAGATGGCGGTCACAACTCTGTAGAGTTTCCAAAAGTTGAGTCCAATAAAGAAACGACCACAAAACACAAATAAACCGAGCTCAAAAGCCATTTTTTCCGGAGGTTTGAGCTCATAAAAGCTTCAACAATGGTAGTCTACAGAAATTTTGCTAGGGCTTCACCCGTGAGCTGAAGGATCAAATGAAATGGTCGCAAATGGGTCCAATCAACTTAACCACAGAATTTGAGAAGGTGAGTCAATAAACCCTAATCACATCTAGAATAATCGATGGCTCGAATCATCAAGGACAAGGATCAAAGGCCAATAATTATGCTTAGAGCCCGAAACAAATAACCATGGTTAGTTCCTCACCAACCGCATTCAAAGCTGAGTCAGAAAACCATAACCATGAGTTTAAGAATCGATGACATCAAAATAGAGGTACAAAGATTAAGGACCCAAGATCATCACCGGATATCGAAGCAAACTCAACCTGAGTTAGGTTTCCACTGACAAAAGTGTATGAGGGTGAGTCACCATGGGGAAGGGGCCAGCCCACGTCACCAAACAAATAATCATTGCCATGACTTTCAAAGTCTGAAACTATAGTCCATCCAAAACAAACAAAGCCGACCACATCATACCAATAATGATCACTCAAAAGGTAGGTTTAAACCTTATTCACCAAGTATTATCCAAATTGCAAAGGCCGAAAGTTATACAATACATGTATATAACAAAGGTGGTAGACTATAGTATGGCGTGCATAAAGTTCACAAGGTGGTCAAACAAAATGGTCGACCTTTGTATTTGCTAAATCCACAAGGTGGAAAAACCAAGTATAATGCAAAAGTGGTCCCCACTCTAGAGAGGAGCTAGAATTGATTCACAGTGTCACTCATGTGACCATTTAGAATGAGATGTCAAATATCAGAGCATGTGCATATGGGCAGGTGGTCCCCACAATGGAGGTTTATACTTTGCAAATATTACATTTATTGTAATTATTTTGTTCTTGCACAGAAGTATTTTTGCATGCCTCCACAATAGGACAAAACAAAGAAGAGACAAGTTGCATGCCATGGAGAGAGACTTGCCTAGCAAGAAATCTAATTTTGGCAAAATTATTCACCCATATTTGTACAAATAGAATAGTCGGTTTCGAGTTGACTAAGATGTAATCAAAGGCTATTAATGCCTCTTATACTAGTTTGTATTATTTTATCCTTTTATTTATTATTAAATAAAGGATAAAATTAGGATGCACGGGCGAGTACAAGCCTTAGGATATTTTTAGGAAGGAGGTGAAATTTATTTTTCTATATATTGTGTGCCTTTGCAAAGCACAAGAGAGCTTCTTGGAGGACTTTTGGATATAGGAGTACTGAAGCAATTTTTACCAGTTTTGCCTTCTGTGTGTGAAGTATTTTCTGCCTTTCCAATTATTTGCAGTCTTGTGTATGTTTCTATTAGTCTTGTGAATGCAAATTCCTTGACCAATCATCTTACCCTGCTGCAAAATTTAGTATTTTCTGCTAAATTTTAATGTGCATGTTAACTTATCAGTACTATTGTGATTTTCCCTCAGTACAATCAAGTGTTTTCCCTTAGATATTCTGCAAAAAACTATTGGTTCGTGCATCAATAATCCTTCATAAATCAATTGTGCATATACTCAGTCAAAGCCCTCATACAAATTTGGTGTATCACCTTAGTTTTAATCATTTTACAGTCATCTTTTACTCTCAAACTCCCAGAAAGTAGTTTAGGATACACCAATAAGGAACCGGCCTTAATACTAGAGACTCACCTCAAAATAGGTATACCCACAGACCTGAGGTGTTTCCATTGTATCTATGAAAGAGAGATCATTTTTGTAAGCTTAGAAAACCTATAGCCATCTCTCTATAGGGTGCACTTTTGAGAGATAATAGCAACCACAAACAAACTCTTATCCCTTCCTTAATCTCTTATCATTCCCTCAAATAAACATATCATGATAAATAAGAAATATTTCTTATTATCACAAGGTGGGACACCCAACCCAAAATCCCTCCAAATGCATAACAAAACTCCTATCCCTCCCTCAATAGATCCTCATTTTATTTCTCCTACATAATCTTAAGGCCATATTATCCCGAAATCCAAAAAATACAAAATGCATACATTTTACAACCATTTGCATAAAAACTAATTTTAAAAATGTGTGGGTGAAGTCCCTACCTAGCCATTGTAAGAAATATTCAATCTGATCGGGGATCATTTTTCATATCAAAATTTCCCTAAACATCCCTAAATTATGTCAGTGTTGAAGATCATTTTGAGATCTTTTTGACGACTATGAAAACACGAAAAATGGACATTGGGAGCTCTAGTTATGTCCGGTCAAATTTCAGTCAACAAGAAAGTCAACTTTGGTCAACTAGTCAATATTGGACCAAAGGCACTATGACACGTGGCAAAAATGCAAAGGGAGTCGTTTGTTGGTTTTCGACCTCCGGTCTTTGATATACATAAAAGTTGGTGGTCACGAAAAGAGGCTCAACATTTTTAATAGAGGGGAGCCCGCTGTCGTGTGGACTATGATATTATCATTGACATGGTGGGTCCACAAGCCACCACTTGGCTTGTAACCACGAATCGAATGTGATTAATTTTCCTACCAAGGATCGACATCAAGCTATTAGTTGAGTCATGCAAGGACCGAGTTATATTTTAGCTCGGCGAGCTATCCACATTGATCGGGACCATCTATATTGCATTGGGTCTATATCAACCCATTTAACCTCCAACTCGCCACGTAGTGGCATGTTTATATTGCTAACTGCTTGGCCCACACAATGGGTGCATTAAACTTAGCAACCTCCACTTACCCACATAACCACCAAACATGCTATGCTAAATCCACGTGGTGGATAGGTGGTGAAGTGGTGGTGGGGAAAAGGCCCATGCGTGGAGATCCACGTGAATAGTGGGAGGCTAAGGTTTAATTAAAACCTTAGCAAAAATAAAGGGCCGCCCAATGTGGGATATTACACCCACTTAAACATGCAAACTACCAACATGGGATTTTATCCCATTTTTCATGTTAAGCCGCCCACTATGGGATATTATCCCATTTTTCATGCTACGGGCTAGGCTAATATTATCCTAAAGATAAATAATTTAGCATTATTTTAGGGCCCTATTTTAGTATAAATAGGGGACCCCTTTCTATTGTAAAGGACACACACACACAACTTGGAAGCTCATTCCTAGAGCTTGGAAAGGCAGAGATCGAGCTAAGAGGAGAGTTAGATATTATGTCAATGACATAGTTATGTGAAGTCCTAATTTATTTAGGAATTATTATTTTAATTATTATTGACCTATTTTTTTAGGCAATAGTAAATTAAAATTATTGTGACTAGGAGTTATTAATACTACCTAGTCAGCCCATAGCGCCACACCAAATTATTGTGAAGCTTGGAATATCGACCAGAGTGCCATAGGGCGTTACGAAGCATCTGGAAGGATGATCGAGAACCAGAGGATTTTAAATAGTGGAGCTGGTGCCATAGAGCTTGCCGAATACGCTAGGAAAGGGGAAGTCGGTGATATTTTTCACCCTTTTCATCTTGTTGGTTGTCAAATAAGGACTTTAATGAAAGCAACAGTCGGGGGACAAGTCCCTCCTCTTTAATGGGAGAGGTTCCCTTATTTAAAGGCAAAAACCTATTTACAAA
This sequence comes from Taxus wallichiana var. yunnanensis, assembly GCA_018340775.1. Classification (NCBI taxonomy): domain Eukaryota; kingdom Viridiplantae; phylum Streptophyta; class Pinopsida; order Cupressales; family Taxaceae; genus Taxus; species Taxus wallichiana. The sequence goes on from CM031237.1 coordinate 341,142,688, forward strand.
TGTACAACATTTAGTTTTAAAGAGGAACTCTGATATCATGGAAGTGTTTTAAATGACCGATTATCAATACAAAAGGACAGAAGAACTAGGAAGTGGGAAAAGGAAGAGTAGCATTCTCAGGAAATATAGATAGCAAAATAATTCCTTATAAATGCTGAACTAGGATCATATAGAACAAAATCATTTACGTTAAAGCCATAAGATGTTATTTCATAGACACAAAGTTCCAGAGATGACATCCACAAGAATACAAAGCTTCTTGATGCAAAATAGATTAATGATTCAATAATTTTAATAGATAGGAAAGAATGAATAACCACATATAGAAATAGAAAGAGAAGTCTTCTTGTATTGATATATTTTTAACTCTTTTACACTTTCAAAAATAGTCAGAGTTCCAGCCCTTTAGAATGGCGTGGAGAGCTCATTATATAGCTTACAAATTAGTTACACTTGGTAACTATTTCTTTTAACTAAAAGATTAATTAAGGAAATGCTCAATACAATATCCTTAATTAATTTACAAGGAGCTCAACACTTAAAAATAGGAGGAGGAAAAGAGAATCCAGAAGAAGAAACATCGATTATGGCTGAGGTGGGCCCACTGATTTGAGGATCTGATATCTGAATTTCTTCAATGCTTCAACTATCTCCATACCTCGTGGGATTGTTGTGTTGGTAGTGGCATGAGACCAAGTGCCTAGACATTTTTCCATATCTTTATCAAACTTGGTATGCTCCAGGTATTCTTTATTTGCCTCAACAATTGTAGATTGAAGGAAGCAAATGTCCTTTATCTTCTCTTTGGTAATTAATTCTTCTTTGAACAAGTCTTCTTTGATAAATGTTCTGAACTAAGCTTTGATCTCTTGAAGAGAGAAAGGAACACCTAAGGTTTCATCATGAAGATGGAAATGAATATCTTTAAAGGCAGAGGAAACACAAGTTTTGAAAGATTCTCCTTTCTGCCACACGTTATTTAATTCACCCAGTGCTTCTTCCAGAACCTTCATTTTCCATTCAACACCGAAAACCCATGCCTTTGACAAGTTATTCTTGGCATCATCAAATACACTATTGACCAACAAGATCTTCTCATCAGCTTGGCCCATAAGGTGAAGATCTATAATACAACTAGTCCAGAGCTTCAACTCTTTATCCATAACCTTTATTGAGGAAGTGAGTTTCTGCTGTAGATTAATCACCTTCTTGTTGGCCTTGAAGGCTTCCTCAATGAAATTCAAGCCAGCTATAATCATATCATCAACCATGGCTTCAAATAGCCTTTCCATAAGTAGAATACTTATGTATATCTTTGATGCTCTAAACTTCATCCTGGCTGAGAATCATGGGGGTGGAAGAGCAGCCAGTGGGGCAGGATCCAAAACCTTATCTTTGGCCAATAATGACTTGATAAAGTTGGAAAGAACTTGATTCTGTTCTTCTAACTGTTCTATAGTTTGTTTTCCTTCTCTACTCGTTCAATAACCTTTGTTACTATTTCTTGAAGGTTATGAACCTCACTCTCAGGAGTGGATTCCCCCATTGGGATTCTAGAAATCTCTAAATCAGAGACCAAGAGATCCTGCTCTGCCTTATCAACCTTGGGCTTTGCAACCTCCAGGAACTGCTGGCCTTGAGCATCAGTTACTATCCTTGAAGTGGTCTTGGCTCTTTTTTCTGGAGGGGGAGGAGTAGTTCCTAGCAGAGCTGCTACAACATCAAAATCAGGCCCTGTTATCCGAGAGGAAGATTTCCTCTTCCTGTTGTCAACCATGGGTTGCACCCAAGAAAAATTAAAAGAAGAAGAGGAAGGAAAAAGGGCCCAAGAACAAGATAAATCATGTCACTTAGGTTATTTACCACTATTGCCTCTAACAAAGAAGTGAAGGGAGTATCAGGAGCTTCCTTTGTAGAGGAGTCTGTGGTACTAGGAGGCTTTGCACTAGACATTTCCTTTTCTTTTCAATAATAAATTAGGAGTTCCTACAGGATTTGGCATTTCACCATCATCACTCTCACTAAGAATAATAATGTTATCTAGTCTTGAAGGTATATTTAGATGCTCAAGAAGAGGTTCTTCATCAATTGGTTCCTATTTAACCTCTTTGATATTCTTTTGATATACTTGAGTAAAAGAAGGAGTAGATGACTCAGGCTCTTTCATTGAGGAAGAATGAGGGTTTTCTCAAGTACCTCGGTACTAGTTGTATATGTGCTTCCTTCCATAGTGTAGAGGTATATCTAGAAGAAGATCCACTCTGATTCTTCTTGAGTTCACGAATCTTCTGTCAAACCAAACTTTAGTTCTTACAAGAACAGGGGCCATAATCTCAACTAAATCATCTCTCTCTTTTTGTACCAATCTAGATCCTCCAAAGGAGTGTGTTTGATTTTTGTCTCATATTCAAAGGACTATAAGTCCTCATCATCATCCTTAAATCCTTCAAGAACTTGGTAGAGATTGAGATCTCTAATGTTTTGTAGAGAGAGTCTAGCCATAGTGCCTCCATCTGGCTTCAAAATCATCTGCACAATCAGCCTAGTAATCCTCAGTATCTGGCTTGTGATGATAGTTTATCCTGAGGTTCTGATCAATAAACTTCTTCAGATCAAAGCAAGTTTTGGGTCTGAAGAAATGAATAGTGATAGAAGTAATAGCCCTTTCTACATTTTGGGCATCCAAAGTTGTTTTACATGTATAGTTTCCCAAAGAGATAGGGAAATGCAGGCCAATGATCTTCTTGTCTCTGCATGTCCTATGTAGCTTATCAAGTTGCTGCATACTTCAACCAGGGCCATTTTATCACTGCAGAACATAGGGAGCTTGAGGGGTGTGCTTTCATAGCTAGCCAACCTGATGTATGAAAACCTCCTGAATTGGATGAAGAAAGCCCCATACTTGGCTATCAGGTTCATAGCTTCATCAGAAAATCTCCTAGCAGTGTTTCCCTCTAAGAGTCTTACAATATACATGGTGAAAGCATCATTGACTCTTCTGAAATTGTGATTGCTAGCTTTAAGGGTAAACTAAGGGTAGTATGTGTAAATAGGCTCATTCTTTTGGCCCTCTATGTAGGTGAAACTAAACCACTGCCAAGATGTAGCCAAGGTATACATGAGATAAGAAGTCATATAGAAATTCTTAGTCTGTTGAACACTAGACAACTGCTCAGTCAAATTCATGCAAACAATTTTGGCCCAATTAATGTTCTGCTTGCCCTTACAGATGATGTTTATGAAGGGGCACATCCAGAAGTGAAAATCATTGGTGGAAGGCAAACCCCATGATACGGGTGAGAAAAATAAAAAATTCGAACAAATCCTCATTAAAATCAACCCTGAATAATGCCTTCGAAAGTTGGGATGCTCCCTTCTTAGGGTTATTTAACCATGATTTTCCTATACGTGCCTTGTATTTGTCACTATCTTAGTCCAACAGGGTTTGGGCTTGGGCACAAGTGATAATTATGGAATCTATAGTATCTAGAATGCGTAGGGCAGCAACAATGGCGGTAACATCTAGTTTTACAATTAATTCCCCATGCACATTGGTGAGTTCCTTAGTATCCAGGTTAAAATGGGCTCCATAGGCAAGCACCATGTCCACACACTGTATAGAGATAGGAAAACCAGCCACGTATGCAATTCCACTGTCACTGATCATTTGTGCCATGGGAGCAGGATTAGAGCATGTTAATCTGCCCCAAAAATCCCTAAAATCTAAGTGTCGAACCTCACTATCTCTAATATCTAGTACAGAGGTCTCAAGAGGTGACACATGTTCCTGACCTTGAAACTTGATCTTCATTTTTGTAATGCACAGGGAATAACCTTCCAAGATCAAAATCACGATGAGAATGCAAGGGATACGGGGCACGAGAAAATGACTTTAATGGCAAGGATTTGAGCAAGAGATGACAAGTGAGCAATGTGACAAATGTGTAGGAGATAGTCCAATTAAATAGTCATTTAGGAGAGAGAAGGTCATTAAATGTGCATTAAATTCACCTTGCACTAACTCAAAAAGATGAAAAGTGGGAAAAGCGAGAGAAAACTGGCCCGGATAGTCTTTGGTACATTTGGGACATGAGGGATGTGAAGACACGATCTGGCCGATGTGGGAAATGTGGGTCAAATGAGCATGGGTGGTACAGGAACTTAGATACGCGAAGGAAACGAGGGACGTGAGGATGCGACTTAGCTGAATGTGCGCATGATGCGGGAAAGTGGGAATAGAAAGACGAGATGAATTTGGGATAGATGGGACAAAAATACGCGAAGTACCTGATGTGATCGATGCGATGATCGGTAAAAGCAAGTCTAGATGAACTTAGGACAAATAGGCCAAAAAGTTTTGAAAAAGCTTATAATTAAGAATTTACGAGGAAAGTGTCCGATCGGTGAACAAAATGCCCAGAGGTACTTGGGACATGAGGGACAAAAATGTCCAACAGACCCGCAAGTCACCAAAAAGACTCCAAAAAACGTGATTTTCACCATCTCTTCAAGTTTTCTCTTCATTAGAACATTACTAAAGGTGCTAACTCAAAATTTTCAAAATTATGACTTTCAAAAGAGGGGAAATTTTGAGAGGACAATAGCTAGCTCTTTCTAGGGATGACTTGACTAGATCAGAAGAATGAGGCAAGACAAGAACTCAAGAAAAATAGGGGAAGAAGACCAGTGCCTTATCCATTGGGAAAAAGAGTCAAGGGCAAACCAATACAGAAGACAACACACCAAAACCAGGAAAGGCAAACAACAAAGGCAAGGGAAAGCAAACACACCCTATACATAATATACATAGGACTTCCTTTTCACCTAGGACTTGAAAAATTTCAGGTACTACCCACTATAAGGAAGTGGGAGAGAGGATCCATCCATGTAATCAAGATAGAAAGAATTTTCACTAGCAAAGTGCCTGATTCTAAAAGGACCAAGCCAAAGAGAATCAAACTTACCATGGCTTCCTCGAGGTTCATGTATTTTATCCCACAGCAAAACAATGTCTCCAACTTTGAAATCTCTAGATCTGGTTTTCTTGTCAAACAAATATTTCACCTTCTCTTGATGGGTAGATATTCTATCAAAAACCTTGCTGCTGTCTTCATTCAACTTTTGCAGATACATGATCCTTTTATCTAAAGAATCACTGAAACTAGTGTCTTCAATGGCCTTCATCAAATACAAAGCTAGTAGCTCCACTATCACTAGTAGTTGGGCTTCCACACCATACACCACTTGAAAAGGGGACATCCCAATTGCTCTTTTAGGTGTAATCCTGTCCACCCAGAGAGCATCATAGAGCTTCTTGTGCCAGTTCCTCTGAGACTCATTAACAAGCTTTCTCACTATGGTCACCAAATTTTTGTTTGTTGATTTTGCTTGACCATTCCCTTGAGGATAGTAATATAAGGAATGAGCAAGGGAAATACCATATCCATAACAAAAATCCATCATTTTAGTAGAAGAAAAATTTGAAGCATTATCAGTCACAATCTTGTTGGGTACTCCAAACCTTATCAGGATGTTCTCTTTGATGAAATTACATACTACCTCTGAAGTGGTACTTTTAACTAGGATAGCTTCCACCCACTTAGTGAAATAATCTATGGCAGTCAACACATGAGTATGCCCTACACTTGAAGATGGGTTGAGTGTTCCAATAAAATCCAAACCCCATTGTTGAAAGGGTTCTTCAATCACAACTGGTTTAAGTGGAAAAGTAGCTAACTTTGGTCTTCCCACAAAATTTTGACAAGCTTCACATTTATCAACCCATTTTGATGCATCCTTAAACAAAGTAGGCCAATAGTACCCTGCACATAGAATTTTGTGGGCAGTAACGTGAAGATGAAAAATGAACCCCACAGATTGGTCATGGAAGGCTAAGAAAAGCTTCTTTTGTTGCTCTTTGTCAACACATTTCAAAAATCTTCCATCTACTCCATGTTTAAACAAAGCATTTTCCCACAACACATATTGTGTTGATCTTAGCTTGATAGCTCTCTTCTCCTTAGTAGTTAAGTGAGATGGACACTCACCATAGGTGAGGAAGTGGGCAATGTCAGCATACCATTCATCCGTTGAGCTGAGAAACAAAACAATAGGAACATCATCCTCATTCTTAGGCAACCCATGACCAGCTCCTTCAGCAATGAGTTCACATAGGCCTTTACCCCGAGACTAGTTTAGTTGGTCTGATGTCAATATCATATTCTTGAACCTTTGCAACCTAGTTTCCTCTCTTAGTTCCAAATTCTTGTTGTGTAAGAATGGACTTGATGGTTGTATCGGGCACAAGTATCACTGAGTGAGAGTTAAGAATATAAAATCGAAACTGCTTAACAGCTTTAACCACTGCAAAAGCATGTTTCTCCATCATAGTATACTATAGCTCATGAATGAAATTAGGAGCTCATGGTCTTTAGAGTCTTTCTGAGGTTAACACAATGGCTAGGGTACTTTCTGTGGCATAGCAATAGATAATAAAGTCCTTGCTAAAATCTAGACATGCTAAGATAGGAGTCCTAGCAATAGCCTTTTTAATGCCTTCGAATGCTTCTTTCCCTTCGGGGACCAACCAAACATTTGTTTTCCTTTCATCATTTGGGAGATATTCAAAGTTAGCTCTACAAAATCAGGAATGAATCTTCTCAGGAAGTTGATCTTACCAAAGAAAGAATGCACTCCCTTTTTACTTGTAGGAAGAGGAATCTATTGAATAGCTTGAACTCGTTTAGGATCAATCTTGATTCCTTCCTTAGAGACAACATGTCCCAAAAATTTCCCTCCATGACACAAAATATAGAATTCTTGGGATTTAAAGAGACCCCATGTTCTCTACATTTCAAAAGAACCTTTTCCAGATGCTGAAAATGATCTGCTCTAGTTTTAGAAAATATAGTTAGGTCATCTAGATACACCACGATACATTTTCCTTTCAGGATTCCAAAATCCAAGTCCATATCCCTTTGAAAGGTGGCACCAGCATTAATGAGTCCAAAAGGCATCCTCTTGTAAGAAAAATTACCCCAAGGAGTGGTAAAGGCAGTCTTGTGCTTTGATCTGCAGTGTTGACTTCTACTTGATTGTATCCTGAGAAACCGTCAAGCATGGACAACATCTCAGCTCTTGTAACAACTTACAACACCTGGTCCATCATGGGTAGGGGTAGTTGTCCTTCAGAGAATCCTGATTCAGATTCCTAAAATCAACACAGATCTGAATCTCACCATTTTTCTTCCTAACAGGCACAATGTTAGCAATCCAAGTTGAATGATGAATGGGAAAGATAATCTTGGCCTTCAACAAATTTTGTATCTCTTGAAAAATGGTGTCAACAATCTTTGGATTGTACTGCCTTTGCTTCTATTTGAAAGGTTTAATCCTAGGTTTGAGAGGAATGAAATGCTACATTTCTTTGGGCTGAAAGGCTTTCAGATCATCATAAGAATAAGCAAGTACATCAACGTATCTCTTCAAAAGATTTACTACCTTCTTCTTTTCCTCTTGTGTGCAACATTTCCCAATGTTCACCATTTTGGGGTCAATAGAGAGCCCCAATGTTAACCTTTTCCTATTCAAGTAGATTATTTGTAACATTCCCATTTTAAAATACCAGAACAAGGGAATTTTTTTTTTTTTTTGATAACGTTCACTGTTATGAATTATAAAATTCAAACACACGTTCAAGTTTTAATAATTGTTCTCTGCCCAAACAACACAGTTTGGATCACACAATTTCTTTTTAAAATGAATGTTCCCTGTTCACATATTTACAATATGGAACACACATTCAATGCCATTCAATCTTATAACAGATTCTATATGCTGCTGTAAATGACTCGAGGAACTACCGATCTTCCATTTTCATGGCTCGGAGTTTCAACGATCCTTCATTTCATGACTCGGCAACAACCGATCCTTCATGTTCATGACTCGGCAACAACCGATCCTTCATGTTTGTTTATGCATGGTATATTATATATACCTATTCTCATAACCGTTTCCGGTTATTGAAGTGATCCATTTAAGAAGCCTATCTGAATATCTGTTACTGATATTCATCTGACATCCTGCATCTTAAATTAAGTGATAAGGACAACGCAACCAGCAATTGCGATACTTTGGCCAAAGATTTTCACATGCTTTGCATGATCATATTCCTGGATGTTATACACATCAACGGAATACGTCCTTCACTTCACTTCACCTGTTATCTAGAATGGTCTTTCCTGGTTCCTACCAGTCCTCTTCGTTTAAGGTTAGTTTAACTCCCAATTACAGTTAGTAATATGAACGAGTATAGGAAGGCACTCCCGGTAACTAAAGATACGCAGACATATAGTGTCGTTTCCCCACGACCCCATGTGTCTAGTTATCTTTAGTATTCCGGAGTCACTCCGTATACCAGATCATACTCCTATCCCCTGTCCACAATTACACCTTCAGCCTATGTATTCTTGATGTTTTAATTCAGGAGGGCATTGCAATATGTCAGCTTTCTGCACAGGTAGTGTGTCGTCATGAAGACCCCGTCTTCATGGAGACACACCTTCTTTAGCCGGCGTATACCAATGTCTGCGCAATTCTCCCATCGAGAATACACATCCTGCTTAAGTGATTTGGATACGATTTAATAATTAAAATCAACTTTCAGCATCCACGCTGATCCCTTGATCCTTGTTTCCGTTACAGTTGTATATAGCCAAGAGGGACTAAATCCATCCATTAGCTTACTATGCATCTTCTCCTTCATATCGAAGGGCTACATTTCCCTACTTGGTTCACTTCTTAATCATTAGATTAAGCAGTCCGTACCGACAGACGTGATAAGTTTAACCTATTAAACTTAGCCAAGATTTTCCAACTGCAACAAGATTCAGATTTCTAACTTATTAGACGTCGCTTAAACGAGGCCTAATTCCCAAGAAATGTATTCATTTGTTCTCCTTAACGTTATGTAGTTAAGGTCCATTAGTTATGGATATATTTATCCTATATCCTTTATTTTGAATTTATCAAACGGGATCATTAATGGAGTTCGAAAGTGAAGTTCGATTACTCCGAAGTTGATTGATATTCCTTAGCTCCTAAGCTAATCTTGAATACCTTCCGATTATGGAATCATATTCTTCTTAATCCTTTTTAATGTCAATTAAAAATTCATCTTTACCCAAGTATGAACTAATTGCATTTTTCAACTTAAAAGTTGCGTTTAGGTAAGAATAGATATCAGTTTCCATTTAGCATCCATCCAAGGACAAATAAACAAATCCAAATCAAGAAATAACATTATATTTCCAGATTAGACAACAAAATCAAACTGATATAACTATTGAAAATATCACACTTGTAATTGTATTCAATATTTCAAGTCATAATCTGTACATTTGCCAATCCAGCTGATTGGGCATAGTTTACATAAAACATCAATACAACTCATAGATAGAAGAATATATTTTCTTCTTTTCACAATTCCTCGAAGAGGAATAAAAGCAACAATTTCAATACATCATCAAATCAAAAGCATCAGAAAATAGCCAAGTCTTCATTCTAATCAAATTCCATCTGCAAAATGAATTACACGGGTCAGTTCAATGAACTGAGCATATTAAGCACTTATCCTTAAAATAAGGTGCTTCAACTAACTGTCTCAATAAAAGAACCCTGCTTTTATGAAACGATAGTTAAACATCAATCACAAAATAGGTACAAAAGAAAGATCAGCATAACAACTGAACTATCAAAATATTATCACAATCAGCAATAAGACTGCTGTCCTGTTTCCACATAATATTAAACATACTGTTATCCTTTCCACGCCTTTCATTAATAATAAATGCAAAGGATGAAACTAACTGAAATGTAAACTCATTACTTTCCTTTCAGTTCGTGTATTAAATTCAAAGCAATCAAGTACAGACAAGAAAGCGAACAACAATGCATATAGTTGCTCCCATCTAAGCACTATAAAATTCATTATTCACGAATTCCAGATTTCCAACTGAATGAAAGAAGAAAAGATCATTTTTCCAAGTCATTCATTCATATCTCTATTTCTTTCCACATGACTGTCCTAACAGTGGAATCCAAACGAAAGACAAATCAAGATAACAGTTCAGAGTGAAACTTACAAAATCCATTCGGAATTCACTTTCCGGCAGCAAGAATAATTTCATTTATAATCAGCTTTAAATGAAAACAGGGAAGAATTCATGATAGAACAAGCAATATCAAGATGCAGACCATGTAATTGTTGTACTAGAAGATTCCATACTTCTCTCACTGTATTGTTAACCAAACAAACAGTTATACAATCACGCAATCACTTACTCATATGACCTTTTATATCCATGAACGCATACAATTCATAATAACCAATTACACATTGTTGTTACCTACAGCGAAACCAAATTCTTATGCACCGTAAAGTTCCAATATTATTTTTCAGAGTCAAAATAGCAAAAAGATAAGAATTCATTTCTCTAAAATTTCATTAAGAACAATCCTTTTGACCAAAATGAACTCAAACACCCAAATCATGTTCATCTAAGCAAAACAACTCAAATTATAAAGATAGCGAGAACAATAGTCGTTCTTATTGAAAAGCAAACTCACATAGCCTGTACAATTTAAATCTAGTATACCACAACAATGGATATCCGACTCGAGTTCTATCTCGATCAACCGTTAACTCCAAAACAACATTCTCCATTTTCTTAATGAGGTCATGAGAACTCAAAATATAACATTCATATTTCAATACCTTAATAAAGGAAAACCCGCGTAGGGCACCAATTGCGTAATCTTGAAAATGTACGATGGAACAGACTCAGAAAACAAGCTGATTTCCACATTTTCCATTTATTTAAAACAAAATCCAAGTCAAGTTCGCATTCACCAGACAGTTCCAAACAGGAGGACAAACCTCAACTATAGGACGCAATGAAATCAATTTTCCATTACAGCATAAGGAAATATAATCATTCTTTGCACAAAATACAACCAATTGTAATTTTGTCAATCAGTCCGAACAGGAAGACCAAACAGCATCTATAAAACACAATAAAACCACCCTATTCTCTCAACAAGGAGAAACGAAATCCATTAATAACTTCAGGAGGAAAACAATCAACTTTTTCCTACTTTCACGAATACCCAGTACGTATTCGTTTAGTTCCTACTCAAGAAAAAGGTACAACAATAAAAATAATGCTAATACTTCGTTCCATTCGAGTTCAATTACTCAAAGGAAACCCGAATGCCACTTCCATCCAAAATCCAAAACAATACAAGGAAAAAGGATTTACTTTCTTAAAGAAATTTTCAATAAGAACTACTTCAACAACTATTATTTCCTTCCTTCCAGTTCGTTAGCAATAAACAATTGTTTCAATAGTGAAAACAACTCATAATAAGTGTACAGTCCCAAGATACACATAACGAATTTCCCGTTATCACAAACGACGACCGACACAGAAGGTACCTCTTTCGAGGAATACAAAAACAATTAAACTCAGCAGTCAGAGGCAATATTTCCTATTATTTCCAAAATGACAGTCAGATTCAATGAAACCCAATTCATAGCAATATACACGGCTGTATCTTCACTTCCCCTTTTTCTTTTACATACAAGGACAGTTCCCAACACAATAGCAAAGAAAAGATTACATTTAAGGAAACAATTTCACTATAAGGAATGATTACACGGCCTGTACCAATTTCAACAACACGAACAGTGAAAGAAATATCTATTTCAAACCTCCATACAGTCAATAACCAATACAATAATTCATCTCCAATTTGATTCGAGCAAATACAAATCAAAACCGAGCAACCAGAACGATTTATCATATCATTTTCCAAACAAAAGAAGCAAGAATCGATGAAACCCAATTCGAATCGACTCGACAACAGTCACATAATCAAAACCCAAGAGTAGGGTTGTTTTAACGAGACACTTAAACAAAGCAAGAGTTTTTTAAAGAGAAGGGCTTAACATGCCTGTAATGTCTTCTCCTGAACTCGAAAAAAAACTTTGTTTGCTGCGTTTTCCTTCCACAATGACAACACAAACTTCCCAAAGACTCTCTTTCTTCTTCAGCTTAGCAATGACCTCCAAATCACCAAGAAAATGTCAAATGCCAAGAGCTGGTTCGACCAACTGCACTTAAAACCAAATGCAGAGCAACTTTGCCAAAACCAACCAAAACAATGAAAAATCAAATTCCCTCATACACTTTCCAAGGCGAACTGGTCGCGGGGACCGAAAAAAATTAATGCAATTAAGGCTCTGCCTTTTTCCTTACTTTCCACGCCACCGCCACTTGAGTTGGCGAGCTTTTAAATTTCAAATTTCCCATGCAAAACGGAGTTTGGCTCTATTTCTAAATAGATGCCTCTATTTCCTACCTGCCCCGCCAAAACTGGCGCTGTCCACGTATGGACTGTGTATTAAATGCCAATCAATGCCTTTCCTTCATCCTTATCCCTTCCCTCCAAGGGTCTGCGCACCCTTTTAGATTAGGATTAGTTTAGGTTGCATAAAGTGTTCCACCTAGGTCTTAGTTTAGCCTTAGGTTTTATTTTCCCCCTTTTTTTTTTAATATAAAAATCCACTTAGGATAGTAGTGTAGGATGCATGTTAGGACTTAGGATTAGTTTAGGGTTTTTAATTCATACTAACCACTAACACTAATCAACTCCTAACCCAACCTCTCAGCTAACCCCGTATCTATGCTGTGCAGGACGTTCAGTCCTTTGGATCACGTATCAAGGCCACCCGTGTCCAGGCATTTCTTGCCTCACGAGGTTCCAAGTTCGACAGTACAGGGCTCAAGAGTAAATCAATACTGAAATCACCAGAAGCCCTCAGCACACTTGGATCAATGAAATTGATTCAAGGTGTGCTGTCAATCAGCCACGAGAGTATAGCAAGTATACGACAATTTTTCGTCACATCAGCAAACACACAAATACAATAAATGTTGTCCTAACCATAAATCACAGCATGCAAGAATCTAAGTTAGCAACACATTCTCTTAAGATCAGAACATATCTTAACATGTTTGCCTTCATTTCGAAGTTATAACAAAGATGTAAAACATTCATCAAGGTAGTTTGCAAAATCGTAGTGTTACATTATTGGGCTCATCTAAAAGCTTTAGCCTTAACATACCTATCATGTTTATCAAACAATTCCTCCAAACTTACCAGCCCTTTAGGGATCTTGTTACCTTTTAGTCTGATGCACCCATCTTGATCTATCTCCTCTTTGACATCCTCCTCATTGGAAGATACACTTTCTCAAGGAAAATTGTCACTTCCTTCAAAATATAATTGTTCAAAGTTATCCCTGAGTTCCAAGAAAGAGAGAAAATGTTGATCATCATTGAAAACCTGCTAGTTGCTTGCATTATCTAGCACACTTGGTCTATGGATCATTTCAATGGTGAATTTATCCTGAGAGAAATTAGGATGAGGTATGAGCAAAGACCCTGACATAGCTAGGGAATCAGCCTGGTGTTCTTTTCCCTTGGGATTGCCTTGATGGAGAAGGCATCAAGAAATTCAATAGAATCCCAAACCAGATTCCTATAATGCTTCAATATTCTATTCTTTACTTGAAAAAGGTCTCTGACTTGCTTAACAACCAATTCCACATCTCCATGAGCCAGAAGATTCTTCACACCTTTCTCTTTTTCCACGTTAAGTCCAAGGATGAGAGCTTCATATTCTACAGTGTTATTGGTATTCTCAAACTATAGTTTGAATGAGAAAGGATAAATCTTCCCTTCTAGGAGATATCAATACCACACCAGCTCCAAACCCAGCCAAAGAACAACTACCATCAAATTCTAGATTCCAAATACTATTGGGATCATGGGGCACCACTTTAGGATGTTCCACCTCATCTTGAGACATGATCATGTAGTTACCATGCCCAATATCTTCATAGAGTATTTGTGCCTTGGGATCATCTGTCTTTTGCACAATATATTCAGATTGCTTCTCGGGAAGTAGTTTCTTCATCTTTCCATTAATGGGTATAAGGGCATGTGACCAATCCATTTGAATTTCTCCTCCCACATCCTTACAGAAGTTCCTACTCAACAACATACCATATGAAGGAGGGATATCAGCTACCAAGATAGTAGCTAAAACCTTCTTTTCTGGTAAAGCAGCAAAAGCTACTTGTGCATCCTTAATCCTTCCAACAAAAGGAACCTCCTTACTCTCCATAGAATAACAAGACCCATAAGTGCATGTGAGAGTAAGACCCAAATCATTAGCTACTTTGACAGTGCATGACATTATTTCGACGCTCATGAATCAGTGACACGCTTCACTAAGTTTATGGCCAACCATGAGGAGGGTTACATAGAATGGTTCAATTTTCACATTTAGTGAGGTGACTACAGCCATAGTATTTGATTTGGATGCAGAGGAGGGAGTGGAAAAGATACCTTTAGAAGTATTGGGTAAAGTTTTGGAATGAGAATTGACAAAGTGGACCATTTTGCAAAGGATTTTGGATGAGTTTGATAGTACTCAACCTCTGAAATTTGGATTTTTGTCTTCTTAAGGTGATCAATGATATCAAAATATCCAGAAATGGATGGGATATCATCACTATGAATCCTAGGATTATCAAGTTTAGGAGCTGGAGAAAAAGAATTTTTAACAGTAGAATTAGGAAAAGAAGAATTAGTAGAACTCACCTTCTGTGTGGATGTAGTGGGAATAGGAGATCCTCTTTTTTAATTACGGGGATAGTCGTGGGATGCTCCTTGGACCTCTTAGTGGGCTGCATCACTTTCTCCTTATTTTTTGTTCCTAAGTCATAACAAAGATAAAACTCACTGCTCATTTTTGCTACTACTTCATCATAATCATCATCTTCATCAACACCTTCAGTGGTGAAGAAATTAACTCGAGATCCTTCAAGTTCTTCTAGTTATTCATCAACCTCTTCTTCAGGTTCTTCAAAATCTTCATTAATCTCTTCATCATCAAGTTCTTCAACCTCACAAGTTGCATTAACAGGACCTTGATGGGTGGTCCCTCAATTTCCAGCCTTGTCTGAGAGGAGGGCAAATGATTTCTAGGCTGAAAATTCATCCTTGGAACATCTGTATAAGGAGCATGCTTTGAGCCAATTATTTCTTGATGGAAATGAGGTCATTAGCAAGCTTTTGTACTAATGGATCTGCATTAGCTCCGGGAGTAGAAGAAGAGGAAGAAGAAGCTCTAGATTTGGAAGGATCTCTTTTCAACTTACCAGACATGATCAAGTCATCTTCAACGCTAACAACTAATCTCTGATCCTCATCCAATGTTGCAAGGTTGGCTCTCCTCAATGCATAGCTAACTTTAGGTAGTTGAGCATTCAAGAAGAAACATTTTTGAATTTGATCTACAGGCTGGGTATCTGGTGGGATTTTGTTAATTAGCTTATTGAACCTGCCACAAATTCTCTCATGGGCTCCTATGATTCTTTATTTATTTGAGAAATATGAGCTAGCAAAGCATGCACATCTTCTCGGGTTTGAAACGGTTCTCAAATCTTGTTCTTGTCATGGTCCAACTGGTAATGGCCTCAAAGAGAAGGTTATAGAACTAATATGATGCATTATCTTGAAAAGTCTCTACAAAAATCCTCACCGAGACATCTTCATGCTCAATTCCAAGGACCCCACATGCAACTATAAAAGCCGTAATATGCTCATCAGGGTACACCTTGCATCACCTCTAAACTTGGGGAAGTTCTTCCTGTTACCCTTGGGTAACTCATGCAAAGGTTGAGGAAGGGAAAGAGGCCCAACACGATGGCCCCAAGGTAATAGAACTACCATCCTTGGAAAAACTGCTTGAAGAGGAACTGAAACACCAGAAAGAATCAAAGCACGAAGATTAGGGATGAGTTTCTCTTGAGGGATACCACTCACAAGGGTTTTGTTTTCAACAAGAGGTGTGCTTGTAGAATGAGCTCTTCTATTCCTCCCTGTTGAAGTAAGAGGAAAGTCTTGTTGTTCTAAGAGTTGAAATTGAGAATCTTCCCCTCCTACCGTGAGTAAATCTTAGAGTCGCTAGATTAGAAAATGATCAAGAAATTGTTCATAAAACTGGAATCCATAAAAATGAATCCCCAGTAGAGTCGCAAAAAATTGTTGGTTGTCAAATAAGGAATTTAATGAAAGAAACAGTCAGGGGACAAAATCCCTCCTCTTTAATGGGAGAGGTTCCCTTATTTAAAGGAAAAAAACCTATTTATAAATGTACAATTTTTAGTTTTAAAGAGGAACTCTGATATCATGGAAGTTTTTTAAATGGCTGATTATCAATACAAAAGGATAGAAGAACTAGGAAATGAGAAAAGGTAGAATAACATTCTTAGGAAATATAAATAGTAAAATAATTCCTTATAAATTCTAAACTAGGATCATATAGAACAAAATCATTTACATTAAAGCCATAAGATGTTATTTCATAGACACAAAGTTCTAGAGATGACATCCACAAGAATACAAAGCTTCTTGATGCAAAATAGATTAATGATTCAATAATTTTAATAGATAGGAAAGAATGAATAACCACAGATAGAAACAGAAAGAGAAGTCTTCTTGTATTGATAGATTTTTAACTCTTTTACACTTTCAAAAATAGTCAAAGTTCTAGCCCTTTAGAATGGCATGGAGAGCTCATTATATAGCTTAAAAATTAGTTACACTTGGTAACCGTTTCTTTTAACTAAAAGATTAATTAAGGAAATGCTCAATACAATATCCTTAATTAATTTACAAGGAGCTCAGCACTTAAAAATAAAAGGAGGAAAAGAGAAGCTAGAAGAAGAAACATCTGATTATGGTTGAGGCGGGCCCACTGATTTGAGGATCCGATATCTGAATTTCTTCAATGCTTCAGCTATCTCCATACCTCGTGGGATTGTTGTGTTGGCAGTGGTGTGAGACCAAGTGCCTAGACATTTTTCCATATCTTTATCAAACTTGGTATGCTCTAGGTATTCTTTATTTGCCTCAACAATTGCAGATTGAAGGAAGCAAATGTCCTTTATCTTCTCTTTGGTAATTAATTCTTCTTTGAACAAGTCTTCTTTGATAAATGTTTTGAACTGAGATTTGATCTCTTGAAGAGAGAAAGGAACACCTAAGGTTTCATCATGAAGATGGCAATGAATATATTTAAAGGCAGAGAGAAACACAAGTTTTGAAGGATTCTCCTCTCTGCCACACATTATTTAATTCACCCAGTGCTTCTTATAGAACCTTCACTTTCCATTCAACACTGAAAACCCATGCCTTTGACAAGTTATTCTTAGCATCATTAAATACATTGTTGACCAACAAGATCTTCTCATCAGCTTGGCCCATAAGGTGAAGATCTGTAATATAGCTAGTCAAGAGCTTCAGCTCTTTATCCTTAACCTTTTTTGAGGAAGTGAGTTTCTCCTATAGATTAATCAACTTCTTGTTGGCCTTGAAGGCTTCCTCAATGAAATTCAAGCTAGCTATAATCATATCATCAACCATGGCTTCCATATCCTTTCCATAAGTAGAATACTTATGTATATCTTTGATGCTTTGAACTTCATCCTGGCTGAGAATCATGGGGGCGGAAGAGCAGCCAGTGGGGCAGGATCCAAAACCTTATCTTTGGCCAATAATGACTTGATAAAGTTGGAAAGAACTTGATTTTGTTCTTCCAACTGTTCTATAGTTTTCTTTCCCTTCTCTACTCGTTTAATAACCTTTTCACTATTGCAAAGGTTATGAACCTCACTCTCAGGAGTGGATTCCCCCATTGGGATTCTAGAAAGCTCTAAATTAGAGACCAAGAGATCTTGCTCTACCTTATCAACCTTGGGCTTTGCAACCTCCAAGAACTGCTAGCCTTGAGCATCAGTTACTATCCTTGAAGTGGTCTTGGCTCTTTTTGCTGGAGGGGGAGGAGTAGTTCCTAGCAGAGCTGCTACAACATCAAAATCAGGCCCTGTTATCTAAGAGGAAGATTTCCTCTTCCTGTTGTCAACCATGGGTTGCACCCAAGAAAAAGTAGAAGAAGAAGAGGAAGGAACAAGGGGCCCAAGAGAAAGTGAACTCATGGCACTTAGAGTATTGACCATTGTTGCCTCTAGCAGAGAAGTGGAGGGAGTATCAGGAGCTTCCTTTGTAGAGGAGTCTGTGGTACTAGGAGGCTCTGCACTAGACATTTCCTTTTCTTTTTCAACAGTAACTTCAGGAGTTCCTGTAGGATTTGGCATTTCACCGTCATCACTCTCACTAAGAATGATAATGTTCTTTGGTCCTGAAGGTAGCTCTGGATGCTCAAGAAGAGGTTCTTCATCAATTGGTTCCTATTTAACCTCTTTGATCTTCTTTTGGTATACTTGAGTAGAAGGAGTAGATGACTCAAGATCTTTCATTGAGGAAGAATGAGGGGTTTGCTCAAGTACCTCGATCATCTTTGGTTATATGTGCTTTATTACCGGTGTAGAGGTATCTCTAGAAGAATATCCACCCTAATTCTTCTTGAGCTCACGAATCTTCCTGTCAAACCAAACTTTAGTTCTTACAAGAACAGGGCCATAATCTCAACCAAATCATCTCTCTCTTTTTGTACCAATCCAGATCCTCCAAAGGAGTGTGTTTGATTGTTGTCTCATATTCAAAGGACTGTAAGTCCTCATCATCATCCTTAAATCCTTCAGAACTTGGTAGAGATTGAGATCTCTAATGTGTTGTAGAGAGAGTCTTCCATAGTGCCTTCGTCTGGCTTCAAAATCATCTGCAAAATCAGCCCAATAATCCTCAGTATTTGGCTTGTGATGATATTTTATCGTGAGGTTTTTATCAATAAACTTCTTCAGATCAAAGCAAGTTTTGGGTCTGAAGAAATGAATAGTGATAGAAGTAATAGCCCTTTCTACATTTTGGGCATCCAAAGTTGTTTTACATGTATAGTTTCCCAAAGAGATAGGGAAATGTAGGCCAATGATCTTCTTGTCTCTGCATGTCCTATGTAGCTTATCAAGTTGCCTGCATACTTCAACCAAGGCCATTTTATCACTACAGAACATAGGGAGCTTGAGGGTGTGCTTTCATAGCCAACCAACCTGATGTATGAAAACCTCCTAAATTGGATGAAGAAAGCCCCATACTTGGCTATCAGGTTCATAGCTTCATCAAAAAATATCCTAGCATTGTTTCCCTCCAAGATTATTACAATATACATGGTGAAATCATCATCAATCTTCCTCAAGTTGTGATTGCTAGCTTCCAGGTAGATGCGTAAATAGGCTCATTCTTTTGGCCCTCTATGTAGGTGAAACCGAACCACTGCTAGGATGCATCCAAGGTATACATGAGATAAGAAGTCATATAGAACTTCTTAGTCTGTTGAACACTAGACAACTGCTCAGTCAAATTCATGCAAACAATTTCAGCCCAATTAATGTTCTGCTTGCCCTCGCAGATGATGTTTATGAAGGGGCACATCCAGAAGTGAAACTCATTGGTGGAAGGAAACCCCATGATATGGGTGAGAAAATAATAAAGTCAAACAACTCCTCATTAAAATCAACCCTGAATAATGCCTTGGAGAGTTGGGATGCTCCCTTCTTAGGGTTCTTTAACCATGATTTTGCTATATGTGCCTTGTATTTGTCATTGTCTTGGTCAAACAGGGTTTGAGCTTGGGCACGAGTGAGAATTATGGAATCTTTAGTCTCTGGAATGCGTAGGGCAGCAGCAATGGCGGCAGCATCTAGTTTCACAATTAATTCCCCATGCACATTGGTGAGTTCCTTAGTATCCAGGTTAAAATGGGCTCCGCAGAAAGCACTGTGTATCTACACACTATACAGAGATAGGAAAACCAGCCACGTATGCAAGTCCACTGTCACTGATCATTTGTGCCATGGGAGCAGGATTAGAGCATGTTAATCTGCCCCAAAAATCTCTCGAAATCTAAGTGTCGAACCTCACTGTCTCCAATATCTGGTACAGAGGTCTCAAGAGGTGACACATGTTCTTGACCTTGAAACTTGATCTTCATTTTTGCAATGTGTAGGGGATAGCCTTCCAAGATCAAAATCATGATGAGAATGCAAGGGATACAGGGGCATGAGCAAACGAATTTAATGGCAAGGATTTGAGAAAGAGATGGCAAGTGAGCAATGTGACAAATGCGTAGGAGATAGTCCAATTAAATAGCCATTTAGGAGAGAGAAGGTCATTAAATGCACATTAAATTCACCTTGCACCGACTCAAAAAGATGAAAAGTGGGAAAAGTAGAGAAAACTGGCCCGGACGGTCTTTGGTACATTTGGGACATGAGGGACGTGAAGACGCAATCCGGCCGACGCGGCGATGCGGGAAATGTGGGAAAATGAGCACAAAGGCGGTTCAGAACCTAGATACATGAAGGATGCAAGGGTCACGAGGATGTGACTTAGTCGATGCACGTGATGTGAGGAAAGTGGGAACAGAAAGCCCAGACACATTTGGGATAGATGGGACAAAAGTACGCGAAGTACCCGATGCGGCCGATGTGGACAATCGGGTAAAAGGAAGTCCGAGTGAACTTGGGACAAATGGGCCAAAAAGTTTTGAAAAAGTTGACAGTTAAGAATTTGCGGGAAATTGGCCAATCAGCGACCAGAAGGCGCAGAGGTACTTGGGACATGAGGGAAAAAAATGTCCGATAGACCCACAAGTCACCAAAAAGACTCCAAAAACATGATTTTCACCATCTCTTCAAGTTTTCTCTTCATTAGAACATTACTAAAGGTGCCAACTCAAAATTTTCAAAATTCTGACTTTCAAAAGAGGGGAAATTTTGAGAGGATAACACATTTGAAGTTTTGGATATTCTTCTAAGAAAGTTCTTAATATTTTCCATTAGGTTTTCTTGTGAAAGTACTATCAGAACTTCAAGTTTTGACTACTCGGAACAGTTTGATTAGAACCTGTAGAGACGTAGGCAATTGCCGAACTCCGTAATCAATCATTTTGTAATTTTACCGGTATATGCTTGCATTAATTTTAAATTGATTGCTTAAAAGGAGAAAATTATTGGAAAATAAAATAATCCTATAGGGGTCCGAGATCGTAAATAAAAACTTGATAATTTTCGGATCAAATACACAAGAACAAGCTCTAAGCTTTTCAAAGTCCAAATCAAGGACAAAAAAATCTCTCGTGCTCTCAACAAGAGTTCCAAAAACAAGCTCCTCCAAAAATGCAAGAGTTAAATCATATCATCTAACCCCAAAAACTTCAAAACAATATACATAACTAGAAAGTGAGGAGAGAGTGGTGATTTTTCTCCATGTAGGATACAACATCACTTATCCTCCACTCCACTTCAAAAGGTCAAACACCAACCCCAAATCTTAAAAAATTGTGGTTGAGAATATGACAAGTTCTCCTTCCACACACAAACCATTAACCATAGTTGTAAGCACAAAATTATAAGCTCATGTAATAAAGTGCAATAATTTCACCATTTTTCCTCCAAATCACCAAAAACAAATAGAAATGTAATTTGCACTCAACTTACAAAAACAAAAAAATTTATTAGTTCTCCATTATATTGGCCAATTGAGATTTATTCCCTCATTTAGTGGCCAAGGAATTGAAACGCCATTTATTTTAAATGCAAATGAATGATGCAGCCCTCTTTTAGGGGGTTTTGTTTGCTTATGGATGATACCCTACACCCAATCTTTATAATTTATAGAAAACGGAAGTCTATGTTCAAGTGATTTTGTCTGCAAAATGAGGCGTGTAAAAAAAATTTGCAACAATCTAGCTCCTATTTATCACGATTTTTATATATTACATTTGTTCAATTTTGACGCTAAGCCTTTCTATTTTTAGAAAGGGCGATTTTGATAAATAGTTTGCAAGAAGAATAAAATATTTTCTAGGATATTGGAAAAATATAAGAATATGGTTATTTAAATACTTTTGTAATGTGGCTTATGCTAATATTTTTTTGTTTTTCTTGGAGGTTATTGTGGGTTTGAGAATATATTGTGCAAATATGTCCTTATTTTTAAAACGAGAATAGAAAAAATGCTCCTTTCTTTTAAAAAGTACAAAATGAAGAACATGATATCACAAATATTTATGTATGGAAGATGCATGCTTGTGATGCATGATTTTACAAGTGCTCTAAAATAAAACTCCCCATAAATAAAATTTCCTCCTTCCAACACCATCTTGAAAACATGTAATCATTTGGTAAAGACAATCTTAGAAATTCCCATGGAACAACATCTCACGTGCACGTTTTTTTAATTATTTGAATATATTTTATATTAAAATAATACCATATTTCCCCATTTAAAATATATAAAGTTGATATTTTGATTACATATTCTATATGTTAATATATAATATTTTACTTAAATATTTATTAATTTAATTGATCATTATATTTAACATTAAAATTAGAAAAATTGAATGTATAAATCATATATATTTATAAAATATTAAATTATATAATTATATTTACTAGCAATCGTACATGAAATGTACGATGGAAACAATGAAGGGGATATTATGAAGGATTCATATTAGTAAGGAGATAAATATTGGGAGAGGAAGAGGGGTGAAGATGAAGGGGTTAGAGGGTGGAAATTGGGGCGGCTGCGAAAATAGAAAATGGAAACAATGTGAAAGTTAAACATCGAGCAACATGACGCCGTATATGGTAATCTTTTGAAGGAGATTTGTATCATTTAGAGACATGAAGATGTGGAGTGTAAGTGGTATCATGACCTCTGGTGACATCATGTGAAGTTCTCCTCATCAACGATTGAGAGGGCATCGTTATTCAAAAATCACAAAAAAAAAAGGGATAGATGCGGGTTTATGTGGATTTTTATTAGATAGGGATAATTAATCACCTTCATAATAAATATCTGGTATATGAGCTCAACTATATAGTATAGATTTCACATGGACTATTTCAATATATCATGTATTACTTACATTTGTTAAATTGGTGCTTCAAAAGTAAATTTTCTGTTATGTGGACTTTTAATAGTTGGATTTCTTATTTTGACACATAAAACATAATAAATGCACACATATTTTTAACGATTCTATGCATTTTGATGGACACATTTTCCTCTATTTTGTATTATTGTAATGGAAACTGGAGTGATAATTGCCTGCAATGTTGAACGTACTCTCACGCTTTTCAGTGGACATGTTACGAGGAAATTAACTATACATTGATTTGTACATGGTATGGTTTGAATGTAAAAATACATATTCCCTAAATGGTTTGTACAGAGGATATAGAAGGTGCACCCTAAATAATACTCAAATATGCAATTGCATGGAAGGACCCTTTCCCGAAGACAAACATGCATGGTATTTGGGAGAGTGGTCGAGTGGTTGTGTGATGTGTAAACCATTACAATGCTCTGGTACAAATAACACCACCATATGTCCCAATTCATTAAGGAAACCTTTAAAAAGTTTGGAAATAGTTTGTCATTAATATTGCTTTATTTATATAACATGGAGAAATAGTTCATGGATGAGTTTATTCCTGCCCAAGAAATATCCGGTATATGAGCTCAACTATATAGTATAGATTTCACATGGACTATTTCAATATCACATGTATTACTTACATGTGTGCAATTGGTGCTTCAGATGTAAATTTTTCGTTATGTGGACTTTTAACAGTTGGCATTCCGATTATGAGACATGAAACATAAAAAATGTACACATATTTCATGATCCCATGTAGTTTGATGGACACATTTTCCTCTATTTTGTATTACTATAGTCGAAACTAGAGAGATGATTGTGTGCAATGTTATAAAACATAAAAATGCACACATATTTTACGATCCCATGTAGTTTTATGGACACATTTCCCTCTATTTTTTATTATTTTAATAGAAACTGGAGTGATACTTACCTACAATATTGAGCGTACTCTCACGCTTTGCATTGGACATGTTATGAGGAAATTAAATATAATTTGATTTTTACATGTTATTGTTTGAATGTAAAGATCTATATGCCCTGAATGGTCTCTACGAAGCATATGTAAGGTGCACTCTAAATAATACTCAAATATGCAATTGCATGGAAGGAACCTTTCCCAAAGACAAACGTGCATGGTATTCGGGAGAGTGGTCGATTGGTTGTGTGATGTACACCATTGCAATGCTCTACTATAAATCACAACACCATATTTCTAATTCATTAAGGAAACCTTTAAAAAGTATGGAAATAGATTTTCATTAATATTTCTTTATTTATATAACATGGAGAAATAGTTCACGGATGAGATTATTCCTTCCTAACAAATTTCTAGTATATGAGCTTAACTATATAGTATAGATTTCACATGGACTATTTCAATATCACATGTATTACTTACATGTGTGGAATTGGTGCTTCATACGTAAATTTTCTGTTATGTGAACTATTATCAGTTGGAGTTCCAATTATGAGACATGAAACATAAAAATACACACATATTTCATGATCACATAGAGTTTGATGGACACATTTTCCTCTATTTGTATTATTGTAATTGAAACTGGAGAGATAAATTTCCGCAATCTTGAACGTGCTCTCATGTTTTTCATTAGACATGTTACGAGGAAATTAACTATACTTTGATTTATACATGTTATGGTTTGAATGTAAAGATCCATATGCCCTGAATGGTCTCTACGGAGCATATGGAAGGTGCACTCTAAATAATACTCAAATATGCAATTGCATGGAAGGAACCTTGCTCAAAGACAAAATTCTTGGTTTTTGGGAAATTGGTCTAGTGGTTGTGTTATTTGAAAAAAATTAAAATTCTCTAGTACAAGAGACACCACGATATGTCCCAATTCATTAAGGAAATCACTAAAAAAATGGAAATAGTTTGTCATTAATATTTCTTTATTTTTAAACAATCTTGATGCTCTATTGAAGTGTTTAAATATATTTAATCAATTATAGTTTGTGAGATATGGCTTATTGGTTAAAAATTGAATTGAATTTATTTATATTTCAGTTTCGTCATTTGAGAATCTGTTAATCATAAGGTCCATGGAAAATAAGTTATGGGAATGGAAAAGCGAGTTGAAATTGTAGTTGTGTACATTATATATTTAGATGAGTGAGTTTTTTAGATTTTCATTTTAATTTTTTTTTTTTAAAGGTGGCCATAGATATGATAGTTTCATTGTTTTTTTGTAAGCAACATGAAGAAAGCTATTGTCTGGTAGAATGGAGAATTCTACCGCTAGTAAAGATTGGGATTGTTGCATGTGAAAGTATTCATATTTCTTTAGATCATTTAGAAATATTCAAAAAATAGTTTCTTTGTGTTACCCTTTAGGCTGATGTATATATGATATTTTCCAGTGATGTATTATTTCTATATGTATTAGAAAAACACTTTCAAATTAAAAAAATCTATCAGTAAAATAAGCATGCTTGCGATACAATTGATCAAGGCAATTTTATCTTCTAGCATATAAATTGCAAAATTTTATATCATAACAAAGTGTTGATTATATTTATTAAGACGAAGAGTGGTATGTCTTATCCAAATTATAAAGGAGTGCAACAAGTCATTGGAAGCTACAACCTTCCCATCATCAGAGCCATTATGGATCGATTCGATTATTTCGTGGTGGAAGGGGCGGATGCTTTCTTCAAAAAGTGCATCGAGAAATACAAGAGCACTGTATTCATAGTGAACATGCCGCATGGGCCACCACTTTTCCAGATCCTCACGTCATAATTCTTTTGGATGCAAAAAGCTTTCCAAAAGAAGGATTTCATTTTAATTAAAAAATATTAATTTAAAATTGTTCTTCAAGTACCCAAAAGACTTGTCAACAAAAATTACATCATTACTTTGAAATTAAAGACCCACTCGTACTTTTTGTAAATAAATAAAGTGGACTAATAATTTTTAAAAATATATATTTTGACGTTGATTTAAGAAGATTTCCCTATCGTGGCTCTATAGGAGGTAGTGACAGACAAGGTGTAGTGCCCACTTCCCTTCGACACTTTTGATATTGATCATGATATCTGCTTGACTATATTATGGACATTATTATAGTTTTGATTTAGTATGGTGTTAGATGTTAGATTATTGATTATTGTTGATTGTCTAGATGTTGTTGTGATTCATATATCTATTGATGATTTTGAAATTATATTTACATTCATTTAGATGTTCGATATGGCCATGAGGCCAAGAAGGTATTTGTGTTTTGCAGTTAAATTATAACAACAAACATCGAGGGATTGAGACCAACCACATTGGAATTCTAGATGAATTCAACAAGGTCACCATGGCAACTTGTATTTGTTTGTGTGTGTTTGACTATGTTAGGGATTCCCATTTGGGGGGGATCACCTTTAAATGTGACTAATGGTTATGTGTATATATTTATTTGGTTCATTGTTAGTGATGTTTGTATGTGTTTATTTGATATGTTTACCCCCTTTCATTATTTATTAATTGTGGTAAATTAATGTGAGTAATCATATTGTTAAGAATTAATTAACCAAATTAGAACATAAGAAAGTAATTATTGGAGTTGTTGGCTCTTGTATTAAACGTGTAAGTATGTGTAAGTATGTATAAGAGATGTGTAAGTAAATTTGGAGTATGAAACAGTTCATCTTCTTTAGAATTCGAATTTGTCCTTGGAGGCTAATTTTGAGGTCAGTGAGACAATTTAAACTTATCCCATACCTCTTAAATTTGAATACAAACCTTACCTATGGTTGGAGAGTTTAAATCTAGGTTTCATTATGAATTTTTTAAGTCAAGTTGAATTTTTAATTGCACTTTTCTTACATGTTTTAATCTTCACCTTATGGGGTGTGGGCTTGATTTGAATGTGTAAGTAAAAATGTCATATTTTTAACCCACTTATTTATTGTGCCTTGAGATTGAAGTTGACTTATGAGATGGAGTTGAGGATGTGTGATGTGGCATCTCACTTGGATCCACCTCATCCTCTTCTCTTCCCTATCTATATATTCAAATTCCTTAGCTTGTTTCTGGGTTGCTTCACTTTTGCATACTTCATTTGGGGCTAATTATTTTGTTGTTTTGAGCTCTTGATTTTGAAGAAAGTTTGGAGAATTTTTACATGCTTTTGTTTTGTTGATCTTGGGTTGTTTTACATTAGAGATATTTTCGTTTGGAACTTGGAACAAACTCCATTATGGAGAGGTAAGAGCTTGGATCTTGAAATTCTTTTCTTTTATTTGTGCAAATATTATTATTATGAATGTTTTGGCATGTGTGTGGGCTGTTTGGGTTGATGGCCTAGGAATGGTGTGAGAGAAGACTATGGGGTATTTTATGCGAGGCATAAGTGTTTTGGGGAGGTATAAGTTTGTAGGAGTTGGGATTTGGGTTCCACCTTACAAAGAAATAGCTTACATTTCTTTACTCATTATGGGGTGCCATAAGAGGTTGGCAGACATAAGGAAATAAGAGGAATAAGGGGTACTTGGGAGGCATAAGGGCATGTCGTGGTTTTGAAATGATATAATTTGGTGGTTTGTTCTCGATGGTGATACCCTTTTCCCCTTGGGAGGCATAAGCAACATCCCCCATAATTTCTTGCTCCTTTGGTTTGCATGATAAAGCTTGAGTTTTGGTTGTTATGTTTTATTGTGGTTACAAACCGTATTCTGTTTTGACCTGCTTTTTTGAATGTGAAATTTGCATGTGTGTTTGTGGAAGCCTGTTGTTACCATGAGTTGAAACACTTCTTCTATCAGTATTGTGGTTGGTGCGCGGGGGCCAACGAGGAGGGAGGCTTCCCCTTGTCATTGGATGTCTTGGTTGGGTGGTGAGCATTGCCTTTCCCCTATTCTATTGTGATAAAATTGAAATAAATAAACTTGAGTATCTCCATGTTTCTATTCCGGAATTGAGAAAGAAGATGGAGTTTGGCAGTACCTTGTAAAGCTTCTTTGTAAACCTTTTTTTTTTCCCACTTCAAGTGGATGACAATGTAATATATTTTGTAGTGAAGAGTTATCCTATTTTGGAAATGAAGTCCCACTTGAATGTGAAAGAGATATACTCTGTATTTTTTATTGTAAAAGGGAATGTAAAGAGAAAGATTCATATCTTTGTAAGTTGTATTTGATCATTGCAAAAGAGAAGTTGTAAAATAAATCATTCTAATTTGAATAGATTTTGTTTTACCTTTAAAAATGAAGTTATTATTGTTTGGAATCTGCCTTGAAAATGTTGTGCAACTCTCTGATTGAATGTGGAAATGTATTCGAATTATTTCATCCTCTGTGTTTTTGAAGAGTACGTGTTTGAAAAGAAATTGAAACTGCATTCTTGTTCTACTTTTGATTGAAGGAAGATAAATACTTTAAATTAGTAGGGAATGAATTCAAAAGTTGTTATAGAAGGGTAAATGAAAAGAGGAAACATGTGTGAAGAAAATGTATTACTCTGTTTTGTTGAATCAATAATTTGAATGGAATAGAAGTTGCATTCTTATCTCTATCACTTAATTGAAGGAAAGAAATCTATTTGAAACTAGCATGGAATGAACTCATATGTTTTACAACAAGGCAAGTGAAATAAGGTCCATTGAGTTATTTTTGTTTCCTTTCCATTTTTGGTTTTACTTTACACTCTACAACTTTATCGAAATGAATAAAAATGACACTGCAACAAGAAATAATAGTTGAAACAACAAATTGAACATGATATGATCTAAATAAATTCAATTAGACATTAACACTTAAGAAAATCTTCCAAAAATTTTCAAAGTTGGGAAAAGGAAAAACTCAGACATTTTGTAATATAAAATGGGTAAAATTGAGTTGCAATTAAATCAAATGTTGTAACCTTGCAAATTTATCCTAAAAACTTCCAAGAGCACTCCTCCATGTTTGTTTGGCATGTTGAGAAATGAAGGAGGTCGAATTGAACCAAAATTTTATAAGTTTAAATTTGTGTGTTGCATTTGAAAAGCATGTAGATCGTTTTCATAAAATTGACCCCTTAAACTTTATCAAAATTAAAATCTTAAGATTTATGTGCAAAGTGACCTCAACACTTTCCTGGAAGTCCTTGTTTGCTAAAATCTAAGCTCCTAGTCAAAAATTATGGCCTTCTAAAGTTTTACTTCATTTTGGCTTAAAAATCTAATCGTTAATTTAATTAATAAAATATTTCTAGGCGGAGCCGCGGGTCAAAACTTACCTTTTTCGCCTCTTTTGCAAAAAAATGCAAAAATCACTATGTTTCCAGCCACCCCACTGGCCCGAAACCTTCTTAGGCGAAAAATAATCTAATTCTCAAAAAAAAATTAGGAAACATTTATAAGTTTTCTCGTGTCCCCGTAGGCCCGCAACCAATCAAATGCTACCACATGGCTTAACGAGGCTATGTTGGAGGTGAGGAATCCATTTTAACCTTGGCACTTGAAAAATTAAAATTTGGAACATTTTCCTATTTTTGCTCCATGGCCCCGCTCGCCACACCAATTAGGTGTTGCCACGTGGCCGCACGAGGCGTCGGCAGAGAGTGGATTCCATTAAACCTTAACGATTTCAAAAGAAATTTTTGGAAATTTTTCCTATTTCTCCCCACCGTCCCGCCACCCATAGCCAATGGTTTTCTCGACATGTGGTATCATTAGTGAAGGTGGAGGAGTGGAGAGTTTTTTAACCTTTTCATCTTTTGGTCCTTAAGTCAAGTTTTCTTGAGTTTCCCCACCGGTCCATTTTTCCCACAACCAATCCTGGCGTGACACGTGTCACCCTTTTAGGCATCATGATGCACGGATCATTTGGATCCCTTATCACTTTTTAGTAAACAGAATAAATGTCTTAAGTTTCTCCAGTGACCTGAATTTCTGCTGAAGCTAGGAACTACTAACACGTGTCCCTTACAAGCTCGTAGGCGCCCGAAGGAAGATCGCGCTATTGTCCCAAAAGGGGAAAAGTGCCAAAGTTCTTCCCCACTCTGCCGGCTCGTGCATGGGAAAAATTTACTTCCCCACTCTACCCGTCTCCCCATTCCTCTCTCCGAGAGAAATTTCTCTCTAAATTCCGCAGGCCCAAGTTGGGGAAACTTTTCCTCCCCATGCCTGCAGGCCTGCTCTTGGGAAAATTTTCACCCCAAGTTCCGCCAACCCATAACTTGAGTTTTATAGGGAGTTAGAGGGACTTATTTATATCAATGGAAAGGTGAAGAAAATTCCTATCTAATGGGAATGTTTTTAGGAAGTTTTGAGTGTGTTAAACATGGTAAAAAATAAATTGAATCCTTAACTGAGTTCTGGGAGTGGGTAAGTAAGAATTTACTCTGATAATTTTAATTATGTATTTATCCGCCCTATAATTAAACCTTACTCTTGGCTTTATGTTATGGAATTAAATACCTTGGGTATTTAATTGTTTTTGTCCCTTAACCCTAAAGTTTTAATCAAGGAATATTTAGCTATAATGTCAATGTAATTAGTGATTAAATTAATCCCTAAGGAGATTTGAGCTAGGTATGGATTTATTACACTTATTGCTTTATAATGTGGAATTAGTAATTGTTGTAATGGGAAATGTTATTAGTTTAATTTAATTGTCCTTGAGACTTTGGTTGTTAACACTTTTAAAAAAATTATTCCATAATTTTTCTAACTAAACCTAGGTTGTTCTTAGGTCTCAAGTGGGAGTTTTTTTATGCGGGCGTCACACTTGGTATCGTAGTCGTGGGTTCAAAGCTTGGACCCTTGGGCACACTAGAACACTTGAGACATGAACTGTAAACCTAGCACACTTTGAAGTCTAGAAAAAAACCTTGTTTGGAAGTTGAAAAAAAAGAAATATGTATGAAGAAATATTACATTACTTTGTTCATTTGAACCGCTTAATTAAAATAATAATAAAATAATATGTTGTTTGAATTGTTGTAATTGCTTAGCATAATTTTTTCTAAACTCCGGGTAACTAAGAATGTGAAATTAAATAGATTTTTGTGAACTTCTAGTGTAGTGGAAACTTGGTTCTTCTTTGAAAATGTGTGTTTTTACGAGTACAAAATCTTGATTTAATTGTATGATGCGTTAAGCCCTTTTGAGACCCTTCCTTATTGGAGTTCTAGAATGATAAATTGTATGGTGTGATTCTTGTGGTTGGAAAATAGTGGTTGTGTTCTGGGGTCGGGAAGAGTTAATTAGAAGCTATTTAGAGTTTTCTTCCTTCGGTGGTTAGAAATATGGTCTGGTTGTCAAGGCCTCTTTTTGTTACCCGTATGAGAGAGTGGACATTAAGTTTAGGTGTCAATTATAACCCAATCCCGTATATGTGTCCTTGGAACTGACCTCGAGGTAGAGTACCCTATTGGCAGCCATGAAGGGCTATGAAGTGAATGTGATGTTAACGTTTTGTATTTTACATTTGTAAACTTTGTCATTTTATTAAGGACCAGCGCCTTATTTTATGATTGATTTGAGAAGATTTGAAGCTCTTTTTATTTATAATTATTTTTGTGAGAATTTTCAAACTTTTCAATGTGGCTACATATCCACTTTCCTTGATTTCTGATATTTCTTGGATGTTATGTTGATTGGTGACTCGAAGCTCGTTGATTTTGTTGGCTACTTAGCTAAATGTTACGTGATTCCTTCTTGCTTAATGATGAGCTAGTTCTATGCTATTTGTATTGTGACAATTCATCGTATGGGGGTACACCCTTGGTGTCTTGAATGTATTCTTAGGTGCTTTAAGTTGTGCCTTGGTTTTGGATGCACGGAACCTTGAGTGTGTCTAGGATCTTAGAGTGACCTTTTCTTTACTTGACCTTGCTAGAAAGAGAGTTCATTGTGTTGTTGATCCAAAACCGAGGGGTTTCAGACTTAAGGAACAGATTAACAAATGTGCCAAATGAATTGCAAAACAAATATCTCTGAAAAGAGATGTAAATTACTCAAAGAATTCGAAATACATCAATTATCTCTGCCAAGAGATGTCTATCTCTTCTTCCGGTTACATATGTATTTATAATACTTTATAAATATGAAAGGACACCTAGAAAGATGTGGAAGGTCACCAGTCTCGAGGGAGACGAGGTGTTTCATCTTCCAAGACTTACATGTGCACTAATTTTGCGAAACATACTATTTTTAGAATTTACTATTTTTAGACAAAGAAGATAAAATCACAATTGGGGCCCCTTAAATGCGGATTTCGGGGGTCAAACATTGCCGAACAGAGTTCATCACCTTCTCATCACATTCTACACATTCCAAGCTTTCCGTTGCCTTTTGAACGGAGTCAATCGGAGCTACGGTGCAAAAGTTATGGTCTCTGGAAGTTGCGCCACTAGAATTGCTGCCTGGATCATTCCTCCCTCCTTCAGAAGCAATGATCCCCATTGCATTAAGATGCCCCATCAGCTGTGGAAATTGCTTCTTTACCTGGTATGTAGTGAGCCATTTACCTTGGTGACTGAGATTTCCTTTCTTTATCACACGATAGAGTTGAATAGGTTGTCCTCTCGGTGGTCTTAGTCAAATTGTCCACAATCTGATCTTTTCACTGGGAAAGACTTCATTGATTGAGCTCGAGATGTCCAATTGTTCTCATTGTGATCAAGTATCCAACAAAGGTGGATGGTATGGCTTTGAGGAGGTCCACATTGAAGATGGGGTGCAGACTCAAGGTAGGGTGGAAGATTTAACTCAAAGCATTTTCCCTACTTG
Source organism: Taxus wallichiana var. yunnanensis (assembly GCA_018340775.1). Lineage (NCBI taxonomy): Eukaryota > Viridiplantae > Streptophyta > Pinopsida > Cupressales > Taxaceae > Taxus > Taxus wallichiana. The sequence continues at coordinate 341,175,462 of CM031237.1, forward strand.
CTTAGTGAGAGTGTAAGGACCATACCGAGAGGTCGAATCTTTCTGTGTGGACCTCGCAAGTCGCTCCTTCAAGCCGCAACCAAACCTTATCACCAACCCGGAAATGATGCGGAATCCCCAAAGTTTATCATGGCGATTCTTATATTTTTTATTCATTTTCTCGTAAAATGTCATGGACTTGGTCTGAATGTGCCGGATCTCGCCAACAAACCTTGTCGCCTTTCTCGCTTCACTTTTTCCATGAGGTGTGAATTCCATGGCAGGAATTGGGATGCATACATCAATGGGAGCCATAGGTTGGAATCCATAACAAGCTTGAAAAGGACTATGTTTAGTGGAGCTGTGCAGGGCTCGATTGTATCCATGTTGTATGTATGGCAGGGCCTCGTCCCATGTGCGGGAGTGCTTGGAGTGGTACATACGAAGCATGTGAACAATTAGGCGATTCACCACTTCTATTTGCCCATCAGTCTGTGGGTGAAAGGATGTGGACTTCATCAACTTTGTATCTAGCATTCCCCATAAGGTGGACCAGAAGATGCTCAGGAACCTGCTATCCCTATCAGAAACAATAGACTTGGGGAGCCCAAAGTTGATCCATACATGACTGAAATAAATTTTAGCAGTATCTTCAGCAGAAATATTTTTCTTACAGGAAACCATTACAGCCATTTTAGAAAATCGATCAACTACAACAAAAATACCATCATTCCCATGTTTCGAAGTTGGCAAACCTGAGAGGAAGTCCATCGAGACAGATTCCCAAGGCTTGGTTGGTTCGCAATGGTGTGTACAATCCTCAAGCTTTCTTAGTTGGCTTAAGAATCGACAAGGAGTGCAGGACTTAATATACTTCACCACATCAGTCCTTAGATTAGGCGTAGAAATGCTTCTGAAGTACTGGCCATGTCTTGTCCACACCAAAGTGCCCTGCGGTCTTGCTGAAGTGTGCTTCCCAGATCATCTTCTGTTGTTCACTTGCTGGAACACAGATGTGTCCCATATGGCAGAGGAGATTATCCTGTAGATAGAAATCAGAGACATGTTTTCCTTCACAGAGGGCCTGATATGTGTCTGAAAACTCAGGATCCTTCTCATACAAACTGCACCAACTTGAAGTCTCATGTCCACAGAGATCAAGAATAGTTGTGAGGGCTGCAATTGGAGGGCGGCTTAGGCAATCTGCTGCTGAATTGGCACTTCCCTTCTTATGCTTTATTATCGTGTGAAATCTGTAGGTATGTGGCCCATTTCTGTGTCTCTCATTCCTCAACTTGCTTTGTGTCCGAAGGAACTCCAAAGGCCTATGAGCGGTCGTGTGGATTACTGTCTCCTTCCCCAGAATGTAGTGTTTCCATTGCTTACATGCCTGGACAATGGCATAAAGCTCCTTATCATATATTGGGTACTTCCTGACCGTGTCATTGAATGTTTCACTATGGTATGCAACAGGGTGGCCATGTTGCATGATAACACTCCCAAGGCATACTCGATGCGTCATCATCACCTCGAATGGATGATGTAGATCGGGAAGGGAAAGGACAGGGGCTGAGCATAACCTTTCTTTCAGCCCTTCAAATGCTTTCTTTGTGCTTCCCCATTGAAATTTAGCCTTGTTCCCTCCTTTAGTCACTGATTGAGTGCCCAGAAATATGTGAGAAACCCAAGACAAATCGGCGATAGAAATTGGCAAGGCCCAGAAGCTACGAAGCTCAGTAAGATTATTTGGGGTAGGCCACCTCTCGAATAACCTGAATTTTCTCTCGGGTCGACATGGACTCCTTCCTCATCCACGACGTAACCCAAGTCTTGGACCTTTGTCATCCCAAATGTGCACTTATCCGATTTGCATACATCCAGTGCTTTCGAGGGTCTAAAGTACTTCTTGAACATGTTGCAGATGCCTCTCCTGTGTCGGGCTATAAATGAGTATATCATCTAGGTAGACCACTACGAAGGAATTGGTGTAGGGCCGCAAGATGTTGTCCATCATCCGCATGAATGTTGCGGTGTGCATTAGTTAGTCCGAAAGGCATGACCAACCATTCGAATAGACCTTCCCGAGACTTAAATGTAGTTTTCCAAACATCGATGGGCTCGATGGGGATCTGGTGATAGCCAGATTTGAGATCAATTTTGGTGAAGAATTTTGCACCGCGGAGTTGGTCCAACAAATCATCAATCCTTGGGAGGGGGTAGCGATTCTTCACAGTGATTTTTTTCAAATCCTGATAGTCAATGCAAAGTCTCCATGTTCCATCCTTCTTTGGCGCCAAGATAATTGGACTTCCACAGGGTGAAGAGCTTGGCCTAATATGTCCCTTTTGAATCAATTCCCTGGAGCCGCCTCTTATCTCCTCATTTTCAAGGACCTGACTCACGTACACAGAGGGCTATTGGGTAAAGGAGATCCCAGGACCAAATCAATAACATGTTTTACCTCACACTGAAATGGCACTCCTTTAGGTGTCTGGAATAGATCATCATACTCGCTTATGATTTGGTTGAAGCTTATCTTCTTTGTATTGAGTGCATGTTCATGGAGGCTCAACAATTTTGTTTGTAGGTTTTGGCCCGATCATCAAGACGACAAACCTGTTTGGTTTTCTCTACTAACTTCTTACATTGTTTGGCACCGATGAGGGAGACATGATTTTGGGGGAATGACCTCGGGTATCCGATAACGCCGACTCCCAATGGTAATGGTGACCCTTCTAGGTCGTGACTCATAGATGCCATGTCTATCCCACATAAATGGTCGGCCTAGAGCACATCACAAACATCTAATGGAGCAACATCACACATGACTTCATCATGGAAGGGCTTGATGGCATATGGAAGGAGGCATTGTTGTGTGACTTGAGGTCTCTTCCTGGGTTTAACCACCCTATACTATATGGTCAGGGATGTGGCTTTACAGGAGGTTTAGGCTTTTTACAACATCAACAAAATTAAATTCTTCCCGACTTCCACTATCAAGGATAAAATGCAAAGGGCTTACCTTTTACCCAGAGCTTGGAGTGGAAGAGCCTTTCCTTCTCATCCATATTCTTGACTTTTGAGGTGGCAATGATCACATCTGGATCAGCATCTATAATTTCATCATCTTCATCCTTGACCTCGTGGTCTCAGAATCGCCGGTGCAGAGAGTGTCAAGAAGATGATTCGGCGAGTAAGGACTTGATGGCTCGACATTCTTCCTTGGAGTGGCGATTTGTCTTGTGGAGGTCGCACCACTTCCCTGTCTTCTCCTTCTGCATCTTATTTCCTTGCGACTCCTTCTGTTTCCAACCTTGACCTCGGGTCTGGCCTTCTTTATCATTCTTCCCCCTCACGGGTTGGTTCCTAGCAGTCCTCCTTTTGTGCTTTTGTTCAATCTTGACCGAAAACTTGTATGCCTCACCGAGGGTTTGAAACTGAAAGAATTCCAAGTCCTCTCTGATGCTCCATTGTAGGCCACCGCGATATTTTAGAATCCTATGTTGTTCTCGTGTCTTGAATGCCCAATCTTGCAGAGATAAAGAATGAAATTTGTCAAGATAATCTTGAACCGACCGGTCCTTACCTTGACGTTGCTTTGCCAGATGTATGTACAGGCTTCATCATAGGCCCCAACAGGTAATATTCTTCCTTTATGGCATCCACGAAATCATTCCATGTGGGTTCCTCTGTGATTCCTAGCTCATCCCTTTCGAGCCCATTCTTATACACACCCCACCAATTTTTGACAAAGAAGAGATGATTTCAATAGAGAAAATGTTATCTTTTCCTTATCAGTAAATTGATTGATGAGAAAAATATGAGGTCAATTGGTCCAACCAGCTTCTCTACCGCATCGAATTGATCTTACCTTCAAAAATAGGAATGTCAAATTTACTTGCACCTCAATGGAGTCGGGGCACCAAAGGACTGATTTACAGATGAGGAGGCATGATTTCCTACTTGTAGTTGTTGCAGAATTTGGGTGAATTGTTGTAGCATCTGATCCTTTTGCTCCCTAAGAGCTTCATTCACCATATTTTTGAGAGGATCATCCATCCCTGTTGTCCGCCATTGGAGGTCGCCTCGCAGCGTGACAGCATGTATTCTCAAGGATCAGTGTGGACCACCCAAGCTTTTGTATTCCGACCTCGTTCTGGGGATCATACACTCTCAAGACGACTTAGCTCTGATACCACTGATCCAAAACCGAGGGGTTTCAGACTTAAGGAACAGATTAACAAATGTGCCAAATGAATTGCAAAACAAATATCTCTGAAAAGAGATGTAAATTACTCAAAGAATTCAAATACATCAATTATCTCTGCAAGAGATGTCTATCTCTTCTTCCGGTTACATATGTATTTATAATACTTTATAAATATGAAAGGACACCTAGAAAGATGTGGAAGGTCACCAGTCTCGAGGGAGACGAGGTGTTTCATCTTCCAAGACTTACATGTGCACTAATTTTGCGAAACATACTATTTTTAGAATTTACTATTTTTAGACAGCAGTACAAAAATCACAATTTGGGCCCCTTAAATGCGGATTTCGGGGGTCAAACGTTGCCGAACAGAGTTTAACACCTTCTCATCACATTCTACACATTCCAAGCTTTCCGTTGCCTTTTGAACGGAGTCAATCGAGCTACTGATGCAAAAGTTATGGTCTCTCGGAAGTCGCGCCACTGAATTGCGCTGGATCGGGCCAGGCATCCTAGTTGGTAGACGTTAGCGGTGGTGGTGATTCTCTTACAATCCGGTAAGAACTTGAACCTCGTCCGAGTAGAGGTGTCTAATTTCAGGTTGATGAATTATGCTAGGATCGAATTGCTTTTGGATGGTGTGGATGTTAGTGGAAAATTGTTTGTCTGGTAGTGGCTTCTCTTCGATGGCATGCTAAGTTTTATCAGAATTTATTATTTCATTATATAAATTAGTGACTTGTGGATTGTATGCATCTTGGTAATTATGGTTAGAATTAATCCCATTGGAGCATTTTGTGTAAATTAAGTGTTTTTGTTTTCCCTCTCGACCTATAAATAATTCTACCCTTTTCTTAACTTTTTAAGTTACTATGAATAACAATCTATGACCTATTAATTTTGGATTACGTGGAGACACTTATCGATGCTTTGAGTATTTTGGACCATGACATTGGTAACATTAGTGTAATTAGAACTTGATAATTTAATCTTGGTGGTATTTTATAATGTGATTGTTCTTGATAATTTAATCTCGGTCGTAAATCCATGTTGAATAGATAGTTGATTGTTTGCATACATTTAATGCTTTCTAGTGAGTATGTGGTGTTCTTATAGTTAAAATATTTCCTTGTCATTTTGATTGCTTGATTGGTGGTATCCTGCGGGAATATGGGTGTAGATTTGAAAACTTTCCTTTTCTTATCATATGAGTAAAAATGTTCTTGCCAAAACAATGAACATTGTTTAACCCTATTAGATTAGTAAAAGTAATTATGTTCCCTTAATGGGCCTTCCTTGTAACATCTTTTGAGAAATTTTAGAACCCACTAGGAATGTTTTATGATTCTTATAATTAGTGGAAAAAAATCTCAAAATATTGTTGTGATCCATGTGGGTTGAATGTTTCTAGTTCTTACAAAATTAATAATGTGTTTTCTATGTTAAATGTCCCTTGTTTCCTTAGAATTAAAAATGTGATGTGTTGATTTACCTCTCTCTCCCATAAAAGTAAGAGTGTGATATGTTTACCCTTCCTTGTCATTAAATTTTTAATTGACAAGTTGACTCACCTAAACATCATAAAACTGTAATTGAAGAGATTTGGCCTCGAAGCTTAACAAATAAACTGAACATAGAAAGAGAAAATGGTCCTTGCTTTAACCTTGTAGATTAATAGAAGAAATAAAAACCATGTAGAAGAATAGAAAGGGAAAAAATTGTCCATCTACCTACCATAGGAGTGAAATAAATACTTTTTCTCTTTTCCTCCTTTCTGCTGAATGGCGAGATATCATGGCCCACTTAGTGGTCCTTATAACACAAACTTGTGATGTCATAATAGGAGGAAGTTTAATTAAGAAAAATCGTAAAGGAATGTGCTTAGAAAATGAAACTACAAATTTTGAATTAATTAGTTGATTTATAAAATACGTAAGATTTATGTTTATTGAGTGCAATGTATAGTTGAACCTGTAGTTCTGTCACCTACCTAGAATTGTGAAGCACCTGGTGGATAGTAGTGTGTTCTAGTTGCTTAGTACCTTCTTGTTTATAGATGTATGTGCCTTTCTTTGTGGGATTTTTGGGTCATCATACCCTTATCGTCTCGTAGCTCAACGAGTGTGAGTTGTGGCCTTTTTGGTTTGAGACTTATCTCTTGTTTAAGAAACAACCTCCTTGTGTGTTGTCTTGTCCTTGGAGACCTAAGTTATTGTAATTTTAAGGCAACATATGTTAAGGATATAAAATAACTTTGGGAAGTCTTCTTTTCTTCATATTTTCTTATGTGACCACGTTATTGTTGCCCCTTTTTCATTAGGATGGAAAGTGCAAGATGATGTTATTCACTTTTGTCATGATACACTTTGGATTGTAGTTGGACCCCCTTGTTACTTATTTTTTTCCTAGCTATCTTGGATGCTCCTCTTTGTTTCTTGTGCTTTCTTTATCGTTTATTTGAGCTTGAGCAGAAACAAGATAAATAAATACCATTATGTCATAGTGTATGGTGCTTCTTGCATTGTTATGTTAGCTACCAAAGGAGTTTTTCACTAAATGTCAATGTCTCTAATTTGCTTAGTGGTGTGTCCTTGATATGTTTTTTAGTGTGTAACTCAGGGTTTAGAAAAAAAAAAACTTGTGGTCTTGACTTAGCTTGTATTACCATGAAAAATTAATTGTACCTCTCGAGTTATAGAAGTGTTTTCCTTGAATTGTTCCTTGATTTTAAATATTTTGTTGATTTAGGTGTCCTTTTGGATTGACCTCATCCTCTGTGATCCTTAAATTGTGGGACCTTGAGTAGACATGTCTCTCGTACAAAATTTTGGCCATGGTTGATTCTGCTAGCCTTGTCTAAACAACAAACTATGAAAGCATAATTTAACCTTAGTGGAAACCTTAAATTTTGTTACTGTAGTATGTTGTATTCCTTGGGAAACTATGTGGTCTTTCTCAAACTCATGGAATTCTCCTTATTATTATTCTAATTTGTGATTACTCTTAAGAATTTTGAACTCTTCATGTTATATTGTTATGTGTTGTATCTTAGTTGATATTGTAAAGTTACTCTCTAGATTTAAATGTTCATAGCCTTGTATGCAAAAATTTTAGAACTCATCCCTTACAATCTCCCTTCTTCTTGCTAGATTGCATTGGACCAAACTTGGGTTTTGCACTTGTTTGAAGCAAGTAATCCCATAATGGCAAAGTGATCCTTTTTTTCGAATTTGTTCCTATCTCTCTTTCCAAGTGACTTCCAAGAGGAAGTCGAGTCTAAGCGGAGGGGGATGTAGTGCCCACTTCCTTCGACACTTTTGATATTGATCATGATACTCGCTGACTATATTATGGGAATTATTATAATTTTGATTTAGTATGGTGTTAGATGTCGATTATGGATTATTGTTGATTGTCTATATGTTGTTGTGATTCATATATCTATTGATGATTTTGAAATTATATTTACATTCGTTTAGATGTTCTGATATGGCCACGAGGCCGAAGGAGGTATTTGTGTTTTGCAGGTTAAATTATCACAACAAACATTGAGGGATTGAAGACCAACCACATTGGAATTCTAGATGAATTCAACAAGGTCACCATGGCAACTTGTATTTTTTTTTGTTTGACCATATAGGGATTCCCATGGGGGGTGGGGGCGAGGGTGTTGGTTCACCTTTAAATTTTACCAAGGGTTATGTGTATTTATTTATTTGGTTTAATTTTATTGATAATTGTATTTGTTTATTTTATGTGCTTACCCCTTTCATTATTTATTAATTGTGGTAAATTAATGTGAGTAATCATATTGTTAAGAATTAATTAATCAAATTGGAACATAAGAAATTAATTATTAGAGTTTTTGGCTCTTGTATTAAATGTGTAAGTATGTGTAAGAGATGTGTAGTTAAATTTGGAGTATGAAACAGTTCATCTTCTTTGGAATTCGAATTTGTCCTTGGAGGCTAATTTTGGAGGCTTGTGGGAAAATTTAAACTTGTCCCATACCTCTTAAGTTTGCATACTAACCTTACCTAAGGTTTGAGAGTTTAAATCTAACCTTCATTATGAATTTTTGTAAGTCAAGTTGAATGTTTTAATTGCACTTTTCTTACATGTTTTAATTTCAGTCCTTATGGGGTGTGGGCTTGATTTGAGTGTGTAAGTAAAAAAAGCTGTCATATTTTTCACCCACTTATTTATTGTTCCTTGGAGATTGAAGTTGACTTATGAGTTGGAGTTGAGGATGTGTGATGTGGCATCCCACTTGGATCCACCTCATCCTCTTCTCTTCCCTCTCTATATATTCAAATTCCTTAGCTTGTTTTTGGGTTGCTTCACTTTTGCATACTTCATTTGGGGTGAATTATTTTGTTGTTTTGAGCTCTTACTTTTGGAGAAAGTTTGCATAATTTTTACATGCTTGTGTTTTGTTGATCTTGGTTTTTTTTTCATTAGAGAGCCTACCATTTGGAACTTGGAACAAACTCCAATATGGAGAGGTAAGAGCTTGGCTCTTGAAATGCTCTTCTTTTATTTGTGCAAATGTTATTGTTGTGAATGTTTTGGCATGTGTGTGGGTTGTTTGGGTAGATGGCCTAGGAATGGTGTAGGAGAAGACTATGGGGTATTTTGTGGGAGGCATAAGTGTTTTGGGGAGGTATAAGTGTGGAGGGAGTTGGGATTTGGGTTCCACCTTACAAAGAAATATATTGCATTTCATTACTCATTATGGGGTGCCGAAGAGGTTGGGAGGCATAAGTAAATGGGAGGAATATGGGGTACTTGGGGAGGCATAAGGGTATGTCGGGTTTTGAAATGATATATTTTTTTGTTTTGTTCTCGTGTGGTGATACCCTTTTCCCATTGGGAGGCATAATAATAATCCCCATAGTTTCTTTCTCCTTTGTCTTGAATGATGAATCCTGATTTTTGCTTGTTATGTTTTAATGTTATTGAGTTATTTTTGTTTCCTTTCCATTTTTTGTTTTACTTTACACTCTACAACTTTATCAGAAACGAATAAAAATGACACTGCAACAATAAATAACTAATGAAGACAAATTAAACGTGATATGATCTAGAAAAATTCAATTAGACATTAACACTTAAGAAAATCTTCCAAAACTATTCAAAGTCGGGAAAAGGTTAAAACTCAGACATTTTGCAATATAAAATGGGTAAAATTGAGTTACAATTAAATCAAACGTTGTAACCTTGTAAACTTATCCTTCAAACTTCCAAGAGCACTACTCCATTTTTGTTTGGAATGTTGAGAAAGGACGGAGGTCAAATTGAACCAAAAATTTTATAAGTTCAAATTTACCTGTTGCATTTTAAAATCCTGTAGATCGTTTTCATAAAATTGACCCCTCAAACTTTATCAAAATAAAAATCTTAAGCTTCTTGTTCAAAGAGGACCTCGAGAGCTTTCTAGAAATTCCTTGTTTTCTAAAAATAGAGCTCCCAGTCAAAAATTACCTTTTTCACCTCTTTTGCAATAATTAAAATTACAAAAATCACTTTGTTTCCCACTGTCTGATTGGCCCGAAACCTTATTTGGGCAGAAAAATAATCTAAGTCTCAAAAAAAAATGTTTGGGAAACCTTTCTAAGTTTTCCTACATCCCCGTAGGTTCGCAACCAATTAGGTGTTGCCATGTGGCTTAACGAGGCTTTGTCGGAGGTGTGGAATCCCTTTTAACCTTGGCGCTTGTAAAATTAAAATTTGGAAAATTTTCCTATTTTTCCTCCATGGCCCCACCGGCCCGCAGCCAATCAAGTGCTGCCACGTGAATTCATGAGGCATCGGTGGAGGATCAGATTCCTTTAAACCTTAACAATTTCCAAAGAAGATTTTGTAAAATTTTCCTTTTTCTCTCGCTGCCCTCACACTTCCCCCACTGACCAATGGTTGGATGACATGTGGCATCATTGGCAAAGGCGAGAGGAGTAAAGAGTTTTTAACCTTTTAATATTTTGGTCCTTAATTTTTCTTTAGTTTCCCACTTGCTTTTTCCCCACAACCAATCTTGGCGTGACAAGTGTCACCCTTTTGGGTGTTGGCGGATGCGCGGATCATTTTGATCCCTTATCACTTTTCGGTAAAAATACTAAATGTATTAATTTTCTCTGGCACCCAAATTTCTACTGGTTGGGAACTACTGACATATGTCCCTTACAAAGCTTGCAGGTGCATGGAGGTAGATTGTGCTTTTGTCCCAAAAAGGGGAAAAGCACCAAAGTTCTTCCCACTCTGCTCGCCAACAAGCGCATGGGAAAAATTACTTCCCCACTCTAGTGGTCCACATTCCTTCTCTGAGTGAAATTTCTCTCTCGAATTCTGCGCAGGCCCGAGTTGGGGAAAATTTTCCTCCCTTGCCCACAGCTTGCTCTTAGGGAAGATTTTCACCCCAAGTTCGCAACCCATAACTTGAGTTTTATAGGAGTTAGCGGGACTTATTTATATCAGTGGAAAGGTGAGGAAAATTCCTATCTAACGGGAATATTTTTATATGGTTTTAAGTGTGGTAAAAATAGGAAAAATCAAATTGAATCCTTAACTAAGTTTTGGGAGTGGGTAAGTAAGAATTTACTTTGATAATTTTAATTATGTATTTATCCCCCCTATAATTAAACCTTGCTCTTATGTTGGATCTTATGGAATTACATACCTTGGGTATTCAATTGTTTTGGTCCCTTAACCCTAAAGTTTTAATCAAGGAATTTTTAGCTATAATGTCAATGTAATTAGCAATTAAATTAATCCCTAAGGAGATTTGAGCTAGGTATGGATTTATTACACTTATTGATTTATAACATGGAATTAGTAATTATTGTAATGGGAAACACTATTAGTTGAATTTAATTGTCCTTGAGACTTTGGTTATTAACACTTAAACAAAATTATTCCATAATTTTTATAACTAAACCTAGGTTGTTCTTGGATCTCAAGTGGGAGTTTTTAGCGGGTGTCACACAAGGAGAATTTAAAAAGTGATGCAGAGAATGAAAATGTTAGTTTGTGAAAGAAGTGAGACCCCGTCTTATGAGAGCGAGTCAAAGCAAGAAATGGGCATAGAAACCATGCAGCCTGAGATCAGTCATGATCCTCCAAGCATCATCACTGCTATGGGGAGTGAATATAATCCACCCATACATACTCATGTTAGGGTTTGCGTAGTGCACCCCTATAAACAATTCATCCACAATGAGAGGCATTTCTAGGTCATACATCCATTTCCTCATAATGGCCCATTCCACACCTTCAATGTACACCTTGATGACTACAATATCAACAGGCATAATTTTCAGCTCTTCCTTCATAAATCGACTAATATTGATCAAATTTGTGGATGGATCATCCATAAATTGGATCTATATCATTCGTTTTATGAAGGAAGATCACCTTCACGGGCTCCATCATCCACTTAGAAATAGAGGAACTCGAATTGGCATCTTTTTCCTATCGTTTTGGTTTCATCTTCTTAAATTTAAAAAGTGTTCTTCACAAATCACGATGCCAAATTCTCTAGCATAAGCAAGAATCGCAGACTAGAAAATATATTGGGTATAGTTACAAGGATGTGCTCCTCGCTCTTCCCGGGAATTTTTGGAGAGAGATACGTAAAATATGCATGGTAGAACTGCTTAGTGTAGAAAAAAAGGTGTCCTTCAATTACGACCAAAAAGAAGAGGTATTTGCCATGATTTGATCTGTGTGGCGGAGAGCGAAAATGGAAAAGTTCCCGTCAATCTTCGTAAGAGCCTATCATGGATAACCTCTAGAATTATGTGATAAATCCTCATGGGATGCAAATATTATTCAGTGGCCAGAAGAGGAAAGGAAATAATATCTGATATCTCCAGTGTAGGTAGAGCAATCGTCATTGGAGACTATATTCCTTGGATAGAATGACTTGACTTAGGAGGTATCAAGAGACACATGAAAATTTTTCACAAGTAATTCGATGAGTTGATAGTTAAGATAATAGAGGAACACATTGAGTGAAGGAATATCATTAGCTCACATACACTGAACCAGAACCAACAATCTTATGCCTCCCTACTATCTCTTATGTCTCCCTCATAAAAAAATAAGTAAGAAATGCAATCATTTCTTGTCCAAGTTTGGGAACCCAAGCCTCCCTCCAAAACATGAAATAAACTTGTATGCCTCCCTACATGTAAGATCCCCATAGTCCCCTCCTACACCACACTTAGGTAATCTACCCAAGCACCCAACAAGCATACCAAAAACACTCAAAAACATACACATAAACACAATATAAAAGAAAACATTTAACAAGAGTGTAGCTCCTACCTTTCCATGGTAGAGCTTGATCCAAGAGTCACACACCAAGCTCCTTCAAGCCCACTCCAACACCAACAAGCTCCAAAGAAATCCACAAGCACTCCAAAATTCTCCAACTCCAAAATACAAGAGCCCAAATCAAATGAAGTAACCCCAAACAAGCAATTGAACTTGAATAAATAAAAAAGGGAGAGAGGAGAGTGAGGTGGCTCCATGTAGGATGCCACATCACTCATCCTCAACTCCACCTCACAAGTCAAACCTCAACCCCAATGGATAATAAATTGGTGGCTTAGAGGAATGACAACCTCTTACACACATAATCCAAACCCACACCACCTAAGGACAAAATTTAAAAATCATGTAAGAAAATTTCAATAAATGCCACTTTTTGTCTTACAAAACACATAATGGGGTCTATGTTTGACCCTCCAAACCATATGTAGGGTTGGTATAATAATTTAAGAGGTGTGGGACAAGTTTAAATTGTCCCACAAGCCTCCAAAATTGGCCCTTAAGGCCAAATCCTAATATCCATGAAGAGGTAGATTGTACAACACTCAAGATCACAAGCACTCAAACTTTACAACACATAACCCAAAGAACCATCTAATATAATAAATGAATTCTTTTGTCTCATTCAAAATTAGTTTAGCAACAAGATTAATTTACTAATCTAGACACAAATTAAATAATTAACAAAAGGAGAACACATCACAATAAAATCACATATGAAAATTAATTAAAAGAAATATAAAAAAATGACACACAAGCTCGCCTTGGTCACACCGAGGTAATCCCCCATGGGAAACCTCCTCCTACAACAATTTAAAGAGACACACAACAATATAACACAAGTTGTCATAGCGACCATTGTTGAATTCATCTAGCATTCCAATGTGGTTGGTCTCCAATCCCCGTTGTTTGTTGTGACATGTTTACCTCCAAAACACATAATACCTCCTTTGGCCTTGTGGCCGCATCAAAAAATATAAGATAAAATATACAATATAATTCCATAATCATCTACTACATATGAATCAAATCATCATCTAGGCAAGTAACATTATTATTTTCAATTTCTAACAACATCTCAATTCTACATTTCATCAATATCAATAGGATCACAAGATTAGTTCAATTGTTAAGGTCTACTCAATATGACGAAAATATCACATGTCAGAAATATATAACTATGTCAACAACATATCATCATCAATATAAAATGTCTCTAATAATCCACACACATCATACTATGAATTAAAATCCAATAATAGTCCAAGTATCTCTATCGTCTAATCATCATGCTAAGTCAAAATGATACAATAATATCCATGCATAACCAACTGTAATCGAAATAAAAAGTAATAAGTGTCGAAGGGAAGTGGGCACTACATTAAATATGATCAAGTCATGACAAAGCTAGAAATATGTACTAATTAGACCTCAAATGTGACTATTTATATTAACAAGGAAACAAAGTCAAAGTTTTCATTGATAAAGGACAAGATGCCAAATTGTTGTGTCTAAAGGATCACACTTAGAAGGATAGTAGATTCTAATCAAAGCTAGCTCAAAATCAATGATTAATCTTAAAATAGAGATTTCTAACGAGTATGAAGAATACCTTATATATGTTTCCTAGTACACCATGTGCTTTTGTAGGCTTCCATGACATCAAAGAAACTTGAGAGGCATCTGAAGTGTTGTATGAATGTATACATCTTTATGTTTCATCCATAGTCTTTTGTGGTAAAGCAACAATATTGCATGACATGTGCGAGTAATCGGACAACTTTTTGTAGTATTGTGTGACTTCCTTAATTTTTCATGACATCCAAAATTGATAAATTAAAGGAAAGCATTTCACAGTTACTCAATAGTTGGATGGATTTCAAAAAGGTACTTGTGCAAATATTATTTTTAAATACTAATTGATTTTGGTTAATATAAAATTATGCATGAACTCTGATGGTCTGCCGCATCAACTTCACACTAGGACATTAGTAGGAAATGTTTGTCAAAATTGACCTTAGAAAATATTATGATGGAATGAAAGTCCATTCATTCTAGTAATGATTAAAATGATCGCATCAATTCCAAGTTTGTCACATTATTAAAAATGTTACTTTAGGAAGCATTATAAGTATCACTATTTATAGTATCTAATTAGATTAATATGGATTATTTCAATTCATTCGGAAAGGTTCCTTCTCTCACCCTCTCTCTATGTTTTGGCTAAAAATGTGTTCAATTATCACCTTGTTGATTACACTTCCATAGGTCTTGTCCAAAAGATTTCCCTTCTATATTTTCAACTAAAATGGTTAATGGGAATTTTTTATATGATTTGTTTCTCACTTTGATTGAGAAAAAATAATTCATTGATAATTCTATTGAATACCTATCCTTTTGTCTCTAGCCTCAAGATCCTCCATGAAATGGAAGTAAACTCCACATTGTAGACAAACATCCATTCATATTCCTAACTAAATGAGATAATTAAATTAGAATTACAGGGATAGAATGAAGCCATCAATTGAATTTTCATGGCATCCCTTTCACATTTAAACTTACACTTTCATATTAGGATCATATATGATCTAGCAAGTGGAGAAGAAACTTAAACTTATGGTTTCTAAGACCCTTTGTCTTGAAAGAGTATTTAAATCATTCTCCAATGTCTTAGTTGTCACACATATTTACTACTCGTATTGGGCACCATCCAAGGTAAGTTAAATGAACTGGATAAAATTATAAGATATTTTCTCTAGGCCAATGCTTGAAGGTGGTAGAGGATTTCATAAAGTGGATTGGGATATTTTCACTAAACTTGAATAATTTTTACACTTTGAGATCCTCAATATCCAAACCGGAGGACATTCGCTATACAAAAAATGGGCCATTTGTGCTCTTAAAGGTGATAAATCCATTAAATCTCTATTAAGGAATTTCATAGCTCTTGAAATACAAATGGAAAAAGGAGTCTAGAAAGGAGTAAATATTTAAATCCTCTTGGTAACTCAACTCCCTATAAAAATTATTACATCGATCTTGTAGCGACAACTATATAGAAATATTAAGAGCTTCTTATACCTCACAAGATATGGGATTCGGATAACTTCGGTGTTGTACTCTCTATCAATTACTAGTCACTTTAGTGGTATTTTGTTTCGTCCTACTCTAATGTTCCTTTTAACTTCCTATGAATAAAAATTGTCAAACTTTATTGAAGAGGATCAAATTCAATGCTAACCTTGTCTACAAGGTTTGTAGGGATTGTTTTCCATTACTAGATTCAAGAAAGGAGTTTTCTATGAAATCCAATAATAACGACTCAATCAAATGGAAATTCATATATGACCTTCGTATCCTTAAAAATAGTTTACAATCTCACAACATATGGTAGAATTACTTGAAAATATCGGTTAAGACTCCTTTCAGTCGAGACGAAACCGAGTTAGGTTACCAACTTCTCTCCCATAACAATTGCTTGTTGAGCCTCTAAATATTAAAAAGGATTTTTTCAGAAAATCCACTACACATTTTTAATCGAATATGCCTACTTATTTTTATGTATTCTTCATAAAACACATCTTTTGGATTTGCAAGTGATCCCAATAGACTTGACATTTCATTCAAACCCTTATTCAACCTCATTCCCTTGATATGTTCACTTGGAAAATGGTACTTCTAGGGGACTTGAACATGCTTCCTACAAAATACACACAAATTTGGACAATTTTTTTACGATAAAGTTCATCAACAATAAAAAGATAGAAATTATGTTGATTAAATCATGTCAATTATTAGGAAAAATGTTGATAATAGAGTTAATGTGATGTTTTCTACGTTACTCTCTAGATTCAGATGTAAGTAAAGGTTGTGCACCTAAATCATGCACGCACCTCTAGCACTTGCTTTGACCAAAGGTGAATGTGACTGTGTTTTTATATGAGTTCCTTTAAACTCACCTCACCGTGTACTCTCCCCATTAAGATTGTATTTGTCAACCGCAAAAATTATCTCATTCTCATATTAGAAAATAGAGTTCCACCCCACAATAATGGTATCTTTATGCATCTCATAGCTCTCGAGATAACAACAATAGTGGTAGAGGCTACACCATGTGTACTTTACTTATAGGTGGGAAACACTTTTGTAAGGATAATTCACTCACTTAACACTTGCCATTTCTCCTAATCACCAAAATGTTAGTAAAGAGTCAAAGGCAAAGAAAAAGGAAAAGAAGATGTAAACAATGTATTAGATACTACCACCCACCTAGTAGTGAATGGGGGTTAGAGTGACAAACTTGATGATTGTCCTCGTTTGACTATGAGAGATGAATCTTGTTGCATAATATTTTACATTCCTTATTATATCTCGTCATTTCTTGGAAAACTCGTATAATTTGATAAAATAGTCTTTAGCTTTCTCAACATCTATCAATGTCACTATCAAAATATGATATATCCACTCACTTTTTCTACAATTAACTTATACTTTATAATGTGAAAAGTATATTTTATTTGATTCTAATGCTTTCTTTCTTTTATCGCTTGCCCGCAACATCACTATCTACATAGATTCCATCTCTTCAAATTATTTTCTTCTTGTGTTCTCCGCTTGCCTTCTTTCCTTTGTCCCTTCACCACAAGACAACATAAATCGTTAGATTCCATTGCTTCAAATTATGTCCCTCTAGTTTTCTCCGCTTCGTCGTATTTCCTTTGTCACGGCCGTAACACAGCATCTTCGTTACATTATTAGCGCATTTTCAACAACCGTGAACACAAATTTACACTCTTGTCTGAAATACGAGGGAAACTTTTAATACACTCAATTTTCCGTCTCTATCAGATGATTTAAGCGATACTCTTGATTTTCCATCTCTATCAAATGATTCGATTTTTCACCAGTGGCTTGATCTCGATCAGTCACGGGCCATGCCCATGGATGAAATCGACCAGAACATTCTTTCATACCAGGATGAGTCACTTCAACACAATATAATCCCCGAGCAGTTTGCGGAAGATAAGACTTTCTTGTCTTGTGATGAAATCCTCAAATTGGCAGGAGTCCAGTACATGCAAGCCGCTGAAAATGGCGGGTTCAATCGGGACGTACACATGGCCGTTCCTACGCTGCAAAGAGAAGATCAGGAGGGGCTCGAATTGGCTAATCTTCTTTTATCCTCCGCAGGCATGATCGGCGACAGGCAGTATGACCAGGCGACCAGGCTGGTGAGGCACTGCAAGAATTTGTCTTCCTCGTTGGGCAACCCCATACAGAGGCTTGCCTATTATTTTTCCCAAGCTCTGCAGGAGAGAATCGAACGCGACACGCTCGGCGAGTTGAACGAGCATCCAAAACCAGTCCTAAACTTTGCTTATAATGTTGACACCGAATTCGATAAACAGGAATTGTATGCTCTCGTAGCTTTCTACACTCAAGTGTTCCCCTATGCCAAAGTGCTGCAATTCACAGCGGTGCAGGCAATCATAGAAGCTGTGGGGAATGCACAGAAAATTCATGTGATTGATTTGGGGATTCGAACAGGATCCCAATGGACAGTATTAATCCAGTATCTTGCAGACAGACGTGGTTCTTCTAATTTTCCCTCATTTCAGCTTCTCACAATTTCGGCAGTCGGCATGAATGACGAGGATCTAGAAAATAGCGGAAGGAGGCTTCACGAATTCGCCAAGTCTTTGTCCGTTCCATTTTTGTACAAGATGGTAAAGATATCAAATATGGAGGAGATTCATCAGGGTTTATTCCAAGTTAAATCTGGCGAGGCTTTGGCAGTGTATGCTCCCACCGTACTGAGGAGTCTGTTATATGAGCCGCTTCTTCTGGACAAGCTTATCAGTGGTATCGAGAAACTAAAGCCCCGGATAATGGTGAATGAGGAAATCGAAGGGCAGCACAATTCTCCTTCCTTCATGAAACGATTCATCGAACTTCTTTTCTACAACAGCACTTTTTTGATTCATTGGAAGTTATCTTGCCGGACAGAAATGATAGTGGCAGAATCAAGTGCGAAGAAGTATTTTGTGGCTATCAGATAAGGAATATGATATCCTGTGAAGGGAAGGAAAGGACAGTGAGACATGTTAGAACTGATGTGTGGAGATGTTTCTTCAAGCAGGCAGGATTCAGGGAAATGAGCCTAAGCTACCAGGCTTGTTATCAGGCCAAGTTGATGTTAGACCTATTTCCTCAAGGAAAATGTTATACACTGGAACCCAATGGACATGCTATAGTTGTAGGATGGAAAGGAACCCCATTATATTCACTTTCTGTATGGGGCTGTAGATGAATGGACATGGAATTAATATCTTTTACTGTCTTTTACTAAATCCTTTATTATCAGATCTATTTGAAGTGCACACCAATATATTGTGTTGTTATTTAATGTAATACATATTGGAAGGTAATAGTTTTAAGGGTTTTGCGTTTGTCCTATATAGGTCTCGAGGTTGATTCACTCCTCACAGAATTATTAGATGGTGGGCTGGTTCGGGCCCGATCTGTCACCCAAAAGAAGAACAATGGTAACGGTTCGTTCGGTTGGGAGTTGGTTGCAATAGACTCATCACCATCCGAAGGTGCACCTGTTGCTGATACCTCCTAAATAAATTTTCAAAAAAGTTATTATTTTTATATCACAAATATGGTTTTATTCTTAATTAATATGTATTACATGTATAAATACTCCAAGCCATGCAAGTGAACTCTTAGGAAATAGAACATTCTCGATCCGCGTACCCTAAATTTGCAACCCAAGAATTACATAAGAAATAGTCGAGCATATCTCTACATAAGATAATACACCTTTTAATGTAAGGCGAAGGGGCTAGTAGTGGTACACCCTAAGTTAAGGGGTCCACAAAATCAATTGTTTATCATATGGGATTGTGATTTTTTCACTAATATGTAGTTCAGATTTGTGTTAGCTTATATTTTTTCTTTGGAATGTTCAATTGGAGGGAAAGCCATATTTTGAATTGATTTAAAATAATAAATTTGAGTTACACTACAACCATGGTGGAAACCAATACTTGAATATGAGTGAAAATGCTTGAACATTGAATTTTTTATACTTCTACATGGGTGAGGGTGATTGGCTATTCTTCATAATTATTATGTCAAAAATAAATAACTATTAGATAGTATTATGACAACTATTGGGTATTGTGTAATCGTAGTCATGTCAACTATCGGATCATGTTAACCTATTGACCCTCTCCCTCTATATTAGTAAAGGGTATGGTTTGAAGCAAATGAAGAGAGAATTATAAATTCGACTTTTCATTCATATATTTAAAAATATTTAATAATATATCTATTTTCTAGGACAATGTGTGAAACAAAAGTAACTTTACTTGACTTAATACCCTATTTCAAAGGCTTTATTTTGCTACACAAAATACAAATGGAAGAAAAAGGCCAATTAGATAACATGTCGGTTTGTGTTCGCACTTATGATATGTAGTGCCCACTCCTTTTCAACATTTATATGATTATGATTATGCTTATTATAGATTAGAGTTATGGACATTCCTATCACAATTTAGAAATTGACATATGGACATTGTTATTTTGATTAGTTAATTGATAGACAGTATGGATGTTAGAGTTATTATGACATGAGTTACAGGAAGAATTATATGTATGTTTGGATATATCAAATTCTTGATTTTGGGCTTATATTGGTTTGATGCATTTAAATCAATAATTACATGATGCTAGATGATGTATTCGATGTTGTGATTTTATTTCTAGTTGATAAATTAATGAAATTAAAATAATTGAAATTGTGAACAATGGAAAATTACTTGTTTTGAAATGGTTTGATTACAATAATTGCTTATATGTATAAGCATTATTTTTACTATTTCGATGTCGTTAATATGGCCACGAGGCCAGAAAGTTATTGTCTTGACTTTTGTAGTGTTCACAACACAACAAACCAAAGGGGGATAGGAGACCAACAAAGTGAAGGAATATGGAGTATTAGCAACAAGTATATTGTTTGTTGTATGTTGATTGTTGTTTTTTGGAGGTCCCCATTGGGGGGTGACCTCAAATGTGACCTTGGGTAAGTTTGTGACTTGTCTTGTGAATTTATTTAAAATTTGAATTATTGTATTTTATTAGTATGTTGAGTCAATTTTACTAATTTTGTTTAGCACCCCTCTTAAGTTACTTTAAGAGTGTTTAACTAGTGCTAATTATGACGTGACAAAAAGGGGGAAATAAATGTGAGTTGGTAGCCTTAATGTGTGTTGGTTTGGAATGATTTCAATTTGTTTTGGGTTGTGTACTCAATCCTCCTTGTGAAATTCAGATTTTGAACTTCTAGTCTATTTTGGAGACTTGTGGGACAAGCTAAGCTTGTCCCACACCTCTTAAATTCACCCACCCTGTGACACCCACTATTTCAGACACACAAGACAACATAGCAAAATACAGGATATTTTTTTTGACTTGTTCAAAGTATAGAACGAAATTAGAGGAGGACACAAAGGTTACAACTAAATCTTCAAACAACCTGATGCAACTATGACCACATAGGAAACACGGAACATCCAACACCCATCAAGGATAGTTCACTTTTCTCTTTGTCAAGACACCCCAAAGAACCCAACTATAGTACATAGTTACAGTTCAGGACAGCCCACTGTGAGCATATTCTTAAGGTTATGTATTCTCTAAAATAGTCTTTCAAGACCTGACTTTGTGGTCTAGAAGATTCATGTTATGATTCATATAATTCTTCTTATAGGGCTAGATTTCTTTTCTTTTATACTAGAGACATAAGGCTTAGATAAAAATTACCGAAAGAGGATCATCTTTACTTTGAAAAATGTTTGTTTAATTAGTTATCAGATTACACTACAAGGGGTGGGGTGAACCAGAAGCCACAAGGTTATCTAAACAACCACAAGCTATAGAATCCTCATTTCAACCTCCATTGCGAAAGGAGATGAGTGTAAGCTCCAATTAGTGGAGGTACCATTTTAGGTTCGAATGACAAACCCCTTCAAGTATGGATCAAAATTTTATCATTGCTTAATAAGGGTTACACAAAGATTTGCTGGCAACACTTAAAGAGAGAAGGTTAATTTATTTCATCATCACGATCTCTTTAATTTTTAACCAGTCTTTTAAAGAGACTTAATAGTTCAACTGGATTAGTGTAAAAGCTTCATTTAGTAACTCTTGATTAAGATTGACAATGGATACACATGGAGTTCCCAAATTGGAAGCATTAGACTTAACGTGTTCACAATAATGAGAATAAAGTTTAATCCATAGTTTAAGGTTAAAGAGGGTAAATTATTTTACATAGGTAGATAACTACTTTCTTTCCAATTAAAGACTCTTAACTTTATCAACAAGAAACACAACTTCATTATCATTTTATTTATATTTGATTAATTTTTAAAAAACAGGTAGCCACCCACTAAAATATACATAGAATTGTACTGATGTCAAGACCATGGAGGGTTACAAAAATATGAAAGTCTTATGACTCAAAAGAAGAAACTACCATTGCTAATCAAGAGAATGAAAACATAGTTAAAACATTTCTATTCAAAATGGCACATAAACCAAAGGAGTCAAGAGATTCAATTGAACCTTGGTTGAGAACAAGAAATAACAAGATTGATCAAGCCATGCTATAACATTTTCAAGACTAATAAATAATATTACAGGAAGAATACTCATAATAAGGTGGAGCTTGAATTTTTTTTCTCACACCGATAATTACATGTTTTTCTACAAAAAGGACAAGACGACCTTATTTCACAAATACTGAACAACTAAGGAAAGAGGCCTTCCAACTCCATTACAAGCACCAAACACGATTTACAACACAATAGACATTCTTACAAGGGGCTTCATATACAACTCGATGAAACCTTTATCAATATTTTCTTTTATCTACTCACAAGGTCCATCTACACAGAGTCACCCACGAGAACTTAGCATGGTAAGGCTATACATTACGTGCAACATGATAAAGCTTAGCATTGTGTAATAACATGAAAGAAATGTTCTATTTCAAGAATGGTTCAAAGCACCAACCACAAATCACAAATTCTTCACACGAGATAAGAATTTTTTTAACCAACCAACAAGAAGGAAGTCAAGTATTCCAGTTAAGAACAAAGGTCAAGAGTATTGGGATTTCAATCATGTAATCCTATAGATTACATGATTGAAATCTAATACTCGGTCCATCCATCACTAAAAACTTTGAGAAGCCCAAAACATAATAGATACAATCGTAGATGTGAAATAGAAAGTTAAAATTCTTCCCATAGGAAAGTTTTGTTGGCCTAAAACTAGAGCAGCCAAACGACTTAAGAAGGGTAATTCATCACGTGATCAAAAGAGTTGAAAACCAAAGCTCAACCCACAACTAACTCCTCTCATCGAGAAGAGACTCCACAAGGTAATGATACGAGAAGAAGGATAGCTGACAAAACCCAAGATGGGCATTACTCGACATCTAAGTTACTTAATAAACAAGGTACGGGGCAGAAAAAGGCCTCCTATTTTCAAAACCATTTAAGATGAGGTTACCAACTTTCCTTTACAATATTTAATACTTTTCCGACATAAGACAACAATGTACTTATATAATAAATTCCATTCGAAATATCAAGATTATCCTTATGACGTAACACCAACCTGTCATGAGGAAACAACATCATGTTCCAATAATGGGAACAACCATTCCAAACAAATTTCAATTTATAGAACCAACACCGAGGTTTTTTCATAAAACTATGACCATTAATAATACATTCACAACTATTCGCAAAATATCAATAACCTTTCAACAAGTAAGAAGTTTGACCAAATTACGAAAAAAGAGTAATCATAAAGCAAGGCTAGGGTTACGAAGCTTACTTTCCAAGGACATCAATCCCTTCAAACCGAGGATACCACTCAAGGCAGAGAAAACCCAATTACTCGGTCGATCTAGACATATTTTCCAGAAGAAAGGGACATCACGTTCAAGATTGGAAACATAAAAAAGTTTCAGACTAAAAATATTAATTGATCAAAGAGGCCACAATAGTCATATAGGTAACCTGATGTAAATTATAATGTACCTACAACCAGCTCAAAGATTCAAGTATGCAACCATACGAAAAGAGCACCTCAAACAAAAACATAATGACAGATCTTCCTAAACGATTATGGATTCCAATCGTAGTAACTATATCCTGTAGAGATAAGGGTTCATAAATGTCCCCAAGAATATTTTGATAGAGAATGGAGGATGAAAACCAAAACCCATGCCATGGAATAGCGTAAGATAACTCATAGGAACACCAACATTGTAGAGTGCCAACTTCCCTTCGACACTTTTGATATTGATCCTGATATTGTTGACTATATTATGGACATTATTATAGTTTTGATTTAGTATGGTGTTAGATGTCAGATCATGGATTATTATTGACTTTGATTCATATATGATGCATGTGGATTATTATAGACATTTATATGGATATTGACATGTTGTTGACATGGTTATATTTATGGATGTTGTTTAGACATGTGATATGTTGATATGTTGAGTAGACCTAGAAAATTGAATTAAATGTGATGATCATATAGTTGTTGATGAGATTGTAAATGATGTTATTGATGATTTTGGAATTATAATTATATATTTTGGATGTTCTGATATGGCCACGAGTCCGAAGGAGGTATTTTTGTTTTACATGTTTAAAAATATATATCACAAAGACACATCGGGGATTGGAGACCAACCACATTGAAATTCAGGATGAATTCAACAAGGACACCATGGTAACTTGTTTTTTTGTGTGTGTTTTATTTTTCTAGGGATTCCCATGGGGGGATCACCTTCGAATGTGACCAAGGGATTTATGTTTTTCTTTTAATTGGTCCTTTGTTAATGTTGTATGTGTTTTTTTAAGTGATGAGCTTTCCCTTTTCATTATTGAATTAAATTGTGTGTCAATATTGTGAGTAATCATATTATTAAAATTAAGTAATCAAATGGGTCATAAGATTGCATTTATTAGAGCTGATGGCTCTTGGATTAAGTGTTGTAAGTGATGTGTAAGTTGATTTTTGAGTATGAAACACTCCACCTTCTTTGAAATTTGAATTTGTCCTTGAGGCTGATTTTGGAGGCTTGTGGGACAAGTTAAACTTGTCCCATACCTCTTAAAATTACATACCAACCTTACCTATGGTTGGAGAGTCTAAATCTAGCCTTTATTATGCATTTTTGTAAGTCAAGTTGTAAGTTGTAATTGCACTTTCTTACATGTTTTTAATTTCAATCCTTATGGGGTGTGGGCTTGTTTTGGAGTGTGTAAGTAAGTTGTAATATTATTCACCCACCTATTGTAATTATTGTTAAAATAACCCACATGAGACCCAAGAACAACCTAGGATTAGTTAGGAAAATTATGAAATAATTTTTTTATTAAAATAATCTACAACCTAGTTATAAGACAACAAATTGTCACTTACTAAGTTCCTAACAATCCTAATCTAATGGAATATACTTTTTTTTTATTAACAAATATAAGAAGTCATAAGGTCCAAAATTTAGGGTTAGAAGTTTTAGTTAGGTTAAGAGGGTAATTCCACACCACACCCACTCTCTAAAGGGCTTAAAGTTTCAACTTTATTTTTATCACACTTAACGCATTCAAAAAGTTCCTAAATCATTTCCATTGGATAGGAAATTTTCTCACCTTTCCAGTGATATAAATAAGTCCTCCTAACTTATCATATTTTTCAAGTTATGGGCCAGCAGGCCTTGGGGTGAAAATTTTCCCCAAGAGCGGGCTGTGCGCCTGTGGTGAAAATTTTCCCAAGGGGTGGGTTGGAGGGCTGCGGGGAGACTTTTAGAAAAATTTCACATGCGGGGCAAAAACACATTTTCGTCTGCACTTCCATGGGTCCGCAAGTCCACAAGGGACACATGGCATCACCAAAGACAATGCGGGGAAAGCGGGGTGGCAGAGAGAAATTTTGTTTAACGCCTCGAAGGGCTAAGAGGGTACATAGACCTACACCTCCGTTGGCACCTCGCAATGCCACGTGGTAGCCCTTGATTGGTTGCGGGCCGGTGGGACAGTGGGGGAAACTTGGAAAAATTTCAAAAAAATTTGGGACCAAAATACAAAAAGGGACCCGCCTTTAGCGATGCCTCGTGACGCCATGTGGCATCACCGATTAGTCAGTAAAAATTGGTGGTGAAAATTTGGAAAATTTTCCCAAAATTTTCTAAAGTGCTAAGTTAAAAGGGGATCCACCCCTCGTTGACGCCTCATGGTGCCATGTGGAAGCCTCTCGATTGGATGCAGTGGCAGGGGGGTAGTGCGGAAATTTTGGGAAATTTTCCCAAAAAATTCCGAAGAGGCCATGGGCCCGCTAAGGAAATTTTTCCCAAAATTTTAACGCCAAGTGAAGAAAACTTCAGAAGGCCATAACTTTTGATAAAGAGCTTAGTTTTGGGAAAACGAGGAATTTATGGAAATATCTCAACATCCTCTTTACTCATAGATCATTAATTTTTGATTTTGACAAAGTTTAAGTGGTTAATTTTAAGAAAACAACTCTGCAGGCTTTTATAGTGTAAACTGGTAAATTTTAACTTGTGAGATTTGTTCAATTTGATCTTCTCCCTCTCTCAACATGTCAAATAGACATGGAGAGTTGTTCTTAGGAGGAATTAGGATAAGTTTGTGAGGTATATCTATTTGATTGAATTCCAATTCGAAATTTACAATTTTGGCAGCAAAACGACAAAGTGAAAACTTTGAACTCAGTTTTTCCAGGTTTTAAAATATTTCCTTTAAGTGTTTTTGTCTATTTGAACTCGTTTAGGGCCTACTACTTCAATTCAATCATTTAATTTTTTATTTTATTGATTCAAGTTCGAACTGGTACTTTTGGTTTAGATAATTGCCAGTTTGAAATTACAAAAAACAGGGATCAAATTTTAATGGTTCTATTTGCCACTTTCTTCTTCCAAGTATTTAGAATACATTCCAATTCCAATCTAACACATTATTTGATTTAATTCCAACCATTTGAAAGCCAAAATACAATTCTAATTTCCATTCTTAACATTTTTCAAGGAGAACATAGCATTATATTTTTAACATAACATTTTTCAAGGAGAACATATCAAAACCCCGACATTTCTTGTGCCTCCCCACATACCCCTTATTCCTCACATTTCCTTATGCCTCCCCAACCTCTTATGGAAACCCATAACGATTAAATAAATGCAATCTATTTCTTTGTAGGGTGAAACCCGAATCCCAACTCCCTCCACCCTTATACCTCCCTAAAACACACTTGTGCATCCCACAAAATAGCCCCATAGTCTTATCCTACACCATTCCTAGGCCATCTACCCAACAGCCCACAACTATACCAAAACATTCATAGAAGAACATTTACATATATAAAAGAAGAGCATTTCATGAGCCAAGCTCTTACCTCTCAATGATGGAATTATTCCAAATTCCAAAACAACAAGCTTTATCCCAATGCAAGCAATCCAAAAACAGCCAAGCATAAGTATGCAACAATTTTCTAAAACTCCTTCAAAGCAACAACTCCCAAAACAACAAGAAAATTCACCCAAAATGAAGTCTCCAAAGTGAAGCAACCCAAAACAAGACAAGGAATTCATATTTTATAGAAGAGGGAAGAGAAGAGGATGAGGAGGATCCATGTAGGATGTCACATCACACATCCTCAATCCCAACCCCAAAAGTCAACTTCATTCTCCAATGCATAATAAATAGGTGGGTGAATAATATGATAGTTTACTTACACACTATAATCTAACCCACACCACAAAGGACTGAAATGAAAACAAGTAAGAAAACCGTAATTAAAACCTATAATTTGTCTACCCAAAATGCATTACAAAAGTCTAATTTTAACTCTCCAACCATAGGTATGGTTGGTAATTAAATTTTAGAGGTATGGGATAAGTTTAACTTGTCTCACAAGCCTCCAAAATAATCCTCCAAGGACAAATTCGAATTTCCAAGAAGGTGGAGTGTTTAACACTCAAAAGTTAACTTACACATCACTTACACATATCTTACAACACTTTAATTCAAGGCCAACAACTCTATTAATTTCTTAGGACATATTTTAATTAATTAACTTAATCAACATGATTAATCACAACATTTACACACCATTAAATAATTAAAGGAAGGGTAAAAGCATCACAAAATAAACCCATGTAGACATACACAAAAAGGGGCCAAAATAAAAGAAACATATAAAATCCCTTGGTCACATTTAAAGGTGATTCCCCCCATGGAAATCCCTAACACACACAAACATGCACAGACAAATACTATTTGCCATGGTGACCTTGTTGAATTCATCTAGAATTCCTATGTGGTTGGTCTCCAATCCCCCGATGTTTATTGTGATAGTTTAACCTGCAAAACATAAATACCTCCTTCAGTCTCGTGCCCATATCAGAACATCCAAAATAATATAAATATAATTCCCAAAATCATTTAGATATATGAATAACAACAACATCAAAGAAATTTAACAAAATCATTTATAGTTTTATCAACAACTTTATCATCATCCAATAATTTTCCATTTCTAGGTCTACTCCCAATATCCAAATATCACAAGTCCGCACAACATCCATCATATAACCATGTCAAATAGTATATCATCATCAACATATAAAATGTCTCTAATAATCATCATGCATCATAACTGAATCAATTCAATAATAATCCATGATCTAACATCTATCATCATACTATAATAAGGTCCATAATCATGTCCATAATATAATCAGCAGTATCATGATTAGTATCAAAAAGGTGTCAAAGGGAAGTGGGAACTACATCCCCCTCCCCTTAGACTCAACTTCCTCCTAGAAGTCACTGGAACAAATGTGGAAATTGAACTCATAGCAAAGTAGCATCCTCCCATGTAGTTGCAGTCTCATCATATATGTCCCACTACACCCAAACCTGATCAACCTCTCTGCCTCTAAGGGCTAGGGTCTTGTGATCTAGGATGAAAAAAGCCTCCACCATCACCTGCCCTTGATCCTGCACCTACAATGATGTCCAATCTAACATATGAGAAGGATCTGCAACATATCTTCTAAGAACTAAAACATGAAACACATCATGTACGCGAGATAAGCTAGGTGGCAATGCTAAATGGTAGGCCAAAGGGCCGTGTTAGTGAAAATTCACAGTACCCCCAAAATGACCTATGGATTTACTTTTCTAAGGTAATGTCATTTGGTGTGAATGCACAACATTGAGCTTTCCCAAAGTGTGGGACCTTTACAAATGGGGAAAGCTCTCCAGAGAAGGTTAGTTCCTCTTCCTAAACTACCTACCACAAGCTATTCCAATGCAAGAAAGAAAATATAATCCTAATCTAACTATGCTAAGGAGACAGAGAGAGAGAAAAGAGGGAAAACAGAGCCTACACTAAAACGGTGATACGGTAGAAGGAAATGTTGAACATCTATAAAAACTGCCATGGAACAAGAAGAGGTGAGCAATGGAAAGGATGGACAAGTGCATCACAAAACCAAGGATAAATTTCACACAAAAAATGTTCCAAAACTCCATGAACATAGCTCCAAAACCTGCAATGAACATTCAAACATGCACAAATACCTGCAATGAAGAGAGGCAAGAAGAAGACAAGCAAAATGAGCAAGGATGGACAAATGCATCACAAAACATGTTTTTATTGCTCCAGAAGTTTACACAAAACATCATTTTACTAGTAAGAGGAAAAAAATTCCATTATAGAGAAAGGGAGGAGGTTCAAACTCCATTTTCAACCTTGGGGAAGAAAAGAAGGGAGAGGCAGAGAAGAATGATGAACAACCTTTACAAATGAGCCAAATTTGGCTTTTAACCATCGAACAAAATGAAAGAAATGTGGAAAACGCAGAAAATCAAATTGAAACTCCAACCACCAAAAATCCCTCCAATCTCACCTGAAAAGTGATGGGCTTCATGGAAAAACCCATACACCAAAGTACATTGCTCTGCAGAGCAAGAAAGAGGCCCATACTTCATTAATTTTGGTGGTTGGGGGTGTTTTCTACATTTTTACATGCTAGAGATGTTTTCCTATTTTTCTCCTAAAAATCCATCAAAAATAAAAATTGAACCCTCCATCGTGTAGAGGATTTCAACATCTTTCCAATGATATAAAGAACGCGAAAATCCGAGCTCGGGATCGAAAGTTATGCCCCTCTGAAGATTTAGGGAAAAATAGCAATTTTAGGGAAAAAATCGGGTTGGTGGGCCGAAACTTGAAAATTTTCCATTTTTTGAATTTGGGAAAATGTCCCAAAAATTCCCCACACCCTACCACTCCTCTGCCATGTGGCACTTTCCCATTCGCTGATGGAAACGCGGGCTCAAACCTCACTTTTCCCCTTTGATTTTTTTATCGGGAAAAATTCCCAAATTTTCCCTCACTCCGCCGCTCCGGTGACACATGTTGGCTTCTAGTTGCTTGGTGGGGGCACACTTATTTTTCTCCATTTGTGCCTCTGTCACTTTGGCAAAAAACCAAATTTTCCTCCGCACCTCTCAACTCCCCTTTTATCGCATGGACACGTGTCGCTTTCCTATTTGGCCGCGGGCCTTTCGTAAGTTTTTCTCCTTCCTCCTTCGTGGGCTCGTGGGTCCAAATTTTCCATTTGCACCCTTTCCCCTCTTTGGAAAATTTTCCACCTTATCTCCACCAGCCCAACCTCTGCTGCCACATGGCACCTTCTCATTGGCCATGGGCCTGTCAAGGGAAAATTTCCCCAAAAAACTCCGTCGGGCCATAACTTTCGAAATATTTGGAGTTAAGAGGAAACTTTTACCTTTCTGGAAAGGGAAAGAAAAATCCTATCTGATGGAGCCATTTCCGTAAAGTCTTGAGTTTTTGAAATTTGTGAAAATTGAAGTTGAAGCACAAGGAAGGGAAGAATGAAGGAAAGTTAGCCAAAATAAGTAGGGGGCTCATTTTGGATAGCAGACCGATATGCTCCAAGATCTCAAAAGGACCCACAAATCTAGGAGAAAACTTAGAACCTTTTCCATAATAGATAGGGCTCTTATGTGGCTTGACACGAAGGAACACCTTCATTCCCAAATCAAAACTACAGCTTGGTCCTTTGTGATCTCGCATACTTCTTCCCTTCCGCCTTCCCTAAGCCTCCTAATGTCTCTGTCTAATTAAAACCACTTGTTGCTCCATGTCCCGCAAAAAGCTGGTTCAAGAGAAACCATGTCCTCTAGCTTGTCCTAGCTAAGAGGTGTCCTACAATATCTACCATACAAATCCTGAAAGGATCTATGCCTATAGAACTCCGAAAGTTATTATTATAGGTAAACTCCACCAAGTATTGTACTCCTCCCATCTAGACTACGATCCATCACATACATCCTAAGAATGTCCTCTAAAATCTTATTCACCCACTCACTGTCCATCCGTCTTAGGTTGATATGTTGTGTTGAAATTAATCTTTTCCCGAGGGCATCTTTGTATGGTAGTCCAATTATGGGAAGTATACAAAGGATAGTAGTCACTAATGATCTTCCGTGGAATCTCGTGCAACTTGACAATCTCATACAAGTATACCCGTGCCACTGCACTAGCTATATAAGTGGTCTTCACTAGAGAAAAGTGAGCCACTTTTGTCAATTTATCAACCATGACCATGATGGCATCATGGTGATATCTCAACATCGGTAGTCCAAAGAACGAAGTCCATGGAAATAGTGTCCCATTTCCACTCTAGTATAGCATGAGGGAAAAGAAGGCCAAGCTAGATGTTGATGCTTTCCTTAACTTTCTCGAACTCTAAACATCACGACATGAATCGGGCCATGTCTTGATGAAGTCCTCTCCAATGAAACAACTATCTCAAGGTGGCATGAATCTTCTTTAGCCCGGATGGGCTCAATAGGTGTCAATGAGCCTCGCCAAGATGTCTTACCTCAAGCCTCCATCTCTGGGAATATAAATCCAGCATTTATGCCTAAGAAGACCATATGCTTCTATGGAAAAACCATCAAACTTCCCCTCGAGGGGTCTCTGAGACTCGATCTCTGCTTGAACTTCAATGCGTAAAGCTGTTAAGAGGGAGTCACTGAAGAATCCACTCTATAAATCTATGTTTATTGAGGTGGCCATAGCCACATGTCTCCATTTGCTGAGAGTGTCTACCACCACATTCTCCTTTCCTTTCACATGCTCTATCTCCATATCATACTCACAAAGAAACTCCATCCAATACCGCTGACGAGTGTTGAGATTGGGCTGCGTGAAGAGGTGGTGAAGACTCAAGTGATCTGTCCTAAGTGTGAATCTCTGACCAAGCAGAAAGTGCCTCCATCAAACCAAAGCATGCACAAATACCACAAGCTCAAGATCATGAGTCGTAATTAAGCTCGTAATATTTAATTTTTCGAGACTCAAAAGCCACTACTCTACCCTTCCTTCAACACACCTCCAAGCCCTGCTAAAGAAGCATCCGTGCAAATAAAAAACTCACCCTGTGGATTCGGCACTACAAGAATAGGTGTTGTAGTGAGACATTCCTTCAGTGTACTGAAGGCTTGCTTGCACCTGTCGTCTACGACTAAACAAATGTCTTCCCTTTCCTCTCGAAGGGAAGTGATGGGGTGTGCAATCCGAGAGAAGTCCTAAACAAATCTCCAATAGTAACCTACTAATCCCATGAAGCTACACACCTTAGTCACAGTAGTGGGTGCTTTGGCCAATCCATAATAGCTCTAATCTTGGAAGGATCGACTGTGATACCTTCCCCAGAAATGATATGACCCAAATACTTTGCACCTCCATTTAAAAGAATGCACACTTCTCTAAGTTCCCATAAAGTTGCTGCTCCCGAAGACATTGAAGAACATGGCGAAGGTTCCCTCGTGCTCCTCATGCGTACGTGAGTAAATCAAAATTTCATCAAGGAATATGAGCACAAAGTGATCTAAGAAGGTCCTAAATACCCCATTCATCAAACTCATAAACATTGTGGGGGCATTAGTCAAAACAAAAGGCACCACTGTGAACTCATAGTGGCCATATCTCATACAAAAGATGGTCTTATGAATATCCACCTCTGAAATCCTCAGCTAATGGTAACCTGACTTAAGATCAATCTTAGAGAAAACGAGGCTCCCTTCATCGATCAAACAAATCATCAATGCGAGGAAGTGGATAATGATTCTTGATCATTACTTTATTCGATGGTGGTAATCAATACATAACCGCAGGATCCATCCTTCTTCTTCACAAAGATCACCAAGTGGACCCCAAGGGGATACACTAGGAAGGATAAGGCCTTTATCCAAAAGGCCCTCAAGCTACAACTTGAGCTCATAGAGCTCAAGGGTGGTCATCTCGATAAGGTGCTCGTGAGATAGGATCTCACTAGAGAACTAGATCTATATGAAAATCAATCTCACGTGGGGTGGTAACCTTGGTAGATCCCCTGAAAAGACATCAAAAAACTCTCTCGGAATGGGGTGATCATCTATCGATTGTCCACTAGACCCATCCTCTGATTTGTCACTGACTGTAACAACATACATGTGGTAACCCCGTCGCACACACCACTTAAGCTGCATAGCAGAGATGGTGCGAATAGAAATGGGTCTCCTAACCCCTAAAATCACCGACTCAATTCCCAAATCATCTTCAAAAGATATAATCTTGTAGTAAAAATCCACTCTGGCCTTATGTGTAGACAACCAATATATACCCAAGATGACTCCATATGATCCCAAAGGAAGGATACGCAGATCTGAGGTAGTGGTGAAAGGTCCCAAATCCACCACACACTCCTTAACTAAGGAGTCCATGAGATCTTGGATCCAAAGCCATCTCAACATCCCAACTATGATCTTTCCTAACTACCACCAGCCTGCATCACTCTACTAGGGCTGGTGCAATGAAAGAATAAGAAAAACCAGAATCAAACAAAATGGAGGTAGGAATACCACTGATGCTACCTGCAATCTCAATAACTATACTTTGATGCTCTTCCTAGCAGCTTCTCAAATGCTATATACATCCTATGACTGCACCCCATATCACCAATGATAGGCTCTAGATATGTGTCTTACCCTTGGTATTAGGTTTCGTGGGAAGTCTCTCCAAAAAATTCCAGTAACACCACAAACAAAACACCCACCTGATCCTCTCCCCAGTGTAGCAAGTCTTGTCGGTACTCTTGAGGTCTATGGTGTGGATCCTGATGATCCGATTACAGTCTACTAAATTCTCTCTTGCGAGCTCCTACTGAGTGAGCTCTCTAAGCACCCTATGTCCTAATGGGACCCCTAGGAGGAGGCCCCATATTCCGACCTCTCTATCCATCAAACTTCTATGGATGTATATAAGGTGGGTGGGACTGCTGGTGCTGTTGGGGTTTAAAAGATGACCGTGCTAAACCCTCTTCACCACAATGAAGAGGTACTGACCCCCTCGATCTACTATCCTACATCTATTGTATGTGGTTCTGAACTCGGTCTCTAGCTTGATGGGTCTTTCCCTGAGTCTCCTCTACTATATAGGCCTTCTCGACAGCCTCGGCTAATGTTTGAGTGCAATGGATTCATACTGCACCTCCAATGTCTAGATTTAATCCCTAGATGAACTTGTGGATCCGCACTTGCTCATCCTGCATGTAATCAACATACTGGAGTAGATCTAGAAATCTACTCTCATACTCAGCCACTATAAGAGATGCATGTCGAGGTCATGAAACTCATCTATCCACTGTTGTATGAACCTCTGTGACAAATATCTACTCTGAAACACTCCTCAAAGAGCTCCTAGGTAACTGTCTCATAATCAACATGGAGCTTTTGCTCCTCTTTCTGCCACTAGACACCAACTCCATCCCTCAATAGATGGATCGCAACACGAGATTTCGTGTTGCTAGAACAAGGACAGAGCTTGAAGCACCCACTCAAGCTCACTAACTAGGCCTTTACCTGAAAATCCACCTATGTCACCAAAATAATGTGATGGTTAAAGCTTCAGGATCTCCCTAATGTGATCTGCAACTGTGGTCTGATGGCCTCTAGGCCTCTCTGTATGCTCATCCCTAAGCCTAGGGCTCCGAGACCTATATCTATGTCCTGAAACTCGAGTCACCCTATCCCCTTTGTGGTGATTTAGCTCTGGCCGACTCTGCATGGTAGTTCTATACTCCATCCTCTTGGCTACGTTGAGGAGATACCTGACCCTCAATGGAAGTGTCCCTATCATGTCTGGCTACATTTCCTCCTACTAATCCTTTGTGTAGAGTGGCATTAACATCCTGAAGAGTCTTCAAAATCTAGGGTAGGATGGTTGCTATAGCATGATTTGGTGGTAAGTCTAGGTCTATGTGAAAAGACCCCTCATCCCGTTTGTACCTCCTGCATAGACCAAGGCGAGAGTTAGTTCACTTTTCTAAGTTTTATTCAATTTCCATGTTTACTAAAATATGTAATTTCTAAACTAAATTGTTTTCTAGATTTCAAAGTATGATAGGTTTAAGTTTCATGTCTCAAGTTTTTCTAGTGTGCCAAATGGCCCAAGCTTTTGAACCACTGCTCTGATACCAAGTGTGATTCCCGTTAAAATTTCCCACTTGAGACCCAAGAACAACCTAGGATTAGTTAGAAAATTATGGAATATATATTTTTTAAAAAGAATCTACAACTAGGTTACAAGACAACAAATTGTCACTAATAGGTTCCGTAACAATCCTAATCTATTAGAATATACTTTTTTTTATTAAAAATATAAGAAGTCATAAGGTCCAAAATTTAGGGTTAGAAGTTTTAGTTAGGTTCGAGGGTAATTCCACACCACACCCACTCTCTAATAGGATTAAATTTTCAGCTTTATTTTTCTCATACTTAACGCATTCAAAAATTTCCTAAATCATTTCCATTGGATAGAAAATTTTCTCACCTTTCTAGTGATATAAAGAAGTCCTCCTAACTCCTCATATTTTTCAAGTATGGGCTGGTGGGACTTGGGGTGAAAATTTTCCGCAAGAGCGGGCTTGCGGGCCCAGGGGTGAAAATTTTCCCAAGAGGCGGGTTGGCGGACCATAAGAAGAATTTTGGAAAAAATTCCCACATGGGGGGAAAAAACACATTTACACCCATGTTTCTGTGGGTCCGCAAGTCCACAAGGGACACATGGCATCACAAAATCCAACGTGGGGAAAGCGGAGTGGTGGAGAGAAATTTTGTTTAACACCCCGAAGGGCTAAGAGAGGGTACATACACCCGCACCTCCATCGGCACCTTGCGATGCCATGTGGTAGCCTCTGATTGGCTGTGGGCCGGCAAGATAGTGGGGGAAACTCAAAAATTTTTCCAAAAATTTTCGCTACGCAAAAGACAAAAGGGACCTATTCCTCCACCGATGCCTCGTGATGCCACATGGCATCACCTGATTGGTTACGGGCCGGTGGGAAAATTTGTAAAATTTTCACAAAATTTTACGAAAGTGCTAAGTTAAAAAGGGGATCCACCCCTTTGTTGACATCTCATGGTGCCACGTGGCAACCTCTGATTGGCTGCAGGCCGGTGGGGTGGAGGGAAAAATTTGGGAAAGTTTCCCAAAAGTTTTTCAAAGTTCTAAGGGAAAAATTCGGTCGTGGGCCTACTTTCAAGGAATATTTTAACACCAAGTGAAGAAAAATTCAGAAGGCCATAAATTTTGATAGAGAGCTTGGTTTTGGAAGAACAAGGACTTTATGGAAATCTCTCAATGTCCTCTTTACTCAGGGATCATTAATTTTTGGTTTTGACAAATTTTAAGTGGTCAATTTTAAGAAAACGGTCTGCAGGCTTTTACAGTGCAAACTGGTAAATTTTAACTTGTGAGATTTGTTCAATTTGATCTTCTTCCTCTCTCAACATGTCAAATAGACATGGAGAGTTGTTCTTAGGAGGAATTAGGATAATTTTGTGAGGTAGATCTATTTTATTGAATTCCAATTCAAAATTTACAATTTTGGTAGCAAAACGATAGTGAAAACTTTGAACTCAATTTTGCTAAGTTTTGAAATATTTCCTTTAAGTGTTTTTGTCTATTTGAACTCATTTAGGGCCTACTACTTCAATTCAATCATTTAATTTGTTATTTTATTATTGCAGGTTCAAACTATGCATTTTTGGTTTAGATAATTGCCAGTTTGAAATTACAAATAACAAGGATCAAATTTTAATGGGTCTATTTGCCACTTTCTTCTTCCAAGTATTTAGGATATGTTCCAATTCCAAGCTAACGCATTAGTTTATTTAATTCCAACCATTCATAATCCAAAATACAGTTTTGATTTCTAGTCTTAACATTTTTCAAGCAGAATAGAGCATTATATTTTTTTGCTCACACGCATTTCTTTTTTTCAACATAGATTTCATAACACAATAGATGATCAATTTCAATACAACAACACAGATTTAAAAAAAGGTAATACAATCCTATATAGGTTCCAAAATTCAACATTACAACCTTTCTTCTTTTATTCCTTCCAAAACATATATTATATACAGAATAAAATATTACTTTTTCTTCTCATGTGTTTCACTTTAGCACTTTTCAAATAGGGATTTCATAGTGTATGCTAACACAAATTTCTAATGGAATAACAACATAAGGACAAGAAAAAACCACCTCCATTAATTTAAATGAACTCTAACAACTTCCTTTCCATTTTATTTCAAAATGCAACATACAAAAACACGTATCATTCTTTAACATTCTTTCCAAAACAAAATATAGAGTAAACTCCTTTACATTTCAATATACAACTTGCAATCAATACAACATATTTCCATTACAAACATTTACAATTTCATCTACTTCAATTGGGAAAGGTTACAATGAGATTTCATTTCACAAGGGACTGTCAAACTGTCTTTTCTCAACTCCGCAATGCAGAACATGGGTTCTTCTCATTCTTCCAATTTGATCACAACAGGAGTAGGGGAAAGGAAACGCTCTCCACCCAACCAAGACATCCAATGAAGAGGAGAATCCATCCTTCTTCATTGGCCCCCGAGCCCCAACCACAATGCAATAAAAGATGTGATCTAACTCATGGCAACAACAAGCTTCCACAAACACACAAGCAACATTTTCACAAAGATACACAGCTTCAAAATATAATGTAATTTACAAATACATTAAAGCATGACAAACAATACAAAGGCTTCATCAAGAAGGAAAAAGGATCAAGAAGTATGAGGGATTCTTCTTATACCTCCCAAAGGGAAAATGGGTATCACCATCTAAGTTACAAATTGCCAAAAATGGTATATCAAAACCCCGTCATTCCTTGTGCCTCTCCCAAGTACCCCTTATTACTCACATTTCCTTATGCCTCCCCAACCTCTTATGGCACCCCATAACAAGTAAAGAAATGCAAGATATTTCTTTGTAAGTTGGAACCCAAATTTCAAATCCCTCCACCCTTATACTTCCCTAAAACACACTTGTACTCCCAAAACATAGCCCCATAGTCTTCTCCTACACCATTCCTAGGCCATCTACCCAACAACCCACAAATATACCAAAACATTCACACATGAACATTTACATATATAAAAGAAGAGCATTTCATGAGCCAAGCTCTTACCTCTCCATGATGGAGTTATTCCAAATTCCAAAACAACAAGCTCTATCCCAATGCAAGCAATCCAAAAATAGCCAAGCACAAGTATGCAACAATTTTCCAAAACTCCTTCAAAGTAACAGCTCCCAAAACAACAAGAAAATTTTTCTAAAAATGAAGTCTCCAAAGTAAAGCAACCCAAAACAAGATAAGGAATTCGTATTTAATAGAAGAGCGAAGAGGAGAGGATGAGGAGGATCCATGTAGGATGCCACATCACACATCCTCAACCCCAACCCCAAAAGTCAACTTCATTCTCCAATGCATAATAAATAGGTGGGTGAATAATATGACAGTTTACTTACACACTCAAATCCAACCCACACCCCAAAGGACTGAAATTAAAACATGTAAGAAAAGTGCAATTAAAACCTATAATTTGTCTTCCCAAAATGCATTACAAAAGTCTAATTTTAACTCTCCAACCATAGGTATGGTTGGTAATTAAATTTAAGAGGTATGAGACAAGTTTAACTTGTCCCACAAGCCTCCAAAATCAGCCTCCAAGGAAAAATTTGAATTTCCAAGAAGGTGGAGTGTTTCACACTCAAAAGTTAACTTACACATCACTTACACATCTCTTACAACACTTTAATTCAAGGCCAACAACTCTATTAATTAATTTCTTATGACATATTTTAATTAATTAACTTAACAACATGATTACTCACAATATTTACACACCATTAAATAATTAAAGGAAGGGTAAAAGCATCACAAAATAAACACATGCAAACATACACAAAAAGGGGCCAAAATAAAATAAACATATAAAATCCCTTGGTCACATTTAAAGGTGACCCCCCATGGGAACCCTAACACACCCAAACACACATAGACAAATACTAGTAGCCATGGTGACCTTGTTGAATTCATCTAGAATTTCAATGTGGTTGGTCTCCAATCCCCCGATGTTTGTTGTGATAGTTTAACATGCAAAACACAAATATTGCCTTCGGCCTTGTGGCCATATCAAAACATCCAAAATAATATAAATATAATTCCCTAAATCATTTAGATATATAAATCACAACAACATCAAAGTAATTTAATAAAATCATTTTTAGTTTTTTCAACAACTTTATCATCATCCAATAATTATCCATTTCTAGGTCTACTCCCAATATCCAAATATCACAAATCCAAACAACATCCATCATATAACTATGTCAAAAATATATCATCATCAACATATAAAATGTCTCTAATAATCAGCATGCATCATAACTGAATCAATTCAATAATAATCCATGATCTAACATCTATTATCATACTATAATAAAGTCCATAATCATGTCCACAATATAATCAGCAGTATCATTATTAGTATAAAAAGGTGTCAAGGAAAGTGGGCACTACACCTATTTTGTTGTGCTTGAGATTGAAGTTGAATTATGAGTTGGAGTTAGGGATGTGTGATGTTGCATCCCACTGGATTCATCTCACCCTCTTCTCTTCCCTCTCTATATATTCAAATTCCTTAGCTTGTTTAAGGGTTGCTTCACTTTTGCATACTTCTTTTTGGGGAGAGTTCTTTTTCTGTTTAGAGCTCTTGCTTTTGGAGAAAGTTGCAGATTTTTTACAGGACTATGTTTTATTCATCTTGGGTTGTTTTGCATTGGAAAGCTTGTTGTTTAAAACATGGAAAAAACTCTATTATGGAGAGGTAAGAGCTTGGATCTTGAAATGCTCTTATTTTATTTGTGCAAATGTCATTATTGTGAATGTTTTGGCACGTGTGTGGGTTGTTTGGGTAGATGGCCTAGGGATGGTGTAGGAGAAGACTATGGGGCATTTCTGTGGGAGGCATAAGTGTTTTGGGGAGGTATAAGTGTGGAGGGAGTTGGGATTTGGGCTCCACCTTACAAAGAAATAACTTGCATTTCTTTACTCATTATGGGGTGCCATAAGAGGTTCAGGAGGCATAAGGAAATGTGAGGAATAAGGGGTACTTGGGGAGGCATAAGGGTATGTCAGGGATTTGAAATTATATGTATTTTGGTGGTTTTTTCTTAGGTGGTGATACCCATTTCCCATTTGGGAGGCATAAGTAGCATCCCCCATAGTTTCTTCCTCCTTGTGCTTGCTTGTTGGAGCCTGAGTATTGTTGTGTTTTTATCTTGTGGTTGCTAAAACTATTGTTATGTTTTGGAATATGTTTTTAAATGTGAAAATTTGCATTTGTGTTTTTGGAAGCATGTTGTTGTCATGAGTTGAAACACATCTTCTATTGCATTGTGGTTGGGGCTTGGGGGCCAATGAAGAGGGTGGCTTCTCCTTATCATGAGATGTCTTGTTTGGGTGGAGAGTGTTGTCTTTCCCCCTGTTTTATTGTGATCAAATTGAAATAAAGAAAATGGAGGATATTCATGTTGTTGTTTTTGAGCAGAGAAAAAAAAGAAAAGTTAGACAGTCCTTGTTGAGATTATTCTTGTTGGAACCCTTTCCCACTTTGAAGTGGATGACCTTGTACATTATTTGTGATGGAAAGATGTTTTA
This sequence comes from Taxus wallichiana var. yunnanensis, assembly GCA_018340775.1. Lineage (NCBI taxonomy): Eukaryota > Viridiplantae > Streptophyta > Pinopsida > Cupressales > Taxaceae > Taxus > Taxus wallichiana. Next base: position 341,216,225 of record CM031237.1, read on the forward strand.
TATTGTATATGAAAGTTGTAATTCAAAATGTGAAAGAGATATACTCTATTTTTTGTTTTTGCATAAATGTGGAAGAAATCGTATTTTGTATATTTTAATTGAGGAAGAAGTCGAGTTCGACAATATCCCTTACAAAACTTATTTTGCAACCATTCGCACCTTGAAGTGGATGATCTTGTATATTATAGTGTTGGAAAGACTACTCTATTTTAGCCATGAAAGTTGTAATTGATTATGGAAGAATATATCTTGTATTCAGTCCTATGAACAAAAAAGAAAGATATGCATTTGGTATGTTGTAATTTGAAAATAAATGGGAAAGAAGTTGTAAGATATTCCTTTGAAATAATAGAAGTGTTTTTCCTTGTTCATATGATATTATTTCCATTGGAAATTTGTGTTTAATATACAGTAGGAAATCTCTATTTATAAAAGTGAAAAGGAAGCACGTATGAAGAAATATTGCACTACTCTGTCTCATTTGAAATGTTTAATTTTAAAAAAAAATAATAGAAGTTGCATTCTTGTCTTTATATTTTGATTGAAGGAAAGAAAACTATTTAAAACTAGCATGGAATAAATTCAATGTTTTCATTGCATGGCAAAAGAGATAGTTTAATCTTTGTTCTTGAAATGTACAAACTTCATTTCTACTTCACCGTATACTTTGCAAATTCCTTTTTATCAAATGTCCAAAACAACCCTACAAATCTATAAGAGAAAAATGAAATATTTAATTGGACTTAATGAGATCAAAATGATCCCCAAACTAAACTAAAACACTCAAGAAATTTTTAAAGAACCCTTCAAATCAAGTAAAGGTGAAATTGCAGGTTTTCTGTTGTGTGAACATTGATAATTTTCAAATGCAAATCAATCAAGAAAATTTAATCTTGCAATCTATCCTAAAACCTTCCAAGTGAAATCCTTCATGCCTGTTTGGCAAGATGAAAAAGAATTAATGACAAATTTGAACAAAATTGATAAGTTAAAAATACTAGTTCACTTCTAAGTGACAGAAAGATGTTTTCTCAAAATTTACCCTTTAAACTTTATCAAAATCAAATTCTTAAGGTTTTTCATGCGAAGAGAGACATTGAGATATTTCCAAAATTCCTTGTTTGCCAAAATTTGAGTTCCCTATCAAAAGTTATGGCCTTTTGAAGTTTTTACTTCATTTCGGGCTCAAAATAATCTAATTGTCAAATTTAAATGAATAAAATATTCTTTGGTGAACTCGCGGGCTAAATCTTTACTTTTTTTCTTTTTTCCCAAAAGGTGCAAAGTCATGAATTTTCCTGATGGTCCACTAATCCGTAAGCCTTCATTTTGTCTAAAAATGATTTAAGTCCAAAAAGTTAATTTGGCAATTTTCCTCCGCCCCAAATACTTCGCATAATCATTGATCGACACATGGCTTCGTTGGGTATCGTGGAGGCTCAGATCGATTTTAACCTTAAGCACTTTCAAAAAAATTTTGAAAAAGAGAAAAAAGTTTCCTCCGCAGCCCCGCTGGCCCGCACAACCAATTAGGTGTTGCCACGTGCCTTCACAAGGCGTCAGCAGAGGAGTAGATCTTTTTAAGCCTTAAAGCTTCAAAAACTTTTGGGTAAAATTTCCATAATATCCCCACTGGCCCACCAACCCGTAGCCAATGGTTGGCTGACATGTGGCATCTTCTCATGTCAGCAGAAGACACGGGTTCCTTTCGACCTTTTTGCCTTTCCTTTTGAAAAGTCATATTTTCCAAATGTTTCCGTCAGTACCGACCCGACTTGCAACCCAATAAGGAGCTATCGCATGGCCTCCCCAGGCATTGGGCGGGGTGCAGGTGGGAAAATTCACTTTTCTCCCAAAGGTTGAAAAGTGCAAAAGGCTTCCCAGTGCCCGCTTGGGAAAAATTTCTCCTTGGGCCCATAGGCCACCCTTGGGAAAATTTTCCTCCCAAGGCCTATTGGGCCATAACTTGAGCATTACAAGGAGTTAAGAGGACTTCTTTATATCAATGGAAAGGGGAAGAAATTTCCTATCTAATGGGAGTGTTTTTAGGAAGTTTTAATTGCATTAATCATGGGAAAATTCAAATTGAATCTTTAACCGAATTCTAGGAGTGGGTAAATAAGAATTTACTCTGATAATTTTAATTATGTATTCTTCCCCGTCTGTATTTAAACCTTACTCTTTTCTTGGATCTTGTGGGATTAAGTACCTCAAGTATTTAATTGTTTTGTTACCTTAACCCTAAAATTTTTAATTAGGGAATATTTAGCTAAAATGTCAATGTAATCAGTGATTAAATTAATCCCTAAGGAGTTTTGAGCTAGGTGTGGATTTACTACACTCATTTCTTTATAATGTGGAATTAATCATTGTTATAATGGGAAAAGCTATTAGTTGAATTTTATTGTCCTTGAGACTTTGGTTGTTAACACTTTTTAAAAAAATATTCCATAATTTTCTAACTAAACCTAGGTTGTTCATGGGTCTCAAGTGGGTTGTTTTAGCAGGCGTTACACTTGGTATCGAGCCATGGGTACAAATCTTGGACCTCTGGGGAAGACTATAAAAATTGAGACATGAACTATAAACCTAGCACACTTTTAATCTATAAAACAACCTTTTTTAAAAAATTGAAAAAATAAAATATGTATGAAGAAATATTACATTACTCTGAACATTTAATCAAAATTAAAATAATAATAAAATAATAAGTTGTTTAAATTGTTGTGCTTGCTTAGTGGCATTTGTCTAAACCTGGTAACCAAGAATGTCAAATTAAATTGATTTTTGTGAACTTCTAGTGTAGTGGAAACTTGGCTCCCCTTTGAAAATGTGTTGTTTTACAAGTCCTAAATCTTGATTTAATTGTATGATGCATTAAGCCCTTTTAAGACCCTTCCTTATTGGAGTGGTTGGAATGATAAATTGTATGGTGTGATTCTTGTGGTTGGACAATAGTGATTGTGATCTAGGGTCGGGAAGAGTTAATTAGAAGTTGTTTAGAGCTTCCTTCCTTTAGTGGTTAGGAAAGATGGTCTGGTTGTTAGTCTTCCATTTTGTTACCCGTATGGGAGAGTGGACATTAAGTTTGGGTGTCGTTTAGGACTCAATCCTGCATATGTTTCCTTGGAACTGACCTCGACTCAGAGTACCCCTATTGGTGGCCATGAAGGGCTGCGGAGTGAATGTGGTGTTATCTTTTATGTTTTACATTCATAATCTTGTGTTATTTTATCAAGGACCAACATCTTATTTTATGATTGATTTGAGAAGCTCTAAGGCTCTTTTAGTTATTTATATTTTTGTGAGAATTTTCAGACTTTGCAATGTGGCTACTTAGCCACTTTCCTTGATCACCGATATTTCTTGGATTTTTCTTTAATGGTGACTCGTGAGCTCATTATGTTGTTGGTTACTTAGCCAAACATTACGTGGTTCCTTCTTACATGATGATGAGTTGGTTCTATGCTTCTTGTATTGTGACATTTCGTCATATGGGGGTACACCCTTGGTGTCTTGAATGTCTTCTTAGGTTCTTAAAGTTATGCCTTGGTTTTGGATGCACATGGAACCTTGAGGGTGTCTAGGATCTTAGAGTGACTTTTTCGTTACTCAACCTTGCTAGATAGAGAGCTCGTTGTGTTGTGCATTCTAGTTGGTAGTCTGTTAGTGGTGGTGGTGATTCTCTTACAAACCGGTAAGATCTTGAACCTCGTTAGAGTAGAGGTGTTTAATTATGGGCTAATGAATTATGTTAGGATCGGATTGCTTTTGGCTGGCTATGGATATTAGTGGAAAGATGGTTGTTTAGTAGGAACTTTCATCAATGGCATGCTAATTTTTATCATGATTTCCATGTTTCATTATAAAAAGTATTGACTTGTGGATTGTATGCATCTTGGTAATTATGATTAGATTTAAGCCCATTCAGGCAGTGTGTTTAATTAAGTGTGTTTTTTTCTCACATTGACCTATCAATATTGGGGTTATGTGGAGACACTTATGGATGCTTTGAGTCTTTTGGACCATGCCACTGGTGATGTTAGTATAATTAGACCTTGATAATTTAATCTTGGTGGTATTTTATAATGTGATTCTTCTTGCGAAACTGTAACTCTTGGTCGTAAAGCCATGTTGAATAGATAGTTGATTGTCTTCTTACATTTGATGCTTTCTAGTAAGTATGTGGTGTTCTTATAATTGAAATATTTCCTTGTCTTATCATGTGAGTAAAATTTTTGTCCAAAACAACAAACATTGTTAAAACCCTAGTAGATCAATAAAAGTAATTATGCTTCCTTAATGGGATTTCCTTGTAACCTCTTTTGAGACTTGTAGAACCCACTAGGAATGTTTTATGATACTTTTGATTAGTGGAAAAATCTTGAAATATTGTTGTGATCCATGTTGGTTGATTGTTTCCTAATTCTTACAAAATCAATATTGTGTTTTCTATGTTGAATGTCCCTTGTTTCCTTAGAATTAAAAATGTGAAGAGTTGATTTACCTCTCTCTCCATTCAAATTAATAGTGTGATATGTTTACCCTTCCTTTTCATTAAATTTTTAATTGACAAGTTGACTCACCCAAACATCATAAAACTATAATTGAGGAGATTTTGCCTTGACGCTTAACAAATAAACTAGAACATAGAAAAAAAATTGTCCTTCCTTTAACCTTGGTAGATTAATAGAAGAAATAAAAACCATGTAGAAGAATAGAAAGGAAAAAAAAACCTTGTCCATCTACCTTTCCTAAGAGTAAAATAAATACTTTTTCTCTTTTCCGCCTTTCCAGGATGGTGAGATATCATGCCCCCTTAGTGGTCCTTATAACACAAACTTGTGATTTCATAATAGGAGGAATTTTAATTAAGAAAAATCATAAAGGAATGTTCTTAGAAAAAAACTACCACTTTGGGCTTAATTAGTTGAGTTATAAAATAAGTAAGATTTATGTGTATTGAGTGCAATGTATAGTTTAACCTGTAGTTATGTCACCTACCCATAATTGTGAAACACGTGGTGGTTAGTAATGTGTTCTAATTTATTAGTACCTTCTTGTTCATAGATGCATGTGCCTTTCTTATGAGATTTTTGGGTCTTCATACCCTTATCATCCCGTAGCTCGACGAGTGTGAGTTGTGGTCTTTTGGATTGAGACTTACCTCTTGTTTGAGGAGCAACCTCCTTACGTGTTGTCTTGTCCTTGATAACCTAAGTTATTGTAATTTTAAGGAAACATATGTTAAGGATATAAAATAACTTTGGGATGTCTTCTTTTCTTTTTTCTTCTTGAGACACATTTTTGTTGTTGCCCCTTTCCGTTAGGATGGAAAGTAAAAGATGATGTTATTAACTTTCATCATGATGCACACTCGGTTTGTAGTTGGACCCCATGTTACTTGTTCTTATCCATAGCGACCTTGAGTTCTCCTTGATGTTACGATTTATGCTTTTTCACTCCTTGTGATTATTCCAAGCTTGACCAGAAATAAGATAAATGAATCCCATTGTGTTATTGTGAATGGTACTTCTTGTTTTGATATGTTAGTTGCTAGGGGAGATATATATATTTTTCTTTTGCTAAATGGTTGGTGTATCTAGATAAAGTTGGTGTGGAGTGTTAGATTCTTAAAACAAAAGTGTAAAAATCATACTATAGGAAAACTTGTGGTCATGAATTTTCTTAGTATTACCATGAAAATTTTGATTGCACCCTCTCGAGTTATATAAGTGCTTTCCATAAATAGTTTCCTCGATTGTAAATGTTTTTTTGTTTTAGGTGTCCTTCCTTGTTGATTAACCTCATCTTGTGTGATCTCAAATTGTGGGACCTTGAGTAGACATGTCTCTCGTACAAAATTTTGGCCATGGTTGATTCTGCTAGCCTTGTCTAAGCAACGAACTATGAAAACATAATTTAACCTTAGTGGAAACCTTAACTTTTGTTATTGCAGTATGTTGCATTCCATGGAAACTATGTGGTATTTCTCAAACTCATGGAATCTCCTTATTATTCCTATACTTGGTGGTTACTCTTAAGACTCTTTTGAACTCTTCATGTTATATTGTTATGTGTTGTATCTTGGTTGATAGCGTAAAGTTACTCTCTAGATTTAAATATTTGTAGCCTTGCATGAAGAAAGTTTAGAACTCATCTCTTACAATCTCCCTTCTTCTTGCTAAATTGCATTGGACCAAACTTGGGTTCTGTGGACCCACACTTGTTTGAAGCAAGAAATTTCATAATGGAGTGATCCTTTTTCTATTGCATTTGTTCCTATCTCTCTTTCCAGTGACTTCCATGAGGAAGTCAAGTCTAGGGGGAGAGGGATGTAGTGCCCGATTCCCTTTGACACTTTTGATATTGATATTATCTGCTAACTATATTATGAACATTATTATAGTTTTGATTTAGTATGGTGTTAGATGTCAGATCATGGATTATTATTGAATTTGATTCATATATGATGCATGTGGATTATTAGAGACATTTATATGGATATTGACATGTTGTTGACATGGTTATATTTATGGATGTTGTTCGACATGTGATATGTTGATATGTTGAGTAGACCTAGAAAATTGAATTAAATGTGATGATCATATAGTTGTTGATGAGATTGCAAATGATATTGTTGATTGTCTGGATGTTGTTGTGATTCATATATATATTGATGATTTTGGAATTATAATTATATATATTTTGGATGTTCTGATATGGCCACGAGGCCGAAGGAGGTATTTGTGTTTTATAGGTTTTAAAAAAATATCACAACACACATCGGGGATTGGAGACCAACCACATTGGAATTCTAGATGAATTCAACAAGGACACCATGGCAACTTGTTTTGTTTTGTGTGTTTGATTGTTGCTAGGGATTCCCATGGGGGGATCACCTTCAAATGTGACCAAGGGATTTATGTTTTTCTTTTAATTGGTCCTTTGTTAATGTTGTATGTTTTTTTTTTAAGTGATGAGCTTTTCTTTTCATTATTTATCAAATTGTGTGTTAATATTGTGAGTAATCATATTGTTAAAATTAAGTAATCAAATGGGTCATAAGATTGCATGTATTAGAGTTGATGGCTCTTGGATTAAGTGTTGTAAGTGATGTGTAAGTTGATTTTTGGAGTATGAAACACTCCACCTTCTTTGAAATTCGAATTTGTCATTGGAGGCTGATTTTGGAGGCTTATGGGGGACAAGTTAAACTTGTCCCATACCTCTTAAAATTGTATACCAACATTACCTATGGTTGGAGAGTCTAAATCTAGCCTTTATTATGCATTTTTGTATGTAAAGTTGTAAAGTTTTAATTGCACTTTCTTACATGTTTTTAATTTCGGTCCTTATGGGGTGTGGGCTTGTTTTGGAGTGTGTAAGTAAGTTGTCAAATTATTCACCCACCTATTTATTGTGCCTTGAGATTGAAGTTGACTTATGAGTTGGAGTTGGGGATGTGTGATGTGGCATCCCACTTGGATCCACATCATCCTCTTCTCTTCTCTCTCTATATATTCAAATTCCTTAGCTTGTTTTGGGGTTGATTCACTTTTGCATACTTCATTTTGGGGGAATTATTTTGTTGTTTGGAGCTCTTACTTTTGGAAAAGTTGCAGACTTTTTACAGCCTTTGTTTTGTTGATCTTGGATTGTTTTTCATTGGAAATCTTGTTGTTTGGAACTTGGAACAAACTCCATTATGAAGAGGTAAGAGCTTGGCTCTTGAAATCCTCTTCTTTTTTTTGTGTAAATGTTATTTGTGTGAATGTTTTGGTATGTGTGTGGACTATTTGGGTAGATGGCCTAGGGATGGTGTAGGAGAAGACTATGGGGCATTTCTATGGGAGGCATAAGTGTTTTGGGGAGATCTAAGTGTGGAGGAGTTGGGATATGGGTTCCACCTTACAAAGAAATAGCTTGCATTTATTTACTCGTTATGGGGTTTCGTAAGAGGTTGGTGAGGCATAAGGAAATGTGAGGAATAAGGGGTACTTGGGGGAGGCATAAGGGTATGTCAGGATTTATAAATGATATGTATTTTGGGGTTTTTTCATAGGTGGTGATACCCATTTCCCTTTTTGGGAGGCATAAATAGCATCCCCCATAGTTTCTTCTTCCTTTGGCTTGCTTGATGAGCCTGAGTATTGTTGTGTTTTTATCTTGTGGTTGCTAAAACTGATGTTTGTTTTTAGACTATTTTTTTAAATGTAAAAATTTACGTGTGTATTTGTGGAAACATGTTGTTTCTATGAGTTGAAACACATCTTCTAATGCATTGTGGTTGGGACTCGGGGCCAATGAAGAGGGTAGCTTCTCCTTTTCATTGTATGTCTTGGTTGGGTGGAGAGCGTTTCCTTTCCCCCTATTCTGTTGTGATCAAATTGAAATAAAGAAAATGGAGGATATTCATGTTGTTGTTCTGGAGTAGAGAAAAAAAAAGACAAGTTTGACGGTCCTTGTTGAGAATATTCTTTTTCAAACCCTTTCCCACTTTGAAGTGGATGACCTTGTACATTATTTGTCATGGAAAGATGTTTTGTATTGGCTATGAAAGTTGTAATTCAAATGTGAATGAGATATACTATGTTTTATGTTTTTACATAAATGTGAAAGAAATTGTATTTTATATATTGTAATTGAAGAAGATTACGAGTTTTGATAAATTACGAAACTTCTTTTGTAACCATTCCAACCTTGAAGTGGATGATCTTATATACTATTGTGTTGGAAAGACTACTTTGTTTTAGCCATGAAAGTTGTAATTGATTATGGAAGAATATATATTGTATTCAGTCCTGTGAACAGAAAAGAAAGATATGCATTTGGTATGTTGTAATTTGAAAATAAATGGGAAAGAAGTTGTAAGATATTCCTTTGAAATAATAGAATTGTTTTTCCTTGTTCATATGATATTATTTCCATTGAAATCTATGTTTAAAATACAATAGGAAATATCTCTGTTTATAAAAGTGAAAAGGAAACACGTATGAAGAAATATTGCACCGCTCTTTCGTCTCAATTGAAATGTTTAATTTAAAAAAAAAAAGAATAATAGAAGTTGCATTATTGTCTTTATCTTTTGATTGAAGGAAAGAAAACTATTTAAAACTAGCATGGAATAAATTCAATGTTTTCATTGCATGGAAAAAGAGATAGTTTAATCTTTGTTCTTGAAATGTACAAACTTCATTTCTACTTCACTATACTTTGTAGATTCATTTTTATCAAATTTCCAAAACAACCCTACAAATCTATAAGAGACAAATGAAATATTCAATTAGACTTAATGAGATCAAAATGATCCCCAAACTAAACTAAAACACTCAAGAAATTTTTAAAGAACCCTTCAAATCAAGTAAAGGTGAAATTACAGGTCTTCTACTATGTGAACATTGGTAATTTTCGAATGCAAATCAATCAAGCAAATTTAATCTTGAAATCTATCCTAAAACCTTCCAAGTGAAATCCTTCATGCAATTTTGGAAAGATGAAAAAGAATTAATGACAAATTTGAACAAAATTGATAAGTTAAAAATACCAGTTCACTTCTAAGTGACAAAAAGACGTTTTCTCAAAATTGACCCTTTAAAATTTATCAAAATCAAATTCTTAAGGTTTTTGTGCAAAGAGGACGTCAAGATATTTCCAGAAAGTCCTCGTTTTCCAAAACCGAGTTCCCTATCAAATGTTATGGCCTTCTGAAGTTTTTACTTCATTTTAGGCTCAAAATAATCTAACTGTCAAATTTAAATGAATAAAATATTCATGGGTGGACCTGTGGGCTAAAGCTTTCATTTTATGTTTTTTTCCCAAAAGGTGCATGTTGTTGCTCGATTTGTTTCACCCTATTTGAAATGCTTCAAGTTGTTTGCAAAATCCATTATCATGTCCCTCCTTGAAAAATTCTCCGGTTCTGCCTATTTTTCCCTAATTTCTTCAAAATCCACGGGCCTTGCCATTTTTCCTATTTTTCCCCAACCATGGAAGCTCAAAAATGGTTAATCTATATTTGTATGCCTTTGAAAATCCAAATCCATGGTCAAAAAGATGCTCAAAATCATGATTCACTTATCTTTGTTTCAAAATAATTTTCATCCTTAGCGAAAAATTGGGTTCTGGGCATCGTGGTGATTTTCGTATTTTAACGGTCCTAACGGGTGTCTTTTTCATCTTAAATTTAGTCCTTGGCATTCAGCGGTCACGTGGCTTCTTTTGGTTGGTTAGGGACTGCGGTAAATACTTTAACTTATCTTTTTTTTTGTTTATTGCGAAAGGGAAAATTTGATCCATGACTCTCGCTCAATTCTAATTGGTTCTTTTGGTGCTTATGTGGCTTCTTCTGATTGGATGGGGCGTGGTGGGTTTGTTTTTGAAATTTTTCTTTTTGGCTACTTTGGCAAAAAGTTTGAACCCACCCCGCAGTCCCACCAGGCTCTGATTGGAACAAATTTAAGAGGCAAGGAAAAACTCTCACTTTAACCTCGCAGGAGGACACATGGCAAAACTAATGTTAGAGATGTGGGCCTTTGGAGGTAAGTTGGATGTTTTGCCCCTTTGGAAAAATGGAGTAAAATTATAAAGTGGAAGCGTGCCCCTACAAAATCATTTTTAAGCCTTAAGTCTTTTGAAGGAGCATTGCAATGACACATGGCAATCCCACGCTCATTCAAGGTTTTAAATTTTAGGGATCATCTCAACATGCGTCATTATGACACGTGGTAGTTTGAAAAGTCAAAGAGGAAAGGAAGCAGACTATCGGAGGTAAATTAGATTTTTTTCCTCTTTACATCAAAAGGATTAAAATCTCAAAATGGCCTCGTAAGCCTCGATAAGGGAAAAAGTCAAAGCTTGCTCTAGTCAACGGAAGAGGTGCGAAATCTCGAGGGAAATTTGGAAAATTTTCCTTTTGGGAGAAAAAAGTTTAAAATGAAAAGGGAAGTGCGGTTCTGCTAGGACCCACATTAGGACACATGTCAATCCCATTTTTCAAGGGCGGAGTTGTGGGGAAAACTTGATTTTTTTTTCCTTTTTCAAAAAGGAAGTGAAATGGTAGAATTTGGCCATGGTTGCGCTGCGACCCACCTTAGGACACGTGTCAGGCTCATTTCGTAAGGGTGGAAGTGCAAAGTAAAATGGAGATTTTTTCCATTTATCCAAAAGGTTGTAAAAATTCAAACGAAGCCCCCGAGCCTGTTTTAAAGTTGAATCTTCCATGTGGATGACAAAAATTCAAAGAAAAGATCAAGGGCAACTGTGAGTTTGATATATGATTTTCCCCCATTTTTACCGAAGCATTCTAGAAGTGCGATTATTCATGATTTCTTGTTATTTCCTACATGCCAAATAGAGAGGGGAGTTAATTTTGATATCTAAGTTTGGTGGGAGAGATCTAGAGACATCTTTCTCCATTAAAATGGTCTAACTCTCAAGCTCGATCTGTTTCTTCATTTTTCTTCTCCCAAGCACATAAGGAACCAGATTTGACAAATTAGGGGTTGAAGTGGTTGGTGAGTTGAAGGAGGAGTGTTCTACCAAATTAAGGAGTTGAATGCTAAGATTTTCAAAGAGATCTTCCCCAATATCACCTGACAACTTTTATAGATTTGATTCTGGGAATCGTGATCAAAATCATGGCGAGCACTCGGTACCTTTAATTTATTTGTTTTTTGGGAAAAGGGGCTCTGTTGTAAATGTTATAAATGGCACAAATTTTTCATGCAAAGGGTTGGAGGTTGGAGTGTTAGAGGTCGAAGAAAATTCCCAAGAGGAAAATTTGACAAAGCCTGTCTTCTCGAGAATCATGTATATCTCTTTTGTATTAAGTTTGAACATGTCAAGGTGGTTACAAGTGTACATCCATTAACGAGCTCTAAGATTGTTCTAGAAACTTTCTGCTCTCGATAAATTTTATCAAACTCAAGTTATTCTATGTTGATCTTGAAAAAAATGTGTTGGCTTTATCTCTAAGTGTATGCAAAACATTTTTCTTGTTCCTGTTGCAATCTTGTATTAAAATCTATTCTAATCACATAGGTCTCAATCCTTATGACAGTTTAGTGGCATCTGCAATTTCATTTCTCGGAAGAGCATTTATCTGGGAGTGAAATAAATGATTTAAAATCACTTTTCCTTCATCTATTTGATAGAGATTGTTTGTAAGCCTCTGGGTGTACCTCAAGCATGTTTTGTCTTAGATATTGATGATTTGTTGGGTCTTTCCAACTCGAGCCTTCATGTTAGAGTCTCATAGATTGTATGAAAAAGTGCTAATCTGGGCCTCCATTGAAGCACATATTCTGTTAAAGGAACACCCTAACTACTCTAAAAACATTTTGCTGCTTGAGCCTTCAATCTTTGTAGAAACTCTCAAAGATTTGATATAGTCAAATTTATCCTGCTTCACCTCCTACCAAAAGTTATTTAAAAACAACTAATCCTACCCATACTACCCCTATTTTTCATGTGTGTATACAAATGCATAATTTTTACTACCAAAACATGCACAAACAATCAAGATTCTATGTCTTTAGTAGACTGAACCTTGCCTTGAGAATATCTCCACTATCTAGAGTGACAACTCATGAGAGTTAGATTTTATTGCATTAATCATATTCTCTCCAAGGTCTCCTTAACAACTCCATCAGGAAGGATATCTCCATCTCCTCCATAAAAAATAGGCTACAAAAGGGTTATCTTACCTTGGTTGAAAGGTACAACCTAAAATAGTGAGGATAGATCAAATCCTCTTGAGGGTGCAATCCATTTCTCTACATGTAAGTGACTAAGGGCCAGTTAGATCCCATCCTCGGCTATAAAATGACTCATCATGATCTATCTGTCTCTAAGCTTCCTGATAAACCTATGATGTTGCTCAGACTTTGAAGGAGAATCAATTTGGGTACCAACACCTAAGTGGCACCGTTTCCAGGGACATAGTGATTGCAGTTCATATTCAGACCCTAGTAAAACACTTCTTATATACTCCAAGTGCCTAGTATAATTCTTTCAGTTTCTACACCTAGTGCACTAGCTTTCATTGATAGATCTGGGTAAAGAAAGTCAGAGTCTCTCCATTTCTAGTTTCTAGTGTTGACAAACATTTGACAAATCATATTTAGTGCATCTACACAACTAAGGTGGAAATCCTTAGTGGCGACTCCCTGTTGATCTAATTATTGAAGAGTACCAGTGTCTTAACCTCTGTCAAGAGATTTTGTTACTAATATTTGCAAATATGGAAGGAAGAAGGTCTTTCTTTACCAGGATCCTACTAGGACATTATTTCTAGAGCTAGGAAAAGAAAAATTAGAAGGAAGAAAATCCTAGAGAGTTGTTGGGGATCAGCAGACAAGAAAAGGGATCTCCATTGATGAAAGTGATCAGCCTATTATTGAAGACTACAATTCAAGTGCTTTTGAATTAGGTAGCCTCTTTGTAGAATTGAATTCTCCAACTGGAGAGGGGCCTTCATTTTATTTTGAAAGTTTTGCCTCTCATTTTTCCCCTATCTTTTCATAAGCTAATAGGGATTTCCAAGAAACTGAGCCTTTAGGGGATATCCAATTTGAAATTTATACCCCTATGTTTCAAAGACCTTCACCCCTCATCAATTTGTCACCCCTCTAGGGTCACCTCCTCAAAACAACATGGCTTTTCCCCACCCAGATCTCCATTTTTGTAAATACCTTTGGACCTATAAATTTTGTAGGGATGGTTGGTTATCCAAATGTAGTTCCTCAAGAAGTAAGGAAAATACTATAAAAATTCCAAGGAAACAATGCTATAGTTGGTGATCAACATTTAAAGCTTTTTATCAATATGATGGAAGATTTTGAGATTGAACATGAGGATGTGTATATCAAGTCTTTTATCCATACTCTGGAAGAGGATGCAAGGGAATGGTATAAATTTTTCTAGATAACTCTATTGATTCTTGGACTAAGATGAGCAATGCATTTAAATTGCAATATGGTGATAGAACTGACCCTAGGTTTCTTTTGACAGAATTTGAAAACATCAAAAAGAATCCTAATGAGTCAGTACATGATTTCAACACAAGGTTTAACAAGACCTTGAGGATATTTCCTGTTAGGATAAGGCCATGTGATGAATCGTATTTAATTAAATATTTAGATGCATTTGATAAAAAGGCTACTTACTACTTGAGGGACAAAAACCCCGCTAATTTGAGACAGACTTCATTATGGCCTTGCAAATTGAAAACAATTTCAAGGCAATTGGAAAGCCTCAAAAAGAAGAGGATGTAAAGCAAATTAACCCAAATTAACCTCGATGCTAAGACTATTGATTTGGAATAAGTTATGAAGACTTTTGTCGGGTCAAAAGAAATTTCCTACAAACTAGCCTAGGGCCGAGAAAGAAATTAGGCAAAGTTCACAAGGTCAACATAAGCAACAAGGCCAAGACAGGTTCACAAACCACCAAAGATCTGATGATAGAGGCAAGGGACCAGTTGGATTTGGAAATAGGAAGTCCTGAGCCAGGAGAAAAGAACAATACCTAATCCTTTGGCTTCCATAATTCTTTTTGAAGGAGACAGATGTCATTGATTGGTGTGACAGATGTTTCATGCCCCATGCTCCTTGTGAAGAAGATCAACAAGAAGAAGAGGAATATGATGATGATAATGATGATGATGTCTACATGATGGGTTATTCCATGAGCTCACAACAAGGGGAAACTTCAACTGAGGTGATAAGTGCCTGGACTGCTGCCACTTTTTGGGATTACATTCATAGGGTACCTATTCTTCCTCCCTCTCATACTTTAGAAGTAGATACTGTACAAGATTTTGAATTTCCCAATAATGAATTTGAATATTTAAGGGCTTTAATGATAAATAAGTATGATGGAGGCATCCCCTCTGAGGAAGATAGGCAGTTGTTGATGAATGTTGTTGTGGCTCAAGAAAAGGAACACAACACAAGAAGTAAGGTTGTCAAAGGGGTAGGGCCTCAGACCAAGCCAAAAGCTCCCTTACTTTCAAACATTCCTAAGGAGGGCCCTAAGAAAGATACATCTATCAAAATCCCTGTAGTTCCAAACAAAAATCATACCCCTCTTCATGCCCAAGCTATCAAAAGTCTTGTACCACCTAGTGAGTGTGTCAACTTTCCTTCCAATGCCACCTTGCCAAAGTCTTGTCCCTTATGATATTGCCCAAGTCTTGAGTCAGATCAAGATCTCAGTTCTAATTGTTGAGTTGCTTAGGATCCCTGAGCACAAGAAGAGGGCATTGGAGTATTTTGGATTGAAAGAGGAGAATATTTCCCTAGGTAGAAACATAAACATTGTGGAGACCCCACCAGTCATTGAAGAACCAGAAGCACCACCAGCATCAGAAGAGCTAGATGAACCACCTAGGTTTATCTGGGGACATCCTTAGTATAATCTCAACTAAATGTGGATCCATTCTTCACCACTCTAATCATTAAAGACAGATTGCTACACAACTACATGTTTGACTCAAGGGCATCATGCAATGTTATGCCCCTCAAGTCATGAATGAGCCGACATCAAGGTAACAACATCATATGGAAATTTTATTGCTATGGATTCCAGAGAGGTGTCGGGTGGTGGGATGTGTGAAGGGTTTGGTGGTACAACTTGCAGCCTATCCGGTAGGAAGTTGAAGCTTGATATAGTTATTGTTAACTTCCTAACCAGGTGGGGTATGTCTGTTATCTAGAAAATGAGCTGCTAGTGTTGGTGGGAGTTTCCAAATGGACATTTCCTATGCTACCATTCCAATTGAGGGTATCCTTGTCAAGTTGTATGGGGAAAATAAGATGTTGCACCTTATTGAGGATCCCAAAATGCATCCTATGAGGTATTATACACAAGTGTTGATGCAGATAATTTTGTAGGATTTACTAATGGAAAGGAGCACAAGATTGAAGAATGAAAATTCCTCAAACAAACAGGATCTCTTTGGAATTTATTTTTTGATGGAGCTTGATCCAATTTTTGGAATGGTGTTGGTGTTGTTATGATTTCTCCAGGTCAGGATTATTTTTTCCTTCAAACTCAAATTTAAGTGCACTAACAACATTGCTGAGTATGAGGCACTGTTGTTGGGTTTAAAAATTTCTTGGATATATGGTGTCAAAGAAATCATTGTCAAAGGAGACTCATAATTAATAGTAAAACAAGTCAGAAAACTGTATGCCACAAAGAATCAGTGAATGAAACAATACAAGCATGTAGTTTGGGACTTCATTGAGATGTTTGATTCATTCAACATTGTGCATCATGATAGGAAGTTCAACGACTTGGAAGAAAAACTTGTGGTGTTGGGGTCTCATTTTGACAATTGTGCAGTGTCCCCATATTGTGAATATGATGTTGAGGTGTTAACAAGGCCATCTGTACCTAACAATATTAAGCATTGGTAGGTTTTTGATGATGATGCTCAGGTCAGAAGGTTTCTACATAATAAAGAAGAGTTTGTTGATCAAAATATTGATTGGGTACCAATGGTGTGCGTAGTAGAGGATAAAGCAACCTTGTTTGGAAAAGACATCATGCAACTAAAGACTAATACCATTCCCAGAGGGCTGGTTTCTCTTGAGTCCAATTTTGATAATGTTGGCCACATTATTAGTAGATGCATGGCAGCCTCAAGGGATATTAAGGAGCATGACCTTGGCACGAAGGAGAAGCCAAGGAAAATTTGGTTAGGAAACAATATCAACAAGGAGGAGAAGCAGTCCTACATCCAATTGCTGAAAAGGTATCAGGATTACATGGCTTAGACATATTCTAACTAAAAGCATATAGAGAGGACCTATTTCAACATGAGATTCCCTTGAAGTCTAATGCAAAGCCATTCAGTGTAGAAACAGAGGCCAATCAATCCACTATTATCTCTTAATATGCAAGAGGAACTAAAGAAATTGAGAGATGGAGGGATTATTCAACCCACAAGGTATTCTTCTTGGGTTGTAAACCTAATGCAAGTTAGAAACAAGAATGGTGAAATTAGGCTGTGTGTGGATTTCAGAAACTTGAATAGAGCATCAATGAAGGATAATTATCCTTTGTCAAACATGGAAAACATGCTACAGCTAGTGACTGGTTTTGAGCTACTTTCTACCCTAGATGGTTTCTCTGGTTATAACCAAGTTGTGGTGAAGGAATCAGAATGAATTAACACATCCTTTACCACCCCTTGGGGGACATATGTATATGTCAATATTCCCTTTGGTTTGATGAATGCTAGATCCACCTTTCAAAGAGAAATGGACATTACTTTTGTTGGTTACATCAATGATTTTATTTTTGTCTGCCAAGATGATGTAACTTTGTTATCCAGAAGAAAAGTGACCACCGCCGCACTTGGAGAAGATGTTGATAAGATGTAGAGAATATGGCATCTCACCAATCTAAAGAAGTGTCATTTTGGAGTGCAGAAGGAAAAATTTCTTGGTCACATTATGTCACAAGAAGGGGTGATGATTGATCTAGAAAGGGTAGAGGCCATCGCAAAGTCCCAATTCCAAGGACCAAGAAAGGGATTCACTCTTTATTTGGGTAGATAAACTTCATCAGAGGTTCATATAAAATTTTCTCGAGTTAACCATTCGAATCAATTCCATGTTAAAGAAGGACCAAGACATCAAATGGGAGGAGGATTCCATCCAAGATTTCAATAAGATTAAAGAGGCACTAAATCATGCACCTATTCTAAAGCAGCTCCAAATTATAAGAATCTATTTCAACTATTTTCCTTTGCCTTGATAACATTATTACATCCGTCTTGTTGCAGAAAGATGATGAAGGGGATGAGAGGCCAATTTATTTTTTCAAGTAAGGAATCAGTAGGGGCTGAGTTGAAATATACTATTATGGAGAAACAAGTATTTGCCTTAGTAAAAGTAACAAAGGTTTTAGGCCTTATATTCTAAGTTCTAAAAATTTTCTTATGTTCCCCACACCATGGTCAAGGAAATATTATTAGAGATGGAAGTCTCAAGTAAAAGGTGAAGGTGGGTGAACACGTTGCAAGAATATGACATGGATATCCAAACCATGAAGCTGATGAGAGGTTAGGGCTTAGCTAAGCTTATGGCTAAGAGAAACTTGCAAATTATTAAGGTAAATGAGGTGGAAGAAGGTAGGGTATATGTTTTTGAAAAATTGATGAGTTCTGAGTGGTACAAAGATGTAATTTTTTATCTCATACAGTTGAACTACCCTAAGTATTTAAGTAAGAACTAGAAAAGATACCTTAAGTTGGCTTCCCATAAATATGTCATTACTTATTATGGGCTATCTTGGAAGAATCCAGAGGGAGTCCTCTTAAGGTGCATTACTGAAGAAGAAGCCCCCAAGATAATTGCTTATATCTATGGAGGAGTTTGTGGGGGTATTTTTCTGCAAGATTCACAAAGACACACAAGATCCTGAGGAATGGTTATTGGTGGCCAACTCTTTTCAAGGATACAACCTTGTTGGTTATAATATGTGAGAGTTTTCAGCACTTCTCTAGAAGACCGAAAGCTCCAGATCGCCTTTGTAGCATGTATCAATTGAAGATCCATTCAATCAATGGGGAATGGATTTCATTGGTGAAATTTTAGACCCTTCAAGTGTTGGCCATAAGTGGATTCTTGTAGCCACTGATTACTTTACTAAATGGGTGGAGGAAATCCCCACCAAGAAGGCAACATACCAAGTTGTCATGGATTTTCTGTTGAACCATATCATCTGCAAGTTTGGGGTGCCAGTCAAGATTGTTGTTGACAATGCCATGAGCTTTAGAGCTAAAACCTTGGTAGTAATGTACAAATAATATGGGGTCAACTTGACATATCCATCTACATACAATCCCCAAGGAAATGGACAAGATGAGTCTAGTAATAAAAACTCGCAAAGATTATCACAAGAACCTTAGAACCGAACAAGAGAAAATGGGGTGAATAGTTGAAGTTTTTTTTTTTGGGCTGATAGGATCACTGTTAAAAGAGCCATTGGAAGATTTCCATTTGAGTTGGTGTATGGATCTCAGGCCCTACTGCCCCTGCATACACAATTATCTTCATATCAGTTCATTCAACAACTGGAGGACTAAGAAGTAAGTCCTTATGATGCTCGCATTAACTAGATTGTTGAACTTGATGAAGAAAGGAGGGAATCCCACCAGAGGCATGTAAAGTTCAGAGAAAAGCTAAAGAATTTATTTGACAAGAAGGTCACTCCTAGAGCTTTCAATGTTAGAGATCTTGTGTTGCTATGGGATAGTAGGCATGAAGATAAGGGCAAGCATGGAAAGTTTGACTCATTATGGATGGGCCCTTACTCCATTGATATTAGAATTGGTGAGCATACCTTCTTCTTGAAGGATTTGGATGGTGGGTTACTTGAATTTCCTGTTAATGGTAGGCATTTGAAGAATTTCTTGGATTGATTCCCCAGAATCAAGGTGAACATATTTTGTACAGTGTATAGTTTGTTGTTTGTTTCTTGTCTTTTGTGTTTTCACTCACTTTGGTCCTTGGTGACCTATTTTTGCTAGTTTCTCCATTGTTTTTTAAATGAAGGCTCTATTTCCCTACTCTCCAAGATGAATCCTTTCACCAATGGATATTTTGGCACTTGGTCTACCTTTATTCTTGTGGCACTCGCAGGGAGTGCCCATCCCCGAGTCAGAGCCAATGTTGGTGCTCAAATTTGTTTTTCCCCATTTTAAATGCTTCAAGTTGTTTGCAAAATCCATTGTCATGTCCCTCCTTGAAAAATTCTCTCGAGTCTGCCTTGTTTTTGCCCCAATTTCTTCAAAATCCAATGGCCTTGCCATTTTTCCTATTTTTCCCAACCATGGAAGCTTGAAAATGGTTAATCTATATTTGTATGCCTTTGAAAATCTAAATCCATGGTCAAAAATATGCTCAGAATCATGATTCACTTGTTTTTGTTTCAAAATAATTTTGATTCTTAGCAAAAATCGGAGTTCTCGGTGTGAATGGTGTTTTTCCGTATTTTGACACCTAACAGGCATCTTTTTTCTATCAAATTTAGTCCTCGGTGTTCGGTAGTCACGTGGCTTCTTTTGGTTGGTCAAGGGACAGCGAGAAAATGCTTTAACTTATCACTTTTTTATTTTTGGCAAAAAGGGAAATTTGGTCCAATGGCTCCACTCAATTCTGATTGGTTCTTTTGGTGTTTATGTGGCTTTGTCTGATTGGATGGGGCGTGGCGGGTCTATTTTTGAACTTGTTCTTTTTGGCTACTTTGGAAAAAAATTTGAACCCACCTGTGGCCCCACCAGGCTCTGATTGGAGAAAATTTAAGAGGCAGGGAAAAGTCTCACTTTGACCCCGCAGGAGGACACGTGGCAAAGCTAATGGCAGAGATACAGCCTTCGGAGGTAAGTTGGATGTTTTTCCCCTTTGGAAAAATGGAGTAAAATTCTAAAGTGGAAGCGCACCCTTGCCAAATCATTTTTAAATCCTTAAGGTTTTTGAAGGAGTGCCGCAATGACACGTGGTGAGCCTGTGCTCATTCAAGGTCTCAACTTTTGGGGATCATCTCAAGATGCACCATTGTGACATGTGGTAGTTTGAAAAGTCAAAGAGGCAGGGAAGCGGACCATCGAAGGAAAATTGGATTTTTTTCCTTTTACATCAAAAGGATTAAAATCTCAAAATGGCCCGCAAGCCCGACAATGGAAAAATTCAAAGCTTTCTCCAAATAACTAAGAGGTGTGGACTCTTGAGGGAAATTTGGAAAAATTTCCTTTTGGGAGAAAAAGTTAAAAATGAAAAGGGAAGCGCGGTTCCACTGGGACCCACATTGGGACACATGTCGCTCATTTTTAAAGGGTGAAACTACGGGGAAAACTTTGAAAAATTTCCATTTTTCAAAAAGGAAGTAAAATGGCAGAATTTGGCCATGGTTCCACTAGGACCCACCTTAGGACATGTGTCAGGCTCATTTCCCAAGGGTGGAAGTGTGGAACAAAATGGATATTTTTCCATTTTTCCAAAAGGTTGTAAAAATTCAAAGGAAGCCCCGAGCCTGTTTTAAAGTTGAATCTTCCATGTTGATAGCCCAAATTCATAGCAAAGATCAACGGCAACTGTGAGTCTGAAATCTGATTTTCCTCCATTTTACTGAAACATGCCTGGAAGTGTGAGTCTTCATGATTTCTTGGTATTTCCTACATGCCAAATAGATAGGGGAGTTAATTTTGATATCTAAGTTTGGTGGGAGAGATCTGAGACATTTTTCACAATTAAAATAGTTTGAATCTCGGGCTTGAACTATTTTTCCATTTTTCTTCTCCCGAGCACGCAAGGAACCAGATTTGACAGATTATGGGAGGAAGTGGTTGGTGAGTTGAAGGAGGAGTGTTCTACCAAATGAAGGAGTTAAATGCTAATATTTTTGAAGAGATCTAACCCATGAGCACTGACAAATTTTCTAGATCCGATTCGGGAATCACAATCGAAATCATGGCGAGCAATGGTACATTTAATGTTTTTGTCTTTTGGGGAAAAAGGGGTCTTTTGTAAATGTTATAAATGGAAAAAAATTTCATGCTAAGTGTTAGAGGTTGGAGTGTTAGAGGTCAAAGAAAATTCCCAAGAGGAAAATTTGACAAATCCTGTCTTTTAAGAAGCCATCCGAGAAGCTTGTATATTTATTTTGTATTAAGTTTGATCGTGTCAAGGTGGTTGCAAGTGTTAAGCCATTGATGCTTTGAGATTGTTCTCAAACTTTCCCTGTTGATAAATTTAATGAAACTCAAGTTATTCTTTGTTGATATTGAAACAAAATGTGTTGGTTTTATCTTTGAGTGTATGCAAATAGTTTCTCTTGTTCCTATTGCAATCTTATACTAAAATCTATTCCAATCACACAGGTCTCAATCCTTGTGATAGTTCAGTGGCATCTTTAATTTCATTTCTCGGAAGAGCATTCATGTGGGAGTGAAATAAACGATTTAAAATCACTTTTCCTTCATCTATTTGATAGAGATTGTTTGTAAACCTCTGGGTGTACCTCAGGCATGGTTTGGCTTAGATCTTGATGCTTTGTTGGGTCTTTCCAACTTTAGCCTTCATGTTAGAGTCTCATAGATTTTATGAAAAAGAGATAATTTAGGCCTCCATTGAAGCACATATTTTGGTTAAAGGAACACATTAACTACTGTAAAAACATTCTGCTACTTGAGCCTTCAATGTTTGTAGAAACTCTCAAAGATTTTTTATAATCAACTTTATCCTGCTTCACCTCCTACCAAAATTTATTTAAAAATAACTAATCCTATCTGTTGGTACCCAATTTTTTTCTCCTTTTCAAGCCAAGAAGCAACACTGATTAAATATGGAGCTTAGATGCAGCCAGATCATAAATATATGTTGTTTTGTAGCTAGGAGGAGGTCTGATTGTCCCATTGTTACTTGGATTTATGGAGATATGGGTAGCACCTTAAAAGGGTATTATCTTATCCTAACTATTTTAGGTTTTTCATTTCAACCAAGGTAAGAGAACCTATTTTGTAACCTTTGTTATTCGAAAGTAGATATAAGTACCCTTCCTTTGCATAAATTTTGTAGAGAAGACCTTGGGAAAATATGATCAACACACTAGACCTAGCTCTCGAGTTTTGTCACTTCCGATCATGGGATACTTTCACAACAAGGCAAAGGTTACTAAAGACATTTGAGACCTTGATCTATCCTGCATACTTTGGCAAATGGATTTTGGTCTTATGTGGGTATACAGAGTAGAACAGGGGTAGTATGGATGGGATTGGATGTTTTTAAATAGATTTTGGTGGGAGGGGAGACAGGATGAACTTGACTCACCAGATCCTTGAGAGCTTATGCAAAATGGAAGGATTCCAGCCAACAAAAAATGCCACAAAAGCTAGAAATGTTTCTTCAACTAGAATATGTGCCTAAATGGAGGCCCAAATTAGCACTCTTTCACATAACCTATGGGATTCTATCACGAATCCTCAAGTAAAAAAACCCAATAAAGCACCAAGATTCAAATCAAACCACGCCTGAGGTACACCCAGAGGCTTACAGATAAAATTTGTCAACAAAATGAAATAAAAGTGATTTTAAACCATTTATCTCACTCCTAGATGAAGGATCTTCTAAGAAATGAAATTCCAAATGCAACTAAACTATCACAAGGATTGAGACCTATGTGATTAGACTAGATGTTGATACAAGATTGCAATAGAAACAAGAAAAACTATTTGCATGCATTGAGAGATGAAATAAATACACTTTACTCAACATTAACATAGAATAACTCAAGTTTTATCAAATTTATCAAGAAGGGAGAGTTTCAAGAAAAATCTCAAATCTTGTCAATGGTTGTACACTTGCAACCACCTTGACACGATTGGATCTATGGAAAGAGAGATATACAGATTCTTAGACGGCTCCTCAAAAGGGATGGGCTTTGTCACGATTTTAATGCTAGAAAAATTAATCTATAACTTTTCCAAAAACTCCCAACCATTTGCACAAAAACTTTGTGCCATTTAAAGCATTTACATCAGATCCCCTTCTCCCCAAAAGATGAAAATGTTTAATGCACTTATGTTTGCCATGATTCTTTCGTGATTATCATAATCAAATCTACAAGAAGTATCCAGTGCTCGAGGGGCTAGATTTCATCGAATGCCTCGCACATTCAACTCCTTGCTCTCCTGTAGATCACTCTTCCTTCAATTTTCCAACCACTTTCTCCCCTCATTTATCAAATCTTGCTCCTTGCGTGATTGGGAGAAGAAAAATAGAAAATATAATCAGCACGAATGTCGAGACCATTTTAATGGCAAAAGACACCTTCCGAGATCTTCCCACCAAACTTCGGATATCAACATTAACTTCCTTCTTTGTTTGGCGTGTAGAAAAAACCAAGAAATCATGAAAACTTGCACTTACAGGACATGTTGCGAGAGAAATAGAGGGAAAATCGATTTTGAATCTTAGTGTCATCGTTGATCTTTACTTTGAATTTGGGTCATCCACATGGAAGTTTTAAACTTAAAAATAGACCCGAGGGCTTCCTCCAACTTTTTACAACTTTTGGGAAAATGTCATATTTTTGCTCTGCATCTCTACCCTTGGGAAATGATCCCTTCACGTGTCCTAGGGTGGGCCCAAGTAGAACCGTGGCCAAATTATGCCATTTCACTCCCTTTTGGAAAAAGGAAAATTTTCCAAGTTTTCCCCACAACTCTGCCCTTGAAAAATGGGCCTGACACATGTCCAAAGATGATTGTAGTGGAACCGCACTTCCCTTTTTACTTTTGACCCCCTTTTTCCCAAAAGGAAATTTTTCCAAATTTCCCCCGAAATTCCGCACCCCCACCGTTGACCGGAGCAAGCTCGACCCTTTCTTTATCAGGCTTGTGGGCCATTTTGATGTTTTTAGCCATTTTCATGTTTAAGGAGCAAAATCCAAATTGTCGCCGATGGTCTACCTCCCCGCCCCTTTGACTTTTCAACTTGCCATGCATGTCATCACGGTTCACCTTGAGATGGTCCCAAAATTTTAAAATTTGAATGAACACGGATCACCACGTGTCCTACTCTAGCTAATTTTTTTGAATGCTTGAAGCTCAGCGGAAGGCACCACGTGTCATGCTCTGAGGAAATATCCTTTGGTTGTTGAAAGGTCTAAGTAAAATACAAAGTGAGCGGAGGCCTCCACGTGTCATCCCAGTGCTTCTTTAAAATAAAACTTAAGGTTCGGCCCCTGAACATGTGCAGTTCCTCCACATGTCTCCATGGTGCTATTTCAAAATGGCTCCCAAAGAGGAAACCTTGATTAAGCGCGAGCTCGCTCATGTGTCCTCTGCGGGATCAAAGTGAGACTTTTTCCTCCTTAAAATTTTCTCCAATCGAGCTCCAGGGGTAGCGAGGTGAGTCCAAACTTTTTCCAAAGTATCCAAAAATAATAAGTTCAAAAATAGACCCACCACGCCCCATCCAATTAGAAGAAGCCACACAGGCACCAAAAGAATCAATCAAACACAAGCGGGCTACGGGACCAAATTTACCTTTTTTCCAAAAATCAAAAAGTGATAAGTTAAAGCATTCACCTGCCACCCCCTGACCAACCAAAGGAATCCACTTGACCAATGAACACCGAGGAATAATTTTGACAGAAAAAGACACCTGTTAGGCCATCAAAACACGAAATTCACCACTTATGCTCAAAACCTGATTTTTGCTAAGGATGAAAACTTTTTTGAAAAAATACTATGTGGATCATGGTTCCGAGCATCTTTTGACCATGAATTTAGATTTTCAAAAGCATACAAATATAAATCGATCATTTCCGAGCTTCCATGGTAGAGGGAAACAATAAAAATGGCAATGCTCGCAGATCGAGGAAAACTAGGGAAAAATGGTGAGAGGTCAAAATGAAAACCAACATCGGCTCGATTGGGGATGGGCACTCCTATGAGTGCCACAAAATAAAAAGTAGACCAAGTGCCAAAACCATCCATTGGGAAAAGGGTTTAGTTTACAAAGTAGAGGAATAGAGCCATCTTCAAAAACAAACAGAGAAAACTAGCAAAAATAGGTCACAGAGGACTAGAAACGAGAAAAATCACAAAAAAACAACAAACAAACAACAAACTATACACTATAAAAGGATTTTCTTGATCCTGGGAATCAATCCGAGAACTCTTCAAATTTCTTCCATTAACAGTAGCTCAAGCAATTCACCATAAAAATCCTTCAAGAAGAAGGTATGCTCCCGATTCGATGTCAATAAAGTAAGGGCCCATCCATAATGAGTCAAAATTTCCATGCTTGCCCTTATCCTCTTGTCTCGCTATCCCATACTAGTACAAGAACACCAACATTGAAAACTGTGGGAGTGAACTTCTTGTGAAATAAATTCTTCGATTTCTCTCCAAATTTTACATGCCTCGGTGGTATGCTCTCCTCTCTTCATCAAGATGAACAATCTGGTTAATGTGAGCATCATAAGGATCTACCTCCTAATCTTCCAAATATTGCATAAATTGATATGAAGACAGATTGCATATGAAGAGGAAGTAGAGCCCGAGTCTCATATACCATATCAAATGGACTATTTCCAGTGACCCTCTTGACAGTGATCCTATCTCGCCCAATAGAAAACTTCAACTATTCACCCCACTTTCTCTTGTTACTCGCTATAATGTTCTTGATGATCTTCAACAAATTTTTGGTACTATACTCATCTTGTCCATTTCCTTAGGGATTGTAATTGGAGGCATATGTCAAGTTAATCCCATACTCCTTGCACATTGCCACTAAAGGTTTGGTTCTAAAGCTCATGGCATTATCAACTACAATCTTTATTGGCACCCCAAACCTGCGGCAGATGATATTGTTCAACATGAAATCCATGACAACTCAAGGTGTGTTTCCTTCTTGGTGGGATTTCCTCCACCCACTTAATAAAATAATCGATTCTACAAGAATACACTTAGGTCCAACACTTGAAGGGTCTGAAATCTCACCAATGAAATTGATTCCCCATTGGTTGAATGGAGCTTCAATTGATACAGTGCCGCAAAGGAAGGGAGCCCAAAGTTTTTAGTCTTCTAGAGAAGCACTGGCAACTTTCACATCTTCTAACCAACAAAGTTGTATCCTTGAAAAGAGTTAGCCACCAATAACTAGCCCTCAGGATCTTGTGTGTTGTGACTCTTGCAAGAAAGCGCCCCCCACAAAATCCTCCATGGAGATCAGCAATTATCTTGGGGACTTCTTCTTCAATAATGCACCTCAAGAGGACTCCCTCTGGATTCTTCCAAGCTAGCCCATAATCAGTAATGACATATTTCTGGGATCCAACTTAAGGGCTCTTTTTTGGTTCTTACTTAAATGCTCGGGAAGTTCGGATGTCTGAGATAAAAATATATATCTTTGTACCACTCATAATTCATCAATGTTTGAAAAACATCTACCCTACTTTCTTCTACCTCATTTACCTCAATAGTTTACAAGGTGCTCTCACCATAAGCTTAGCCAAGTCTAAACCTCTTACCACTTTCATGGTTTGGTTTTCCATGTCATATTCTTGCAACTTGTTCACCCATCTACACCTCTTACTTGAGACTTCCATCTCTCGATAAGATTTCCTTGACCATGGTGTGGGGAACATAAGCAACAATTTTAGAACTTAGAATATAAGGCCGAAAAATTTTGTTGCTTTAACCAAGGCAAATGCCTTCTTTTCCATGATAG
This sequence comes from Taxus wallichiana var. yunnanensis, assembly GCA_018340775.1. NCBI lineage: Eukaryota > Viridiplantae > Streptophyta > Pinopsida > Cupressales > Taxaceae > Taxus > Taxus wallichiana. Next base: position 341,243,479 of record CM031237.1, read on the forward strand.
TGTACTTAAGCTCAGCCCCCTGTAAGGCCTTACCGAAAAAGGAAATAGTCCTCTTAGCTCCTTCATCATCCTTCTGTAGCAGGATAGAATCAATAGTGTTCTTTGACGCAAAGGAGAACAATTGGAAAGGCTTTTTATAATTTGGAGCTTCCGAATGGGTGCATGCTTCAAAGCCTCCTTAATCCCATTCAAAGCTTGGATGACATCCTCCTCCCATTTGATGACATGGTCTTTCTTCAACATGTAAGTGATTGCAATGGTTAACTCAAAGAAAGTTTGATATGAATCTTCTAATGAATTTTATTTTCCCAAAGAAGGACTAAAATTCTTTCTTGGTCTTCGAGATTGGGACCTTGCTGATGGCCTCTACTCTTTCTGGATCAATCATCACTCCTTCTTGTGACACTATGTGACCAAGAAATTTTGCCTTCTACACTCCAAAATGGCACTTCTTTGGATTAAGTGAAATTCCATACTCTCTACATCTTATCAACATCTTCTCCAAGTGTAGCAGGTGATCACTTCTCTTCCTAGAAAATACAGTTACATCATCTTGATAAACTGCAATAAACTTGTTGATGTAACTAGCAAAAGCAACATCCATTGCTCTTTGAAAGGTGGCTCTAGCATTCATCAAACCAAAGGGCGTCCCGACATAGACATAGGTACCCCAAGGTGTAGTAAAGGATGTTTTAATCCTTTTGATTACTTTACCACAACTTGGTTATAACCAGAGAAACCATCCAGGTGGAAAGCAATTCCAGAACTAGTCACTAGCTGCAGCATGTTCTCCATATTTGGTAAAGGATAATTATCCTTCATTGATGCTCTATTAAGATTCCTGAAGTCCACACATAGCCTGATGTCACCATTCTTATTTCTGACTGGTACTAGGTTGGAAACCCAAGAGGAATACCTTATGGGCTGGATAATCCCTCCATCTCTTAGCTTCTTCAATTCTTCTTGCATTTTGAGGGATAAGAGTGGATTGATGGGCCTCTGTTTCTACCTAAAAGTTTTTGCATTAGACTCTAAGGGAATCTCATGTTGAAACAAGTCCTCTCTATATGCTTTTAGTTTAGAATAGGTCCAAGCCATGCAATCTTGGTAATTTTTCAACAACTGGATGTAGGACTACTTCTCCTCCTTACTGAGGTTGTTGCCTAACCAAATTTTCCTTGCCTTCTCCTTTGTGCCAAGGTCATTCTCCTCAATATCCCTTGAGGCTGTTATGCAATTGTTAACAATGCAATCAACATTATCAAAATTGGAATCAAGAGCAACCAACCCTCTAGGAATGGTATTGCTTTTTAGCTAGATGATGCCCTTGCCAAACAATTTTTCTTTTTCTTTTGAGTACAAAGCATTGGTTCCAAATCAATGCACTTTGATAAGCAAACTCTCCCCTATTCTAATGCAATCATCCGATCTGAGCATCATCATCAAATATCTACCAATGCTTAACATTATCAGGGATAGAAGGTCTTATCAACACCTCCAACTCATATTCACAAAATGGGGACATTGTGCAACTATCAAACCGCGACCCTAGCACTACAAGTTTGCCTACCAAGTCATTGAATTTCCTATCATGTTGCACAATGTTGAATGAATCAAACATCTCAATGAAATCCCAAAGTACATGCTTGTACTACTTCATTCACTGAATCTTTATGGCATATAGATTTCTGACTTATTTTACTATTAGTTCTGAGTCTCCTTTGACAATGATGTCCTTGACAACATATTTCCAAGTAATTCTTAAACCCAACAGTAATGCCTCATACTCAGTAATGTTTTTGGTGCACTCAAAGTTGAGCTTGAAGGAAAAAACAAATTTTTTCTTACCAGAGAAAGTAGAACAACACCGACACCATTCCCAAACTTGAAGAAAGCTCCATCAAACAATAGATTCCAAGGGAATCCTATATGTTCAAGACACTTGCATTCTTCAATCTTGTGCTACTTTCCATAATCAAATCCCACAAAGTTATCTGCATCAACACTTGTGTATAATACCTCATAGGAGGCATTGTTGGGATTCTCAATAAGGTGCAACATTTTATTTTCCCCATATAACTTAACAAGGCTACCCTCAACCGGAATGGTGGCATAGGACATGTCCATTTGGACACTTCCACCAACACTAACACCAATTTTTTAGATAATAACATACCCCATTTGGTGGGTAGTCAACAATAACTACATCAAGCTTTAAATTTCTTCTTGGATAGGCTGCAAGTTGTACCACTAGACCATTCACACATCCCACCAAAGGGCACCTCTCTGAATCCATAATAGTGCACTTCTCATAGTCTTCTTTCACTTTGATGTTTAGCTCATTCATGACTTCCAAAGGCTTGACATTGCATGATGCCCTTGATTCAAACATGTAGTTGTGCAATAGTTTGTCCTTGATGATCAAAGTGGTGAAGAATGGATCCACATTCATCTAAGAGTCCACCAAGGATGTCCCAAGTAAACCTCAGGTGGTTTATCTAGCTCTTCTGATGTTGGTGGTGCTTCTGGTTCTTCAATGACTGGTGGGGTCTCCATGATGTTTATGTTTCTACCTAGGGCATTCTTCTCTTCTTTCAACCCCAAGTATTCAAATGCTCTCTTTTTGTTCTCGTGGATCCTAAGCAACTCAACAATTGGAATGATACTTTGATTTAACTTGGGACTTTATAAATATCATATGGGGCATTCCTTGGTAGGGAAATGTTGGAAAAAAATCCAATACACTCATTGTAAATAGGGATGGAAGCCTGAAAGTTATATTAATTAGAATCAACCAAAAACATAGAAGCATGCTGCAATATATATATGTATTACACAGCCGGGATACAAACAAAAGAGAAGTTGCAACAATGCAACAGCAAAACTAAAATACATTAGCTTCCAAATATTATCCCTAGAATCACATAAATTGTTATAATAATTATAACAATTATCCCTATGAAACAAAAAGATAAATATGATTTTAAAACCATATAAACACATACAATAACCATATAATATTATTATTTAATTGATAAGATTAATTAAATAATTAATCATATAATGCATAATCAATTCCTAACATTCCCCCTTAATTATGCATTGTCTCAAGGGATAAGGAGAGAACCTCTCTGAACAACTCGAACTTGTCACATGCAAGTGACTTCGTTAAGATATCTCTCATTGTTCAACCTGCTCGACAATATTGAAGCTTTGAATGTTTTGCTTCATACATGTTTGCATATGAAATGAACTTGTACCTCAAAGTGCTTTGTTCTCTCATGAAAAAATAGATTGCGAACAAATTTGAGAACACCTTCATTTTCAACATACATGGTGGTTAGTTTTCTTGTGGTATTCTAAGTCCTTCTAGTATGCGACGTAGCCAAATCGCTTCACAAACAGCTTCTCTTGCATAACGATACTAAACTTCTATGGAAGAGTGTGAAACAAAGTGTTGTTTCTTACTTGCCCCATGATATTGGTCCAAATCCCATAAATAATACAAATCCAGTAGATTTTCTATAATCAATGTTACCTGCATGATCGAATCTTAATATCTAGTCACGAAGAAGTTTTTGTTCGTCTTTTATTCTAAACCAAGATCTACTGATCCTTTGAGGTATCTCAAAATGTTCCTTATTGCTTTCCAATAAAAAAACTTTGGGTTCCCGAATGAACCTGGATAGATAGCTCACCGCAAAGCCGATATCCGGTCTAGTGTAGGTCAAGTAAATGAGACTCCCAATCAGTGCCAATAGAGAGTGGCACTTACCTCAACAAATGGATCAGAATGAGATAATTGTAATCTGTTCTCCATAGGTGTAGCAATTGGTGTGTAATCCATCATCCTAAATTTATCAAGTGTAGTCTTGGTATATTTCATCATAGAAACAAAAATATGATTCTCTTTCTACCATACTTCTAATCCAAGACAATAGTGCATCAGCTTGAGATCGGTCATGTTGAACGATCGATTAAGATCTTTCTTCATTGCATTGATCATCCTCATTGAACTTCCAGTGATGACTAGATCATCGACATAGACAATGACAATGACAATCTCCCCCCCTTTCTTTTTGAGGTAAAGATTGGGATCGTATGGATTTCTAACAAATCCACATTGTACGAGATGCTCATCAATATTGATGTACCATGCCCGAGGTGCCTGTTTGATTCCATACGATATTTCCCAGTCTACATACCTTTGTTTCTTAACTAGGTACTACATATCCCTCAGTTGATTCATGTAGACTACTTCCTATAAATCTCCATTTAGGAAGGCACTTTTTATGCCCATTTGGCGGACTTTCCATCCAAATTGAGCAACTAGAGAAAAGATCATCCCGATCGCTTTTGATCTTAGATGTGGGAGAAAATGTCTCCTCATAATCAATACCTTATTTTTGTGCATACCCTTTTGCTACAAGTCTCACTTTACTTTATACTTGTCCACCGTCCCATCCGCTTTGTACTTTGTTTTAAATATCCATCTCGCATCCAATGGGTTTCTTTCTTGGTGGAATATCGACAAGTTGCCAAGTGTTATTCTTCATCACTAATTGATATTCGGAATCCATGGCATCTTTCCAATCTTTTGACTATAGGGATTCCCTGGACTATAAAAGCTCATCGATTCAATAACACTACTCATCAAAGAAAAGTTAACTTCTTCTCTTGCTCTATCGAGTCTCGTGGTCCAAGGGTGGATGTATCCGATGAAGCATCCATTCTTGCATCTTGTAATGTGATTATACACCACTTGGGCATACATTGAACTATTCCTCGTGGGTTTTGGTTCTATCCGATCAATACCGTCATCCTCATCATCACTTTCATCTTCTTAGGGAACATTAACTTCAATTTTTACAATAGGTGAAAATTCTACATCTTATGAGTCCTGGAGAAGGAGTTTCTTCTTCCTTCTTGTCAAAAAATCAACATCTCTGCTGGTGTAGAATTTTCTGGTCTTAGGATCCATCAATCTATACCCAAGATTCTCTTCATTATACCCAATGAAAATGAGTTTTTGTGACTTCATGTCCAATTTCTTTATGTTCTGTTTGGGTATGTGCATGCTTGTTTTGCACCCAAATACTCGAGATGTGCAATAAATGGTTTCCATTTTGACCATTCTTCTTGTGGTATTACTTCGTCAAGAGCAACAAAGAGCACTATCTTTCAAAAATACACTCACTGTCTTTGTTATTTCTTCCTGCAATGTCTTTTCAAGTCCGGAATCATCGATCATGCATCGCACCATTTCCATGATAGTATGATTTCTTCTCTCAACAACACCATTTTGTTTTGGTGTGTGTTGAGGAGGCATTTGTCGACGAATCCCATGAGTTTGTAGGTAGTCTCTAAACTCATCGCTGGTGAATTCTCCCACTCGATTTCAGCAGAGATCTCTCGATGTGATGACCGCTTTGTCATCAATTGCTACTTTGAACTTTTTGAAGGTTTCAAACACTTCACTTTTCTTGCAAAGACAAAAAATCCACATTTTTCTCGAATAATCGTCAACACAAAGCATGAAGTACTAGAATCTAGAACTGAATTGGTTACATCGAACCGAAAAGATCGGTATGAACCAGGTCAAGTTTACCATGAGCTCAAAATGTACTCCTCTGGAATGAAGCTCTGTGTTGTTTTCCTGCTAGGCAGTGAGGACACTTATTTGTATCCTTCTAAAGAGATGGTAGCCCATGTACCATATTACGCCGGAAAAGTGTTTCGAGATAATTGAAACTTACATGACCAAATATATCATGCCACAATTGTTCTGAGGTGGAGTTCTTAGCCACAAGTGTTTGATCATCTATGTGAAAAAATCAAGTTGGAACATGCATCCCCCATTGGAGGATTTTGTAATTATTTTTGAGCCTCTTGATTTGTCTCGAATCAAACATGTTTTCTTAGAAGATTGACTATCAAAGTAAATTTTTAGGTTGTGATATAGGAGTTGACTGACTTAAAGAAGATTCTTAGTCAACCCAGGGACATATAGGACATCTGATAGTCTACATTTGCATGAACCAAGGAGTAGAGAAATGTTCCCAATCCCCTGAACTATATATGAAGAATCATCTCCCAACAAAACATGATTTTTTGATGGCGTGTACTTCATTGAAATAAATCAGTCTCGTGGTTGGTCATATGTCAAGTGGCCCCTGAATCAACATACCAAACATCACTAGATGACGTGGATGGTTCACTTGATCGAGTAGTGAATAAGTAGTCTTCATTATCTCGATCATTCTTCTTGTTGCTCAACAATATTTCCTTGCGATGGCGTATTTTTTCCATTTCCCTTTTTCTTCCCTTGATTGTAGTTAGAATGTCCCTTGTTAGATTGTTGTGGAGGTCCAGAGTTGCTTGATGAACCTTTCTTGTAAGTATTATACCAACAATCTTGTAGGTTATGTCCTCTTTTGCAGATTGGACATTGCTTCTTTTGTTGTCTATCCCCTTGATATTGATTTTGATTTTGGGACTTTTGATAGGAATTAGGTTTTCCTTTACCTTTTCCTTTCCATTTTTGATGTGAAGACAATTCCTGCTCCTCTTCATCATCCTTATTGTGCATTGCTTCCTCTTGTTGTAGTAAGTTTACCAATTTGTCAAAACTAACTGTCGTATCTGACAAGTTTAGTGTTGTTACAAAAATACGGTATGAAGAAGGGAGTGATCTTAGAATAATGGGAATGAGATCATCATCTTTGATCACTTCTCCTAGGGCTAGAAGTGAAGCCCTCAACTCTGCAACTCTTCTTAGGAAAGCTTTTATTTTTTCATTTTGCTTGAACTTCAATGTGTGTAATGGATCTACAAATTCAAGATAACATTCTTGTTCTTGGACTCATATACTGCTCTTAAATTATCCCACGCTTCTTTGGATATTTTGGAATCTTGAATGTGGGGTTGCACATTGTCAGACACTCCAAACAAGATGATGAGTTTGGCCTTCCGGTCTCCTTTATAAAATTGCCATTGTTGTGTTTTATCGCAGTTAATCTGGTTAGAGTACAATTCACAAGAGCTAAATTTCTTCAAACTCAAGTTGTGTCTTGATTTTTGTCTTCCATGCAACATAGTTGTTTCCTTTGAGTAGTTGTGAATCCGGAAGAAAAAAATTGGGGGCATTAGTACCCATTTTGTAGAGATCACTGACAGGGTTTGTCTCTTATCACTCCAAGTATAAGGTCTCCCAATCTATATACCGTCAGTCCGATATACCGAACCTTTCTATATACGCGCCCTTCTGATATACCTAGTGGTACATGGAAGAAGCTCACACTTTCTATATACCCAGAGGTACGTGAAATAGGTGTTAACGTACGTGAAAGAATTCAATACATGGTACCAAGATAGTATTGATGGGGTTTATGTGATTATTGACACCAGCTCAAAGAAATATCCTCATACGCATGCGTAACTTTGCTATATACTCAGATAACTTCTTAGTCTGGATTTATGTCGTGTAATCGTTCACAGATGGATGGGAAGGCTCATAGTGTGTGCACTGTGACCTTATTACTCCCCGTTGATTTAAAGGGTCGATTCCTAGACAACATTGTTACATATATATTAGGCATTAAGTACAGTAGTAGTTGCGATGGCTTTACCCATAAGTGCTTCCTAGATGCACCATCTATACCAAATGCTGCGAATGAGATCTAGGATCTCGTGAGTGTTACATAACCAATTTTTAGCTATTTTTATTACAATTCTACTAGTTTATAAGCAGTTACAAAGTTTGTAGTTGACTATGGCAACTTGTAAATTAGTACAATATAATGCAATATACAAATTACATTCAAAAATATGGAAAAATGAATGGCAGCAAATTTTTTTGTTTTGTGGGCCCTAGTGGCCTCCGGAGCCCAAAATGACCTATTATGCTAAAAAATTGCAAAATATAGCTAAAAATGCAATTTTTGGATAGGCCTCCTTTAGAAAAAAATGTCCAAAATGAGAAACACGTTGAATGGGAGAAAAATATTTACCCTAAATTAGGGATTTCTCCACTAAATTTAGTTAGTTATAACTAAATTTGAATTTTTACTAAATTTAGTGGTTCCACCAAATATTCCGCCAAATTTGAAAAAGCAAGTTGGGGGTGGGATTTGAACCATGCACCTCCCACTTCTAAGGCTTTCTCTCTAACCGCCTTGGCTCTTATGAGTGCTTGACATAGAAATGAACAAAATTGTATTTAATAAAAGGTAAAACCAACTAACCGTGCAAAATGGTGACTTGGCAGAGACTCCACGTGGTTTTGAAATAGAGGAAGTTGATTTAGGGATTTTCTTTACATGATAAGAGGATCTGAAACGTTTTTATTTATCTCTTTGCCACTTTTTTGATGAAAACGCCTTTGCATGTGATTTCTTTTGCTCCTCGCCCACCGTTTTTTAATTATCACCATGGTTTGTAATTATTTGATCATTTTTTTTTGATAGGGATGTGTGGAGGTGGAGAAGCAAAGGAGAAAGAAATAGAGAGGTGGTTGTAAGGTTGTAGGTGTCGATGGAGATATATTTGTTGTTGCTTAGCTTTTGTTCGCTATTTTTTGTATTTATTTGTAGGTCAAGCCTCTATTTTTTGTTGATGTCGTGCTAATGCTCAGGCTCATGGTGAAAGGCTCATTGCTAATGAAATTCATGTCTCTGCTTCAATAAAACACTACCGCATGTGTATACGTTCCACTATTTTTTTACTATTCGATCTACCTTTTTATATGTAGGAGGCGGATCCATTGCGAGGGTGCGGGGTCATGAGTAGATTTCATGTGGATGGGTGTAGATGATGCCTCAACCACTTATATTTTTGCACAGGACAAAAGACTACTTTTGGAAGAATAGTTTCCAGGATGATATGTATTGATCTTTTCCATTTTTTTATCAAGGAGACTGTCCGAGTAAGGCAGGGGCTTGGTCAGTGCAAAACAAGACTCATCCAATGTTCACAGTGATAGCTCCTATGTCAATGAGTTACCTGGTCTGGATGCAATTCAGACAGACTTGATGAATAGCTCTCTTAAGAGCTCTATGTTCTTCAAATGAGACACAATCCCCTCCAAATGTAGCAGGGATGCTAAATTCAGTAGAAACTAAACTGACTTCCGAATTTAGATGCAAAACCCCTAATGGGGAGAAAAATAAAAATTTTATTTTTTAATTTTTAATACTCAGAATAAATTTTGCACGGTGCTAGGTGCACTAAAGGTAAAAAAAATTTTACGTTCCAAACACCTAGAACGAACAAGAGGATGTGAGGAGGCAGGGATGGGGCTGGGAGGTTGCAGGAGGCTGCACAGGCTCTCTGATGCTGCAAACACTTCTCCAAAACTCCTCTATCTCAGCTGCTCTCTCTCTCCACACCTTCACAGGTCCAGATTCTCGCTCTGGTACCAAATGTAAACAGGACAGAAGCCTGAAATTTATATTAATCAGAATCAACCAAAAACATAGAAGCAGGCCATAATATATATATGTATTGCATAGCCGGGACAAAAAAAAAAGAGAAGTTACAACAATGCAACATCAAATCTAAAATACATTAGCTTCCAAATATTATCCCGTGAAGCACATAAATTGTTATAATAATTATAACAATTATCCTGTGAAACAAAAAGACAAATATGGTTTTAAAACCATATAAAAAAATACAATAACCATATAATATTATTATTTAATTAATAAGATTAATTAAATAATTAATCATATAATGCATAACTAATTTATCCTAACACTCATTAGGTGGTACATGATTTTTGACAAATTGGGCATGAGGAGAGGTATGATTATTGTTTTAAACTACAGTGTTTTTAACCGATGCATCTTTCCTAGGAGCCTCTTTAGGAATGTTTGAAAGTAAGGGAGCTTTTGGCTTGGCTTGAGACCCTATCCCTTTGACAGCCTTACTTCTTGTATTATATTCCTTCTCTTAAGCCACAACAGCATTCATCACTAATTGTCTATCTTCCTCAGAGGGGATGCCTCCATCATACTTCTTTATCATTAAAGACCTTAAATATTCAAATTCATTATTGGAAAATTTAAAAACTTTTAAAGTATCTACTTCTAAAGTATGAGAGGGAGGAAGAATAGTCACCCTATGAATGAAATCCCAAAAAGTGGCAGCAATTTGGGCACTTATCACCTTAGTTGAATTTGCCCTTGATGTGAGCTTGTGGAACAACCCATCATGCAGACATCATCATTGTTATCATCATCACCTCTCTTCTTCTTCTTGCTGATCTTACTCACAAGGAGCATGGGGCATGAAACATTTCTCACACCAATCAATTACATTTGTCTCCTCTACAACAGCAACTCTATAGCTAAAGGATCAAGCACTGTTCTATTATTCTTGGCTTGAGACTGCCTATTTCTAAATCCAACAAGTCCCTTGTCTCGTCATCAATCTTTGGTGATTAATGAACCTACCTTGGCCTTGCTTTGCTTGTGTTGACCTTGTGAATTCTACCCAATTCCATTCTCATCTTGGGCTAGTTTGTATGATATCTCTTTGACATCCCTTGCCAAAGTCTTCTTAACTTCTTCCAAATTGGTAGCCTTGCTTGTTTGGGGTTTTTCTCAAGGTTAACCAACTTTACACCTTCCCTTTTTGGAAGTTTTCCAATTTCCTTGACATTGTTTTCTATTTTCAAAGCCATGGTGAAGGCATGCCTCAAATTTGTGGGGTTTTTTTCTCTTAAATAATATGCAGCCTTTTTATCAAATGCATCAGTATATTTGATCAAACATGACTCATCACAAGGCCTTATCCTAACAGGAAATCTCCTCAAAGTCTTGTTAAACCTTGTGTTGAAATCATGTATCTTGACTCATTAGGGTTATTTTTGATGTTTTCAAACTCAGTCAAAAGAAACCTAGGGTCGGGTTATATCACCATACTTAAATTTGACTCGCATTACTCATCTCAATCCAATAATCAATTGAGTTATATAGAAATGCTTTGTACCGAGTCCACTGCCCATCCTCCTCCAAGGTATGGATGAACAATTTGATATATACATCTTCATGTTCAATATCAAAATCTTCCATTATATTGATAAAAAGCTTTAGATGTTGATCACCAGTGATAACATTGTTTCCTTGGAACTTTGGCATTCTATTCCTTACATCTTGAGGCACTACATTTGGGTAACCAGCCATTCCAACAAAATTTATAGGTCCAAAGGTGTTTATAACAAATGGAGGTCTAGGTTGAGCCATATTGATTCGAGGGGTGATCCTGGAGGGGTGAAGAAATGATTGGGGGAAGAAGGTTCTTGGAACACAGGAGTATAATTTTCAAAATGGATACCCCCCAAAGGCCTTATTTCTTAGAGATATCTATCAACCTCAGAAAACAAAAGTGTAAAATGTGAAGCAAACCTTTCAAAATCAAATGAAGGTCCCTCTCCAAACTAGAGAATTCAATTCCATAAACAGATTCCCGATTTAGAGTCACTTCAACGGAAATCTTCAATGATGGGCCACTCACTTTCTTCAATGGTGATCCCTCTTCTTGTCTGTTAATCTCCCACAACTCTCCAGGATTTTCTTCCTTCTGATTTTACTTTTCCTAGCTCTAGAAACGGTGTCCTACCAGGATCCCTAGTAAAGAAAGATCTTCTTCCCTCCATCTTCACAAATATTAGTAATAGATCTGACATTGACATTGTTTTAAGATAGTGGTACTTTTTAAGAATCGATCAATAGGAGTCACCACTAAGGAATTTCACCTTAGTTGTGAAGATGCACTAAATATGATCTGGGTCCAAGAATTAATTGATTTATATTTCAATGCTTTGTACCAATCCCTTACATCCTCCTCCAATGTATGGATGAACAATTTGATATAAAATCTTCATGTTCAATCTCAAAATCTTCCATCATATTGATAAAAATCTTTAGATGTTGATCACCAAAGTGATAGCATTGTTTCCTTGGAACTTTAGCATTCTATTCCTTACATCTTGAGGCAATTGTATTTGGGTAACCAACCATTCGCATAAAATTTATAGGTCCAAAGGTGTTTACAACAAATGGATGTCCGAGTTGAGTCATATTGATTCAAGGCGGTGATCCTAGAGGGATGAAAAACTTATTGGGGGAAGAAGGTTCTTGGAACACAAGAGTATAATTTTCAAAATGGATACCCCCCAAAGGCCTTGTTTCTTGGAGATCTCTATCAACCTCAAAAACACAAGTGCAGAGTGTGTGAAAACCTTTCAAAATCAAATGAAGGTCCCTCTCTAGCTGGAGAATTCAATTCCACAAACAAGTTACCCGATTCGAGTCACTTGACGGCAATCTTCAATGATGCACCACTCACTTTCTTCAATGGTGATCCCTCTTCTTGTCTCGCTAATCACCCAAAACTCTCCAATATTTTCTTCCTTCTGATTTTGGTTTTCCTAGCTCTGGAAGCAAAGTGTCTACCGTGATCCATGGCAAAGAAAGATCTTCTTCCCTCTAGCTTTGCAAATATTATTAACAGATCGACATTGACAAGTGTTTTAAGACACTAGTACTTTTAAGAATCGAGATCAACAGGAGTCGCCACTAAGGAATTTCACCTTAGTTGTGTAGATGCACTAAATATGATCTGGAAAAGGTCTCACAATGCAATAAATTTGGAAATGGAAAGTTTTTGACCTTTCTTCACTCGATTTATCAAATGAAAGCTAGTTCACTAGGTGTGGAACCTGAAAGAATTGTACATAGCACTTGAAGATACAAGAAGTGTTTTACTAGGTTCTTGATTTAGAACTAAGAATCCTCGCAACGATAATCATGTCATCACCAATCCGGAACTATGATAATTCTTCACCGAACTCCTCGTGCTATGATTATTTACTAATGCACAGCCTTTAGTTTGGTGGATGTAATCTGGAAACAAAACAACAACCGAACACAAGAATACCATCGACTATGATAAGATGGAATGATGACAAATCTGAAATATCAAAGTAAATTATAATATTAACATGAAATTGTTACAATCTCACCCATGAGGTACTTCAACAAGACTATGGGAGAAACTTTACAATTACGCCTCTTGATGGCTTCTTCAACACACCTTTAACTGATGGCTTCCTTTGCACACTTCCTACAATATTTCTCACTACTTCTTTCTATGCTAAATGAGGGGGGTGGCCTCTCTATTTATAGAAATTCCAGGCTTATCCATCCTATCTCTAAGATAGGATAAGAAATCCACTCTGACGAATCATATTCCATACCTTAACTCTTATCTGTACATGTAAGTTTATCTCTTAAGATAAGATAAACCTTATCATTTTACATGGGTTCCACATTTTTAGACTTTTTACAAATAAAATACACAAAATATTTATGACCTCACTCCTTTTCCTTATTACCAATATAATATTTCTAATTCCTAATCATGTAGACCCTACTTTTCTAATTACCCAAACTTTGACATTTTAACATTACCGGACCACTTACGACAAATATTTACTTTTTACAACATTCCTATTGTACTTTGACTGTTACTGTACTCCACATTATTGGTGACACCGTATTGACGGCGCCGTTATCTTCTATCAGACGCTACTACTAATTATACTTAACAACATCATATTCCTAATACATACATTAATGAAATAGAAATTACGGAGGAAAATTTTAGTGTCGACATCTTCCCCCTTCCTAGCTTCTACTCCGTCCTCAGAGTAGACTATTCTGGTGCTTGGAAAATCTTCAACTTGTCATGGTTGACCCATTTCATAATGGGAGTACCATCCAATTCCTCCAAATTGGTGTACGTACCATTTTCATGCACAGCTACTATTTTGTAGGGCCCCATCCATTTTGGAAGAAATTTTCTCTGTCTTCTTTTTTGTATCTGGAATCATATACTAGAACCAAGTCATTCACATGAAATGGAGACCACCGGATCTTTTGATCAAAGTATTCCTTCTGCTTCATTTTCTTCTTATGGCTTGTATCCTTTGCTATTTCTCTCATTTCCTCCAGCAAATGAAGATGTACCAACCTTTCTTTTACTGAATCACTTTCATCCATCCTTTCATTTTTCATAACTCTCACAGTGGGAATATCAAACTCAATAGGAAGAACTGGATCAATGCCATAGGCCAACTGAAATGGGGAGTATCCTGTTGCTGACTTTGATGTTGCCCTATATGCCCACAATGTTGCATGAATCCTTTTATCCCATTTATGTACCTGTAAGGCTGCATCTTTTGCTAGAATTTGACACAACACAAAATTTGTTTGTTCCACCTGTCCATTTGTGCTTGGCTTGTATGTTGTTGCCTTCCTGTGCTTAATAGAAAACTTATTGACTAGGGCTTCTACCACCTCATTAATGAAGTGGCTTCCTTGATCTGTTACAATTTCTAATGGGCAACCAAATCTGGTGACAATGCGTTCATACATGAACCTTGCCACTTCATCCATGGAAGCTATTTTCAATGGCCTAGCTTAAACCCATTTGGTTAAATAAGCTGTGGCAACTACAATATACTTATTTTGGCGTGATGTAGTTGGAAGTGGACCTACAATGTCTATTCCCCACTTTTCAAAGGGACCAAGGGGAAGAATAGGACATAATGGAGCTAATGAAGTCTTACGGTTACCATGTGTTTGACAAATATCACATGTCTTACAATAATTATAACAATCTTTAAAAAGAGTGGGCCAGTGATAACCTGCATCCAAGATCCTTCTTGCTGTAAGTTGTCCAGAGAAGTGCCCTCCACATGTACCATTGTGGAATTCTTCTAGCAGTTCCTTCCCTTGATCACGTCCAACTGCCCTCTTGTACTGTCCATCAGGTCCTATTCGAAATAATACTCCATGCAGAATAGAATATGGACGACTGGCTTGAGTAATCTTTCTCTTAGTCTTTGCATTGGCACCATCAGGAGACTTGAATTCATTCAAATAATTCCAAATATCTATGTATTCACTAGGGATTGTGTCAAAGGAGAACAATGCTGCATCGGGGAAATCATCATCATCACAAGATGATCCTAAACCATCATAGGCTCGAGAGAGTGCATCTGCATTGACATGCTTCTTTCCTGGCCTATCTATAATATCAAATTCAAACTCTTGTAGAAAAATTATCCATCTTGCTATCCTCCCTGATGGGTTAGGCTTATTTACAATATATTTTAGAGCCTGATGATCTGTTACAACTAGAAATTTTTTCCCTAGCAAGTAATTTCTAAACTTCTTTACAGAAAAAATGATAGCCAGAGCCTCTTTTTCAGCCATTACGGATAATTTACCTCAAAGACCTTTGCTCATTTGTGCGCTCTCCCAAAGTAAATTGGATGTTCATTCCCATTTTCATCCTCTTGGCTCAAAGTACTTCCTAGTGCTACATCTGAGGCATCAGTGTACACAATGAATGGCTTTCTCCAATCTGGATTCTTCAAAACAGGTGAAGACACCAGGGCTTCCTTCAGTTGTCCAAAAGCTTCATGCGCCTTATTTCCTGGTTCATAAGTAACATCCTTCTTCAAGAACTGGGTTAGTGGCTGTGCAATCTTTGAGAAATTCTTGATGAACCTTCTATAGTAACCCACATGTCCTAAAAATGATCTCAACTTACTTCTATTAAGAGGAAATGGTAAATCTTTGATTTTTGAAACTTTATCGTGATCGCACCAATACCATTTCTAGATACAACATGCCCTAACAAAACGCCTTTAGAACATCCAAAGACACACTTTGTAGGGTTTAGTGAGGCTTGTGCTTCATCTAACCTTTGAAATGTTGTCTCCATCTGGTGCAGGTGGTCCAACTTGCTCCCATAGATGCAAAAATCATCCAAAAATACTCTGATGAAGGTCCCAATGTAGGGTTCGAACACCCTATTCATCAACCGCTGGAATGTTGCTGGAGCATTACACAACCCAAAAGGCATAACTCTATAAGCAAACGTTCCCCAAGGAGTGGTGAATGTGGTCTTCAGCTGATCTTTCTCTGCTATACGAACTTGGTTGTAGCCACTATATCCATCAGCAAAACTATAGCACTCCTGGCCAGCTACTTCGTCCAAGATCTGATCTAAAAATGGAAGAGGGTAATGATCCTTCTTTGTTGCCTTATTGAGCTTCCTTTAATCAACACAAATGCGTAGCTTCCCATTCTTTTTATTTAGATCACAATGGGAGAAACCCATTCTGAATTCTCCACAAAGAAATATGAATCCCGCCTCAAGCAACTTATCTATTTCTTCTTTTACGGTCTTGGAAAAATTAGGATTCATTCTATATGGCATTTGCTTTATGGGCTTAGCACCATCTACCACTCAATACAATGTTCTACCCAAATACTTGACAGAGTTCCTTGTAATCAAAAGTGAATAGGTGTATGTACCTTCGAAAAGTTGGAGGTAGGATTCCTTCTCACTCTCCATCACAAAGATCACCAATCTTTATTTGTTGGAGATGATCATCAACTTCTTCTTCGAGATAATTTTATGGGGTCCTCAGGTTGGTGTGACTGGAAGAATATCCATGACTGAAACATCAACCTCACTTTCTTCATCTTCAGTGTCCACTTCACTGGTACTAGAGTAATCAGAGGATGTCCAATCATTAGTTTCATCACTTGAATCCACAGTGTTACTCGCTTTATGATGTCGAGGGATCACGTTTATCTTCACCCTCTCTCTACCACATCCAAGTGTCATGAAACCTTCATTCCAGTAGTTTCTTGCATGAAATCTCTTTAGCCATGGTCTTCCCAGCAGCATTGGGTACGCAATAGCATTACCATTTTTCATCACCTGAAAGTCTACCACACATACAACACCCATAACAGATATTGCCACATTTGAAACTACACCTTCTGGTTTAGTTTTTCCCTTATTTAATGACCTTAACATAAGTGTTGAAGGGTGATCAATTTTTAAACCCAACATATTCATTACGGACTCGGTCATTACATTAATCGTGTAGCACCTCCATCAACTAAGACATCATGAATTGAAATACCATTACATAATACCTCACTTGTGGAGCATAGGGATCTCGCCTCGCCTCCAAAAATAGGTCTCCTTCCTTCCTTCTTTGAGCATTGAGTCCACCTCGCAACTCCCGCCTCTTCTCGAAGACATAGCCAAGAGTTGACCATATGTAATATTTGCAGCCTTTTGGATAGATCTTCCAAGATGGAGTATGGTCTTTGCCCCGTGAAATCGTAAAAATCCTGCACACCCAACTTTCTTCTCCTATGTTTCTTACTAGTTTCTCCTTTCATCTTCTTAGGATCAGTTCCATCTTGATTATCTTTTTCTTTCTTTCTTTTTTTGTTACAAACACATCTACTTCATTATTTCTACTCTTATCTACTACATCAAGAGAATTCACAGTGCTTTTCCTTTATCATTATCTCTTGTACTGATGTAGAAGCTCTATCTGACAATTATACTTATAATGACCCTTTTTATAGCAACCATAACAAACAACTTCAGAAATATTTCTTTTTGGACCTCTATCTCCTCCCTGAGAACTAAATTCCTGTCCTTGAAGAAGATTAATAGTTAACTGGCCCATCTTCCTAAGCAGATCTTCATACCCAGTAGATATACTAGGAGAAATATTTGTGCTCACCGGGAGTGGTTGTGGATTCTAGACCAAAGGTGTTGGTGTAGGCTCTACTTTAACAACAATTTCTTTGGGCTCCTCTTCCATGCTTTCTTCTTGCCTTCTTGCAATCTCCTTTGCTTGTTCAATGGTAGTTGGGTGGTCATACTTCACTCGTTGTCTGATCTCTGGCTTCATCCCAAGAATGAAGTGCTTACAGAGGATATTATCCATGCCATTCATCAACCCATCTGCTAGTCCTTCCTTCCGGATCTAGGCATCGAGCTTCCTCCTTAGCTCTAGAACACGAGCATGATAATCCCTTATCTTCTTCTTCTCTCCTTGGGATAGCTTTGTGATCTCGATCATGAGATCTACATATTTCTGTTGTTCACCAAATTCTTCAAGAAAACTTTTAGTTAATAAATCCCATGAATTTTTCACATTATCACCTAGTGTTTCAAACCACCTAAGTGCTGAACCATCCAAAAAGGTAGGAAAAAATTCAGTCCATTGTTCCCTTCTTATAAGGCCATTACAAATACAAGATCGCTTAAACTCTTGAATGAAAGAAGAAGCATCTTCATTAGATTGAGCTGAAAAAACAGGAATCTTTCCCATTTTCAAAAGTAACCATCGTGAAATACCAACCCACAAGTACAATCAACAAGACTTATGTGCACAAATAATTGGAATTACTATAGAAATGACCACGGTAAACTATGGTAAAACTTGACTTACTGCGGTAAAAACTGATTTTACTGTGGTAAACACTATTCACGGTAAAAAGTGAAGTTACTGCGGTAAATACTATTCACGGTAAAAAGTGACTTTACTGCATGGTAAATACTATTCCAGCAAAAATGACTTTACCATGGTAACTACTATTCATGGCAAAAATGACTTTACCATGGTAACTACTATGCACAGTAAAAACAAGGTTACCCTCTAATTGATTTCTGACTAAGTGGGAATATCTCTCCGTAAAAATCCACCAACGAGGAATGGTCTCGCAATGGAACCAAAATTTCATCACCAATCCGCACTATGATAATTCTTCACTAGGAACTCCTCGTCTTATGATTATTTACTAATGCACATGACCTTTAGTTTGGTGGACCATGTAATCTGAAACAAAACAACAACCGAACACAAGAATACCATCGACTATGATAAGACGGAATGATGACAAATCTGAAATATCAAAGTAAATTATAATATTAACATGAAATTGTTACAATCTCACCCATGAGGTACTTCAACAAGACTATGGGAGAAACTTTACAATTACGCCTCTTGATGGCTTCTTCAACACACCTTTAACTGATGGCTTCCTTTGCACACTTCCTACAATATTTCTCACTACTTCTTTCTATGCTAAATGAGGTGGGTGGCCTCTCTATTTATAGAACTTCAGGCTTATCCATCCTATCTCTAAGATAGGATAAGAAATCCACTTTGATGAATCATATTCCATACCTTAACTCTTATCTGTACATGTAAGTTTATCTCTTAAGATAAGATAAACCTTATCATTTTACATGGGTTCCACAATTTTAGACTTTTTACAAATAAAATACACAAAATATTTATGACCTCACTCCTTGTCCTTATTACCAATATAATATTTCTAATTCCTAATCATGTAGACCCTACTTTTCTAATTACCCAAACTTTGACATTTTAACATTACCGGACCATTACGACAAATATTTACTTTTTACAACATTCCTATTGTACTTTGACTATTACCGTACTCCACATTATTGGTGACACCCATCTTGACAAAGGTGCCGTTATCTTCTATCGACGCTACTACTAATTATACTTAACAACATCCTATTCCTAATACATACATTAATGAAATAGAAATTACGGAGGAAAATTTTAGTGTCGACAAGATTACACCGATGTTGGTACCCAAATTTGTTCTACTTTTCAAGCCAAGCAGCAACATCGATTCAACATGGAGCTTAGAGGTATCTAGATCATAAATATATGTTGTTTATAGCTGGGTAGGAGGTTTGACGGTCCCTTTGTTACTTGGATTTATGGAGAGATGGGTAGCGCCTTAAAATGGTATGATCTTATCCTAACTATTTTAGGTTGTTCCTTTCAACCAAGGTAAGAGAACCTATTCTCAGTAACCTTTGTTATTTGAAATGAGATATAAGTACCCTTCTTTTGCATAAATATTGTAGAGAAGACCTTGGGGAAAATATGATCAACACATCGGACTGACTCTCACGAGTTGTCACTTCCGATCAAGGAGATACTTTCACAACAAGGCAAAGGTTACTAAATACATTTGAGACCCTAATCTATCTTGCATACTTTGGCAAATGGATTTTGGTCTTATGTGGGTATAAAGAGTAGAACAGGGGATGGTATGGGTGGGATTGGATGTTTTTCAATAGATTTTAATGGGAAGGGAGACAGGATGAACTTGATTCACAG
This sequence comes from Taxus wallichiana var. yunnanensis, assembly GCA_018340775.1. Taxonomy (NCBI): domain Eukaryota; kingdom Viridiplantae; phylum Streptophyta; class Pinopsida; order Cupressales; family Taxaceae; genus Taxus; species Taxus wallichiana. The sequence goes on from CM031237.1 coordinate 341,263,541, forward strand.
GATCCTTAAGATCTTATACAAAATGGAAGGATTTCAGCAAACAAAATGCCACAAAAGTTAGAAATGTTTCTTCAACTAGAATATGTGCCTAAATGGAGGTCCAGATTAGCACTCTTTCACACAACCTATGGGATTCTATCATGAAGGCTCACGTCGAAAAAACCAAATAAAGCACCAAGGTTCAAATAAAACCATGCCCGAGGTACACCCAGAGGCTTACAAATAAAATTTGTCAACCAAATGAAATAAAAGTGATTTTAAACTATTTATCTCACTCCCGGATGAAGGCTCTTCGAGAAATGAAATTGCAAATGCCACTAAAATATCATAAGGATTGGGACTGTGTGATTGGAATAGAATTTGATACAAGATTGCAATGAAACAATAAAAACTACTTGCATGCATTCGAGAGATGAAATAAATACACTTTACTCTAGATTAACACATAATAACTCAAGTTTGATCAAATTTATTAGCAAGGGAGAGTTTTCTAGAACAATCTCAAAGCTTGTCAATGGATGTACACTTGCAACCACCTTGACATGATTGGATCTCGATGCAAAGAGAGATATACAGTTTCTTAGACGGCTTCTCAAAAGGGAAGGGCTTTGTCAAGCTTTTTTTGCTAGAAAAATCAGTCTATAACTTTTCCAAAAACTCCCAACCATTTGCGCAAAAAATTTGTGCCATTTATAGCATTTACAACAGAGCCCCTTCTCCCAAAACGACAAAAACATTTAATGCACCAGTGTTCACCATGATTCTTTCATGATTCTCATAATCAAATCTACAAGAAGTCTCCAGGTGCTCGAGGGGTAGATTTCATCAAATGCCTCTTGCAATCAACTCCTTGCTCTAGTAGATCACTCTTCCTTCAATTTTCCAACCACTTCCACCCCTAATCTATCAAATCTGCTCCTTGCGTGCTTGGGAGAAGAAAAATAGAAAATATGATCGGGCACAAAAGTTAGACCATTTTAATGGTGAAAGACACCTTCCAGATCTTCCCACCAAACTTCAGATATCAACATTAACTTCCTTCTTTGCTTGGCATGTAGAAAAATCAAGAAATCATGAAAACTCGCACTTCCAGACGTGTTGTAGAGAAATGGAGGGAAAATCAGATTTTGACTCTCAGCTGTCGTTGATTTTTACTTTGAATTTGGGCCGTCCACGTGGAAGATTCAAACTTAAAAATACGGGGCTTCCTCTAACTTTTTACAACTTTTGGGAAAATTTCATATTTTGGTCCACATCTCTACCCTCATAAAATCAGCCTGACACGTGTCCTAAGGTGGGCCCCAAGTGGAACCATGGCTAAATTCTGCCATTTCACTCCCTTTTGGAAAAATGAAATTTTTCCAATTTTTCCCTACAACTTTGCCCTTGAAAAATGGGCCTGATATGTGTCCAAAGATGATGGTAGTGGAACCGCACTTTCCTTTTTACTTTTGACCCCCTTTTTTCCCAAAAGGAATTTTTTTCAAATTTACCCCAAAAGTCTGCACATCCGCTATTGACTGGAGCAAGCTTTGTCCCTTCCTTTATCGGGCTTGTGGGACATTTTGATGTTTTTAGCCATTTTCATGTTCAAGGGGAAAAATCCAAATTGCCCCCGATGGTCCGCTTCCCCACCCCTTTGACTTTTCAACCTGCCACATGTCATCACGGCACACCTTGAGATGGTCCCAAAAATTTGATACTTTGAACGAGTGCGAGATTTCTACGTGTCCTACTCCAACTAAGTTTGTTTGAATTCTTTAAGTTCAAAGTCAAGGCACCACATTTCATGCTCTGAGGTAGTCTCCTTTGGCCATTAAAAATTCTAAGTAAAATGCAAAGAGAGTGAAGGCCTCTATGTGTCATCCTGGTGCTTATTTAAAATAAAACTTAAGGTTCGGCCCTCGAGCATGCACGGTTCCTCCACGTGTCTCCATGGTGCTATTTCAAAATGGCTCCCAAAGTGGAAACATTGAATGAGCGCGAGCTCACCACGTGTCCTCCTACGGGGTCAAAGTGAGACTTTTTCCCTCCTTAAAATTTGCTCCAATCAAAGCTTGGCGGGGCCATGGGCGAGTCCAAATTTTTTTCCAAAGTAAAAAAAAGAATAATTTCAAAAATAGATCCACCACACCCCATCCAGCTTGGAAGAAGCCACGTAGGCAACAACAGAACCAATCAAACACAAGCGGGACTACAGGACCAAATTTTCCTTTTTTGCCAAAAAGAAAAAAGTGATAAGTTAAATCATTTTCCCACCACCTATGACTAACGAAAGGAAGAAACATAACCACTTTGAACACTGAGGAATAATTTTGATAGGAAAAAGACACCCATCAGATAGTCAAAACATAGAAATTCACCATTCATGCTCAGAACCTGATTTTTGCTAAGGATGAAAACTTTTTCGAAACAAAACTATGTGGATCATGGTTCTGAGCATATTTTGACCATGGATTTGGATTTTCAAAGGCATACAAATATAAATCGATCATTTCGAGCTTCCATGGTCGAGGAAAAATAGGAAAAATGGCAAATCAGTAGATCGAGAGAAAACTAGGGAAAAATGGTGAGAGGTCAAAACAAGCACCAACATCGGCTCGACTCGGGGATGGGCACTCCCACTGTGAGTTCCACAAGAACAAAGTTAGACCAAGTGCCAAAAACATCCATTGGGAAATGAAGTCGGTTTGCAAAGAAGAGGAACATAGCCATCTTCAAAAACAAACAGAGAAAATCGCAAAAACAGTCACAAAGGACCAAAGATGAGCAAAAACACAAAAAAGGGGGAACAAACAACAAACTATACACTCGAACAAAATATTTTCTTGATCCTAGGAATCAATCCAAGAAATGCTTCAAATACCTTCCATTAACATGTAGCTCAAGCAATTCACCATCCAAATCCTTCAAGAAGAAGGTATACTCCCTTATTCTCGATGTCAATAGAGGAAGGGCCCAACCATAATTTGTCAAACTTGCCATGCTTACCCTTATCCTCATGTCTACTATCCCATAGTGCACAAGATCACCAACATTGAAAGCTCTGGGAGTGACCTTCTTGTCAAATAAATTCTTTAGTTTCTCTCTGAATTTTACATGCCTATGGTGGGATGCTTTCCTCTCTTCATCAAGCTCAACAATCTGGTTAATGCGATCTACCTCCTAATATTCCACCTTGTTACATAAACTAATATGAAGACAGATTGCATATAAAGAGGCAACAGGGCTGAGTCCCATATACAACCTAAAATGGACTCTTTCCAATGACCCTCTTGACAAAGATCATATCTACCAAAACAACAAACTTCAACTATTTACCCCACTTTCTCTTGTTCTGCTCCAATGTTCTTTTAATGATCTTCAGCAAATTTTTGTTACTAGACTTAGCTTGTCCATTTCCTTGGGGATTGCAATTGGAGGCATATGTCAAGTTAATCCCATACTCCTTGCACATTTCCATTAAAGGTTTGGGTCTAAATCTCATGGCATTATCAGCTACAATCTTGATCTTGGTAGCACCCCAAACCTGCAAATGATGTTGTTTAGCACAAAATCCATGACAAATTGGTTGTGTTTCCTTCTTAGTGGGGATTTCCTACACCCACTTAGTAAAATCCACTTATGGCCAACTCTTAAAGGGTCTGAAATCTTATCAATGAAATCCATTCCCCATTTTCTTAAATTAAGCTTCAATTGATACAGTGCAAAGGAAGGGAGTCCAAGAAGCTTTCGCCTTTCCAGAGAAGAGTTGGAAACTTTCACATCTTCTAACCAACAAAGTTGTATCCTTGAAAAGAGTTGGCCACCAATAACTAGCCCTTGGGATCTTGTGTGCTATGACTCTTACAAAAAAGTGCCCCCCACAAACTCCTCCATGGAGATCGCAATTATCCCGGGGCTTCTTCTTGATAATGCACCTTAAGAGGACTCCTCCGGATTCTTCCAAGCCAGCCCATAATAAGCAATGAAATATTTCGGGAAGCCAACTTAAAGGCTCTTTTCTGGTTCTTACTTAAATGCTAAGGGTAGTTCGGATGTCGAGATAAAAAATTCTATTGTTGTACCACTTAGAATTCATCAATGTTTGAACAACATCTACCCCACTTTCTTCTACCTCATTTACCTCAATAATTTGCAAGTTACTCTCACCATAAGCTTATCCAAGTCCAAACCTCTCACCAGCTTTTTGGTTTGGATGTCCATGTCATATTCTTGCAACTTGTTCACCCACCTACACCTCTTGCTTGAGACTTCCATCTCTGATAAGATGTCCTTGACCATGGTGTGGGGAACATAAGCAACAATTTTAGAACTTACATATAAGGCCTGAAAATATTTGTTTCTTCAACCAAAAAAATGCCTACTTTTCCATGATAGTGTACTTCAGCTCAGCCTCCCGTAAGGCCTTACTTTGAAAAGGAAATAGGCCTCTCAGCTCCTTCATCGTCCTTTTGTAGCGGGAAAAAGCAACAGTGTTCTCTCGATGCAAATGAGAATAGTTGAAAATGCTTCTTATAATGGGAGCCGCGCGTAACAGGTGCATGATTAAGTGCCTCCTTAATCCCATTGAAATCTTGGATGGCAGCCTCCTCCAATTTGATGACCTGGTCTTTCTTCAACATGGAAGTGATTTGAATGGTTAACTCGAAAAAAAGTTTAATATGAATCTTTTAATGAAGTTTATTTTCCCAAAGAAGGACTGAATTCCTTTCTTGGTCCTTGGGATTGGGACCTTGCTGATGGCCTCTACTCTTTTTGGATCAATCATCACTCCTTCTTGTGACACTATGTGACCAAGCAACTTTTCCTTCTACACTCCAAAATGGAACTTCTTTGGATTAAGTGAAATGCCATACTTTGTACATCTTATCAGGATCTTTTCCAAGTGCAGCAGGTGATCACTTCTCTTCCTAGAAAATATAGTTACATCATCTTGATAGATTGCAATAAGCTTGTTGATATAACTAGCAAAAGCAACATCCATTGCTCTTTGAAAGGTGGCTCCAACATTCATCAGACCAAAGGGCATCTTGACATATACATAGGTCCCCAAGGAGTAGTAAGGCTAGTTTTATCCTTTCTAATTCCTTTACCACAACTTGGTTATAACCAAAGAAACCATCCAGGGGTGGAAAGCAATTGTAACCCGATGAACTAGTTGCAACATTTCTCCATATTTGGTAAAGGATAATTATCCTTCATTGATGCTTTGTTAATATTCCCGAAGTCCACACATAGCCTGATGTCACCATTCTTCTTTTTTGGCAAGTTCTAGGTTGGCAACCCAAGAGGAATACCTTTTGGGCTAAATAATCCCTCCATCTCTTAGCTTCTTCAATTCTTCTATAATTTTGAGGGATAAGAGTGAATTGATGGGCCTCTGTTTCTATGTGAAATTTTTTGCATTAGACTCCAAGGGAATCGCATGTTAAAACAAGACCTCTTTGTTTGCTTTTAGTTTAGAATAGGTCTAAGCCATACAATCTTGGTATTTTTTAACAACTGGATGTAGGATTGCTTCTCCTCCTTATGGAGGTTTCGCCTAAAATTTTCATTGGCTTCTCCTTTGTGCCAAGGTCATGCTCCACATTATCCCTTGAGGCTGCTATGCATTTGTTAACAATGCGATCAACATTATCAAAATTGGACTCAAGAGCAACCAACCCTCTAGGAATGGTATTGGTTTTTAACTAGATGATGCCCTTTCCAAACAAGGTTTCTTTTCCTTCTTATGTACATACCATTGGTTCTAAATCAATGCACCGATAAGAAAAATCTCCCTATTCTACAGAATCTTATGATTTGAGAATCATCATCAAATATCTGTCAATGCTTAACATTGTTAGGGATAGAAGCTCTTGTCAACACCTCCACCTCATATTCACAAAATGGGGAAAATGTGAAACTATCAAACCATGATCCCAAAGAGTGCGAGTTTTTACGCCAAGTCATTGAATTTCTGTCATGGTGCACAATGTTGAATGAATCAAACATCTCAATGAAATCCCAAACTACATGTTTGTACTGCTTCATTCACTGATTCTTTGTGGCATATAGTTTTCTAACTTGTTTTACTATTAATTCTAAGTCTCATTTGACAATGATGCCCTTGACATCATATTTCCAAGCAATTCTTAAACCCAACAACAATGCCTCATACTCAACAATGTTGTTGGTGCACTCAAAGTTGAGTTTTAAGGAAAAAACAAATTTTTCCTTACCATAAGAAAGTAGAACAACACCAACACCATTCCCAAACTTGGAGCAAGCTCCATCAAACAACAAAGTCCAAGGGGAGCCTATATGTTCAAGAAACTTACATTCTTCAATCATGTGCTCCTTTCCATTAGAAAATCCCACAAAGTTATCTTCATCAACACTTGTGTATAATAACTCATAAGAGGCATTGTTGGGATCCTCAATAAGGTGCAACATTTTCTTTTCCCCATATAACTTAACAGTCTGCCCTCAAATGGAATGGTGGCATAGGACATGTCGATTTGGACACTTCTACCAACACTAGTACACCATTTTCAAGAAAATAGCATACCCCATGTAGTCAACAATAACTACATCAAGCTTTAAATTTCTACCTAGATAGGTCATGCGTCGAGTTGTACCACTACACCCTTCACACATCCCACCACTGGAACCTCTCTAGAATTCATAGCGGTCAATTTCCATAGGTTGTTGTCACTTTGATGTTTATCTCATTTATGACTTCCAAAGGCATGACATTGCATGATGCCCCTGAGTCAAATTGCAACATTATGTCCTTGATGATCAAAGTGGTGAAGAATGGATCCACATTCATCTAAGAGTCCACCAAGGATGTCCCCAAGTAAACCTCGGTAGTTCATCTAGCTCTTCTGATGCTGGAGGTGCTTCTAGTTCTTCAATGACTGGTGGGGTATCCACAATGTTTATGTTTCTACCTAGGGAAGTCTTCTCTTCTTTCAACCCACCCCAAGTATTCAAATGCACTCTTTTTGTGATCAGGGATCCTAAGCAACTCAACAATTGGAAAAAAGACTTTTATTTGACAACTTGGGCATCAGGAGGGGTATGACTTTTCTTTAGAACTGTAGGGTTTTTAGTAGGTGCATCTTTCCTAGGATCCTCTTTACGAATGTTTGAAAGTAAGGGAGTTTTTGGCTTGGCTTGACGCCCTACCCCTTTGAACAGCCTTACTTACTTGTATTATATTCCTTCTCTTGAGCCAAAACAACATTCATCGATGAATCGTCTATCTTCCTCGTAAGGGATGCCTCCATGATACTTCTTTATCATTAAATCCCTTAAATATTCAAAGTCATTATTGGGCAATTCAAAATATTGTACAATATCTACTTCTAAAGTATGAGAGGGAGGAAGAATAGTCACCCGATGAATGCAATCCCAAAAAGTGGCGTGCAATCTGGGCACTTATCACCTCGATTGAAGTTGCCCCTTGATGTGAGCTTATGGAACAATCCATCATGTAGACATCATCATGATTATCATCATCATCCTCTTCTTCTTTTTGTTGGTCTTCCTCACAAGGAGAATGGGGCATGAAACATTTGTCACACCAATCAATTATATTTGTCTCCTCCACAACAACAACTCTGGCAAACCAAAGGATCAAGCACTGTTCTATTATTCTGGCTTGAGACCTGTATCTATTTCTAAATCCAACAAGTCCCTTGTCTATGTCATCAGATCTTTGGTGATTAATGAACCTGTCTTGGCCTTTCTGCTTGTGTTGACCTTGTGAATTCTGCCCAATTCCATTCTCATCTTGGGCTAGTTTGTATGATATCTCTTTGACAGCCCTTGCCAAAGTCTTCTTAACTTCTTCCAAATTGGTAGCCTTGCTTGTTTGGGGTTTTTTTGGGTTAACCAGCTTTACACCTTTCCTTTTTGGAAGTTTTCCAATTGCCTTGATATTTTTTTCTATTTGCAAAGCCATGGTGAAGGCATGCCTCAAATTTGTGGGGTTTTTTTCTCTTAAATAATATGCAGCCTTTTTATCAAATGCATCAGTATATTTGATTAAACATGACTTGTCACAAGGCCTTATCCTAATAGGAAATCTCCTCAAGGTCTTATTAAACCTTATGTTGAAATCATGTACTAACTCATTAGGGTTCTTTACGATGTTTTCAAACTCTATCAAAATAAACCTAGGTCAGTTCTATCACCATATTGAAATTTGAATGCATTACTCATATGGGTCCAAGAATCAATTGATTTATCTTTCAATGCTTTGTACCAATCCCGACATCCTCCTCCAAGGTATGGATGAAAAATTTGATATAGACATATTCATGTTCAATCTCAAAATCTTCCATCATATTGATAAAAAGCTTTAGATGTTGATCACCGGTGATAACATTGTTTCCTTAGAACTTTGGCATTCTATTCCTTACATCTTGAGGCATTGCATTTGGGTAACCAGCCATTCCCACAAAATTTATAGGTCCAAAGGTGTTTACAACAAATGGAGGTCTGGGGTTGAGCCATATTGATTCAAGGAGGTGATCCTAGAGGGATGACAAATTGATTGGGGCAGAAGGTTCTTGGAACATAGTAGTATAATTTTCAAAATGGATACCCCCAAAGGCCTTGTTTCTTGGAGATCTCTATCAACCTCAGAAAACACAAGTGCAGAGTGTGAAGTAAACATTTCAAACTCAAATGAAGGTCCCTCTCTAGCTAGAGAATTCAATTCAACAAATAGTCTACCCGATTCAGAGTCACTTGAACAACAATATTTAATGATGCACCACTCACTTTCTTCAATGGTGATCCCTCTTCTTGTCTACTGATCTCCCACAACTCTCCAGGATTTTCTTCCTTCCGATTTTTCTTTTCCTAGCTCTGGAAATAGTGTCCCTCACTGGGATCCCTAGCAAAGAAAGATCTTCTTCCCTCCAGCTTTGCAAAGATTAGTAATAGATCTAACATTGACAGTGTTTTAAGACACTGGTACTTTTTAAGAATCAGATAAACAGGGAGTAGCCACTAAATAATTTCACCTTAGTTGTGGAGATGCACTAAATATGATCTGGAAAAGGTCTATCAATTCAAAAAATTGGAAATGGAAAGTTTTTTACCTTTCTTCACTCTGATTTATCAAATGAAAGATAGTGCACTAGGTGTGGGAGCTGAAAGAATTACACACAGCACTTGTAGCATACAAGAAGTGTTTTACCAGGTTCTTGATTTTGAACTGAGAATCCCCGACAATGGCAGATGTTGGTACCCAAATTTTTTCTCCTTTTCAAGCCAAGCAACAACAATGATTCAACATGGAGCCTAGAGGTAGCTAGATCATAAATATATGTTGTTTTATAGCCGAGGAGGAGGTCTAACTGTCCCTTTATTACTTGGATTTATGGAGAGAAGTGTAGCACCTTAAAACTGATGATTGAAAAACAGGGATGGAAGCCTGATCACTTTATTAATCTCAATCAATCAATCATTACAGAGAATGGGCTGCAATATTTATAGATATTGCACAGCCAAATACATACGGGAGAATAAGTTGCACAGGTGCAACCAAATGCCAGAATGAATAAGCTTCCAATAACATCCGGGAAGCAGCAAATGAATAGATACAAATATATTTTTCACAACAATATAACAGTATGAAATAAAAGAAAAATATGGTTTATTAACCATATAACAAAATAACAATTATTATTTAATTAATAAAATTAATTAAATAATTTAAACTATGCATAATTAATATTAGGATAATAATATTTAATCCTAACATTCCCCCCCTTAATTGTGCATTGTCTGAAGAGATGAGGAGAGAAATGCTCTGAACAACTCGAACTTGTCACGTGCAAGTGACTTTGTGAAAATATCTGCTCGTTGTTCAGCCGTTGGACAAAATTGAAGCTGGATGTTGTGCTTCAACACATGTTCACATATGAAATGAACCTGAACCTCAATGTGCTTTGTTCTCTCCCAAAAACTAGATTGTGAACAAGTTTGAGAACACCTTCATTGTCTACATACATGGTGGTCGGTTTGTCTGTGTGGTATTCCAAGTCCTTCCAATATGCGACGTAGCCAAATCGCTTCACAGACAACTTCTCCTGCGAGAATGATACTCGCTTCGTGGAAGAGCGAGAAACAAAGTGTTGTTTCTTACTTCCCATGATATTGGTCCGTAGATCCCATAAAGAATACAAATCCGTAGTGGATTTTCTATCATCAATGTTTCCCGCATGATCTCGAATCAATATCCAAATCAAGAAGAAGTTTTCATTCTACTTGTATTCTAGACCAAGATCCACCGATCCTTTGAGATATCTCAAAATGCGCTTTGCTGCTTTCCAATGACAAACTTTGGGTTCCCGCATGAACCTGGATAGATAGCTCACCGCAAAGCTGATATCCGGGTCTAGTGTAGGTCGGAGTAAATGAGACTCCCAATCAGCCATCCGATAGAGAGTGGCACTTACCTCGGGAGATGGATCTGAATGAGATAAGCTGTGTCTGCTTCTCCATAGGTGTGCAATTGGTGTGCAATCCATCATCCTAAACTTCTCGAGCGTTGTCTTGGTATATTTCATCTGAGAAACAAAGATGTGATTCTCTTTCTGCCATACTTCTAGTCCAAGACAGTAGTGCATAAGCCCGAGATCTGTCATGTCGAATGATCGCTTAAGATCTTTCTTCATTTCATCAATCATCTTCACTGAACTGCCAGTGATGACTAGATCATCGACATAAACTACAACAATCACCATCTCCCCCCCTTGCTTTTTGAGGTAGAGATTGGGATCATATGGATTTCTGATGAATCCATGTTGTATGCGAGATGCTCATCAATCTTGATGTACCATGCCCGGTGCTGTTTGAGGCCATATAGAGATTTCCTGAGTCTGCATACCTTTTCTTCTTGACCAGGTATAACATATCCCTCAGGTTGAGTCATGTAGACTTCTTCTTGTAAATCTCCATTCAGGAAGGCATTTTTTACGTCCATTTGGTGAACTTTCCACCCAAATCGGTGCAGCTAGAGCAAAGATCATCCTGATCATTTTGATCTTAGTTGTGGGAGAAAATGTCTCCTCATAGTCAATGCCTTCTTTTTGTGCGTACCCTTTCTTTCTGAGTCTTGCTTTGCACTTGTCCACTGTCCCATCTTCTTTGTACTTAGTTTTGAATATCCATCTGCATCCAATGGGTTTCTTCCCTAGGTGGAAGATCAACAAGCTGCCAAGTGTTATTCTTCATCACTAATTGATATTCAGAATCCATGGCATCTTTCCAAGCTTTTGACTGTAGGGCTTCTTGGACTGTAGAGGGCTCATCTAATTCAATAACTCTACTCATCAAAGAAAAGTTAACTTCTTCTCTTGCTTTACTGCGAGTCTGTGGTCCAGGGGTGGATGTATCTGGTGGAGCATCCAATCTTGCATCTCGTAATGTACTTGTACACCATTTAGGCATACATTGAACTGTTCCCATGGGTTGTGGTTCTATCTGATCAACACCATCATCCCCATCATCACTTTCATATTCTGAGGGAACATTAGCTTCAATTTTTACAACGGGTGAAAAATCTACATCTTGCGAGTCCGGAGGAGGAGTCTCTGCTTCCTTCTTCTCGAAAAACTCAACATCTCTACTTGTGTAGACTTTTCTGGTCTTAGGATCCATCAATCTATACCCAAGAGTCTCTTCACTGTATCCAATGAAGATGAGATTTTGTGACTTCATGTCCAATTTCTTTCTGTTCTGTTTGGGTATGTGCATGCTTGCTTTGCACCCGAATACTCTGAGGTGTGCAATGGATGGTTTCCTTTTTGACCATGCTTCTTGTGGTGTAATTCCATCAAGAGCAGTTGTGGGCACTCTGTTTAACAAATACACTACTGTTTTTGCTGCTTCTACCCAAAATGTCTTTGCAAGTCTGGAATCATCGATCATGCATCGCACCATTTCCATGATAGTACGATTTCTTCTCTCAACAACACCATTTTGCTGCGGTGTGTGTGGAGGAGGCATTTGTTGACGAATCCCGTGAGTTTGTAGGTAGTCTCTGAACTCATCACTGGTGAATTCCCCCTTAATCTAAGCGGAGAGTTCTGATGTGATGACCAGTTTCTTTCTCAACTGCAACTTTGAACTTTTTGAATGTTTCAAAGGCTTCACTTTTCTTGCAAAGACAAAAAATCCACATTTTTCGTGAATAGTCGTCAACACAAAGCATGAAGTACTGGAACCTAGAATGACTTGGCTACATCGGACCGTAAGATCGGTATGAACTAGGTCAAGTTTACCATGAGCTCGAAAAGTACTCTTTTGGAATGAAACTCTATGTTGTTTTCTCTAGCAAGCGGTGAGGACACTTGTTTGTATCCTTCAAGAGATGATAGCCCATGTACCATATTACACCGGAAGAATTTTGAGATATTTGAAACTTACATGACCAAATCTCCGATGCCACAACCGGGCCGAGGTGGAATTTTTAGCCACAAGTGCTTGATCATTTTGTGAATGAAATCAAGTTGAAACATACGTCCCACATTTGAGGCTTTTGCAATTATTTTCGAGCCTCTGGATTTATCTCAAATCAAACACATTTTCTTGCCGGATTGACTATCAAAGTCAATTTTCAGTTGTGATCTAGGAGTTGATCTGATCGAAAGAAGGTTCTTTGTTAACCCGGACATAGAGAACATCGATAGTCTCTGCATTTGTGTGAACCAAGGGTAGAGAAATGTTTCCAATGCCCAATCGTATATGAAGAATCATCTCCCAACGAAACATGATTTTTTGATGGCGTGTCCCTCATTGAAATAAACCAGTCTCTCGTGGTTTGGTCATGTGTCGAGTGGCTCCCAAATCAACATACCGATGTCACTAGATGACGTGGATGGTTCACTTGATCGAGCAAAGAACAAGAAGTCTTCATTGTCTCTGATCGTTTGTTGCTCAAAGCAATAGTTACCTTGCTGGTGGGGTCTTCTTTTCCAGTTCCCCTTTTTCTGCCCGTGATAGTTGTTTGAATGTCCCTTGTAAGATTGTTGTTGTTGTGGTCCAAAATTTCTTGATGAACCTTTCTTATAAGTGTTATACCAACAATCTTGTAAGTCATGTCCTCTTTTACAAATTGGACATCGCTTCTTCTGTTGATTGTCCCCATGATACTGATTCTGATGTGGGGAATTCTGATAGGATTTAGGTTTTCCTTTACCTTTTCCTTTCCATTTTTGATGTGAAGACAGTGCCTGCTCCTCTTCATCATCCTTGTTGTGCATTGCTTCCTCTTGTTGCAGTAGGTTTACTAGCTTGTCAAAACTAATTGTCGTATCTGACAAGTTTAGAGTTGTGACAAAAATGCGGTAAGAAGAAGGGAGAGCTCTTAGAACAATGGGAACGAGAGATTCATCTTTGACCTCTTCTCCTAGGGCTAGAAGTGAAGCCCTCAACTCTGTAACTCTTCTTAGGAAGGCTTCAATTTTCTCTTCGCTTGAACTTCAATGTATGTAATCGACTCGCAAATTGAGTATGACATTCTTGTTCTTGGCCTCATATATTGTGCTCAGCTTATCCCACGCTTCTTTTGCTGATGTGGCATCTCGAATGTGGGCTTGCACATCGTCGGACACTCCAAACAAGATGATGAGTTTTGCTTTCTGATCTACTCTATCAAATTGTCGTTGTTGTGTTGCATCAGTTGGTGATCTGGTTAGAGTACCAGTCACAACAGGCCAGATTTCTTCAAACTCAAGTTGTGTCTTTATTTTTGTCTTCCATGCAGCATAGTTGCTTCCTCTAAGAAATTGTGAATCCGGAAGAAAAAATTTGGGGGCATTGGTGACCATTTTACAGAGATCACTAACATGGTTTGGCTCTTATCACTCCAGGTATAAGGTCTCCCAATCTATATACCGTCAGTCTGATATACCGAACCTTTCTATATACGCACCCTTCCGATATACCCATCGGTACGTGGAAGAAGCTCGCCCTTTCTATATACCCGCAGGTACGTGAAAGAGGCGTTAACGTACATGAAAGAATTCAATATGTGGTACCAAGACAATACTAATGGGGTCTGTGTGATTATTGACACCGACTCAAAGAAATATCCTCATACGCGCGCGTAACTTCGCTATATACTCGGATAATTTCTCAGTTTGGATTTATGTCGTGCAATCATTCACAGACGGATGGGATGGTTCATAGTGTGTGCACTGTGACCTTATTACTCCCCATCGATTTATAGGGACGATGCCCAGACGACGTTGTTGCAGCTATATTAGGTGTTAAGTGCAGTAGTAGTCATGACGGATTTACCCGTAAGCGCTTCCCAGAGGCACCGTATATACCGAACGCTGCGAATGAGATCTAGGATCTCGTGAGTGTTATAGAACCAATTTCTTTTTTTTATTACAATTCTGCCAGTTTCTGAGCAGTTACAAAGTTTTGCAGTTGACTATGGCAACCTACAAATTAGTACAATATGCAGCAGTATACAATTTACATTCAAAAAACTGGACAATTTGAATGACAGGCAAAAAATTTCAGCTTCGAGGCCCTGGTGGCCTCCTGAGCCCAATACGACCCAAAATGCTAAAAATTGCAAAAACATAGCTGAAAATGAAATTTTTAGATGGGTCTCCTTTTGCAAAAAAATTCCAAAATGAAAAACCAGGCCGAATGGGAGAAAAAAATTTACCCTAAATTAGGGATTTCTCTGCTAAATTTAGTTAGTTATAACTAAATTCAAAAAAATCTGCTAAATTTAGCAGTTCCACCAGAAATTCCGCCAAATGTAAAATGTGAAGTTGGGGGTGGGATTTGAACCATGCACCTCCCACTTCTAAGGCTTTCCCTCTATCCAACTTGGCCACTTAAGGGCGCTTGATGTAGGAATGAACAAACTTGTATTTAAATAAAAGCAGATTTGACTCACCTCTTTAAAAATAGATGACTTGTAGAGGCTCCACGTGGCACAAGCTGGTGAAGGAGGATTTAGGTTCGTTTTTCTTGAAAAATGGATCAAAAACGCCTCCTTTTGCTTTGTTTTTTTTTTTTTTTGCCTTTGTATGGCCGCCCCTTTCCTTTTATTTTCCACACCTTGTTTTCTTGCTTTGGGCGCCTATTCTTATTGATTTTGAATGATTTTCTTTGCTTTCATGTGTGCGGTCACTTCTATGTCTATTGTAGGCTTTGGCATGGAGTTTGGCCGCTTTTTTAATAATACTCTTCCACCATTTGGATCTTGATCAAGCCGCTTGATTTTTTTGGTCACCTTTTTTTTACTCATCCACTTGCAGCTTTCAGGTTGGGATCTTGATCTTTTTATTTGCACCTTTTTTTGATATGATTTGCTTCTATTTTTTTTGAATGATTTGCTTCTTTTTTTATTGATTGTTTCTTTGTGCAGGTGCGTGGAAGACTACTCTCGTGTCCAGCAGGGGTTTCCACGCCTCCTTCAATCACTTGCTTTCTACGATCTGCGCCTATATGGAGTCCTTCTTCACATGGCCTCCAAATATGGCAAGCAATCCTCCAAAACCAGATATACCTCTAAATGTAGAGGTTGGATAAAAAATAGAGACTAAAAACATCTCTAATATTAGAGATAAAACCCCAAATGGGGAGAAAAATAATAAATATTGTAACCTCTCTAATATTAGGTTGTCCCTTTCAACCAAGGTAAGAGAACCTATTTTGTAACCTCTATTATTTGAAAGGAGATATAAGTACCCTTCTTTTTTGCATAAATATTG
The DNA here is from genome assembly GCA_018340775.1 of Taxus wallichiana var. yunnanensis. Taxonomy (NCBI): domain Eukaryota; kingdom Viridiplantae; phylum Streptophyta; class Pinopsida; order Cupressales; family Taxaceae; genus Taxus; species Taxus wallichiana. The sequence continues at coordinate 341,279,290 of CM031237.1, forward strand.
TAGAAAGACCTTGGGGAAAATATGATCAACACACTAGACCTGACTCTCACGAGTTGTCACTTCCAGATCATGGAGATACTTTCACAACAAGGAAAAGGTTACTACAGACATTTGAGACCCTAATCTATCTTGCATACTTTGGCAAATGGATTTTTGTCTTATGTGGGTATACAAAGTAGAATAGGGATAGTATGGGTGGGATTGGATGTTTTTAAATAGATTTTGGTGGGAGGGGAGATAGGATGAATGTGATTCACCATATCCTTAAGAGCTTATGCAAAATGGAAGTATTTCAGCCAACAAAATGCCACAAAAGTTATAAATGTTTATTCAACTAGAATATGTGCCTAAATGGAGACCAAGATTAGCACTCTTTCACACAACCCATGGGATTCTATCATGAAGGCTCAATAAAGCACCAAGGTTCAAATCAAACCATACCCGAGGTACACTCGTGAGGCGTACGATAATATTTGTCAACAAACCGAAAGAAAAGTGATTTTAAACTATTTATCTCATTCCCAGATGAAGGCTCTTCTGAGAAATGAAATTGTAGATGCTACTAGACCATCACAAGGACTGAGACCTATGTGATTGGACTGAAATTTGATACAAGAGTGCAACGAAACAATAAAAACTACTTACATGCGTTCAGAGATGAAAGAAATACACTTTACTCAATATTAACACAAAATAACTCAATTTTGATAAATTTATTAGCAAGGGAGAGTTTCCAGAACAATCTCAAAGATTTTCAATGGATGTACACTTGCAACCACCTTGACACGATTGGATATGATGCAAAGAGATATATACGAGTTTTTAGACGGCTTCTCAAAAGGAAATGGGCTTTGTCAAGCTTTTATTCTCGCTAGAAAAATAGTTTATAACTTTTCTAAAAACTCCCAACCATTTACACAAAAATTTGAGCCATTTATAGCATTTACAATGGAGCCCCTTCTCATCAAAAGAAAAAGTGTTTAATGCACTTGCATTCACCCCGATTCTTTTGTGATTCTTAGAATCAAATCTACAAGAAGTCTCCAGTGTGCTCAAAGGGGTAGATTTCATTGAATACCTCACACATTTAACTCCTTGCTCTGGTAGATCACTCTTCCTTTAATTTTCCAACCACTTCTGCTCCTAATCTCTCAAATATAGCTCCTTGCATGCTTGGGAGAAGAAAAATGGAAAATCTGATCGGCACGAAAGTCAGACCATTTTAATGGCAAAAGACACCTTCCATATCTTCCCACGAAACTTCAGATATCAACATTAACTTCCTTCTCTACTTGACGTGTAGAGAAAACCAAGAAATCATGAAAAATCACACTTAGACATGTTACGAGAGAAATGGAGGAAAATAAGATTTTGACTCTCATTGTTGTTGATCTTTACTATGAATTTGGGTCATCCACATGGAAGATTCAAACTTTAAAATAGACCCGGGGGCTTCCTTTGAATTTTTACAACTTTTGGGAAATTTTCATATTTTTCTCCCCATCTTTGCCCTTGGGAAATGATCCCAACACGTGTCCTAAGGTGGGCCCAGTGGAACCGCTACCAAATTATGCCATTTCACTCCCTTTTGGAAAAGAAAAAATTTCCAATTTTTCCCCACAGCTTTTCCCTTAAGAAATGGTCCTAACACGTGTCCAAAGATGATTGCGGTAGAACCGCGCTTTCCTTTTTACTTTTGACCCCCTTTTTTCCCAAAAGGAAATTTTTCCAAATTTCTCCTAAAATTTTGCACCCTCGCCGTTGACTAGAGCAAGCTCTAACCCTTCCTTTATCGGGCTTGTGGGCCATTTTGATGTTTTTATCCATTTGCATGTTCAAGGGGAAAAAATCCAAATTTCCCCCGATGGTCCACCTCCCCGCCCCTTTGAATTTTCAACCTGCCATATGTCATCACGACACACCTTAAGATGGTCCCAACAATTTTATACTTTAAACGAGCATGGGCTCGCAACGTGTCTGCTTCGGCTAAGTTTGTTTAAATGTTTTAAGCTCAGTGGAAGGCGCCACGTTTCATGCTCCGAGGCGGTCTCCTTTGGCCATTGAAAAGTATAAGTAAAATGTAAAGTGAGTGGAGGCCTCTATCTATCATCCTGGTGCTTATTTAAAATAAAATTTAAGGGATGGCCCCGAAAATTCACGGTTCCTCCACGTGTCTCCATGGTGCTATTTCAAAATGGATCCCAAAGCGAAACCTTCAATGAGTACGAGCTCACCACGTGTCCTCCTACGGATCAAAGTGAGACTTTTTTCCTCCTTAAAATTTGCTCCAATCGAGCCTGGTGGGGCTACGGGATGAGTCCAAACTTTTTCAAAATTAATAGCCACCTACACCCCATCCAATTGTAAGAAGCCACGTAGGCACCAAAAGAACTAATCAGACACAAACAGGGCTACAGGACCAAATTTGCCTTTTTGCCAAAAAGAAAAAAGTGATAAGTTAAAGCATTCACCCACCACCCCTAACCAACCAAAGGAAGCCACGTGACCACTGAACATTAAGGAATAATTTTGATAGGAAAAAGACACCCGTCAGACCATCAAAACATAGAAATTCACCATTCATGCTCAGAACCCAATTTTTGCTAAGGATGAAAACTTTTTCAAACAAAACTATGTGGATCATGGTTCCGAGCATATTTTGACCATGGATTTGGATTTTCAAAGGAATAAAAATATAAATTGATCATTTTGAGCTTCCATGGTCGAGGGAAAAATAGAAAAAATGGAAAAGCTCACAGATCAGAGGAAAACTAGGGCAAAATGGTGAGAGGTCAAAACAAGCACCAACACTATCCATTCTACCCATGTTTTTCATGTGTGTATACAAATGCATTATTTTTACTACCTAAACATGTAGAAATAATCAGATTCTAAATTTTTTAGTAGATTTAACCTTGCCTTGAGAATATCTCCACTATCTAGAGTGAAAACTCATGAGAGTTAGATTTTGTTGCATTGATCATATTCTCTCCAAGGTCTCCTTAACAGCTCCATCAAGAAGGATATCTCCATCTCCTCCATAAAAAATAGGCTACAAAAGGGTTCTCTTACCTTGGTTGAAAGGCACAACCTAAAATAGTGAGGATAGATCAAATCCTCTTGAGGGTGCTATCCATTTCTCTACATTTGAGTGACTAAGGGCCAATTAGATCTCATCCCTAGCTATAAAATGACTCATCATGATCTATCTGTCTCTAAGCTTCCTAATAAACCTATGATGCTACTTAGACTTTGAAGGAGAATAAATTTGGGTACCAACACTACAAATTCATGAAGTTTCCTGCCATTCTCGCTAATCTACAAGCCTTCATTTTGTCTAAAAATGATCTAAGTCCAAAAAGTTAATTTGGCAATTTTTCCTCCGCGGCCCCGCAACCAATCATTGATTGACACGTGTCTTCGTTGGGAATTGGTGGAGGATTGGACTGATTTTTACCTTTAGTGATTTCAAAAATAAATTTGGAAAAAAATGGTAAGTTTCCTCCACAGCCCGCCGTGGCTCTGCACCAATCGGTGGTGCCACATGGCTTCACGAGGCGTCGGCGGAGGAGTGGATCTTTTTAAGCCTTAATGATTTAGAAAACTTTTGGGAAAATTTTCCATAATATCCCCATTAGCCTGCTAACCCACAATCGATGGTTGGCTGACATGTGGCATCTTCTCGTGTTGGTGGAGGTGCGAGTTCCTTTCGACCTTTTTGCCTTTCCTTTTGAAAAGTCAGATTTTCCAAATGTTCCCCATCGGCCCGCTGACCCGCAGCCAATAAGGAGATGCCACGTGACCTCCCTGGGCATCGGTGGGGTGTGGGTGTAAAATTTTCTTTTCACCCAAAGCATGAAAAGTGCTAAAGGATTCCCCAGGCCCGCAGGCTCACTTGGGAAAAATTTCTCCCTTGGGCCCGTAGGCCCGCCCTTGGGAAAATTTTCCTCCCAAGGCCTATCGAGCCATAACTTGAGAATTACAAGGAGTTAAGAGGACTTCTTTATATCAATGGAAAGGGGAAGAAATTTCCTATCTAATGGAAGTGTTTTCAGAAGTTATAATTATGTTAATCATGGGAAAATTAAAATTGAATCTTTAACCAAATTCTGGGAGTGGGTAAATAAGAATTTACTCTAATAATTTTAATTATGTATTCTTCCCCCGTATTTAAACCTTTCTCTTGTCTTGGATCTCATGGAATTAAGTACCTTAGGTATTTAATTGTTTTGGTACCTTAACCCTAAATTTTTAATTAGGGAATATTTAGCTAAAATGTCAATGTAATCAGTGATTAAATTAATCCCTAAGGAGTTTTGAGCTAGGTGTGGATTTACTACACTCATTGCTTTATAATGTGGAATTAGTAATTGTTATAATGGGAAAATCTATTAGTTGAATTTTATTGTCCTTAAGACTTTGGTTGTTAACACTTTTTTAAAAAAAAATTCCATAATTTTCTAACTAAACCTAGGTTGTTCATGGGTCTCAAGTGGATTGTTTTAGCGGGCATTACAAACATAATGAGATACAATTTCAGGGATAAAATACGTATGTTCCCAATTCCTATACTTCCACATTTCAACACATAACAAAGGCCAATATCAAACAAGTCCCCACGAGAGGGCAGCCAAAGAAGTAGTAAAAAAATACCTAGACAAGGTTTTTAAGAACCTTTGTTTTAATCAAAAGGATTAAAAAAATACACACTTTCAATCTTGTTTAAGAAAAACATAGCTCAGCTGAGTACAAAATTTTAGGAGTCATTTACAAATGAAAAGATTATCTAAAAAAATGAATAAATTACAAGGTTCCTTGATGCCCAAAATCAGATTCACTCAAAATGTTATTGCCACTCATGAATAGACTAATAAATAATTATTTCAAGCAAAGCCCAAGAGAGAGCTATTAATTACTAATACATTTTTGTCTCCTTGCATCCAAGATTTACCAGTATTCAGAGAAGCTATAAAAACGTACCATCCAAACCCATTACTAGCTTTCCCTAAGGGGAGGTGGGTGCAAGAAATTCCCACATTAAAACATTGCTCACCTCCTACCGAATAACAGATTAATTAGAATTTAGTTCTCGCTTTTACAAAGTAGTATAAAAACCTTGATTTAGGAGAAGGGACAGAGGGGCAATCAATACACTCCAAAAATCAAACTTCCACCACAAATTCCCATTTCAAGATGCCATTACAGGAATAAGAAGCATTTGTTTCATGAAATTGTAAACAAAATAGTAAATTGTTGCAGAGTGTAGTCTTAACATGCCTGGTTTTAAAAGCCTTCAACCAGAGATTCAAGGATCATCAACATATGGTGAATCCTTTGCATCAGCTGGATGGATGTCCATACTCACCACTAGTCTGAAATATTCTCATCAAACCACCCACGCGCCCAGCTTAAGCCTGGCATTTTCCTTCCCCAACACGTAGGCCAAGGAGTCCATAAAACCAATGAATGAAAACATTCGGCCAGCAGGGTGGAGTAATGGGTGGGGGTGTCATTCATTAATGCATTTAAAGTTGGACAGGTCTATAACCACCCTCCATTCACTAAGAAGGAAATTCGGACCCTAAATTTAGCACAAGGTCAGATTTTTTTAACAAGAGAAAAAGGATGAAGTTCAATACAACCAATTTCATTGGGTGAACACCACGCAATGGGACAAGTGGATGTCAAGGAGAAAGAGAGGTGGTAGGTAAATAAGTTAACAATAAAAACATTTGAAATTTATTAATATCCCTTTCAACAAACTTGGCACCACCACCAACCTCCTCCCTCTTCCACACAACCAAAGTGCCAAGTTCCCCCCTTTTAATTTAAAAATATTAAAACGAGAGTAATTTTGCTAATTTAGTAAAAAATTTGGGTATGTTAATAAAAAAATAAACAAAGGCCTATGTACCAGTTTAAGATTTTGAAAGCACCATACACGAGAATTCCCTCCACACCCCATTAATCAGGATACAATAAATCATCCATAAGGTCTTCCCGAGATGACATAAAGTACCTCCAAGAATAAAAATCATTAGCGACAGATCAAAGTGGTATAATGGAAGGAAATATTCAACTCTACTTTGCAACAAGGATCGCAAGCACTAAAGTATAAGAGGTATGCCTTGGATCACTAAAATTGATCCAAGGCTTGATAGTCAAAAAAACAATAGTAAGGGCTAAGTTATGAGTACAAAGTCGGTTTCTATGGTAACTTTCCCATAGCAAAAAAGGTTGCACCTACACCAATTACCTAGGTTCGTAAATTGAGCTTTGAAAATTGACAATAAGGCATAAAATGACTATTCATCACCGCGACAATGGGTTCAATAGGAAGGAAAGGAGCCAAAACCAAAGGGGCATTACATTCTCCTCCCTTTAAAATGGCATCATCCCCGATGCAATGTTACACGGAAGGAAGGAAAAGGTGGTAAGCCTCAAGGAATAGAAAAGGTCGAAAATGCACCCTATGGTTAAAATTTTAGTCATTAAAGCACGGCCATGGGGTAGCCTTAGAACATTTTGGTAGAATTTTAACTTTCAAAGTTCTGTGAAGATTGGCGTTTTCTCTTACTTCATTATTTAATTAATTCTCTTTCCCTTTTTACATTATTCTTAACTCAGGTTCTTTTAGAATTTCATTGTTGTAGAATTTTAATTTATTCATTCTTGTGGGTGCCCAACATGAACTGCAATCACAACACCCTACCAGGGTCATACACAACACTAAAGATTCACAAGCATACTTTTACATACTTTCATGTTTGTACCACATCACAAAATCTTAACCAAATTAGAAGGGAATAGACTCGGTCCCCAAACATAGTAATGGTCACACATTTATGACTACCATACCATACTCGAACATAAGTGTACTACAAAAACTTGAAATTTCCACAACTCCATAGATAGAGACTCTACATAACTCAGAAAATAGCTACAGGTACATAGTGTACACAAGGGCATCAATGCCATATCCATAAACCAAAACATCACAAAACATACCCAACTAACATGAGTAGCACATACATCAAAGGACCATTCCCAAGACATCACAATAACTCAACATATCTCCCAGAGCATCAATCACACAAACACCCAAATATCTTATGTCTCCTCAATCTCCTATCCCTCCCTTAAGTCTCTTATGCCTCCCTAATCTCTTATGCCTCCCTCAATCTCTTATGCCTCCCTCAAGGGGCTGGTTACCCTATGGCCCTAGGCACATAGAGTACAGACACCCCTAACCCAAGTGACATAATAACTCATGGTTCAACAACCCACTAGTTATTTGTAACTCCTTGGAGCATACCCCCATACAATGAGGTGGGTACATATGTCCAACCATTCCATGGTGCATCCCATGACCCTATTCCACACATCATGACAATAGAACTAGCATAGCAATCTGATCCAAATGCCAAGTGGCAAAGTATAAGCCTTGGTGAAGGCAGTAAGATCTTAAAATTTAAAAGAAGATCAAAAACCAAGCAAAACAAATGACCAAATGGCCATAGTTAGTGAAAAATCCATGTGTTAGTACCACAAAGGAAATTCCCAAAAATGTAAAACATGGCAATCAAGAAAACTGTTGGTCCTTGCAAAAATAAGGTAAAAAGTTCAATTTACGAATAAAATACACATATAAGAATAACACATTACGATGACTATGTGGCCTTATCTGGCCACTAAGGGGGTACTCAACAATTTTTATGGCACTCGGAACATCAAGCCTCATCCCATAAAAAAAAACCATATCAATATTAAAATTGTCATCATCTCAATCTGAATCATCCCGCCACCACTTCGACAAGTCTAAACACAATCATAACTACATTTAGGTTTCCTCCATACAAATACGAGAAGAGAGGGAGAGGGGCATGAGTCATCATCTACTAAGCCTAAGGTTAGCTCTGAGTTACTATCCCATGGTGCACATCCCTCCTCCAAACATATAGTTTTACCGATTTTCCTCAGGGTCGGTTAGCGTAAGGTTCACAACATAACATGTATGCACAATAATACACAATGGTACTTCACACATATTAACATAGTGCCTTCACATGGTACAAATACAGGGTATATCACATACATTACATTCACAATTTACAATGCACCACATCACCACATGTTGCACCTAAAGTGCAATCACTATATGATAGGGATCATACACTCACCATATGTCCCAAATTTTACGACGTTATTCATTACATATCACATGAATTACTTATGATGAGCACAATTACAACACTAGTCAATTTCCATATAACATGGGAATGCACACATTTCTACACAAATGATAATGACATCATTAAGAAATCTAGTTCACTACAACCAACCTGGTCACACAACATATGAGCACACCCACACATCACGAATGCCCAAAGGATCCAACACTCTGAAATCAACAATCACATTTCTTCCACACACACAACAAAACTAGTGTTTCACACTCAAATTCACATAGAATTCTGAAAAGGAGAGAGAATAATCTCATCTTTAACACATCAACATGCCAACAGTTACACACTAAGTGACATACACAACATGTGCGCTAACAATATCACAATTACGACATAGTTCACATCACACTTAAATCACATTACTCTTCCAATATCAACCACCATCATGCAACACCATCACCATCATGCAACACCATCATGTAATATCATCACAACTCCAAACTGGCCCAGAGGTTTGAGAGCATGAACCTCCGCTCTGATACCAAGTGTAATGCCCACTATTTCAGACACACAAGACAACATAGCAAAATACAGGATAATTTTTTTTTACTTGTTCGAAGTATAGAACGACATTACATGAGGACACAAAGGTTACAAATAACTCTTTGAACAACTTGACACAACTATGACCACATAGGAAACATGGAACATCCAACACCCATCAAGGATAGTTCACTTTTCTCTTTGACAAGACACCACAAAGAACCCAACTATAGTACATAGTTACAGTTCAGGACAACCCACTGTGAACATCTTCTTAAGGTTATGTATTCACTAAAATAGTCTTTCAAGACCTGACTTTGCGGTCTAGAAGATTCATGTTATGATTCATAAAATTCCTCTTATAGGGCTATATTTCTTTTCTTTTATACTAGAGACATAAGGCTTAGATAAAAATTACCAAAAGAGGATCATCTTTACTTTGACAAAAGTTTGTTTAATTAGTTATCAGATTATGCTACAAGGGGTGGGGTGAACCAAATCCCACAAGGTTATCTAAACAACCACAAGCTATAGAATCCTCATTTCAACCTCCATTACAAAAGGAGATGAGTGTAAGCTCCAATTGATGGAGGTACTTGTTTTAAGTTCAGAACGACAAACCCCTTCAAGTACGGATCAAAATTTTATCATTTCTTAAGAAGGGTTACAAAGTACTATGGAAACAGTTAGAGAGAGAAGGTCAATTTATTTCATCATCATGATCTCTTTAGTTATTAACCGAGTCTTTTAATGAGACTTAAGAGTTCAACTAGATTTGGGTAAAAGCTTCATTTAGCAACTCTTGATTAAGTTTGACAATGGATACACATGGGGTTCCCAAAATGGAAGCACAAGACTTAATGTTTCACAATAATGAGAATAAAGTTTAATCCATAGTTTAAGGTTAACGAGGGTAAATTCTTTTACACCGGTAGATAACTACTTTCTTTCCAATTAAATACTCTTAACATTATCAACGAGAAACACAACTTCATTATCATTTTATTTATTTATTCCTCTATGAATTCATTTTATTTATCTTTGATTAGTTTTTAGAAAAATGGAAGCCACCCACTAAAATATACATAGAATTGCACTAATGTCAAGACCATGGAGGGTTACAAAAAATATGAAAGTATTATGAATCGAAAGAAGAAACTACCATTGCTAATCGAGAGAACTAAAACATGATTAAAACATTTCTATTCAACATGGCACATGAACTAAAGGAGTCAAGAGATTCAATTGAACCTTGGCTGAGAACAAGAAATAACAAGATTGGTCAAGCCATGCTACAACATTTTCATGACTGATAAATAATATTACAAGAAGAATACTCATAACAAGGTGGAGATTGAATTTTATTTCTCACAATGATAATTACAAGTTTTGCTAAAAAAGGACAAGATGACCTTATTTCACAAATACCAAAAACTAAGGCAATAGGCCTTCCAACTCCATTACAAGCACTAATAATGATTTACAACACAATAGACATTCTTACAAGGGGCTTCATATACAACCCGATGAAACCTTTATCAATATTTCCTTTTATCTACTCACAAGGTCCATCTGCACAAGTATTAACTTGAGTCAGTCCGTGAGAACTAAGCATGGTAAGGCTACACATTGCAATAGTAAGCTTAGCATTTTACAATAACATGAAAGAAATGTTCTATTTCAAGAATGGTTCAAAGCACCAACCAAAAATCACAATTTCTTCACACGAGATAAGAATTTTTTTACCAACCAACAAGAAGGAAGTCAAGTATTCTAGTTAAGAACAAAGGTCAAGAGTATTGGGATTTCAATCATGTAATCCTATAGATTATGTGATTGAAATCTAATACTTAGTCCATCCATCACTAAAATCTTTGAGAATCCCAAAACATAATAGATACAATCATAGATGCGAAACAGAAAGGTAAAACAGTCCTTCCAGGAGGAAAGTTTCATTGGCCTAAAACTAGAGCAACCAAACAAGGTAAGAAGGGTAAATCATCACGTGATCAAAGGAGTTGAAAACTAAATCTCAACCCACAACTAACTTCTCTCATCGAGAAGAGACTCCACAAGGTAATGATACGAGAAGAAGGATATATGACAAAACCCGAGATGGGAATTACTCGACATCCAAGTTACTTAATAAACAAGATACGTAGCATCAAAAGGCCTCCTATTTTCAAAACCATTTAAGACAAGGTTACCATCTAAACATCCTTCTGGGTTTCCTAGCATAATGGGATTCGCAACCCCAAAAGAAGCAATCAGAGATACGGTCTAAACAAGAATTTTACCACCTCTTCCTTACAAGATCATTAAAATATCTACAAGATAACATAATCAATGCCACTCTTCGAATGAATTTAAAAGAGTCACAAACAGCCATTAATATTAGCAACAAATCCCCTCATAATCGACAACTAATCTAAATAATATAATGGAAAGTAACCCCAACTGTCATTAATAATATTTAACACTTTTCGACATAGGCCAGCAATGTACTTATATAATAAATTCCATTCAAAATCTCAAGATTATCCTTATGACGTAATACCAACTATCATGAGTAAGCAAGAGTCATGTTCCAATAATGGGAACAGTCATTCCAAACACATTTCGAATTCTAGAACCAACACCGAGGTTTTGTCATAAAACTATGACCATTAATAATACGTTCACAACTATTCACAAAATATCAATAACCTCTCAACAAGTAAGAAGTTTGACCAAGTTAAGAAAAGAGATTAATCATAATAGGGCTAGGGTTACAAAGATTACTTTCCAAGGACATCAATCCCCTCAAACCAAGGAGACCACTCAAGGCAGAGAAAACCCAATTACTCAATCGATCTAGACATAGTTCCCAAAAGAAAGAGACATCACATTCAAGATCAAAAACAAAGAAAAGTTTCAGACTGAAAATTATTAATTGATAAAAGAGGCCACAATAGTCATATAGGTAACCTGATGTAAATTATAATGTACCTACAACCATAAAAGATTCAAGTATGCGACCATACGAAAAGAGAACCTCAAACGAAAAACATGATGACAGATCTTCCTAAATGATTATGGATTCTGATCATAGTAACTATATCTAGGGTAGAGATAAGGGTTCATAAATGTCCCCAAGAATATCATGACAGAGAACTGAGGATGAAAACCAAAACCCACACCACAGAATAGTGTACAATAACTCAGAAACACCAACATAATGAGATACGATTTCAGGATAAAATACTTTTGTTCCCAATTCCTATACTTCCACATTTCAACATATAACAAATGGCCAGTATCAAGCAAGTCCCCATAGAGGTGCAGCCAGCAAGTAGTAAAAAAATATACCCAGACAAGGTTTTAAAGAACCTCTGTTTTAATCAGAAGGATAAAATAAAATACACACTTTCAAGTACCATTTAAGAAAAACACAGCCCAATTGAGTACCAAATTTCAGGAGTCATTTACAAATGACAAGATTATCTAAAAAAATGAATAAAATACAAGGTTCCTTGTTGACAAAAATCATATTTACTCAAAATGTTATTTCCACTCATGAATCGACTAGTAAATAATTATTTCAAGCAAAGCCCAAGAGAGAGTTGTTAATTACTAATATATTTTTGTCTCCTTGCATCCAAGATTTACCATTATTCGAGTAGCTATAAAAACATACCATCCAAACCCATTACTAGCTTACCCTAAGGGGAGGTGGGTGCAAGAAATTTCCACAATAAAACATTTCTCACCTCCTACCAAAATAACAGATTAAAAGGAATGCAGTTCTACCTTTTGCAAAGAAGTATAAAAAAATTACGATTCAAGGGAAGGGACAGAGGGGTAGTCAATACACTCCAAACAATCAAACTTCCAACAAAAATTCCCATTTCAAGATGCCATTACAGGAAGAAGAAGCATTTGTTTCATGAAATTGTAAACAAAAAAGTAAATTATTGCAGAGTGTAGTCTTAACATGCCTGGTTTTAAAATCCTCAATTTGGATGGATGTCCATACTCATCTCCAGATCAAAATCTTCTCATCGAGACCACCCACGCGGCCAGCAACTTAAGCCCGGCATTTTCCTTCCCCAACACGCAGGCCAAGGAGTCCATAAAACCAATGAATGAAAACATTCGGCTAGCAAGGTGGAGTAATGGGTGGGGGTGCCATTCATTAATGCATTTAAAGTTGGACAGGTCTATAACCACCCTCCACTCACTAAGAAGGAAATTCAGACCCTAAATTTAGCACAAGGTCATATTTTTTAACAAGAGAAAAAGGATGAAGTTCAGTACAACCAATTTCATTGGGTGAACACCACGCAATGGGGCAAGTGGATGTCAAGGAGAAAGAGAGGTGGTAGGTAAAGAAGTTAACAAGAAAAACATTTGAAATTTATTAATATCCCTTTCAACAAACTTAGCACCACCACCAACCTCCTCCCTCTTCCACACAACCAAAGTGCCAAGTTCCCCCCCCCCGCCTCTAATTTAAAAAATATTAAAACGAGAGAAATTTTGCTAATTTAGAAAAAAATTGGGTATGTTAATAAAAAAAAAAAGGCCATATATCGGTTGAATATTCCAAAAGCACCATACACAGAACACCCTCCACAACCCATTAATCGGATACAATAAATCATCCATAAAGTCTTCTCCAAATGATGTAAAGTACCACCAAGAAAAAGCATTAGCGGCATGATCAAAGTGGTATAACGGAAGGAAAGATTCAACTTTACTTCACAACAAGGATTGCAAGCACTAAAGTATAAGAGGTATGCCTTGGATCACTTAAATTGATCCAAGGCATGATAGTCGACAAAACAACAACAAGGGCTAAGGTATGAGTATGAAGTCAATTTCTGATAACTTTCCCGTAACACCAAAGGTCGCATGGTTCACAAAGTGAGCTTCAAACTCGACAAAAAGGTGCAAAATGACTATTCATCATTGGCAACGGGGTTCAATAGCAAGGAAAGGATTCAACACTTAAAGGGGCATTACACACCCACTTGTCGTATGATGTGAGGGACTTATTTTAGGTCCTATTTTGTGTTTTAATTAATGAAAAGAGCAATTAATTACACTTTTCTTACATGGGTATTTGCATTTGTCCTTAAGGGGTGTGGGTTGGGTTGAGTGTGTAAGAGGGTGGTCATTCCCCAACCACCAATTTATTATGCTTTGGGGTTTTGGTTTGACCTTGGTGATGTGGGATAGAGAAGAAATGAAGTGGAATCCTACATGGAGCCACATCATCTCCCTCTCCCTCTTTTCTATTTATTGGAATTTTTGTGAAGTTTTGGGGATTACTTGCTTTGTTTTTCTCTCCCATTTTTGGTGGTGCTTTCTTGTTTGGAGTGCTTGTTGGAGTTGTAGATTTCTTGGAATTGCTTGGGCTTGGAGAATTTTGGAACTTGATTGTGGAGTGGAGTCTTCGTATGGCAAGGTAGGGTCTTTTCCCTTGGTTTTTGTCTTGCTTTGTGTGTTTATGTGTTGAATGAATTTTTTAATGCATGATGTTTTTGGGTAGTGAAATGGATTTCGGATGTGTATGAGAAAGTGAAATGGGGATAAATGTTTTTGGGAGGCATAACAATTTTTCTTGGGTATTTAGGAGGGAGTGGGTTGGGTGCCCCACCTTGTTCTCATGTTGTTATTTTGTTCATTATGGGAGACCTAAGAGAGAGGGAGACATAAGAATGAGAAAGGCATAAGAAATATTTTATTTTTAGGGAGGCATAAGAGATTTTGGGGTTTTGATGGATTTTGGAGGTTTTTAGGTGGGCACCCAAACCCTTGGGAGGCACAAGGAAATCCCATATTCCTTTCTCTACTTGGCTTGATTTTAGAGCCAATGTCTTGGGAAGTTTATGTGTATAAAAATGAATGTTTTGTGGTTATTTTCTTGTGTGAATGATTGGTTGAAAGTAAATGTGGAAGCCTTGTCTTTTTTTTCCAATGGTTGTCAAATATTCCATATTGTTTCATTGTTGGGGCTCGAGGGCCAATGAGGAAGTAGGCTTCACTTCCTCATTGGAGTATTGGTTGGGTGGAGAGTGTTTCCTACTCCCCCATTTTTGGTTGTGTGTTTGATCTTGGGAAGAAGGTGGAGCTCAAATGATGAAGGTTTCTTGTGCATTTGGAGAAAAGAATAATGGACTCTCTTGTAAATATTTTACCATGTTGTCTCCATTGTGTATGGAGGGCTTGTAAACTTGTATTCTTAAAGTGAAGTTCTTAGTTTCCTTGTGTATCAAAATTGTAGTATTATTCCTCCTTGTAATTGAAAGTAAAAGCTTGAAAAGAATTTCCTTACTTGTTGGAATGAGAGACTAATAGATTGTTAAATTGAACTAAGTTCCTTAAAAGGGATTGTGTATTATTTGATGAAGAAAAGGATTGAAATGTGAATGAAAAGAAAAAAATTCTCAATTTAGTTGATTCATTGTCTTCAAAATGTGTTTTTCTTAGTTTTAAAGGTATTGGGAAATCTTGTAATAAATTATTTGATTGAAATGGTTAAGAAAATTGCATATTGTGATGAAAGAAATAGCTATTCACATTACACTACTTGAAAAGCATATGGTAGCAAGCTAAACCATATTTGTTTATTTTTGTATTGTTGAAAGAAATACCAAAAGAAAAGAGTGTGTTTTCCCATTTTGGTCTTTACCTTCATAGGTGTAGATGGAAAATCCCTTAAATTCTTGTTTTTATTCACCTTGTCATTAAATGGATTGATCCTTTAAATCTAATAGAGTAGAGAAAATGCATGGTTACCATTAGACCGTAGTCTCATTTGATTGTATAAATTTATTATCAATTTATATATAAATCAAATGTTAAATAAACTAATAATAAAGGGAAACAAATTCATTATTTGTAACGCCCACTAAAACAACCCACTTGAGACCCAAGAACAACCTAGGATTAAATAGGAAAATTATGGAATAATTTTTTTTTGTTTAAAACAATCTTCAACCAGGTTACAAGACAACAGTTATCACTAACAGTTTCCTGAACAATTCTAATCTACTAGAATATACTTTTATTTTATTAATAATTATTAGAGGTCATAAGGTCCAAAATTTAGGGTTAGAAGGTTCAATTAGGTTCAGAGGGTAATTCCTCACCATACCCACTCTCTAACAGGATTAAAGTTTCAACTTGATTTTTCTCACATTTAACACATTCAAAAATTTACTAAATCATTTGCATTGGATAGAAATTTCCTTACCTTTCCATTGATATAAAGAAATCCTCCTAACTCCTCATATTTCTCAAGTTATGGGCCAAGCGGGCCTTGGGGTGAAAATTTTCCCCAAGAGCGGGCCCGCGGCCCCAGGGTGAAAATTTTCCCCAAGGGTGGGTTGGCGGGCTCCAAGGAGACTTTTGGAAAATTTCCTACGTGGGGCAAAAACCAAATTTGCACCCGCGCACTCTGCAGTCCGCAAGAACACAAGGTACACATGGCACCTCCCAAGCCAAAGGTGCGGGAAGATCGGGCGGCGAGAGACATTTTGAAAATTCTCCCGCGTGGGGTGAAAAGCTAGCTTTGCACTGTGCTCCCCACGAGTCCGCAAGGGACACATGGAGGCTCTTGATTGGATTTGGTCCAACGGGATGGCGGGGAAAACTTGGAAAATTTTCCCAAAATTTTCTCGAAACACAAAAAGAAAAAGGGACCCGCTCCTCCGCCGATGCCTTATGACACCATGTGGCATCACCTAATTGGTCGTGGGACGATGGGGCAGCGGGGAAAATTTTGAAAATTTTCCCAAAAATTTTGAATGCACTAAGTTGAAAAAGGGGTCCGCCCCTCCACCAAAGACCTCGTCTTTACCCATGTGACAACCTCTAATTGGCTGCTAAGCCAGCGGGGATGGAAGGGAAAACTTGGATAATTTTCACAAAAAATTTCGAAACAAAAAAAGGAAAAACGGTCCCACTCCTTCACGATACCTTGTGATGCCACGTGGCATCACCTGTTTGGTCACGAGGCAGTAGGAAAATTTGGAAAAAAATTCCCAAAAATTTCTGGATGCACTAAGTTTAAAAAGGGGTCCGCCCCTCTGCCAACAACTCGTGGTGCCATATGGCAGCCTCTGATTGGCTCTAGGGAAGCTAGGAAAATTTAGAAAATTTTCCCCAAAATTTTCCTAAGTGCTAAGGGAAAATTTGGGCCCACGGGCTTGCTAAGGAAATTCTTCCCAATTTTTTTTTTTGACGCCAAGTGAAGGAAAAACTTCAGAAGGCCATAAATTTTGATAGAGAGCTCGGTTTTGGGAAAAAAAGGACTTTCTAGAAATATATCGATGTCATCTTTACTTAGGGATCATTAATATTTTATTTTGAAAAATTTTAAGAGGTCAATTTCAAGAAAATGGCCAATAGGATTTTACAGATCAAACCGGTAATTTTTAACTTGTGAGATTTGTTAAATTTGATCTTCTTCCTCTCTCAACATGTCAAAGAGACATGGAGAGTTATTCTTAGGTGGAATTAGGATAATTTTGTGAGGTATATCTATTTGAATGAATTCTAATTAGAAATTTACAATTTTGACAGCAAAATGACTCGAAAACTTTGGACTTGATTTTTCCAGGTTTTGAAATATTTCCATTAAGTGTTTTTGTTTAATTAAATTTTTGTAGGGCCTGCTACTTCAATTTAATCATTTAATTTCTTATTTTATTGTTCGAGGTTTGAACTGTGCATTTTGGATAAAGTATTTGCCAGTTGAAAATACAAAACAGAGGTCAAATTTTTAAAGGTTATATTTATCATTTTCCATCTCCCAAGTGTGGAAATTCATTCTAATCCTAGCCTAATACATTTAGTTGATTCAATCAAACCATCCATCAAGCTAAAATGCAAATTCTGATTTCCAATCTTAACGTATTTCAAAGGAGAACAAAGCATTATATTTTTCTTCACACACATTTCTTCTTTTCAACAGAGATTTCAAAACACAATAGATGATCAAATTCAATACAACAATACAGATTGAAAAAGGTAATGCAATCCTTTATTGATTCCAAAATACAACTCTACAACTTTTCTTTTTCATTCTTTCCAAAATCATACATTGTATACAGGGCAGAATAACACATTTTATCCTCACGTGTTTCACTTTTCCACTTTCTAAACAGGGATTACATAGTGCATATTAAACACATATTTTCAATGGAAATAAATTCATATGAACAAGGAAAACACTTCCATTAATTCAAATGAAACTCTTACAACCTCCTTTCTATTTTATTTCAAAATACTACATACAAATTTTGTATCATCCTTTCACATTCTTTCCAAAATAGAATACAGAGTATAACTCTTTTACATTTCAATATACCACTTGCAAATCAGTATAACATCTTTCCATTACAAACATTTACAAGTTCATCTAATTCAGGTGGGAAGGGTTACAATGAGATTTCACTTCACAAAGGGATCACAAACCGTATTTTCTCAACTCCGAGAGAAGCACAATACATAATTTTCATTCTTCCAATTTGATCATAATAGGGGTAGAGGAAAGGCAATGCTCTCCACCCAATCACAACATTCAATGAAGAGGAGAGTCCATCCTTCTTGATTAGCCCCGAGACTCAACCATAATGTTATAAAAGATGTGATCCACTCATGGCAACAACAAGCTTCCACAATCACACAAGTAGCATTTTCACAATAAAAACACAAATTAAAACAAAATGTAGTTTACAACTACATTAAAGCATGACAAACATTACGAGGCTTCATCAAGCAAGCCAAAGGAGCAAGAAATATGGGGGATGATTCTTATGCCTCCCAAAGGGGGAAAGCGTATCACCACACGAATTAAAAACCACCAAAATATAGCATATCAAAATGTTGACATTCCTTTTGCCTCCCCAAGTATCCCTTATTCCTCACATTTTATTATTCCTCGGCAACCTCTAATGGTACCCCATAATTAGTAAAGAAAAGCAAGCTATTTATTTATAAGGTGTAACCTAAATCCCAACTCCCTCCACCCTTATACCTCCCTAAAACATACTTGTTCCTCCCAAAAATTAAACCCCATAGTCTTCTCCTACACCATTCCTAGGCCATCTACCCAACAACCCACAAACATGCCAAAACATTCACACATTGACATTTACATTCATAAAAGAAGAGCATTTCAAGAGCCAAGCTCTTACCTCTCCATGATGGAGTTGTTCCAATTTAAAAAAATAGCAAGCTTTATTCCAATGCAAGCAATCCAAAACATCCAAGAACATGCACATCTTAATCTTCCAAAAACTTCTTCTAGCAAGATCCCCCAAAACAGCAAGGAAATTCATCCAAGAATGAAGTCTCCAAAGTGAAGCAACCCAAAACAAGGCAAGCAATTCATATTTTATAGAAGAGGGAAGAGAAGAGGATGAGGAGGATCCATGTAGGATGCCACATCACACATCCTCAACCCCAACCCCAAAATTCAACTTCATTCTCCAATGCATAATAAATAAGTGGGTGAATAATATGACAATTTACTTACACACTCAAATCCAACCCACACCCCAAAGGACTGAAATTAAAACATGTAAGAAAAGTGCAATTAAAACCTACAATTTGTCTTCCCAAAATGCATAATAAAAGTCTAATTTTAACTCTCCAACCATAGGTATGGTTGGTAAATAAATTTAAGAGGAATGGGACAAGTTTAACTTGTCCCACAAGCCTCCAAAACATCCTCTAAGGCCAAATTTGAATTTCTAAGAAGGTGGAGTGTTTCACACTCAAAATTTAACTTACACATCACTTACACATCTCTTAAAACACTTTAATTAAGAGCCAACAACTTTATTAATTAATTTCTTATGACATATTTTAATTAATTAACCTAACAACATGATTACTCGCAATGTTACACACCATTTAATGAATAATGAAAGGGTAAAAGCACCACAAAATAAACACATGCAAACATTAAAAAAAGGGACCAAAATAAAATAAATACATAAAACCCCTTGGTCACATTTAAAGGTGATTCCCCCATGGGAATCCCTAACAAAATACAAACACACACAAACAATACATGTTTCCATGGTGACCTTGTTGAATTCATCTAGAATTCCAATGTGGTTGGTCTCCATCCCCGATGTTTGTTGTGATAGTTTAACCTGCAAAACACAAATACCTCCTTTGGCCTCGTGGCCATATCAGAACATCCAAAATAATATAAATATAATTCCCTAAATCATTTAGATATATGAATCACAACAACATCAAAGCAATTTAACAATATCATTTATAGTTTTATCAACAACTATATCATCATCCAATAATTTTTCATTTCTAGGTCTACTCACAATATCCAAATATCACAAGTCCGAACAACATCCATCATATGACCATGTAAAATAGTATATCAAAATCAACATATAAAATGTCTCTAATAATCATCGTGCATCATAACTGAATCAAGTCAACAATAATCCATGATCTAACATCTAACATCATACTATAATAAAGTCCATAACCATGTCGATAATATAATCAACGATATCATGATTAGTATAAAAAAATTGTCAAAGGAAGTGGGAACTACCCCTCCTTAGACTCGACTTCCTCCCGGAATTCATTAGAAAAAATGTGGAAACCGAACTCGTAATAAAGTAGCATCCTCCCATGTAGCTACGGTCTCATCATATTTGTCCCACCGCACCCGAACCTAATCAAACTCTTTGCCTCAAAGGCCCATGGTCCTGCGATCTAGGATGTGAACGAGATCCACCATCACCGCCCTTGATCCCGGACCTGGAATGATGTCTTCAAGTTTCACCTGATTCTTTGACGTTTCTTTGAAATATTGATGAAACAAATAAGGTAATAGGCGTAGGAGGAATGCCTATTGAAATGTTGGTTGATGGGTTATTATGCGCGTATGACTTCTTGATCCACAACTGATTGTGAGAGCTTCCTTTTGGCTAGGAGGAACTACCTGTAATGGAAAGCAAGACCACCATAAAGAGTTAAACAATATGTGCAGTGAAATGCCTAGTGTGTGCTAGATCCGGGAAGTGTGGCACTTCCTAGATGGCTGTCAGTCCACTGTTCAAAACAATTTAATGTGGGTCATAAAGTAAATCCTATCATAATTAAAATGATTTGGGTATCTCATCCAAAATATAATAAGAAATATCTAATCTAACAGGCTAAGTTAAAATAAGATCCGAAAGTCAAGTAACTAGTTCTGGGTCTCTGCAGGTCTGACAGAGGTCTCAGGCAAGTCACAGGTGAATATGGGTGATGTGGAAATAGGTGGATAGGTCATTGTTCTAGGTTGTATGGGTAAATACAGAGATCGATTCCGGTTAAGGGTGACCAACGGCGGTTGGGTGTAACCGGTGCCGGTTACTATGGAAAATTGGGAATGCCACATAATGAGTTTTGGGTCTCCTTTGTGATTACACAAAGGACTCTGGTTGGTCGGAATGAGGTATTAGGATGTTCATGTGGGGTTTGGTGAGGTTTTAATAGGTATGTGGAGGGGTGAGTATGAATGGAGGTCAAATGGGTGTAAAAGGAAACAAAGGATGACAATATAATGATGAAACTAATGAACCAATGAAGTAAAATGTTCCACTTGAAATCTAGTCCAGGTGTCTATGAGTGATGAATGAAGGTCTTTGAAAGGGGTTGAATGCTGCTAGGATCACCAAATGTTGGAAAGCTCCTGCATGGGCTACATGTGTATTCTCTTTTTCTTGGTTAAATCAAATCAGGTCATGGGTGAATCTTTGGATGATTACTAGATGCATGTGCGAGAGGAAATGCTTGATCTCCTTCCTTGCATGATATCTCTCAAGAATGTTCCCAATGTTTTCCAACCTCCAAAATAAGGTTATTTTTGGGATTAAAAGGTGACCGACGATGGTTTTGGCTTAATCGGTGACGGTTAGGGGTAACCAGTGTCAGTCAATTTCCTAGGTTTACTAAACTAGGCAGATCCCCTTGATTTTCTAGGATCTCATGTCATTCACCCATGGATTAGACTGGAATATTCTTGTAAGCATGCGGGAATGTGGTTAGAAGGAATGTAGGCATTGAGTTTTAGGGTTTGGGTAAGTCTTAGTTAGTTATGGCAACTTACTAAGAATTGGGCTTTAGGGTGAGTTGGCTTGATGAGGTGTCTAGGTGAGATGTATGTGGACATTATCCCTAATTAAGATATTTAAATAATAAATATGGTGAGGATAATGAATTAATTTAATTAATATTAGTGGAGTGAAGGGGGCCATGGCTAGGTTAATGTGATGAAGGGTGTTTATTTGTTGAGGGACCAAAGGGGAGTGTGACCTAATTTTAGTGTCTACATTTTTCCCCTTTTTGTTGCATAGCTTGTATTGGTAAGCGATGCTAACAAAAATAAGATGTGGTTGCCCCATGTGTGGGTGAAGGTGATCCCCCTCAAACCAGGAACTGACGAGGTAGAAGGTAGAATCGGTGAGTGGTTTGATAAAAGGTGAATGTGAGAAAAGGGAAGGTGGGGAATGGGGGAAAAGGGGTTAAAGATCTACTTGGGAAATCTAGGTAATGGGTCAAGGTCAAAGGTAGTAATAGTCAAACACACTCAAACACATAAACTTTAGCATCTATTGAGTTGAAGAGCAGGAAAAATCTACATCATCTAAGGTCGATAGGTTTATCTAAACAAGGTTGAAGTGATTCCGGTATTCAAGGTATAGGATATGGTTAGGAAACACAACATAGGTTAGGTGCAGGAACGTTTAGGTATGTTCTAGTACACCAAAGGTAGGGTTAGGATAAACGGTCACAAAAATAGGCTAGGTAAGGTCATTAGGTCAACAACACAGGTAACAGTGCCGCAAGGTATAGTGAACACGTGAGGTCAAAGATCACTAGTGATGGTCTAGGTCCAAATATCTAGGTCACGGCATGGGTAAGGCCAAGGTATGGGTAAAATAAGGAGTCCCCAAAGGAGGACGAGTTTAGGTAGGAAATGATGAGGGCAGGAGGGTGAGGTAAATGGTTTGGGTAGAGGTTGGGTGGGGAAAATGATCAGGGTAAGGGTTAGGTGTGGAAATAAAAAGAGTGATGGGCAGGGTAATAGGGTAAAATGTTGGGTTGGTGCAAGAGAGGGTGACCAATGCTGGTCAAGGGTAACTGACACCGGTATAAGGAAACCAACCATGGTAAGGTAGGGCATGTGATGATGCTTTGGTGAAGGGTAACTAGCATCGGTTAGGTCTGGTTTGTTATAAAAATAAAAATCCATGTGTTTTGTGTTATTCATTTGTCATATTATGATTTGAGAAAATGACAAAAGAGAGAGAAAAGAGGGAAAAGTGTCTAGACGAAATGAAGTGTTGAGTTGGTGGTGTGAATGGTGGGTGATTGGTTGGTGAGAGGCGGGTCCATAGGATCGGTGCATGTGATTCGATTGGTTGGAGACACGGGTGGAGATTTAGTGATGGTAGAGGCCGAGAGAGGATCGGGTAGACCATTGGTGTAGTAGTCAAACGTGCCACCAAGATGACGGTAGCACGATGAGGTAAGCATCCAACTCTAGTTGTATTCGGTTAGATAGATTATAGGATTTGTAAATTGTTTTGTGGTTTTTATTCTGGGTGGGGGAAAAAATTAAATTTGTGAAATGGGGGGAATAGTGGGTAAAATAGGAATGGGGAGGGCAATAAATGGGAGAGGAGGGGATGGTATGAGGTATAAGGGAGGTTTAAGTAATTTTAGGTGGGTAAACAAGGCAAGGGGGGAAGTTTTTTATAAATGAGGTTTTGGGGATCATGGGTTTTCACCGTGATGTGATCGACATCGGTCAAGTGTGGTCGGCATTAGTAGTGTGTAACAGGTATCGACCACTAAACAAGTGACCGATGCTAGGCGAGGATGATCGATGTCGGTTAAAGAGAACCAACATCGGTCGGGTTTTGGGGGATAAGGGGCCAAAAGTGCCATAGGTTGGGTGATTAATATGGGTAGGGGTAAAGTAGGTTATTGGGAAATGATAGGAGGAAAGTGTGGGTGTAATAAATGTAGATTAATGTATTGTTTTTATTGGACATAGGGGAGAGATCAGCTATGTATGCGGGACAAGGTTCCACCCATTCTTGTGACAGATTCATGGTGCAATGGCGACCCGAGGAGCTATAATATGTGGAGGTGGTGGGCTTGAGTGGAGTTCAACACTATCAGCATGTATTCCGGTAGCCTAGTTTGATGGTCACGCTCATCGATAGATGAGATTCTGCAACCAACACATTCCACTTGCCGACGGGTGAGATCACTCTCAGCATGGAGGACATGTTCAAGATTATACGGCTACTCATATTGGGTACATAGGTCTACTTTATCTCCTCCGAGGCCTCAGAGGAGCTGATGATGACAGTGTTTGGCAAGGGGATGGCCGAGATGACATTCCATAGTGCCAACATTCGATATGGAGAGATGTACCTAGCCCATCTAGAGGAGATGAGGCTAGTGGTTCTTTTTATAGAGGTAGTGTGCTGCTTCACACTTCCCGATGCAGAGGGTTGACATTTTCCCCGATTGTTGATGGGGGTGCTCCATGACATGTTGCTAGATGAGACCCATTTTTCCGGTGCCAACATTCTTGGTGCAGTTGTACATAGAGTTATGGGCATATGGATGACTACGTAGGTTCAGCCTATGTTGTACCTTCTTACTACATTGTTGGGCTTATGAGCACAAAGCTTGTGTGTGGCCAGAAGGGATGCCCCGAGTATATGGATTCCCACTGAGATTTGTGCAGGTGGGGTACAGGTGATGAGTGTCGGCTATTGAGAGTGCATATCAAATAGGCCCACACATGATGTGGCCTATTTCTGGTGGTTATTGAAGGGGTTATCCGAGTCAACATTATATGGAGGCCATACATGGGATTCCCCTCATATAGGCATATGCATGAGGAGTTGGCTGAGCTCTAGCTAGTGAGATGGATATAGGGTCACCATGTCAGGGA
This sequence comes from Taxus wallichiana var. yunnanensis, assembly GCA_018340775.1. NCBI lineage: Eukaryota > Viridiplantae > Streptophyta > Pinopsida > Cupressales > Taxaceae > Taxus > Taxus wallichiana. The sequence goes on from CM031237.1 coordinate 341,304,013, forward strand.
GCATGAGATGATCCCAATGGATAGAGTCGGGTGGTAGTTCGGGCTACTACAAGATGTACCTCCACCCATCCGGTAATACCAGAGAGATGACATGGAGAGGCCCTTACCTCTACCACAATAGGCAAGTGCCCACAAGGCAGGAGGAGTAGGCAATGGACCAGTGGATAGATGATGCCAAGGTCACAGACAAGTATAGATAGTGGTGGGCGGTGCATTTACGAGCCATACCACCCAAACTAGGGTAGCCAAATCTAGCCACCATCACGGTGCAGAGAGACACCCTACAGGGGTAGGTGGCTACTCTAATTACCTAGTTGGGTATGGTACAGACACATCAGCAAGCTCAAAGGTAGACATAGCAGAGCTATATGTATAGGTGGCTAGTCTATAGACCCAGATGGCCAGTGGTGGGGATGGAAATGGGGGCGAGGATGATGGTCAGGTGGCGGCCTTACAAGCATAGGTGGCAGGTTTACAGGCTGAGTTGGCCACAACCCAAGCACAGATTGGGGCCTTACAGTCCCAGATACATGCATAGGGATAGGGGACACCACCATAGGCAAGCAGGACCGGGTCCCACTTTATAGGTAAGAGTAGGATAGGGTTTCACACGATAGGTATAGGGGCCGAGCCCTATGGGGCCACCACGCAGACCGTGTCTATATCCGGAGGTTATAGGATGCCCTAGGTGAGGCTAGATACTACCAGACCAGCTGATGGCGACTGGGATAGACTTTCTATCCTATGGAGAGTACTGGGCATAGCAGGCGTTGAGTGAGAGGACTAGATCCCGCACTCACAGTGTGGAGAGCACAGGGGGCCATCGAGCTCCGAGGCTAGATCAGGGAGAGGCTACTAGCGCATGGAGACCAGCTCTAGGTGAGGCACCAAAGGACTCAACCACCACCTATGATGGGTGGGGAGATGCTATCAGGTCACACATATAGGGGTGGAGGAGGCAGAGGGTACATGCGATACAGAGATGGAGGATATCCGTCGAGACGCCTGATATGTGGCTTTTGATTTTGATGTATTATAGTCATTTTTTTATATATACCAGCCTATGTGCCAAAGATAGTGAGGATGTATGAGAGTTTTTGTTGTATATTTTGAGCATATACTGGCTGTGTGCTTTGAAGAGATTTTGTATTAGTTCATTATTTTATTATATATGAGACCGGCCTGCATGTCGATGACATTTTGTATTGAGTATCGGCCTGCATGCCGATGATTTTGAGATGATGGACATGATGGGATATCCATGTATGTTGTATTGAGATACACATTTATTTATATGATGAGATACATGAGATTCTTGATGTGTTGATGTTTTGATGAGACTTTTGATTTGTTGTTTTGATATGGATGAAAATTAGGTGAGTTAGGCATGATGAAGTCAGGTTTGGTTTAGGCATGGATTGATTCAGGTTGGTTTAGGCATGGTTGAGTCAAGTCTTAGGCATGGATCGAGTTATGTTGGTTTAGGCATGGATTGAGTCAGGTCATAGGCATGGATTGAGTCAGGCCTATGTAGGCATGGTGGAGTCAGGTTCGTTTAGGCATGGTTGAGTCAAGTTTGTTTAGGCATTGTTGTGATTCATTGATTTTTATAATGAATGATAATATGGGCTATTTTTAAGATGCTTTATAATATATGCATGATGATAATAGAGAAATGGAAGTCGTAATAAATGAATGTTGTGATGATGATAAAAGTGTGTTGTAACTTGTCGTTTGTGTGGTTTAATTTCCAATTATGTGATACAAAGAGGAAACTAAATGGGGTAGAATGTATTTTAGGAGGATTAAAGATGGATTGGTTAGGGTAGAGAGTTTCCGAGCTAACCTTTAAGGGCCCCATGCCCTCGGAGTCTTTGCCTACATAGTCCTAGTGAAAAGAGACCTCAAGCGAGATGTAGTTCTCCCATGAGCTAGGGAAGAATAGGATGATGTAAGAAAATGAGTTAATAGGTTTTAGGTATGTTGTGGGTTTAGGTCTACTAGGTGTGCGTGGGTTATAGGAAAATTTTTATAGGCGATGTCGATTGTGGCAAAAGAAGAAGAATATTACCCTAAAGGTAAGCATTGAGAACCAAGTCCTGTATAAGGTAATCAAAACGTAAATAAATATGGTCAAAAGATAAGAGGGGGTAATAAAGCCACCTGATTGGTTAGGATCATACTGAGTAGATCATACCTTGGAGGAGGTGATGAACATAAGACCCTAAAGACATTGCATGATCGATTGTTCTAAGGTGAAAAGTAGTCACATGATCACCAAATGTCTTAGTTTCCAAGAGGTCCCTTGAGGCGGTAGAAAATGGGAGTGGGAATGGTGAGAAGGGTGAAAGGTGGTTAATTTTTTATGTGGCATGAGGTAGCATGCTCTTCGGGCAAGAGATCCAAGGTCACAATGGGCAAGTCCATGACTAAAAAGTTTTCTGTTTTGACTTGTATTTGAGATAGACTGATCAATGTGGGAAGTCTATATGGGATGAATAATTTAACTCCTTGAGGTCTTCGTGAAGCTAATCGATGCGGGAAGCTTCCACTTTTCTCTCTCTCTCTCTCTTTACATAGATGTCCTTCGAGGGAGCAGTCTATTTACAGCAGCGATTACTAAGAGGAAGATGTCATTTTGAGGGAGTCGTCTTTTTATAAGAATTTTTACTCAAGGAGTTGGGTCCCATGTGAGGGCTTTGAAGTCATGGACAATACCAAGGTGAAGAATAAGATTCTTGTTCAAAAAGTAGGGTGAAACGACCATGGGATCTCATCTAAAGGTAGATGAAAAGTATCCATGAGAATCATGTTATGTGTAGCGTTGTGGTACACATATTCAAGAGAAGATAAAAGTGACGGGACTCACATGATTCTTATTTAATCGTTGGTGAGGTGTATGAAGTGGATAGTGCTCAAGGGATGAGCATGGAAAGAGACAAAATGGTGAGGTAGGACTAAAAATCAATAATAGAATGGTTGAAGATGCAAGGCATTAAGGGGCTCAGTTTGGGTTTACCATCAAGTGAAGATAAATGATAAGCACCTGATCTATAAGTATGAGTCATGATGTATGGTCCAAGCTAATTAGGAGAAAATTTTCCCGTTTACTTTTTTCTGCTTTGGTTACATGTTGATTTTCTTTCAGGACAAGGTCACCGACTTGGAAGGTTCGTTCATGGACACGTTTGTCATAGGCATGTTTGATGCATTTTTGGTAAACTTGAAGGTGATCCAGAGTGTTAAGATTACATTCGTCTAATAACTCAAGGCATGCTAAACAGTCTTGACGAAAGTCATCATCATTGAGCATGTCATGGAGAGAAATGCGGAGTGAGGGAATCTGGACTTTGAGAGGTAGAACAACCTCTGTACCATAGACTAGAGAAAATGGTGTGGCAGTAGTGGAAGTGTGAATACTAGTGCGGTATGCCCATAGGGCAAAAGGAATGTGCATATGCCAATCCTTCCTAGTATCATTAACCACTTTTATGAGAATTTTGTTTAAGGTTTTGTTAGTGGATTTGGCTTGGTCGTTGGTCTATGGGTAATAAGGTGATGAGAAACTTAGCTGAATGTTGAAGGTGTCGCAAAGTTTTTGCAATGTTTTGTTTTTGAATTATTTTCCATTATCACTGATGAGGTGATGAGGAACACCAAAGGAAAAATGATGTGATGATTGATGAACTCACATATTTTCTTGGCTTTTGTGGAGATGAGTGGTATGGCTTCAACCCATTTTGTATAGTATTTGGTAGCGGTGATGATCCATTGATGTTGTTGGGAAGAATGGGGGTTGATCTCTTTGACAAGATCCAAACCCCATTGAGAGAAGGGCCAAAGGTCACAAGCGACCTGTAAGGCATGATTGGGTGTATGATGAAGATTGGCATATTGTTGGCATTTTACTCAACGCTTGATGTAGTCGCAATAATCATAGTTAAGGGTCGGCCAGTAATAGCCTAGGCAAAGAATATGCTTAGCAACAACAAGCGCACTGAAGTGACCTCTACATATGCTCTCATGAACTTCCTTAATGGTATAAAGAATTTCATAACTCATGAGGCATCGTAAGAGAATACCATTAAAGCTATGCTTATAAAGGAGGCCCCCATATGACGTAACAAGAAACCTTTTTAAGGAAGGCCCGTTGTCCGTTATAGGTAAGATCAGGAGGTAAGATGGAGAGAGAAAGATAGTCAGAGTATTGTTTGTACCAAAGGTCACTTGGGTCTAGGGTAGCGGTTCCAATAGAGTAAACTTCACACGGTAAATAAGAAGGTGATTGGAGTCATTGTATGGTGACAAATATTTTAGAATCGGTGGGCAAAGTGGGTATTTGGGAAGCCAAGCAGGCCATGGTATCTATAAATTTGTTGGTTGAATGTGGGACGGTTTGAAGGGTGTAACGGTCAAAGGTGGTCAAAATTATGTCTACATGATGTTTATACTTTTAAAGCAGCTCGTTACGACATTGGTATATACCATTGACTTGGTTTACGACCAATTGAGAATCACAAAAGATGTTGATTGATTTGACATCTAGGGCATAGGTGGCTTGAAGACCTAATATGAGTGCTTCGTATTGGGCAATATTATTTGTACAATTGAAATCTAGTTTGAAAGACAAAGGCATGGGTTCACCATCAAGAGGAATGAGGATAATGCTAGCCCCACACCCACACTAACACTTGGAACCATCAAAGAAGAGTGTCATCTAGTAAGCGGGCTTGTCTAGGGAGAGGGTAGTAATTGAATCATCTAGAAAGTCAAAATTAGAGGCTTGATCCCCGAGAAAAGGTGCATCAACCAATATGTCGGTGATTACGTGGCCCTTGATGGACTTTTGATGAATGAATTCAAGGTCGTGGTTAGCTAAAAGCATAAGCCGAGTGCGTGGAATGTTTATTTTGATGATTTTTGGCATACATGAAGTGTAAGGGGTTGGTGTTGGTCACAACATAGGTTTTTGGTTGAGTAGGTAATGGCGGAGTTTGGCGGCAATGAAAACTAAGGCTAAGAAAAGTTTTTGAGATGGGTGTATCGGGTTTCGTAATCTAAAACAGTACATATTATGTAATAAACTACTTGCTCCCGTGTTTTCATCACGATGAGCGAGCATGGCTCCCAAGGAGTGATCGGAAGTGAAGATGTATAGGTAGAAAGGTTGATCATTCTTAGGTGGAATGAGAACGGGTGGTTAGAGGAGGTATTTTTGAGGGCCTCAAAATATTTGTGATAGTCATCATCCTATTTAAAGGAGACATCCTTCTTGAGAAGATGATGAAATGGTTGACATTGATCAGATAATTATGAAATGAAATGGTGAATAGACTACAACTTACCTTGCAGGCTATGGATTTTTCTAAGGTTAGTGGGTGGAGGCATTTCCAGAATGGCCTTGAATTTAGTAGGGTAAACTTCTATACCACGTAAGGAAATAATAAATCCCAGGAGCTTTCCTGAGAGAACCGTGAAGACACACTTCTTTGGCTGAAGGTGAATGCAATATTTAATGAGGTGGTCAAAAATGGTTTTGAGGACGACAAGGTGTTTGGAGCAGTGTTTAGATTTGGCGAGAAGGTCATCCATGTAATCTTCCAATATGTGATGCATGATGTCATGGAAGATATAAGTCATAGCCCGCTGATATGTAGCACCAATGTTTTTAAGGCCAAAAAGCATGACTCGGTAGTAGAAGGTCCCCCAAGGGGTGATGAACACAGTTTTGCGTTGATCTTCTTGGGTGGGAAAGATTTGGTTATAACCCAAGAAGCCATCCATGAGTGATCACATCTCATGACCAGCGGTAAGGTCAACCAGTTGATCAATACCGGGTAAGGGAAAGTCATCTTTCGGGTAGAATAGGTTAAGGTCACGGAAGTCCATGAAAATGCGAGAGTCCCCCGTCACTTTAGTGACACTTTAGTGACAGGGACAATGTTAGAAATCTAACAAGGATAATCAATGGGTAATATGAAGGAAACAAAAGAAGGTGTTGAAGCTCTTCTTTGATGAGAAGGGCAATGCGAGGGTGCATTTTCCTCAGCTTTTATTTAATGGGTTTGGCATTGGGAATGGTTACGATATTGTGGACCACTATGGTGGGGTCAATACCAAGCATGTCTACATAAGACCAAGCAAAGGCGTGGTTATGATCTTTGAGAAAAGAAGTGATGGCTTCTTACTCAACAACATCTAAAGATTGACCGATCTTTAGGATGTGTGGGTCGTCCTGAGTATGAATGTTGATCTCGATATTCGATTCATTTAACATGGTTTACATCTTAGAGGGTAATGACCGATGAATATATGAGTCTTCTCGTACTAAGGTAGGTGAGTATGGATTCATCATCCTGACATTGGACAATGCTAATTGAAGGTGTATCGTCATCGATCATTTCAGGATACAGGAAGGGAAGAGTGGAAGGAGCCTCACCCTCGTGTTGATAAGTCAAAGACCCCAATAAAATGGTGTTTATGATTTTTTTTAGGAAGGATAGATTCTGGATCCATGGACTTCATCAGTGAAGGCGGTGATGAAGGTGGAGCATGTGGGCTTGTTTCGTAGGTGGTTCAGAAAGCCGATACCACTATGGTCGTTATGTTTGTGGGTGGTACATGGGATAATGGTATGGTATACTTTCTCGTAAAATCCAAAATCAAAACCCTTCCATGTACATTGGTGCAGGAAGATGTGGGAAAAATGGAAATTGGTGAGAGACTGGAAGTTAGCAGAAACGGTGGGTTTGTGATGGTGGTTTGGGTGTGTAAGTGGTAGTATCAAGTCCCCATAGGTGAGACTAGTAAGAAGGTGAGGAGGACCATAAAGGATAAATTCTCCTATGCGGTGACCATAGCAGGGGTGTTGGTGAAGACTTCTGTACTCTTGTGGAGTAAGAAATGTGTTGACACTATATAGGCGATACTCCCCCAGAGTGAGGCATTGAAAAATGCCTTCTAAGGGATCAGTGGTTGGTATGTGGGTAGCTAGAATGGATGATGTGTCAGAGGTTGATGCGGAGGTGGAGTTAATGGATTGGGAGGCTGATGGGTTAGCCGTGGAGGTTGTGGCGATGGGTAGGAATGGAGGAGGCATGTGTGGTTGAGGTAGCGACTATATTGGTAAGTGGAGGTGTAGGTGAAGTGGTAGGGGTTGTGGAGGTAGATGCCTTAATAGGTATGAGCACATCATTGGGTCGGTAAAGCATGTTGCATGTTTTAAAAGGTGATGGATCAGATGGGATAGTGTAGGTATGTCCTTCATGCTCAAACTTTACAAAATGATGCAAAGTGGAAGGAACGCAACCCATGACACAAATCCGAGTGGTCTCACTGCAAGCAACAAGTTATATTGAAATTCCCCCTCCAAATCATAGAATAATTATGGAAGATGGTGGGCACCCACACAAATGTGGAGGATGACAGTGCCTAATGTAGAGGTGATAGCATCGTTGAATGAATGCAACATGACCAGATGTTTATGCATGTAATTGTAGGGTATGCGCATTTTAGCGAATGCATGGGATGAAATGATGTTAATGCTAGCGCCCCATCAATCATCACATGTCGCACTTGTATTTCACCAATGTGACAGAGATGAAGAGGGATAGGTCCAGGTCATCATTTTGGTGCGGTGCAATCTCTTCCATTGAGAAGCTAAGGGAAGTTACTTGGTGAGTAGAGTGTGGTGTGGATAAAGGTGGTAATTTGGTGAGAGAGGCTATATGATGGGGTGTGATAATGGAGGCTACGGGTGTAGGGTCATTGGGTAAAACCTTAATAGATTGAAGAACCTCCATGAGATCTTGATGATGGGATTCCGAGGTTTGGATGAGGTCATATAAGGAAATTTTGAGGGGAGATTGGTGTAATTGTTTGAGCATGGTGCGATGTGTGACTCCATTAGAAATAGGATATGTGGGGCCGCAGATAGTGATTTTAGGTATGGGTGTAGATGGTATGTTGGGTATAGGATTGGTTGGTGGGTTAGTCACCTTTTCTTTACCTTTATCCTTCTGAGCATGTGTAGTGACGTGTATCATGTTGATTTGAGGGGAGTTAGCCAATGGAGAAGGTGTGGGATGAGTGGTATAATGACATGGAGGGCGAAACCTCAAGTGAGGAGAAAAACCTCCTGTGAGGTGTGCTTTGGGCACAATGACAAATGGGTGATGGTGTGGCAAGTTATCTGATGTGAACCATGTTAATTTCAAATCTTGGGGGTGGTTTTAGGAGTTGTGGGGGTGGAGTTCATGATTCTTCAAAGTGGACGGTGTGGGAATGGGTGTCGGTGAGGTAGGGTTCTCATCGAGAAGATCGCCATAGTGAAAGTTGGCTTCCAGAGGACACAAATGGATAAGGATTGTTTTCAAGGCCTTATAGTTCTCCACATTATGCCCTAGCACAATATGGTAGGCACAAATCTTAGTGTCATCAAACCCCTTTGGATTGGGTTTGAGGGGGTCGTAGGTCCGAGTGGCGGAAATGTGATAACAAAAGTATCTAGGAGGTTGGTTAAAATTTTGGCATAGGACCCCGCTAGTGGGTTGCAATGAGAGGTGAAAGTGGGTTTGGGTGTAGGTATGACTAATTGTTGAGGAATGGTCCTTGCAGGAGGGGGAGTGGGTTGAGCCATGGTTTTGGGTGTTAGAGTAGTATTGGGTGTTGGTCGTGTTTGTTTGGGTAGGGGTATGGTAGATGAATGGGTAGGAGGGTGTGTGGTTGTTTTGACTATCTTATTGGAGGGTAGCGGAGTTTTGTTTTTGGGTTGTACCTTCTTGGGTAAAGGTGATATGGGTGTACAAGGTCTAGAAGGAAAAGTAGATGGGGGAAGAGGACGAGTTACCCAAGGGGATAACAGAGGTGTTGTGAAGGTAGATGATGCGGGTCGTGCAAGGGGTGTGAGGGACAGAGACTGAAGTGTAGTAGGTAGTGAAGATGTTATGGAGAGTATTGGGGGTATGGGTGGTAGAGATGCTACAGGTGTGGGTAAAATTCATGTCAAGCACTGGATAGGTTAGAGGTTTGTGAGGAAGGAAGGGTTGTCGTATTTTTGTTTTATTGATGGGTGGAGGTTTCTTAACCTTATTAGGAAGATGAGGTCCTAAGATGGATGGGATAGGTATAGATGTGATTGGCATATCCGGAGTATGAGTTCTATGGGTTTGGTTCTTCCATTTTACGTGTCGGATTAGGTGTGGTGTTGACTTTGGAGGATGTAGCTAAATCTAGTTTGATAGGTGGATGAGTAAGGCTAGTGGTTGGGGTGACCCCTAAAGTGGTAATAGGTTTATTCGAGGAAGATGTTGTAGGTGTGGGTTTGGGTTTAGATGTAGTTTGGGTTATGGGTAAGGGTGTATGTTGAGCTATGATGGGTGTTGTGGAAGAAGTTGTGATAGAGGTAGTTGTGTTCATTTGGATTGGTCGAAATATTTTTGGGTAGATAGTGGAGGTATCAGCAAGTGACATCTGCATCTACGTTGAGACATGAAGCAAAAGGTGCCCCCAAAGTAAGGCCCTATCCACATAATCTAAGCGATTGGCCAAACATGAGAACGACACGTCTATAGGTGGAATTGATGAGGACCTAATGGAAATTCCCATAAAATGTGTCTTAGAGACATGGAATTTGGCTAGCTTATGCTTCTGTGGGTAAGAGAGTGAAAGTAGGTCTGCAGGATCTTGGGTAGCTAATGGAGAATGCTCACCAAGAGGCAAAGGTATCTCAATTGGGTCTATGATAGGTGGAGGAGATGATAGGTGCTCCTCTATAGGTGGAGGAGATGATGGGAGCTCCTTTGTGAGTGGAGGCAAACAAGTATCCTCCGTGAACTGAAGAAGCAATGTGGGTATCGGTTCCTAGGTGGAGAATCCAAATGTGAAATGGTCTCGATGTTAGTGGAAGACTCCTCCATAGGTGAGGAATGATGTGAAAGGTGTTCCTCTATGGGTGAAGGAATAGGGGAGGTTAGTTCCGATGTGGAAGGAGGATTTCAGACTAGAATCTCCTCTATGGATGGAATATGGGGTAACTGGGAAGCAACGGGTATGTCATTAAAAATAGCGTGGACCTTACGGGTATGGGTATCATGAGTTTAGGTCTCACCGGTTTGATCGAGATGAAGGGGCATGATTTGGTAATGGTTTCTTGAAAATGCATAGGTTTTGGTTGGTAGGTGCGTTAGGATTATCCACGGTTAACTCACCTTTCTCAAGCATTTCTTGGACAATGTTTTTAAAAGTGATGTAATTACCATCACTCGACCCTTTACTCGATGATAATTACGAAGTCATGTTCTTTATACCATGCGGGCATGGGGTGAGCAGGTCAAAACTAGTGTGTGGTTTTATGGGTGGAGGGGTGATGGCCTCGTCTTTGATAAGATTTTCTAGGACAAAAGAGTAAGGCTCCCTGATTGGGGTGTATTTCTGTTGTTCTCATCTGAATTTAAAAGTCTAGACGAGTGAGAGATTAGATGAGGGGGTAGCCTGATTTGATGGATGAGCTAGACCGGCTATGAGTACCACTGCGTTAGCGGTGCCCTTAGCTTTTGAATAATTATTTTGTGGTTTGGAAGAAGAAGAAGTATCATTCGACTTGAATGCCAAATTTTTACTGCGTAATTGGATTTTCTTCTCTTTGATGGCGTGAATCTCTAACTTTCGTGCCATGGTGAATGCTTCAAAATGTTCGGAAAGTCCGAAACTACAGGGGTTGGTGAGATATGTCTAGTGTAAGCCCGCATGAAGAGCTCAATGAGTTTTGTTTGTGGTAGTTAGAAGGTGAGTTGATTAATCAGGCTACGCCAATGCGACGACAAAATCGGTGATAGAATCATCCTCATACTTGACGAGTGGAGTATAGGCCGGTCATGGTAACCTTCTTAATGATATTGATGGAGAAGTGATCCAAGAAGGCTTGGGCTACCCGATTAAATGAAAATATAGAGTGTCTAGGTAACCCACTATACCAATCTAACACAGGTGCAGTTAGAGACATGGGAAAGGTCCTTAAGAGTAAAGCATCATCATGCATGATTAACTAGCACTGTGTTTGAACGACCACAAATGTTGTTGTGGGTCTTCCTTGCTATTGAAGCGGTTGAATTTAGGCATCTCCCAATGTACGGGGTATGGACGAATAGGAATGGATGGGTGGATGGGCTCGTTGCAAATATCATCATAGGTGAGATTGTTACGTGAGCTAGAAACCAATGCTTCCAATGTCTATATCCTGTCCAACATCAATTTTATTAGGTCGTTGGTAGGTTGTGATGATTAGGTGCCTCCTGTAGCGTGAGAGGGTTGGTTTTGGGCATATAATGGGGGTGGCACTCCAGTATATGGTGCTTCCATGTAGGTAGATTGAGAAGGAGGTAGGGAAATAGGGGGTATGTACCTAGAGTGAATAACATATGAAACATGAGGTTGCTTAATAGTACGTATATGGAGGTGGAAGGGTCGTGACAACCCTAGTGGAAATAGGGGCTAATGACTGTGGAATATAAAGGACAATGTTTTTAAAAGGGGTAGGGGTCACTGACATGGGAGGTTGTAGTGTAGCTACGAGTATATGCGAGACCATAGGGGCGAGATGAGGTTGTGTTCTAGGTGGTTGTCGAAGGTATGGTGGATGTGGCGAGTGTCACGGATGTAGCAGATGTGGTAGTCATAGCGGGTATAGGACCTAGCTTCAAAATGAATCAGGGTAAGGTGGAGGCAGGTAGCGCAGAACCATATGGGGTTGACGCGGGAGTGGGAAGAAGAGCCGAGGGGATAGATACAAGTAGTCATATATCAACCGACTCGAGGAGTCTCGAGTGGATGAGTAGGAAAAGTAAAACCGCAAGGTGACAGGGGTTTTGATCAAGGAGTCATGTGAACTCCTCATCTCTGGTAGCAATAGTGATAGGTTGAATAGGATCCATGGCTGGTGATAAAATGGAAGGTGGTGAAGGAGTAGGTGGGAGTGGTTGACAACTGGCATGGAATACGACGACTCTTGCTTGTCTTTGGGTCAGCACCATGTGAACCAGTACTGTTCAGGTTGGGCCATTTCTTAGTAAATGACACAGAAAAACAATAGGCATAGGTGAAACAGGTAGTAAAAAGTGGATTAGGTACTAAATGTCAGTTGGAAAATGACACAGGCTAACCGATTATGGTTAGGGTAAACTGACAATGGTTACAGGAATCTGCGGTACTGGTCATTGTGGGAAATAGAAAGTGAGTGTAAAATAAGGTATACAGTCAAATCTAGTAGGTATGCCAAATCTGATGAGTTTTATAAGGCCAATGGGAATGATAGCAGTGACAAGGACTCTAAAAATCTGAAGAAGATGAATAAAATGTCCTTTTGGGTAGGTTAAAAAAATGACCTGGAACCAACACCGGTTTGGTATAACCGACGACGGTTGCTGGACCGACACCGGTCACTATGAAATTGAAATAGTGATGAAAGAAAAGTGGTTGTGAATTAAAATTTGATGAGGAATCAAACCCAAAATTTTGAGAATGATGAGAATATGGTCCAGGCACACTCAGAAAGATTCGGAATACACCAACTATGATGAGGATCGTGCGAGGAAAAAAAATAAAAAATAAATGAAGAGCGTGACCTCTCACCTCAAAACGCAATCCAAGCAAAAACACTAAAAAAATGCAATCTTAGGATTGCCTTTTCTATTATGTTTGTTTAGTTTATGTTATTTAAGGACTAACTCATGAACTATAGAATAAAATTTTTGGTGAGGATGGCTTCCTATAAAGAAGGAGATCTAAAAGGTGAGGTTTCGGTATGTTATGGTGGGGACGGGCCTCACTCTAAAGTATGAATCGAGAGAGCAGCGAGTTGGGAGTACCTACTAATCCTCGAAATAGTGTGATCGTTAACGAGTGCATTCCCAACAAAGATTTTGTTTAAGAATATGTATTGTTTGGAATTTGTGCAATTTGGCAAGACTCGAGAGAAAGAGATGTGCTTTCTACAATTGTTTGTCAACCATCGATGGGAATGACTTCCAACGTATAGGTTGCCCTCAATTAATGTGAGCTAATGAAATAAATCATAATGGAATGCACTTATTTTAATCTCAAATAAAAATATGAGGTTGGATGACACAAATAGATGAAGAGGAAGAGGGATGTTCTTTCACTAAAATGCAAGAAATGAGAAGTGTTTCTTTTTAATTACACCAAAATAGAGCAAATAGAAAGGAAAGGTAGGTTACCAAGGAAGAAAATTAATGTGTATACTTTTCAGAAGTGAAACAAACACACAAATTTTCCTAGGAATGAATAAAATGCAAGGAACCCCATATGGGTCCCACCGGGTGTGCCAAAATGTTTCACCTGATTCTTAGACGTTTCTTTGAAATATTGATGAAACAGATATCATAACGGGCGTAGGCTGGTTGATGGGTCATTGCTCGCGTATGACTTCTTGATCCACAATTGATTGTGAAAGATTCCTTTTGGCTAGGAGGAACTACCTATAATGGAAAGCAAGACCACGAGAAAGAGTTAAAAATATATGCAGTGAACTACCTAGCGTGTGCTAGATCCAGGGAAGTGTGGTACTTCCTAAACGGTGAAATCCACTTTGTTCAAAAAAATTTAATGCAAGTGATAAAGTAAATCCTATCGTAATTAAAATTATTTGGGTATCTCATCCAAAATACAATAAGAAATATCTAATCTAACAAGCTAAGTTAAAATAAGATCCAAAGGTCAAGTAACTAGTTTTGGGTCTCTACAGGTCTGACAGAGGTCTTAGGCAAGTCACAGGTGAATAAGGGTGATGTGGAAATAGGTGGATAGGTCACTATTCTGGGTTGTATGGGTAAATACAGAGACCGATGCTGGTTAAGGGTGACCAACGACGGTGGGTGTAATCGGTGCCGGTTATTGTGGAAAACTAGGAATGCCACATAATGAGTTTTGGGTCTCCTTTGTGATTGCGCAAAGGACTTTGGTTGGTCGGAATGAGGTATTAGGCTGTTTGGGTGGGGTTTGGCAAGGTTTTAATGGGTATGTGGAGGGGTGAGTATGAATGGAGGTCAATGGGTGGCTAAGGAAACAAAGGATGACAATATAATGATGAAACCAATGAACCAAAGAAGTAAATTGTTCCACTTACTTGAAATCTGGTCCTGGGTGTCTGTGAGTGATGAATGAAGGTACTGGAAAGGGGTTGAATGTTGTTGAGGATCACCAAACATTGGAAAGCTCCTACATGGGCTGCATGTGCATTCTCTTTTGCTTGGTTGAATCAAATCGTGTTGGGGTGAATGTTGGATGATTACTAGATGCCTGTGCAAGAGGAAATGCTTGATCTCCTTCCTTGCATGTGTGTTCTCACTGAAATTCATTCTCAGAAGATGTGATATCTCTTAGGAATGTTCCCAATGTTTTCCAACCTCCAAAATAAGGTTTTTTGGGGATTAAAAGGTGACCGATGTGATTCTCGCTTAACCAGGCGACAGTTAGGGGTAACTGTTTCGATTAAGGTGGGATTTCCTAAGTTTACTAAACTAGGCATATCCCCTTGATTTTCTGGGATCTCATATCGTTCACCCATGGATTAGACTAGAAGCTTCTTGTAAGCATGTGGTAATGTGGTTAGAGGTAATGTAGGCATTTATTTTTAGGGTTTAGGTAAGTCTTATTTAGTTATGACAACTTACTAAGAATAGGTCTTAGGGTGAGTTGGCTTGATGAGGTGTCTAGGTGAGATGTATGTGGACATTATCCCTAATTAAGATATTTAAATAATAAATATGGTGAGGATAATGAATTAATTAAATTAAATTAATTAAATTAATATTAGTGGAGTGAAGGGGGCCATGGCTAGGTTAATGTGATGAAGGGTGTTTATTTGTCGAGGGACCAAAGGGGAGTGTGACCTAATTTTAGTGTCTACAATCCAATCTAACACATGAGAAGGATCTGCAACATATCTCCTAAGAACTGAAACATGAAACACATCATGTACGCGAGACAAGCTAGGTGGCAATGCTAGATGGTAGGCCAAAGGGCTGATACGCTCCAAAATCTCAAAAGGACCCACAAATCTAGGAGATAACTTAGAACCTTTTCCATAACACATAGGGCTCTTATGTGGCCTAACATGAAGGAAAACCTTCATGACCTCATCAAAACTACAGTCATTCCTATGCTAATTTGCATACTTCTTCTACCTGTTATATGCCTGTTGCAGTCTTTGTTTGATCAAAACCACCTGCTTGCTCCATGTCCTACAACAAAGCTAGTCCAAGAGAAATCATGTCCTCTAGCTTGTCCCAACTAAGAGGTGTCCTGCACTCTCTACCATACAAATCCTGAAAAGGAGCCATGCCTATAGAACTATGAAAACTATTATTGTAGGCAAACTCCATTAAGTATAGGTACTCCTCCCATCTAGACTACTGATCCATCACATACATCCTAAGCATGTCCTCTAAAATCTAATTCATGCACTCAGTCTGTCCATCTATCTCAGGGTGATATGTTGTGCTGAAATTGATATTTGTCCCAAGAGCATGCTGCATGGTAGTCTAAAAATGGGAAGTATATAAAGGATCGCGGTCACTAATGATCTTCCATGGAATCCCATGCAACCTGACAATCTCATCCAAGTATACCCATGCCACTGCACTAGTTGTATAAGTGGTCTTCACCAGAGAAAAGTGATCCACTTTTGACAATTTTTCAACCTTGACCATGATGGCATCATATTGATATCTCGACATCGGTAGCCTAACAATGAAGTCCATGGAAATGGTGTCCCATTTCCACTCCAGTATAGCATGAGGGAAAAGAAGGACAACTGGATGTTGATGCTTGGCCTTAAATTTATGGCACTCTAAACAATGTGACATAAACTGGACCATGTCTCTATGAATTCCTCTCCAATTATACAACTGTCTCAAGGTGGCGTGCATCTTCTTCACCCCGGGATGGGCTGAATAGGGTGCACGATGTGCCTTTGCCAAGATGTCCTGCCTCAAGCCTTCATCTCTAGGAACATAAATATGGCCTTTGTGCTCGAGAATACCATATGATTTTAAGAAAAAACCATCAAAATCCCCTTGAGGAATCTTTGAGAATCGATCTCTTCTCGAACTTCAATGCGAAGCCATCAAGAGGAGTTGCTGAAAAATCCTACTCTATAAATCTATGTTTACTTGAGGTGGCCTAGCCACATGTCTCTCTGTCTCTTGAGAGCGTCTTCCAAAACATTCTCCTTCCCCATCACATGCTTGATCTCCATATCATACTCACAAAATAACTCCATCTAATGCCGCCGACGATCATTGAGATTGGGTTGGGTGAAGAGGTGACGAAGACTCGGGTGATCTGTCATGAGTGTGAATCTCTAACCAAGAAGAAATTTCCTCCATTAAACCAAATCATGCACAATTTCCATAAGCTCAATATCATGAGTCAAGTAATCAAGCTTGTAATATTTGAGTTTGTGATACTCAAAATCCACTACTCTGCCCTCCCGCATCAACACACCTCCAAGCCTGCTAAAGAAGCATGTGTGAAATAAAAAAATCACCCCGTGGATCGACACTGGAAGAATAGGTGTTGTAGTGAGACATTCCTTCGATGTACTAAAGTCCCGCTCGCACTGTCTCGACCAAACAAACTTCTTCCCTTTCCTCTGTAGGGAAGTGATGGGGTGTGTAATCTGAGAGAAGTCCTGAAAAAATATCCAGTAGTAACCTACTAATCCCATGAAGCTGCGCACCTCAGTCATAGTAGTGGGTGCTGGCCAATCCATAATAGCTCTAATCTTGGAAGGATCGATGGTGATACCTTCCCCAGAAATGATATAACCCAAATATTGTACCTCCTTCTAAAAGAATGCACACTTCTCTAAATTTTCATAAAGCTACTCCTCCTGAAGGCACCGAAGAACCTAGCGAAGGTGTCCCTTGTGCTCCTCACACGTATGTGAGTAAATCAGGATGTCATCAAGGAAGATGAGCACAAAGTGATCTAAGAAGGTCCTGAATACTCCATTCATCAAACTCATAAATACTACGGGGCATTAATCAAACCAAAAGGCACCACTTTGAACTCATAATGGCCATATCTTGCATGAAGGTGATCTTATGAATGTCATCCCCAAAATCCTTAGGCGATGATAGCGACTTAAGATCAATCTTAGAGAAAACCATGGCTCCCTTTATCTAATCAAACAAATCATCAATGTGTGGAAGGGGATAATGATTCTTGATCATTACTTTTCTCACCGGTGCGTAATCAATACGCAACCACAAGGATTTGTCCTTATTCTTTACAAAGATCACTAGTGCTCCCCAAGGGGATACACTAGGATCGATAAGGCCTTTCTCCAAAAGGCCCTCAAGTTGCAACTTGAGGTCATAGAGCTTTAGTGTGGTCATCTAATAAGGTGCTCGTGAGATAGGATCTTCTCTCGAAATTAGGTCTATATGAAAATAAATCTCACATGGGGGTGGCAAACCCCGTAGCTCCCAGAAAGACATATGCAAACTCTCTCAAAATGGGGTGATCATCTAGTGATGGTCCACTAGACCTATCCTCAGATTTTTCACTGACTTTAATAGCATGCATCTGACAACCCTATCACACACACCACTTAAGCTACATAGCAGAGATGGTGCAAATAGAAATGGGTCTCTTGACCCCTGAAATCACCGAATCGACTCCCAAATCATCTACACAGGATATAATATTGTGGTAACAATCCATCCTAGCCCTATGTGCAGACAACCAATCCATACCCAAGATGACTCCATAAGAGCCCAAAGGAAGGATACGAAGATCTGAGGTAGTGGTGAAAGGTCCCAAATCCACCACACACTCCTTAATTAAGGATTCTACAGAAATTTTACCTCCACAAGCCATCTCAACATCCCAACTATGACCCTACCTAACTACCACCAGCCTACATTGCTCTACTAAAGATGGTGTAATGAAAGAATTAAAAGAACCACAATCAAACAAGATGGAGGTAGGAATACCACCAATGCTACCTGTAGTCTCGATAATTGTACTTTAATGCTCTACCTGGTGGTTCTCGACCACGCTGCGTACATCCTCAGACTATGCCCCATTTCACCAATAGTAGCCTCTAAGATCTATGTCTTACCCTTGTTATTAGGGTTTTGTGGGTAGTCTCTTCAAAAACGTCCAGTAACACCACAAACAAAATAACTTCCTGATCCTCTCCCCTATGTAGCAGGTCCAGTCGATACTCTAGAGGTCTGTGGTGTGGACCCTGATGATTTGATTACATTCTACTAAGGTCTCTGCTAGTGAGCTCCTACTGAGTGAGCTCTCTGGGCACCCTATGTCCCGATGGGACCCCTAGGAGGAGGCCCCATACTCCATCCTCTCTGTGCATCAAACCTCTGTGGAGGTCTATAAGGTGGGAAGGACTATCTACTCTTTGGGGGCATAAAAGATGACTATCTTTGAACCCTTTCTAATATGAGGAAGAGGTACTAATACCCTCGATCTACTTGATCCAATCACGTCTTTCTAGATGATGATTTCATATTCTCGAGGGACTTGAACCTGGATTTACTACCCATTATCACATCTCTGGCTCTGCTGGCCAATACATCACGTGCCTCTTGCATCTTCGGAATCGCTCTCTAGCCTACTGGGTCTTTCCCGACTCTCCTCTACTATATATGTCTTCTCAATGGCCTCGAGATAATGTATGTGGGTAATGGATCTACACTACACCTCGAATGTCTAGATTTAGGCCCTAGATGAACTTATGGATCTGCACCTCCTCATCCTACATGTAATCAACATACTGAGTAGATCCGATATCTACTCTCATACCCAACCATTGTAAGAGATGTCAGTCGGAGGTCATGAAACTCCATGACAAATATCTACTCTAGAAACGCTCCTTTAAGAGCTCCCAGAAACTTTCTCAAATAAACATGGAGCTTTCTCTCCTCTATCCGCCACTTGACACAAGCTCCATCCCTCAAGTAGATAGATCACAACACAAGATTTTGTGTTGCTAGAACAAGGACAGAGCTTGAAGCATCCGCTCAAGCTCACTAACCAAGCCTCTACCTGAAATCCACCTATGTCACAAGAATAATGTGATGGTCAAAGCTTCAAGATCTCCCTGATGTGATCTATAGCTATGGTTTGATGGCCTCTAGGCCTCTCTGTATGCTCATCCCTAAGCTGAGGGCTTCGAGACCTATCTCGTGTTCAGAAACCTGGTCACCCTATCCCCTATGTGGTGAATCATCTCTGGCTGACTCTGTATGGAATTTCTCTCCTCCATGCTCCTCACTACTTTGAGGAGATACCTAACCCTCAATGGAAGTGACTCTATCATGTCTGGTTGTATATCCTCTTACTAATCCTCCGCGTAGAGCGGCATTAACATCCTAAAGAGTCTACAAAATCTGGGTAGGATGGCTGCTACAACATGATCTAGTGGTGGTAAGTCTAGGTCTATGTGAAAATACCCCTTGTCCCATCTATGCCTCCTGCATGGACCAAGGTAAGAGTTAGTTCATCTTTCTAAGTCTTATTCAGTTTCCATGTTGACTAACATATGTAATTTTTTAAAACTAAGTTGCTTTCTAGATTTAAAAGTGTGCTAGGTTTAAGGTTCATGTCTCAAGTTTTCTAGTGTGCCCAATGGCCCAATATTTTTAACCACTACTCTGATACCAAGGGTAACACCCGCTAAAAAACCCACTTGAGACCCAAGAACAACCTAGGATTAGATAGGAAAATTATGGAATATTTTTGTTTTGTTTAAAACAGCAGTCTTGAACCAGTTACAAGACAACGATTGTCACTAATGGGTTCGAAACAATTATAATCTACTATAATATACTTTTCTTTTATTAACAATTATTATAGGTCATAAGGTCCAAAATTTAGGGTTAGAAGGTTCAATTAGGTTCAGAGGGTAATTCCTCACCATACCCACTCTCTAACAGACTTAAAGTTTCAAATTCATTTATCTCACATTTAATGCATTCAAAAATTCCCTAAATCATTCCCATTGGATGGGAAATTTCCTCACCTTTCCATTGATATAAATAAGTCCTCCTAACTCCTCATATTTCTTAAGTTATGGGCCGACGGGGCTTGGGGTGAAAATTTTCCCCAAGAGCGGGCCTGCGAGGCTCAGGGGTTAAAATTTTCCCCAAGGGCAAAGTCAGGTCTCTGCAGGGAGAATTTTGGAAAATTTCCCATGTGGGGTGAAAAATAAGCTTTAGGCCCACGCACCTGTGGGTCCATAAGGCCAAAAGGGACATGTGGTGCCTCCCAAGCTAGCGAGGGAGAGCGGGGTGAAGGAAGACATTTTAAAAATTCTCCTGCACGGGCTATAGTGCCCACTTTTGTTTGACACCCTTTAATGCTTATTTTGATATTGTTTATTACATTATGGACATTATTATGCTTTGATTTAGTATGATGTTAGACATTTGATCATGGATTATTGTTGATCTTGATTTGGTTATGATGCACGATGATTATTAGAGGTACTTATATGTGGATGATGATATACTATTTGACATGGATATAGTTTGAATGTTGTTCGAACATATGATTTTGGATATTGTGAGTAGACCAAGAAAATGGATATTATATGATGCGAGATATAGTTGTTACTTCGATTTTGTTGTAATTCATTTATATAAATGATTTTGGAATTATATTTATATCATGTTGGATGTTCTGATATGGCCACGAGGCCGAAGGAGGTATTTGTGTTTTGCAGGTTAAATATCACAACAAACATTGGGGGATTGAGACCAACCACAATGGAATTCTAGGCAGATTCAACAAGGTCACCATGGCAACGTGTTTTGTGTGTGTGTGTGTTGTTTTGTTAGGGACTCCCATGGGTTTTGTGTATTTTCTATGTGGTCCCTTTTTATTATTGGTTGTATGTATTTTATTATTAATGTGTTCCTTTCTTTTATTTAATTAAATTGTGGTAGATTAATGTGAGAAATCATATGGTTAAAATTTAAATAAATCAAATTGGGATATGAGAAAGTAATAATGGAAGTTGTTGGCTCTTTGTATTAAATAAGTAAGGGATGTGTAAGTTTGTGTAAGAGTTGTGTAAGTCATATTTTGGAGTATAAAATACTCCACCTCCTTGGAAATTCGAATTTGTCCTTGGGGGCTATTTTTGGAGGCTTGTGGGATAAGTAAAACTTTTCCCATGCCTCTTAAAGCTATTTACCAACCATAACTATGGTTGGAGGGTTGATTTTAGCCCTTTTTAATACATTTTTATCAATCATGTTGCTTGTTTTAATTGCACTTTCTTTTTGTTTTAAATTTGTAGTCCTTTGGGGTGTGGGCTTTTGAAGTGTGCAAGTAAAATTGTCATATTTTCACCCACCTCTTTATTGTGCTTTGGAGAATAAAATTTGTCTTTTGTGTTGGAGTTGAGGATGTGTGATGTGGCATCCTACATGGATGCACATCATCCTCTTCTCTTCCCTCTTCTATAAAATTTAAACTATTTGCTTGTTTTTGGGTTGTTGAATCATTTTGCATACTTCTTTGGGGCACATTTTTTGTTTGGAGCTCTTGTGGATTTTGGAGGAGATTGGAAATAATTTCATACTTGGCATAGTTGTTTTAGGACTATGTTTTGGCATTGAAGCTTGTTGTTTGGAAAAAAAAGCTACCATGGAGAGGTAGGAGCTGAGTTCTTCTCTTATACTGTTATTTCATTTTGTATTTGTGTGAATGGTGTATGTTTTGTTATTTGTTGGCTATTTTGGATAGATTGTCATAGGAATGGTGTAGCGAAGGGCTATGGGTAATCCATCTAGGGGGCATAAGGAAATGTTAGTGGCATCATATTTTTGGAGGGAGTTTGGGTTTAGGATCCACCATGGAAAAGAAATAGCTTGCATTTCTTACTTTGTGGGGGCATAACGAAATATGTGGTGGGCATAAGGAGGGATTTTGGGGGGCATAAGGATATGTGTGATGAACTATTTGGTAGCTTGTTACAGGTGGATACGCAATTCCCATTGGGAAGCATAAGTAGTTTCCCCCATAGTCCTTGCTCCTTTGGCTTGCATGATAAAGCATGAGTTCTGTTTAAATGTTTCCAAATGCAGTTGTAAACTATTGTTTTGTGTTGAACTATGTTTTAATTTGATTATGCAAGTTGAAATAATGATGTGTGTTGTGGAAGCCTATTTTTGACATGGTTTGAATCACACCTTTTATTGTATTGTGGTTGGGTATTAGGGGGCCAATGATAAAGGATGGCTTCTCTTTTCATTGGATGTCTTGGTTGGGTGGAGAGCATTACCTTTCCCCCATTTTTGTTGTGATCAAATTGGAAGAAAAAGGAAACTTGCATGTTGTTGTTCTAGAGCAGAAGAAGACAGTTTTGTCTAGTCCCTTGTGAAATATATTTCATTGTAACCTTTCCCACTTGAAGTGGATGAAATTGTAATATATTTTTGAAGAAAAATATGTTTGTAATTGGTTATGAAAGTTGTATATTCAAACTATGAAGGATGTTTATACTCTGTTCTGTTTATTGGAAAGAAAGAAATAGAAATCTATTGTTTGCATTCAAACATTGAAAGATGTAAAGTTGTATAATTGAATTAATAAAGAATTGCAAGACCTTCCCTCATATGCATTGTTGTGTTGAACTGGAATATCAAATTGTGATTGGAATCCATGTTTTGGAAAGTGGAAAAAGGAAGAAACACATGAGATGAAATTTTATTATTCTACCTTGTTTAAAATTTATGATTTTGGGAAAGATAGAAACTAGATTCTTGTTTTAATGATTGATTGAAGAAGGAAAACACTTGAGGCTAGCATGGAATGAATTCAATGTTTAATTACATGGAAAAGGAGATAGTTAAATCTCTATTTGGAAAGGAAGAAATGTATATGGGAATAGTGCAATATATTGTATCTTTTGGGAATGTGTAAAATTGAATTTCAGTATTGCATTTTGATTTAGAATGGTTTGTATAAATCACTTAAATGTAGTAGATTGGAAAGGAAAGGAACTTTCATACTTGGAAGTAGAAATGGAAATTAAATCCCTCAAGAGATTGATCTCTGTAAATTTACAACTAGCAAATATTTTAATTAAAATGCATAGTTCGAACCTGCACTAAATAACCAACATTGAAACATTGAAATATAGCATGTTATGATATCATGCTTTCATTTTGACAAAGAAAACTTAAGAAACAATTTAAATCATTGCAAAATTTAAGCCCAAACATTTTCACAATCAGTTTCTATCAATTGTTGGAAAAATGCAAATTGGAAATCAAACAAGTAAAATTACCTTCCTAAATCATCCTAAATCCTTCTTAGAATAATCCTCCATGTCTGTTTGGCATGTTGAGTGAAGGAGGAGACCAAAATGAAAAAAATTATATAAGTTAAAATTACCGAGTTTCCTTTTTAAAAGTCTCAGTAGAATGTTTTCTTAAAAATGACCCCTTAAAATTTATCAAAATGTAGAATTGATGATTCCTGTGCAAAGAGGGCATCGAGATATTTCTAGAAAGTCCTCGTTTACCCAAAACTGAGATTTCTAGCAAAACTTATGGCCCTTTGAAGTTTTCTTTTATTGGCGGGAAAATTTGGGAAAATTTTCCTGGCGAGCCCGCTGCACGAAATTTTCCTTAGAAACTTAGAAAAAAATTGAAAATTTTTTTCGTGAATTTTTTTTTGAAATTTACCCCACCACCCCGTAGCCAATCGAGGCGCCATGTGGCATAGCGGAGGGGTAGAACCCTCGCAGACTTTGTCCCCTTTTGAAATTTTTGTTTTTGGAATATTTTCACTTTTACCCCCACAACCCCGCACTCCCGCCCCTACCTTGGGAAAATCTCCTCTACGAGACGCTGGACTGCACGAGAAAACTAACTCCTTTCCCCTCCCCTTTGGCAAACTTCACCAACTTCCTCCCCCGCTCCACCCGTCCCTCTCCTTCTTCCCCACGTGATCTTGGAGCACGACACGTGTCCCTCGCAGCACAGTGGAGGTGTAGGCAAAAATAGTAATTTTATCCCCTGTGTAATAAAAATTCCAAACACTACCCCGCAACCCGCCAACCCGAAAAATGAGCTTCCTTCCACGCTTGACACGTGTCCCTTTTGGGAAAATTTTCACTCCAGGGCTGCTGGCCCATAACTAGAGTTTAATAAGGAGTTAGGAGGACTTCTTTATATCATCAGAAATGTGAGAAAATTTACTATTCAATGGGAGTTATTTAGGGATATTTTGAGTGTGTTAAGTGTGAGAAAAATCAAGTTGAAACTCTGAGCCTATTAGAGAGTGGATATGGTGTTAATTTACCCCCTGAACCTAACTAAAACTTCTAACCCTAAAATTTGGACCTTGTGACCTCTGATAATTGCTAATAAAAGAAAAGTATGTTCTAGTAGATTAAAATTGTTCTAGAACCTATTAGTGTCAACTATTGTCTTACAACCTGGTTGTGGACACTTCTAATAAAAAAAATTATTCCATAATTTTCCTAACTAACCCTAGG
This sequence comes from Taxus wallichiana var. yunnanensis, assembly GCA_018340775.1. NCBI lineage: Eukaryota > Viridiplantae > Streptophyta > Pinopsida > Cupressales > Taxaceae > Taxus > Taxus wallichiana. The sequence goes on from CM031237.1 coordinate 341,328,572, forward strand.
TTGTTTCTTGGGTCTCAAGTGGGTTGTTTTAATAGGCATCACACTTGGTATCAGAGCAATGGTTCAAAATATTGGACCATTGGGCACACTAGAAAACTTGGGACATGAAACTTAAACCTAGCACATTTTTAAATCTAGAAAACAACTTAGTTTAGAAATTGCAATATTTTAGTAAACATGGAAATTGAATAAAACTTAGAAAAATTAACTAACTCTTGCTTTGGTCTTTGCAGGAGGTGTAGACGGGGTGGGGAATTTTCACATAGACTCAGACTTACCACCACTACCACCACCACCACCGGATCAGGGTGTAGCAGCTATCCTACCCCAAATTTTGCAGACTCTTCAAGATGTCAATGCTGCTCTACGCAGAGGATTAGGAGGAGGACATGCAACCAACCATGACAGAGCCCCTTCCATTGAGGGTCAGGTATCTCCTTAACCCAGTGAGGAGCATAGAGGAGAGAACTCCCATGTGGAGTCAGCTAAAGTAGAGTCACCACTAAGGGGATAGGGTGATAGAGTTTCAGAGCATAGAGAGAGGTCTCGGAGCCCTAGGCTTAGGGATGAGCACACAAAGAGACCTAGAGGCCGTCAGGGGAGATCCTGAAGCTTTGACCCTCACATTACTCAGGTGACACAAGTGGATTTTAGGTAGAGGCCTAGCTAGTGAGCTTGAGCGGTTGCTTCAAGCGTTGTCATTGTTCTAGCAACACAAAAGCTCATGTTGCAATCCATCTACTCGTGGATGGAGCAGAGAGTATGGTGGAGGACAGAGGAGCAGAAGCTCCATGTAGATTCCAACACAATGACCTGGGAGCTATTTGAGGAGAGATTTAGGAGTAGATATTTGTCGTGGAGGTTCATAAGCAAAGGATCGATGAGTTCCATGACCTCCGACAAGTATCTCTTTTAGTAGTAAAGTATGAGAGTAGATTTCTAGATCTACTCCAATATGTTGAGTATAAGAAGGATGAGTAGGTGTTGATTCACAGATTCATCTGGGGCCTGAATTTAGATATTGGAGGTGTAGTATAGATCCAATGCCCATAGACATTAGTTGAGGCCATCGAGAAGGCCTATATAGCAGAGGAGACTTGGGGAAATACCCAGTAGGCTAGAGATTGATTTCGGATCCGCATACAAAAAATGTAGGAGAGTAGATCGAGGGGTCGACCCTTCCTCGTGGTGGAAAAGGTTCAACACGATTCCTTTAGGCCACAACAGTAGTAGTCCCGCCCACCTCATAGACCTCCATAGAGAGTTGATGCACATAGAGGTCAGAGGCATGGGGCCTCCTCCTAGGGGTCCCATCAGGACAAGGTGGACCTAGAGCTCGGTCGGTAGGAGCTCGCCACAGAGAGACCTTAGCGAGACCATAACCTGGATCATCAACATCCACACCACAGACTCCCGGGCACCTCTGGAGGTGCTACTCATTGGGGATGATCAAGAGGGTGTTTTGGTTATGATGTTACTAGACACTTTTGGAGAGATTTCACACATAACCCTAATAAAAATGATAAGACACATATCTCGAGCCTATGGTTGGTGACATGAGATGTAGCCATAGGATTTATGTAGTGGTTAAAACCATGAGGAAGAGCATCGAGCATAGTCATTGAGACCACAGGTAGCATTGGTGTTATTCCTACCTCTGTGTTTTTTTATTTTGGTTCTTCTAATTCTTTCATTGCACCATCTTTAGTAGAGCGATGCAGGTTGGTGGCAGTTAGACAGGGTCTTAGTTGGGATGTCAAGATGGCTTCTGGAGCCATGATCTCTATAGACTCCTTAGTTAAGGAGTGTGCAGTGGATTTGGTACCTTTCACCACTACCTTGGATCTTTGTATCCTTCCTTTGGGCTCGTATGGAGCCATTTTGTGTATGGATTGGTTATTTACACATAGGGCCATGATGGATTGTTACCACAAGACTATATCTTGTGTAGATGATTTGGGAGTTGAGTCGGTGATTTCAGGGGTCAAGAGACCCGTTTCTATTCGCACCATCTCCACTATGCATCTTAGTGGTGTGTCCGATGGGGTTGTCAGATATATGCTATGACAATTAGTGACAGATTAGAGGATGGGTCTAGTGACCATCGTTAGATGCTCATCCCATTTTGAGAGATTTTGCAGATGTCTTTCCAGGGGAGCTACCAGGGTTACCACCCCCACGTGAATTTATTTTCATATAGATTTAGTTCCTGGAGTAGAGCCTATCTCATAAGAACCTTATCTGATGACCACCCCAGAGCTCTGTGAGCTCAAGTTACAGCTTGAGGGCCTTTTAGAGAAAGGACTTATCCATCCTAGTGTATCCCCTTGGGGTGCACCGGTGATCTTTGTGAAGAAGAAGGATGGATCCTTGTGGTTGTGTATTCATTACCGCTAACTGAATAAGGTAACGATCAAGAATCGTTATCTCCTTCTATGTATTGACGACTTGTTTGATCAGATGAAGAGAGCCACAATTTTCTCTAAGATTGATATTAAGTCATGCTACCATCAGCTGAGGATTTTGGAGGTGGACATTCATAAGACCGCCTTCCGCATGAGATATGGGCACTATGAGTTCATAGTGGTGCCTTTTGGTTTGACTAATGCCCCCGCAATTTTTATGAGTTTGATGAATGGGGTATTCATGACCTTCTTAGACAACTTCTTTCTCATCTTCCTAGATGACATTTTGATTTACTCATGTATTCATGAGGAGCACAAGGGGTACCTTTTCCAGGTTCTTCCGTGTCTTTAAGAGTAGCAACTTTACGGGAACTTGGAGAAGTGTGCATTATTTCAAACCGAGGTGCGAGTATTTGGGTCATATCATTTCTAGGAAGGTATTACCATAGATCCTTCTAAGATTAGAGCCATTATGGATTGGCCAACACCCACTACAATGAGTGAGTTATGCATCTTCATGGGATTAGCAAGTTACTACTGAAGATTTGTTCAGGACTTCTCTCGGATTACGTACCCTATCACTTCCCTTCAGAGAAAAGGGAAGAAGTTTGTTTGGTTAGATAGTTGTGAGTAGGCCTTTAGGACACTAAAGGAGTGTCTCACTACATCACCTATCCTTGTAGTGCCAGATCCACAGGGTGGGTTATTTGTTTCACAAATGCTTTTTGGGCGGGGCTTGGAGGTGTGTTGATGTAGGAGGGTAGAGTAGTGGCTTTTGAGTCTCACAAACTCAAGGATTATAAGCTCAATTATACAACTCATGATCTTGAGCTTGTAGCAATTATGCACACCTTAGTTCGATGGAGGCACTTTCTTCTTGGTTGGATATTCACACTCAAGACAAATCATTTGAGTCTTTGTCACCTCTTCATACAACCAAATCTTAACGCTCGTCGCGGTGTTGGATGGAGTTTATTTGTGAGTATGATATGGAGATCGAGCATGTGAAGGGGAAGGAGAATGTGGTAGCAAATGCTCTCAGTAGATGGAGACATGTGGCTATGGCCACCTCAGTGAGCACATATTTATGGAGTAGAATTCTTCAGCAGCTTCCCCTTGACATCTTCTACATTGCGGTACAAGTAGAGATTAAGTCTCGAGACCCCTTGAGGGTAAGTTTGATGGTTTTCCTTAGAAACAGATGGTCTTCTCATGCACCGAGGCTGGATATATGTTGTCGAGATGGAGGCTTGAGGTAGGACATCTTGATAGAGGCACATCGTGCACCCTATTTATCCCATCTCAGGGTGAAGAAGATGCATGCCACCTTGAGAAAATAGTATCACTGGAGAGGACTTTGTAGAGATGTGTCCCGGTTTGTGTCATGATGTTTAGAGTGCCAGAGAGTTAAGGCCAAGAATAAGCATCTAGCAGACCTTCTTTATCCTCATGCTATACTAGAATGGAAGTGGGACACCATTTCCATGGATTTCATTATTGGGCTACCAATGGGGAGATATCACCACGACAACATTATTGTCACGGTTGATAAATTGACAAAAGTGGCTCACTTTTCTCTAGTTAACACCACGTATATAGCTAGAGAAATGGCACAAGTATATTTGGATGAGATTTTTAGGTTACACGGATTCTATAGAAGATCATTTGTGACCGCGATCCTTTGTACACTTCCCATTTTTGGACTACCATGTAGTATGTCCTCGGGACAAGAATCAACTTCAACACAACATATCACCCTGAGACAGATGGATAGACTAAGCGGTGAATTAGATTTTAGAGGACATGCTCAAGATGTATGTGATGGATTAGCAGTCTAGATGGGAGGAGTACCTATACTTAGTGGAGTTTTCCTACAATAATATTTTTAGAGTTCTATAGGCATGGATCCTTTTCAGGCTTTGTATGGTAGAGAGTGCAGGACATCTCTTAGCTGGGACAGGTTAAAGGATAGAGTATCTCTTGGATGATCTCTTCTATACGACATGGAGCAGTAGGTGGTGTTGATAAGGTAGATATTATATGAGACATAAGACATGCAGAAGAAGTATGCAGATTAGCATAGAATCGACCGTAGTTTTGATGTTGGCATGAAGGTATTCCTTTGTGTCAGGCCACACAAGAGCCCTATCTATTATGGAAAAGGTTCTAAGTAGCTCCTATATTTGTGGGTCCTTTTGAGATCTTGGAGTGTATCGGCCCTTTAGCCTACCATCTAGCATTGCCACCCAGCTTGTCTCGCATACATGATATTTTTCATGTTTCAATTCTCAAGAGATATATTATAGATCCTTCTCATGTGCTAGATTAGACATCATTACAGGTGCAGGATTAGGGGTAGGTGATGGTGGATCCCATTTGCATATTAGATCACAAGACCCTGGGCCTTCGACGCAGAGAGGTTGATCAGGTTTGGGTGCAGTGGGACATATATGACGAGACTGCAGCTACATGGTAGGATGCTACCTTAGTACGAGTTCATTTTCCACATTTGTTCTAGTGACTTCCATGAGGAAGTTGAGTCTAAGGGGAGGGGGATGTAGTACCCACTTCCATTTGACACCCCTTGATGCTTATTTTGATATTGTTAATTACATTATGGACATTATTATGCTTTGATTTAGTATGATGTTAGACATTTGATCATGGATTATTGTCGATCTTGATTTGGTTATGATGCACGATGATTATTAGAGACACTCATATGTGGATGATGATATACTATTTGACATGGATATAGTTTGAATGTTGTTCGGACATATGATTTCAGATATTGTGAGTAGACCTAGAAAATGGGCATTATATGATGTGGATATAGTTGTTGATTTAATTACGAATGATATAGTTGTTACTTTGATGTTGTTGTGATTCATTTATATAGATGATTTTAGAATTATATTTATATCATGTTGGATGTTATGATATGGCCACAAGGCTGAAGGAGGTATTTATGTTTTGTAGGTTAAATATCACAACAAACATCACGGGATTGGAGACCAACCACAATGGAATTCGAGGTAGATTCAACAAGGTCACCATGGCAAAGTGTTTTGTGTGTATGTGTTGTTTTGTTAGGGACTCCTATGGGGGATCACCTTTAAATGTGACCATGGGTTTTGTGTATTTTCTATGTGGTCCCTTTTTATTATTGGTTGTATGTATTTTATTAGTAATGTGTTCCTTTCTTTTATTTAATTAAATTGTGGTAGATTAATGTGAGAAATCATATGGTTAAAATTCAAATAAATCAAATTGGGATATGAGAAAGTAATAATGGAAGTTGTTGGTTATTTGTATTAAATATGTAAGGGATGTGTAAGTTTGTGTAAGAGTTGTGTAAGTTAGATTTTGGATATGAAATACTCTACCTCCTTGGAAATTCGAATTTTTCTTGGGGCTATTTTTGGAGGCTTATGGGACAAGTAAAACTTGTCCCATGCCTCTTAAAGCTATTTACCAACCATACATATGGTTTGAGGGTTGATTTTAGCCCTTTTTAATGCATTTTTATCAATCATGTTGCATGTTTTAATTGCACTTTCTTGTTGTTTTAAATTTACAGTCCTTTGGGGTTTGGGATTTTTGGAGTGTGCAAGTAAAATTGTCATAATTTCACCCACCTCTTTATTGTGCTTTGGAAAATAAATTTTGTCTTTTGTGTTGGAGTTGAGGATGTGTGATGTGACATCATACTATGAAGGATGTTTATACTCTTTTATATTTATTGGAAAGAAAGAAATAGAAATCTGTTCTTTGCATTCAAACATTGAAAGATGTAAAGTCTTATAATTGAATTAATAAAGAATTGCGAGATCTTCCCTCATATGCATTGTTGTGTTGAACTGGAATATCAAATTGTGATTGGAATCCCTATTTTGGAAAGTGGAAAAAGGAAGAAACACGTGAGATGAAATTGTATTATTCTACCTTGTTTAAAATGTATGATTTTGGGAAGGATAGAAACTAGATTCTTGTTTTAATGATTGATTGAAGAAGGAAAACACTTAAGGCTAGCATGGAATGAATTCAATGTTTTATTGCATGGAAAAAGAGATAGTTAAATCTCTATTTGAAAGGAAGAAATGTATGTGGGAATAATACAGTATTTTGTATCTTTTGGGAAATGTATAAAATTGAATTTCAGTATTGCATTTTGATTTAGAATGGTTTGTATAAATCACTTAAATGTAGTAGATTGGAAAGGAAAGGAACTTTCATACTTGGAAGTAGAAATGGCAATAAAATCCCTCAAGAAATTGATCTCTGTTGTAAATTTACAACTGGCAAATAATTTAATTAAAATGCATAGTTCAAACCTGCACTAAATAACCAACATTGAAACATTGAAATCTAGCATGTTATGATATCATGCTTTCATTTTGACAAAGAACACTTAAGAAATAATTTAAAACATTGCAAAATTTAAGCCCAAACCTTTTCACAGTCATTTTCTGTCAATTGTTGGAAAAATGCAAATTGGAAATCAAACAAGTAAAATTACCTTCCTAAATCATCCTAAATCCTTCTTAGAATAATCCTCCATGTCTATTTGGCATGTTGAGTGAAGGAGGAGACCAAAATGAACAAATTTATATAAGTTAAAATTACCGAGTTTCCTTTTTAAAGTCCGTAGAATGTTTTCTTAAAATTGACCCCTCAAAATTTATCAAAATGTAAAATTGATGATTTATGTGCAAATAGAGCATCAAGAGCTTTCCAGAAAGTCCTCATTTGCCCAAAACTGAGCTTTCTAGCAAAAGTTATGGCCCTTTGAAGTTTTCCTTCCTTGGTGGGAAAATTTGGGAAAATTTTCCACTGGTAGGCCCGCGGACCTAAAATTTTCCTTAGAAACTTAGAAAAAAATTGAAAAAAATTTGGGGAATTTTTTTGAAATTTACATTGCCTACTACGCACTAATCGGAAGGCTACCACACTTTGCACGGCGGAGGGGGTGGAACACTCACGAGACTCTATCCCCTTTTGAAATTTTTGTTTTTTTGAAATTTTTCACTTCCACCCCCGCGACCCCACACTCCCACCCCTGCCTTGGGAAATTCTCCTCCACGAACATGTGGACCCATGTGGCAAACTAACTCCTTTCCCCTCCTCTTTGGCAAACTTCGCCAACTTCCTCCGCCACTCCTCCCGTCCCTCTCCTTTTTCCCTACGTGAGCTCAGAGCCCAACACGTGTCCTTGGCGGCACAGCGGAGGCGCAGGCACAAATAGGAATTTTCTCCCTGTATAAGAAAAATTCAAAACACAACCCTACGACCCGCCAACCCGAAAATGGGCTTCCTTCCCCGCTCGACACGTGTCCCTTTTGGGAAAATTTTCACTCCAGGGCCCGAACCCATAACTGGAGTTTTACAAGGAGTTAGGAGGACTTCTTTATATCATCGGAAAGGTTAGAAAATTCCTATCCAATGGGAGTGATTTAGGAAAATTTTGAGTGCGTTAAGTGTGAGAAAAATCAAGTTGAAACTATGAGCTGTTAGAGAGTGGATATGGTGTTAAATTTACCCCGAACCTAATCAAACTTCTAACCCTAAAATTTTGACCTTGTGACCTCGATAATTGCTTCAATACGAAGGTCGGAGGTTCGAATCCGCGATAAGCATATGGTCCGCAATACCTAAGTATGTAATTTTTCGACCATCGTAAGTACGATGGCAACAGCGTCCCAAAACAAATTATACGAGAGATTTGTGGGGAATATAAGATCGAAGTTCTACAGGAGATTTATAAGTACGCGTCTTGATTAGTATTGCTGTGCATTTTCCTTTGGATTGTTGTGATCATGTCGGCTTTGGATTTCTAGTTTCTTAAGTTGCCTCGAAACAATCGACGGTCTCACGTTGAAGTAGGATTATGCGGAATGCCACCCAAAAAAATGTTAAAATAGCCGAAAAGTGAAAACGTCCAAACAGCCGTCAAACCGTCAATTTTAAGACAGTCGCAGAAACGTCCGGAGGTCCTTTACCATAGGGGAATGCCTTCAGCGTAAAAATATAGGTGTATTAATATTAAAAACGTGATTCACAAATCAATGTACAATTTAAAAGAGTGAAGTGTGAGAACGGATTCCCCCACACTCAACATGTAATAACATCGTAAAATTAAATTATTACTTTGAAATAATAACATAAAATAAAAGACTTCATGTTTTCAATTTTTATTCAATTATAGAAGTGTTGCTTAACCCAATTATGATCTTTGGCGTAAAGGTGCTAAGGAAGTCATCAATAATCATTATGAATTTGTTGCATATAATTTTGATTGCATGATTCGAACATCATACTTTATGATGAATTCAATATGGGGCAAACAAGAAGCACAATTATCTTTAAAACATTCAACAACTTAAATGTAACAATTAAACCAACACTATCGACACAAGAGTATGTACTTATATCCTTATTTAAGAAGGGATGTGTTATTGGAATTTTTCCCTATTTATTGGGAGGAGATCTTCCTACTTTTAAAAAAATATTAAATATAATTTTAAAGCGATAGTTGATTTTTGGCTCTTAAAAAAGTGTTTAAATAGATGATGGTAATGGCATTCATAAAAATTTATTGAAATAAGTAGTATTTGATGTGGAACATTTTATATTTTGAATGATTCAGGACTAACAATCTAAGAATTTCATATTTATAAATTTCCAAAAAATGATTATATTCATTATAAAAATTTGAAAATAAAATTTCGATGAATGCCTCTTTTATAGTTAAAGAATAGGTTGGGTGATGAGAGTTCAAAGATATATTTACATAGGTGTATCCATCTTCAACGATTACATACAAATCATATAAATAAACACGAATATTTTCCCATGCAAGAATTTAAAGGATGTCATTTCCTATAAATGATGGCATGTAAAGGTTTTAATTTCGTACAAAATTTCATAAGGACATGTTTAGTTTAATTATGCGATTAAAAAATAATGACAATCGAGTAACTTTCCACTCTCATCATACATATCGATGAGGGTATTTTTTACAAAAATCTTTGAGAAAAATGTAGATCCAATTCCACTAATCAAAGAGTGTATTTGTTGTAAAGTAAATTATGACGTTGTTATAACAATATACGCAATATACTCTCAAAAATGCCTGAACACAATGACATTGGCCTTCGAACCGTACCCTAACCTTAACGAGGTCTTTTGAGCATGGCGGCGGTGGTATTTATGTTCATGATATACTCCCCATCAAACAGTCATGTGGTCCGTAGGTTGGATTGCAAAAATTACGTGGCTCAAACAAAATCATGTGTGCATGGTTGGGGTTCCCTGTTCATAATGGGTTCATTCTTCTCCTCGGCCCCTTCCTGTCTCCAATGGCGTGAATCTGCGGTGCAAAGGTGTTGTTAATGATGTGGATGACATTGAAATATCTTAAAACGGGGTTTCAAGTCTAGTTCGGAGACATGTGCAAAGTGATTTGGTTATTTAAAATTTTGGGCTAATATGACTATTCGTGAAGAAAATTCACCCATCATTCATTGTGACAATCAAGGTGTGTTGAAGCTTGTGAAAATACGCTTTTCCATGAGAGAACAAAGAACATTTGTAAGTGCCCTCATATTCTAGCATTAGTTTATCTGTTGACTCTATACACATATTTGATGATTGAACATGGATTATAGCACCTTGTTTATATTATGTTATCCTATTTGATCATTTCAAGACATGTATGATGATTTTGGCGCGTAGCGCTAATTTAGTTTTAACTAGCATGATAGTTCATTTCGGTAGATGTTCTTAATACTAGTATGTTTCAATGTTTTTGATATTATTGGCTATAAGATGGGCATAGGGTTGTGCCACACATTTTCATATGGTGAGTTATTTGGTTATTGGATGATTATCATACTATAACATGGATGGATGTCGTTATATGTTACTGTGATGGCTAACACATGATGAATTTATATGAAATTGTGTATATTTCTCATTTACAATTCCTTATTGATGATGTGTTAGCATTGCTAGCGTGATTATATTTCTATTTATTTATTGATTAGTTAATTCATACATTTTATTGGACAAATGCATTTAATGTTTGCAATGAGTGTGTAGATTATAGGGCACAGGAGAACGTGGGTTTCAGGGTGGCTACTTAAGTGTGCACAAGTGGCCCACGAGGATGAGTCTTAGCCATGTTAGCTATGTGAAGCCTTATTTGGTTGCATGTATTGTTTGGGCACCATGAGTGACCCTTAGATTATAATGTTGTATATTTTGTAAATTTAATTGTGTTTAGGTTTTTAATATTGTTAGGAACTAGGTTGGGGGACCTAATGGTCCCCACTTGCATTAGGGATGTATTTGTTTAAGTGTTTTCTTGATTAATGAGGATTGGGGTCACATAAGCACCCTTGAGTGGGCCCCACATCCTCAACTAATGTGTCCAAAAATGCCAAACCCGAAATTGGGTTATTTTTGGCATTTTTAGAGACCCCTTTTGGTTTTGGGGTTCTCTTAGCATAAAAATGAGCCCTTGGACCCTACCTATTAGGTAGGGGGCTTAATTTCAAGGCCAAATGAGAGTTTTGGTTGGGGGTTGTGTATTGTGAAAATTTGCATGGGTTTGTTTTACTTTCTTTTTGGGTAATTTGGGGGAGTAATGCTAAAATAAAGTTTTATCTTTTCTTCCTTTTGTTTTTGGAATCTTGGCTTGGAGGGAAGAGAGGGGTGACACATGTCACCCCCTCATTTGTGAGGAAAATTACTGTTTTCTTCAAATACTCCCTCATGTGAGAGAAAGAAAATGTTTGCTTGTCATTTGTGTTTGGAGTGCTTTTGGAGTTGGAGCTCTTGCTTGGAAAAGGATTTGGAGAAGCTTAGAGATTGGAAAGCTTTTTTGAGGTAGGATATTTGATCCTTATTTTTATTTTGCATGTTAAATTTTAGTTGCATCTTGTTGTAAGTATGGTCTTGATTTGGTATGTGGTGTATGCTTTGCTTGGTTATTTCCTTTTATTGTTTTCTCCATCCATCATATGGTTTGATGGATTTGGGAGTTTTTTTGTTGGGAAGAGGGAGGTATTTTCCCTCTTAAACCTCATGGCTTGATGGGCAAGCCATGTTGGTTTCTCTTTTATCCCCTCATATGGTTTGAACCCCCTTCCCCATCCTTGGAGAGGAAACCCAATGGGTTTGAAAATCCTCCCAAGGAGGAATTTAGGTGAATGGGAGGAGTGATAAGGAGGGGTGATTGTTATGGAGGGATAAGGAGGAATATGGAGATCTTGCATGTGTGCATCCTATGGTTGGATCACACCCTTTGGTTCTAATGGATGTCTCATCCACTCTTCCCCTTTTTGAGGATGAATTTGGTGTTCTCCTCTTCTTGTTTGGTTGTCATCTTTGTGGTTTTGGGTGCATGAGTTTAGTCTTGTATGGGATGTGCTTGTTATTACCCTCCCATTTCTTATGCACATTTTTGGTAAACTTTCTCTCGCTCCCATAGACTTGGGGGAGGATAGCATGTCTTCCAACTTTTGGAAAGGCATGTAATGATGCCTATAGGCTGGGTGGTAAATCGGGCCTTTCTCCTTGGGTATGAATACTTTGTTGAAGGCATACAAATTTGAGCTTGAATCTTGTTGGGAAAATTGAAGATTTTTTTCATGGTTCCCAAATTTTAGGAGGTTCTTTCATCTGGGTTTAAATTTGTTTTGAAATTAATATATTAATCATTGTTAAACATTCTTATTCTTGGGATAAAACTATGTATTTTGTTCTTGTAGGAGTTGTGTTGAACTATCTTGTTGTGAAGGCATGTTGGCCTTTTTGAAAGCTTGTTTCCTTTTGTTGTAATGCCACTATTGTTTTAAAAAAGAGAAATGTCTTATTTAGTAGTTAAATTTTCTTACCAAATAATGATTTTTCTTGCATGATGTATGGAAATGAAGTAAGAAGATTTCAAGTACATCCCATAACACATATTGGAAAATGAATGTGTAGTAATAGAGTGTGCTAGTATTGATTCAACTACTATTTGGATCATTTGAATTTCCCCCTAATCTCTCATTTATTCCACTTGGGAATTCAACAATATAGTAAGCTAATCAAATTCTTCCTAAGTATAGATTGCTACTTGTTATCATTGTTTATAGGCCATGGATGTTTTTGTCCTATTACTTTATTAATTTCCTTAATACTTTAATAATTTAATTATTATCAGTGGTTAACCAAGCATCACTTTGGAATTATTTTGGGACTGGTTTTTCGCTCCACATCTCTCTTATTTCAGAGCTTTGCCATTCTTTACACAACATGAAGTAAATTTAGTTTTATAAAAAAAACCTTTGTATTGAGTAAAACACCATACATAAAGGAATGGGCGCCCCAAACCCTATTGTCATATTTATAAAATTTCAATGAAGGAAACCTACACATAATTAATGACACACAACAAATTCAAGTATGCGCGTGATTGCCAGTATGGAGCCAAGAATTTGTCCAAAATAACATATATATACCTTTATACATTAACATGCAGGTATGGCCAACGCCGCCCTATTGGGTGTTTGGAAATTTGTGAAATTAACTAGTTCTGGTATATATTCATCCTCCAAATTAAACAAGAAATTGAATCTCAATGGTTCTTGAGGGAAGCTCCCATCTAACCCTGCAAATAAACTAGCGGTCACGCCATACACCTCCCTTATATACCCAAAACGTCCCCTCCTCCATTTCACTACCGCGACTCATAGGTGTAACCTTGCACAAGAGGAAGGAAAAATATATATAATTAAAAATGTGAAACCAACAATTCCATTAAGCTACTAAATCTGCAAGGAAGAAACAATAGGAATATACAGTTAGAGGGTTTTGAAAACAAATAGTAAAAAATAAAATTAAATATTTATATATATCCAAGTCACCCTGAATTCCTCCAAATCTGCATATAAAGAACTGAATTTGAGAAAATATGTGTCTCTTGATGAGCTTCCATGACCTGCAAAATATGACATAAACAAAAAAATGTAAAAATGAACCTTTCCTGGGAGTTAAGGATGCAGCTGGGAGAAGGGAAATGATTTTACCAGAAGATATCATTAAACAAAAAAATACCTCTTAACAAATAGTAGGGTTAGGTTGAAAGTTTAAGGCTAGGGTGTAATTGATCCCACTGTGGAGAATTCATTTGTAAATACCTTGAAGGGATGGATAATCATTTCTCTCTCTTACTTTATTTTTATTTTATTATCCTGTTGAAGGAATGGATATTGTCTTCACCTTAACAATTAAACATTTGCATTGTTTTCAATGAGATTGTGCCATTTGTATTTAAATGGGGCTGGACTAAATTTTTATGTTTTGATTTTTTTATGTTGGCAAGCTTGTATTGGTCATTGTCTTTGTTTAGCACTGTTTAGGGGAAAAGCGTAGTTGTTGTAAAACATTTAATGCATTGATTGTAATGCTTATAGATTAGGTCGGTTTTGAGTGGCTCGAGGAAAATATGTTTCTTGCTTTCAAATTGTTTAGCTTGACATTTTGATCTGCCCACCAGGAGGTAAAGTAGTCTAAAGAAGGTGATTTTTTCATTCCACACAGTCTCTTGAACTTCGAACCGAGTTTTCATCCCATGAACATATATTATCACATTTCTGAGGTGTTTTGATCTAATCAATGTAGTTTCGTGTATAGTATATTATATATATATATATATATATATATATATATATATATATATATATATATATATATGTTTCAAATGTTTGCAAGAACGTGAGAGAAAACCCTCGAATTTGCGGTACTATCCATGAGTAGTAGTGGACGTGTGATTTATCATCAAAATAGCAGGATGTTGCATTTTGTTATATAGACAAAATCAGATTCAACATTTTTATTGTACTCCCTTTTTGTTATTTTCGGCCCGTATTTCTTGAGATATATGAGTACAACAACTCTTAGCTCAATTATTGTACAATAAGGTTACGCATGTGGTGTACAAGAACTAGAGCTGTAAATTACATGATAGTGTGCTAGAAAACAATAGTCTTTCTAGATAGAATTTCCTTTGCTACAAATCATAGCTTCTTGATTTCATATGGTTTTTGCAGCTATGAAACTCTTTGACAACTTTATGCTCTATAATGTTTTTTTATAGTGTGCTCTTTCTTGTGTATTTCATTGCACTGCTTGCTTTATTGTGTGTACAAACTTTATTTTCCTTCCTACTTCCATTTGCAATACTCAATAAATGCATAATGTCTATTGTGTACGAGAGATATTTCATTGTTGCTTGTTTGGATTTCTCATGCTCCATTGGAAAAGGTATAAACTTTAGTCTTTTCTTCTTTAAAGATATAGAATTCTTGGCTCGGTTTTTGAAAGCCATGCTGCTAACCATGGTGCACAAATTTTGGGTTCAAATGAGTTTAATTTGTGAACCTTTTGTTTATTTATTATTAACTGTTTAAATGGCTTAATGTAGTCACGCATAGAAAAAGAAGTAGCCATAACTCCCTACATAAACGCCCAAGAAGACAAGTCTTCCCAAGTATCCAAAACTATCTACTTCGTAAATGTTTCAACTCAGATGATAATGACTTGCTCATTTACATGATAGTGTGCTAGAAAACAACATCATTTTGGCTAGAATTTCCTTTGCTACAAATCATAGCTTCTTGATTTCATATGGTTTTGCAGTTGTGATGCTTTTTGACTACTTTATGCTCTATAATGTGTTTTTACGGTGTCTCTTTCTTGTGTATTTCATTGCATTGCTTTCTTTATTATATGTACAAACTTTATTTTCCCGCCTACTTCCATTTGCAATACTCAATAAATGCATAATGTTTATTGTGTATGAGAGATATTTCATTGCTGCTTGTTTGGATTGCTCATACTCCATTGGAAAAGGTATAAACATTAGTCTTTTCTTCTTTAAAGATATAGAATTCTTGGCTCGAGTTTCTTGAAAGCCATGCCCATGAAACCATGGTGCACAAATTTTGTGTTCAAATGAGTTTAATTTGTGAATTTTTTATTTATTTATTATTGACTATTTAAATGTTTTCATTTAGTCAAGCATAGAAAAGGAAGTAGCCACAACTCCCTACATAAACTTCCCAAGAAAACAAGTCTTTCCAAGTATCCAAAACTATCTACTTCATAAATGCTTTAACTCAAATGAAAATGACTTGCTCATTTACATGATAGTGTGCTATAAAACAACAACATGATCTTTAAGCTAGAATTTTCTTTGATACAAATCATAGCTTCATGATTTCATATGGTTTTTGCAGTTGTGAAACTCTTTGACTACTTTATTCTCTATAATGTTTTTATAGTGTGCTCTTTCTTGTGTATTTCATTGCACTTGCTTGCTTTATTTTATGTACAAACTTTATTTTTCTACCTACTTTTGTTTGCAATACTCAATAAATGCATAATTTCTATTGTGTACAAGATATATTTCATTTTTGCTTGTTTGGATTGCTCATGCTCCATTGGAAAAGGTATAAACATTAGTCTTTTCTTCTATATTGTGCTCAAGAAACCTTTTTTTGTAACAAAAAGAACAAATCAAATGCAAAATAACATCCATGGAAACCACACCTATCAATGTAGAGTAGTAAACATTATCAAACTGCGTCACGAATGCATAGACAATGTGTTGCATAGGTTCGACCTTTTTCAAGACTATGCTTTCAAATACGAAGTGCGTAATTGTTTGTTTGATTCCTTCGATGTGTTGTTTCATTTCCGATACACATCTCTTAAACTTAGAACCAGTATCATTGAGCACTTTGATAATTTTCTCTCTCTATCTAACCCTATTTTGTTGTAGCTTAGATTTACATTTCCCTAAGTGCTTTGGTATAGGTTTTGTTGCCGCAAGGATGCATCTTTTGCAGATCATGTTCTAGGTCAAAGTAATTTTCTACTCTCACAATCTTCATCTTAGATATTTTATAATGAATTGAGAGTAGCAAGTAGTTGATTTCATGACTCCATGACCAATGGATTGCTTCAGGCATATGGTAACTTCATCTAGCAGGCAGATGACCCCTCTGAGTTGCCAAAATTGTTATCCAAAATGAGTCCTTGCTTATTTTGGCTAAATTACCTTCATTCTTCCCTTCCTTGTGCTTCAAATTAAATTTTCACACATTTCAAGCACTCAACAAATTCTGTAAATGAATTCATCAAATAGGATTTTTCTTCCCCTTTCCGAGAAGGTAAAGAATTCCTCCTAACTCCTTGTATTTTTGAGTTATGGCTCGGTGCAGTTTGGAGGGAAATTTTCTTAGAGACAGGCCCACAACCAATGAAATGATTCCACGTGTCATCGGTGGAGTGGTGGGCATTGGGGGATTTCTAGTTTTGGTGTTTGGTCAAAAAGGCACAAAGGAAACATTTGGCCCAAAATCCCGTAGAGGAAACAAAATTGGTTAAGGCCCCGCGACAATGAAGTGATGCCACGTGTCAAGGCGGAGTGGTGGGGGTGGAAGGGATTTAAATTTTTGGCTTTTTGGTCAAAAATATTAAAGGCAAGAAATGACCTTGCAATCCCATTAGCAAATCGAGAGTGACATGTGTCTAGTCAAGAATGAGCGGCGAGCGCGTCGGAAGAACTTCAAGTTTTTGACATTCGGTCAAAACGCGTCAAAAGGAAAAAATGAAACCACATTCACCAAGCAATTAGAAGGTGCCACATGTCTCGAGACCAAAGGACTGGTGGAGATTTTTGGAAAATTTTCCCATTTCGCGAAAAGAGGAAAAAGTTCAAATTTTGGCCCGCGAACCCGAATTTTGCCCTAATTTGGCCATTTTTGCCCTAAATCTTTAGAGGGCCATATCTTTCAACAAAGAACTCGATTTTCACAATATTTATTTCAATGGAAAGCTGTTGAAATCATTTACACAATGGACCCCTCAATTTTGAATTTTGATAGAGTCTCATGGGACAAAAATGAAGAAACGTGTCTGGGATGAGAAAAACTCAGAAATGACATCCAACTACCAAATTTTAATGTGGTATGGTACCTATTCTTCTCCAACATGGTTGAAAACATTGGGAAATGAGATTGCTAGAAGATCCCATCACTTTACAGGCTGATTTGATGGATTTGATTGGTGGTTGAGCTCTCAAATCAACTTGTCACATGTTTTCTCTTCCCATGTTATACTATATATATAATATATGTATGTTTCGAGATGTTTGCAAGAACGTGAGTGTTGCAAGGAAAAGGAAATTGCACGTCCAAAAGTACTAATCTTCCATGATTTTTTGCCCCACAATTGCTCCTTGTGAACTTTTTTATGCTGGATCTGAAATTTGTTGGCAATCTAAACTTGAACAAAAAGCAACGCTATAATATTAAAATAGTTCCTACTTTCCTTATAAAATCTTATTCCCCTCATTTGCTGCCCACTAATGGAAATAGGTACTCGATATGTTTAATCAACAATTGACATTGCTTAGCAAAGGTTAATCCAGCTACCCCTGAATTTCTTTGTAAAACTGGTAGCAACACTTTAATTTGTGAACCTTTTGTTTATTTATAATTGACTATTTAAATAAATTCATTTAGTCACGCACAGAAATGATTCAACTCGGATGAAATGACTTTCTCATTTACATGATATTGTGCTAAAAAAATACACTCTTTTCGCTAGAATTTCCTTTCTTTGAAAGCATAACTTCCCGATTTCATATGGTTTTTGCAGCTGTGAAACTCTTTGACTACTTTATGCTCTATAATGTTTTTTACATTGTGCTCTTTCTTGTGTATTTCATTCCATTGCTTGCTTTATTGTACATACAAAGTTTATTTTCCTTACTACTTCCGTTTGCAATACTCACTAAATACATAATGTCTATTGTGTACATTTCAGGTTTGTGACAAAAGCAAAATCAGAGAATGAGAGATATTTCATTGGTGCTTGTTTGGATTGCTCATGCTCCATTGGAAAGGGTATAAACATTAGTCTTTTCTTCTATATTGTGCTCAGGAAACCTTCTTTTGTAACAAAAAAAACAAATCAAATGTAAAAAAACATTCATGGCAACCACACTTGTCGACATAGAGCAATATACATTATCGAACTGCGTCATAGAATACATAGACAATGTGTTGCATAGGTTCAACATTTTCTAAGAGTATGCTTTCAAATATGGATTGGGAGATTGTTTGTTTGATTCCTTCGCTGTGCTATTTCATTTCCAATACACATCTCTTAAACTTAGAACTGGTATCATTGAGCACTTTGAGACTTTTCTCTCTCTATCTGACCCTGTAACGTTGGCTTCTTTAGAGTTAGAACTAAATCCTGAAAGCCTTTTTTCATTTTGTACAGTGTTCATAGCTGGGAAGCATATTTACATCGAATGAAACTATCTGCAGTGTACTCACCCAAAGCTACTGAACAAGGCCTATGGGGGGACATCTTTTGCATAAAATGCCATTCAAGTGGCTTGACTTACCAATATGGGTTTGGTCTACAACAAGAGGCACAAATTATCTTCGATTCAGTCCAAATAGTGACACACTACCATATTGTATTATTTTCCATGATTCCAACCCTCTTAGTGGGCATTACGAACCCTTATTCTGGAAAAAATATGTGGAGTTCCCTGAGCCAACAAACAATGCTCGTCTATTATCCCTTCAATGTTCTGTAGAAATGCTTTGGAGTGGCTTATCCGATCAACTACAACAACTACGCCTTGTTAGACTGCCAACAAGTGACAATATTTGTGTTGATAGCCTTTTCACTTCTATTTGCTGCATTCGCAACAATGAATTCGACCCTCACTACCTGCGCAGGTATGTTGCTCAGGCTTTTTATAGTTCTATCCTTCGAGAAGACCATACAACTCTTCACTTTCTCCATACCTGGCTTGCCCAAAACCCAATAACAAACATACCACATATTGCCACGTGGCAAGGCCTTGTAGTGAACATAGCCATGTTCCATGACTACAATAATATAGGGAAAGATGACTTCAACATCTATTGGTTATGCATACTTTTTGAAATAAATATTCAATTGTGGTATTCACATCCTTTCCAAGTTTTTAAGATTTATTCTAGTGATGCACCACTTTAAAAAACATACAATCTTATATGATTTGCACTTCCCGAAGGACATTTCCATTATGAACTATTGGCTATGAATACTCACTATGTTCGAGTACTTTCGCATTCTGCGTATACATCCGAAAATACAACCACCCAAATGGATATAGAAATTGAAAACATATCTTCGCAAACATATGAAAAAACATTGTACACAATAAGAACAAAAAATCGTTGACATTTTCACTTCGCTCAATAAAAAAACATATACAAAAACAAACACATCAAACAACTATAACAAATTCCAATGTTATACATTCTCTTCTATTCAAAGGCCATTCACGGACCAATTTCTTTATTGCCAAAACATATTTCATGTCCACATTAGTCACAGCTGAAACAGATGATTTTCACTCCATTAAAACACTCAAGCAACAAGTGAAAAATTCCAACATAAAACAATGCAATCCAACAATGTTGAAATTGTCTGTGAAAGCTAAAGACAACTATACACAAACATACACAACAAACAATCAATTATGAGCGATGTATTGCCCATTTTCATGCCCAAACAAATGACATACCAAATTTTGTAATCAGCTCCACTTCAAGCTCAACCTCACATCTTTTACAAATGTAACAAAAAAACATATCTTCAACTCACATCAAAGAAAACAATTCCCGGATACAATAAAATTTGTCACCCATGCTCAACAACCTTATTAAATGGCAAGTTACCAAGATTAGCATGCCCTCAAGAAATCCAATTGAGTCCAATGCTTCGGCGGTTCTGCAATGCTTTCTCTAACCTTGAAGAAAGAACTGTGTCTCTTTGACTTGCATTTGGTCAAATAAGATACCAAATCCATAAACGCCCTCAATACATGTTAAAGGGAGCAATTATAAATGTCCCAAAAAATATTGATATAATCCAACACGCATTGCCAAGATACCTAGAAGAAACAAAAACAATTACTTTGGCACTTAAATGTCATCTTGAATACATAAAAGCATACCATTCGGGAAATGTGCAACCCATAATCACTATGGCTGCTCTCAAACAATTATGTGCAACAACATTATATCTCATGCATGAAATCAAATCAACTAAACCATGACTGGAATCAAACACTTTCTATCGCCCCAAAATTTGAAATGAATAACAATGAAGAACATGAACATATCCCCTCCGAGAATATCTCTTTTGATCATGACATCAATAATGACAATTCGCACGACACACTAATTCATGGTTTCACTGACTCCTCAACTATCCACTATCTTAAAGACAAGATCATAAATGTCACTCCTTTAGAGGGCTTTACACCATTGGGTATTTTTCAAGACAAATTTTCAGAAGAGATGAAATTCCCAACTTTGTTTTATGGCCAACCTCGTAATGAAACAACTACAAAAACAATCCCATATCAAAAAATAATGCAATGGGAGTTAATGCATTCAATCATAGATTTTATTATCACATAACCAATATATTTTTCAAAGCAATAAAAATACTAATTGACCAAGTGGGTCGTTCAATATGGCTCAAAATCAGAAAGGGACAATTAAAAGGTCAAACACTATTTGCAAAAGATGTCAAATACAAACCAAATCTAGAAAAATCTTGAAATCTGATATCGGGTACATCGATTTCAAAAGAATACGCATTTCCCGGACTATATGCAACAAACAAGGAAAAACCTATTTGCCATGATTCGTCAACTCGGGCCGCCTACCTTTTTTGCCACATTCTCAAGCACAGAACATTGTTGGTTGCCACTAACGGAGAGCCTCAGTAATTTATACACCCGATATCACAATACTATTCCTTTAGAGAAGCCAAGACCTTCAGATTATAACAACTCTAACTTTTTTGTTAAAAACGATCCCGTTACATGCACTCATTACTACAAGCATAGACTCTATGCATTGAAACAATTGCTTTGCAAAGACAAATCCTTCTTTGGACATATACAAGATTACTTTTGGGTCACAGAGTTCCAAAACAAGGGAAATGCTCATAGCCATTGGCTAATTTGGACAAAAATGCACCGGTCTTTGGAAACGATGCCAATGACATTGTATAGTCATTACACCTCAACAGTTTATTCCCTCAACATATCACTAAATTGCAATGCCATCACCACACACAAAGCTGAAAAAAAACAATCCAAGTGCAGATACAATTTCCCCAGCCTCCAATGAAGTGTACAAGAATACTTGAACCTGTAGAAGATCCAACACAATCTGCTATTGCAGTTGCACATTCCATTTTCTCTGTTCTAGAGAGCAAATGATACGATACTTCCATTACACATGATATGTTCCTCCAAGAACTAGGCCTCGATGAAATCACCTACATAGAAGCAATACAATCAACACTCAAACAAACAACATTGCTCTTGAAAAGAAAACCATCTCACGCATGGAATAATAGCTTTTCCAAAAAAATGCCCATGATTTGGCAAGTAAATACCGATGCCCAATATGTGCTAAATGCTTATGCAGTGGCAACATATTGCTGCTCATACATGACTAAAATTGACCGAACAATGACAAAAGCATTCACTAGAATTTGGGCTGAGCATCAAAAAATGCATCTTGATGCCATTCAAATGATTCGGAGCCTAGGCAATGCAATGTTGAATACCCACCAAATGTCTACACAACAAGCAGTCCACATAGTCCTTTCCATCCCTTTAAACAATACATCACGAAAATGTGTTTTCATAAACACTTCAAATCCCGAAGACCGTACATTCATTCTAAAACCTCCAAGTGTACTTCAACAAGAACCAAATGAATCAACAAACATCATGTGTTGATCTGTCATAGATCACTACATAGCACGACCTCATTCTTTGCATTCCATTTACTTAGTTGATTTTTTTTCCATTCACAACACTAGTTAAAATAAAAAACCTCGAAACAAGCCACTCATCATCAGATTTGTCAACTATAGCAAACATCTTAACATAAACAACTATTGCCGTGAAAGGATTTTGCTTTACATCCCTTTTACAGAAAATGAACACACCCTCAAAACAAAATTTGCAACTTGGAAAGATGCATATGCATTTCACGAACACACCATCCATGCCAATGAACCCAAATTCTGCTACGCTACCAACAACAAATGGGGTGACATGGACATAGCAATTTAGGATGTGCAATTATCTCTCCAATCCTCAGAGAAAACAACAACGATGACTACACATGAACACCTCCCCTTTGAAGACTACGACATAGAGCATGATTTGCCTTTCCATAATCGACAACAACATTATGACATTGCAAAGAAACAATTTCAACTAGGAAAACACCCGAGCATCCAAGACAACACAACATATTTCAAACAAATGCAACTTCTCAACAAGAAACAACAAGCCATTGTGAAAGACATCTCCTTTAAGAAAAATAAAGACCCATCAATTGCTATCTACCTTTTCCTAACAGGAGGCACCGACACAGGTAAAACATTTGTTGCAAAATTGATATTTGAAACATTGGCTCATATTTATGACAGTTCCATGCATAGTGACCCCTTGAAAATCAAAGGCTTGATCTTGGCATTCACGGGAAAATCTTCTTAGAATGCCGGTGGAATAACACTTCATTATGCTTTCCTCTTGACTTTCAACTGATCTGATCTACTCTTGTTGAACAATGAATGATTGGATTCCTTGGCAAAGCACTATGAACAATTACAACTTTCTCTAATAGATGGTATTTCCTTAGTCGGAGGTCAACTTATATACTTCATAGTCCAACGAATTGGTCAAATAAAACACATGCCCACAACTTGGTTTGGAGGAATTGACATGATATTCTACGGAGACTTCTACTAAGCACAACCAGTCAATGATTGTCTTGTACTTAAAAACCTAAAATTTCTAGAGAATTAATTAGCTATGAATTCTAGAATACACATGTAAAAATATTTAAATTGACTGAAACAATGTGTCAAAAGATGCCACCTTTGTCTCCATCCTGAACAGAATTCACATTGGAGAACATTCAGAATTTGATCTTGCATACCTCAATGATACCTGTATTCAGCTAGTTCCAGTTGATCCAACACTTCCATTCCTTTTCTACAAAAACATGGATGTTCTTCAACACAATAACAAAATGCTTGCTCTTGCTCCAGGTGAGAAAATTGTCATCAACTCTATCGATGAACAAGATACAACAGTCGAACAAATGGAAGCCTACTCTAAAACCATAGAATTTCCACAACATATAGAGCTCAAACTTAACATCTAATTGAAATTTTCATCGGCAACTACGACATCCAAGATGGATTGGTCAATGGTTCTAATGGAGTTTTCAAAGCATATACAACAACAAATGCCTTTGATGCCATATGGATAAAATTCAATGATCCCTGTATTGGAAAACAACAAATATCTAAACACCCACAATTGTCAATAGCCATAACAAAACTTGATTGGATTCCTATTGTTCATTTAGCTAGACCCTTGTAGAACATCATACAAGACACTGGTTATAATAAGAAAACAATTCCCCGTACAACTTTTTGTGCACATACAATACACAGAGCACAAGGCCTCACACTTAAATGAATTTCTTTCAACCATCTTGGCATATCTTTGCATGGCTTAGCATATACAACTCTGTCACGAGTCAAAACCATTTCTAACCTTTACTTGCTATCCCCGCTTACGAGAAAGAATTTCAGCATTAAACAAACTATTAGTACATAAATGGAACCACTCTGAAACAATGCTAAATGGAAATTCAAGATGCCTTGTCCATAGCTGATATTTATTCCTGTATTATAGTTGCTTCGCTAAATACCAAAAGTCTCCATGCTCACAGAGAATCCATTCTGCATGACCATGAATTAATGCAATCTCACATTCTCACTTTTCAAGAAACTCACATTCCTTGCCCCATTGCAATTGACTATCTTGATGGATACCAATGCTTTTCTACACACCATGTACATGGTGTAGCAATTTTCATTACAAACAATATAGCTTTCCTACAAAAACATTACTTTCAAAGCACAAATGTAGAGTCGCTAGTCGCAAACATATTACTGCAACATCAATGCATAACAATTGTAAATGTCTACGCTACGCCAAATGCACATCTGGAAAACATTTTCATTGTTCTCGACAATGTCTTTCGATCCATTGATGTGACCATTTCCAGCTACATTTTTGGATACTTTAACATCGACATGCACAACAAAAATAGAAAAAGAATGATGCTTTTAGCATTTATGCAAAAAAACAATTTCACCTTCTATATTCAACACCCAAGTGTCTTCACTAAAAACATGATCGACCATATATGGTCAAACACAATACAACATACCTGTAATTCATTTGAAATATTTACATATTGGACTGACCACCCAATAATTTTTTCCCTCTTGAAAAACACCAAACAACAATTGTAAGTGCACGTACCTCATTATCATTGATTGTAAAACTAACATACCTCTTTCTAACATTTCTATACTTTATTGTCATCATTAATTTATTATCATGCTCATCCTTTCAATAAAATTTCTAGCAATGAATCTTTTCCCCTCTAATACCCTTCAAATTTCAGTCCAAATTATCATGCTCACACACCAAAGCATCTCCTCGACATTTCCTTGATACTTGACATTTGTGCAGGAAAAGTTGCAACTGTCTTTGAAGGTGATGTCCTAGTCGTCTATGGACCAGCGCATGCAACCAACATTTCCCCTTCAAAAGCTGAAATCCTCCATGCTGATTTGGTTGACAAAAATGGTCAAATGACAATCACTTTGAACATGAGCAACACCTTTGTCCACAAATTTGCATCCACTGTAGTTGTTGGCTGTGGTTTGCGTGTGACTGGTTTCACTGTCAAAGAAAAAACAAAGTATGAATGAGGAGATGCAAATTGCTCTCTTTCCACAAATGCAACAACCACTATGGAAAACATACCAACAATTTGCAAAACCTGAAAATTGACACCAGACATGACAATATAGGAGCTTGTTGATTCAAATGCAACATTCTCCGTCAGGTCATTTGCTGCAATTTTAACAGGAATCCATTACACCAATGACCTATTCACCCTCTATGTTAAAGGCGTTGACGCTGAAAATGCAAAAGCAACAGTATCAACACTCTCCCTTATTTCATTTACATATACATTGCACTATATTATTGCCTTCAGTTTTAACCAAACATGATGCTTTCTCCTTTGAGGTACATTTGGGAAACTTTCACGTTTCACTATGCCATACAATAAGAGATAGTATTGCAGCAGGGAACATACCACTATTGCTTTTCAAAAACTTCATCAAACAAGGATTAAAGGGATCACATGTTGTACGTGTAGGCCATTCATCCTTCATCAACCCTTTAAATGATGAACCTACAAAAACATTTTTACAATCTCTCATAAACACAAACAATGAGGCAAGTGCATCGCAATTTTTCTTTTCTAAGTTATCTTGCTTCAACAATTTCTCGTCCATAAAATATGCCTATTAAAATACATCCCTCTAACAACTTCATCTCCCTTGTGCAGATGACTGGCATACTTCACCAAAGAACATATACCTTTCTCCTTTCCAAGCCTTCTGTGTAGAATGTGACCATCTCACGAAACTTGATCCAACTAAACTGAAACAAATTTCCCTTTGTGCAACTTGCAATACATCAAAACCATACAAGTATAAGCACTTTCTCCACTGTAGTTTGCAAACAAGAGATGACTCCCTCCACTACACATTGCGAGATCCATTACTGGAAAATTCTTCCCTCAGCTTTGTCAAACACAATATGAAGAATATTAACAAAACATCTCAAAGCTTGTATTTCTTCTCCGTCAATTCCAGATCAAGGGTACATTCACTTTGATGGTTGAAACTCAATATCCATAATCAAATAAGCGTAGCTTTCTCCTTCTCTGGTAAGCATATCCATTTTCCAACTTTATTCATTACATTTCAATTTAATTAGATTTCTTTCCATCTCGACATACCCATCATGTTCTTTCATATTCTGGAACAATTTTGCCCCCATGCACCTACATGAACAAATTTCATGATGGGCTCCTGTATTACAGGGAGGATAGTCCATCATTATCCTCTATGTTTTTGGCTATACTAAAATAAAACCAAAGCACACTTGAAAAGGATATCACTCACAAAGAAAAGAAACAATTGCCTATGTTACACAGAATTTGCAATGACTATATCCATCTCTGTTTCTCGCCATGCTAGTTGTTACATATTTTTTGCCTTTCTTTTGTTTCAGCCTTTTTGTAATTATGTTATTCTCATACTACTAATACAATGAAATCATAATCCAAAAAAATATTGGCGACCATTATTCTCTTTTTTGTATACTTTGATTACTATTTACTTTACTTGCATTCGTTTGCATAACTAACTATTTCCTTTCATCTAGATTGCATCTTCCACTTGCAAATTATCGATTCAAGCGAGAAAAGACACAACTTTGAAGAAGAAAATCTATACAACACAATGAATAATTTAATCTTTTTTATTGCTATTACACCTAGACATCTTTCATTATATTTCCACAACAATAATATGATAGCCATTTTTAATCTTCTTTGCCTACCAACACACATCATGTTCATTGTGTTTGAATAATGGATTATGCCTTTCGATTACCTTATTTTCCTTTTACAAACCATGCCAACAAGAAAAAGAATAATAACTTCCTAGGTAATATTATGCATAATAATATGTATCTATCTCGCACTTTGCCTAGGTAATATTATCACTGATATTGTCCATATGAAATTTTCAATCCAAGCTTGTCATGATAGCACTCAAAATTTGTCTAGCTTATCTTCAAGCACTTGGGGTAATGCTCTGTTTATGGTCTGTAACATCAAGGTTCTCAGCTTCAAACCTTACTTCGGTGTATATTTTTTCTATATTATTCTAACTAGCTTTTAAAATAGACTAAAAGCCAATGCATTTTTTCTATATTTTTTGCCATAAACAGCCAATGCATTTCACTGAAAGCATCAACCATTAACATGGTCATCTCGGAAAAAAATTTACTACATTTACGTGCTAATCCTTCTACAGAGTAAAACAACTGTCTTTTAGATTGATTAACACAATCAGCCTCAAATCCAATACAAGCCAATACAAACGGCCACAATAGGCCTCTAATGCAACACAAATAGCTACCTGAAAATGCCACAAATTTAAAAGAGATAGACATTTTGCAAAGGATTACCCTAATTCTGGGCTATATACAGATTCTACTTCATCTCATATAAATGCAGTCAATCTGGCCGTTGACCAAGAGAATGTCCAACCAGGGGGTTCAAGCAGCATATGGCCAGAAGTTCAAGTTGCAACAATACCGCTATGGCATCATTGACAAGTGGTAGTTATGGTGATTATTGAACAGTACGGACGCATCAATTGGCAATATTTCATTTTTATTTTTTTCAATTGACTTAGTTAAAATGAGTAGGACATGCAAGATCTCCCTGGAAAGATTAAACACCAAAGTTAAAAGAGTTTATTTTGTAATACAAGAAAAATCTCGATGAGGTCTTTGGATCAAATCCCTCATTACAGAGAGGTTACAATAAATCAATGACGGTGTCTTTTATATAGAGATGTTTAAGAAAAATCACAACAGAGTCAATTCTTTGCCCTCCTTATCCAATGATTACATTTAATGAGCAGCTGACTAACAGAGGGGCCAATATAAATAACGAAAGCTCTTTCTATTGCCTCATGAAAGCTAACTAAAACCACTCCCAGCTTACTATAATTGCTCATGTTAGAAGATTCAACAAATTCAATGATACACACCTAACACAAATCATGATCACTACAAACATCATTCCACTTCTGCGATGGAAAACACACAAACAAAGGTTGTTGAAGCTTAAGGTTTACTCCGAACACTACCGAAAAACTATATTTTTCTATTACTATATCAAAATTGTTCTAACCACATCATCCAAACCAAACATGACAGGTATAGGTATATCTATCTTTTGGTACTATAAATTGTAGTATGATTCTATTATATAGTAACTATCTACCTGAAAAGCAAGAGAAACACTTACTAGTGCCAAAAATGTCTTTCACCACTTCAACTAAAAGACATGCCATGGCAGAATTCTTGATGAATATTTTTTCTTGCTCAATATTTTCATCAGAGGTAACTTGATTTAAAGTTTTCAGGCCTTGAATATTTGGGCACCTTCCTCAAATGAGAACACTCTCTCACGTCTATCTCCTTCGGACACCTTACTCTCCATGAACATAGCTCCAAAACCTGCAATGAACATCCAAACATGCACAAATACCTGTAATGAAGGCAGGGTAAGGAAAACAACAAAGAAAATACCCTTTTATTTTTATTTTTAATTAAAGGATTAAATGGTGATACGGTGGGGGGAAACCTTTTAAATAAAATAATGTTAAAATAAAAATATTAATGTTTTTCTTTATAGATATAAATAATATTATTAATAATAATACTAATAATACTAATAATAATAAATGTAGACCCTTTTTTTTTGAGGATGGACTAGATGGATGGGCTCGTAATCTAGTTATATGGTCTTTACCCTATAATCATGTATTTTGATCAATTTATCTTCACGATTATTTTCTCCTAACTCTAGGTATTGTAACATAAGATCATAAGTTTGGTATTGATTGTAATACCTAATTTGTTTAGCATCCCTAATTAAATTCAAAATTCCTATAACAAAATCAAGAGTATTAATTGAAACATGGATACTAAGTCGATTATATTTTAGAGAGAGATTAAATTGCATTGGCTAAGTCTCACTCTGCCTAGATCACCTGTCATCATCATCACTCACTATCGAAACACGTCGGGTTGAACTTGAAACCTACCACAAGAGAAAAAATGTAACGATTATTCCTTTGGGATTGTTTGGTCAATTTTTTTCTTAGATCCTTCAGTCTTGTTAAATTATCTATTGGAATTACAAACTAGGAAAAAGTATTAGAGAATTTAATTTTGTGTGGCAACATGTGAAATCTTAACTCAATAAAAAAATAGACCAAATTTTTAGTTGTTTTAAGGTGTAGTTTAGTGTATAAAAATGGGGCATTACAACATTGAGGTCGAATGTCACTACATTCTAGAATAAGTCTTGAACCACCACATCCACTCCAAGATCTTGCCCAAAATATTCTCGTTTGCAGATATACTCACCAAGTCTCTTGGTAAGGTTAAATTTGAACTATTTTGGGGGTGCATTTGTAAAAATATGTGTGTGTGTGTGTGTGTGTGTGTGTGTGTGTGTGTGTGTGTGTGTGTGTGTGTGTGTGTGTGTGTGTGTGTGTGTGTGTGTACACACACTTTTGAACGGAGCTATAAAATGGGATACAAAACTAGAAGGGACCATCAAAATGACTCGCAACACAACAATATTACCAAAAAAACATGAATAAAATGAATCCAAATTAAGAATTAACCTCAAGCGAGGGGTAATAATTCAACATATTTGTAAAATGCCTTGTTTTACCTTTTTTATTTCTGACCTCTTGCCACTAACCCAAATCAAAGGCCACAACCATCATAAGATTATTAGAGCCCGATGGGGGCTTGAAACTACCGAGAAACTACCTCATGGTCTCAATCCGATCTATAGGAATGATAATATAAATGGCCCCTCTTCACACCTCCAATCGCAATCGATAACCCCATGACCGGTCCATGTCATAACGCTTTAGTATTTTCTCTACAAGTGGTTAACCACACACTCTTCGGCCAGCCTTATGATTATAAACACCTTCCCGATCCAGGGAAGGGATTATCCCAACCACCTCAAAATGATGAGTTCTTCTTCCTGTGAGAGATCTTCTTATGGCCTTATGGTCAAGACACCTTTAAATGACCCAGAGTCCTGTAAATGTGACACCGAAGGTTATATTATTATATTATACGGATTGGAAATGTTGTAGGTTCCCGAGTTTCAGGTAAGATATTATTCAAATCCTTTTCTTAAATCAATCTTTACACATAATCTAGAAAATTTAAAGAGCCCACCATGGACATGACATGATCCACCTTTAAGAATGTTCTCACGAGATCATTGTCGATGTCCTCGAGAATTCAAAAAATAGAATGGGAGGTTGGGTAGCCGAACCCACACTAGCATTTTAATAACGAGATAATGAATTTGCATTGAAGTCGGGAAAAAAGTGTGAGGAACAATCTCGCACTACCCTGCAACCACGTACCACCCGATCGACACTTCCGATAATCTTCGCCTCATTGAAATGCACCACAAAGAAACCCTTGGAACATAAGTATATATCGTAGTGTTTGGACCATTTTTTAAGAAACCCACAAAGAGAAAGCTGAGGAAGATGGACACATACCATTAAATATTCCAATAACCACAAGTTGAGACAACGATTGAAGGTGGGCATTCACCTCAAGTTTTTCCAAGCTTAAAATTTAAATCTCTTCAACAATATCGTTAATATATGTTAGGAAATAAGGGATAAAATATAAGGGATAAAATATGCGGAATAATCCCTCACAGAATCGCAACAGTAGAAACTAATATGCAGAAATTATTACAGATCTCAAATAAAATTATAGAATAAAATAACACAACACAAAGAGATAGTATTTAACGTGGTTCACCCAATTTGGGCTACGTCCACCAAGAATCACTTGCTCAGATTTTATTACAAGCCACCGCTCTCTCAATACAATACCCAGATCTGTTTGGAGCTATGCTCAACAAACTCTACAGAATTCACACCAATTCAAAACACATCTACAATACATTTGCTTGTTCATCTATCATATGCATAAGACCATATAAATAGACAATCGCTTAAGCGGTAGTTTGATAAACCAAAAAAAACAAGGGTATCAAAACCAAGGGAAAAAGACCAAAGAAAAACCATGGGCCCAAAAACAGCCCATAACGGTTACCATTACCCATGGGTTAATAAACCACCCATGAAAATTTGCTTTGGGGCTTCTTCGCCCCAGAACTGACCCGCTCGGCGCGGCGCGGGACCACCGTAAAAAATACCCGAGTGTAACACATAGAAGGTGTACCACACTCTAACATGAAAATAGGCTCCACAAACATAACAATCTCCCACTTGGAGACTGATTTCCATTCTGAGCAAGCTTCTCAACCCTTCACTGTCATCCATGAAGGCCAACCAAAGCTGAACATAGCTTTATTTTATCCCTTGTGACCACCTTGGTCATCATGTCTGCAGGATTTTGACTGGTATGAATCTTCTCCAACTTCAACTTATCTTCCTCCAAAGTTGTCCTGATGAAGTGATATCTCAACTGTATATGCTTCGTCCTAGAGTGGAAAGCAGAGTTCTTAGCTAGGTGTATAGCACTCTGACTATCACTATGCAGCTTACATTCCTCCTACTTATGCCCCAACTCCTCAAGCAATTGTTGTAACCAAATCATCTCTTTGCTTGCCTCTGGCAGCAACATACTCAGCCTCCGTGGTTGACAAAGCCACCAACTTCTGTAGTCATGAAATCTAGCTCACTGTTGTCCCACCTACAGTGTAAATATAACCTGTCGTGCTCCTCCTGCTATCTACATCTCCAGCCATGTCTAAATCTACATAACCATGTAAAGTGGTGTCTGATCCATTATAGCACAAAACTGTCCCCATGGTCCCTCTCAAATACCGAAGGATCCACTTTACTGCTTGCCAATGCTCTTTACCTAGATCACTCATAAATCTACTCACAGCTCCCACTGCATGGGCAATATCAGGCCTAGTGCACACCATAGCATACATCAAACGCCAACCGCTGATGAGTAAGGTACTTTGGACATCTGGTTTCTTTCCTGCTCTATCATGGGACACTGCTCCTTTGATAACTTGAAATGGCATGCCAAAGGAGTCCCAACCGGTTTAGCATCCTGCATGTTAAACCATCCAATACCTTCTTAATGTACTCTTCCTAAGATAAAGTCAACTTCCATTCCTTCCTATCCCGAGTTATCCTCATACCAAGGATTTTTCTAGCTGCCCCCAAATCCTTCATATCAAAGGATTCACTTAGTTGTTTCTTGAGTACTTTTATTTCCTGCATGTTTTTAATCTGCAACCAACATGTCATCAACATACAAACACAGATAATATAACTTCCATCCTCAAATTTCTTTGTATACACGCAATGGTCAGAATGACATCTAATATAACCTTGCTCCATCATGAAGCTATCAAAATTCTTATACCATTGACGTGGAGCTTGTTTCAAGCCATACAAGCTCTTCTTCATTTACACACCATCTCCTCTTTACCTTTGACCTCATAGCCCTCTTGGTTGCTGCATATATAGTTCCTCCTCCAAATCACCATGGAGAAATGCAGTCTTTACATCTAACTATTCTAAGTGCAAGTCTTCTGCTACCACTATTCCAAGAACAGTTCTAATAGAAGTCATTTTTACTACAGGAGAAAATATCTCATCAAAATCTATACCTTGTTTCTGTGCAAACCCCTTGACCACCAACCGGGCCTTATATCTTTTCTTTCCTCCTTCTTCGTCTTTAACTTTGTACACCCACTTATTCTACAATGCTCTTTTTCCTTCCAGTAGGTTCACCAAATCCCAAGTTTGGTTCTCCATGAGAGACTTATGCTCCTCATCCATGGCTTGCTCCCACTTCTTACTAGCATCTACCTGCATTGCTTCATCAAAGCTCTCTGGCTCTCCACTATCAGTGAGTAATAAATAATAAAGAGAAGGAGAAAAATGTTCAGGTTCTTTTCTTACCCTAGAAGACCTCCTCACTGTAGGAGTTTGGGGTTCTTGTTGAGTAGGTTCCTAAACTGATTCATGGGTCACTTTCCCATCCTAAGATCCTCTACCACTACATATTCTTTCTTGGATTCTTCCCTATTTTCCTAATTTGTTGCTTATACATGACTTTCTCATTAAAGACCACATCCCTAGACCGAATGATTTTCTTGTCCTTAATACTCCAACATTTAAATCCAAAGTCATCACCGCCATAACCAATGAAAGTACATTTTTTTGATTTAGCCTCTAGCTTGGTCCTATCATCCTTGTCTATATGAACAAACACCTCACATCCAAAGACTCTAAGAAATGAATAATCAGCTTTCTTACCATACCATGCCTCCTCAGGTATGCCTCCATCCAAGGCACTTGAGGGTCCTCTGTTTATCAAGTACACAATTTGTGCTCACCGCTTCGCCCAAAAAGAAAGAGGCGAGTCCTTGTATGTAATCTCATGCTCCTAGCACGTTCCATTATTGTTCTCGTTTCATCCTTTCGATACCCCATTCTCGCTGCGGAGTTCCTGGAACCATCTTTTGCCTACGGATTCCATTCTTAGAACAGTAATCATTAAATTCATTGTTCGATACTCCCCTCCATTATCGGCCTAAGACATTTTAGCTTAAGACCTGTTTCATTCTCTACCAAGGCTTTCCATTTAACAAAAGTGTCAAATACATCAGATTTGTGTCTAATACAATAAACCCAAACTTTCCTTGTTGCATCATCAAAAAGTAACATAATAACTTGAACCCCCAAGAGATGATACCTGAGCCGCCCCCCACACATCAAAATGTACCAGCTCTAACTTACTCTCTTTCTTCGTAGGTCCAACCTTGAGAAACCTTACTTGCTTCTGTTTCCCATATATGCAGTTTTCACAAAAATCTAAACATGTTTCTGTATATCCAGAAAATTCTTCTTTATGATGTTCATGCCCTTATGGCTCATATGACCGAGCCTATAGTGCCATAATGTCGTATCTCGCATCCAAGCCACAAGATTACAATCATTAGTATTATCAGTGGTTAAATACAAGGTTCCAACCTTCTTACCTCTTGCCACCACAAGAGCACCCTTGGTAACCTTCCAAGAGTCTGCTTTGTAAATATCACAGTACAACCATCACTTCCCAACTGCCCTACCGATATCAAATTTCTTCTTAATGTAGGCACATGTCTGACATCCTTCAATAGCCAAGTATTCCCATTCTACATCTTAACACAAGTAACCTTTTCCAACTATGTTGCAAGGCTCATCATCACCAAGAAAAACATGCCCAAAATCTCCTTGAACATAATCAACAAAATAATGCCTATGTGGAGAAGCATGGAAAGAAGCCCCTGAATCTAAAACCCAAGATT
Source organism: Taxus wallichiana var. yunnanensis (assembly GCA_018340775.1). NCBI lineage: Eukaryota > Viridiplantae > Streptophyta > Pinopsida > Cupressales > Taxaceae > Taxus > Taxus wallichiana. The sequence continues at coordinate 341,363,223 of CM031237.1, forward strand.
CAGTAATATTGTGCAAAGAAAGAATCAAAGCATCCTGACATACATTACCCATTGCCACATTTACCTCCTTGTTTTCTTCTTGTTGTTTCTTCTTATCCCGAAGCTCCCAACAATCCTTCTTTACATGCCCAGGCTTTCCACAATTCCAGCATACAATCTTGTTCTTGGATTTTGACCTTGCCCGATCTTTTGATTTTCCACGGTTTCCTCTATTCTTCTCTCCCTCTAGTTTCCATTGTCAAAGCATTCCCTGAAGTAGAAGATTCCCTAGAGCTTTTTCTTCGCATTTCCTCACTTAGAATCACCCCTACAACATCCTCAAACTTCAACTTCGAGTTAGCTGGAACCGAGTTACTTACCGCCATTACCAGGCTATTCCAACTCTCAGGTAAAGAGCACAAAATTAATAAAGCCCTAACTTCTTCATCAAATTCTATTGTAACCAAAGCTAGCATATTCACAACCGTATTGAAATCATTTAAATGATCTCTACTATTGAACTATTCTCAGACATCTTCATATTAAACAACTTTTTCATTAAAAATATCTTATTAGAGGCAAGAGGGTTTTTCATACAACTTCCCTAATGCATCCATTAGATCTTTTGTAGTCTTTTCCTTTGAAACATTAAATAATACCGAGGATGCAAGACATAGCCGAATCGTTCCAAGTGCCTTCCGATCCAACAAATCCCATTCCACATCTGTCATACTCGAGGGTTTGTTCACCTTCTCAAACAACAAAATATAAAGATCCTTTTGATAAAGGTAATCTTCCATCTGCATCTTCCAAAGACTAAAATTTTGCCCGTTGAATTTATCAACCTTTGATCTTCCATCATCTGCCATAGCTCCCACTCAAGCTAAAAACTTTCCCTGCGATTCAACACTTCAGCAAACCAAACCTCGCTCCGATATCGATTGTTAGGAAATAAGGGATAAAATATGCGAATAATCCTCACATAATCGCAAAAGAGAGAAACTAATATGCGAAATTATTACAGATCTCAAATAAAATTGCGAATAAAATAACACAACACAAAGAGATAGTATTTAACTTGGTTCACCCAATTTGGGCTACGTCCACCAAGAATCACTTGCTCAAATTTTATTACAAACCACCACCACTCTCAATACAATACCCAGATTTGTTTGGAGCTATGCTTAACAAACTCTACAGAATTCATTTCGGCCGAATTCAAAACACATCTCAATACATTTGCTTGTTCATCTATCATATGCATAAGACCATATAAATAGACAATTGCTTAAGTAGTTTGATACAAAACAAACGTGGGTATCAAAACCAAGGAAAAGACCGAAAAACCATAGGCCCAAAATAGCCCATAATGGTTACCCATTACCCATGGGTTAATAAACCACCCATGAAAATTTTCTTCGGGGCTTCGCCCCGAACCCCGACCCGCTCGGCGAATGAGCGGGACCACCGTAAAAATACCCGAGTGTAACACATAGAAGGTGTACCACACTCTAACATGAAAATAGGCTCCACAAACATAACAATATACGCTTGAGGGTTGTGATGACTAGGATTTTTCTGTTGCAAGGAATCCTTGAAGAAAGAAGGCATGGATGTGGCTGATTTTGAAGGCTCCTCTTTACCGCAATGCTTTCCTTGAACAAACATGTCCCCATATAAAGGCACCACACCCAAACCTCTATTCAAATCTGATGAAACCCATTTATTGTCATTGAAAAGGGGATGAATAGGGTTAGATTTAGCATTAACTAATTCCTTATATTTCAAATAGTAGGCCATCTATTCCTCCTTTCTCAAGGAAGAAAAAGTGCAAAGGATCTTCTGATCACTCCTGCAGCCTAAGCTTTGATTCGAATTTGGGACTATCCCTTCCCTGTTAACTTCCTCCTCCACATGCACCTCATGTACCTGTCATAAGGGAAATTTCCATAGCTGATGACTGCTCTATACCCTGTGTGGGAACATTTGCTAGGTTTTCTCTCGATTTACTTCTTCCATCTAAAGATCTCCACTTAGAATTTAAAAAACACTGGATGGTAAATGCTTTTATTAGACCAGAGCTACGAACTACGGTGATGGAGGAGATTTTTTTCTAAATGGGACATCAAGGTGGACTTAGGTCCTTAATGTCCACCGAGTGACCCACATTCAAAGCACCCCACTATGTTTTACTTTATTCACATGGAGAATTTTGACCCCTACCTCAAGGTGTCTCCATGACTACTTATTGAAAGTGTCTAATGGACTCAATGGGAATGTAACTTGGGTTGATGATTACAAACTACTTGTAACTCACCAATAGAAAAATACCTTGAGTCCAAATTTGGATGGTAAATTATTTTATTATTCTAGAGCTATGAAATGGAGTGGTGAAGGAACACTTTCTCTAAGTGGTAAATGGGGTGGGCTTGGGTCCTTAATGTCCGTTGAGTGACCCATATTTAGATCACCCCACTATGTTTCACTTGGTCCATATGGATGATTTTGACCCCTACCTCAAGGTGTCCCCATGGCCATTTATTGAAATCATCCAATGAACTCAATGGGAATGGAAGTTGAGCTAATCATTATTAACTACTTGTAACTCACCAATAGCCCAAGACCTTGAGATTAAAATTTGGATGGTAAACAATTTTATTATGCCGAGCTATGAACTGGAGTGGTGGAAGAGAAATTTATCTAAGTGGGACATGGGGTGGGATTAGGTCCTTAATTTTTAATGAGTGATCCACATTCAAAGCGCCCCACTATGTTCCTCTTGGTCCATATGGATAAGTTCAAACCCTACCTCAGGGTGTCCCCATGGCCACTTATTGAAAGCATCTAATGAACATAATAGGATTAGAACTTGGGTTGATCATTACAAACTACTTGTAACTCACCAATAGCCAAGACCTTGAGTTCAAAAATTTTTGATGGTAAACACTTTTATTATACCAGAGCTATGAAGTGGAGTGGTGGAGGAGCAATTTCTCTAAGTGAGACATCGGGGTGGGCTTGGGTACTTAATGTCTACGCAAGTAATCTACATTCAGAGAACCTTGATATGTTCCACGTAGTACATATGGAGAAGTTCGACCCCTACCTCAAGGTGTCCCCATGTCCACTTATTTAAATCATTCAATGAACTCAATGGGAATTGAACTTGGGTTCATGATTACAAACTACTTGTAACTCACCAATATCCCAGGACCTTGAGTTCATAAAAACAATTTATTAAAGGGGGAAAGTTAGAATAATTAATAAAATAGTTTTTATTTACGTTGGCTATGCCTACGTGGCATTTCATTTCTCCACCTGTGATGATTCTTGGTAGAAAATTGTCTAAACAATTTCCTCTTCTTTTATATATTTGCATGTTATGCCTTGGTTTTTCAATCAATAAATCTTCTATCTCTTCTAACTAAATAACCCTCTCCTATGTTTTGGCAAAAATGTGCTCAGTATTCATCTTGCTGATTACACTTCCATATGTCTTGTGGAAGGTATTTCCCTTATATAATTTTGAAGTAAAATGGTTAATGGGAATTTTTTATATGATTTTTTTCTCACTTTGATTGAGAAAGAATCATCCATTGACAATTTTATTGAATACTTACACATTTTTTATCCTCTAAATCATCCACAAAATGGAAGAAAACCTGGCATTGTAGATAATATTACACTAATATTCCTAACCAGATGATAGAATTATATTAGAAATATAGGATCAAATGTAGTAATCAATTGAATTTTTCTGACATCCCTTTTAGATTTCAATTTACACCTTCATAGTTAGCATCATATATGATCAAGTGAGTCGAGAAGAAATTTAAATTTCTAATTACTAAGACCCTTTCTCTTGTAAGAGTATTTAAATTTTTCTCCAATTTGTTAGTTGTCACACATATTTACTACTCTTATTGGGAACCATTGATGCAAGAGCATAACTTCCAACGGCCATAAATTTTGATCTTGATCATGTTGGATCATGTTGAAAATTTCTAGGGTGTTAGATATTGAAATTTTTAATTATCGGTAAATGAGGGTTAAGGGGAACCTACCCCATAAAAAAATGGAGAAAAATATAATACAATGAGGAACAAATGAAGAAACCTCTTCTAGCAACACAAAGAGACCAAACAAATAGCAACATAAATAAAACTAACACCAAAAACATATAACCAACAACTATCTCAAAATTTTGACCCCTTCCCTTTGGATCTTAAATACATATTAAGGGGAGAGATAGTTCCTTTAGTTTTCCTACTCACAACAGTCCAATCCTCTTCTATATTTGGATTTTCATTTTCATTATTATAGATTAGAATCAAAACATCAATTTAATCATTAATATTTTAGGACCATGATAAAGCACCCACATCATTCTTTTGACCTTCTTGATGTACTCCTTTTCTAGATCAACCAAATTCTTAGATTCAGAGTTTGAATCACAATCAGATGGATCATTCATAACTAGGTGTCTAGGATTAAAATTCTTCCACCACGAGCTTCTTCCTTTAACATGTTTTCTTACCAAGTGACAATCTGAAGCTAGATGGCCAAGAGAAAAGAAAGTTTTACGCCTAAAGGGAAACCCTTCATAGTCCTGATTTTATAACCAAGTTCTATCCTCCAATTTGACTTCAATAGTGGCATGGAATCAACATAAGTTTCCATATCAATGAAGATTATAGCATATGTTGTGTGCTCAAAATCATCAATTTTTAGGTCAATAGCCAAACATTTCCCTAAAGTTTTCACAATAGCAGTTAAGAAGAATTCCAACCAAAATTGGCAAGGAAAATAAGGTAGTTAGATCCACACAGGCTTAAATTGGAAAGGATTAGACACCATCTTGAACTTAGAGAACCACAATTTCATCAAATACATATAGGATTCAAAATTTTCAAAAAATAAGATCCTTTCTCAAGATTCAAAGAAATGCACCTATGATAAAACCACAAGCACTAGGATAGATATCCATCCTACCTTCCATGAGGGGATCTCGGTGCCTCGATATCCAGTCATGAAGCGTTGGCAAACTCGAGAAGAAGTTATTTAATCTGAAAAAATAAAACCATTCCGCTTTAAAAAAGCTTCATATTGCACCACCTCTTCACCAAAGCACACCGATGGGGTAGATTTTACATAAGCTAGAGGATTAGAAGTTTTTCTAGCAGAGGAAAATCCATTCTTTCCCCTATTTTTGTTGACAAAAGGAAGGGGATGGGATCTCACATTCATTTTCACAACCTCCTATTAAAATATTGATTAATAAGATGCCATGAAAACATTTTCACAAAGGTTAGGTGTCATTTCACCATATTTTTGGTGTCGATTCCTCCATCTAGTGTTCTGAAATCGGTTCCAAACTTTTATTGGTTTTGTCTAGAACTTAGTTTTTAAAAAAAAATATGCTTTATAGAATAATCAAAGATTTACGCAAGCCTTCATTCATGAAGGCATATTTATTACACAAAATTTGGGACCCATTTGTGGTGTTTTACTAAAGGTATTTAAATTATGTTTTAGAGTTCCATGGCATTTTAGAGTTTTTAGATGGACTCTAAATCAAAGATTGTAATGTTGTAAAAGATTAGTTTGGTGTTAGGAATGAGAATAAAACTAGTTAGAAGCTTTTGGAGTGTTGCGAAAATCATGTGTGTGTGTGTGTTTGATTTGTAGTCATTTTGACCTCTTACGGTTGGATCCAAATCAACCATCTAAGGTCAGCTAAACTAAGTGGATAAAATTGTAAGAGATTTTCTCTAGGACAATGTTAAAGGTGGTAAAGGATTTTATAAATTGGTTTGGGATATTTTCTCTAAACTTTGAACAATTTGTTAACCTTGGGATCCACAATATTAAAACTTGAGGACATTCACTATACATAAAATGGGTCATTCATGCTCTTTAAGGTTATTAATTCATTAAATTTCTCCTTAAGAATTACATAGATCTTGAAATTCAAATGGAAACATGAGTCTTGAAAGGATTAAATTTTTAAATCTTCTTCACACTCAAGTCTCTATAAACATTATTGGTACTCTTGTAGTGAAAAGTATCTAGAAATATTTAGAGCTTTTCATACCACAAAAGATATGGGATGGGGATAATTTCATACTTGTCATATCAATTACTAGTCATTTTAGTGGTTTTTTTTTCCTCCTACTATAATGATCCTTTTAATTTGCTCTGTTAGTGCTCATTTTAAACTCGCACCATTTTCCCTAATTTTCCTTTTGATCTGCGTGTTCTGAAACATTTCTATCTCTCAATGGATGAAATGAAGTTTTTATCTCCGTCTATATACCATGAATTGTTTGCAATTTTCCTTGTCATGCCTTATTTTGAAGAAATCCCCAAATGTGCCCTATTTTTGCCCTAAATATTTTCAATCTGCGGGATCTGCCATTTTCCCTGTCTTCCCGATCATGGATGCTCGAAAAATGTTCTAATTTCTTCTGTATGCCTTTGAAAATCCATTTCCATGGTTGAAAAATGCTTAGAGCCATGATTTACTAGATTTTGTTTCAAAATTTTATGTCTATAGCGAAAAAATCAGATCTAGGGTGTGAACTGGTAAATTTCTATGTTTTTGATAGTCTGACGGGCATCTTTTACCCATCAAATTCTACCTTAGCATCCAGTAGATACGTGGCCTCTTTTGATTGGTTGATGGTCGGTGGATAAATGTTTTGAACTTATCACTTTTTGCTATTTTGGAAAGAGGAAAATTTGGTCCCATGGCTCCGCTAAGTTCTAATTGGTTCTTTTGGTGCTTACGTGGCTTCTTCTAATTGGATGAGGCGCGACGGTTTATTTTATGAACTTGTTATTTTTACTACTTTGGAAAAAAATTGAACTCACCCCATGCCCCCCCAGGATCTGATTAAAGAAAAATTTAAGTGGCGGGGAAAATTTCTTATTTTTTCCCTAAAGCATATATGTGTTCATTTTTATTTGATACAAACTGCACTGGGTTTTTTTGGTGAAATTTCCCACTTTTGTAACATTTGTAAAAATATAAAATTGGCCACACAACCCCGATAACATCCAATTGGTTATTCAACAAATATGAAGCAAAGAGGAAAAAGTCTTATTTTTACCCCGAAGAAGGACACGTGGCGATTTTTTCAAGTTCTGAAGCGGGGAGGCGGAGTCGGTGGAAACATTTTGAAGTTTTTTCCTTTTTGTGAAAAAGAGAAAGGTTATGAAATAACCCGTAACTCAGCTAAGGCCCACATCAAAATTTACAAGCGGTAAGGTGGCTTGGTAAAGGAAAATTGGAATTTTTTTCCTTTTTGTTAAAAAGGGTAAAATTCTAGAATCGAGTCACGACTCCATCAAAGGCCTAGATTAAGCCATGTGTCGAGGCTGTATTTCAAAGGCGAAGGGGTGGGGAAAAATGTGAAAATTGTGCATTTTCTCCAAAAGTCATAAAATGTAAAAGGCAACCCTAGGCCCACTTCGAATCAGATTTTTCCACATGGACACTCTAATCTAAAGTTGAGAAAGGGCAGAATCAATGGTAGCTGTGCATTTCATTTGATTTTTCCACCATTGGAGCTCCAGGATGTTTGGAGATGTGATTTTTGCATCATTCTTCATCAAATTTTGATGAATTTGTGTTGTTTTGGTTTGCAAGGTGCAATTGAATAGTTTTGGAGGCTCAATTTGTAAATTGAGGTGTGAATTTAAGCATTTGAGGTGGATTTTTGCTCGGGCTCGTGTAAAAACACAAAATGCCAGATCCAAAAGTTGTAGAGGCAAAATTTAAGAAGGGAAAAGGTGAAATGATGAAGGAAATGGGGTCTGCATGCGTAGAGGATGAAAAACGTGCTCTAGTTGAAGAAATGATGGAAATATTTGCAATGATTCACCTTTTAGAAACACCTGACAACTTTTGGATGTGTTTCTGTTAAACGCCCTTTTTTACGTGAATCATGATGGAATTTGTAACAAACTTGATGCTTAGGATATTATTTTCTTGGGGGGAAATCTTGGATGTAAATTGAGTGTTATAAAAAGCATGTTTTATGTAAAAGGTCGAGGGTTGAATTCTTACGAGAAAATTTGAGAAAGCCCATCTTCCTGAGAGACCATCTGAGAAACCCATTAATCTCTTATGTTTTAGATTTGATCATGTCAAGTTGGTTGCAAGTTGTAGTGCCCACTTCCCTTTGACACATTTTGATATTGATCATGACACTGTTGACTATATTATGGGCATTATTATAGTTTTGATTTAGTATGATGTTAGACGTTAGAGCATAGATTATTGTTGACTTGATTCTTATATGATGCTTGATGAGTATTAGAGACATTTTATATATTGATGTTGATATATTGTTTGACCGGTTATATTATAGATGTTGTTCGGACATGTGATATTTGGATATATTGAGTAGACCTAGAAAATGGAATTAATTGATAATCATATAGTTGTTGATGAAATTGTAAGTGATATTGTTGATTGTCTTGATGTTGTTGTGATTCATATATATATATATATATATATATATTATATATATATATATAATTTTTGAATTATAGTTATATTTATTTGATGTTCTAATATGGCCACGAGGCCAAGGGAGGTATTTGTATTTTGCAGTTTAAAAATATCACAACAAACATCGGGGATTAGAGACCAACCACTTTGGAATTCTAGATGAATTCAACAAGGTCACCATGGCAACTTGTAATTGTTTGTGTGTGTTTGATTGTGTTAGGGATTCCCATGGGGGGATCACCTTTAAATGTGACCAAGGGACTTTGTGTATTTTCTTTTATTTGATTCCTTTGTTTAGTATGTATGTGTTTTATAAGTGATGTGTTTCCCCTTTCTATTTAATTAAATAAATTGTGGTAAAGTAATGTGAGTAATCATATTGTTAAAGTTAATTAATCAAATTGGGTCATAAGAAAGTAATTATTGGAGTTGTTGGCTCTTGTATTAAATGTTGTAAGTAATGTGTAAGGGATATGTAAGTTGATTTTGGAGTATGAAACACTCCACCTTCTTGGAAATTCAATTTGTCCTTGGAGGCTGATTTTGGAGGCTTGTGGGACAAGTTAAACTTGTCCCACACCTCTTAAATTTATATACCAACCTTACCTATGGTTGGAGAGTTAAATTTAGACTCTCATTATGCATTTTTGTAAGTCAAGTTGTATGTTTTAATTGCACTTTCTTCATGTTTTAAATTTCAGTCCTTATGGGGTGTGGGCTTGATTGGAGTGTGTAAGTAAAACTGTCATATTATTCACCTACTTATTTATTGTTCCTTGGATATTGAAGTTGACTTATGAGGAGGAGTTGAGGATGTGTGAAGTGGCATCCTACATGGATCCACCTCATCCTCTTCTCTTCCCTCTTCTATAAATTTGAATTCCTTACCTTGTTTTGGGTTGCTTCACCTTTGGATACTTCATTTGGAGTGAATTTATTTTGTTGTTTTGAGAGCTCTTGCTTTGGAGAAGTTTGATGATTGTTGAATGATTTTGCTTGGTTGATATTTGGATTGTTTGCATTGGAATAAAGTTGCTATTTGGAACTTGGAACAACTCCATCATGGATAGATAGGAGCTTGTCTCTTGAAATGCTCCTCTTTTATTTATTCAAATGTTATTGTTGTGAATGTTTTGGCATGCTTGTGGGTTCTTTGGGTAGATGGCCTAGGAATGGTGTAGGAGAAGACTATGGGGTATATTTTGTGGGAGGCATAAGTTTTTTGGGGAGGTGTATGTGTGGAGGGAGTTGGGACTTGGGTTCCACCTCGCAAAGAAATAACTTTCATTTCTTTACTCGTTATGGGGTGCCATAAGAGGTTGGGGAGGCATAAGGAAATGTGAGGAATAAGGGGTACTTGGGGAGGCATAAGGGCATGTCAAGGTTTTGATATACTATATTTTGGCAGTTTGAAATTAGTGGGCAATACCCATTTCCCCTTTGGGAGGCATAAGTAGCATCCCCCATAGTTTCTTGCTCCTTTGGCTTGCATGATGAAGCCTGATTTTTGTTTGTTATGTTTTAATGTGGTTGTAAACTACATTCTATTTTGGACTGTGTTTTAAATGTGAAATTCTACTTGTGTGTTGTGGAAGCCTTTGTTGCCATGAGTTGAAACACATATTCTATTACATTGTGGTTGGGGCTCGGGGGCCAATGAAGAAGGATGGATTCTCCTTTTCATTAGATGTCTTGGTTGGGTGGAGAGTGTTTCCTTTCCCATGATTTTGTTGTGATCAAATTGGTGAATGATGGATCTACATGTTGTTATTCTAGAGAAAAGGAAAAATTCAAATTCAACAGTCATCGTTGAGATTATTCCTTATTGTAACCTTCTTCCACATGAAGTGGATGACCTTTTATATTTTTGTGATGGAAAGATATTTTGTATTGACTATGAAAGTTGTAATTCAAAATGTGAAAGAGGTATACTTTTTTTTCTACTTTTGAAAGAATGTGAAAGAGATTGTATTTTGTATGTTGTATTCGAAGGAATGGAAGAAAGAAATTGTAAAGATATCCTTTTGAATCAATAAAATATTGTATTACTTTTCTCAAATGGAATTATTAGGTATTAAAATCTGATTGTTGAATGTATTTTGAAATCTCTGTTGGAAAGATGAAAAGTGAATACGTATGAAGAAATGTTATAATATTCTGTTCTTTTGAAATGTATGACTTGGAAATCAGAATTATATTTTGGCCTTTGAATGCCTTGATTGGAATCAAGTTTAATATGTTAGAGTGTTTTGGAATGAATTCATAGTTGAAGTTGGTAAGTGTAAGAAAATCTATTCAAATTGGATCTCTGTTAGATGTTTTCAAACTGGCAAATGTTTTATCAAAAAAATGTTCAAAATGACCCTGCAACCTTAGGAAATGAAATGAAACAATTAAATTGTAGTTGCATGACAAAAATGACCCCAAATAGACCTTATCACTTAAGAAATTTTCATAGAACCTTTCAAATCGGGCTCAAAACTTTTCACACTTGTTTTGTTGTCAAATTGTGAAATTTCGAATTGATCTCCAATCAAATAAATTAACCCTTGCAAACCATCCTAAATTTACCCAAGCGCAATCCCCATGTACTTTTTGGCATGTTGAGAAAGAAAGAATATTGGATTAGAACAAATCTTATAAGTTAAAAATACCAGTTCACTCGTTTAGTGACAGAAAAATGTTTTCTCAAAATCAACCCTTAAAAATTTATCCAAATTAAAATTTTAAGGTTACTTTGTAAAGAGGATGTTGAGAACTTTCCATAAAGTCCTCGTTTGTTAAAAACCAAGTCTCCTATCAAAATTTATGGCCTCCAGAAGTTTTTTACTTCATTGGGCTTCGAAAATTTTATAAGTTCGAAAAAGGGAAAGTTTCTTCCACGCCCGTCTTTTGTGCCCGGGAGAAAAAATTTCTTCCACAACCATATTTGCGCGCCGGGAGAAAAAATTTCTTCCGCGCCTGGAGAAATTTCTTCCCAGGGCCCAGGCCGCCTTTGGGGAAAAAAAAAAAAATTTCCTCCCAAGGCCGCCGGCCCATAACTTGAGAATTCAAGGAGTTAGATGGACTTCCTTATATCCCTAGAAAGGGGAGGAAATTTCCTATCTAATGGGAATGGTTCCAAGAAGTTTTGCATGTGTTATCAAGTGAGAAATTTCCTTTTTGTTTAAATGATTATTTTAACCCTATGTTTTAGACCTTGTGAATTTTATAGTTGTTGTGATGGGAAAACTTTAGTTGTTAAATATATTTTGACCTTGAATCTTGTTGTGGCTACTGTATTATTGAATCCCCAGTTGGTCAGTAGGCACTTTAAATATATTTATATATATATATATATATATATATATATATAATAATTTTACTAACTAAACCTAGGTTGTTCCTTGGTCTCAAGTGGTTGTTTTTTTATGGGCATTACACAAGTGTATAACCATTGACAAGCTCGAGATTGTTCAAGAAACCTTCCTTGCTAATGAATCTAATCGATTTAAATAAATTTGTGTTAATCTTGGGAAAAAAATTATCTTCTTTATTTCAAAATGTTTTGAAATGGTTTTAATGTTTATGTTGCAATCTTGGGTTAAAATCCTTTGAATCACACAGATCTCATCCACGTGATGGTTTAGTGGCATTTACAATTTCATTCCAAGAAGAGCCTTCATCATGTAATGGGATAAACAATTTAAAATCACTTTATTGTCATTTTGTTGATAAATATTGTATGTATTCCTTTGAGTGTATCTTAGGCGTGAGGAACTAGGGGTCTTTAATGTTTAATTTAGTCTTTATCTTGAGCCTTCATGTGAAATTCTTGGAGATTGTGCAAAACCGTGTAAATTTGGGCCTCCATTGATGCACACCTTCTCGTCAAGGAATATTTTAGCTATTCTCAAGCATTCTATCATTTATTTTTCCAATTGTTGTGAAGTTTTTCAAAGATCTGGAAAAATCAAGTTTATCCTCGCTTAATCTCCCACCAAAAATAATGCAAAAACAATGAATCCTACCCGAACTACCCTTGTTTTCCTTGTATGTCAACAAATGAATAAATTCTACTACCAAAATATGCAGAAGCAATCAGGATTCCATAATGTATTTAGTAACCTTAACCTTGTTTATAAAATATCACCATTCTTTAGAAGTGACAACTCGTGAGAGTTAAATTGTGGTGCATTGATCATATTTTCTCAAGGTTTCCTTTCAAATTTGTGCAAAGAAGGATATCTTCATTCTCCTTCACCAGCAGAGGTTAAAAAATGGGTCCTCTTACCCTGGTTGAAAGGAACAACCTAAAGTAGTGAGGATATATCAAATCCTTTTGAAGGTGCTATCCATTTCTCCAACATTTGAGTGACAAAGAGCTAGCTGAATTACCTCCCCAACTAAAAAACAACATACATGATGATTTATCTGTCTCTAGGATTCTTGTTAAATGCAGTGATGCTTTCACTTACAAAGGAGAATCAATTTGGATAAAAAAACAAGATTGGCATCATTGATGGGGATGATTTGATGATTTTTGCCAGTTCATATCCATTTGGCCCGTCAACAACACTCGTGGTGCCATTGTTAGGGACTCTTTGAATTATTTTACAAATGTAGTACATAAAGACCCTAATAATACTTCTTACACGTGTTGTGTGTTAATACATTGTTGAAACATCATTATCTGTTCATATCTGTAAGAATTGTTCAAAGTTGTAAGTTATGAGTGTAATATTTCCAGCTTATACAAGTTATTGCACTAAAGTTTGTATCATCATTGACAAATTTGGGTAGAAGAAGAGTACATCTTGTAAGCTTCACATGAATCTGGTATTTCCAAACATTTGATAGGTCTTTCATAGTGAATTTACACAAACTAAGGTGAAAATCCTTAGTGGCGACTACATGTTGTTTAAATTCTTAACAAATACTAGTGTCTTAACATATATCAAGTAAGATTTGTCATTAAACTCTGGAAAGCTGGAAGGAAGAAGATATTTCTTTGCCAAGGACCCTAGTAGAAGGTTGTTTTCAGAGTTGGGAAAGTCTAATTTAGAAGTAAGAAGAATTTGGAAGGTTGTTGGAGATCAAGCATCAAGAAAAGAGATATGCATTGGTGAAACTGATCATCTTGTGATTGAAGATTGTAATACTTCCTCAAGTGAATCTGAATTAGGTAGTCTTTTTTTGAATTGAATTCTCCATCTAGAGAGGGGCCTTCATTTGTATTTGAAAAATTTGCTTCTCAATCTGCCCCTGTATTTTCCAAATTTGATAGAGTTTTCCAAAAATAGAGGATTTAGAGGGCATTCATTATAATATTTTCATCCTTATACCACACAGAGACTTCTCACTCCTCATCAGTTTGCATCTCCTCCAAGGTCACCTCCTCAAAATAATATGGCTCAGCCTCCACCCAGACCTCCATTTGTTGTTAATACTTTTGGTCCCATCAATTTTAGAGGTATGGTGGCTATCCAAATGTTGTCCCAAAAGATGTAAGAAATAGATTGCCTAAGTTTCAAGGAAATAATGCAATCACTAGTGATCAGCACCTAAATCTCTTTGTCAATATGATGGAGGAATTTTAAATAGAATTTGAGGATGTGTACATTAAACTTTTTATCCATACTCTAGAAGAAGATGCAAGGGACTGTTATAAATCTTTGATAGATGATTCCATTAATTCTTGGACAGAAATGAATAATACTTTTAGACTACAGTATGGTGATAAAACAGACCCTAGGTTTCTTTTATCAGAGTTTGAATATATTAAGAATAATCCTAATGAATTAGTGCATGATTTCAATACAATATTTAACAAAACTTTGAGAAGACTTCCTGTTAATTTAAGGCCATGTGATGAATCATATCTAATAAAGTATTCAAATGAATTTGATAAGAAAGTTGCTTACTATTTAAGGGATAAGAACCATGGAACTTTGAGGAAGGCCTTTAACATGGCTCTGCAAATTGAGAACAACATTAAAGCAGTTGGAAAACCTCCTAAGAGGGAGGGTGTTAAACTGATCAACCCAGAGAAGCCTCAATCAAGTAAGGCTATGGATCTTGAGGAAGTTGTAAAGACTTTTGTCAAAGCTGCCAAATAAATCTTTTACAAGCTAGACAGGGCAAAGAAAGGAATTGGACAAGGTTCTCAAAGTCAGCACAGGCAACAAGGACAAGACAGATTTGTAAATCATCCTAGAAATGATCAAAGATCTAATGACAGAGGTAAAGGACCCATGGGACCTGGACAACCCCAAGCTAGGGAAAATAGAGTAGTGTTTGATCCTTTAAATGCCAGAGTTGTTGTTATTGAAGAGAAAAATGAAATTTATTGGTGTGACAAATGTTTCTTACCCCACCCGCCATGTGAAGTAGATCAACAAGTTGAAGAAGCTTATGATGATGATAACATTGATGATGATGCATGCATGGTGGAATGCTCTACAAGCTCGAGCAAGGAGCAAATTCAACTGAAGTAATAAGTGCAAGAAATGCTACAAGTTTTTGGGATTGCATTCACTAGGTACCTCTTCTTCCTCCCTCTCATACTATAGAAATAGATATGGTACAAGCTTTTGAACTTCCTAATAATGATTTTGAGTATCTAAGGTCTTTAATGATTAACAAGTATGATGCTATAATCCCATTAGAAGAGAATAGGTAGATGTTAATAAACATTTTTGTTACCTAAGAAAAGGAGTATAACACAATATGTAAAGTTTTCAAAGTGCGCAGGGCCTCAAGCTAAACCAACAACCCCAGTTCTCACCAATATCCCAAAAGAAAATCCAAAGAAAGATGTATCTAAAGAAAGGCCTTGTTGTCTCAAGTAGAACCTGGTGTTCCCACCTATGCCCAAAATGTGAAAAATATTGTGCCATCCAATGAGTTTGTCAATCATTCTCCAAATGTTGCTTTGCCCAAATACATTCCTTATGACATTGCCCAAGTCTTGAGTCAGATCAAGATTTATGTTCCAATTGTTGAATTGCTTAGGATTCCTGAGCACAATAAGAGGGCCTTTGAGTATTTTGGATTGGAAGAAGATAGGAGTACCCAAGGTAGAAATATAAATAATGTAGACACTCCTCCTCCAACCATTGCAGACCTAGAAAAACCACCAGCATTGGAGGAGATAGGTGAACCACCTGAAGTTTACTTGGGAACATCTTTGGTTGAGTCTCAATTAAATGTTGATCCATTTTTTACAACGCTGATTATTAAGGACAAACTGTTGCACAATTGTATGTTTGATTCCGAAGCATCATGTAATGTTATGCCTCTAGAGGTCATGAATGAATTGAACATTAAAGTGACAACAGCTTATGGCAAGTGTACTGCAATGGATTCTAGAGAGGTGCCAGTTATAGGATGTGTAAAAGGTTTGGTGGTACAACTTGCAGCTTATCTGGGTAAGAACTTGAAACTTGATGTTGTTATTGTTGATTGCCCTACCAAATGGGGCATGTTGTTATCAAGAAAGTGGGCTGCAAGTGTTGGTGGAAGTGTTCAGATGGATATGTCTTTTGCCACCATTCTAATTGAGGCATCCTTGTAAAGCTCAGTATGGAGAGAAGAAGATGTTGCACCTCATTGAAGATCCCAATAATGTTTCTTATGAAGTGTTGTATGCTGATGTAGATGCTAATAAATTTGTTGGATTTTCTGATGGCAAAGAGCACAAGATTGATCAATGTAAATGTCTTGAACAAGTAGGTTTTCCTTAGACCTTGTTATTCGATGGAGCTTGTTCCAAGTTTGGAAATGGTTTTGGTATTGTTTTGATTTCTCCGGGTAGGAAGAGTTTTTTTTTTTTCAAACTCAACTTTGAATGCACTAACAACATTGTTGAATATGAAGCATTGTTATTGGGTTTGAGAATTGCATAGAAATATGGTGTAAAGGATATCATTTTCAAAGGAGATTCAAAACTGATTGTCAAGAAAATTAGAAAACAATATGCTACTAAAAATTAGAGAATGAAATAATAAAAGCATGCAATATAAGATTTGATTGAGATGTTTGACTCATTTAATATTATGCACCATGATATAAAGTTTAATGCGATGCGAGACAAGTTAGCAGTGTTAGGATCTAGATTTGGAAATTGTACAGTATCTCCATTTTGTGAGTATGATGTTGAAATACTAACAAGGCCATCTGTCCCTGACAATGTTAAAAATTGGCAAGTGTTCGATGATGATGCCCAGGTGAAATGGTTTCTACAGAACCAAGGTGATTTTCTTTGACCAAAATATAGATTGGGAACCAATGGTGTGTGTTGCTGAAGGAAAGGAAACTTTATTTGGAAAAGACATCATCCAACTGAAGACAAACACGATTCCCAGAGGTTTGGTGGCACTTGAATCAAACTTTGATAATGTTGATTGCATTATTAATAGAAGTATGTCGGTTTCAAGAGATGTGGAAGAGCATGACCTAGGCACAAAGGAAAAACCATGTAAAATATGGTTAGGAAGTAATTTGAGCAAGGAAGAGAAGTAGTCTTATGTTCAATTGTTGAAGAAATATCAAGACTACCTAGCTTGGTCTTACTCTGAGTTGAAGGCATACGGGAAGATTTGTTCCAACATGAAATTCCTCTTGAATCTAATGCCAAGCCTTTTAGGAAAAAAATAGAGGCATCAATCTGCTCCTTTCTTTGAAGATGCAAGAAGAATTGAAGAAGTTGAGGGATGGAGGGATCATTCATCCCACAAGGTACTCATCTTGGGTTACAAATTTAGTACCTATCAAAAAAAGAATGGTGATATAAGGTTGTGCGTAGACTTTAGGAACTTTAATAAAGCATCATTGAAAGATAATTACCCTTTGCCAAACATAGAGAATATGCTACAATTGGTAACTGGTTCTGAATTGTTATCCACTTTGGATGGTTTTTGTGCCAAAAATCAAGTTGTTGTGAAGGATTCAGAAAGAATAAAAATTACCTTTACCACTCCTTGGGAACTTATGTCTATGTCAGGATGCCTTTTGGCTTAATGAATGCTAGAGAAAATTTCCAAAGAGCAATGGATGTAGCGTTTGTTAGTTATATTAATGATTTCATTGTTGTTTATCAAGATGATGTAACTATGTTTTCTAGAAAAATAAATGATCACTTACAACACTTGGAGAGAATTTTGTTAAGGTGTAGAGAGTATGGCATATCATTGAATCCCAAGAAGTGTCATTTTGGAGTGCAAAAGGAAAAGCTGCTTGGTCACATTGTATCAAAGGAAGGGGTCATGATTGATCCCGAGAGAGTGGAAGCCATCAATAAGGTTATAATTCTGAGAACTAAGAACGGAGTTCAATCCTTTTTTGGAAAAATAAAATTTATCAAGATTTGTGTCTAACTTTGTCTTTGGCCGACCATCGCCATTACTAGCATGTTGAAGAAGGACCAAGTTATCAAATGGGAAGAAGCTTCCATTCAAGCTTTCAATGGGATCAAAGAAGCATTAAAGCATGCCCCTATTTTGGCAGCTCCAAATTACAAGAATCCTTTTCAAATGTTTTCTTTTGCTTCAAAAAACACCATTGCATCTGTCTTGTTGCAAAAGGATGATGAAGGGGCTGAGAGACCAATTGCCTTTTTCAGTAAGGCATTGCAAGGAGTTGAGTTGAAGTACACCATCATGGAGAAGCAAGCATTTTCCTTGGTGAAAGAAACAAAGGTTTTTAGACCTTACATCTTGAGCTCTAAAGTTGTTTCTTATGTTCCCCACATCATGGTGAAAGATATCTTATCAGAGATGGAGGTCTCAAGAAAAAGATGCAGATGGGTAAACAAGTTGCAGGAATATGACATGGATATCCAAACCATGAAATTGATAAGAGGTTTGGGCCTAGCTAAGCTTATGGCTAAGAGAAACTTGCAAACTATTGAGGTGAATGAAGTAGAAGGAGAAAGGGTGGATGTCCTTGAAAAGTTGGTAAGCTCTAAATGGTACAAAGATATAATATTTTATCTCAGACATCTATGTTGCCTTGAACATTTGAGTAAAAATAAAAAAGAGCTCTTAAGTTAGCCTCTCAAAAATATGTCATTACTGATTTTGTGTTAGCTTGGAAGAACTCGGAGGGAGTGCTCTTAAGATGCATTGTTGAGGATGAAGCCCCAAAGGTAATTGCTGATCTCCATGGAGGATTTTGTGGGGGAAATTTTTTTGGAAGAGTTACAACACATAAAATCTATAAGGGCTGGTTATTGGTGGCCAACTCTCTTTAAAGATACAACTCTATTGGTTAAGAAAAGTGAAATTTTCAAGCATTTTTTTTTGGAAGAATGAAAGCTTCATGATCCATTCCTATACATCATGTGTCAATTGAAGCCTCATTTAAGAAATGGGAATGTATTTCATTGGTGAGATTTTAGATCCTTCTAGTGCTAGTCATAAACGGATTCTTGTAGCCACCGATTATTTCACTAAGTGGGTGGACGTAATCCCCACCAAGAAAGCAACACATCAAGTTATCATGGACTTCATGTTGAATCAAATGATATGCGATTTCCAAAGTACAACTAATATTGTTGTTGATAATGCCATGAATTTGAGCCGGATCTTTGGTGGCAATGTGCAAAGGGTATGGAATCAATTTGACATATGCTTCTAACTACAATACCCAAGGAAATGGATAAGTCGGGTCCAACAATAAAAACTTGTTGAAGGTCATTAGAAGAACCTTGGAGCTGAACAAAAGGAAGTGGGGTGAGAAAGCGAATTTTATTTTTGGGCTAATAGAATCACTATCAAAAGAGCTATAGGTAAAAGCCCATTTGAATTGGTATATGAAACTCAAGATTTGTTTTCCTTCATTTGCAATTGTCTTCATTTCAGTTTTTCAAAAATTGAAGATCAAGAAGTTAGTCCATATGATGCTCGAATCAATCAGATTATTGAGTTAGATGAAGAAAGAAGGGCATCCCATCAGTGGCATGTGAAGTTCAGAGAAAAGTTGAAGAAGTTATTTGACAAGAAGGTGACTCCAAGAGATTTTAGCATTGGGGATCTTGTGATATTATGGGATAGTAGACATGAAGATAAGGGCAAACATGGTAAATTTGATACATTGTGGATGGGCCCTTATTCAATTTACATTTAAATTGGTAAAAATACCTTCTTCCTAAAATACTTAGATGGGGAACTGCTTGAATTTCATTTTAATGGCAGGCATTTAAAACATTTCCTTGATTGATTTCCCATAATCAAGGTGAGCACCATTTGTATAGTGTATAGTTCTTTGGTTTTGTTCTATTTTTGTGTTTTTGTTCCTTCTGGTCCTTGGTGACCTAGTTTTGCTTGGTTTCTCAGTTCATTTTTTGGAGGGTGGTTATGGTTTCTCTACTCTGCAAGTTGACTATGTTTCCTAATGGATGTTTTTGGCACTTGGTCTACTCTATTTGTTCTTGTGGAACTCATTGGGAGTGCCCATCCCCGAACCTGAGCCGATGTTAGTGCTCATTTGAAACTCACACCATTTTCCCTAATTTTCCTTTTGATCTATGTGTTTTGAAACGTTTCTATCTCTCGAATGGATAAAATGAAGTTTTTATCTTTGTCTTTATACCATGAATTGTTTGAAAGTTTCCTTGTCATGCCTTATTTTGAAGAAATCCCCAAATGTGCCCTATTTTTGCCCTAAATCTTTTCAATTTGCGGGCTCTGCCATTTTTTCCTATCTTCTCGATCATGGATGCTCGAAAAATGTTCAAATTTCTTCTGTATGCCTTTGAAAATCCATTCCCATGGTCGAAAAATGCTTGGAGCCATGATTTACTTGGTTTTGTTTCAAAATTTTCTGTCCTTAGCAAAAAATTGGATCCTGGGTGTGAACTGGTAAATTTTATTAGTTGAGGGATGGTGGATAAATGTTTTAAACTTATCACTTTTTGCTATTTTGGAAAGATGGAAAATTTGGTCCCATGGCTCCGCTAAGTTCTAATTGGTTCTTTTAGTGTGTAAGTGGCTTCTTCTAATTAGATGAGGCGCACGTGTTTGTTTTATGAACTTGTAATTTTTAGCTACGTTGGCAAAATGTTTGAACTCGCCCCCCATGGCCTGGCCCAAAGCTCTCGATTAAAGAAAAATTTAAGTGGCGGGAAAATTTCTTATTTTTTCCCGAAGGTGTATACGTGTTCATTTTTTATTGGATGCGGCCCAATGGGTCTTTTTGGTGAAATTTTCCACTTTGTCACATTTGTAAAAAATATCAAATTGGCCCTGCGGCCCTAATAGCATCTAATTGGTTATTCAACAGATATGAAGTGGTAGGGAAAAAGTCTTACTTTGACCCCAAAGAAGGACACGTGGTAGTTTTTCAAGTTACAAGCGGGGAAGTGGGTTGGCGGAACATTTTGAATTTTTTTCCTTTTTGTGAAAAAGGAGAAAAGTTATGAAATAACCTGCAACTCCACTAGGGCCCACATCAAAAGTTACAAGCGAGAAGGTGGGTCGGTGGAGGAAAATTGGAAATTTTGCCTTTTTGTTAAAAAGGGTAAAATTGCATAAATGAGCCGCGACTCCATCAAAGGCCCAGATTAAGCCATGTGTGAGTCTATATTTCAAAGGCGGAGGGGCGGGGCAAAATGTGAAAATTGCGTATTTTCTCCAAAATTCATAAAATTCAAAAGGAAACCCCAAGCCCGCTTCCAATCATATTTTTCCACGTGGACGGCTCAAATCTAAAGTTGAGAAAGGGTGGAATCAATGGTAGATGTGCATTTCATTTGATTTTTCTGCCATTAGAGCTCCAGGATGTTTGGAGATGCAATTTTTGCATCATTCTTCATCAAATTTTGATGAATTTGTGTTGTTTTGGTCTGCAAGGTGCAATTGAATAGTTTTGGAGGCTCAATTTGTAAATTGAGGTGCGAATTTAAGCATTTGAGGTGTATTTTTGCTCGGGCTTGTGCAAAAATGCAAAATTCCAGATTCAAAATTGAAGAGGAAAAATTTAATAAGGAAAAGGTTAAATGATGAAGGAAAGGGTGTCTACATGTGTAGAGGATGAAAAATGTGCTCCCAGTTGAAGAAATGATGGAAATATTTGTAATGATTCACCTTTTAGAAACCCCTGACAACTTTTGGA
The DNA here is from genome assembly GCA_018340775.1 of Taxus wallichiana var. yunnanensis. Lineage (NCBI taxonomy): Eukaryota > Viridiplantae > Streptophyta > Pinopsida > Cupressales > Taxaceae > Taxus > Taxus wallichiana. The sequence continues at coordinate 341,384,812 of CM031237.1, forward strand.
TGTGTTTCCATTAAACGTCTCTTTCTACGAATCATGATGGAATTTGTAACAAACTTGATGCTTAGGATATTATTTTCTTGGGGAAATATTGGATGTAAATTGAGTGTTATAAAAGGCATGCTTTAGTCATGCAAAAGGTCGGGGGTTGAATTCTTACGAGAAAATTGGAGAAAAGCCCATCTTCTTGAGAAACTTGTTAATTTCTTATGTTTTAGATTTGATCATGTCAAGTTGGTTGCAAGTGTACAACCATTTACATAAGCTCGAGATTGTTCAAGGAACCTTCCCTATTGATGAATCTAATTAACTTTGAACTAATCTATGTTAATCTTAGGAAAATTTGTTTGCTTTATTTCGAATGTTTTGAAATGGTTTTGATGTTTTTGTTGCAATATTGTCTTAAAATCCCTTCAAATCACAAAAGATCTCATCCCTGTGATATTTTAGTGGCATTTGCAATTTCATTTTGAGAAGAGCCTTCATCCTGTAATGAGATAAACAATTTAAAATCACTTTACTGTCATTTTGTTGATAAATATTTTTGTAATCCTTTGAGTGTATCTTAGGCATGAGGAACCAGGGATCTTTAATGTTTAATTGAGTCTTTAGCTCGAGCCTTCATGTTAAATTCTTAGAGATTGTGTGAAACCGTGTAAATCTGGGCCTCCATTGATGCACACCTTCTGGTTGAAGGAATATTTTAGCTATTCTAAAGCATTCTATCATTTAGTTTTCCAATTGTTGTGAAGGTTCTCAAAGATATGGAAAAATCAAGTTTATCCTGCTTAATCTCCAACCAAAAATTATTCAAAAATAATAAATCCTACCTGAACTACCCATGTTTGCCCTGTATGTCCACAAATGATTAAATTCTACTGCCAAAATATGCAGAAACAATCATAATTCCATAATGTCTTTTGTAACCTTAACCTTGTTTAGAAAATATCACCATTCTTTAGAAGTGACAACTCGTGAGAGTTAAATTGTGGTGCATTGATCATATTTTCTTAAGGTTTCCTTTCAAATTTGTGCAAAGAAGGATATCTTCATTCTCCTTCACCAACAGAGGTTACAAAATGGGTCCTCTCACCCTAGTTGAAAGGCACACCACAAAGTAGTGAGGATAGATCAAATCCTTTTGAAGGTGTTATCCATTTCTCCAACATCTGAGTGACAAAGAGCCAGCTGAATCGCCTCCCCGGCTACAAAATGACATACATGATGATTTATCTGTCTCTAGGCTTCTTGTTAAATCTGTGATGTTGCTCAGCTTGCAAAGGAGAATCAATTTGGATACCAACAGCTCCCATGAATATAAATTGTCAAACTTTATTGAAGAGATTTGGTTAGTTAGTTAGCGCATTTGTTTTGATCCCTTTACATTATTTCTGAATATTGGGTATATCTTACATACATTCAAAAAACCCAATTTGTGATTATTTTGATCTTTTTGTTGATAGAAGTTTTTTTAAGGAACCTTCTTTTAAAAGTTTTTGTTCTGAGAACCATTAACAACCATTAACAAGAAGTAACAATAAATCATGGGGTTAAAAAGATCTATAATTAATCAATTGGGTTATAATTTTATATTTTGCATGTTATTTCTAATAATTTTGCAATATTATAATTATATAGGAAATATATATTGTTTGATTCTTTTCCTATTGAAAGAAGATAATGTTTGTTATGTCTTTCTAACTTTGAATCTTGATGAATATTGAAGGAAAATATATTAATGAATCAAATTAATAATCTAGAATCTTATTTCTTCAAACACATATCTCTAAGATATCAATTTTTTTAAATATTATTTCTAATTTTTTCATCCTCATCTCACTTAAAATTACTCAATATAATGTTGTTTTATCCTAATATCATTTTGTTCTCTCACAAATTTTTAGTAGCACAAGTATTAAATGAAAATCACGGCAAACGGATTTTTTCTTTCAAGATGATAAGGTAAACAAAATTTAGTATTCGGTCATGTGTCATGTACTATGGGAATAATGTTTTTCCACAATTTCTTAACATGATAAAAGGTTATAAGATTTAGAGGAAAAGTTTCTGCTGATTTATGAAACCCTCAAAAACACTTTCACCAGCATATGCTGCCAATAAAACTTTAGAAATAGAACTTGGCTTTCAGTAAATAAAAATTATTTTAGTTAGTTAGTGTAATTGTATTGATCCCTGTACACTATATCTTATTATTGGGTATATCTTGCATATATTCAAAAAATGCAATTTGTATATCTGATGTGTGGAGGTGTTTCTTCAAGCAGAAAGGATTCAGGGAATTGAGCCTCAGCTATCAGGCCAAATTGTTGCTACACCTATTTCCTCGTGGAAACGTTATACACTTGAACCCAATGGCCATGGAAAGGAACCCCATTATTTTAACTTTCTGTCTGTATATGGGTTGTAGATAAATGGACATGGAATTAATTAATATCTGTTACTTTTTATTATATGTAATACATATTGGAAGGTAATAGTTATTTTTTTACATCACAAATATGGTTTTCATTTTAATTAATATGTTTTAGATGTATAAATTCTCCCAGCGACACACGTCAACTCTTAGGAAATATAAAATTTGCGATTCTCAGAATCTAAATTTGTGACCCGAGAATTACATAAGAAACAGTCAAGCATATCTCTACATAAGATAATACACCTTCTTAATGTATGTATTTGTGTTCAAATGCTTTGGTAAAGGGATTCTGAAAATTGTAACTACGGATTTGAAACGCGACTGTCAAACAGGTAACGTGGCTAGGATTTCATGGCGGCCTACTCACGGCTCTTGTTGTTTCCCTTCCGGCACCAACAGATTTTGCTCCTCCTTCTGCTCTACAATGGCTTCTAAAAAATAATTCTTGGCCGCTGCTACAGGAACAAGGAAACAGGTTTTTTTCAGCGGCTCCTGATGCACCATATATTATGGAAAAGCAACAAACACCGCTGTTGTTACACTTTCACTCTCAGAGGTAACCGATTCAATTTGTGCCCTTAAAAATTCTGCCATTATTTGTAGATGTACTGGATTTTGGCCTCGGTCTTAATATTTGCATCAATGGGTCTAGTCTACTTGGTCTCGTGATTGTGAAACCCAGCTATGCACAAAGGGTTTTTTTATTGTTTGGTTCCCCTCTCCTAGAGATTATCCACAGATACTTAATGAGGGTCCCTAGTTTTGGGGTGGGGATGGTCTTTTTATCACACCATAGTTTCTCGATTTTGATCCTTCTACTATGGTTGTCTCAAAATGTCGATTTGGGTTTGTCTCCCCAATCTTCCTCTCCCCTTTTGGCACCCTGCGGTTTGTGTTGCTATTGGTGATTCTCTTGGTCGATTCATCAAGATGGATGATGAGTGGTCTAAGCAAGGGTTGTTCACCTATGCTCGTATCTGCATTGAGATGGATTTCAGCAAAGGTCTTCTCGGACAAGTTGGAATTAATCCATGATGGCTTCAAGTGGATTCAAACTCTCGACTATGAGAACATGGCCTTTCGATGCCGGTTATGCCATCAAATTGGGCACCTTCAGGAGGTTTCCTGCTGTCACTCAATCAGAATAAACAAAAGAAAAACAAAGGGGTTTCTCCGTGGCCTAAAGGCTAGCAGCCATTTTCAGCGCCAAAAGTCAACAAATGCTCTCATCCCAAAAATTTAGAAAATATGAGTGTTGAGATTCCCCTGCTGGCGGTGGTACCAAGCGGTCACATGTTTCTAAGTCTTCTAGTTTTGACCCGAGTCAAGATAGCCCTCGCCTAGTCCCTCCGCTTGCATTGGCTCCCCTGCAGGCACCGTGGACTATTGTCATGAAATATAAGGAGAAGAAGGGGCGCTTTGATGCTCCTATTTCTTAGGGGTGCTTTGGTTCTCCTTGTCCTTATTCTGCTTCGTCATTGGATGGCTTTATTTTTAACAATTTGTGATGTTTTGTTGTTTTCCTAAGCATGGCCTAGTGTGCTTGTGGCTTTGGGGTGTGCTCTCATACCGCCCACTTTTTTTGTTGAAAGGTTCTTGTATCATGTTGCATTTAATATAATATAATATCCTTTTCGGGTAAAGACACTCGTTTTGAGGTAAATAAAGAGATAATTATAAATACACCTTGGACTTTTCGTTCATATTTTTAAACTTATTTAATAATATATCATTTCTTTGGGACAATGTGTGAAACAAGTGTACCTTTACTTGACTTAATAGCCTATTTCGACGGCTTTATTTTGTTGCACAATATACGAATAGAAGAAAAAGGTTGATTAGATACATTGAACTAGAGGTTAGGGATCATTTTGTATTTGCATTTATGACATCCCTAAAATGCACTTTCCATTATGCTTTGATAGGTGTCCATATCCTTTTAAATAGATTTTTATTTTGTTTTCTCACATTTTTTAAGTAACTCGAGCATTAAATAAAATTCATGGCGAAAAGGTTCTTGTTTGGTTACAAGATGATAAGCTAAACACATTGTGTTTTTGGTTAAGTATCATGCATTATGAGAACATCTTTTTGTCAATTATTTTTTTGAGATGATAGGGTTATAAGATTTATAGGAAAGTTTTCTTCACGATATAAAACCCCAAAACACTTTCACTAGCATGTGTTGTAAATAATATTTAAGAAATGCAGATCTTGGCTCTCAATGGATAAAACTTAGTTTAGTTAGTACATTTTTTAAAAAGTTTGGTGTAAATCGTCGGTTCGTGCCGCAAGGTGACCCGCTCCTGGGCAATTGAGGTTGGTCGGGTAGTTCCTCCCCTCCCCCCAGATCTCTATATGGGTGGAGGGTCTCTCTATGTTTCGGTATATCTTACATACATACCAAAAATTAATTTATCATTTTTAAAATCTTTTTGTTGGTAGAAGGTTTTTCTCAAGCAATTTTATTTTAAGGAGGTTTTGTTACTCAATAAGAAGTAATAAAAATCATGGGGTTAAAAATATCTATAATTAATGATTTAGGTTATAAATTATATTGTTCATGTTATTTTTACAAATTCTGCAATATTGTAATGATAGTGAAAATATATATTGTTTTATTCTTTTCTTATTAAATGTAAATAATGCTTCATTCTCTCTTTCTAAATTTGGACATTGATGAATATTATTTGACAAAGTATTAATGAATCAAATTAATAATCTAGAATTTTCTTTGTTCAAAAATACATCTATAAGATATCCACTTTTATGAATATCATTTCTAATTGTTTCTTACTCGTCTCACTTAAAATTACTCTATAAAATGTTGTTATCATAAGATAATCGACATTTTTGATCTCTATATTTAACATAGCTTACAATTAACAAACATACTGAAATATAGATGTATTAATCTTAAAAATGTGATTCACACATCTATGTATAGCTAAAAGAGTTAAATGTGAGAATGGATTCCCGCACAATAATTTAAAATACAATAATTCACGCTTTCATTATTTATTCATTTATAGAAGTGTTGCTTAACCCAAGTATGATCTTTCGCTGAAAGGTGCTAGCAAAGTCATCAAGAATCATTATGAATTTGTCACATATAAGTTTGTTTGCATGACTCACCATCAGTCTTTATGATGAATTCAATATGGGGAAAACAACAAGGAAAATTATATTTAGTATCATCTTGTAACCAAACAAGAACCTTACTAATTGAATAAGGGACGTTTTAATGGGCATTTTACCTACTTCATGGGAGGAGGATCTTCCCACTATTTTAAAAAATAAAAATATAACTCTAAAATGATAGATGATTTATCTTTCTATTAAGAAGTAGTTTAAAATATGATGGTGATGTGATTCCTAAATATTTATTAAAATAAGAAATAGTTCGTGTGGAAGTTTTCATATTTTAAGTGATTCAAACTAACAAAATAAGAATTTCATAGATATATTTTTCCAAGAAAATGGATTATATTCGTTATAAAAATTAGAAAATAAAATATCGGGAATGCCTCTTTTATAATGAGAGAATAGGTTGGCAATGAGAGTTCAAAGATATATTTACATTGCTATATCAATCTTCAACACGACACTTGTAACCAAATATTTAGTTACATACAAATCATATAGATAAACACAAATCATTTCCAATGCATGCATTTAAAGGATGTCATTTCCTAGAAAAAATCATTCAAAAGATAAAATTCCATGAAGACATGTTTAGTTTAGTTATGTAAATAAAATAATCGTGACGATCCAACAAGTTTCCACACTCTTCATACATGTCGATGAGGGTATTTTTTTACAAATATGTTTGAGAAAAAGTAGATCCACATCTACTTATTAAAGAGTATTTTTTTATCCTTTAAATTTTCATTGGATATAAATTACAAGTCTACAATAGTTGAAGATATATAGGGGACCGTAATGCCCGTTCGACGTTACCCCAGCTTCTTGCTTCGACGACCCCGTTAATAAGCGGGGGTAGGTAGTGTGTGTGCTTCCGTTGGCCGTTAGTCGATCTTGACCGTGTCATAGACAAGGATTAGCATCCTTCCTCCCCGTCCGATCTCCCCTTGTCCTTGTCAATGCTGTTAGTAGAAGGCCTTCACAACGTGCTTTTACGATTACCCTGTTAAGGCAGATCGTGTCCTCGAAGCCTAGTAGGTGGCTGGAATGGCGTTTTGGTGTTGTTAGGGTGTGTCTGGTTAAAAGGAATATCCATAATAATAATTATTTTTAAATTTGTTGATCTTGACTACCGACCATTGTGATTATAATTGATAATTATTTTGTAAGCTGTAAAATAATTATAATAATAATAATAATGACATTATTATTTTATTATCGATCGAAACGATTATATTTTATTATTATTTTAATATCGATTGTTATCAATATCATCCTTAGTTATCGTTAAACTATTCTATTGTTTTTTTGTCGCATCCATTGACCGAGCTTTGTTTGCGCAAAAGAGGAGGATCTTGTTTAGTTGGTGGCACCATGGTTTGGGAGTGGTGTTCACATTTAATATTTTATTTAAGACTTCAGCCACCTTTTTCCACCTTGGCTGACCAATCCTTCTTGCTTGGGATTGTTTTAAATTCCTAATTTCAAGTGTGGATTTAATGTGCCCCCACCGACCTTGACTCTCTCTTTTGATCTTTTTGTACCTTTCTTGGCATGGACGAGGGTGTTTGGCTAAAGGTGGGTGAATTTTATGGCCCCATGTCATTCCTTACGTGTTGGACTCTTCCTTGTGGGTGGCCGCACTTTCCTTCATTTATTAATTTTAATTCTGTTATGTCTTTTTGTCTACCTTCACCAATCTGCTCCAGACGCGTGACCTTCTCTTGTGAAGGATTTGCATTGGGGTTGTTAAAAAGTCTTTGAAATTGCAAATGTATGTTGGACGCCTTGTTGTTCCTCTTCGTTTCCTATGCTTCCTTCAAGCTTGCCCATTTCTTTACTTCGTCATTATTTGAACACCTCTAACTAGTATCGAACCCTCATCTGCTGCTTTGTTTTTAGTTTTGACATTGGGCGGTGATCCCTATGAAACTAACATCGGGTGACTGCGACTGCCACTGGGACTGCCATCGCCCTGGTCGTTGGGGCTATATATCTTGCGAGGTTGAAGCTTCGGATTCGGCGAAGGCGTCCCCTTAATATGGAGCAGTTTAAAGGCTTGTGTGATTGCCCAAATTTGGGGTTCCAAAGCGTTATGTCTTGGAATTGCGGCCTGACTTGGAGGCCTATAAATTTGACAGAAAATTGGCTGTTACATTGGATGTTGTTGAAAAACTAAGTACCCGGTGCTCAATGCTTCTGATTTGGTGATCAAGGATAAATCTGTCTCTTTGCGCGGGACAGCTTCAATAAAGGTCAAATTTCCATCCAATGTTGGTCTTGATGCAGAAGATGAGATTCTGGTGATAGAATTTGATGAAGCCTTGCCTCAGGGTGAGGAAATTCTGGCTATTGAATTTCAGGGAACTTTAAATGATCAGATGAATTTTTTTATAGGAGTACATATGTGAGTAATGGAGAGAAAAGGAACATGGTAGTTACACAGTTTGAGCCTGCAGATGCTCAGAGATGTTTTCCTTATTGGGAGATAGGTTCTGTGGGAAAAGCATTAAAAACTCTCAAACAAATGTTGTCACAACTATTTTCTTAGCCTTCTGCCGCTTTCTCCCTTCCTATGCCAAAATGTGGCCATGAACTTGGTCACCCAGGAAGCAACTCGGAGGAAGATTGTTAGATGTTTCAGCAACGAGGGCCTGGTGGATGTCGCTACATTTTTGAAATCTCCATTCATGCATGCTAAGTCTATCCCTTGTAATGCTCTACTTTTTTTTATATAATCACATGAAATGAATGTTTCTTTTCCTGTGATGGCGTCTAGAAATGGGTATTCTCTAGACTTTGGAATTACTTTCCTAGGAAGTTATGGAAGGTTTGTTCTTGCGTGACTTTTTTAATGATTTATAACTATTAAGGTAGATGGCGTACAATGTAAATAAATGGGTTCAATGGGTGAATCCATTCAAAGGATTGTGCATACGTTGTTTTGCTAAAATAGATCCCTGAAATCTAAAATAAGGAAATGGTTGTTTGCAACTCAGAGATAATAACGCCTTATGGGGATATAGGGTGTTGAAACTTGTTTTCTTTTGAGTATAAATCTATTTTATTATTGGTTGTGTTTTCTCTTGTTGTGGATGTCATAGTTGAAGACTGTTAAGAATTGTAATCTCTCTTAAATACCGTTGAAGTGTAAAGAACTTATAGATGTAACTACCTTGTCAATAAGCTTATAGGTAAGCATGATTACCTTCTTCTTTATTGAACTTCTGGAAATTGATAACCTTGTGATCTTGAAAAGTTCTTCAATCTGTGAAATTTTATCTCGCATTACCAAGGATGAGAATCATTTTACCAGTTGAGTGGTTGTATTATATATACTTAAATGTACCATGCCCATAGACGGGTGCAGTGAATGAATTTTGATAACACTATGTTGTTAAGCTCTCTCACAAAAATAGAATTGGTTTGATGGCTCTGAATGTAGAGGTTTAGTTGCGTGATTGATTGTCCTTTCTTTGATGTGTACATGTGGAGCCATGAGCTCGTCAAACATGGTTAGGTGTTTCAAACAACTCAAAGGGGCTAGGAAGTAATGTTCCATTTTATACTTTGTTGAAACCATTAAGTTGAATACTTTGAATCTTTCAGATTCAGGTATTGCACTTGGATTATTTTATAAGTATTGGGTTATTCGGATGAGTGTAGTTATTTTTCATTCATGATGGAATTGTGTTTATTTATGTGGATCATTAGTGAACGTATTATTAAGGGTCATAAGTTTATGACCAAACCTTTGTGTTGGTTTTGGAATTTGAAATGTGTTTGGGATGATTGTAGTCATTATTGAAATAGGACTCTTGTTAACTCATGACTTTTGGTGATATGTTATGAGGATAGTCATGAGGTTATGAATTGAATTTATTTTTTAAATACATTGTTGGCCTATGTCGAAAAATTGTTAAAAATTATTAATGACATTTAGGGGTACCTTTCCTTTATGTTATTTAGATAAGTTGTCAATTATGATGGGGTTTGTTGTTAAGATTAATGGTTGTTTGTGACTCTTTTAATGCATTTGAAGAGTGGATTTGATTATGTTAACTTGTATTACTTTTAAAAGATCTTGTAAGGAAGAGGTGGTAAACTTCTTGTTTAGACTGTAACTATGGATTGTTTTTTTTTGGGTTATGAATCCCATTATGCTATGAAACCCGAAAGGATGTTTAAATGGTAACCTCATCTTAAATGGACTTGAAAATAGGAGGCCTTTCAACTTTGCCCCATACTTTTTTATCAAGTAACTTGGTTGTCGAGTAATGCCCATCTTGGGTTTTGTCAGCTATCTTTCTTCTCTTATCATTACCTTGTGGAGTCTCTTTTTGATGAGAGAAATTAGTTCATGGGTTGAACTTTAGTTTTCAACTCCTTTGATCACGTGATGGTTTACCCTTCTTACACTCGTTTGGTTGCTCTAGCTTTTAGGCCAATGAAACCTCCCTCCTGGAAGGACTGATTTACCTTTCTGTTTCACATCTATGATTGTATCTAGTATGTTTTGGGCTTCTCTAATATTTTAGTGATGGATGGATGAGTATTAGATTTCAATCACGTAATCTATAGGATTACATGATTGAAATCCCAATACTCTTGAATTTTGTTCCTAACTATTAAAGTCTACGGTCTTACCTTGGTTAGTTAAGATATTGTTCTTAACTGGAATATTTGACTTCCTTCTTGTTGGTTGGTGAAATTTTTTATCTCGTGGAAAAAATTTTTATTAGTGGTTTGTGCTTTGAACCATTCTTGAAATAGAACATTCCTTTCATGTTATTGTTAAATGATAGCGTATACACCCTTACCCGCGCGTAGATGCCAAAAAAAGGCGCATGTGTCCTTTTGTATTTTTGAAATTAATGTGTTGAGGTTTTGACATTCTTGCAAGTTTTATCTAATCACATACTTGTCTTTGTAGGTTGTTGTTACATGTTTTATTTTACTTGGTTAGATAAGATTTACGTGTTTACTTATAGGAATAAGATCGTGTATGATCTTCCCTCACGTCCCTTGGGGTGATCTTGGGAATCAGAAATGATTCTTAAGTCCTTGTTGATGCTTTAAGGTTGTTGGGAATATTTGAGTTGGAATTGGTTAACTTGGCGTAGTTGAATTAAAGTGTTTTTCCATTTGATATATTTTTAGATTTTGAAGACATCACGTATGCTCTTCTCTTGTGTCCTTGGGCGATCTGGAGAATCAGAAATGATGCCTTCTCTTTTGATGGAAAACTACTAAAAATCGTCATACAGGACCAAAACACCATCCCTTATCAAAGAATGGAGGAATAAAAAACAAAGTCAAAACGACTAATACAGTTTTATACGGAGTTGTCAAATGGTGTTGAGCAAACCACACCTAATTACAAAAGATAAAACAAACAACATATTCAAAACACTATATTGCGGGTTTTGGAAAACGTGCGTCCTCTTCACTCAACTGGAACATAACCCCTTTGGCATAACGCCTTAAGCTACAACAATGGGGGTGGTTCCAGGAACCCCAAAGTAGTCCACGCAAGAGGGAACCTTGTGGATGAAACGGGAAGTGCTCTGCACTACCTATCTGACTAGTGATTCCTTTGTGAGATAGAGTTACAAGTTATCCCTACACGACCCTTTTAAGTACATGATGGATGCATTTACTACCCACTGTGCTTGAAGGGGGCAAAGTCGAGATACTCCCAAGATAGTCGAGACTATTTGGGTAAATCGTCCCACTCGTGGATAATCTTTGTAACACCTAGGACGAGAGAACCACCTAGGAAAATATACTTTGGCCAGGAGCCCACTTTGACCATTTTAAAATAGTGTTGAGTTGTAAACCATCATTTTATTGCAAAACGTGTGACGTGTTACTTTCGCTTAGTTTTTACTTGCCTTAGGGCGAGGCAAAACTATGCCGAAGTGAAGCCAACATTTTTCATCCCATTTTTGATTTACTTCCTTCACATTCCTTTTGACACTTTGTTGATCAGAAGGAGAGTGACTACATTTGTGTTACCAATCGATTGTTTCTACCACTTTTTTGTCCATTTACACCCATCCATGTTTGCGGTGGGTAAGTTAAATGTCTAAAGTACACGGAGATGTATTCATATCATTGGTGGCCACTTTGTGATCTTGATACCCACGTCAAGATCATCATTGTAGCTAGGCGTGGTTCATATTCTTGAACTTCCTTATAAGGGTTACCTTGTTTGTATCGTATCATTACAATTTTGATATTTACGTCTTGTTTCTTGTGAACTCGACCTAAATATCTATATTATAAGGTTATGATGCACACATTTTTAACTATTCCTAGATATACTTTGAGCTCTTTACTTCGATTCTATTATTACCTTGATTTTGAAGAGTCTTGGCGTTACCATTTGTGTGTGTTATATCAATAGCACCTTGATATCAATACCTTACTTTCTCATGCAAAGTTTGGTTAACATATCTTCTGATATTTTTGTGTCACTCATGAATTGTAATTGGCACTTTTTGAGATATAGGTCTTAATCAAGTTTGAGCTTGCTCCTAGTATATCTTGTTAGGAGGTCACATTGACTTTTTGTATTTACTTACATTTTGTTCATTCTCATGAACTTAGCATAAGTAAGAACATCTTGTTAAGTATATTACAACGAAGAAACTACTTTTGGAGACGTAGTCTAGGAGGTACTTCATTTGATAGGTTTAGATACCAAACATTTGTGTCACTGGTGATTTATCACTCTATTACATTGGTATTCTCACATTGTTAATTCATTCATATTCTTGACAATACATCTTGCATTTCACTTAGGTGTGGTTGCAAAGTTTTGAACACATTTACAACTTACCCTAGTGAAACTATCACAAAAACATGGCTCCTAAAACACGATTAAGACTCAAGAAACATACATACGAGGAATAACAAGCACAAGCTTGGGAAGCCTCTAACAGACAAGGGTCAAACCCCTTAATTGGACATGATCTAGGACCTCTATTTTCTATGGAAAAAGAGATAGAAGATATGGTTGATCATAGTGGAAATGAATTAGAATCCCCACATGCAGAATTTGATTTTGACCCTACTTTATTAGACGAGTTTCTTTTCAGAAATAAGGATAGAGTGCTAGCACGGGTTGTAGAATTAGGGGCCAAATTGCCCACGGAAAATGAAACAATCCCACCTATGAATAACGCTACGGAGGAAGAATGACCCCTTATCAATATGGAGGATATTTTGATGCATGGACATGCTTCTACCTCTAATGCAAGGAATGATAAAGTGGTGGGACATAGAATACCCTTTATCAAAGTGCCACATAGAAACAAGATAGAACAGGAGATGGGTGAAGAACCTCCACAATACGAGGAGGAAGAACCTTTAGAAGAAGAAACCACGATTCAACAATAGATTAGTAACCTAAGTTGACAATTAGCTTTTCTAACCTCCCATATACAGAAGGAAGCAAACAAAAATGTTCAAAATTTGAGGCCTAAGGTTAAGATCAATGAACTCCATAGAGAAAACCAAGGAGAAGACAATACGGGGTATCATCACGTATATATCCCCACTTCTCCCACTAGAGAACAATTTCTCGCACAAGAGGTACAGTCTATGAAAGTGACACTCATGAGCCTATAAGAGAGCAATATAAGGAACATTAGAAAGTATCAATACGAAGAATTATGCCCCTATCCTTTTGACAAGACTATGACCCTTCAACCCTTTCCTAAGAAATTTGATATGCCAAAATTCGACAAATATAAAGGGAAGGGAGATCCACAGGATCATGTCAAGGATTTCTATATGGCATGTCAAGAGGTGTCTTATAGTGACAATTATCTCATCAAACTTTTCCCCAAGAGTCTCGGAGGTCAAGCCTTGGAGTGGTTCACACGTTTACCTCGGGGATCAATTTTTACCTGGCCAGAATTGGTAGAAAGGTTCGTGCGTCACTTCTCATACAACATAGAGAGTGATGTCACCATGGCAGATTTATGTGGCACCAAGAAATGCCCCAATGAGACTTTCACCAACTTCCTCCAATGGTGGAGAGGGATAGCTAGCCACTTTCCCAGAAAAACAGCTGGTTAGTATTTTCATTCCCAACCTAAACTTGGATACATCTTCCCACCTCTAAATGCATTGTGTGTGCACTTTTGAGGATGTCATCGAAAAAGGGGTTCGAGATAGAGAAAGATCTCATTGCGAAAGGAACCCTCAAAACCCAATCTAGAGATAATCAAAATGTTAAACTCATGGAAAAACCGAAGGTCTTTCACAAAAAAAAAAATATGGTGGGAGATGGGATCACTTGATTCCAAGCGGTCCAAGTCGGTCAACCTTTTAAATTGACGACCAAGGACTAATACAACCACCACCAAAGTGAAGAACGTTCACCTCTCTTAATGAATCCTTGTCGGTCATACTAAAACAATTATATGCGGACCACATGATGACATATCCTACGACACAACCATTTGATGACAATGCTCCAAAACCTTCATGGTAAAAGGAGCATGACTTTTGGGAAATGCATCATGTCAAAGGGCATAAGATAGACCAATGTCCGGGACTCCGTCATTATATTCAAGACCTCATTGAAAATGGGGAGATAGAGGTGGACAACCCAATAAAAACATAGACACCTAACGAGAAAATGGGGATATATAAAGAGCCATTCCCCAATCATGACAAATCAAAAAAGTCAAAGCCAGATTGGGGAGAGTCATCCCAAGGTTATAAAGTAGGGAATTACTTGTACACCAAAAAAGACAAAAATTATTATGATTCACTTATTGGATGTATTCGCTCTCCTACTGACCATGTCAACACCATCCGAATCAAGGGAAAGGACTGCACCATGGTAACAAGGTGTGCCCATCTCATGATTACGGAACCTTCTCCGTCAATATAACCTTTTAGAGAAACTTGAGAAGACATCTGCTAAGATTTCGATCTTAGATCTTCTTAAGATATCCAATGTGCATAAAGAAATTTTATACCAAACTCTTCAGGGGTTGGGAGTGCCATTAGAGGTCAATCCACACACTCCGACGCGCATGATCGCAAACATCGTACCAAATGAACATATTGCCTTTAACCATAGGGAGATCCCTACTAAGAATCCAACACATAATCTTCCTTTATATATTGAGGTAGTTTTCACCCATAGGAAGATCAAATGGGTGCTTATGGATAACGGATCTGGGTTGAACATTTGTACACTCACATTGGTTAAACAATTAGGACATACTTAGGTAGATCTTGAGTCCAATATCATCACTTTGTCACCGCATACAACAACGCGGAAAGGGAGACAACGAGCACAATCACCATGCCCATGGAGGTGGGTCCCACTTTCCATCAGACAAAGTTTCATGTCCTAGACTTGGAACTTTTGTATAATATGCTTCTAGGCCGACCATGGATTCATGCCATGCAAGCCATGCCATTGACGTTCCATTAGTGCATTAAATTGAAGCATGAGGGACACACCATTACAATACAAGGAGATTTAGAGCCCTTCGCTCACTGTAGAGCTCTCAATAGCTTTGCATGAAGGGGCACATATGCATGTCCCTCCGCCGATATAGTTGTCCCTCTCCAATTTGAGGCCATGGAATCCTGGATAGATTCGGATTCTCTCAATTCTTGCGCCCATGGGGTGTCTACATCAACATCTCCTTTTGATTCATGGGAGATGAAAATCCTTGAATATGGCTACGGGAATACAATGTACAACAAGCGCTCTTGGTTTCAGACCTCTCATTGTCACCCAAGACTAGAGGTCACCTTAACTATCGCTTGAAGACCTAGAAATGAACACACTATTGGGTCATTCTTACCTAGAGGCTTGTTAGCTGAGGAAAAATTATTTGATCCACCTACAACTTGGGTCCCAAAGGATACTCAGCCATCCTGTTATCAAACCCCTGAATACAAGAAATCCAGTAAAATGATGTACTCCATGGGCTACAAGGGCCTAGGATGTGGAAGAAATGAACAAGGACAGAGAGAACCAGTGCCTCTTCCACATTTCAAAATAGAAAGATATGGCATTGGGATTCACCCTTATGGAGCACACCCCAATGATCAAGATGCTACTTGTTTTGAACGTGAGGATAGCTCGACTATCTGACAGGCGCGATCTGATTCCCATTGTAGCCAATATAAGGATCTTACCTCCACAAACCTATTCATGAACAACATTATCCTAACCATAACCCCTACAGAACCAACCCTTGACCTTCTTTACCCTTTCCTTGTTGAATTAGACCAACAACATCACATGTCGCTAGATTTATTCGAGAATGACGAAGCTATCGCAAAGTTCATGGGCATAAGGGATACAATTCCCATTGGAGACCATAAGAAGGGTTTCTTTATTGACTTGGATACTGTGCTTACTTAGGTGAGGAGGATGAGCTTCGTGGTCAGTAAAACTTAAAGAAAAGCAAGGGCAAAAGTTCTAATGTAAAGCCTCGGCAAAAATCAAAGTCCAAGTCGCACAGTGAAAACCTCTTTGAGGCACTGGCCGACAAACAAGTAAAAATAAAAGGAAAAACAAAGTGACCACGCCAAGGATGAAAATCTCATGGAGACATCATTAGATGAAGATCTCAGCCTTCATCCCGATCCTACGCGTATGGAAGACTTGTCTAAATTACTAGTCGAGGAAACCATTGATGTTAACATTGGTATAGAAGAGGACCCAAAGATAGTAAAATTGGGAGGATAGCTCTCAGCTCAAGAAAAAAAGAAATTCACTATGTTGTTACGGGAGTTTATAGACGTGTTCGCGTGGTCTTACAAATGCATGCCATGCTTAGATCCAACTTTGGTCATGCACAACCTAGTTGTGCATGCAGACACTAAACCTATTAAACAAAAACTCAGAAAGATGCACCCAAGAGTGGCATTACTAGTTAAAGAAGAGTTGGAAAGATTGCTTGAACAAGATTCATTCGGTCTATTGATTATTCTGAATGGATATTGAACATTATTCCTATCTAGAAAAATCCTATCGGTATCTGAATCTGCACATATTTTAGAGACATTAATAAGGCTTTCCCTAAAGATGATTTTCTGCTGCCAAATATTGACATGATTATCGACTCAATAGCAGGGTACGAGATGCTATCTCTCATGGATGTATTTTCAGGATATAACCAAATCAAGATATCTGAAGAAGATCAACACAAAACAACTTTCATGACTCCTTGGGGTACCTTCTATTATCAGGTGATGCCCTTTGGTCTAAAAAATGTAGGAGCTACTTATTAGCGGGAAATGATGGTAATTTTTCATGATATGATTCATGATATCATGGAGGACTACGTGGATGACATCCTTGGAAAGTCTAAGACAAGAGAGGATCACCCTGTCATTCTCATGGGCATATCTTTGAGCGCCTATGAGATTACAAGGTCAGTGAATCGAAAGAAGTGTGTATTCGGCGTGCTATCATGAAAATGGTTGGGATTCATTATATCAAGATGAGGTATTGAGGTAGACCCTACTAAAGTGTCTACTATTACTGAAATGCCTCCACCTAAGAATATCAAGCAACTGCGCAGCTTACAGGGGAAAATCCAGGCCATTCACCGCTTCATCTCTCAACTCGCAAATAAGTGCCACTCATTTACCCACTTGCTTAAAAAGGATGTCGCCTTCATCTGGGGACCTAAGCAACAATAATCCTTTTCTTTGCTTAAACAATACTTGGCTAATTTACCCATCCTCATGCCTCCAACTCCTATAGAACCACTCTTGCTTTATATTTCTACTACGTAATTTGCTATTGGTGCACTGCTCACCCAATACGACCTTGGTCATAAGGAAAAAGTGGTGTATTATCTTAGTTTCACCCTCATCACCTATGAGCTCAATTATCCTCAAATTGAAAAAGCTTGCTTGGTTGTTGTTTTTATTTTTCAAAAACTTCACCATTATCTATTGAATACCGAAACCAAGCTAATATCCAAAGTTGACCCACTCAAGTACTTACTGTCTAAACCCACCCTCACGGATAGAGTGGATAACTGGATCATTCTACTTAGTGAGTTTGACATAGAATTTGTACATCAAAAGTTGGTTAAAGGACAAGTACTTGTGGACCAACTAGCAAAAACACCTTTGTAAGGCACTGAACCTTTGAATCTCGATCTACCAGATGCCTCCTTACTCTACATTGAAGAAGATGTCATGTGGTAGATACATTTTGACGTGTCCTTTATGTTTCATGGTTCAAGTGCAAGGGTAGTCCTTATTACTCCTTTTGGTGATCCTATACCACAGGATTTTCGCTTAGGCTTCCCTTGCACAAACAATATTGTAGAGTATGAGACACTTATTGTAGGGATGAAGGTAGTTATTAAGTGGAACATTCATCATGTCAAGGTTGTGGGAGATTCTTAGTTAATTATCAAACAGGTTAATGATGAATATAAGGTTAAGGATGACAAGCTCATACCATACAAAAAGTTGGTTGAAACTCTAAAGGAGTACTTCATGCACATTACATTTGAATAAATCCGTGAGAGCACGAAACAGTTGGCGAGATGCCATGGCGACAGTGGGTTTTATGCTTCGTATTCCACTGGGGAATAATGACATGCCGTTCTTTGTAGAAAATTTATGCCAGCCCGCATATGACATGCAAGAATCCTGTCTATCTTGTGAAGTTGTTGGTCCCAATTCCCCATGGTACAAGCCCTTTTTACCTATCTCAAGGACAACATGTTCCCTCACGATATCTCCATTACAGTAAAAGCAAATCTGATTCACCAAATAGCTCATTACACCCTTTTAGGAGGTACAATTTATCGTCATGGCTACGATGGGAATCATTACGTTGTCTTGATATGATGGAGTCAATCCAAGTGATCAAAGAAGTCCATTAAGGGGTGTGTAGAGCACATACAAATGAAATGGTATTAACTAAGAAATTGTTAAGAGTAGGCTACTATTGGCCTACTATGGAAACCGATTGTTGCAATTATGTTAGGAAATGTATACTTTGCCAAAAGTATGGAAACTTCATCCATGCTCCATCATAACCATTGCAACTGTCACTACCCCATGGCCATTCTCTAAGTGGGGACTTGAATTGATAGGAAAACTTACTCCTACCTCGTTTGGTGGTCATACACACATCATCGCGGTTCTGAGAATACTTTACAAAAAGGGTGGAGGTTGTCCCTTTAACCTATGTAATAGGAGCTCAAATTTCTCAATTTATCATGAATCATATCATTTGTCAATATGGCATTCCCACAGCCATTGTTACAGATAATGGGAATTCATTTAAGAAAAAAACTATAAAAGGTCTTTGTCAACGGTTCCAAATCTGGTTAAAATGGTCCATGCCATATTACCCTCAAGGTAATGGACAAGCCGAAGCCACAAACAAGACTTTGGTGAGAATAATGGAGAAGATGGTCAGCAAAACAGGTCATAATTGGCACTTGAAAATCCACCCAGCCCTTTAGGCGTACAAAACCTCCATTCACACTCCTACGGGTGAAACACCATATTCTCTAGTATTTGCGATGGAATCTATCATCCCATTAGAAATTGAACTTCCTTCCCTGAGAATCTCACTCAGGGACTATCTAGATAAAGATGAGGATTACCGGGTAGCAAGATTGGCTAAATTGGAGCTCCTAGATGAGAGGCACATTCACGCTCTTAATCACCTAAAAGTGTATCAAAATAGAGTCTCCAGAAACTACAACAAGAGAATCATCCCTCATTAGTTTGAGGTTGGTGATTTAGTCATGAAGGAGAACCAGTTCAACACCAGAGCAAAATGAGAAAAGAAAGGGAAGTTCGAACCACATTGGTTGGGACCCTATGTTATAGTCACCAAGTATGGAACATGGGAATACAAACTTGCTCACCCCAATGGTGATGAGCTCCATGAGCCCATGAACGCCATGCATCTTAAGCGGTTCTATGCTTAAACATGACACTTTGAAGGTCAAAAAAGAAAAAAACTCAAAAACATGGTAAAATGATCAAAAATACAAAAAAATCAAAAAGAGAAAAAGAAAAAGAGAAAATAGGTCATCCACAAGTGAAAACCACGCAATTGTGGCACTTTGGATAGGTCCTTGGGTGAAAACCAATTTCTGGCACCTTGGGAGGATTCGTTGTTCACAAGCATCTTGCATCTGGAGGGTAGTTTTCCTTGGCCTGGCCCTAGTTCTGCCTTTGAGATTCCCTGTGAACCCAGTCTGTCAGGCCTTGATCCGCTTTGTCTTCTTTTATTCATTTGTGAGGGGCATGGTCTTTCACTATTCCCCATCTTATGTTAAGGGCAATTCAACAACTTCACCTTCTTGTTCATAAACACGTGGCTTCTGGCCTTTTATATTCCCCTTCTAAATCTAGGGGCATCCATGCTTTCTTGGCTACCTATGCATAACTCTGGAAAATCGTAAGAAAACAACACAAAAATAATAGAAAATTGTTTCACAAAAACCTAAACAATAGAAAATTGTTTCACAAACACAAAAACAATAGAAAATTGTTTCACATAAATGTAAAAACAATAGAAAATTGTTGCATGAAAACAAATCTTACAAAAAAATTTACTTATATTTACTTGCATTGTCTGGTTTCTTGCTTTTCTTGTTGCTTGTATAGTTATTTTATGTTTTTGCTTTTGGGTTGTTTGTTTCTTGGGCATACTTTGTTAGGATTCATCTTTTCTTGCTTAGATTAGATTTATTCTTTCTTATGCCTATTAAGGTGTGTTTTGCATGCTAGTGAATCCTAGTGTGTTATTATGTTATTTCATTGTTTTCTTTGTTAGCATTTGATTATGTTAATTTCATGTGCATTGTTTTGTTATCACAACATCACATTACCATCATTATCATCACATCTAACATCATCTATACATTATAATCAAGGAAAGGCTAAGTATACATCATACATGAATGCTAAGCTAATCATCACATATCATATCATCAAATGGGGGCAAGAGGGATCACAAATATCAAAATCTATCCCCCACACCCTTATCATCATATCATCCAGTCCACTAAGTATGACACATATCATAAACAAAACACATTTGATATATTCTACAAGATCACATCATCTAGAAATCAAAACACGTGATACATAAAAAAGAATCCTAATACATATCCATGTCAAAACAAATCAGAATACATCATAAACACATCTATCTATCCATGAGAAATAATAAACAAGTGTCCATCTCATATACACATATGTCATGTCACAAATTTCCAAATCATACATGTATGGTATATCTGTGTCAAAAATGGATATACATCACAACAGTGCGTCATAAAATCCTTCATCTGAGGCATACAAAATAATGATACATATAACGAAATAAAATCCTTCATCAAAGGCATGTATCAAAACTACTCTATATCAACAATGCCTTCAGCTAAGGCGTACAAAGATGATACATCAAAATGTCCATATATATATACAAGTATAAACTACTAAGTTGGTACTCAAAATAATACATCATCGAATATAATGTGCCATCAAAAAGGGGCATGCAACTGAAAGAATCAAGCCTTCATCATGAAGCATCATCAAAATAATGGTATACAAAACTATACATTGGAAACCAACCTTCATAAGAGGAATGTATACAAGCAGTCAGTACAACAAAAGGAATGTAAAGATCAACCACGGCTCACGCCATCGCCGGGACTCCCGGGTTTGTCACTGGTTGATAGAACAATGGTGGTGAGAAGGACCTGCACTAGGTAGACCACCAAACTGACTAGATGGCCCTTGTCCGGCCGGGCGATCTGGCATAGGCTACCTAACCCAGATCTCATCGAGTGGCACGATCTCCATGACTAGGAACCTATCATGCTTGTCTCGACTGTCGAGGTAGTACCACTCGCTGCTGTAGGGGAACTACCTTGAAGTAGGTGTTATCCAAAATTCACCCCGCAAGGTAATTTCGATAACATGCACCAAATTATTTAGTCCCAAGCAAATAGATTGATTTAAGGCCTGAAATCGTGTTTTTGGGGCCCCCCTCGGCTTCTTTCTAACTCTCCCATCCAAGAAGAAAACCCAACGAGTTAGAAAAAGTGGAAAAAATGCAAAAAATGAGGTTACAAGATTGTTTTAAAGCATTTCGGATCTGAAGGGTTCGGTCGTACGTACCGGTGCGGATGTCGTCTCAGGGTTCGTCGTACCAAGCTTGGGGCCAAAAAGCAAAGAAAATCAGCTAAGTCGGACATTTTTGTCCCAGGCGGCCCGCGGGACAATTGGGATGTCGGGACGCGCGCTACGCGAAAAGCCGAATCGGCCGAGAGTGGAAAAAATCGTCAAGTTTTATTTTCACGTAGTTTGGGACAGCTGGGACAAAAGTACGTGTGGGATGCGAATCGGTCGATTTGCCGATGCAAGGCGATCCATTGTGAGACAATTGGGGCGTCGGGGCGGCGGCTGGACCTTGAAAGGCGAATCGGTGAAAGCAAGGAAAAATGTCAAGTTTTTGTTTCGCACAGTTTGGGACAGCTGGGACAAAGTACGCGAGGGACGCAAAAAGCTGAAACGGCCGAAGGCAAAGAAGAAAAGTCAACGTTTGACCCATGAACTTCAAACGACCATAACTTTTGACTTCGAGCTCCGATTTTCAAAAAATTGGACTTTCTGGAATGAACACGATGTCCTCTACGCCACAAAAACTGGATTTCTTATTTTTAATGAGGGTAGATATATTTAATTAAGAGAAAAATATTCAGCTCCAGTCATTTAATGCTCATTCCCGTCAAATGACAGAAAGCATCTGCCAGACTCAAAACAATTTGCCAGCTCGAGAAGGCCATAAATTTTGCATTTCTCAACGAAATCACACAAAATTGGTACCGTTGGAATCGTGGCTCTGAGCCCAATGCACAAAAATCAAGAAATTTTGGATTTGGTGAGATATTGATTGAGATTTTTAAGAAAACGTGGCTGGGTTCATAACAGTGTTTTATTTGGTGGTTGGGAGTGCAATTAAGAGGCATGGTCATCATTATTTCTCTGTTGCAGCACCTAGGACAGTATGGGGAGCCTTTTGCAAGTAATATATAATCATTTCACTCCATTTAATGCCTCTTACAAGTGGTTGAAGGATATATTTTGGGATTTCCATTTTCCCCTCTCTCTCTCTCTCTTCTCATTTTTTCTATAAATTGGAGTGTTGGGCTCATTGTAAGGGGAGTTTTCAGATAGCAAAGCTCTGTCAAAATTGCTTTGTGAAGCCAATGTGCTACAGGCCCTTATAGTGGACTCCTTGCATGGTGATCTAGGCCCTTATCTTGTAATAGATTGAACTGTGCATATCATGAAGCAATAAAATATAAGTTTGTGGATGTATCTTCCCCTGCTATGTTTTCTTGCATCCTTCTTGCCCCTTTAATCTTTCTACAATATTATTGTGTCTATTATTATGTTCTTGCAGGGATCCATTATCATTGTGTATGTTTGGAATATTGTTGTGAATGCATTTTGCTAGATTATGGAGAACTGTCATCACTCCCTCTAGTGTGCATTTTGCTTCTTTATCTCACACATTGGAAAGATACTCTCACGCACCCTCCTTTTCTGGTGTATCACCGCTTTAGTGTAGGCTCTGATTTTATGCATTCTCTCTCCCTGGTCCCTTGGAAGTTTAGATTAGAATAGTTAGTTTCCCTGTATTAGAGTAGATTGTGGCAAGTAGTTTAGGAGCAAGAACCGACTTTCTCTCGAGGTCTATCTCAAGTAGTAAGTCCCACAACTTGGAGATAGTACCTATGTTATCCAATCACACCGTGAGTTCAAGTATATGCACTTGTATAAACATAAGGGTGCTATGATTCGGTGATAACGGTAGGAAGCCCTATAAAATAAAGCCTCGCCACCGAGACTTGTAGCATCACATATCAAGTCAGCATCTCTAGAAGAGAGAGCTGCTGAATGGAAACATCGCACTCACCTGTCACTCTACCTAAATCAGCCTCAGCCTATCTCAAGGAGGTAGCCTCTCGAGATCCCTCTCTCAAGAAGGCCTGTGACCGTGTGTATGTATGATCCCTCGAGCAATGACCATCCCCACTCGAGTGCGGGATTGGTTTAGGAGGCTCAATATCTGAGCCCCCTGTGTGGCCATCTCTCGCATCTGACTCTGCCATGCCACTCTGTCACCTCTTGGGCTAGCCTGGGCCCGAGCTTGATCTCACTCTGAAAGTAATGTGATAATATGGGTCTGGGCCTCATCACACTCCGCTATCGTAGTCACACACCAGCCTCGGGCCTCATCCCTCTCTGCTCTAGTTATATCTCTCTCATTTAAAAGCTTGTTATAGTTGTTGTTGTATTGTGGCTATCTATGCCACTAGTTGTGTGGTTATCTGTGCCACCAAGACTGGTCCCTAGGGTGCTCTGGATGACTAGCCCTACTCTAGGACCCTCGCTTTGGGAGGCTAGACTAGTGCCTATACTAGGCCACCGTGGCCTCGATCCACTGTGCTTGTGAGGCACTTGCCCATCATGTGGAATGCCATCAAAAGGATCCTCTAGATCCGGCCCCACTACTCTCTCTCTACGCTCTGAACCATGCCATATCTCTATAGGTGGATGAGCACCTGCTGCCCAGGCCTCCTCCGGGATAGTGAGATGCCAGGGGTAACATAGTGGCATACCAAGCTGCATAATCTCTGTAGTCCCTCGGGTCCCGCACCTATCATGTTGGGTCCCATGCCTGTGGGACCACCTGTGTAAAACTCACCCTAGCTCGGGCCACTGGTATGCGAGGCCCCATGGTGTGCCTCTCTGAATCTCTGCATGCATACCAAATATCTGGATGTGGGAACCCTGTACTCTATCAAGTGCCATTGCACACTGTCGACTCGTCTGACTCTATAATATAGCTGTGATTACCGATGATATAGTTCTCTATTGAGCACACACTGAGCTTTTTGGCATCCTCTAGCCACTGGAAATGTCTGTAAGGCCAGGATAATATCTATCACTGGTAGCTCGTCAAACTCTCACCTATATCTGAATAGGCTACGAGAGGTGGCTACGTACATCACCACCCACTACTACCCACACCATGTAAGATGGATCCTCTGGGTCTCGGACATGCAATGTTCCCATAGGGCATTTGATCGCAATGTGGTCCCATGACCATATCTGTAGTAAAGAAGTTGGACCCACGGTCTTCTGACCGTGGTATGTAATCAAATGCAAATCCCAGTATAAGTGGGCTAGTATGCATTATCCCCAACAATATCTCTCGCCATTGAAGATGTCGTGTACCAAAGGTAATAATCCTCTTGGGAATGACATCCCTATCTTATCAGTGAGTAAAAACTCACTGATAAGTGACATGATGTAAAGAGGCCCCCGATGCGATGTAGGGTCGAATATGCACTCGTGCAGAGCTATGTTCATACCGTCATGCAATATGTCATCTACATCAAAAAAATCACTGCATGCAGCTCTAATAAGCCCAACATGGAGTTGTACTCAATCAAGGTGCCTATGATTGGCATGCGAAGGATCTGTTATACATCCTCAAGAGTGACTGCCATCTCCCTATAGGCAATATGAAGCACTGACTCTCGTTATGCCATCGCTCGGCTAGCATAGTCAGTAGGCCATGATCCAATGTAATAGAGGGCATCCGAGACACGGGGCCTAGCCCCACTGCCTCGAGAAGTATGGCCATGGCATGCTGGTCTCGCTAGTGTATACTCCCCTCTAGCTCGGCTATTTGGGAGTGGCACTCCTACGTCTGTATAACTAGAAACTATCTCTGCAAAATATCAAATCACTTGTCAATTACTAACATTTCTTCTAAAAATCTATCTATCATTTTAGGGTTAACCCAAAAATCCTAAAATTTCTTCTAAGTGTCATCTTTTTGACATTTTTCTATCTATCATCTGTATGCCGCCTAGGGCGCTTTATGCACCTTTTTGGGCATGTGTGCCCCCTTTTGGGCATATACACCTCCTTTCGGCGTGTGCATGCAAATGCTTGTTTTCTAGCACTTACACCCTCATTCAGGTGCCTGCCCATCCTTTTTGGCATGTGCACCACACATTTGGTACTTACGCCATCGTTTCTATACATACGCTTGCGCATGTGAACCCCTAGGTGTGTGTGACCACATGTTCATGTGTGCACCCCTTTTTAGGTATGTGCGCATGTGTGCACATGTGTTGTGTGTGCGCGTGCACGTGGGTGTGTGCAACTCATGCTTGCGCGTGCGCACATGTGTATTGTGAAAGCACCCCAAAGTGATGCCTATGCCTCTGACCCGACACCTGCACCTACGCGCATGTGCACCGACGTGACTTCCTAGCGCTAAAAGCTAAATTTGGGGCATTAATGACAACAATTAATGAGAAAAGTTTGGATACTCACGAAGGGGCCATCGTCTGCGTGCTGTTGGTACCCTCAAACTACATCTGCATGCCTCACTCGGTCTTGTGCGATCACCATTGTCCTCATCGTTCTCAGAGCCTCATAGTAAAAAATTCTATAGGGCTCGGTTAAAATGAATTGGTCATGATGATTTTACCCCCAAGTGGGGTATATTAACCCATTTTTCACACTGGGAGGGCCTGGAGGCCCGTTTCGATCGTCATTTTCTCCTCTGTTCACCATGGAATAATTATTTTTCTTTATTTTTCACCGTATTGGGGCATTTTTTGCTATCTGATACCCCTTTCTTCTCCCTCAGACAATTTTATTGCTCCTAGGTGATTTTTCTTCTCATCCACACTCGTAAATAATTATTTTTAAAAAAATAAATATTTATTATTATTTTTTTTCCACTAAACAAGGACATTTTTGTCACTCGTTTCTTCTTTCTTCCACTTAGGGAACTTTTTGTTGTGCCTAGCCCTTTCATTCTATTTCTTCTATTTTCTTCTAATGTTCACTGCATTTTGGAAAACAAAAAACAAAAACAAAATATATGTCAAAAATCTAAAAACAAGGAATTTTTTTCACAAAATCCTAAAAAGTAAACAACCTACAAACATGGTAACTTGTTTATTACGGTTGAAACTTGTGTCTTGCACATGGTATTTTCTCCATATCCTACTGGTTTTTCTCACATCTTCCTTGATTAATATGACTCGCGGATCGCTGGATTCACAAAGCTAGCTACTTGCTTAAATCACGTACTCTAGGGCATGTTTGTTGCTTCATGTTGTTTCATTGCGCACAACACTTTTCTTGGACCTTGTGTCCTTTATCATTTCCCCTTACATGTATCCTTTCTCGGCGCATCATTTTTAACCCTTGTTGTCGATCATGAACTTGTGGATCTCTTGACTCGATAACAAAAGATTTGTATAAATGTCTTGACCATTGTTGGGTTAGGTATGTGCGTTCGTACTTGTTTTCCCTATTTCATGAGCTTGTTTATTTCTCGTATTGTATTGCATTATTATATGTTGCGTGGAGTTGGTATTTTCAGCAATGGACAATTGTTCATAGTATGGCTTTTCATGTCATTCTACCTTTGTCGTATGCTTATATTTTTCATAAGGACCAATGACGTAGCTCTTATGGTAATATGATGACATCAAAATTGTTCTAATACACAACAGCTAGAAGCTAAGATCTTCTCTCCCCTCCATATTTCTTCCGCATCACTTTCTGCTCACCCGACATCTTCTATCTCATCGGGGCATCCTGTGTCTTCCTGTTCTTCTATCTATCTCTCACCTTTTCGAGCGTCGATTATCTTCCTTCATCACCCTATCGACACTCGAGGGGGCATCTCTCCTTCCTACTAATTTTTCTTCTATCCCTTCAAAATTTCTTCCGTCTACTATCTTTGAAGTGGCATCACTTACACCACCCCAAAGAGGGGCAAATGTAGACACCCATAATTATGCCCAAGCAATTTAAATACTTAAATTGCACTAATTATCTATCTTCTAGAAAATTGACGACATATTGTCAATAACGCTCATTTTCCCTCATATCATCATTAATTAATTACACTAAGCTAATTAATTAAGTCACTTATCCAACAAATACCCTAATTAACAACCTTCCGTTAATAAATCACCCCTTCTACCTAGACTAATCAATTATTATTAATTAATTAGCTTTCTCTTCCATTTAACCAATAAATCAATATTTAATTGATTTAATCCCCTTCAAAAATCCTAAATCATACTAATATTCCTCTAATTAGCTTCTATAAGCTTACATCTACCTATTAGTTAATCACCTTTGATTAATTAAAACACCCCCCAACTCCCATGACTTGCTAAGCATAAATTAAACCCTTCTAAAGTAAGGTTACCTTTTATAAAGCAACCTTATCCATTCCTAATCATGTTTTACCTTTATCCCACATGCAAAAGGATGAAGTGTTTCCTTTATCCATTGGGCTATATAAGGAGCCCTCCTTCTACCTTTATACCTACACCTAAACTTCTTGAGAGAGAAAATGCAAAGCATATAACAAAGAGACTAAGAGCTTGCCTTTTGTTTTCTTGAGAGGTCACCATTGTTAAGAGCTAAGCTTCATATTCTTGCATTCTTTAAGGATCAAACAAGCAATTTTTTATTTCCATTGGAGCTAAATAGGTCCATTCATTTTGTTGGTAATCTAGGAGAGTAGAGATTTTGAATAGCATGCTAGTTTTGATCTTATGTTTTCAAAGTTATGATGTTTAGTATAGATCTCATTTAGCTCTTTATCTTGATGGTGTTTAGGCTTTGTCTTAGCTAGAGTATAGAACTATTTTTAGGTGGTAGTTTTTGCTTAATTCAATTTAGCTTAAGAAAAGTACACATACACACAATCTAAACCTTGTAAATCGGTATGGTAATCATTTCATTCATTATGGTGTTCGGAACAAGGTTATGAAGGGTATACAAAACAACAATATATAGGTAATGGAAGTAATTGCCAATTGGAATAACATTTTGAAATCAATGCGCGAGGTTTAAGAGCGATTGTGGCGGAGGCTCAAAATGAGAGATATTAATTTTGCAAGCTAAACATTCTAGTGTAGAACATCCCTATAAATGGGGAGGTCCTCTAGCTAGTTGGATTAGCCTAAAATAAAAGATTAATGTAATAATAAACTATTTCCATCAATTCACCGATTGTACCAATTATTTTGAAGTATTAGATAAGGATAAGCATAAGGTTGAGTATCCTGTCATGGGGTGATCCCATTACATTCCTCATCAAAATCCTGAAAATATAGTTCTTCTTTGCTTGATTTGGGGGTGGTAAATATAGGTCCACGTGTAAGAACCCTCGCTCATTTCTTGCCTCATGCACGTGCCAAGACATGATTTACTTTATCATTCTAGGTTTTGTTTCAAATTTTTAGGTATTTTATGTTTAAAAACATCAAACAAAGTTGTGTGATCTAGGTTTACAATTGCACTAGGTTTTATTGTTATGTATTATGTTTCCAAGTGTGCTCGGGGTCTAAGCATTGTACCCATGACTTTGATAGAAAGTGTAACGCCCATAAAATTTGATGTTCTAAAACCACATTAAACCTTAAATAATTATCTAGAAAGTTGCAGAACAATTTTTTTTTGTTTTATATTGTAAGGGTGTTAAGCCCTATAGTATGTTTAATTAATTTCCACCAACAATTTCCTACATTACAATGGATAAATCAGGTCTAGATTAATAATTAAATATTCGTAGTTCATTTATAATGTCAATTTAGTTACAATCCACTAGAAATGTGTCTATTAATTCTTTTAGTTGATTGAATAGTTTTCTCATTCTTAACATAGCATTCAAACCCATATTTATTAAACCCTTATATTTAGTTCCCTTTAATCATTAGTCTTAATGTCCATTAAATCATTTACTAAAACATACTAGGAGAGTTACATTTTTAACTTAATACACTAGGGCACTAAGTGGCCCCATTCACCCATTTTCACATACACTTAAATTATTTAAAATCCCATGATATATATTCTCACCTAACAATTGTAGGATTGATTCCTAACCCTTGGATTAAATCAATTATGGCCACTAGATCCTAGGGTTCCAAACTAACCCTAACTATCCTTATGAAATTTTATTAAACCTTTCTCTTTGTCCTAGCCTCCTCATTTGGTCTCTTTTCTTTTCTTTGATTTGCAGGTTGGAGGAGTGGAAGCCATGGAAGAAAGGAGGGAAGCCATGGAGGGATTCATTTGGATCTAGCTTAGTTTAGTTTAGTTTATGGATTTATTATAGCAATGTCTTCCATTTGTTGATTGTAGATATTCTACCCTAAATCTAGAGTAGTTATTTAGTTATTTCCATTTTTGAGTTCTCTAATTGGGAAAACCATATTTCCATTTACTCTATGAGATTTAATACATTTAGATGTCCATTCAAGGATTTACAAGCTTAAAAAATGATTTTATTCCCTAATGGTTTGTTGGTGGTTTCCTTTTTATATTTTATAGGATCATATTTTAATTAAATCAAGTTCCATTTGCATAGTAGCGGATTTTACTTTTACTGCTAAAAGTGATGAAACCGCCACCCTGAAGCGAGGCGAGCAATGGTCGTGTGACCTCCACCCTACAGGGTGATGATTCATAAACTGCCACCCTAAGCTGGGTGGTGGTTTAGAGACCACCTCTTTAATCGGGTTGATGGTCTGGATACCACCACTCTTTACGGGCGGTGGTCTGTTCTTTGAAAACAGAACCATCATTTACATAGTTTTTCCAAAAACAAGTTTTAATAGGGTGATTTATAGTTCAACCTTAGCTTAAATTTAATTTTCTAAAGACACTAGTTGAAAGGTTAAAACATTTATTCATTTCATGCCTTAAATCACTAATTACAAGGATTTTCTATTTTAATAGTACACAAGAAAAAAATACAAAAATACTTTTCCAAGCTTTTTATTTTTAAAGAGGGTAGATATTTGAAAATAAATAAGCATCTCCAAATTTGATAAATTAAATTCCTAGTCCCGTCAAATGACAGAAATGTTTGGCAGACCCAAAACAACTGTCTACACTTAGAAGGCCATAACTTCTGCATTTCTCAACGAAAACACACAAAATTGGTACCGTTGGAATATTTGTTTTGATTATGATGCAAATAAATCAAGAAATCTATAGTTTGGTGAGGAATTGATGGTGATTTTTTAGAAAATGTGCCCATTTGAACAATGATTTCATTTAGTAGTGGGATGCATTAATAAAGCATGGGCTGACATATCTCACTTCTGCAAGTTATGGGGAAGTATGGGGAGCCTTTTGCAAACAAAATAACATCATTTCAATCAATTTCCTATCTTTTACAAGTGGCTGAAGGACATATTTTGAGATTTTCATTTTCCCTCTCTCTCTCCCCTCTTAGAAATCTGTAAATTGGTGTGTTGGGCTCATTATAAAGGGAGATAGTTTTGAGTAGCAAAACTCTGTCAAAATTATTTTGTGATTCCAATGTGTTATAGGCCATTTTAGCGGAATCCTTGCATGGTGATCCAGGCCCTTATTCTATAATAGATTGGATTGTGCATATCAATAAAGCAATAGATACAATTTTGTGGATACTTCTTCCCCTGTTATGTTTTTTTACATTCTTCTCGCCCTTTCAAACTTATTGCAAATATATTGTGTCCACCTTATACTCTACAGGGATTCATTCTCATTGTGCATGTATGGAATATTATTATATGTGCATTTGTTGGAATGTGGAGAACTATTATCACCCCTTCTAGTATGCATTTTGCACCTACATTTCACACATTGGAAGACTATTCTCATCCTCATGTTACGGTGTATCACCACTTTAGTGTAGGCTTTATTTTCATGCATTCTCTCTCCTGGTCCCTTGGAAATCTAGATTAGGACAAGATATTTTTTCTTGCATTAGAGTAGATTATGGTAGGTAGTTTAGGAGAAAGAACCATCTTTCTCTAGAGGTCTATCTCAAGTAGCAAGTCCCACAACTTGAAGATAGTACCCATGTTATCCAATCACATTGTGAGCTCAAGAACACACACTTGTGAAAACCATAGGGTGTTGTGATTTAGAGATAACAAGCCAACGGGATCTTGATGCTCGGCCTTCACCCTCGACACTCACGAACAGGTGTGACACAAATTGAGCTACATCTATTTAAATACCTTTCCTATGGTATAGTTTTCTCGAGGTGGTGTGCATATTCTTCACCCCTGGATTGGGTGAATAAGGTGCACGATGAGCCTCTTCCAAGGTATCCTATCTCGAACCTCCATCCCTAGGTACATAGATCTAGCTTATGTGCACGAGAAGTCCATCTAAATCTAATGCAAAATAATAAAACTTCCCCTCGAGGGTCATGAGACTCAATCTCCGATCTAGTGCAAGATAGAAGCTGTCATGTGGAAGGCTGTCACAAAATCTTTCTCCACAAATCTGTACCCACTACTTTAGCCATAGTCAAATATCTTTGTCTACTCGGAGCATCGACAACAAAATTCTATTTCCCTTTCACATGCTCTATCTCCATGTCATACTCACATGGAAACTTTACCCAATACCACCGACGAGCATTGAGATTGGGGCTGCGTGAAGAGGTGACGTAAGCTCAAATGGTCTATCCTAAGAATAAATCTCCCTGCCCAATAGAAAATGTCTCTAATGCATAACTAATATAAGCTCAAGGTCATGATTCGAGATAATTGATCTTAAGATCCTTGTGTTTCGAGACTCAAAAGCAACTACATGGCCATCCTGCGTCAATACACCTCCTAATCCTTCTAAGGAAGAAACTGTACACACAAATAAATCCCTCGGAGAAGTGCATCACGCAAGAATCGGTGCTTTGAAGTAAGGCATCCCTTAGTGTAATGAAGTCCTTCTCATCCATCGGACCAAATAAACTTCTTCCCTTTCCACTTTGAAGGGAAGTGATGGGGTGTGTAATCGAGAAAAGTCTTGAACAAATATCCTATAGTAACTTGCCAACCCCATGAAACTGTACACCTCAGTCACATTGGTTAGCATGCGCTAATCCATATTATCTCTAATATTGGAAGGATCGATTGTGATACCTTCCCCATAAATGATGTGACCTAAGTACTGCACCTATGACTGAAAGAATGCACACTTCTCCAGGTTCCCATAAAGTTGTTGCTCTCTTAGACACTACAAAACCTGGAAAAGGTGCTCCTCATGTGTGCACGAGTAAATCAAAATTTCATCAATAAATATAAGCATGAAGAGATCTAAATTTTTTTGGAATACCACATTCATCAGACTCATGAATACTGTGTTGGTATTCTTCGGACCAAGAAAACACTATTGTGAACTCGTAGTGGTCATATCTTTTATGGAAGGTTGTCTTATGAATATCTACCTCCATGATCCTCAACTAATGGTATCCATACTTAATATCTATCTTAAAAAATAATGTGGCCCCCTTCATCTGATCAAACAAATCATCAATACATGGAAGGGGGTATCAATTATTGATCGTTACTTTGTTTAGCTTACGATAATCGATACACAATCTCAAAGATATGTCCTTCATTAGAAAAATCACCGATACACCCCAAGGGGATACACTAGGATGGATTAGGAATTTCTCAAGAAGGCCCTCTAGTTGCAACTTGATCTTAGAGAGCTCAGGGGTAGTCATCCTATATGATGCTCGTGAGATAGGATCTACTCTTAGAACCAAATCAATGTGAAAATATATCTCACGTGGGGCGCTTAACCCTTGAAAATCCCCTGGAAAGACATTTGAAAACTCCGTTAAGATGTGATGATCATCAAGTGATGGCCCACTAGAATCATCCTCTGATATTTTTCTAACCATAACAACATACATTTGACAACCTCGTCGTGCACCTTGCTTACGCTGCATAGCGGATATGGTGCAAATAAATGTGGGTCTCCTAAATCTCATTATCATTGTCTCCATTCCCAAATCATCTACACATGATATTACCTTCCTGTAATAGTCAACTCTATCCCTATGTGCAGATAACCAATCCATGCCTAGATTAATCCCATAGGAACCCAAAGGAAGGATACGAATATCCAAGGTCATTGAAAAAGGTCCTAGGTCAACTATGCACTCCTTCACTAAGGAGTCCACTATGAGCTTGGCTCAATAAGCAATCTCCACATATTAATTGTGGCTCTGCCTAACTACCACCAACCTGCATTGCTCTACTAAAAATGGAGAAATAAAAGAATCTAAGGAGCCTAAATCAAATAAAATAGAAATAGAAATGCCATCAATGTTACATGTAGTCTCAATCACCATGCCCCGGTGCTCTACCTAGCGGTTCTCGATTTGCTGCATATATCTTGTGGCTCCTATCCATATCACCTATTGTAGGCTCTAAAACCAGTGCCTTACCCTTGTTATTAAAGTTCGAGGAACTCTCTCTAATGATTCCCAAGTACACAACACCCATAGCAACTACCAGGTCCCCTCCAATGAGAAGTGGCTCCTGTAAGAACTCTAGTGGTATTTTTTGTGGATCTTGATGATCCTACTATGGACTCGCTATGGTCACTACTAACGAGATCTTGCTAATCGAGCTCTAGGTGATACCGAGTCTGACTAGTCCCCAAGAGGAGGTCCCATCTTGTGTCCCCTCTAGGAATCAATTCTCTAAGGAGGACTAAATGGAGGATGAGTTTGCTACTGTTGCTACTTAGGTGGCTGATGTGGTGGTCGAATGAAGACGTGTAGAACCATATCTGCCATAAGGAGGAGCGGACCCCCTCGATCTGTTATCCTGTATCTATTGGATATGGCTCCGTACTTTATCTCTTGTCTATTGCATCTTCCCCTGGTCTCCTTCAAAATGTAGGTCTTTTCTATGGCCTTTGCTAATGTCTCTGCAGAGAATTAATGCACACTTGCCCTCCTAAGTCTCAGTTAAGGCCCCTGATGAACCTATGGATCCTCACCTGCTCGTCCTACATGTAGTCTACATACTAAAGTATGTCCAAGAAGTGACTCTCATACTCTACCACTGTCATGAATACCTGACGTAGGTCATGGAACTCATCTATCCTCTGCTAAGTGAACATCCTAGACAAGTATCTACTCATTAACCACTCCTTGAAGAGCTCCCAAGTTACTTTCTCATAATCCACATGGAGCTTCTGCTCCTTAGTCCTCCACCAAACCCCGGCTCTGTCTCTCAGAAGGTGGATGGAAACACAAGCCTTCGTGTTACTTGTACATGGTCATAACTTGAAGAACCCACTCAAGCTAACAAACCATGCCTCTTCTTGAAATCCCCAATGTCCTCAACAAAATTATATGGATGGAGTTTCGAATCTCTCTAATCTGATCTACCATTGTAGACCTGTCTACCTCTAGGTCTCTCAACATGATTATCACTCTAACTAGGGCTCCTAGATCTGTCTCTTTTTCCTTTCGCCCTATCTCCATGACGTCTCTATGGTGAATCTTGTCTGGATAACACCACATGGAATTTCTCTACCCTATACTCATCACCGTGTTAGGAAGGTACATGAGCCTCTACTGATGGCTCTCTATCGTGTCTGCTAGGTCTCCCTCCTAAAGATCCTTTGCGTATAGCGACATTAACATCATGTAGTGTTGGAAGTATCTGAGGAAATATGAATGCTACTACCTGATATGGAGGTGGCAAGTCTAGTTCCATGTGTAAGAATCCCTCATCTAGTTCATTCCTCTTGCACAATCTAAGACAAGAGTTAGTTTATCATTATAGGTTTTGTTTCAGTTTTCTAGGTTTCATATGTTATAAAACATCATGCAAAGTTGTGTTATCTAGGTTTAGAGTTATGCTAGGTTTTATTATTATGTATTATGTTTCAATGTATACTCGGGCTCTAAGCGTTGAACCCACGGCTCGATACCAAGTGTAATACCCATAACTCGACGTTCTAAAACCACATTAAACCTTAAATAATTATCTAGAAAGTTTCGGAACAATTTTGTTTATTAGATTGCAAGGGTGTCAAGACCTATAATACACTTAATTTATTCCTACCAACAATTTCTTATATTACAATGGATGGATCAGGTGTAGATTAATAATTAAATATTCTTAGTTCATTTCTAATGTTAATTTAGTTACAATCCGCTAGAAAGGTGTTCATTAATTATTTTACTTTTTAAAATAGTTTTCCCCTCCTTAAGATAACATTCAAACCCACATTCATTAAATCCTTATCTTTAGTTCCCTTAAATTATTAGTCTTAATGTCCATTGAATCATTTACTAAAACATACTAGGAGAGAACATTAAATTTTTAACTTAATACACTAAGGCACTAAGTGGCCCCATTCACGCTATTTCACACACGCTTAAATTGTTTAAAATCCCATGATATATATTCTCACCTAAAAATTGTAGGATTGATTCCTAACCCTTGGATTAAATCAATTGTGGCCACTAGATCCTAGGGTTCCAAACTAACCCTAACTATCCTTATGAAATTTTATTAAACCTTTCTCTTTGCCCTAGCCTCCTCATTTGGTCTCTTTTATTTTCTTTGATTTGCAGGTTGGAGGAGTGGAAGCCATGAAAGTAAGGAGGAAAGCCATGGAGGGATTCATTTGGATCTATCTTAGTTTAGTTTAGTTTATGGATTTATTATAGCAATGTCTTCCATTTGTTGATTGTAGAGATTCTACCCTAAATCTAGAGTAGTTATTTAGTTATTTCCATTTTTGAGTTCTCTATTTGGGAAAACCCTATTTCCATTTAATCTATGAGATTTAATACATTTAGATGCCCATTCAAGGATTTACATACTTAAAACAATGAGTTTATTCACTTATGGTTTGTTGGTGGTTTCCTTTTTACATTTTATAGGCTCGATTTTAATTAAATCAAGTTCAAATTTGTACAGTCGTGGATTTTACTTTTCCGACGAAAGCGATGAAACCATCGCCTTAAGCAAGTGGCGATCTGTGACCGCCACCCTACCTAGGGGATGATTTGTAAACTACCACCTTGACTATGTGGTGGTTCGAGAGATCGTCAATTTAATCGGCCTATGGTTCGGAGACCACCACTCTATATAGGGCGCGATCTTGATCTTCAAAAAAACAACCATCATTTCCACAGTTTTTCCAAAAAGGTTTTACTAGGGTGATTTACGGTTTAACCTTATCTTAAATTTAATTTTATAAATACACTAGTTGAAAGGTTAAAACATTTATTCATTTCATGCCTTAAATCACTAATTACAAGGATTTTCTATTTCAATAGTACACAAGAAAACAACTACAAGAATACTTTTCCAATAAAATTATTTTCTTTCAAGTTCAAATCAAGGAATGAATTTCAATCTATTTCTAAGTATCATTGCTTTCTTTTCTATAACAAGAATGTAATTCCTTCAACAAGTTAATTCACTATAACTTAGTGCATTT
This sequence comes from Taxus wallichiana var. yunnanensis, assembly GCA_018340775.1. NCBI lineage: Eukaryota > Viridiplantae > Streptophyta > Pinopsida > Cupressales > Taxaceae > Taxus > Taxus wallichiana. The sequence goes on from CM031237.1 coordinate 341,421,770, forward strand.
TTCCATTACAACTACAATCACTTATTCAAAGAAAGCACAAGCAACTATATTACATTCCAAATTTTCTAAGAATACATTCTTAATGATTTACAACTTCTAAGTTCTTCCTTCATTCTTACAATAATGAAAACTCCTACAAGTAACAATGAACTTTCTTTTTCTTTTGAGCATAACTCATTTTATTACAATGCAAAAATCTTTCTTTCCAAAAATACATTACAACTTGATAAATAAAATATGCAATACAACTTTTATTTCAATTGCAAGACTATTCACCCTCCACATTAAGTGGGAACTATAAGAAAAGTTTCTACAATGAAGAATTTCCTTTAGGATTCTACAAATGCTCCAAGTATCAAATCTTAAACAAGGTTTCTGCCATTTCTTCACTTCAATCACAACAAAATTGGGGGAGAGGCAACACTCTCCAACCAACCAATAATCCAATGAGGAGAAGAAGCTTACCTCCTCATTGGCCCTGAGCCCAAACTGAAGTGTAGCAAGGAATGGATACAACTCATGGAAACTAACACATTGCTTCCACATCACAATACACTCTTTCACATCCATTTAACAGACATTCAAACATAAGGATAAAAATCACAAAAATGCAACTTTCAAAAATACACAAGGCTTAGAAACTCAAATCCAATAGAGCAAGGAATCTATGGGGAGATCACTTATGCCTCTCAATGGGATTAGGTTCCCACATTAAAACCATCCAAAAAAAAACTCAAAACCCCTACAAAAATCTTATGCCTCTTGTTTTATCATTTTCTTTGTGGATTGGATGAAACAAATAAGGGTATGGGTAAAGGAGGAATACTTGTATTGATGTTCGGTTGGAGGTTGTGCGTGCTTTCTGATTTCTTGATCCAATGCTAACTTTGTGAGCTTCCTTTTGGCTAGGATGAACTACACGAAATACAAAACAAGACCACAAATGAGAGTTAAACATTATATGGCGGTGGGCTACCTAGCGTGTGCAAGATCTAGGAGGTGTGGTAATTCCTTGGTGGAAGTCAACCCACTGTTTAATACAACTTAATGTAATAAATGATGTAAATAAATAATTTCTTACTATAGTTGAAATGATTTAGATATCTCATCCAAATACAATAAACAACTCTAATATAACGGGCTAGGTTATGATCATTTATGGAGGTAGGGTAGGTAGTCAAGGTAGTGTGAGACAAATCGGTCATATTCTTGGTAGATGGGATTTATTTGGTGTAGGTTATTAGGTTTTTATTATTATCGGGATTACAAAATACGGATGCCAACGTCGGTGAGGTATGAATGATGACGGTTAAGTTAGGATGGTTGAAATTCAATAAACCTGGGTTTTGGGAGTTTGTCTGAGATTTTATAGAGATGGTAAGGGGAATAGTTAGGTTTGTAGAGGTGTTGGGAGTACTCAAAGGTATTCGGGATTTAAGTATACAATATTAAATTATTTTGGGTGATGAGATGGTTGGGCTCACAGTAAGGTAATAAGGGTGGGATGAAAAATGCAAATGGATGATGATAAACAAAGATGAAGAAACTTTGTAATCTAGACAAGTATGAAATGATGCAGGTTAGAGATACACTTACTGGTGTTTGCAGATTTGATGGCTGGAAAATGGTGATGGTTGATCTATGGAATGGTAATTAGTGCTACGACAGTACTTCCCGGAATGCTACCGTGAATGCAAATACCTTCGGATCAGTCTTGGTGTTGGCTATGGCTGTCTAGATGTATGAAAGGGCTCTAGTTCTTGCTTGCATGCAAATATCCTTCATTTCAAAACTTGATAATGTGGCCAACCTCTCAAACAAGGTTACCAAAAATAATATACGGTAATCGATAACAGTTTAGAGTGACTGTTGTAAGTTTAAGGTTGACCGGTGTTGGTTAAGGTGGGAAATCCTAGGTTTTACTAAAAATGCCAGATCTTGGAAATCTTTTCGGCCATCTCTATCTATTCTCGTAGATAAAAATAGAATGTTATGTTTTTAATGAGCGAGAATTTGGTTATAGGGAAAATATACATGTGATTTTAGGGTTGCACTAAATCTTACTTCAATAAGGTAGGTAGGACTAAGTCTTAGTTAGTTATGGTGAGCGAATGTTGAGTCCTAGTAAAAGGGAAACATGCTAAGAATAAGTTAATGATGAGGTGTATAGGTGAGGTGTCTAGGTGAGGTGGAAATTAGATTTAATTAAGGTAATTAAATAATGAATATTGTGAGCACGTGTATTAATTTTATTGTAAATTATTAAACTAATATTAATGTCGGGAGTAAAGGGTCATGGTTAGGTGAATATGTTTAAGTTGGATTTTCGAAAAGGGACCAAGGGGAGTGTGACCCAATTTTGGTGTCTACACCTCCCTCAATATCCTCTTAAGCCTCCCACATTCTCTTATGCCTCCTACATTCTCTTATGCCTCCCTTAAATGAACCATGAAGAAAAGAAAGCATTTTCTTATTAAAGGTGCGGCACCCAACCCAACTCCATCCCAAACATGAACAAGACTCTTATTCCTCCCTATGATAGAAAATCCCCATAGCCTTCTCCTACACTATACTTAGGAATTCTACAAATGATGTCAAAAATACACAAACCATTCACTTGCATGCAATACACACATATAAAATAAAACAAATAATACAAGGGTGTAGTTCCTATCTTTCCATAGTAAGAACTTGATCAAAGAGTCACACTCCAAGCTCCTTCAAGCTCAATCCAAATCCAAAATCTTCAAGAATTCAAAAAGCACTCCAAAAACTCTCTAACTCCCAAAATACAAGAGCACAATAAAATTAAGTAACCCCCACACAAACAATTAAAATATGATATATAGCAAAGAGGAGAGGAGAGTGACATGGCTCCATGTAGGATGCCACATCACTTATCCTCAACCCCAAGTTACACAATAAATTGGTGGTTGAGAGAAATTACAAGCCTCTTACACACTCAACACAAACCCACACCCCCTAAGGACATAATTTAAAACCCATGTAAGAAAAGTGCAATAAATGTCACCTTTTTCCTTACAAAACACATAATGGGGTCTATTTTTGACCCCCAACCCATAGGTATAGTTGGTATATGAAATTAAGAGGTGTGGGACAAGCTTAACTTGTCCCACAAGCCTCCAAAAATGGTCCTTAAGCCCAAATCCGAATTTTTCCAAGTAAGGTAGGGTGTACAACACTCAAATTAAAATACACTCAACTTAAATCACAAGACCCAAAGGACCAACTACTCTAATAAATGGCCCCTTTTTTCACATCCCCAATTAACTTAATAAACATGATTAATCCACTTAATTAAGGCACATTAATCAACAATGATTAAATGAATTACATCACAAAATAAATCACATACTCCAAGTAAATAAAAGAAAAGGAAAATAATTACACACATAGCCCATGGTCATATTTAGAGGTCATCCCCCATGGGGACCCCTAACAAAATAATAAAAAAACATCAAACATTACACAATTTTCCATGGTGACCGTCGTTGTATCTATCCAGTATTCTATTGTGGTTGGTCTCCTAACCCCTTTTTTATTGTTGTGATACAATTACCTACAAAAACACACAATAGATCCTTGACTTCTTGGCCACATCAAATACATCAATGAAAAAATGTATGCACATCCATCAATAAACATCCTCATATAACTAAATAAACATCTAAACTAAAAATGCTATCATTTGTTTATAATTTCAACAACATCTCAGATCTACTATTTCATCGATATTAGCGAGATCACGAGGTTAGTTTAAATGTTGAATCATATTCAACATGACAATAATTCTGAATGTCAGTAAATATATATGCTAACCACACATCATCATCATTAATATAAAATGTCTCTCTATGTCTCTAAGAATCCACACAAATCATACTATGAATCACAATCCATCAATAGTCAAAATATATCTATCATCTAACATCGTGCGAAACCAAAATGATATGATAATATAAATGTCTATAGCCAACAATAATCAAAATCAAAATATAAAAAGTGTCAAGAGTGGTCACTACATATGCAAAGATGCCCATAAGTGACCATTAAGTAGATTTGGAAGAAAAGGATTTTCATGTCCAATCTGAAAATCAATCAACAGAGATATAAAGATGTTTCTCAATGAGGGATAATAATATATTAGGTTAGTAGACTTCATGCTATATGATGACAATTATGGGGTGGATGATGTTAAAAAGGAAGGAAAGTTCCAAATTGAGTAGGATGATGTAACTAAATGCAATGATCTATATTATGTTACATACATAGATATGTTTACACTATTGGAGAGTTGCACTAATTCAAAAATTACACCAATAGACAACTGCAACATACCAAGAAGAGAAACAGGGATAACATGAAGGGTTTTAAGATTTGAGTTTACATGGTGGATTAGAATCAAGGACGAGAGGTTGACATGATTGTTGAATCAACTCTCAAAGAAAAGATAGAGCCTCTTGTATAAGCATACCAACTTTCTTATCGATCACCAAATGAGTTCAAGCATACCAAATTTGAGAATACCATGTCTAATCGTGTACTTGGCTGGTTTGGAATCATTTTCAAAAGTACTAGTGGATGTACTTGACTTAAAGTAAAAATTTGAGCTTCAGTTCTCAAAAGTCGGCCCCAAAACCTCCTACAAAAATTGCATATCGATAGATGTAGTTTTCATCTTTTGGAGCGATGTTTTGACAACAATTGAGGTAAGTATCATGTTTTCGGTATTTCCATGTGATGTGATTTTCAAGTTGAGCTCATGGTCATGTTTTCTAAGGAAATGAAGCTATTTCTCTCAGCCTATATCATAATTTTTTTAGCTTCTCGTTATCATCTAGTTAGAAGAGGTTAGTATAGGTTTATTTTATACGAAATTAGTGCTTCCACACACTTTGCATGTTTTACCTTGGATAAGGTATGATTTTATAGTTTTTAAGGTGTGTTTCTATCCTCCAAGTGTAGTTTTGCACATGTTGTTAATTTTCTAGCTTTTGTAGAGGATTTTAAGTCTTTTTTCAATGTTATTCAGCCTTAGACATGCATGGTCAGGTTTACAGGATAGTTTCATATTGTTTTCATGGCTGAAAGTGAACAGATTCGTGGGTTCTTGCTAATTAGTAGGTAATCAAATCAACATAGTCTCCAAATATGTTGACCATTTTACGTCAATCACCTAAAAGGGTATACGAAACTTTGAGGTGGCTTAGTTTTAGTGGAAATTTGGGAAAGTGCACAGGAAACTAATAGCTAGTGATGTTGATACAAGATGTTTATTCCTCACATTACATGTCTTTCAAGTTTACACATTTTCCAAAATCATGCATCAACCTTTTTAGAATGCTAAAGGGTCGTGACAGGATAATAGAATGGCATCTAATATCAAAAATTAACACACTTTGGGACAACAAGAAAATTTAGGTTGTAGTTTCCAAGTATGAAAGGAAAGTATTAGTTATAGAGGTGGTAACTTGTTTATTGATCAATTTTAGATCAAATGAAGGTACAATTAATTCATTTTATTCCTTTATGATTAGGTGAAGTTGCATTAGTGTGTTGAGTTGCATGGGTTCATTCCATATTATGTTACTAAAGGAAAATGAAAAGAGACAAACATCTCATCATATAAGGTAATTTTCATTTATTCATAAAGAATGAGTACAAGTTTCTCACACAAGCTATCAAAAATGATTGGTAAAAGATGCATGTAGTTATAAAACTAAACATGTAAAAGGATAGAAAACTCGTCATTTCCTATGAAGATGAAGCCACCGCTTGAATCGATGTTGCTTCATTTATACTCGTGAATCCACTTCATGGTACCTAAAAGATAAGATAGATCACATTAGAGCTCAAGATATTGTTCTCCTTATTATATTTCTAATTTCATAAGTATGTGCATTATAAGGTATTTGAAAGGCTAAATGCTAAGCAATGTTTTTAAAATTTCAAGGTTCAAGACCAAGTTTTAGCCATACTAACTTCTCATCAAGTTACAAAAATAGATGGAAATTCATTCAAAAGCTATATAATCCAAATAAAATGAGAGGTTGTCATGATGTATACATATTTCAATCAAAATGAGATTCAAAAATACATTTCAGGGAAGGTATTGCATATCTTTCATAAAGAAAGAAACAAATTTCTAAAGATAAATCTCAACATGTTGGCGGTTTGTAAATATAGGAACAATTTCCAAGAAAAATAAAATTTCTTCCAACAAAAGATTGCCAATTTTTTTGTCAATAACAGTTTAAATTTTACAAAGTTATCGGATATGCACCGAAGGCTACTGATGTCTTCAAATATCTCGGTGTGCAAGAGTAGAGGGTTTAATTATAGATATGAAGTTAAGTCCTAAATACTCATCATTTTTTAGCAAAAGACATACTGATTTTTCAGAAAATAAAATGATTCAAGTTCAAACTTGTTGGTTCTCATATCCGAAAGTGAGAGATGAGATAATACTATGAAGATATAAGGCTCAAAATAATGGAATAAAATGTAGTTTGAATCCCAAACATTTATCAAATTGCATCCATTCGAGGAATATGAGAATGTGTGTCTTGTTTAGAATTAAAGACCAAAGGTGCTAAAAATTACAACCATGACATTCAATAGTTATCTAAGGTACTTTTTAATTCAAACAAAGCATTATCAAGATACAAATTTGAGAAATAAATGCAGGATATCAAAGAACATATTTACAAAGATTGATATATTTTCCATCGAAGACTATGAGAAAATTTACATCGAGTATACATGTAAAAGGAGCATTAAAGCTACAAATTATTCCATCGGGTAAAAGTGTCAAATGGTCTTGTTCATATTTACATGGTGATTATAAGTGAAATAACACATACAACCATATAATGAAAGGTTAATTTTAGAACTATACTTGCCAACATATTGATTAAGTATTTCTAAGAAATTAAGTTACCTATTAACATATCAACCGAGTTCCTAAGATTGAAGAGTATCCAATGTCGATAAACTAAAACAAGGGCTTACCTTAAGAAGCATGATGAAAAATTATTTATATGCAACGATATACAATGGAATGCCACATGGTTTGAGGTGCTCATAGAGGTGATTATAGTAAACAATTTCAGCAAATATAGGTATGTTGGGAAAAAAATCCATTGCAAGTAGGTTACCAAGATCCTAATCGGTGCAGATTTTTGTTTTAAAATGAAAAAAATATGACAATAGTAACTCAGGCTTGGCCTTGAAAGGTATAAATTTGTAACCATAAAACTAAGGTTGAGTTGGTCTTTTCTAAAAAATACAAATATAGACGTGAGTTAAAGTAGAATTTTGATAAAATAAGACAGAGCCTCCATGCAAAGCAATAAGCTAACCCGAGCGAGTTGAGTTCTCACCAAGAAAAGGTAGTGCTTCCAAAGAAAAGTTAGATCGACCCATTTTAAAGAATAACCAACTCATTAACCGAAGTTAAATAGTGTAGTCCAATAAATTAAATAACAAAGGGATGTTGAGCTATGGCCATTTTATAGTAGGATGCAACTAGATATAAAGAGAAATAAATCGAGTTAGATCAACTAATAACCAACATAGGTTGGGAAGTGTGACTTAGATTCAAACATTGATTACACGAGACCAAGTCTAGAACAGATCCTAGCTTTGCATGAAATGGAATGCATAGAATTTGAAAAGTAACACAACCCATTTGTAGGTAAACCATGCCAAACAAGAGCAAGGTTAAGTTTTTCTAAAACTTTCCATCAAACACGATCGATAATGAAGCAAAAAAAAACCTGGCGAGTTATGCAAAATAAAAAAGGGCTTACCTTAAGAACAAAGTCAGATCCATACATTGATAGCTTCCATAGGTGAGGTATGGCTGTGTCTTAGAATGATTTAGCTATCAACCATGTAAAAAAATAAAAAACCCTCCAAAGTGAGATCATAGAGTTTAATCACTAAATCATGCACTTTGAGTCAATATTTTGTCTTGGTCTCATATTACTATTCATTTCGTTTTGAGTGAAGAAAGTACTAATTAACCCATTTCCTTTAGCCATTTTACTTTTCTTTTTTCATCATTTCTAATACTCCAACCATACTTTCCCATTTTGTTCTATCATTTTACGTTCATCCTATTTCTGATTGGAGTGCCCACCAAGACTCGGGCACCCTAGGTTCCCCTGGTCCCCTCTGGCACCCCGATCCTCTTTGTACTTTGCTTTCATCCTTTGTAAACTTTATATCCATTTGATATTTTTATATGTTTAGTGTTCGGCCTTTGTGTGGTTAATTATGAAATTAGAACACAAGAACGATATAAATATAAAGTTATTAGACCATAATGAGGAACCAAACACTAAGCATATACTATCACCATCTAGAGTTGCATCTATCAAGGGAACCTAAAGTTGCATTTGCATCCATCTATCTCCATCAAAATTCACACAAGTTTTGTTCATTTTTATAACACTTCATAATAGGGGAGTCTATTGTTTCCATGCACACATTTACTACATTCTATATCTAGTTAATGTGTATTACTTCACAAAATGGGACTAACAAAAGAGAAACCTAGAGAACAATTTACACACACACACACACACACACACACACACACCTAGAACTACATTGGGTCTGAGATGTAGTGCAATGCTTAGTTAGTAAGTCCACCATTGTGGCCACTGAGGATAGTCGACCCCTTCATATGCATCTTTCTTTTTTAGGTTTTGATGTTTTGTCTGGGGTTTTACAGGTGATTCCTTATTGCAGGTATTACAAAGTGACATCGACTCATTAAATAAATTTTAGTGTGAAACGAAGAAAAAACAAGCTAATATCTAGTGACACCTTAGATGAGGGTTTTAATCCATTTCCATAGACCAAGGCACTTAGATCTCATACCAAGGCATCCATGGGTTTCCCTATCCCTTTTCAAGTGCCCCGGTCCATCTAAAGACCTCGGATCCATGTTTTCTAAGGTTTTTGTAGGATTATTTTCTCATCTTGTTCACCTAGTTTTCATTATAACACGATATCATACCTTCATCGAATCAGCTAAAGATTTCCTAACCCTTCTTGCACATTAGGGTTTCACATTTCAATTTATTTAGTTACTTGCATCACTTTATTTATTTATTTATCTCTTATTTACTACTTTGCATAGCAGTAGATTACAATAGAATAATTTCATTTTAGTTTCATCATTTTGGTGAACCTATACTCGATCTTCACACTCTTAGGGTCCTCATTCTTTGTTTATCATTCTAAAGTATAGTCATCATGAGTATCTCAATTAATGATTATTTTCTTGCACATCCTGATGTAAGGCATAGAGTCAAACATCTTCTTTCTACTACTCGTATTCGTATTGATATGCATCCTAAATCAGTATATCAAACTTTTGTAGATGCATTTTCTCAACACATAGCATTCAAATCTAATCTTCTTTTTTATCTTAATAGTTTTGACAATGATTCGCCGTTGCATATCATGATTCACATTTACAATATGGGTGTTACGTGTACTTTAGTTGACAATGGATCTTTACTCAACTTGTATCCCATGTCATTCCTTGCAAACATAGGTATTTCTGCTTGTGATGTTAGTCCATCATCTCTCTCACTTTGTGCATATGATGTTTCAGTTCACCCATGTATAGCTCACATTATTATTCCTGTCCACCGTAGGGACAAAAACTCTTAACACAGTCTTCTTTGTCATTGAATTTTTGGTCTCATATAAATTTTTTCTTGGTAGGCCATGGCTTCACACCATGCAATTTTTTGCCTCTACCATACATTATTGTGTCAAATTCATACATGAGGGTGTTGAATATACTATACTTCATGACCAAGATGCTTACAAATATTGTGACCAAGATCCAAATACTATTCTTCCTATTCCACACATTGATACTATAGATTACCCTCAACCAATGGATGAATTACCTCATTTTCCACCACTTGAGTGTGTTATTTATGTCATTTATGTAGTTCCTTCCACTCCCCCACATCCCCATTCCACAACTACTTCTATAGTCATGTATCGGGGTCTATCTCTACAACACATGTTGTTTTAACTCCTCCACCATCTTCATCACTTTGTTACCTCCCTTCACATCCATAATTTTCATGAATGATTCTTATTGGGAGCATATTCCATTTGATCCTACTTGCGATGACAATGTATGTACACTTGAGGGCTTGACTCGACTAGGATTTACATGTGAGGACCTATACTCTCCACCATATTCTCCTCAACTTTATTATGGGCTTATATAGATCACTACCACTTATGTCCTATGTGTATTTCATCTTACAGTCTTCCTTGCATGAAATCCTAGATCTACATCACTTACATTAGGAAAATTGTTGCTTGATTACATTGGGGGTACTCTATATCCTGGTCATACAAATATAGCATTTCCCATGCCCTTTATAAATGTACTCATTTGTAACAATTATTTTCTTGGCTATACATAGAATCTCACTCGCTAGTATGTGCATGGGTGTCCCTTACAACCCTTCACTAATGAAGATTATGTTATGGGTATGTACAACTTGTGTCATAATGGACCATTACGTGATCAACTAGACACTATTTCTTATCAAGTCTCTAATGCTTATCCATATGACTTTGACCCTAAAACTGATGATCTCTTATATGACAATACATGATGGATTCCTCATCTTCCAAACTTGTGGGGCATAACACTCACACATCCCCCATCCTAGCATCAAAACTCATCTCATACTCAAATTTACACACATCCCCATTCTAGAATTTGCATAGTCATCTACATTATATACATCGTCATTACCCGATGACACACTCTTGTGCTTTGGCTCACTCTTGATGTTGAGGAGGGCATTCTAAAAACATGGACCCCAAACACTTTGCACATTAGTTACTACACATTAGGAACCTGAATATCATCATACATCATTTATACATTATACACTACAGTCAAACTAAAGATACTGTGCACCTTCATCCATCATACATGTTGTACATGCACTACACATTATCTATCACATGTTGCACATTTTTCACACATTATACACATCACCTTACATTATACATCCTTCACATTACATGTTACATCTTGCATCTTACATCCACTATGTTATACATCTTAGGGCATTGGAACATATTGCATTTACATCCTATTATACCATACATATTATGCATTTTTACATCTACTTATACGCATTGCACTCACTACCTGATGACACACTCTAGTCTCACGATATAGGGTATACATCACAAATGGACCTCATCACCATTACATGTTCATCATTCAATCTCTCTCTCATGTGACATTCCTAGGATTAGTGATATACACTTTAGGCTATAGGGTCACTTCTCCTAACATCATCTTGTAATAGGATATATCATCACTTTCGCTTACATTGTTTAGTGGTATACACTTTAGGATAAATCACTGCATCCATTCTATTTATTTAGTCATGATGTATGGTTAGGATAAAGATCCACACCCGTTCATCTCTATGTCACACATCATCACCACACACTCATCACGGAGCACTACACACAACACATAGTTCGACCATTTCTTGATGACACACTCTTGTTTTTGCTTCATTCTTGACTACTGAGGGGGCATAATACATGAACATCACTGCATACAATTCCATTCCTCGGGGCATGCGGCTCCTATCATCCATACTTCATTCCATTCCATCCATCCACATCATACTACATTTTATGGTTGTCTTTACTCTTGCTTGGACTTGTCTTTACATGTTCACTCTACTAAAAATGTTAGATAGACCTCTTTATGTCATTATATTTACCATACACACATGCACATTCATGCCCTTTTCTAGTTGTGATCGTAGATACAAAGATTATATATGCAGCACCGATTCTTGACACATTACATCTTTGGGGCATCCACATTTGTATATCACAGTGCTATTCTTTAATTTTTACTTAGCACTTTTCATTATTTGTTTATCCATGATTTCACATACTTTTTGTTTTTCTAGCATGTTAACAGTGCTTCATGTGTAGTATTTGTTTTATAGGACTAATTTCTTCCATGGCTATCTTGTTGTTTATTTGTCTCTTGTTTGCTATTGTTTACGGTCCTTACTCCTTGTTGTGTCTCGCATACTTGTTTGTTTGCGGCCATGAAATCCTTGAGTGTCTTATGACACCATGAGTGGTGTACCATGTTTTCATCCCCTTTGCATGGTCTATGATTGTCTTCTTGGGTGTTTACGTTATCTTCTTATTTTATAGCTTACACATTGTTTGTTTCTACATACATGCTTGTTTTTACTAACACTTTTTTTTCCTAACCACTTGTTTGTGTTTGCCTTGGTCTTTACTATGAACATTTCCCTTCCCCTACGGGAATAGTTTTAGTTCACGCGATCGGTCCTATTTTGGGGATGAATTCTCCTATCCATGATATTGCGTGCACCCCCAAAGAGGGGGGCATCTAATTAACTAAAATATGAAAATTAAGATTTTATATTCTAAGTTAATCTAAGCAGGTACAAAGATTAAGTAAATGTTATCTCTCAAAAGTACACCTTGGTTTAGAGATGAAAATAGGGGTTCTAAGCTTACTTTGAATCTCTCACATTCGTAGATACAATGGAAACACCTCAGGTCTATGGGTATACCTATTGTTGAGGCGAGTCTCTAGTATCGAGACTAGTTCCTTTTTATGTATCCTAAACTATTTTTTTAGGGTTTTGAGGGTAAAAGATGACTATGACTTAAATTTGAAATGGGTGAGACACCAAACTTGTTGAGGGATTTGACTGAATATATACATGATAAAATTGAGAATGAATTTTGGATGCACAATCTAATGGTTTTCAGCAGAATATTAAGGTAAAACACTTTATGTATTAAGGGATAAATCACAACACAACAAGATAACATGCACACTATGATTATGTAGGAATTAAGATTTTGCGGCAAGGTAAGATGATTAGTCGGGAATTAAAATTTAGGCACCTTTACGATCCACTTGGAAAGGTAGAAATTAGTTCTCATTCAGGGTAAAACTTGCGAAAAATTGCTTCAACACTCCTATGTCAAAAAAATGATTAGGTAAGATGATGATCCACTTGCGAGAAAAAGCGGCAGAATTTAGGTAAGATGATTAGGTAAGATGATGATCCACTTGCAATGATAATTTTAGGCACCTTTGCAATTCTGTCCCCTTGGATGCACATGCAGAAATTAATCTTCGTGTTATCTCTCAAAAGTGCACCCTGGTTTAGAGATGACAACAGGGTTCTAATCTTGCTTTGAATATCTCACTTTCGTAGATATAATGGAAAAACCTCGTGCTGTGGGTATATCTATTGTTGAGGTGAGTTTCTTTTGTATGTACCTGTTTTTTTTTTGGGTTTTGAGGGTAAAAGATGACTGTAACTAAAATTGAAAAGGGTGATACACTAAACTTGTTGAGGGCTTTGACTAAGTATATGCACAATAAAATTGAGAATGAATTTTGGATGCACGAACCAATGGTTTTCAGTAGAATATTAAGGAAAAACACTTTATGTATTGAGGGATAAATCACAACAACACAATAAGATAAACATGCACACTAATACTATGCAAAAATTATAAGATTTACAGCAAGGTAAGATGATTAATTAGGGAATTGGAATTAAAAATAATTATTAGAGATATACACACCACTACAAATAATTAGAAAGGTAGAAATCCATTCTCATTCAAGGGAAAAGCTGGCGAAAAATTCTTCAACATGTTGGTATCCAAATTGATTTTCCTTCAAAGTCCGAGCAACATCACAGGTTTATCAAGAATCTTATAGACGATAGATCCTGGTGAGTCATTTTTTAGCCAGGGATGGGATCTAACTAGCCCTTAGTCACTCAAATGTGGAGAAATGGATAACACCCTCAAGAGGATTTGATCTATCCTCACTATTTTAGGTTGTGCCTTTCAACCAAGGTAAGAGAACCATTTTGTAGCTTCTTGTTTATGGAGGATATTGTGATATCATTCCTAATGAAGTTGTTAAGGAGACCTTGAAGAAAATATGATCAATGCAAAAAAATCTAACTCTCACGAGTTGTCACTCTAGATAGTGGAGATATTCTCTAGACAAGGTTTAGGCTACTAAAGACATTTGGAATCTTGATTGTTTCTGCATGTTTTGGTAGTAAAATTTATGCATTTGTATACACACATGACAAACAGGGGTAGTATGGGTAGGATTAGTTGTTTTTAAATAAATTTTGGTAGGAGGTGAGGAAAAATGAACTTGATTTGCCAAATCTTTAAGAACTCTTACAAAATGGAAAGTCTGGACAACAAAATACTTCAGAATAGCTAAAATGTTCCTTTAACCAGAATATGTACTCAAATGGAGGCCCATATTTGCACTTTTTCACACAATCTATGAGATTTTAACATGAAGGCTCGAGTTAGAAGACTCAATAAAGCATCAAGATCTAAGATCAATCACACCTGAGGTACACCCAGAGGCTTACAAACAATCTCTATCAACAAATGAAAGAAAAGTGATTTTGAACCATTTATTTCACTCCCGGATGAAAAGATCTTCCGAGAAATGAGATTACAAATACCACTAAACCTGTCATAACGATTGAGACTGTGTGATTAATAACAATTTTGATACAAGATTGCAACGGGAAAAGAAAAAAACTATTTGTAGACATTCGGGAATGAAACAAACACATTTTCTCAAGACCAACCTAGAATAACTCGAGTTTGATTAAATTTATCACTAGGGAAAGTTTCTAGAACAATCTTAAAGCTTGTCAATGGTGTACACTTTCAACCACCTTGACACGATTAGACTTAATACAAAATAGATATATAGGCTTCTTAAACGGCATCTCAAGAGACATGCTTTGTCAAATTTACCTCTTAGGAATTTTCTTTGACCTCTAACACTCCAACTCATGAAGACTCACACTTCTAGGTGTGTTTCAAGTAAAAATGGGGGAAAATCAGATTCAAACTCAAAGTTGTTGTTGATCTTTACTTTAATTTGGGCCGTCCACATAGAAGATTCAATATTAAATATAGGCTCAGGGTTTCCTTTCACCTTTTATAACCTTTTGTAAAAATGGAAAAAAATTCCATTTTTCTCCTCACCTCCACCCTTGGGAAATGAGCCTAACACGTGTCCTAAGGGGGTCCCATTGGAACTGTAGCCAAATTCTACCATTTCACCTTCTTTTTGGAAAAGGGAAAAGTTTCCAAGTTTTCCCCATGACTGCGCCCTTTGGAAATGAGCGACACGTGTCCCAACGTGGGTCTCAATGAAACCGTGCATCCTTTTTCACTTTTAACCCTTTTCTCCCAAAAGGATAATTTTCCAAATTTCCCCTAGGAATCTGCACCTCTGCCATTGACTGGATAAATTTTTTACTTTTCCCTTATTGGGCTTACGAGACCATTTTGAGATTTTAATCCTTTTTATGACAAGAGGCAAAAAATCCAATTTTCCTCCGATGGTCCACTTCCCCACTCCTTTGACTTTTCAACCTTGACCTTTCCTTTGTCGGGCTTGCGGACCATTTTGAGATTCTAATCCTTTTGATGACAAGAGGCAAAAATCCAATTTTCCTCCAATGGTTTGCTTCCCCACCCTTTTGACTTTTCAAACTACCATGTGTCACAATGGTGCATCTTGAGATGATCCCCAAAAGTTGAGACTTTGAACGAGTGCGGGCTCGCCACGTGTCGTTATGGTGCGACTTCAAAACCTTAAGGTTTCCGAAATATTAGGCAAGCGCACGCTTCCATTTTAGAATTTTACTCCATTCTAGAATTTTACTCCATTCTACCAAAGGGAAAAACATCCAACTTACCTCTGAAGGACCACATCCACGCCACTAGATTTTCCATGTATCCTCCTGCAGGGTCAAAGTGAGACTTTTTCCTTGCCTCTTAAATTTGCTCCAATTAGAGCCTAGTGGAGTGCAGGGGTGGGTTCAAACCTTTTTCCAAAGTATCCAAAAAGAACAAGTTCAAAAACAGACCCGTTCTACCCCCATCCAATTAGAATAAACCATGTAAGCACCAAAAGAACCAATTAGAATTGAGCGGAGCCACGGGACCAAATTTGCCTTTTGCCAAAAATCAAAAAGTGATAAGTTAAAGCATTTTCCCACCATCCCCTGACCAACCAAAAGAATCCACATGACCACCAAACACCGAGGAATAATTTTGACAGGAAAAAGACACCCATTAGACTAGCGAGAATAAAGAAAATCACCATTCACGCCTGAATCCGATTCTTTGCTAAGGATGAAAATTTCTCTTGAAACAAAAAACAAGTGAATTATGGTTTTGGGCATCTTTCCGACCATGGATTGGGATTTTCAAAGGCATACAAATATGGATTAACCCTTCTCGATTTTCCATGGTCGAGAAAAAATATGAAAAATGACAAAGCCCGTTGATTTTGAATAAATTAGGGCAAAAACATGGTAGATTCGAGAGACTTCTTTCGAGGAGGGGCATGAAAATTGATTTTGCAAACAACTCAAGACATTTCAAATGGAAGTAAAGGATATTGAACAACCTCATGGAGAGATAAAACATTTCACAACATGCGGATTAGAGGAAAATAATCGTAAATGGGGCGAGACAAATCTGAGCACCAACATCCGCTCCGACTCGGGGATGGGCACTCCTTGCAAGTGCCACAAGAACAAAGGTAAACCAAGTGCCAAAATATCCATTGGGCACGGGATTCATCTTGCGGAGTAGGGAAATAAAGCCATCATCCAAAACAAATAGAGAAACCAACAAAAATAGGTCACCGAGGACCAAAGCGAGCGAAAACACAAAAGATAGGAAACAAACAACAAACTATACACTGTACAAATGATGTTTACCCTGATTTTGGGAATCAATCCAAGAAATTCTTCAAATTCCTTCCATTAACATACAATTCAAGTAATTCTCCATCTAAATCCTTTAAGAAGAAGGTATGTTCACCAATCTTGATATCAATGGAGTAAGGGCCCATCCATAATGAGTCAAATTTGCCATGCTTGCCCTTATTTTCATGTCTGTTATCCCATAACAACACAAGATCCCCAAAATTGAAAGCTTTGGGAGTGACCTTCTTATTAAATAGCTTCTTTATCTTTTCTTTGAAATTTACATGCCTGCGTGGGATGCCCTCCTTTCTTCATCAAGTTCAACAATTTGGTTAATGCGAGCATTATAAGGACTCACTTCTTGTTCCTCCGGTTGTTCAATGAGGCGATATGAGGATAATTACATATGCAGGGGTAGCAAGGCCTGAGTTCCATACACCAACTCAAATGGAATCTTTCCAGTGGCTCTTTTAATAGTGATTCTATTAGCCCAAACAACAAACTTGAACTGTTTCACCCCATTTTCTCTTGTTTAGTTCCAAGGTTCTTACGATAATATTCAGTGGGTTTTGATTATTGGACTCAACTTGTCCATTTCCTTAGGGATTGTAATTAGATTCATATGTCAAGTTGATCCCATATTCTTTACACATTTCCATCAAAGGTTTAACTCTAAAGCTCATGGCATTGTTAGCAAAAATCTTGGTGACACACCCCAAACTTGCAGATGATGTGGTTCAAAATAAAATCTATGACAATTTGGTGTGTTGCTCTTTTGGTGGGGATTACCTCCACCCACTTGGTGAAGTAATCAATGGCTATAAGAATCCACTTATGGCCAGCACTTGAAGGTTCTGAAATCTCACCAATGAAATCCATTCCCCATTGCTTTAATGGAGCTTTAATTGATAGATGCTATAAATGAAGGGAGCCTAAAGCTTTTAGTATTCTAGAGAAGCACTTGACAACTCTCACATATTCTAACCAATAAGGTTGTATCCTTGAAAATATTTAGCCACCAATAACCAGCCCTTAGGATCTTGTGTGTTGTGACTCTTGCAAAAAAATGCCCCCCACAAACTCCTCCATGGAGATCAATAATTATCTTGGGGGCTTCTTCTTGATAATGCACCTTAAGAGGACTCCTCTCGGATTCTTCCAAGCTAACCCATAATAAGTAATGACATATTTCTAAGAAGTCAACTTAAGGGCTCTTTTCGTGTTCTTACCTAAATATTCGGGGTAGTTCGGATGTCCGAGATAAAAATTACATCTTTGTACCACTTAGAACTCATCAATTTTTCAAAAACATCTATCCTACCTTCTTCCACCTCATTTACCTCAATATTTTTCAATTTTCTCTCATCCATAAGCTTAGCCAAGCCCAAAAATCTCACCGGATTCGTGGTTTGGATGTCCATGTCATATTCTTGCAACTTGTTCACCCAACTTGCACCTTTTGCTTGAGACTTCCATCTCGATAAGATGTCTTTCACCATTGTGTGGGGAACATAAAAACAATATTAGAACTCAAAATGTAAGGCCTGAAAACCTTTGTTGCTTTTACTAAGGAAAGTGATTGCTTCTCCATAATAGTCTACTTTAACTTAGCCCCCTGTAATGCCTTACTGAAAAAGGAAATTGGCCTTTCAACCCCCTCATCATCCTTCTACAACAAGACATAAGCAAATGTTTTTATTTGAAGCAAAGGAAAATAGTTGAAAGGGCTTCTTATAATCTGGAGCTGCTAGAACAGGTGCATGATTTAGTGCCTCTTTAATCCCATTGAAATCTTGGATGGAAACCTCCTCAAATTTGATGGCCTGGTCCTTTTTTAGCATGGAAGTGATTGGAATTGTCAACTTAGCAAATTTTGATATGAATCTCCCGATGAAGTTTATTTGCCCAAAAAAAGACTAAATCCCTTTCTTGGTCCTTGGAATTGGGACTTTGTTGATGGTTGTACGATATAAAAGTGACAGTGTGAGCCTAAAAATCATCAAGCAACCTTTCTCCATACCTAACCTCGTGAGGTCGTGATGTTTGGAGGCTCCATAAATGTCGAGCTCTATCAAGATCGTATCATTGGTTGTTAGATTCAAGGAAAGTGACACTGTGGGTGTTTCGTATATATTTTCGTATAAGGTCATGAAAGTGGTATCAATCGGTGTAATGAATCTACAGGAAACTATGGATGGTTTTCTGTTCTAACCTAGAAAGTATTGGTTTGATTGGTTTCACATTCAACACTAGAAAGTTGTATGATGATATCCAGTGGGAGCGGTGAGGATTTGAATACTAGTGTACGTAAACCAGTGTCAATGTTTAATTGGTTTGTAGTCCTTTTGGGTTATGGGACCTGGGGATCACAACCATGAACTCATTGTTGTTGTGGACCTTTTATGGTCATGGAAAGAATCAATCCTCTCTTCCACCTATCTAGTAGTCGTAATATTTTTTAGCTTCTCTGTTTAGTATCGGGAGTAGTGTGATCTTCTAGAAATACCTAATGGGTGTCCTAGCAACTTGTATGTGTAGGCCTGTATCTATGTCAGTGAGAAGGTCTCCTACATTTGGCTGCAAAACTAATGGATCACAACCAAAATTTTGTTCTCGTTTGGGTTCTTGTATGGTCATGTGGACATCCTATCAAGGCAATCTATAGCTAGGTTTATTTGACCATAATTCGTATGCTTTTTCGTATTCAATTTTCAACACTCTTAATTACTCACTAATTACTTGTGGGTTTCCAGTTGTTTGGAAGACTTGAATCCTAAGACCTTGAATACTATATATATATATATAAAGCTCATTTAACTATTCATTTACGCGTATTGATTTGGTGATTTTTGAGCTCTAAGATCCATGGTAACCATTTTCGATGAGAGTACAGTAAAAATGTTCATTGTGAGATCGTGATCATGCCTCCGAGAGTATGAGATCGACCCAAAGTCTCAAGTTAGTTTTTCTCAATTTATCATTTTTGAACCTAAAATGTAGAAATGTTGAAATCTTTGTCTTGGGGGATCATTTTCAAAAATGTTAGTGTTAAATGAGTCTCTAGGGGGGTGCCCATAGGGTAGGTTTTTATTTTGCTTTAGGGGCATTTGCCGATTCAACATAGGACCACCGCCCTACATAGTGTGGTAGTCATGGGACCGCCTCCATGGTAAGGCAATGGTCATAGAACCACCACCTCAAAAGGCAGCAGTCACGGAACCGCCACTTTGCATAGGGTGGCGAGTTCTAAACAAAAAGTAAAAAAGGATGCATAATTTGAATGTTTTTACATTTTTGATATTTTTATATGTTTTTGATGAGTTTTCTAGTTGGATTATGTTACTAACTTGCTCTTTTTCTCTGTTTTGGGTGGATGCAGAAGGAGGAGTATATACGGTGGAGTAGAGAGAGGGAGTGTGATTGGCTCCCAGTAGTGTTGGATATGCTAACCCGCTGACAGTGTGAGATACTTTGCAAAGGACCGATATATTAAGGATTTCATAGTTTCCTCATGTTGCTCCTACCAGTCACATATAGTGTGATGTATTCTCATATTGGGATGCAGACTAGAATGCCTTCCGGCTACCAGTGTTAGGGGTGAGTGGACTATCACCCTGGAGGATGTTTATCATATACTTGGGGTTCCGATTCTTGGGAGGTAGTTGTCTCTTAAGACAGCAGGATCTAGGTCCCAGATGGTGAAGTGGGCTACATATATGGGAGATTTTATTGTCTCCATTGGTTTGAAGAAGGGGATGAATGTCTGGTCTATTGCTACTACTCATATCCCCACCATCCGTAAGGCCATTATGGGTATCCTGGCCTCACGGTTGATTGGGGATAAGGGAGGTGATACTCTACTATACTTCTGGTCTCCCGTGATTACACAGATTGAGGCTCATGGCTATATTTACACTTGGGGAGAAGACATTCTTGGGACCACCTACCATGATTTATATAGGGTGGTCAGATTACAAGGGCGATCATTCAGTCACCCTACTCTAGTTATGAGTTGGGTGTATGAGTGTATCATTCCCTATGGGAGGGGTATACTAGCAGAGGATCCGGGGTTGTCAGGGTAGTGAGGTGGATGGGGATGACAGTGCTCAAGATGCCACACCAACCAGTGGCTTCACTGACTACTACAGACATGGAGGCCACTCCGTATCAGGCCATGGCAGGACTATGGGGAGAGGAGACACATACATTGATTTCCTATTCTACTATAGGTCAGCTAGTAGACAGGATAGGGAGGTTGGAGACCCACCCATTTGATCAAGTCCCTCAGTAGTTTGGCCTCCCTACATTGATATGCTTCGTCCCAGACTAGGCCAGAGTACAAGTCTATTCGTGACGCTTGGGAGGTCTTAGAGGAGGCCAAGGTTGGACCGTGGTTACTCTTGGAGTTCCTATTGCAGTTAGGTAGGTGGTTCGTGCTTGAGGGGCAACCAGTGCTCCTTGAGAACCCTTACTTCTAATCGGGGCCACTCCTACTCATAGTGGAGAGGGAGATGAGCCCATTGATGTGGACTCAGACTCCGAGGAGTTTACTGGAGAGGAGACTGAGGAGGAGATGGTGGGAGAGGGGATTGGAGGTGAGGCTAGGTGGGACATACAAGGATAGTGATTTTGAGTGGCATGACACTCAGGATATCTTGAGGGTGGAGAGGGCAGAGGTGAGTGCAGAGCAGGAGACCTTGGTCTCAGAGAGATTGCCTCACTAGGGAACTGAGGGAGATGATGAGTCCATGGGGGCGTCATTTCTTTCCAGTTTTGGGAGGCACCGCATTCGAAAGCAACATCAATTACGGGCATAAATCCTAGAGATCCCACCTGGATGCCTAGAGATCTGAGTGAGTTACTACTCTTCTCTCGATCTTGTTAGCTAGAGATGTTAGTTGATATTTTTGTTTTTTTACTTTTTTATTTCGTTTTTGGTAATTTTCTAACTTGTTATCTCCCTTTTTATTTACAGAGAATCATTAAGGGATGGTAGGATTTGATTCTCCGAGTGTGTATGGATACCCTGTTGCTCCCCTCAGAGAGCACTCGGGATGAGATCACCGAGGATATGGGAGACTTCATAGGCAGCGAGACATAATGATGCATTTGCCCCTATCTGGAAGGTGGAAAAGTTAGTGACCTCCATTCGTACATTTAAGCCACTGGATACAAGACTACGAGTGCACCTGATGAGGTAGAGCCGTTCTCATAGTGAGACCACAGTGAGTCGCCATGGTCATGAGCACTCCCATCATTCGGTACATTCAGAGTGCCATTGTAGTAAGAGTCCTAGAGACATGGTCGTGCACCCTTCGAGGGATCCCACAGGGATTGAGAGGCCATTTGCTCTTTTTGTAGTGATTTTTTTGGATGTTTATATGAGTTGTGTTGATAAATTTTTTTGCTTATGAAAAAATGGGCAAATTGAAACTTTGTTATGATGGATAGCATTGGTGAAGTATACCTAAGCTAGGGAGATCACATCAGATTATGTCGTTATTGCTGATTTATTTTTTAAAAATTACATGAAATCAGTAACTATGTGTGTTTACAACACGTAATAGATCACATAGTCTACAATTTCATGACCATCCTTAAAAAAGAACACGATCCCTAAAGGACAAATGTGTTTTCTTGATGAGGACATCCAATTGTAGAGTAGGTGAAGTATAAAGTTTTGGAACAACAAACATAAGTGCAGATCACAAAAATCGAGTTCATTACTTGAATGTTACAATTTCCATTCAATGTTCTTTCCTTCATGATTAAGACATTCAATTCGTTCTTTGAGTTGTTTAGTTCATTATACAATCCATACGAGAAAGAAAAATGCGAAAGAGATATACAACTCATTTACAGAATTCAATGCTTTATTCACAAGGAGAGTTGAATTTTTCCCACACAAGCCGTGGGATGTAACTGAAAAGTAAAATACAGCTCCTGAAAAAGAAAGATACACATGCATGAAAGAGAAAGTAGAGTATGATGGTTAACACATCATTGCCTTGTATATTTTTCGTTGTGCAAAGGATCTCCTCAGTAACTCCTTTCATCCTCAAGGCAAGATACCTAAAAAGTAAAAATATGAAATCATCAATAAAGAGCTCAGGGTTAATCCATATTCCTACACTATCCTACTTCGTGCATATGAATCTTCCCCTAAGCAGGAGATGTATTCTACTTGAAGGACAAATTACATGCATGCTTTATTCTCTCAGAAAGAAGAAAGTAAAGAAAGAAGAAAACATGGACATAAGAGAGGCCAAAAGCCTAAATATTTGTAAATTATTTTCCTAAGTGTGCAAGTACAGTTACTGACCAAAAGAGATAAATAAATAAGTCATAAGTACATGCTAAGAAGAAGGAAGAGTGTAACTCAAAGTTCAACAAACATTTTACAAATGGAAGAGGTTAGAGCTCAAAAGAGAGAATGGAAGATAGAAGTACATTTTTCAGTTTGCAAAGAAGAGGGAGAATCAGATTTCACAAGCTGAAGCTACAAGTAAAAAAAGGGATTACAACTGAAACAAGATGAGAGAGAAGATTCTAGGAAAATTTTGACAGGATTCACCTTATAAAATCAACATTTTAGATTTTTCAGCATACATATTAGAGCTGTAATGAAAGGAAATATAATATATAATGCAGAAAAGAATTCTTTATAACTTAAATAGTTGAAGGGAATTGAAATTCCAAAATAATCTTACAAATTTTAACTTTTCTAAGTTGCGGTTTTCAAATAAAGCAAGTATCAAGTCCACAGAATGCTATAGTATTAGAGCTTCAGAGGAAAAAGACAGATTATGAAGCTCATCACAGTCACCAGAGTATTCAAATAAATGCAATTTCCTTCTACAAGCCAGATGTAACAACAAATACCAAACCATAGTGTTCCAACAGAAATGGGAATTGTATTTAACATTTCAAAGCTATAAGTATCAAGGATTCAAGTAAACATTATGAGTATGTTATAGCTATCATCTTTAGAATTAAATAATGTAATAAAATGTTTAAGTATTGGAATTTCTAAGACCAGAAGACAGATTATACTTAGCTCCTAAAAATGCCCAAACATATGGCTCAAGCAGGGAATCAAAACCACAACTCAAATGACAAGGTGAGCCTACCAGTTTTCTCAGAATCAAGGTCTAAAATAGAGAAGATCAAAAGGTTGCTTCACAGAATAAGGAAGACTTATGAGTTTTAAAAATATAATCCCATCTGCTTTGAAGTGAACAAAACTCAACAATTACAAGAAGCAACTCTCAGTCAAGAACAAAGTGGTATTCCTAATAATGGATAGAATTTCAAAGAAAACCCAAAAGTACGAGCAACCCAAAAATAGAGATAGAAGAACATGCAGGTTTCAAACTCACGGTCAAGTTTTGTTCCAATTTTTTGACATTAACCAAGAATAGAATGAATCTAAGTGCAAAACGATTTGAAATCAGGGAAGAGTACAGTTTCTAGTTTTAATCACAAAACCCATTAATGGGTATATAGAAATCGAGTAAAATAAAAGAACTCATCATTTATAATCAAACAAATGATACTTTCAAGCAACTCGAATGATGAAACAAGAAATCCATATGCTCATGAGAAGTTTTGAACTTAGGAGTCAAGAAGAAGAACCCAAAGAGATTTATACTTGAAATCCCAAAAGGAACTGCAAAATACCAAAAATGCAAAGAAAAATGAGTATCAGTTTTGGAATTTGAAATGATAAAGACCAATTAACAGTGAAAACTTAGGAAATCAAGAATCTTACCATCCTTGTCAAATAGTGATGCCAGTTACAAAACCGAGCTCAGTAGAGGTCGACATGGCAACCATTCTTTAATAAATCCAAATTAACAGATCACGAAAGGGACATAAATGGTGTCCACAAACCTCACTAAGTTCCAAAACTCAGAAAACACATTCACATTCGGGAACCGAGCTCGAGGGTTACCCTAAAAAATGACGAGCATCATCCAAATTCACTCAGAAAGTTCTAATAGAGAAAAAGACTGAATATATAAGATGCGCAAAGATACAGAAACTAGACAAACCTCAAAAAATTGAGCTCAAAGTTCATAAGAAAGACGTGGCCATGACCACAATGCTTCACCTTGAAAGCTCGGGACCAAGAAATCAAAGACACCACAAAATATACAGATGCTCAAAGGCTAAGAAGGCCAAAAATGGACTAATCCGAGCTTCAAAAGCTTCAACAATGGCATCAATGAAAATTTGTCGGGCTTCACCCCATGGCAAAAATCCAAAATGAAGTGATCATTAGGGTCAAGTGATCTTTACCACTCAAACTTGAGATATGAGTTAAATGAAACTCAACCACAGTTAGATAATCAAAAATAGAGAAGGAAAAGTACCAAGATCAATGCTCAAGGATCGATCCCCAAGTTCTCAAACAATCATGGTTAGATGCCATTACTACGCAAAACTCCAAGTCACAAACCCTAACCATGAGTCAAAGATTAACGACCTAAGATTGAATGGATAAAGATCAACGATTGGAAACCAATCAACAAAGTTCAACGCAAATCACCATGGTCACATTAATAGCTACCACATTAAATTCTAGGTCGGAAAACCTAACTAAGGGTCAGAAACATCAACAACCACAAATCAAAAGTACAGAGATCAACGGCTTGAATCAAGGCACCAACTTTCAAAGAAAACCACTAGGGTTAAATTTAACTCAACCCGAGTTAGATGCCACCGAAAAAGCATATGGAGGGGTGAGTCATCGTCATGAGGGGGCCAGCCCCATGTTTAAAACCAAAATCATTGCATAATTGAATTTTAAAAGTCTAACCATAGTCTATGTCCCAAATGATCAAAGGGGGCCGACAACCATGCATATCCACAATGATCACCAAAAAGGTAAAGTATAACCTTATTCCAATCAAATGCAAAAGGGGGGCCGATAGCTATATAATACCATGATAATAAAAAGTGGGGTGGCATACCTTATAATATGCCTAAGTCCACAAAGGTGGCCGAATGTAACATGGTGCCCCTTTTAAAACAAAGTGCCCCTTGTATTATTTCAAAACACAATAATTTGCTAAGTCCACAAGAGTGGCCAAACCCAATGAAGGCAAAAGTTCACAACCACAAGTGACCCCTGCTGATGGTGATAGATTATACATGAATTGGAATGCACTTTTCCATGTGATCACTAGAAAATAGAATAAGTGTCAACATCAGAGACAAAGGTGGTCACAATCAGGAATAATGTTTGGATGAATTATTTTCTAAAATATTGCAATTATTGTAATTATTTTGTTCACTCAGAGGTAATTAATTTTGTTATATACTTCACAAGAAGACAAAACATAAAAGAGATAGAGTTGCATGTCATGAAGAGAGACTTGCCTAGTAAGTACAATTTTATTTTTGGCAAAATTATTCACCCAAATTTATTAAAAATAGAATAGTTAACTTCAAATGACTAGATGTAATCAAAGGTTTTAATGCCTCTTGTACTAGTTTTTATTATTTTATCCTTTAATTTATTATTAAATAAAGGATAAAATTAAGATGCATGGGCGATTACAAGTCTAGGCTATTTTTAGGAAGGGGTGAAATTTATTTTGCTATATATTATGTGCCTTTGCAAAGCACAGGGACATTCTTGACTAGAGGACTTTTTGATATATGAGTATTGAAGCAAATTTTTCTAGTTTTTCCCTCTGAGTGTGAAGTGTTTTATGCCTTTCCAAGTTATTTTGCAGTCTTGTGTATGTTACATTAATCTTGTGAATACAAATTCCCTGATCAACCACCTTACCCTGCTGCAAATTTTAGTCCTTTCTGCTTAATTTTTAATGTGCATGTTAACTTATTAGTACTATTGTGATCCTCCCTCAGTACAATCAAGTGTTTTTCCCTTAGATATTCTACAGTAGAAAACTATTGGTTCGTGCATCAAAATCCTTCACAGATCAGTTATGCATATACTCAGTCAAATCCCTCACACAAATTTGGTGTATCACCTTAGTTTTAATCATTTTTACAGTCATATTTTACTCTCAAACTCCCATAAAGTAGTTTAGGATACACCAATAAGGAACCAGCCTTGATACCGAGACTCACCTCAAAAATAGGTATACCCACAGACCTGAGGTGTTTCCATTGTATCTACAAAAGAGAGAGATCATTTGTGCAAGCTTAGAAAACTTGTAGCCATCTCTCTACAGGGTGCACTTTCAAGAGATAATAGTTTTTGGCATCCCTGTGGGACAACAAATCATATCTGCATGCGAGTTTCAGACCTATAGTAGATCTACAACAAATTTACAACAAATTAAAAGTCACTTTCAGGAGCAAACTGCAGCTAATTTATTCTAAAGATTTTATGATCTTTTGGTGACTCCGTAAAGCTGAATTTAGACTAGTATTGCAGCATGTTCCATGCCTAAAGTGACTACAAGATCATCGGTAAGAGGAATTCCTTCTGATTTTGTTTCTTTACCTTTGAATTCTACTAGAAGGAGAAGAGTTGGTAATACTTTGCCTTATAATAGACCTAGTTTTGGTAACCCTCCTAATATTCCTTCACCATGTGTCAATTTTTCTATCAATATCCTAGTTTTTCCAATGGCCCTTCAACCACCTAGGAATTTTGTGCCCTTTACTAATGGCAGCCCATTAGTAATTCCAGTTTATCATGATATTCCCAACACTACCATGAAAAGTTTTCCATCATTCACGGGTGAAAATCAGGTTACACCAGCTAAACATATCAAAGATGTTGCAGCCCTATGTGCAGTCCATAATATCACTCATGAAGACGTAGCTCTAAGACTTTTAGCTGCATCTTTTAAAGGGAAAGCCTTGTAATGGTATAGAAACCTAGAAATTGGAAGCATAGGAACTTGGGATATTTTAGGTGAAAAATTGCTGAAACAGTTCTAAGATAATTTAGATCATTTATCTCTCATTGAACAATTATCTACTATTAAAAGAGCTCCCAATGAATTTATGTCTAGTTTCAATATCCATTTTGCTAGAACTTGGGAGAGAATTCCAACAAGTGGCAAGCCTCAAGCCGATCATGTTTTCCTTTATTATCTCAGAGCATTAAACAATGATATCTCAACTATGATTCAGTCAATGGGTGGAGAGACACTCCCAGTAGCTTATGATATTGCTATCCAAGCTGAAAATAGTCTTATTCAAGATGGAAAATTGGTGCTAAGACCATGAATTCCTTTTTTGGTAGATTTAGTGCCTATTCCTCAACCTATTACAATCATAGAGCCCATTGTTGTAGCTCCATCAAATGATGTATTCAAAGCTTTACAGACTATGGGAAATAAGTTGACTTCAATTGAGAACAAAATTGCATTACCTAGCAGACCCTACCAGGCTCCTTATCATCCCTACCAATAGAATCAACAAAACAGTAGCCCTACCAACAAAATCAAAATTATAGGCAGCCTTACTAGCAAAGGTAGTTTGACCCAAAGGCTCCTAGTTCTTCTAATGCTTTAGTTCTAGTTAATATGGCTACAGAGGAGTGGTGTCAACCTTGCAATCAACCTCATTCAGCTGTAACTTTCCCAAATGCTTTTCTGAATCTAAATCTTGTTGCACAACCTCAATCTAAAACATTTTTATGCCTCAAATGGAGGGTGGGCAGCAAGAAACTCATGTTCAGAAAGCACCTGAACAAAATTTAGTCAATTTTAATGAGGAGGATTTCATTGTAGTCACTACTAGGGCTCAAGGGAGGGCTGTTGAAAATCAAAAGCAACAAAATAGGCCTATCCTACCTACTGTCACTAACAAGACAACATCTATAGCTCCAAAGTCAACTAACAACCCTGTTGTTCCTCAAAAATCAGCAAGTGTCCCAGTTGATAAAAGTCATCAAAGACAGCTACAACCTAATCCAAGAAGACTATTTATACCTCAGATATCCAAGGCAGCTGAAGTAGAATCAGTTTTTGCTAAGGCCTACTCTAAGATAGTTGATTTTGTCTCTAAGATAGTTGCTTCTTTTAACATTGTTGATGTAATGAAAAAGCATAATGTTAACATCTCAATGTGGGACACTCTAAGTATTCCTGGACAACAAGATTTACTTTCTCATGAACTAGCTAAGTTGCATATTTCT
This sequence comes from Taxus wallichiana var. yunnanensis, assembly GCA_018340775.1. NCBI lineage: Eukaryota > Viridiplantae > Streptophyta > Pinopsida > Cupressales > Taxaceae > Taxus > Taxus wallichiana. The sequence goes on from CM031237.1 coordinate 341,450,789, forward strand.
TCAAATATAGTAGAAAAGGAAGTTCAGAAAACAAACATGGTCCTTGGAATGTTTGAGCAAGACCGTATTAAAGAAGTTAAGTGGATGGTTCAAAAAGTTTTGAATGCTCATGACATTAAGAAACCACCACCATTTTATTTATCACTGATTATTAGAGAACATTTAGTTCATAATTGCATGGTGGACAGTGGCGCAAGTAGCACAGTTATGCCAAAAGTGATTGCAGAAAAAATTAGGCTTGCAGTATGAGCCTACAAAAAGGATTGTCTTACAACTTAATGGAACTGCAACTAATACGGTTGGTATAATAAAAATTTAGAGGTAATGTTACATGCTTGCCCAAATTTTTCTATTCTGCAAGATGTTACTATTGTGGATCTACCTCCATACTTTTCCTTGTGCTTATCTAGAGATTTCACAATGAAAATAGGGAGTTATCTCTATTTGGATTGGTCCTTCTTATTATTTACTACATGTTATGGTACTAAGGTTACTATCAATTTAGAACCATTGGCTAGATTCCATATTGAGCCTCATTCTCTAAACACAATAGTTAATTAGTCAACTTTAGAGCAATCTGATTTTGATGATATAGCTTAGGTTTCAACATTAAATGGTGTCTCTAACCTGTTTATGGACAAAAAGATAGTTGAAGAACATGCCCGTGATCCTTTTAAAGAAGTTTAATAACATCTTTTAGGTGTGTATTATATGCATGAAGAAAATACACTACTTCCCTTGCTATCTAAAAAAACAGAAAAATTCAACGAAGGGATTTGGAAGCTTCATTTTTATGGAGCTAAGAACAAGAAAGGACAGGGAACAAGTTTGATTCTCACTTACCCGAAAAAAACGAAATTTTTTTCTCATCTTTGAGTCTCCAATTTACATGCACTTGTAATGTAGCTGAATACGAAGCATTAATTCATGGCTTACTTTGGGCCAAAAAGAAAGGTATCAACACATTACAAATCTTTGGTGATTTTGAGTTGGTTATCAATCAAGTAAAAACTTCAATGTTTATAAAAATCCACTAATGAAGTCTTACAAACATAGTGTTTCAGACTTAATGGAATATTTCAACGCCATTAATATTCAATCTATTCCTAGAGCTAAAAACAAGCATGTAGATAGACTTACAGCAGTTGGTGCTAGTTTCGAAGTGCTGGAACAAATGGAAAATAGCAAAATTCAGCCTCATATTAAGCTAATTGTCAAGCCTTCTATACCTGATAACGAATCAAATTGGCAAGTTTTTGAAAGTGATGATCAAATATGCAGGTTTTTGCAGCAAGAAGTTAAATTCTCTACAGTAAATCAAGATAAGTTACAACATTTATACGGTGATCAGATTGTCCAACTAAAGACAAATAAATTGCCTCAAGGTCTTGTCACTTTGGAAGACATCTTCAGTACTGATGATCAGTTAAGAAAAGATAAAACTAAGTTGTCAACACATGTTGATAACTATGAAGAGATTTCAATTGATGAAGGGAAAAATTTACTTCTTGGAAAGGTATGTTCCTTAACCAAAAAGCAGTCATTTATTAATCTTTGCAAAGAGTTTAAGGATGTCTTTTCTTGGAAATACCAAGACCTAAAAGGGTTTGATCCTAGTTTAGCACAACATACTATCGAATTACATCCAAATGCTAAGCTCTGTAAGATAGAAACAGAGGCCTAGAATCCAAAAATAGAACCTCTGATGAGGAAAGAATTATCTAAATTGATTGAATCAGGTATTATCTTTCCAGTTAAGCATTTAATATGGGTAGTCAATCTTGTTCCTGTTAGGAAGAAGAATGGTGAAATCAGACTATGTGTAGATTTCAGATATCTTAATAAAGTTTCATTACAAGATCATTACCCACTTCCGAATATGGATCATATTTTGAGAACATTCTCGGGATCGATAGAATATCTCTTCTAGATGGTTACAATGGATATAATTAGATTTTAGTCCGAGAAGAAGATAGATACAAAACAACTTTTACCACTAAGTAGGGTATCTATGCTTACAAAAGAATGCATTTTGGTCTTTCAAATGCCGGTGCAATGTTTCAACGTGTAATGGACATGGCTTTTCACAACTTATTAAATAAATGCATCCTTGTCTATTTAGATGATGTGACTATATTTTCAAAAGATTCTGAAGAACATCTAATGCATTTAAGGTAGACTTTTCAACTATGCAGGTAGTTTGGAATATCTTTGAATCCCAAGAAGTCGATCTTTTCAGTACATCAAGGTAAATTACTCAGCCATATTATTTCTAAGCAAGGTTTAGCAATTGATCCTTTTAGAATCAAAGCTATATCATAGCTATCATTACCTCATCATAAGAAGGCATTGCAAAGTTTTCTTAGAAAAATCAACTTTGTTAGAAGATTTGTTCTAGATTTCGCAACATTGGTTAAACCATTAACAGCTATGTTAAAGAAAGAGAAAAATTTCTCTTGGACCAATGAAGGAAGGGAAGGTTTTGAAGCAATAAAATCAGCTATCTCTCAGGCTCCTACTCTTGAAAACCAAAATTTCAATAAAGATTTTACAATGTATGAACTTGTAGGAGCTGAAACAATCTCAGCTATTTTGACTCAAGTTAATGATGAAAATATTGAGCAGCCAATTTCTTTCTTTGGATAGAGTTTACATGATTACGAAACAAGGTACACATTTCTTGAAAAACAAGTACTTTCAGTAGTCAGAGGACTAAATAATTTTAAGTACATGCTTTCAAACAATACAATTCATGTTCTTGTCTCTCATCCAAGTGTGAAAGCTTTCCTTTTAAATAAAGAATTAAATGAGAAAAGAGTATGCTACATAACAAAAGTTATGGAATATGATTTTGATATTTGGGTTACTAAGACAATTCGAGGTAAAGTTTTATGTGAGAATTTAATTGCTGATATGGAAAAATAACAAGCTACGGAACCTGAAGATTCAGAACAACATGCTGAAATTGTGTATCAGCAATCAAATAGTATGGTCCAACCAAAAATCAGCAACCTGAACTTGCTCAAGAGATCCAAGAATCAAGGTGGATGACTGATTTGGTTAACTACTTATAGCATGGCACCTATCCGGAAGGTATGGATAAGAATAAATGAAGATATTTCAGATTACAAGCTATTCCTTATCTTTTCATTGATGGTGTGTTGTTCAAAAGGGATATAAATGGGATCTTTCTACGATGTGTTGATTATGATAAAATTCAAAAATATTATCATAATTCCATGAAGGACCTACAGGAGGTCACTTCTCAGCACGTACTACAACTTTAAAAATTATGAAAGCAGGTTACTATTGGCCTAGCATATTCAAAGACTATTTTGAATGGATTAGAAAGTGTAAGAAATGTGCTTTCTTTGTTGGAAAAGAACGTCTTGCTTCGTTGCCTTTGCATCCTATTTCAGCTTATCAACCTTTTATGCAAAGGGGGTCTTAATTTTATTGGCATGATAAAACCACCTTCTTCGCAAGGACACAAGTGGATCTTAACTGCTACAGATTATTTTACATGATGGATTGAAGCAATAGCCTTGAAAGATGCTAATGAAACTTCGATACTATCCTTTTATGAAGGAATAGTTTACATATTTGGTGTTCCAACAACTATCATATCAGATAATGCTTTAGTATTCCTTAGTGCAAAGGTAACAGATTGGGCTATCAAACATGGAATGTATCTAAGTTCTTCATCTAATTATTACCCACAAGGTAATGGCTTAGTTGAAAGTACTAACAAGAATTTATTAAGAATCATGAGAAGAACACTCAAAGATAATCAAAGATCTTGGCATCTGATGTTGAATTCCGCACTTTGGGCTAACAGAGTGACTCCTAAAAGATCAGTTGGCAATTCACAATACAAACTTGTGTATGGAAAAGAAGCAAGAATGCCTATTTTAGTTGAGCTACCCACATTACATTTGCTGCATCAAATGGAGCAAATGGAGCTGCTTGAGAATGAACCATTGCAGGTTTTATGCAGAGTTAATGGAAGTACAAGAGCTAGAGAGAAAGCTCATTTAAATATGGAAAAGAATTAGAAATAAATCAAGAAGACTTTTGACAAGAAATCCAAATTCAGAGTCTTCAATGAAGGAGATATTGTGTTAAAGTGGGATGTTGACCGTGCAAAGCCAAGAAGACACTCAAAGTTTCACAAACTCGAGTGGTCCTTAAATGATTTCAGCTTAAGGAACACAATGCTTTTCAGCTTTTCAAAGTTGAATAGAGAGGAACTTCCCATTCCCGTGAATGGTATGTTTCTCAAACACCGTTATTGAAAATCTTACGTGATTGATAGAGTAGGATTTCCTTTGAATAAGTACCTACATTTGCATCATTTTTCAATTCAATAAACGCATTCGTGCACGTGATCTGATTTACCAGATCCTTTCCCAGCTTTAGTTTTGTTTTGGAAAGGTTGGACTTTTCAAAAAGGCAAATTGTTGTTACATGTTTGGACTCCATGCCCAATGGACAAGAGCAAGGCACTGGTATATAAGCTAGTAGGCAACTTTCTCAGATCGCTAGAAATGTTGACAATTTTTGCACTTATGCAAAAATGGGCAACTCAAAAATTTGTTACGATGGATAGCATTGGTGAAGTATACCTAAGCTAGGGGAGATCACATCAGATTATGTCATGGCTGCTAATTTATTTTTAAAAGATTACATGAAATCTGTAACTATGTGTGCTATTAAAAAATGTAACAGATCACATAGTCTACAATTTCATGACCATCCTCAGCAAAAGAACACAAGCCCCAAGGACATTTGTGTTGTCTTGATGAGGACATCCAATTGAATAGTAGGTGAAGTGTAAAATTTTGGAACAACAAACATAAGTGTAGATCATAGAAAATTAGAGCTCATTACTGAATGTTACAAGTTCTATTTAATGCTCTTTCCTTCATGATTAAGACATTAAATTATGTTACTGATTTGTTTAGTACATTATACAATCCATACAAAAAGCAGAAATGCAAAAAGAGATATACAACTCATTTATAGAATTAAATGCTTTATTCACAAGGAGAGTCAAATGTTTCCCACACAAGCCGTGGGATGTAACTGAAAAGTAAAATACAACTACTGAAAAGAAAGATACACATGCATGAAAGAGAAAGCAAAGGAGTATGAGGGTTAACCCATCATTGCCTTGTATATTCTTCATTGTGCAGAGCATCTCCTTGCCAGCTCCTTTCATCCTCAAGGCATGGTACCTGAAAAGAAAAAATAAGGAAATCATCAATAAAGAGCTTAGGGTTAATCCATATTCCTACACTATCCTACTTCGTGCATATGAATCTTCCCCTAAGTAGGAGATGTATTCTACTTGAAGGACAAACTGCATGCATGCTTTATTCTCTCAGAAAGAAGAAAGTAAAAGAAAGAAGAAAACATGGACATAAGAGAGGCCAAAAATCCTAAATATTTCCTAACTATTTTCCTAAGTGTGTAGGTACAGGTTGCAGCCAAAGAAAGAGAAATAAATAAGTCATAAGTACATGCTAAGAAGAAGGAAGAGTGCAACTCAAAGTTTAGCAAACATTTTGCAAATGGAAGAGGTTAGAGCTCAGAAGAGAGAATGGAAGATAGAAGTACATTTTTCAGTTTGCAAAGAAGAGGGAGAATCAGATTTCACAAGCTGAAGCTAAAAGTAAAAAAAAGGGATTATAGCTGAAACAAGATGAGAGAGAAGATTCTAGGAAAATTTTGACAGGGTTCACCTTATAAAATCAACATTTCAGATTTTTCAACATACATATCAGAGAATTAATGAAAGGAAATACAATATATAATGCAGAAAAGAATTCTTTATAACTTAAACAACTGAAGGGAATTGAAATTCCAAGATAATATTACAAATTTCAGTGTTTCTAAGTTGCGGTTTTCAAATAAAGCAAGTTTCAAGTCCACAGAATGCTACAATATTAGAGATTCAAAGGAAAAAGACAGATTATAAAGCTCATCACAGTCACCAGAGTATTCAAATAACTACAATTTCGTTCTCTACAAGCCGATGTAACAAAAGAAAACCAATAAACAATGTTCCAACAGAAATGGGAATTGTATTTAACATTTCAAAGTATGAAGGATTCAAGTAAACATTATGAGTATGTTATAGCTATCATCTTTAGAATTAAATAATGTAATAAAATGTTTAAGTATTGGAGTTTCTAAGACCAGAAGACAGTTATACTCAGCTCCTAAAATTCCCAAACATATGGCTCAAGTAGGGAATCAAAACCACAACTCAAAATGACAAGGCCGAGCCTACCAGTTTTCTCAGAATCAAGGTCTAAAACAGAGAAGATCAAAAGGTTGCTTCACAAAATAAGGAAGACTTATGAGTTTTAATAAAAATACAATCCCATCTTCTTTGAAGTGAACAAAACTCAACAATTACAAGAAGCAACTCTCAGTCAAGAACAAAGTGGTATTCCTAATAATGGATAGAATTTCAAAGAAAACCCAAAAGCATGAGCAACCTAGAAATAGAGATAGAAGAACATGCAGGTTTCAAACTCACGGTCAAGTTTTGTTCCAATTTTTTGACATCAACCAAGAATAGAATGAATCTAAGTGCAAAATGATTCAAAATTAAGGAAGAGTACAGTTTATGGTTTTAATCACAAAACCCATTAATGGGTATCAAGAAATCAGAGTAACAGACAAAGAACTCACCATTTATAATCGAACAATTGAAACTTTCAAGCAACTGAATGATGAGACAAGAAATCCATATGCCCATGAGAATTTTCAAACTCGGGAGTCAAGCAGAAGAACCCAGAACGAGTTTTCAACTTGAAATCCCCAAAGGAACCATGAAATCCCAAAAATGCAAAGAAAAATGAGTATCATTTTTGGAAGTTGAAATGATAAAGACCAATTAATAGTGAAAACTCAGGAAATCAAGAAGCTTACCATCCTCATCAAATAGTGATGCCAGTTACATAGAACCGAGCTCAGTAGAGGTCGACATGGTGGCCATTCTTTCATAAAGCCAAATTAACAGAGCTTGAAAGGGACAGAAATGGTGTCCACAAACCTCACTGAGTTCCAAAACTCTAGAAAACACATTCACAGTTAGGAACCGAGCTCGAGGGTTACCCTAAAATAACGAGCATCATCCAAATTTACTCAGAAAGTTCTAATAGAGAAAAATACTGAATATATAAGATGCATGAAGATACAGAAACTAGACAAACCTCAAAAACCGAGCTCAAGTTCATAAGAAATACATGACCATCACAAAAATGCTTCACCTTGAAAGCTCGGGACCAAAAATCAAGGACACTACAAAATATATAGATGCTCGAAGGCTAAGAAGGCCGAAAAATGGACTGATCTGAGCTTCAAAAGCTTCAACAATGGCATCAATGAAAATTTTCCAGGGCTTCACCCCCATGACAAAAATCCAAAATGAAGTGATCATTAGGGTCAAGTGATCTTTACCACTCAAACTCGAGATATGAGTTAAATGAAACTCAACCACAGTCAGATAATCAAAGGTAGAGAAGGAAAAGTACCAAGATCAATGCTCAGGGATCGATCCCCAAGTTCGAAGCAAACCATCATGGTTAGATGCCATTACTATGCCAAACTCCAGGTCACAAACCCTAACCACGAGTCAAAGATCGACGACCTGAGATTCAATGGATCAGAGATCAATGATTGGAAACCGATCAATAGAGTTCAACGCAAATCACCATGGTCACATTAATAACTACCACATTAAATGCTAGGTTGGAAAACCTAATCGAGGGTTAGAAACATCAACAACCACGACTCAAAAGTACAAAGATCAACGACTTGAATCAAGGCACCAACTTTCAAAGAAAACCACCAAGGTTAAAGTTAACTCAACTTGAGTTAGATGCCACCGACAAAGGATATGGAGGGGTGAGTCATTGTCATCGTGGGCTAGCCCCATTTTAAAACCAAAATCATTGCATAATTGAATTTTAAAGTCTAACCATAGTCTATGTTCCAAATGATCAAAGGGGCCAAATGAACCATGCATATCCACAATGATCACCAAAAAGGTAAAGTATAACCTTATTCCAATCAAATGCAAAAGGGGGCCGATAGCTATATAATACCATGATAATAAAAAGTGGGGTGGCATACCTTATAATATGCCTAAGTCCACAAAGGTGGCCGAATGTAACATGGTGCCCCTTGTATTATTTCAAAACACAATAATTTGCTAAGTCCACAAGAGTGGCCAAACCCAACGAAGGCAAAAGTTCACAACCACAAGTGGCCCCCACTGATGGTGATAGATTGTACATGAATTGGAATGCATTTTTCCATGTGATCACTAGAAAACAGAATAAGTGTCAACATCAGAGACAAAGGTGGTCCCAATCAGGATTAATGTTTGGATGAATTATTTTGTAAAATATTGCAATTATTGTAATTATTTTGTTCACTCAGAGGAATTAATTTTTTTGCATGCTTCACAAGAAGACAAAACAGAGAAGAGACAGAGTTGCATGTCATGAAGAGAGACTTGCCTAGCAAGCAATTTTATTTTTGGCAAAATTATTCACCCAGCTTTATTAAAAATAGAACAGTCAACTTCAGTTGACTAGATGTAATCAAAGGCTATTAATGCCTCTTGTACTAGTTTGTATTATTTTATCCTTTTATTTATTATTAAATAAAGGATAAAATTAGGATGCATGGGCGAGTACAAGCCTTAGGCTATTTTTAGGAAGGGGGTGAAATTTATTTTGCTATATATTGTCTACATTTGCAAAGCACAAGGAAATTCTAGAGGACTTTTGGATATATGATTCTTGAAGAAAATTTTGCAGCTTTGTCCTCCGAGTGTGAAGTGTTTTCTGCCTTTCCAAGTTTATTTTGCGATCTTGTGTATGTTATATTAATCTTGTGAATAAAATTCCCGATCAACCACCTTACCCTATTACAAATTTCAGTCCTTTACTGCTTAATTTTTAATGTGCATGTTAACTTATTAGTATCTTTGTGATCATCCCTTAAGTACTATCAAGTATTTTTCCCTTAGATATTATGTAGAAAAAATATTGGTCCGTGCATCAAAATCCTTCACGAGATCGTTCTGCATATACTTGGTCAAAGACCTCACACAAATTTGGTGTATCACCTTAGTTTTAATCATTTTACAGGTCATCTTTTACTCTCAAACTCCCGTAAAGTAGTTTAGGATACACCAATAAGAAACCACCTTGATACCGAGAGACTCACCTCGAAAATAGGTATACCCACAGTAGCTGAGGTGTTTCCATTGTATCTACGAAATAGAGAGATCATTTGTGCAAGATTAGAAAACTGCACCATCTCTCTATAGGGTGCACTTTTGAGAGATAAGTTGTTTTAGTATTTTTGGGCTCATTGAGCGTTTTGACCATGCCTAGTGCATGATGGCATTAGATATAAAACATGATTCTTATATATATATATATATATATATATATATATATATATATATATATATATATATATATCTTTTTGGATTTAGATCTTCTTTGTATCTAGAATTTTTTTGTGGTTTGTCTCTCATGTGTACACTAGATGCTTTAGAATTTCTGATTTTTATATGCTTTTCAGAATGTATGCAATGGATAATAAGTGATAACAAATGTTGAACAGAATGTTTCTCTTTTTTTTTTTTGTAATATTGATATGAGATGATGTAAACATATTGTAGTACTGAACTTTTGGCTTCTTTGGGCAATATTCATTGCTTCTTCTTGTTTTGGAAAAATGTGATGAATATGTAGTGATAATGAGATGAACTTGCCCCATTCCTAACTCCACACAACTAGTAAGATGCGAGGGCTCAACACCAAGAGCTAGAAAGGGTGAAAATTGTGTGAGTTTGATTGAATGGAAATGATGAGAGAAAGACAAAGTATTGATAGAAACCAAATTTAGACCTACGTACTTACCTTACTCAAACCTGCTACATAGCCTAGAATGCAACTTACTTTCCAGTTTATCTAGACTTAGATCCATAGATGGCAACTTGGTTGAAAAAATCTGGTTTTGAGGATTTGATCTCTTTGGAACTTGGATGCTTAATTTCACTTTTCACAATACACTTTGTTTTGAATTTTAAAACACTAAGATTCATTAATTTACATGAATGGACCCCCTATGCCCTGCCCCATGCTACTAGTAAGAAGTATGGGCTTATCACTGAAGGTAGGACATAGGCGAGTAAGGGAACTTCTTTCCTTTCCCAACCTCACACCACTAGTAAGAGATGTGGGCTCATCACCAAAGATTGGTAGGGCAAAGAAGTGTGTAAAATAAAATATTTTGTATGTTTAGTATTTTTTTAATTCAATTTGACTTTGACATTTGTGATCTATAATTTTGAAGTATCCTTATTTCAAAGAGACGTAAGAGGGATAGATGTGACACCAAGAAGCTTCTAGAATAGACCGTAGGTAAGAACATCTTAACCTAGTAGAAGAAAATGAGTATGACCAAGTATGCAGGCCTTGGTATGGTTTTTGTCAAGATTTTGTCTATCGAATTGATGAGATGATTTCAAAATCTTTTGATGATATCATGAAAATTGAAGAGATATGATTTGAATACTTTTGCCAATATTTTCAGAAGCTTGTAATAAATTTCTTAAGAATAAGTTCCTTGACCACAACATTTACAAAATGAGTGAACAAAATGAATTAACTAAATGACTAATGCAATGTAGGCTAACATAGTATACAAATGGTGATGTTGATGACTTATGCATAAAATCATTTAAGATGTAAGGAATTAACAGTTTCATTAAATTCCTCACCTTCTAGTGTACACAAGAGATACACACCATTTCCATAGTCCTTCATGACTTGGTATGGGCCTAGCCACTTAGGCCGGAATTTCCTTCGCCTGATTTTCTTATCAATCCGGCTATCTAATCTTAGAACGAGATCACCTTCGTATATTTCTCGTTCGTAGAATTTCTTGTTATATTGCTGACACATTCAGTCGTGTAGGCTCTGTGCCTTTGCTCAGCATTTAACCTAGCCTCATCAAGGCTTTCTAATTGAGAGAGTTGTGCCTCTCTATAGGCTTCTTCTCCTAAGATCCCTTGTAATGAGATGTGGAGGCTAGGTATTTCAACTTCTATTGGTAGAACTACTTCAGCTCTGAATACCAACAAGAAAGGGGTTTCCCCTATTGGTGTTCTTATTGATGTTCTATAGGCCCATAAGGTGGGTATAGTTTTAAGTGCCAATCCCATTTGTTCTCCTTAACTGTTTTGAGGAGAATGGTTTTTAATGTTTTATTTATGGCCTCAACTTGTCCATTGGCTTGGGGGTAATAAAGAGAAGCCGTGTGATGGTTTATCTTGAATTTACTACATAGTTCATGGACTTCATCATTCTTGAAGGACGTTCCATTATCTGAGATAATGACTTGTGGGACACCATACCTACAAATGATTTGATTTAGAATAAACTTAGCAATTATAGAACCTGGTACGGTGGTGAGAGGCATGGCCTCTACCCATTTTGTAAAGTATTATGTGGCCGTGATTATGAAGTTATGGCCATCTGTTGATGAGGGAGAGAATTTCCCTATCAAGTCCAGGCCCCATGTGGAAAAGGGCCAAGGGGTTGCAATTGGTTGCAGAGCCTATGCCGGCATGTGAATCTCGTGGGAGAATTCTTGGCATTTGTGGCATTTACACACAAACTCTACTGCATCATGTTCTAGGGTGGGCCAGAAATAGCCCATCCGATGTATCTTATGAGCAGTGGCATGGCCGCCAAAGTGGCCTCCACATACCCCACTATGGGATTCGTAAATAATCCTTACAGATTCTTCCATGTCAACACATCTTAACAACATCCCATCGAAGGCTCTTGATAGAGAACCTATTCTAAGATGACGTATTTAGCAGTGATGATGCGTAACCGCCTTCTTTTTTTGGGATGTAGCCCCTTCTGGGTATGTGTGGTCCATGATGAAATTGATTATGTTGGTGTACCAAGGACATGTAGAGATAGGAGGCCTGGTTTTGATGAAATATACACACTCATCGGGGAAGTCTAGATCTACCAAATCACCTCCATTTAATGGGTTGTCAGCCAACCAGTCTGCAATGATTTTTCCCTTAACAGATTTTTGGTTTACAAATGTTAGCTCAAATTCACCCATTAAGGTTATGAAGCGTCCAACATTTTTAGACAAAGACCCTTACATGAGGAATGTCGTAAGTGATCTATCTTGACAATCACCCTTGTTTCTTGATTTAGCATGTAATGTCTTAAGCGTTTTGTTGCAAAGACTATGGAAAGACATTCTCTTTCTACCTGTGTGTAATGTGTCTCATAGTTGAGCAACGTCCGACTAATGAAGTAAACTGCATGTTCTCATTTATCATCATCTTCTTGAGCCAACATGTAGGCTAGTGAGACATCAGTAGCCCGTGAGTACAAGATCAAAGGATGATCTAGTCTAGGGGGCATTAGTGTGGGCAGAGACAATAAGAAGCATTTAACTGCTTCAAAGGCCTCGTTGCATTCATCGATCTAGTCAATGTTGTAATATTTATTTAATAAATTGTTAATTGGATGAACAAAAAAACTTAATTCTGAGATGAACCTTCGAATTGCACCAAGTTTCTAAAGAAGTGATCTGATACCAAACTCGTCTAATGGTGGAATCATTGCAAGAACAGCCTAGATTTTGGCGATTGACATCAATCCCTTGTGATGATATAATATAACTTAGAAGCTTACCTCCTGTTACACTGAATACACGTTTCTTTGGATTCAATGTGACATCAAATTTGATCAAGTGTGAGAGAATGATATGGAGCACTTCTGGGTGATCACAATGCTTTTTGGCCTTGGCTAGCAAGTCATCTACATAGGATTCCACAATCTTATGAATAAGATCATGGAATATATATGTCATTTCCCATTGGTATGTAGTGCCAACGATTCTTAAGACCGAACAACATGACGACATAATAGTAGGTTCCCCATGGAGTTATAAACATGGTCTTGGCTTGATCTTCTTCAGATATTTTGATCTGATTATATCCTGAGAACCCATCCATGAGGGACAATAGCTCAAATCCAGTTGTTGCATCAATGATAATGTCAATGGATGGTAATGGGAATTCATCCTTGGGACAGATTTGTTAATGTCCTAAAAGTCTATGCAAATGTGTATCTTCCCATTCTTTTTTAGAATAGGGACGATATTGGATACCCATTGTGAATAGTCGACTGGTTTGATGAACCCCACCTAGAGGAGTTTCATCACTTCCTCTTTCACCATGAGAGCCACTTTTGGCTTCATTGGTCTTGACTTTTTCTTGATTGGCTTTGCATCTAGTTTGGTGACAAGATTGTGTACTATGATATGTGGTGCAATTCTTGTCATTTATTTGTAACTAAATGCAAAAGCCTTTTGATGTTCTTTGAGGATCTGAGTATGTATTTCTATCTCCTCTAGAGTTAAAGAGGATCCCAACTTCAAAATATTTGGTTCTTCCTCTGTTCTAATATTTATGTCTATGGTTCCTTTGATTAAGGAGGCATTTCCTCCTCAAACTCAGGAGGGGCTGGGGGTAATTCCAAACTCCCTTCATTCTCCACCTCGTAGATTTCGAGATTCTCTTGTGGGGAGATTCTATCATGGGATTTCCAAAATAGGAAGAGGAGCATGGGATTAAAGAGAGATCAACTATGGAATGAGTGAGATGCAGCTCTGCAAAGGCATTTAGATATTCAAGGGTCACCTTTTCACTGTCAGAGTGACCTATAATGGTGGATTCATTCTCAACTTCCATATGTGTTGATATCAGGATTATTGGTATTTTATGAACCAAAGGTTCAACACATATTGATACCATGAAATCAGTATCAGCCAATTCATCACTTTGAGTGAATCGGGAAGCTAAGGTTGCCACAAAATTAGTGAGAAGGTTTTGTTCTCGCGGGATTGCTTCAATCGATATGAAGTCAAATCCTTTTGTCAGTTTTAGTACTGTCATTTTATAAAGTTGCAGGTGTTCAACCCTAGTCTCATATACCTCTGATAGTTGGTTTGTAACTAATTGGGAGTCTCCGAGTACTCTAATATTACTAATGTCCATCCTTTTGGCAATGATAAGGACAAGAAGGAGGGATTTGTATTCAGCCCTGTTGTTTGTGCACTTGAAGTTTAATTTAAGGGTGAAGGGTAAAACCTTTCCCTCGGGCGAAGTAAGGATCACACACCTTTGGCCGAAATGACATTTTGCCCCATCAAAGTGGAGAGTCCAATAATAATTTGGAAAAATGGAAGTTGGGACACCCTTAGTCTCTACTTCCCTTATCTCAGTTACTTCCACCATACAAACTTCATCCACAGGTATGGAACCAATTCCTAGGGTATGTCCTATACCCATAGAATCAAATGGTAGGAGAATAGGTAGATATTTCTCCAGTAATTCAATAATTTTTTTAGTGGTTCCTAGTGAAACTGTTTCTATAGTGATGGGCTCATCTTTGATTGTTGGGATGCCTTTGATTAAGTTTGTGACTTCTAGTTCTGTCATAGGCACCAACTTCGCTTCTAGGTTTGTATTGATTGGTTTGTTGAGCTGATTTGTTGGGAGCTCAAATTCAGAATGGACACCTGGTCTTTTCTTCAAATCTGCTAGGTGTATGTCGAAAGGTTTTGGGTCACCTTGTGCTACAAAGACCTTTCCTAAGTGTAGAAATATTACTTCTTGGAATAATGTGGAAGGGATTGCCTTCATGCGATGTATCCAAGGGTGACCAAGAATCATATTATAGTTGGTTTCTGATCTATAATATAAAATTTGGTGAGGATTGTTTTGGGTCCTAAAGTGACTGGTAGCACTATAGTCCCGATTGAAGTTTCCTTGAGGCTATCATAGCCCCTTAGCATGTTTCATGTCGAAGAACAGTTTGTTTCTCCATATCCTAGCTTTTGAAGGAAAGTGAAGGGGACTATGTTAACCACTGCCCCATCATTAATCATTGCACGCTTAACATAGTTATTGTAAACCCAAACCTGCAAATGTAAGGGTGGATTGCCTCTACGTAAGATTTCAGCATCCGTTGGCATTTTACTTATATCAAATATAAACTCAATATCACTATCTAGCTTCCCAAGAGGATAGACGTAAACATCTACATAGTTTACCTACATTTCAAGGGGGGTGATGTTGATGAGATGACTGAGACCTAATGCTTCTAAGAGAGCAGCTCTATGAGCGGGAGAGTTCTTCAACAAATCCAAAAAGGAAATGTGAGAGAAGGTCTTTGTTAAGTCATTAATCAAATCATAGGCGCCTACTAGTTTTACTTGGTGTTTGTTGAGTGTTGTCTAGTATTAGTGAATAAGTTGGGACTGGTTGAGAGGAGTAGTCCCGTGTTCTTGTTATAGTTTCTACTTGTAACTCGGTGTCTAATTCTACTAATCCAACTATCTTGGCTTGTGGTCGAGTTCCTAATTGGGGTGCGACCATTGGATTTGATGAAGTTGAAGCTTCATGATTGTTATTCCCTATTATGACACCTTTGTTCGCTCCACTTGGATCTAACCCGTTATTAGAACGATTTGGGAGAGGATCATTGAAAATCTTGAGAGGTGCATTTTGAGGAGAAACTCGACCCTTGGTAGGTATTTGATGTGGTTGGTATAGAATTTTCCAGAAACATATCTACAAAGAGTTGTCTTTGATCTTCTGGTAAACACTCCAAGAATTTATTGTAATCATGGCAAGTTCTAGTATCATGACCTCAAATTTTGTGAAAGCCGTAATATAAATTGGGATTATAATTCCATGGTCATTGGTTTAAATCTTGTTGTGGCCCAAAGTTTCGATTGGGCTGTTGATTGTTATAATTGTAATTTTGAGGCTACTACCTTTGGTTTTGGTTTTGATATCCATCTGGGCTTCGGGAAGGGCCTTGTGACTAGGTTTTTGAATTTTTGTTGTTGTTGCTATGGTTATGGCGGACGATTAAAATCCATCGTATTGATCGCTAGACTAAATTTGTTATTGTGTTGATTGTTAGTAGGTATCGGGTGTTCACAACATTTGGTATTTTGGCTTGATCAATGACTCCATCTGTTGTAACCCCACGGTTTTTGTTAAGGACCTTGGGTCCTTGATTGGTATTTCTGTGTTGGGATAGGTTGTAGTGTTTGGATTAGGAGTAATTAATATCCTGTCCATTCCATAAGTCTTACAGCTGATTTCTATTGTCACTTGATCTATTCAAAGAGCATTCTCAAGCACTTCATCATAAGTCCTTAGCAGAACTTACGGACTTCTTCCTTTATCTCTCTACTAAGAGAAAAAGGGAATAAATTATAGAGTTCCATATAATCCATGTTTGGAGCACTTGCTGAAGAGTAGAGGATCAGACGCCATCTTTAAATGAAATGGGTAGTAGATTCATTTTTCTCTTGTTTAATGTGTAAAAATTCCCTGATCCCCATTCTTAACAATTTTTTCATGTCAAAATCTTTGATGAATTTTGACACAAGTTGTTTGAACAAATGTATCAAGGCTTCAAGTATTCTATAATACCAATCAAGGGCAATACCTCCCAAGGTTTCATGGAAGAGTTTAGCAATAACCACATCCTGAGGGAGTAGTTCTCGAATGGTCATGACATAGGCCTTGATATGAGCATTTGGATATCCCTCTCCTTGAATTTAGGTAAATCGAGAAGAGGTATTGGAAGCATGATGCTTCAATAATGAAATATAAAGGCTCTTTTAAATATTATGAGTAAGTCCCTACCGCATAGGTTTCAACCATAGATGGTGCATGTTGAGGGAGTGGAGGTGGAACAGGTTGTTGATATGGCATAGCATATGTATTTGTAGGGGCATAAGGAAACCCCTGTGGTTGAGCGAACATCCTAGGAGAAGAGAACATATCTCCTTGTGGTGATTTTGAATAAATGTTTAAGTAGGGAGGAGCATTTCTCTGATATGGATTGTTTGGTACTAAACCGGGAGGTATCATATTTTCAACTGGAGCAATGTTTGAAAATGTGGTTCTAGTTGGTGTTTGTTGTGGATAGCTATAGGATTGTTGAGGAGGCATACCTAACATGCTTGTTCTGTAAGGAGGTCAACCTGGTAGGATGATACGGAGGGTTGGGAGTTCCTGCTTGCCCTAAATGTGAAGCTTTATTTGCTTGAGAAAGTTCTAGCCCTCTAACCCTTTCAACTAGAGCCAAGATGACTTCAATTGGTGATGATAGAGTATTCTATTGTGGTATCTGTTGCGGAAACTCTTGAGGTTGTTGAGGGGTATGGTACCCTACTATGAATTGATCATTACTCTACCAAGATTCACTAAGAGTATTCTCCATACGTGGATAAATGGGGGTGTTTTCTTGGAGTAGGGTGTCGTGTTGTGTTTGCATACTTCCTATAGGTGGATACATGTTTTGGAAGCATTGTTCGCTCCTAACATAGCATCCAAAAATGGGAGTGGATCTGACTTCCTACTTGATTTGTGATCTAAATAAAAACGAGGAGATGAAATGGATTTTCCAAGAAATTTCATATTGTTAGAGCCTGAGGGCTCCAATTGTGTTTGTGTGAGTTGGTATAGCTCCTCAATTCGAAATGAAGAACTAGAGCTAGTTCTTTGAGGAGGAGTTTGTGATGACAAGTAGTTGCTTGAGTAGTTGTTAGGCCATGCAGAAAGTGAGGGCAACTGTTGTCTACTTGTTTGACAAAAATATGTTTCAAGACCTGAGAGAGGTCTTCCATATGTGTCGTATCCCAACATATTCGGGGGGTATATAAATACCCGCATAATAATGGGAAAGAGCAAAGGTGGATGAAAGAAATGGAAATGAAAAAGGGGCAGCTATTCCTTTCATGTTAGGTTCACCAATTTTGTACGATAGAAAAGTGATAGGTGAGCATGAAAATCATAAAGTAGCCTTTCTCTGTACCTGACCTCCCAAGGTCATGCCAAGACAACTAGTGGAAATGAGATATATGTGGATATGGAAAAATTAGTCGGGTAATCCTATATCCTCGATACACAATAACGGGATATGTGAATCTAAAGCAAGGAAGGCTCTTCTAACTTGAACTAGTGTTATGGATCGGTTTAACACTATAATCGTTTGGAGGCTCCAATCAATGTCAAGCTTTGTCGAGATCCTATATGTTGGTTGTTGGATTCGTGGAAAGTGACCTATGGGTGCTTCGTATATATTTTTGGACAAGGTCATGAAAGTGGTATTGATAGGTGTAATGGATTTATAGGAAACTATGGACGGTTTTCTGGTCTGACCCAGAAAGTATTGGCTTGATCGGTTTCTACGTTCAACACAGAAAGTTGTGTGATGATATCCAGCGGGAGTGGTGAGGATCTGAATACTAGTGTACGTAAACTGGTGTCAATGTTTAATTGGTTTGTAGGCCCATTGGGTTGTGGGACCTGGGGATCACAACCGTGAACTCATGGTTATTGTGGACCTTTTATGGTCATGTAAAGAATCAATCCCATCTTCTAACTATCCAAGTAGTCATAAGTTTTTAGCTTCTATGTTTAGTATCAGGAGTTGTGTGATCTTCTCGAATACCTCTCGGTGTCCTAGCAACTTGTATGCGTAGGCCTGTATCTATGTCAGTGAGAAGGTCTCCTACATCTGGCTGCGGAACTAATGGATCACAACCAAAATTTTGTTCTCATTTGGGTTCTTGTATGGTCATGTAGACATCCTACCAAGGCAATCTATATCCGGGTTTATTTGGCCATAATTCATATGATTTTTCGTCTTCGATGTTTAACACTCTTAATTTCTCACTAATTACTTACGGGTTTCCAGTTGTTTGGAAGACTTGAATCCTAAGACCTTGATCTATATCTACTAATGTCATGCAGAGATTTAGTTGGGGTATCACTGGTTTGAATACGTAATCCCTAGGCTCTCTTGGTCCCGTAATAGTCATGCAAGAAATAACCAAACTTAATTGAATGAAGTAAACTAACTATGAAAATGAATCTACGCTATGCTTGTTCTTTTTGTATTTTCAGAGATATAAACTTGAATAATTTTAAAGAGCAACTAATCTAGTAAATTCAGATAACAAGTAACTAATCTAAGAATAAAGCTAAAACAAGCAAGGTAGCCAGATGTAGCTATTTTCCTATGCACTTGTGAGTTGATACAAATATAAATATCTAACTAATTTGATTGAAAGACCTCCAATATTACCTCAGAAGTGAGAAACAAATCATAGCTTCTCAGAAGCTATCATTCCCCACAACTTCCCCAGCAATATTGAAAGCAAGCTTTAACTAAAATGAAATGATTCACTACTCTATTTGATATATTGTAACTACAACTTTGACAAATCAAACCTGGAGTTTGCAGAACAGAGGAAAATCTAGTTGTAACGTAGCTTGTCCCCTCAGTGTGATTTCTTCATTCCTTTGTGTTCTCGTGAATCTAGAAAGGTGAGAATGTGACAGTGGTAGCAGGAGAAGATATTTGAACAGTGGTAGCTTGGAGGTAAACTAAACAAAATGTAGGTAGGAGAGAGATAGCGTAAGAGAACAGAGCTTGGCTATGTGATTCCTAGCAAGATTGTTGTAGGGATACGACAAAACACACCTAAAATTCTAGGACCTATTCTTCCTATGATGAAAAAAACTATAACTCTAAGCAGAACCAAGATTTGAATCAACTTAATCTAGAATTGATGTTGTATCATGCTAAGTCTGGTTGTTTGGAGAACAACAATGGAGAAAAATTAAACTAGAGAGATCAAGTGATCTCTAAACCAAAAATGAGGAGCCTTGAACTGAGAGGCTGAGAACTTACACTAAGTCTAGACCTATTGAGACTTCTTAAGGAACTTCCAAATACACTGAATAATAAAACATAGAGAGAGGGGCCATTTTCTTGTAAACAAGCTCAATATTTATAGCATTTCTACTCACTAGAAGGCAAGTCCAAATTGCCATGCTTTATCATTAAAAATGGAGCACTACTATTACAAAGTGGCTAGAAAATCTAAACAAAGTAGAAGCGATTAAGAGTTGCAAGTGAAACTTTATTTTTCACATTGTTGAGTGCACAAGAAAGTTCTGGAATAATTGTATATGACCACCGCCCTATATAGGGCATCGATTCTGAGGATCGCCGCCCTTTCCTGGGCAGCATTCACGGGACTGCCACCCAGGCGGGGAGGTGGTCCTATAACTTAAGGACCAAAATGCAAGAAAAAGGAGGCAGAGGTTCGAATGAAGCATGCAAAAGTTGGATAAGGCACTTTACGATGTAAATGTATACTCGGTGAGCTTTCTAGATTCCGAACACCTTACGAAGAGAGGTGAATCATCATTGAGGTTATCTCGTAACCTATTTTTGATAAGTACAAGTACATACAAAGTTTGTACGATAGAAAAGTGATAGGTGAGCATGAAAATCATCAAGCAGCCTTTCTCCATACCTAACCCTGCGGTCATGCCGAGATAGTCGGTGGAAATGAGATATATATGGATATGGAAAAATTAGTTAGGCAATCCTATATCCTCGATATGCAATAATGGGATCTATGAATCTAAAGCAAAGAAGGCTCTTCTAACTTAAACTGGTGTTATGGATCAGTTTAATACTATAACCATTCGGAGCCTCCAATCAATGTCAAGCTCTGTCGAGATCCTATCTATTGGTTATTGGATTCGTGGAAAGTGACCTGTGGGTGTTTCGTATATATTTCCGGACAAGGTAATGAAATTGGTATCGATAGGTGTAATGACTTTACAGGAAACTATGGATGGTTTTCTGGTCTGACCCAAAAATTATTGGTTTGATCATTTTCTACGTTCAACACAAAAAGTTGTGTGATGATATCTGGCAGAGTGGTGAGGATTTGAATACTAGTGTACATAAACCGATGTCAATGTTTAATTGGTTTGTAGGCCCATTGGGTTGTGGGACACCGGGGATCGAACCATGAACTCATTTTTGTTATGGACCTTTTATGGTTAATTTAAAGAATCAATCATGTCTTCTCACTATCTTGTAGTTGTAATATTTTTCAGCTTCTATGTTTAGTATCAGGAGTTGTGTGATCTTCTCGGAATACCTCACGGGTGTCCTAGAAACTTGTATGCATAGGCTTGTATCTATTTTAGTGAGAAGGTCTCTTGCATATGGCTGTGGAACAAATGAATCACAACCAAAAAAAAATTCTCGGTTGGGTTCTTGTATGGTCATGTGGACATCCTATCAAGGCAATCTATAGCTAGGTTGATTTGACGAGAATTTGTATGCTTTGTCGTCTTCGATGTTCAACACTCTTAATTGCTCACTAATTGCTTGTGGGTTTCTAGTTGTTTGGAAGACTTGAATCCTAAGACCTTAATCTATATATGCTAATGCCATGTAGATATTTAGCTAGGGTATCACTGGTTCGAATATGTAATCCTTGGGCTCTCTTGGTCCCGTAATAGTCATGCAAGAAATAACCAAACTTAATTGAATGAAGTAAACTAACTACGAAAATGAATCTATGCTATGCTTGTTATTTTTGTATTTTCAGAGATATAAACTTGAATAATTTTAAAGAGAAACTAATCTAGTAAATTTAGATAACAAGTAACTAATCTAAGAATAAAGCTAAAAAAAGCAAGGTAGCCAGTTGTAGTTATTTTCTTTTGCACTTGCGAATTGATGCAAATATAAATATCTAACTAATTTGATTGAAAGACCTCCAATCTTACCTCAGAAGTGAGAAAAAATCATAGCTTCTCAGAAGCTATCATTCCCCATAGCTTCCTAGCAATATTGAAAGAAAGATTTAAACGAAATGAAATGATTCACTACTCTATTTGATATATTCTAACTACAACTTTGACAAATCAAACCTAGAGTTTACATAATAGAGGAAAATCCAGTTGTAACGTAGCTTTTCCCCTCAATGTGATTTCTTTGTTCCTTCATGTTCTCATGAATCCATAAAGGTGAGAATGTGACAGCGGCAACAGGAGAAGATATAGTGGCAGCTTGGAGGTAAACCGAATGGAATGCAGGTAGGAGAGAGATAGCAAGAGAATTGAGCTTGGCTATGTGATTCCTAAAAAATATTATTGCAAGGATACGACAAGACACACCTAAAATTCTAGGACCTATTCTTCTTGTGATGAAACAAAACTATAACTCTAAGAAAAACCAAGATTCAAATCAACTTAATCTAGAACTGGTGTTGTATCATGCTAAGCTGGTTGTTTGGAGAACAAAAATGGAGCAAAATTAAACTAGAGAGATCAAGTGATCTCTAAACCAAAAATGAGGAGCCTTGAACTGAGAGGCTGAGAACTTACACTAAGTCTAAACCTGTTGAGACTTCTTAAGGAACTTCCAAATACAATGAATAATAAAACATAGAGAGAGGGGCCATTTGCTTATAAACAAGCTTAGTATTTATAGCATTCTTACTCACCAGAAGGCAAGTCCAAATTGCCATGCTTTATCATTAAAAATGGAGCACTACTATTACAAAGTGGCTGGAAACTCTAAACAAAGTAGAAGCGGCTGAGAGTTGCAAGTGCAACTTGATTTTTCACGTTGTTGAGTGTGCCAAAACGTTTTGGAAAAAGTGTACGGGACCACCACCTTGTGCAAGGCAGTGGTTATAGGACCGCCACCCTGTCTTGGGCGGTGGTCAGGGGACCGCCGCCAAGGTGGGGTGGTAGTCCTATAACTTAAGCACCAAAATTTAAGAAAAAGGAGGCAGAGGTTAGAATGAAGCATGCAAAAGTTGGATAAGGCATTTTAGGATGCAAATGTATACTCGATGAGCTTTCTGGATTCCAAACACCTTACAAAGAGATCTGAATCATCATTGGGGTTTTCCGTAACCTCTTTACAATAGCACATTACATACAATTTTGGGTACGTACAATGGCCTCTACCATTTCCTCGGATCAATCATCACCCCTTCTTGTGACACAATGTGACCAAGCAATTTTGCCTTCTGCACTCCAAAATGGCACTTCTTTGGATTGAGTGAAATTCCATATTCTCTACATCTTATCAACATCTTCTCCAAGTGCAGTAGGTGATCATTTCTCTTCTTGGAGAACACAGTTACATTATCTTGGTAGACAGTAGTAAAATCATTGATGTAACCATCAAAATCAACATCCATTGCTCTTTGAAAGGTGGCTCCAACATTCATCAAACCAAAGGGTATCCTGAAATATACATATGTCCCCCAAAGGGGTGGTAAAAGTTGTTTTAATTCATTCGATTCCTTCCCCACAAATTGGTTATAACCAAAGAAACCATCCAGGGTAGAAAGTAGCTCGAACAAGTCACTAGTTGCAGATGTTTTCCATGTTTGGTAAAGGATAATTATCTTTCATTGATGCTCATTTCAAGTTTCTAAAATCTACACATAGCCTAATGTCACCATTCATCTTTCTAATCGCACTAGGTTTTAACCAAAGAAGAATACCTTGTGGGTTGAATAATCACTCCATCTCTCCGTTTCTTTAGTTCCTCTTGCATATTAAGAGATTGGAGTGGGATGACTTGCCTCTATTTCTTATTGAATGGATTTGCATTAGAATCCAAGGGAATCTCATGTTTGAACAGTCCTCTCTCGTATGTTTATAGTTTAGAATATGTATAAGCCATGTAATCCACGATCACTGTTTTCGCAATTGGATGTAGGATTGCTTCTCCTCCTTCTGAGATTGTTACCTAACAAAATTTTCCTTTGCTTCTCATTCATGCCAAGGTCATGCTCCTTAAGATCCCTTGAGACTCGCCATGCATCTATTAATAATGTGATCAGCATTATCAAAATTGGACTCAAGAGCAAATAGCCCCCAGGGAATACTATTATTCTTTAGTTGGATGATGCCTTTTCCAAACAAGGTTTCTTTACCCTCTTCTATGCACACCATTGGCTCCCAATCAATATTTTGATCAGCAAACTCTCTTTTATTCTACGAAACCTTCTAACATGAGCATCATCATCAAAAACCTACCAATGCTTAATATTGTCAGTACGATGGCCTTGTTAACACCTCAACATCATATTCACAATATGGGGACACTCCACAATTGTCAAAACGAGGCCCCAACACTATAATTTTGTCTCGAAAAGTCATTGAACTTCCTATCATGATGTATAATGTTGAATGAATCAAACATCTTAATAACATCTTAAATCGCATGTTTGTATTGTTTCATTCGCCGATTCTTTATGGCATACAATTTTCGACTTGTCTTACTATTAATTCGAGTCTCTTTTGACAATGATGTCCTTGACACCATATTTCCAAGAAATTCTTAAACCCAAAAATAGTGCCTCATACTCAAAGAATGTCTAATGCACTCAAATTTGTGTTTGAAGGAAAAAACAAAATTTTCTTGACACGGAGAAAGCAGAACAACAACAACATCATTCCAAAACTTAGAGGAAGCTCCAACAAATAATATATTATAAGGAGATCCCATTTTTTCAAGGAATTTACATTCTTCAATATTGTGCTCCTTTCCATAAGAAAATCCTACAAAATTATTTGCATTAGCACTTGTGTATAATACCTCATAAGATGCATTGTTGGGATCCTCAATAAGGTGCAACATCTTCTTTTCCCCATAAAACTTGACAAGGCTGCCCTCAATTAGAATGGTAGCATAGTACATGTCCATTTGGACACTCCCACTAACACTAGCAGCCCATTTTCTAGATAACAACATACCCCACTTGGTCAAGGCAAATAACAATAACTACATCAAGCTTCAAATTCCTACCTAGATAGGTTGCAAGTTGTACCACCAGACCCTTCACACATCCCACCACTGGCACCTCTCTAGAATCCATAGCAGTACACTTCCCATATGTTGTTGTTACCTTGATGTCCAGCTCATTCATGACTTCAAGGGGCATAACATTGCATGATGCCCCTGAGTCAAACATGCAGTTGTGTAGCAATCTGTCTTTAATGATTAGAGTGGTGAAGAATGGATCCACATTTAGTTGAGAGTCTACTAAGGATGTCCCCAGATAAACCTCAGGTGGTTCATCTAGATCTTCTGATGTTGGTGGTGCTTCTGGTTCTTCAATGACTTGTGGGGTCTCCACAATGTTTATGTTTCTACCTAGGGTAGTCTTTTCCTCTTTTGGTCCAAAATACTCCAATGCCCTCTTCTTGTGCTGACTCAACAATTGGAACTAAGATCTTGATCTGACTCAAGACTTGGGCAATATCATAAGGGACAGACTTTGGCAAGGTGGTATTGGAAGGAAAGTTGAGACACTCACTAGGTGGTACTTCACACACCAATCCGGCACTATGATAATTCTTCACCGGGAACTCCTCGTGCTATGATTATTTACTAATGCACAGCCTTTAGTTTGGTGGATGTAATCTGGAAACAAAAAAACAACATAACACAAGAATACCATCGACTATGATAAGACAGAATGATGACAAATCTGAAATATCAAAATAAATTATAATATTAACATGAAACTGTTACAATCTCACCCATGAGGTACTTCAAGTGTTATTGACTTCACTTGACTTTCACCAAGACTATGGGAGAAACTTTACAATTACACCTCTTAATGGCTTCTTCAACACACCTTTAAACTGATGGCTTCCTTCGCACACTTCCTACAATATTTCTCACTACTTCCTTCTATGCTAAATGAGGGGGTAGCCTCTCTATTTATAGAACTTCCAGTGCTTATCCATCTTATCTCTAAGATAGGATAAGAAATCCACTCGACGAATCATATTCCATACCTTAACTCTTATTCTGTACATGTAAGCTTATCTTCTAAGATAAGATAAACTTTATCATTTTACATGGGTTCCACATTTTTAGACTTTTTACAAATAAAATACACAAAATATTTATGACCTCACTCCTTGTCCTTATTACCAATATAATATTTCTAATTCCTAATCATTTAGAACCTACTTCTCTAATTACCCAAACTTTGACATTTTAACATTACCGGACCACTTACGACAAATATTTACTTTTTACAACATTCCTATTGTACTTTAATCATTTACCGTACTCCACATTATTGGCGGCACCGCATCTTGACGGTGCCGTTATCTTCTATCGACGCTACTACTAATTATACTTAACAACATCCTATTCCTAATACATACATTAATGAAATAGAAGTTACTGGAGGAAAATTTTAGTATCGACATCTTCCCCTTCCTAGCTTCTACTCCGTCCTCGAGTAGACTATTCTAGTGCTTGGAAAATCTTCAACTTGTCATGGTTGACCCATTTTGTAATGGGAGTGCCATCCAATTCCTCCAATCAAGACGTACCATTTTCATGCACATAGCTATTTTGTAGGGGCCCATCCATTTTGGAAGAAATTTTTTCTGTCTTCTTTTTTTTGTATCTGGAATCATATACTAGAGCCAAGTCATTCACATGAAATGGAGACCACCGGATCTTTTGATCAAAGTATTCCTTCGCTTCATTTTCTTCTTATGGCTTGTATCCTTTGTTATTTCTCTCATTTCCTCTAGCAAATGAAGATGTACCAACCTTTCTTTTACTGAATCACTTTCATCCATCCTTTCATTTTACATAACTCTCACAGTGGGAATATCAAACTCAATAGGAAGAACTAGATCAATGCCATAGGCCAACTAAAATGGGGAGTATCATGTTATCGACTTTGACGTTGCCCTATATGCCCACAATGCTGCATGAATCCTTTTATCCCATTTATGTACCTACAAGGCTGCATCTTTTGCTAGAATTTGACACAACACAAAATTTGTTCGTTCCACCTGTCCATTTGTGCTTGGCTTGTATGTTGTTTCCTTCCTGTGCTTAATAGAAAACTTATTGACTAGGGCTTCTACCACCTCATTAATGAAGTGGCTTCCTTGATCTGTTACAATTTCTAATGGGCAACCAAATCTGGTGACAATGCGTTCATACATGAACCTTGCCACTTCATCCATGGAAGCTGTTTTCAATGGCCTAGCTTCAACCCACTTGGTTAAATAATGCGGGCAACTACAATATACTTATTTTGGCGTGATGTAGTTGGAAGTGGACCTCAATGTCTATTCCCCACTTTTCAAAGGGACCAAGGGGAAGAATAGGACATAATGGAGCTGATGAAGTCTTACGGTTACCATGTGTTTGAAAAATATCACATGTCTTACAATAATTATAACAATCTTTAAAAAGAGTGGGCCAGGTGATAACTCGCATCCAAGATCCTTCTTGCTGTAAGTTGTCAGAGAAGTGCCCTCCACATGTACCATTGTGGAATTCTTCTAGCAGCTTCCTTCCTAATGGGTTAGACTTATTTACAATATATTTTAGAGCACGATGATTCATTATAACTAGAAATTTTTGCCCTAGCAAGTAATTTCTAAACTTCTTTACAAAAAATGATAGCCAAAGCCTCTTTTTCGATTCTGATAATTTACCTCAAAGATCTTTGCTCATTTGTCTTCTCCCAAAGTAAATTGGATGTTCATTCCCA
Organism: Taxus wallichiana var. yunnanensis; assembly: GCA_018340775.1. NCBI lineage: Eukaryota > Viridiplantae > Streptophyta > Pinopsida > Cupressales > Taxaceae > Taxus > Taxus wallichiana. Next base: position 341,478,335 of record CM031237.1, read on the forward strand.
TTTTAATCCTTTTGGCTCAAAGTACTTCCTAGTGCTACATCTCGAGGCATCGTGTACACAATGAATGGCTTGCTCCAATCTGGATTCTTCAAAACAGTGAAGACACCAGGGCTTCCTTCAGTTGTCCAAAAGCTTCATGCGCCTTATTTCTGGTTCATAAGTAACATCCTTCTTCAAGAACTGGGTTAGTGGTCATGTGCAATCTTTGAGAAATTCTTGATGAACCTTCTATAGTAAGCCACATGGCCTAAAAATGATCTCAACTTACTTCTATTCATAGGAAATGGTAAATATTTGATTTTTGAAACTTTATCAGGATCAGTACTAATACCATCTCTGGATACAACATGCCCTAACAAAACGCCTTTAGAACATCCAAAGACACACTTTGTAGGGTTTAGTGAGGCTTGTGCTTCATCTAACCTTTGAAATGTTGTCTCCATCTGGTGCAGGTGGTCCAACTTGCTCCCATAGATGTAAAAATCATCCAAAAATACTCTGATGAAGGTCCCAATGTAGGGTTCAAACACCCTATTCATCAAACGCTGGGAATGTTGCTTTGGAGCATTACACAACCCAAAAGGCATAACTCTATAAGCAAATGTTCCCCAAGGAGTGGTGAACGTGGTCTTGGTGATCTTTCTCTCTGCTATACGAACTTGGTTGTAGCCGCTATATCCATCAAAGCAAAACTATAGCACTCTGGCCAGCCTAATTCATCCAAGATCTGATCTGAAAATGGAAGAGGGTAATGATCCTTCTTTGTTGCCTTATTGAGCTTCCTGTAATCAACACAAATGCGTAGCTTCCCATTCTTTTTTATTTAGATCACAATGGGAGAAACCCATTCGAATTCTCCACAAAGAAATATGAATCCTACATCAAGCAACTTATCTATTTCTTCTTTTACGAGTCCTTGGAGAAATTAGGATTCATTCTATATGGCATTTGCTTTATGGGCTTAGCACCATCTACCACTCAATACAATGTTCTACCCAACTTACTTGACAGAGCTCCTTGTAATCAAAAGTGAATAGGTATATGTACCTTCAAAGAGCCGGAGGTAGGATTCTTTCTCACTCTCCATCATAGCATCACCAATCTTTATTTGTTGGAGACGATCATCAACTTCTTCTTCGAGATAATTTTATGGGGTCATGAGTTGGTGTGATCGGAAGGATATCCATGACTGAAACATCCACCTTGCTTTCTTCATCTTCGGTGTCCACTTCACTCGGTACTAGAGTAATCGAGAGGATGTCCAATCATTAGTTTCATCACTTGAATCCACGTGTTCGCTTTATGATGTCGAGGATCACGTTTATCTTCACCCTCTTTCTATCACGTCCAAGTGTCATAAAACCTTCATTCCAAAGAGTTTCTCGCATGAACTCTCCTTAGCCATGGTCTTCCTAGCAGCATTGGGTACGTAATGCACCATTTTTCATCACCTAAAAGTCTACCACACATACCACACCCATAACAGAGATATTGCCACATTTGAAATTACACCTTCTAGTTTAGTTTTTCCTTTATTTAATGACCTTAACATAAGTGTTTAAGGTCGATCAATTTTTAAACCCAACATATTCATTACGACTTGGTCATTACATTAATCGCAGCACCTCCATCAACTAAGACATCATGAATTGAAATACCATTACATAATACCTCGCCTTATGGAGCATATGGATCTCCTCGCCTCCAAAACAGGGACCTCAACCTCCTTCCTTCTTCGAGCATTGATTCCACCTCGCAACTCCCGCCTCTTCTCGGAAGACATAGCCAAGAGTTGACCATATGTAATATTTGCAGCCTTTTGGACAAATCTTCCAAGATGGAGTATGGTCCTTGCCTGTGAAATCGTAAAAATCCCGCACACCCAACTTTCTTCTCTTATGTTTCTTACTAGTTTCTTCTTTCATCTTCTTAGGATCATTTCCATCTTGATTATATTTTTCTTTCTTTCTTTTTGTTATAAACACATCTACTTCATTATTTCTACTCTTATCTACTACATCAAAAGAATTCACAGTGCTTTTCCTTTATCATTATCTCCTTTACCGATGTAACTCTATCTGGACAATTATACTTATAAAGACCCTTTTATAACAACCATAACAAACAACTTCAGAAATATTTCTTTTTGGACCTCTATCTCCTCCCTGAGAACTAAATTCCTTTCCTTGAAGAAGATTAATAGTTAACTGACCCATCTTTTTTAGCAGATCTTCATACTCAGTAGATGTACTAGGAGAAATATTTGTGCTCACCGGGAGTGGTTGTGGATTCTAGACCAAAGGTGCTAGTGTAGGCTCTACTTTAGCAACAATTTCTTTGGGCTCCTCTTCCATGCTTTCTTCTTGCCTTCTTGCAATCTCCTTTGCTTGTTCAATGGTAGTTGGGTGGTCATACTTCACTCGTTGTCTGATCTTTGGCTTCATCCCAAGAATGAAGTGCTTACATAGGAGATTATCCACGCCATTCATCAACCCATCCGCTAATCCTTCCTTCCGGATCTGGGCATCGAGCTTCCTCCTTAGCTCTAGAACACGAGCATGATAATCCCTTATCTTCTCCTTCTCTCCTTGGGATAGCTTTGTGATCTCGATCATGAGATCTGCATATTTCATTGTTCACCAAATTCTTCAAGAAAACTTTTAGTTAATAAATCCCATGAATTTTTCACATTATCACCTAGTGTTTCAAACCACCTAAGTGCTGAACCATCCAAAAAGGTAGGAAAAAATTCAGTCCATTGTTCCCTTCTTATAAGGCCATTACAAATACAAGATCGTTTAAACTCTTGAATGAAAGAAGAAGCATCTTCATTAGATTGAGTTGAAAAAACAGGAATCTTTCCCATTTTCAAAAGTAACCACCGTGAAATACCAACCCACAAGTACAATCAACAAGACTTATGTGCACAAATAATTGGAATCACTATACTAGAAAGTGACTTTACACCTTTCTACAAATAAAATAGAAATGACCACGGTAAACTATGGTAAAACTTGACTTACATCGCAGAAAAATTGACTTTATTGTGGTAAACACTATTCACGGTAAAAAGTGAAAGTACTCACGGTAAATACTATTCACGATAAAAAGTGAAGTTATCAAGGTAAATACTATTCACAAAAAAAAAGTGACTTTATCATGCGTAAATACTATTCCAAAGAAAAATGACTTTACCATGGTAACTACTATTCATGGCAAAAATGACTTTACCATGGTAACTACTATGCACAATAAAAAAAAGGTTACCCTCTAATTGATTTTTGACTAAGTGGGAATATCTCTCCGTAAAATCCACTAACGAGGAATGGTCCCGCAACGGAACCAAAATGTCAACACCAATCCGGCACTATAATAATTCTTCACCGAGAACTCCTTGTCTATGATTATTTACTAATGCACATGCCTTTAGTTTGGTGGATGTAAGCTAGAAACAAAACAACAACATAACACAAGAATACCATCGACTATGATAAGACAGAATGATGACAAATCTGAAATACCAAAATAAATTATAATATTAACATGAAATCACATAATCTCACCCATGAGGTACTTCAAGTGTTATTGAATTCACTTGACTTTCACCAAGACTATGGGAGAAACTTTACAATTACACCTCTTAATGGCTTCTTCAACACACCTTTAAACTGATGGCTTCCTTCGCACACTTCCTACAATATTTCTCACTACTTCCTTCTATGCTAAATGAGGGGGGTAGCCTCTCTATTTATAGAACTTCCAGGCTTATCCATCTTATCTCTAAGATAGGATAAGAAATCCACTCTGACGAATCATATTCCATACCTTAACTCTTATATGTACATGTAAGCTTATCTTCTAAGATAAGATAAACCTTATCATTTTACATGGGTTCCACATTTTTAGACTTTTTACAAATAAAATACACAAAATATTTATGACCTCACTCCTTGTCCTTATTACCAATATAATATTTCTAATTCCTAATCATGTAGACCCTACTTCTCTAATTACCCAAACTTTGACATTTTAACATTACCGGACCACTTACGACAAATATTTACTTTTTACAACATTCCTATTGTACTTTGACTGTTACCGTACTCCACATTATTGGCGGCACCGTACTGACGGTGCTGTTATCTTCTATCAGATGCTACTACTAATTATACTTAACAACATCCTATTCCTAATACATACATTAGTGAAATAGAAATTACGAAGGAAAATTTTAGTGTCGACAGTACAAGACTTTTGACAGCTTAAGCATGAAGAGGGGTATGATTTTTTTTTGGAACTCTAGTGCTTTTGACAGATGTATGTTTCTTAGGGACATCCTTAGGAATGTTTGAAAGTAAGGGAGCTTTTGGATTGGTCCGAGGCCCCACCCCTTTGATAGCCTTACTTCTTGTGTTGTGTTTCTTTTCTTAAACCATGACATCACTCATCAACAACTACCTATCTTCCTCAAAGAGGATGCCTCCCTCATACTTCTTTAACATTAAAGACCTTAAATATTCAAAGTCATTATTGGGTAATTCAAAAGTTTATAAAATATCTACTTCTAAAGTATGAGAGGGAGGAAGAATAGGTACCCTATGAATGCAATCCCAAAAAGTGGCAGCAATCTGGGAACTTATCACCTCAGTTGAAGTTGCCCCTTGATGTGACTCGTGGAGCAGCCCATCATGCAAACATCATCATCATTATCATCATCAACTTCCTCTTCTTCTCAAGGAGTATGGGGCATGAAACATTTGTCACACCAATAAATGACATTTTTCTCCTCTACAATAAGAACTTTGGCGACAAAGGATCGGGCACCATTCTATTTTCCCCGCCTTGGGACCACTATTTCCAAATCCAATAGGTCCCTTTCCTCTGTCATTAGATATTTGGTGATTTGTGAACTTGTCTTGGCCTTGCTGCTTGTGTTGACCTTGTGAACTTTTCCCAATTCCTTTCTCAGCCTAGGCTAGTTTGTAGGAAATTTCTTTGACAGCCCCTGCCAAATTCTTCAACACTTCTTCCAATTAGTATCCTTACTTGTCTGGTGTTTTTTTGGGTTAACTACTTCACAAATCCCTCTTAGGAGGTTTTCTAATTTCCTTGATATTGTTTTCAATTTTCAAAGCCATAGTGAAGGCTTGCCTCAAATTAGTAGGGTTTTTGTCCCTCAAGTAGTAAGCAACCTTTTTATCAAATGCATCTGAATATTTGATCAAACATGATTCATCACATGGCCTTATCCTAACAGGAAATCTCCTCACGGTCTTATTAAAGCTTGTGTTGAAATAATGTACTTGACTCATTAGTATTATTTTTGATGTTTTCAAATTTTGTCAAAAGAAACCTAGGGTCATTTTATCACCATATTGCAATTTAAATGCATTTCTCATCTCTCGTCCAAGAATCAATGGAATTATCAGAAAATCTTTATACCGGTCCCCGACATCCTCTTCCAAAGTATGGATAAACAGCTTTCATATATACATCTTCATGCTCAACCTCAAAGTCTTCCATCATATTGATAAAAGCTTTAGATGTTGATCACCGCTTATAACATTATTTCCTTGGAGATCTCTCTCTCTCTCTCTCTCTCTCTCTCGTAGATACAATGGGGACACCTCAGTGTCCTGTGGGTATACCTATTTTGAGGGTGAAACTACGGGGTTAAAAGGCAGTTCCTTGTTGGTGTTCACTAGACTACTTTCTAGGAGTTTTAGGGTTAGGAAGTGACTAAAATGAAATAATTACTAAGGTGATACACCAAATTTGAATAAAGAACTTGACTTGAGTGGAATACACAAATGACTTGTGAAGAATTATTTATGTGCACGAACCAATTTTCTACTTTTCTAGAAATGTAAGGGAAAAAAACACTTAATTTATATTGAGGGAGAATCACAACAACACTAGTAAGCTAACATGCACGATAAAATTTAGCAGAAAATAGTAGATCTGCAGCAGGGTAAAGTGACTAATCAGGGAATATTGATTCACAAGATTAATACTAGCATACACAACAGAATAACTTGGAAAGGCAAGGAATAATTCACACTCAGAGGGCAAAACTAGTAGAAATTGCTTCAGTACTCATATCAAAAGTTCCTCCTAGAAAAATCTCTGAAAAAATCCCCCTTTTGTGCTTTGCAAGAGCACACAATATATAGCAAAATTTCACTCCTTCCTCAAAAATAGCCTCAAGGCTATACTCGCCCATGTATCCTAATTTTATCCTTTATTTAAATAAAGGAATAAAATAATACAAACTAAAGCATGTGATGAAAATAGGCATTATCAGCCTTAGATACAATATAGTCAAACTAAAGTTGACTATTCTATTTTTAAGAAAGAAAGGTGAATAATTGCTAATTTTAAAAATTTACTTGCTAGGCAAGTCTTCTCTCTTTGCACATGCAAGTTCGTCATCTTCTCTGTTCTGTCCTGTTGTGAAGGCATGCAAAATTATCTCCTGTGTGTAGGCAAAAGGATGCAACCTTAGCCATATTTGCAAATTTAAGATGAAGTGGGGACCACCTCCAAGGTATACATGTTTTCTGATTTCCTCCACTTTTCTGGATGGTCACATGAGTGACACTTCGCAAATTTTGGTTTAAAAACACCCCATGTGGGGACCACCTTGGTTTGTTTGAAATTTTGGATGCTACCACCTTTGTGGACTTAGGTAATTTGCATGTGTTTTGATAAAAGGGGACCACCCTTTGCCTAGCCCACCATGTATATTTGGTTCGCCACCTTTGGATTTGGCACATAATACAATTTTACCCTTTTAGGACTTTTGGCATATATAATGATTTGCTTTGATTTTGCGGGCATGCACCATAGTTTAGAATTTGGATAGTCTTGGCGAATGATTTTTTGACTGTCCACATGGGCTGGCCCCTCTCCATGATGAGTCACCCGTTGTGGATTTTGGTGGTTAGTAACCCTAACCCCACTTGGTTTTACTTAGATTTTGTGAGCACTAATGGCCCCTTGATCTTGCCTTGGTTTCTCTTTCCACCGTTGATCTTAACCATGAGTTAGGGTTCTCGACCTAAGAAATTAATGTGGTTGGTGGCATTTAAGTGAACCTTATCACCTAGGAACCTAGGGAGAATGACCACCATTCATCTTGATCCTCCACTTGGCATTTGCTTGATCATTGATCTTTAATCATGGGTTAGGGTTTTAGAACCCTAGTTCGAATGCAAGTTTATACTCGCTTCACATTGGTCATTTTTGGTTTTTCATTTTTGGGCGAATCCCCGGCAATTTTTTACTCACTCTACATTTTTTGATGAAAGCTTGGAGATTTAGACGTTTTGAGCCTGCATACTTGTTCTTTGATCTTCGATGCAATTGTTGCTTGTTTTCGTTTTTCATTTTTTTCAGATATGACAAATGAAGGTATTTCTTCACTTTTTTTTTGACTTTGTGGCTCACCTTTTCCTTTCATATGATCAATAGGTCATTTTATATTTCTATGCTTTGTATCTTCTACATGGAATGATGAATCTCTACTTCGCTTTCTAGTTTTCTTCGTAGTTCTCGTGATATTGATAGTTATCGAGCTCGACATGAGCATGAGCCTACAGAGGGAAATGTTGTGATCATTTTGCTTGTTTGCTCGTTTCATTTGTGGTCACCTTGGTAAGTTATGTTACCCTTTTTCCTTTCGATAAATTCTTTCAAACTCGGGTTTTCTTTTTGATGCCTAACTCTAAACATGGAAAAACCAAGTGAAATATAAAAATATTTTGTGGGTTCAGATCTTTTCCTTCTCGATGTGTCCTTTGAGCTCTAGTCATCATTCAAACTTCATTACAAAGCTCCTTTCTGTGCATTTTTGATGAACTATTTGTAGACTTGCCTCGGTACTTGGAAGTGTTGACTGTTTTGTTTTTCATTCTGATACATGAGCTCTGTTTCGTTTCATCTTCCTGTGATAGATGCATATTTGAAATTTATGAACCCTTCATTCTGTAGAGGCGAAATGATTTGTTTTTGAGTAGTTTCTTCCCTATAGATACATGCTTGACTTTTTGAACTCCTTTTGAAGATGTAGTGAGAGAACTTCACTTCTTAGCATTGTTTTTGATGATACTTATTTACAGACCTGTAATGGTATTTGGAAATGTTTATTGGATATTTCTGAGCTATAATTGTAGATGAATACTTAGCGTTAGCAGTTCACTTCTCTTGTGATTCATTTCCTTTTTGTAATGATAGAACTCCATCTTCATGTAGACTTGGAATGGATCTTGTACCTTCTGCTTGTAGTAGTTGTTAGTTGAAGAGTTTCTGGAAAGCATAGTGTTAGAAGCTTAACTGTTTATGATCTTCCATTGCACCTGTAGCTTTGACATTTCCATTCAGAAATATTTTCTAGAAGCTATAAGGCTGCTCCTTTGATGTAAACATGATAGCATTCCATTCTGTATAATGAAATAGATGTTCCTTTTCTAGAAAATGAATAAAATACTTAATTTCCTTTTCGAAGTTATAATAGCAATTGTATTTTAATTTTGCATTAAAATAGCATTTCTGTTTTTCTGAAAAGTCCATTTTGCAAGGGGAAACTCGCAAAAATTTCCAAAATCCTTCTCTCTCCAGATTCTTATGATTTGACCATTTCTAAAAGGATATGAACATCTCTCTTGCTTGTCTGATTACTTGAATGAAGCTATCCATGATGGATTTACTTGATTCATTGCAACTTCTGTATGTTTCATTTGATCATGATATCAACTTAGAAGTGATGAAACATGTACTTTTCTTGACTGTTTTTATTCCTTTTGAAGCTCAGATAGTTTAGAAAGCATGTAGTAGCTTAAAGTCATGTATTTCAATTCTGTTTTAAATCAAAAGTCAATTTTACAAGGGAGACTCTGGCAAAATTTTCCAAAATCTTTTTTTCTCTCTCCCTTTTCAGATTTTTAATCCTGATTTACAAAATATGTCTTTCTTGACCCATTCTAATGCTTGATGCTTCCTACAAATCATTTGAAAATGATATTTTATCCTCATTCAGTAATTGCTTCCTTCTTAACCAGTTAGACTGATTTTCATTCTATGTTGCAACCTGTTCCTACAAAACTCATAAATAAATTAGAAATAAATAGGATTTTTGGCCTCTCTTGTATCCATGTGGTTTATTTCTTCTTCCTTCCTTCTTCTGCAAGTTGTTTTCCAACTTCCTTCATGTGTTATTTTTCACATCTGTTTCTTTTCCAACTACTTCAGATTCTACCCTTTCTAACCCAATCCTTAGCTTCTTTGATTTTCTCTTACCACTCATTTACTTTATGAAATCTACCTCTTCCTTGTTGCCAGCTCATCTGTATTTCTTTGTTTTCCTGTGCCATGTGTTTCTGTACTTCTTTCTTTTAAGTACCATTAGATACTTTGAATTCAAAATTTGTATTTGCTTTAGAACATGAGTATTGGAATAACATTGTACCCTAAGCTCAATTTGACAGATGCTTCTCTTGTCTTGCAGGTGTTAAGAAATGGAGATGGAAGTGGAAGATGGAGGAGTTGAGATGGAGATGGAAAGGCTGAGGAGTGGAGACAAGAAGACAGAAAAGGAAATGATGGGTTCCTTTTACTCCTATACTCTTGTTCTTTAGCACATGCAGTATTCTCATTTCCATGTATATGATGAGTCACTTAGTCATATCCCACGGCTTGTGTGGGAAAACTTATGATCTCTTATGAATAAAGCATTAAATTGAAATAATGAGTTGATTATCTCTTTCTGCATTCAATTTTCTTTTGATTGTACAATGATGTAGGCAACTCAATATCTCAATAAAATGAATTAACATAAGGGATAACTTGAAGTGAATACATGTAACTCCAGTGGATAATCATTGAATGAAATGTGTCTCTTTGCATGCTTTGTGATTATCTTAGCTTCCATTCTTCATTTTGACTCCTTTCTGCTATCTCCATTTGGACATTATTGTCATTGTTTGTTTGTCAATATTTTCTTGATGGAAGTAGCAGGAAAGGAATCAATTGTAATCTTTTATGGCAGCATAGGTAAATGCAAACTTATAAATCATAACAACTTTAATGAACATAGAGCAATAAAACTGATAGGCATCAAGATAATAACCGTGAATCTGATTGTCTGAAAACTGCCACTATGTCTGTTGTTCCAAAACTATACACCTTACATATTCTACAATCCGGTGTCTTCATCGAGATAACACAACTGTCCTTCGGGGCTTGTGTTCTCTTGCTGAGGATATTTGTGAGATTGCAGACTATGTGAGTTGTTACATTTTGTAATAACACACATAGCTATAGATTCCACTTAATCTCTTTCACAAATCAGCAATAACAAAAATAATCTGACATAAATCCCTTAGCTTAGGTATACTTCACCAAAGTTGTCCATTGTAACGAAGTTTCAAGTTGCCCATTTTTGCACAAGTGCAAAAATTGTCAACATTTCTGGTGATCTGGGGAAAGCTACCTGCTAGCTTATAGACTAGTGCCTTACTCTTGTCCATTGGGTATGGAGTCCAAATATGAAACCAAACTCTACCTTTTCCCAAAAGGTCCAACCCTTTCAAAATAACTAAAGTTGGGAAAAGATCTAGAAAACCAGACCATGTGCATGAATGCACTTATTGAAAATAAAGAATGATGCAATGTGCGAAATGCACTTATTGAAAGGGAAATCCTACTCTAACCAATCACTGTAAGATTTTCAATAATAGTGTTTGAGAAACATACCATTCACAGTAATGGGAAGTTCCTCTCCATTCAGATTGGAAACCTAAAAGTCATTGTGTTCTTTACAAGCTGATATCATATAAGGACCACTCCAGTGTATCAAACTTTGAGTGTTTTCTTGGCTTAGCACGATCAACATCCCATTTCAACACAATATCTCCTTCATTGAAGATTCTAAATTTGGATTTCTTATCAAAAGTCTTCTTCATCTGATTCTGATTCTTCTCCATGTTTGAATGAGCTTGATCTCTTAGTTCTTGTAATTCCATCAATTTTGCATAACAGACTGCAATGGTTCATTCTCAAGTAATTCCATTTGATGCAGCAAATCCAATGCAGGTAACTCAACTAAAATTGGCATCCTCACTTCTTTCCCATACACAAGCTTGTATGGTGAATTTCTAACTGATCTCTTAGGGGTCACCCTATTAGCCCAAAGTGCTGAATTCAACATTAGATGCCAAGCTCTTTGATTATCTTTGAGTGTTCTTCTGATGATTCTCAACAGATTCTTGTTAGTGCTTTCAGCTAATCCATTACCTTGTGGGTAATAATTATATGAAGAGCTCAAGTAGATTCCATGGCTAATAGCCCAATCATTACCTTAGCATTGAGAAATGCTAAAGCATTATCTATATGATAGTTCTTTGGAACACCAAATCTATAGACTATCCTTCATAGAAGGCTAGTATTGAAGCTTCATTAGCATCCTTCAAGGCTACTACTTCAGTCCATCTTATAAAGTAATCTGTAGTAGTTAGAATCCATTTATGTCCTTGTGAAGAAGGTGGGTTAATCATTCCAATAAATTCAAGACCCCACTGTACATAAAGGGCTGATCGGCTGAAATAGGCTTCAAAGGTAGCGAAGCTAAATGTTCTTTTCGACAAAGAAAGCACATTTCTTGCACTTTTGATCCATTTGAAACAGTCCTTAAATATGCTAGGCCAATAGTAACCTGCTTTCATGATTTTCAAAGTTGTAGTTCGTGCTGAGAAGTGACCTCTATAGGTCCTTCATGAAATTCTGATAATATCTTCTGCGTTTTGTCATAATCGACACATCGTAGCAAGATTCCATTTATATCTCTTTTAAACAATACACCATCCACGAAAAGATAAGGAATAGCTTGTAATCTGAAATATCTTCATTTATTCTTATCCATACCTTCGGATAGGTGCCGTGTTGTAGATAGTTAACCAAATCAGTCATCCATCTCGATTCTTGAATTTCTTGAGGAAGTTCAGGTTGCTGATTTCCTGGTTGCAACATAACATTTGATTGTTGATACGTGGTTTCAGCATGTTGTTCTGAATCTTTGGGTTCTGCAGCTTGTTGTTTTTCCATATCAATAATTAAATGCTCACATAAACCTTTACCTCGAACTATCTTTGCAACTCGGATATCAACATCATATTCCATAACCTTCGTTATCCAGCCTGCTCTTTTCTCATTCAACTCTTTGTTCAAAAAGAAATCTTTCACATTTGGATGAGAAACAAGAACATGAATTCTATTGTTCGAAAGCATGTACTTAAAATTCTTTAGTCCTCTGACTATGAAAGTACTTATTTTTCAAGGAATGTGTACCTTGTTTTGTAATCATGCAAGCTCTGTCCAAAGAAAGCAATTGGTTGTTCGATATTCTCGTCATTGACCTGAGTTAGAATAGTTGAGATTGTTTCAGCTCCTACAAGTGCATACATTGTAAAATCTTTGTCAAAATTTGGATTTGCAAGAGTAGGAGCCTAAGAAATAGCTATTTTAATAGCCTCAAACCTTCTCTCCCTTCGCTGGTCCAAGAGAATGTTTTCTCTTTCCTTAGCATGGTTGTCAATGGCTTAACCAAAGCTGCAAAATCTGGGACAAATCTTCTGACAAAGTTGATTTTTCCCAAAAAGCTCTGTAATGCCTTCTTGTGATGAGGTAATGATAGTTGTGATATGGCTTCAATTCTGAAAGGATCAATTGCTAAACCCTGTTTGGAAACAATATGGCCAGTAGCTTACCTTCATGTACTGAAAAGATAGACTTTTTGGGATTCAAAGATATTCCAAACTACCTACAGATCTGAAAAGTCTATCTCAAATGCATCAGATGTTCATCAATTTTTTTAGAATACAGTGACATCATCTAAATAAAAAAGTATGCATTTATTTAGTAGGCTACAAAAATCCATGTCCATTGCACGTTGAAATGTTGCACCGATTTTGAAAGACCAAAAGGCATTCTTTTATAAGCGTAAGTACCCCACTTGGTGGTAAAAGTTGTTTTATATCTATCTTCTCCTCGGACTAAAATCTGATTATATCCACTATAACCATCTAGAAGGGATAGTCTATCTGATCCTGAAACTGTTCTCAAAATCTGATCCATGTTTGGTAATGGATAATGATCTTTTAATGATGCTTTGTTAAGATCTCTAAAATCCACACATAATCTGATTTCTCCATTCTTTTTCCTAACTGGAACAAGATTTGCTACCCAACTTGAATGCTTAACCGGAAAATAATTCTTGATTCAATCAATTTTGATAATTCTTTCCTCATAAGAGGTTCTATTATGGGATTTATAGGCCTTTGTTTCTACCTAACTGGTTTAGAATTTGGCTGTAATTCAATCGTATGTTGTGCTAGACTATGGGGTCAAACCCTTTCAAGTCTTGGTATCTCTAAGCGAAAACATCTTTAAATTCAGTGCAAAGCTTAATAAAAGATTATTTTTTGATAAGGAACATACCTTTCCAAGAAATAAGTTCTTTCCTTCATCAATTGAAACCTCTTCGTAATTATCAGCATGAGTAGACATCTTAGCTTTGTCCTTTCTTAACTGGTCATCAGTGCTAAAGATGTCTTCCAATGTGACAAGTCCTCGAGGAAACTTGTTTGTCTTTAACTGAACAATTTGGTCACCATATAGATGTTGTAATTTATCCTGATTTACTACAGAAAATTCAGCTTCTTGCTGCAAAAACCTGCAGATTTGATCATCACTCTCAAACACCTACCAATTAGATTCATTATCAGGTATAGAAGGTCTGACAATCAACTTAACATGAGGCTAAACTTTGTTGCTTTCTATTTGTTCTAGCACTTTGAAACTAGCACCAATTGCTGCCAGTCTATCAGCATGTTTATTTTCGGCTCTAGGAATAGACTGAATATTAATGGCATCAAAATATTCCATTAAGTCTGAAACTCTATGCCTGTAAGACTTCATTAATGGATTCTTACATACATTGAAGTTTTTTACTTGATTTATTACTAACTCAAAATCACCAAAGACTTGTAACGTGTTGATTCCTCTTTTTCTGGCCCAAAGTAAGCCATGAATTAACGCTTCATACTCAGCTACATTACAAGTGCATGAAAATTGAAGACTCAGAGCTGTAAAATACCTTTCGTTTGTTGGGGAAGTGAGCATCAGACCTGCTCCCTGTCCTTTCTTATTCTTAGCTCCATCAAAATGAAGCTTCCAAATCCCTTCTATTTTATTTTCTATTTTGGACAACAAGGGAACTATTGCACTTTCTTCGTGCATGCAATAAACACCGAAAAGATGTTCTTCAATTGTTTTCTCATCCATGAACATATTAGAAACACCTTCTAGTGCTGAAATCTGAGCTACATCATCAAAATCAGATTGATCTAAAGTTGAATAATTCACTACTGCATTTGGTGAATGAGGCTCAATATGAAATCTAGCCAATGGCTCAAAATTTATGGTAACCTTAGTGCCATAACGTGTAGTGAAAAATAAGAAAGACCAATCAGAAGAGAGGTAGCCTCCTATTTTTGATTGTAAAGTCTCTAGATAGGCACAAAGCAAAATATGGAGGTAAATCCACAACAGTAACATCTTGTAAAATGGAAACATTTGGGCAAGCATGTAACGTTACCTCTAAATTTCTGATTACTCCAACTATATTGGTTGCAGTCCCATCAAGCTGTAAAACACTCCTTTCTATAGGTTCATATTGCAGGCCTAATTTTTCAGCAATTGACTTAGGCATGACTGTACTACTTGCACCGTTGTCCACCATATAGTTATGAACTAAATTTTCTCCAATGATCAGAGATAGGTAAAAGGGTGGTGGCTTCTTTATGTCATGAGCATTTAGAACCTTTTGAACCATCCATCCAACATCCTTTACACGATCTTGATCAAGTGTTCCAAGGACCATATATGTATTTTGGACTTCCTTTACTACTATTTTTGAAGAAATCTGCAGTTTAGCTAGTTCATGAGAGAGTAAATCCTGTTGTCCTGGAATGCTTAAGGCATCCCACATCGAGATGTTAACATTGTGCTTCTTCATCACATCAACAATATTGAAAGAAGTAACAGTCTTAGAGATAGATTCGACCGTTTTAGCATAAGCTTTAGCAAAAATTGATTCTACTTCGGCAGCCTTGGATATCTGAGGGATAAACAATCTTCTTGGATCAGTTGAAGCTATTTTTGTTGCTCTTTACCAGCTGCAACACTTGTTGTTTTCTGAGGGACAACAGGACTGTTGGCTAATTTTGAGACTGTAGATGTTGATATATCAGTAATAATGGGCAGCATAGGTCTATTTTGTTGTTTTTTATTTTCGGTAGCTTTCTCTTGAGCTCTAGTGGTAACAACAATGAAATCCTCCTCATTAAAGCTGACCAAATTCTGTTTAGGTGTTTTTTAACATGACTTTCTTGCTGCCCACCCTCCATTTGAGGTATGAACAATGCTTCAGATTGAGGTTGCGCAACAAGATTCAGGTTCAGGAATGCATTTGGGCAGTTTGTAGTTTGATGAGGTTGATTACAAGGTTGGCACCATTCTTCTGTGGCCATATTAACTGGAACCAAAGCATTAGATGCACTAGGAACATTAGAATCAAACTGCCTTTGCTGATAAGGCTACCTGTAATTTTGATTTTGTTGGTAAGGTTGCCTATTCTGCTGGTTTTGCTGATAAGGAGCTTGATATGGCCTATTAGGCAATGTAAGCTTATTTTCAATTGATGTCATTTATTTCCCATGGTTTGCAAGGCTTTAAACATATCTAGGGATGGGGCTGCAATAGTAGGCTCTACGATTGTAATAGGCTGTGGGATAGGAGCTAAATCTACCAAAAATGGCATTGTAGGCCTTGGTGCTAATTTTCCAGCCTGAATAAGGTTATTTTCAGCTTTTATAGCAATGTCATAGGCCCCTGGAAGAGTAAAAGCTCCCATGGATTGAATCATAGTTGCAATATCACTATTTAATGCTCGAGGTAATAAAGGAAAGCGTGATCAGCTTGAGGCTTAACACTTGTTGGGATTCTTTCCCAAGTTCTAGCAAAAACGAATGTTGAAACTAGACAAAAATTCATGAGGGGCTCTCTTGATAGTAGATAGTTGTTCTATCAGGGACAAATGATCTGAATTGTCTTGGAACTATTCCAGCAATTTCTCTCCTAATCCATCCCAAGTTCTTATGCTTCCAATTTCTAGGTTCCTATACCATTTCAAGGCTTGTCCTTTAAAAGATGCAACTAAAAGTCTTAAAGCTACGTCTTCATGAGTAATATTGTGGACTGCACATATGGCTACAACATCTTTGATGTGTTCAGTTGGTGTAACTTGATTTTCACCGGTAAATGATGGTAGAATTTTCAGAGCAACATTAGGAATGTCATGATACACTGTAATTACTAATGGACTACCATTAGTAAAGGCTGCAAAATTTATGGGTGGTTGAATAGCCATTGGAAAAACCAGGATATTGATTGAAAAATTTATTCATGGTGAAGGAATATCAGGAGGGTTTTCAAAACTAGGTCTGTTATAAGGCAAAGTATTACCAACCCTTCTTCTTCTAGTAGATTTCAAAGGTAAAGAAACAAACTCAGGAGGAATACCTCTTACCGATGATCTTGTAGTCACTTTAGGCATGGAACATGCTGTAATACTGGTCTGAAATCAGCTTTACGGAGTCACCAAAAGATCATAGAATCTTTAGAATTAATTTGTCTGCAGCTTTTCTCTCTAAAAGTAACTTTTATTTGTTGTAAATCTACTTTTGATCTGCTCTAGAATCTGAAATTTGCATGCAAATCTGATTTGTGGTCCCACCAGGCGTGCCAAAAATTGTTATCTCTCGAAAGTGCACCCGGCAGAGAGATGGCAGCAGGTGTTCTAAGTCTGCAAAATATCTCTCTCTCTCGTAGATACAATGGGGACACCTCAGGTTTGTGGGTATACCTATTTTGAGGTGAACCTCCGGGGTTAAAAGGCCGGTTCCTTATTGGTGTTCACTAGACTACTTTCTGGGAGTTTTAGGGTTAGGAAGTGACTGAAAATGAAATAATTACTAAGGTGATACACCAAATTTGAATAAAGAACTTGACTTGAGTGGAATACACAACTGACTTGTGAAGAATTCTTTATGTGCACAAACCAATTTTGTACTTTCTACAAAATGTAAGGGCAAAAAAACACTTAATTTATACTAAGGGAAAATCACAACAACATTGGTAAGCTAACATGCACAATAAAATTTAGTAGAAAATAGTAGATCTGCAACAAGGGGTAAAGTGACTAATCAGGGAATATTGATTCACAAGATTAATACTGGCATACACAAGCCTACAGAATAACTTGGAAAGGCGAGGAATAATTCAAACTCAGAGGGAAAAACTAGTAGAAATTTCTTCAGTACTCATATCAAAAGTTCTTCTGGGAAAAATCTTGAAAAAATCCCCCTTTTTGTGCTTTGCAAGAGCACACAATATATAGAAAAAGTTCACTCCCTTCCTAAAAATAGCCTCAAGGTATACTCACCCATGTATCCTAATTTTATCCTTTATTTAATAATAAATAAAGGAATAAAATAATACAAACTAAAGCATGTGATGAAAATAGGCATTATCAGCCTTAGATACAATATAGTCAAACTGAAGTTGACTATTCTATTTTTAAGAAAGAAAGGTGAATAATTTGCTAAAATTACAAATTTCTTGCTAGGCAAGTCTTCTCTCTTTGCACATGCAAATTCGTCATCTTCTCTATTCTGTCCTGTTGTGGAGGCATGCAAAATATCATCTCCTATGTGTAGGTAAAAGGATGCAACCTTTAGCAATATTTGCACAATAAAATTGAAGTGGGGGCCACCTCCAATGTATACATGCTCTAATTTCCTCCACTTTTCTGGATGGTCACATGAGTGACACTTCGCAAATTTTGGTTTAAAAACACCCCATGTGGGGACCACCTTGGTTTGTTTGAAATTTGGATGATGCCACCTTTGTGGACTTAGGCAATTTGCATGTGTTTTGATAAAAGGGGACCACCCTTTGCCTAGCCCACCATGTATATTATTTGCCACCCTTGGACTTGGCACATAATACAATTTTTCCCTTTTCGGGACTTTTGGCATATATAATGATTTTGCTTTGATTTTGCGGGCATGCACCATAGTTTAGACTTTGGATAGTCTTGGCGAATGATTTTTGACTGTCCACGTGGGCTGGCCCCTCTCCATGATGACTCACCCTTGCGGATTTTGGCGGTGGTAACCTAACCCCACTTGGTTTTACCTTATCTTTGTGAGCACTAATGGCCCCTGATCTGTGCCTTGGTTTGTTTCCACCATTGATTATGTAACCATGATTAGGGGTTTTGACTTGAGCATTAATGCGGTCGGTGGCATTTAAGTGAACCTTATCACTTGGAACCTGAGAATGACCACCATTCATCTCCACTTGGCATTTGGTGAATGAGTGATCTTTAATCACGGGTTAGGGTTTTGAAACCCTAGTTCGAATGGAAGGTTTATACTCTTCGAGCTTGCATTTGGTCATTTCATTTGGTTTTTCATTTTGCGGGCAAGCCTATAAAAATTTTACTCACTCTACATTTTTGATGAAACGAAAGCTTGGAGATTTAGACATTTTGAGCCTGCATACTTGTTCTTTGATCTTTGACGCCATTGTTGCTCGGTTCGCATGCATTTTTCACAAACAAATGAAGGTATTTCTTTTGTTTTTTGATCCTGTAGCTCAACCTTTTCCTCTTTGTATGATCAATTGATCATTTGGATCTATTTCTATGCTTTGTATCTTCTTCGTGGAATGATGAATCTCTACTTCTTTCTAGTTTTCTGTCTAGTTCTCATGATCTTGATAGTTGTTAAGCTCGACACGAGCCTATAAAGGGAAATGCCACCATCATTTTTCTTGTTTGCTGTTTCATTCGTGGTCACCTTGGTAAGTTCTATTACCCTTTTCTGATAACTACTTTCGAACTCGGGTTTTATTTTTGTAACTCTGAAACATGGAAAAATCAAGTGAAATATTCAAAAATATTTTGTGGGTTCAGTCTTTTCCTTCTGATGCGGTCCTTTGAGCTCTACTCATCATTCAAAACTCATTAAAGCTCCTTTCTGTGCATTTTTGATGAACTATTTGTAAACTTGTCTCGGTACTTGGAAGTGTTGACTATTTTGTTTTTCATTCTGATACACGAGCTCTATTTCATTTCATCTTCCTATGATAGATGCATATTTGTAATTTATGAACCCTTCCTTCATTCTGTAGAGGCAAAATGATTTGTTTTTGAGTAGTTTCTTCCCTGTAGATACATGCTTGACTTGTTGAACTCATTTTTGAAGATGTAGTGAGAGAACTTCACTTCTTAGCATTGTTTTTTATGATACTTCTTTGCAGACCTGTAATGGTATTTGGAAATGTTTATTGGATATTCTGAGCTATAACTGTAGATGAATACTTAGCGTTAGCAGTTCACTTCTCTTGTGATTCATTTCCTTTTCTGTAATGATAGAACTCCATCTTCATGTAGACTTGGAATGGATCTTGTACCTTCTACTTGCAGTAGTTGTTAGTTGAAGAGTTTCTAGAAAGCATAGTGTTAGAAGCTTAACTATTTATGATCTTCCATTGCACCTGTAGCTTTGACATTTCCATTCAGAAAGATTTTCTAGAAGCTATAAGGCTGCTCCTTTGATGTAAACATGATAGCATTCCATTCTGTATAATGAAATAGATGTTCCTTTTCTAGAAAATGAAGAAAATACTTAATTTCCTTTTCTGAAGTTATAGTAGCAATTGTATTTTAATTTTGCATTAAAATAGCATTTCTATTTTTCTAGAAAAGTCCATTTTGCAAGGGGAAACTCTAGCAAAATTTTTTTCCAGAATCCTTCTCTCTCCAGATTCTTATGATTTGACCATTTCTAAAAGGATATGAACATCTCTCTTGCTTGTCTGATCACTTGAATGAAGTTGTCCATGTTGGCTTTACTTGATTCATCGCAACTTTTGTATGTTTCATTTGATCATGATATCAACTTAGAAGTGATGAAACATGTACTTTTCTTGATTTGTTTTTATTCCTTTTGAAGCTCAGATAGTTTAGAAAGCATGTAGTAGCTTAAAAGTCATGTATTTCAATTTTGTTTTAAATCAAAAGTCAATTTTACAAGGGGAGACTCTAGGAAAATTTTCCAAAAATCTTGTTTTCTCTCTCCCTTTTCAGATTTTTAATCCTGATTTGCAAAATATGTCTTTCTTGACCCATTCTAATGCTTGATGCTTCCTGCAAATCATCTAAAAATGATATTTTATCCTCATTCAATAATTGCTTCCTTCTTAACCAGTTAGACTGATTTTCATTCTATGCTGCAACCTGTTCCTGCAAAACTCAGAAATAAATTAGAAATAAATAGGCTTTTGGCCTCTCTTGTATCCATGTGGTTTATTTCTTCTTGCTTCCTTCTTCTACAAGTTGTTTTCCAACTTCCTTCATGTGTTATTTTTCACATTTGTTTCTTTTCCAACTACTTCAGATTCTGCCCTTTCTAACCCAATCCTTAGCTTCTTTGATTTTCTCTTACCACTCATTTACTTTATGAAATCTACCTCTTCCTTGTTGCTAGCTCATCTGTATTTCTTTGTTTTCCTATGCCATGTGTTTCTATACCTCTTTCTTTTAAGTACCATTAGATACTTCGAATTCAGAATTTGTATTTTCTTTAGAACATGAGTATTGGAATAACATTGTACCATGAGCTCAATTTGACAGATGCTTCTCTTGTCTTGCAGGTGTTAAGAAATGGAGATGGAAGTAGAAGATGGAAGAGTTGAGATGGAGATGGAAAGGCTGAGGAGTGGAGACAGAAGACATAAAAGGAAATGATGGGTTCCTTTTTACTCCTCTACTCTTGTTCTTTAACACATGTGGTATTCTCATTTCCATGTATATGATGAGTCACTTAGTCATATCCCATGGCTTGTGTGGGAAAAATTATGATCTCTTATGAATAAAGCATTAAATTGAAATAATGAGTTGATTATCTCTTTCTGCATTCAATTTTCTTTTGATTGTACAATGATGTAGGCAACTCAATATCTCAATAAAATGAATTAACATAAGGGATAACTTGAAGTGAATACCTATAACTCCAGTGGATAATCATTGAATGAAATGTGTCTCTTTGCATGCTTTGTGATTATCTTAGCTTCCATTCTTCATTTTGACTCCTTTCTGCTATCTCCATTTGGACATTATTGTCACTGTTTGTTTGTCAATATTTTCTTGATGGAAGTAGCAAGAAAGGAATCAATTGTAATCTTTTATGGCAGCATAGGTAAATGAAAACTTATAAATCATAACAACTTTAATGAACATAGAGTAATAAAACTGATAGGCATCAAGATAATAACCGTGAATCTGATTTTTTGAAAATTGCCACTATGTCTACTATTCCAAAACTATACACCTTACATATTCTACAATCCATTGTCTTCATTAGGATAACACAACTGTCCTTCAGGGCTTTGTGTTCTCTTGCTTTGAGGATGTTCATGAGATTGCAAACTATGTGAGTTGTTACATTTTGTAACAGCACACATAGCTGTAGATTCCACTTGATCACTTTCACAAATCAGTAATAACAAAAATAATCGACATAAATCACTTAGCTTAGGTATACTTCACCAAATTTGTCCATTCAAATGAAGGCCCCTTTCAAGTTGGAGAATTCAATTCCACAAAGAGACTACCCGATTCGAAGCACTTGAATTGTAGTCTTCAATAATAGGCCGGTCACTCTCATCAATAGAGATCCCCTTTCTTGCCTACTAATTTCGAGAAGCTCTCCAGGATTTTCTTCCTTCCGAATTTACTTTTCCAAGCTCAGTGAGAATCCCTAGCAAAGAAATATCTTCTTCCTTCTAGCTTTACTGAGATTAGTAAAAAATATCACTTGACAAAGGTTAAGACAACTCGGTACTCATCAAGAATCAAATCAACAGAGATTCGCCACTATGGACTTCCACCTTAGTTTTGAAAATGCACTAAATATGATCTCACAAATGTATGCCAACACTAGAAACAAGAAATGGAAAGATCTAAATTTTCAAGGTTTGAATATGAACTACACTCACAATATCCCCAAAGAATGGCGCCACTTAGGTGTTGTTGACGGGATAAATAGATATAAATGGGCAATGAATCGGGACAATTTTTCTTGGAAACTCAAATTAGCCCCCGAAAAGGTGCCACATAGGTTTTAGTATCCAAATTTATTCTCCTTCAAAGTCCGAGCAAGATCGCAGTTTATCACGAAGCTTAGAGACAAATAGATCATGATGAGTTGTTTTGTAGCTAGGGATGGGATCTAACTGGCCCTTAGTCACTTAGATGTGAAGAAATGGATAGCAACCTCAAGAGGATTTGATCTATCCTCACTATTTTCGGTTGTGCCTTTCAACCAAGGTAAGAGAACCCTTTTGTATCGTGTTGTTTATGGAGGAGATGGTGATATCATTCCTAATGAAGTTGTTAAGGATACCTTGAAGAAAATATGATCAATGCAACAAAATATAACTCTCACAAGTTGTCACTCTAGATAATGGAGATATTCTCTAGACAAGGTTCGAGCTACTAAAGACATTTGTAATCCTGATTATTTCTACATGTTTTGGTAGTAAAATTTTTGCAGTTGTATACACACATGACAATAGGGGTAGTATGGGTAGGATTAGTTGTTTTTAAATAACTTTTGGTAGGAGGTGAGGTAGAATGAACATGATTTTCCAAATCTCTGAGAACTCGATTACAAAATGGAAATTCTGGACAATAGAATACTTCAGAATAGCTAAAATGTTCCTTTAACCAGAATATATACTCAAATGGAGGCCCAGATTTACACTTATTCACACAATATATGAGATTTTAACACAAAGGCTCAAGTTACAAGACTCGATAAAGCATCAAGATCTAAGATCAATCACGCCTGAGGTACACCTAGAGGCTTACAAATAATCTCTATCAACAAATGAAAGAAAAGTGATTTTAAACCTTTTATTTCACTCCTAGATGAAAATATATTCTGAGAAATGATATTACAGCTACCACTAAACTTTCATAACGATTGAGACTTGTGTGATTAAGACATATTTTTATACAAGATTGCAACAGGAACAAGAAAAACTGTTTGTAGACATTCAGGAATGAAACAAACACATTTTCTCTAGACCAACCCAGAATAACTTGAGTTTGACTAAATTTATCAGTAGGGGAAAGTTTCTAGAACAATGTCAGAGCTCTTCAATGGATGTACACTTGCAACCACCTTGACATGATCATACTTAATACAAAAGAGATATATAGGATTCTTAGATGACATCTCAAGAGACAGCTTTGTCAAATTTTCCTCTTGGGAATTTTATTTGACCTCTAACACTCTAACCATTTGCATGAATTTTTTTCCTTTTATGACATTTACAACATATCCCCTCCTTCCCCAAAATGCATGCTCTCCATGATCTCGATCGCGATTCCTAGAATCGATCTGTAAAAGTTGTCAGTGCTCATGGGGTAAATCTCTTCAAAAATATCAGCATTCAACTCCTTCATCTCGGTAGAATGCTCCTCCTTCAATCTCGCCAACCACTTCCACCCCTAATCTATCAAATTTGGTTCCATGTGTGCTCAGGAGAAGGAAAACAGAAAATCGGATCGAGCCCGATAATCATACAATTTTAATGGCAAAAGATATCTCCAGACCTCTCCCACTAAACTTAGATATCAAAATTAATTCCCCTCTCTGTTTGGCATGTAGGAAACACCATGAAATCAGGAAGACTCACACTTTCGGTGTGTTTCAAAAAATGGGGGAAAATCAGATTTAGATTCATAGCTTCTGTTGATCTTTACTTTGAATTTGGGTCATCCACGTGGAAATTCAATTTTAAAAATAGGCTCGAGGGTTTCCTTTGAACTTTTACAACCTTTTGAAAAAATGGAAAAAACTTCCATTTTTCTTCACACATCCACCCTTGGGAAATGAGCCTGACACGTGTCCTAAGGTGGGCCCCAGTAGAACCACAGCCAAATTTTTCCATTTCACCTTCTTTTTGGAAAAGGGAAAATTTTCCAAGTTTTCCCCATAGCTCCGCCCTTGGGAAATGAGCTTGACACGTGTCCCAACATGGGTCTCAGTGGAACTGTGCTTCCTTTTTCACTTTTAACCCTTTTCTCCTAAAAGGAGAATTTTCCAAATTTCCCCTAGGAGTCTGCATCTCTGCCGTTGACTAGAGAAAGTTTTGACTTTTCCCTTATTGGGATTGCGGACCATTTTGAGATTTTAATCCTTTTGATGACAAGAGGAAAAAATCCAATTTGCCTCTGATGGTCTGCTTCCCCACTCCTTTGACTTTTCATTTGACTTTTCAACCTTGACCTTTCAACCTTGACCTTTACTTTATCAGGCTTGCAGACCATTTTGAGATTCTAATCCTTTTGATGACAAGAGGAAAAAAATCCAATTTTCCTTTGATGGTCCGCTTCCCTTCCTTTTTGACTTTTCAAACTTCCACGTGTCACAATGGTGCATCTTGAGATGATCCCCAAAAGTTGAGACCTTGAACGAGTGTGGGCTCGCCACATGTCGTTATGGCGCAACTTCAAAAACCTTAAGGTTTCGCAATGATTTTGCGGGGCACGCTTCCATTTTAGAATTTTACTCCATTTTGACAAAGGGGAAAAACATCCAACTTACCTTTGAAGGCCTACATCCCCACCACTAGCTTTGCCATGTATCCTCTTGCGGGGTCAAAGTGAGACTTTTTCCCTGCCTCTTAAATTTGCTCCAACCAGAGCCTGACGGGGCCGCGGGAAGGGTTCAAACCTTTTTCCAAAGTAGCCAAAAATAAAAATTTCAAAAACATACCCACCACTCCCCATCCAATTAGAAGAAACCACATAAGAACCAAAAGAACCAATCAGAATTGAGCTGAGCTATGGGACCAAATTTTCCTTTTGCCATAAAATCAAAAAGTGATAAGTTAAAGCATTTGTCCGTCATCCCTTAACCAACCAAAAGAAGCCACGTGACCACCAAATGTTGAGGAATAACTTTGACATGAAAAAGACACGCGTCGGACCGTCGAATAAATTAAATCACCATTCACACCCATAACATAATTCTTCACTAAGGATGAAAATTTCTTTTGAAACAAAAAATAAGTGAATCATTGTTCTGGCATATTTTCACCATGGATTTGGATTTTCAAAGGAATACAAATATAGATTAACCATTCTCAAGCTTCCATGGTCGAGAAAAAATAGGAAAAATGGCAGAGCCCGTGGATTTTGAAGAAATTAGGGCAAAAACATGGCAGACTCAGAGACTTCTTTCAAGGAGGGGCATGACAATGGATTTTGCAAACAACTCGAGGCATTTCAAATGGAGGAAAAGGATACAAAACATCCTCATGGAGAGATAAAACATTTCACAACACATGGATTAGAGGAAAATAATGGCAAATGGGGTGAGACAAATCTGAGCACCAATACAACACTCCTATGTCCAAAAGTCCTCCTTGTGCCTTGTAATTGCACACAATATATAGCATTATTTTTCACCTATCTCATCCTAAAAAATAGGATAAAATTTTTGCTCATCCATGCATGTTGATTTTACTCCTTTATCATGAATAAATAAAGGAATAAAAAAATATACATGCCAATTACAATGAGGCATTAATAACCTTAGTTATAAAAATAGATTTTAGTCTAAGTGAAGTTGTCTAATCTAATTTAAATAAAATTTAATGAATAATTTGGCTAATAATAGCCCTTTCTTGTTGTACAAGTCTTCTCCAATGTGCATGCAATCTATTTTATGTGACACTTACAACTTGATCCACTTGCAATGATAATTTTAGGCATTCTTTAATTCTACCCCGTTGGATGCACATGCAAAAATTAATCTTCCTGTGTGAGAAAAAATAATTATTTTGTCTTTACCACTTTGAAAACATTCACCCAATGTGTGGGGACCACCTGCAAGATTTGATGTTGACATTTTTTCATATGCTCAACTTTTGTATTAATCTGCATGAGAAGATAGTCATCCTTGTCTTCTAGTGCACTGATGTGACACTTGTCAATGATTGGTCCTTGTATTTATTTGCATGATAATTCCTTGTCACCTTTCTATTCACATGCAAAAGATACATGTATTTATTTTAATTTATCTCCATGAGCATGAGATTATTGAAAATTTTAAGGTAACTTCGAGGAGTTTAAGGTAATCATGACATTTTTAAAATATATATCTTGACCATCCATTACTTGGCCACCTTCATTTGACTTGATCCTGCTATTTTTGTTTGGTCCCTTTTGATTAATCATTTGATTGGACATTGTATATACTATAGTTTTTGGCCTTCTATAATTATGAATAATATAATAAGGTAAACCTTACCTTTTTATAATCATTTATGTCAGCATTTCAAAGTATGTCTTGGACCTTTGATAGGTCAATGCACATGATAATAAAATAATAGGGTTCGACCACATTTTATGATGACTCGCCCTTTGAGAATGTCTGTGGAAACCGGACTAACTTGGGTTGGGTTCTAGATCTATGGTTAAGTTACTTACCTTTGATGGTCGGTGTTGATATTCATTTTTTTATTCTCAATCTGTTGATCCTTCGTAACCTCTGTTAGGGTTCGAATTTGTAATCAATGTGGTCAGTGCTTTGCTAGTCCTTGATCTATGTACAATTTGATCTTGGTCATTGATTTTATGAACCATGGTTGAAATTGATGTGAGTTGGTTATTGTTAGGGCTTGCATTTGCATTAAATCTAGTGATTGAAACATGGCCATTGATCTTCTGTACCATTTGGATCTAGAACCATTGATCATATGCTTTGTGGATATCATTGTAGTTGGTAGTGGATCTATTCTTCACCATTGATCTTAGTACAAATGTCACCATGTCTATTGATGCTAACTCGGATGAGCTAGGTCTGATTGAAAAGCTTGTCGCTCTTATCATTATTTCATTTCACTTTCTCATTTTGAGCAGCGAAGCCCTAGCCATTTTTCTATTCTCACTTCCATTAATGATCTCTCGAGATCTTTGTATCTACGAATACATAAATTTTACTGCTTCACTCGAATTTGAGGTCTAAAAATTGTAAGACCACCATTTTAATAGATTCGAGCTCTCTGTAAATTTCCTTTTTAACTCATCATTCATCTTTGGCCATCATGGTTCTGTATAATGTTGTAATTTCTCAAGGTTTTATTCATTTCTCCTAATGGCTACCTTTCTATTTAGCGGCCATGGATTTTCTCTTGAGTCATTTCATTGCTTGTTCTATCATTTCTTCTAGTTGTGCAAGAAATGAATTGTGGCTTCTTTATGGGTTTATGATTTTTTTACTCCTTGAAGGTCGCCATGAGGAATAAGGGTAATCATTTCTTTTGACCTTCATATGTGTTTCATTTTCATTTTCCTGTGACTTTAATACACACTAATATTCTCAAAACTTTGCTTCTTCTAGCACTTATATGCATGGCCATCGATCTCAAGTTTGTAGATGAAAATGGGTCATCACTCTTTCACTTTACACTTTGAGGGTTTATAGATGTGATCTTTAAACTGGTAATTTCATCTTATTTATTCTTTGATAATTTGAAGTATTTTCTTATGTCTATATTCATTTCCAAAACATTGTAATAAAATAAATCATACTTGAATAACTCGAATGGGTTTTACATGTTGTCGTTTTCCTTGTTTTGGACAACAAGATTTTAGAGATGCTATTTCTTACAACTTGGCCTAAATTTTGTATATTTTGATTATTGTAATTTCTCTCTTCGTGACGTCACCATTATTTCATCCATTCAAACTCTGTTTCATTCTGAAAGCTAGAATTTTGTGCATGAATGTTGAAAAATAAAATAAGGTCGTATCTTTCTTGAATTTTACTAGCTTTTATTTCATTCAAAAGTTGCTTGATAGTACAACTTGCTCTGATTCGTTGTATAGATCTAAGTTGTTGACCTCTGCTTTGCTTGATTTTTTTTAATGAACTGAACCCTTCCACTTGAGAGCTTCGGTCTTTCTCTTTTCTTACTCAAACTTGGTAATTTTCATGTTGATGGACTCGGTTTTGTATTACACATATGTCGTTAAACTCTACATTCTTCGTTGGTTCTCGCACATGTAGAGTTCCGTGCTTTCAATATTTTCATTGGTTAACTCCATTCAAATATATATGTATGCTCCATGTTTGATATTTTCCTTTCCCAAGTGAGTTTCTATCTTTCTATACTTTTGATGTTTCTGAGCTTGAATATGTTACTATAACATCCAAGATCTGTAGCTCTCATTATTTGACAACTTGCTACATGTTGTTTGTGGATGTATCATTTGTTGGTAGGTGAATGCTTCCTTTGCATTTCTTGTGAGCAGTTGTTATCTTATCATCACATCTTTGTATGGATGAATCCTTGAATTCAAGAAGTAATATGCTTCTTCAGTTGACTGTAGGTGACATCTTCCATTACTCTTACTTGATTATTACTTTGTAAACTCTATAGAAATATGATTTAGTCATCACCTTTAGGAGCTACAATATTTGTACTTGACTCATTTTGAAGTTCTGATTAGTATATATATTCCATCTTGAATATTGTTCCTTCTTTAATGGTGATGCCTTTATTGGACAACTTTAAAAAAAATACTTCTGTAAGATAGAAAATTTAGATTCATATGCCTGAAATCTAATGGTAATCTAATTTCTTTAATGAATAAACTTTGTTTTCATTATCTTTACTTCAAAAAAATTCTATTCTTCAATTCTTCTCTATAGATGCAAGAGGGTGTACCTTTAAAATATAACATGCATATTTAACATTGATCTTTCCTTTGATAGTTGATGATTATCATTGCTTGAAAAATATCCTTGTACATTACTTGATTTTAGAACAACGAAGCACTTTGAAAGCTTATAAGCTGAGTTAAGATGCTAGTTCCTCCAGTAACATACTACAGTCTTAGTGATTTAGCTATATTTTAATTCCATTAAGAATGACATGATTGTACTTGGAATTTTCAAATACTAGGACTGTAAGATGGAAAATTGTATTTTATATGTGATCTTATTCAGAATGTACCTTGTGATTTGTTTTCCCTGTGGCATGTGAATCTAGATATTTCAATGAGCTTGCACTTTTCATGAGCTTTGATTTCATCTCGATCCATCTGTAACTCTGTGGTAACTTACCTTGAATGAGCACTAACTTTGAAAATTGGAAATATGGATTCTCGAATGTATTTACGAAAGTTGTATCATGGCAAACTTTTGTATGGCTCACTAGTTCTTTAAGCTAAGCCATGTTGAGACTCTTGCATATGTACTTATTTCTTTTGGAAACAGATGTGGCAAATAGATTATTCATTGAGTTGTTTCATTCTTGAAACTTGCATTGTTAGCATTAAGAAGAAAATTGTACTTTGCAATGCTTTATGTACCTTTTGTAATGATAAATTCTCAAATCGGCTTAGATCACATGTACCTATTTGAACATGTAATTTTTACTCTATAATTTATGCAAGTTATGCAACAAAATGCATCTTCTTTGAACTTTGTACCTTCATTCTTATTTGAGTGGAAAATATGAATACTTGTACTTTTGTATCTTGATCATTGTGAAAGACATGAATGAATTATTCTCTTGTAGCCTTGAATACTGTTATGTCTTTGAAAGTAATATGTACATATTACTACAACATTTAAATCTTGAATTTTTTATCTTTTGTTTCAACCTATACCGCACACTTAAGATAAATAGTTAGAAAATAATAGGATTTTTGGCCTCTCTTATGTTCCATAGTCTTTTTATTTTCTCTTTCTTCTTCTGTAATGATTATGGGAATCATATGTGATACTGTAGATACTGATTTCTTAAATCTTGATCTATCTCTGATGTACCTTATGCTTCTAATATTTAAGAAATCCATTTGCATGTAGTTAGACAATACATGAGTACATATCAAACCTTGAGGTCAATATTGATGCCCTTTCTTTTATTTTTTCAGGTACATTGTAGCTGCTTTGGGAGAGTTGGATGAAATATGGAGCTAGAACTGGAGATAAGAATATTAGAATAAAAACCCAAGGCAATGATGGGTTTCTTCTATACTCTTTTACTTTTAACTTTATGCACATGTACTTCTTTCTTCAGTAGTTATGAGTTACATCCCATGGCTTGTGTGGGAAACATTGAATTTCTTCATGAATAAATAACATTAATTTCTATAACTGAGTTGTATACTTCTTTTTGCATTCAAATTTTATGATGGATATTGATTGTATAATGAAATAAACAACTCAATCACATAATTAAATGTATTTAAACATGCGAAATAATGATTTTTGAGGTACCTGTAACTTTAATAATGAACTCTCTTTCATGTAAACTTTAACTATGTTTTTTTTTCTTGAATTTAACATTTCACCTAAAGTGTGATTTGTGCCTTCATAAATGCAATGCATTAGTCCTTCGGGGATTTTTTGTTTACTTGCTTTGAAGACGAACATGGAATGGCGGTCTATGTGAGATGTTACATTTTGTAACATCACACATAATTGCATATTACTTGTAGTTAATCAATTGTTGCAACTGAAAACACAATAAAACTTAAATGCATCCCCCTAGTTAGGTCCATTTCATCAATTCCTTCCATCGTAAACAAAGTTTTGAGTTGCCTGTTTTTGCATAAGTGTAAAAATTGTCAACAATTTCTTTGTGAGCAAAAATAACTCCTTTATCTTTGATACTTTGTAAAACATTCACCCTCCATTGTGGGGACCACCTGTAGGCATATGCAAGAAAATAATACCATTATTTGTAAAAATAAGGTAATTAGCATGTCAAAAAGGCTCTTCTTGATCTCTGATGTTGACATTTGTGTAAGAAAGATAATTCATGTCGATAATGACATCTCTCTCCCTTTGTGATTACATGCATAATATTATTATCCTATAAACAAACTAATTTACTTGTCTTCAACTCAAAATATTTCCCTCCTCCTATGCGGACCACCATGATCATGATGCAAAATCACCTCCCTTACATGAATAATTGCCACTTGTGCCTCCTTCGCAATTTGAGGATATTAAGGTAATTTGGATTGTTTAAGGAATATTGATTCCTTTGACTTGACATAGGCATGCATATTACTTCACCTTTTGGTGTCATCATGGGTTGAAAAGGTGACCACTTGATTAACTTGGTTAGATTATAGTCACGGGTCTCATTTGGCATAATAATCATGACATGAGTTATAATGTTTTTGGGCCCCCTTTTTTATCACCATTGCATGTATAATGTTTTTGGCCCCTTTGATTAACATAATCATGACAATATAGCTCAAAGCATTTTTATTGACCATATAATATAAGATAACAATTTACCTTTTTGATAATCATTGTGGTTGACATTTGATATTTGTTTTTCTATAGTTTTGGACCTTTAATAGGTCAATACAAATGATTTTTCAGATAATTGACTCGCCCCTTTTACGATGACTCACCCCATGGCTCAAATTTTTGGTGGCAATTTGGTAGTTTGCATTGATTATGATGTTGATCCACTATCGTTGATCATGGTACTATCTACATTTACACCGTCGATTTTCTGATTATGGACTTTGCATTGATTTCGACCCTGAGACTAATCCTTTACCATTTGATCTTGGTCCTATCCGCATATATGCCATTGATCTTCTTAACCTTGCAAAGCAAAGAGTTGGAAAATTTGGATCGGTTCTCCACTGTCGATCTTGGTATTGATCAATCTTGATCGTTGATGCTTAAATTATGATGTCTTGCGGTGAGTTGTGAATTGTCAGTTTTACATCATTAATTTTTGTATGGTTGATTTTACACCATTGATCATTAACCCCGATTAAGTTAGGTGGAAAGTTTGTTGATTTCAGTGAGTGTAATAGCTCAAACCCTAATCAATGTTCTCATTTCCATTTTTAATCTTGCGGCAAAGCCATGGCAATATTTTTAGTTGTTGTCATTGATGATCACATTGAAGCTCTCTGCTTGGAAAAATTGAACTTTTTGAGTTTATTTCCTGCATTTTTCATTCTAATGACTTACCATTATTCTAAACTCCTTCTATGAGGTTTTGATGGGGTAGCTGCTATTTTTATTCATTTGAGTTCAAATCTATGTAATTTTAGCTCCTTTTAATCTCTCGCATTTGTGTTCTTTCTTGTCTATGGTTGTTATTAGAGCATCACCGTGGATTTTCAAAAAAATATATGGCCTTCGTTTAATTGTCCACCGAGCTCATTTTTCATAAAAATTGAACTATGCGAGAGATTCCAAGCACGTATCTTGATTTCATTTGTATTTTTCATCGTCAGAGTTTGTTGTGATCATTTGGGCACCATTTGAACTCTTTTTTGAGCTCTACTTTCATTTTTTTAGGATTTATGTAGCCTACATTGAGGATTTGTTATTATCTCAATTTATTGAGCTTTACACTTACATTAGTTCTTTCACTCGAAATTCGTCATTGCATGGGGAAGGTAACCTTATTGTTTTTAAAACCCCATGCTCATTCCATTTCAGGTTTTCCAAGATTTTCTGATCTGTTACTCCTTTATTTCATTCCTCCCCTCGATAATATTCTAAAAATTCTTTGAAAAATATGTGACATTCTCGATCCCTTCTTCGCAAAACATTCGAGAGCATCCTAGAGCAAATGGGTTTTGGGTTTTCAATGTCTTTGTCTTTACCTTGATGCCTTGATGGATTGATGTTTTTCTTTGAACAACAAGTAAGTTTGGCCACCTTCTTTGCATCTGTTAAGAATCTTTTGGAAACCTGAACTATGCATTTTGTATTCATATTTATTATTTAGAGCCTAGTTTCATATGAAAATAAAAGGTCTTTGCTTGATGTTTAGATTCGACCCACCTAAAACTTGTTTCTTCATTTTTGAAATAGATATCTAGCTATTTAGGCATTTTGTATTGTTTTTTTAATCGATGTTCTAACCGTGAGTTGGGTTTTCTTATTTTAACACCGTACTTATCCTTTTACGATTTCACATTTCTCTCGAGACTTTTGTATAATAAAATGGCCATAAACAAGATTTGAAACCTATGTTTCGTGATCTCTTAACATTATATTTTGAAAACATGTGTGTAGATTGATCCACCTTTAATTACTTGATCTTGTGTTGGTTGAATCTTTAAGAAAATGAGATGTAGATTTGAGATCTTTAGGCCGAGATTTTGAGCTTGTATGCTTTAAGCTCGACTACGCCGATAATCAATTTTGGGTATTCTTTATTTTTCTTACACCTCATTTATTTGTGATATGGCTCTGGATCTTCGTTAAACCTCGATTTGTGAAGATATTTTTGGCTCCATTTCGACCGTTGTGTTTGTTACGTACTTGAAGAAAATGGGACCTATATTATATTTCATCTACCACATTTTCTATTTTTGAGCTTTCAAAACCCCGCATATTTAATTTATTTTTATCCGATGTGTATTTACTTTGATTTCAAAACCCAAATATTTTATTATTCTAGGTTGAATGTAGAATCTTGGTCATTTAGTTTGAACATGTACTAAAAATTCTTGATGTCCCCGTTGATTTCTTGTTCCCTAAGATGAAAACTATAACTCGAATAAGTTTCTTATTCTTTTGGATATTTTGAACAACTTTAATATTCTCAAGTCTTGAAGATATTTGATGAATATTAGCTTCATAGTAAGTTAATTTGTACTTCATTTAGTTGTGAAGTAGTGTTGTAAACTTGTTATTTGAAAAACATTATCTCTCGAGTTTCATACTTTGTACTCAATGATAAAATAATTTGTTTGGCTCTTAACTTTCGGTATGAATGCAACATTGTAACTAAATTTCCTTCTAAAATGTATCATAATTACACACTACTTGGGTGGTTGTAATAAAACATTCATTTGTATATTTGAAATGTATTCAACCCTTACCAAATTTATGTACTTTGATGATTTACTATATGGTATCTCAAATTGTTGAAACCTTTGAAGCCTCGCAATATTGAGTTTCTCTTGAAAATTGAAGCTAATTAATCTCAAAATTTGGTTTTAACTTCCACATTGAGCTCAATCTTATTTATATTATGCATGATTTAGATTCTTTTGTATCTGCATTGGTTCACTTTCAACTCTTGTTTCTCCATTAACTTGACTTTGTTTCATTCTTGTAATATTCTCGCACCTTGTAAGGCTTGATCTCATTGAGATATCACTGGAAAATGTGTCTCATGACTGTAATATTTGATGATATTTGAAGCTTGATAAGTACTTTGAGTTGAAAAGCTTAAACATGTGCTTTCACTTTTATCTCTTTAGTTTGAACTTGTATTTGAGTTTGTACTTTGATCATTTAGCTTTGTTTCTAAGTTGGAAATGTCACCATGTCTTTCATAACAACTTATTTCCTCATGAATAATTACTTGATTGTATCATAATCAAGAGTTTACTTGAACAATAACATGATTATCCATTAATGTGAGACTTGAACACTTTAAGTGTTGAAAGCAATCTATACCTTTCTTGTGCATTGTCTCGAAAATTGTTTCTTTGGATTCCAACACTTTAGAAGACCTTCATAGACTTGTTGAAAATTTTTGCACTTGTGTAAAAATGGGCAACTCGAAACTTTGTTACAATGGATGGCATTGCTGAAATGGACCTAAGCTAGGGGAGGTTCATTCGGTTTAATATTTGTTCCGTTGCATTAAATTAATGATTACATGTAATTTGCAACTATGTGTGTTGTTACAAAATGTAACAAATCACATAGTCTACAATTCCATGTTTGTCTTCAGCAAGAGAACATAAAATCCCTAAGGAAAAATGTATTAGCTTGATGAAGACCAGAATTACAGAATAAGTGGAGTGTTAATTTTTGGAACATCAGATAGAGTTGCAGATTATAGTAATTGAGAGTTCGTTACTAAAGTTACAGGTATTTTAAATTTATTTCCTTCATGATTAAATACATCCAATTATGTTATTGAGTTGTTTATTTCGTTATAAAATCCATACATAAACTGTAATGTAGAAAGAAGTACACAACTTAGTTCGGGATTTAATGTTTTATTCATAAGGAATTTCAATGTTTCCCACACAAGCCGTGGGATGTAACTCAAAAGTAATTCATAACTACTGAAGTATAAGGTACATGTGCATGAAAAGAAAAGTAAAGGAGTATGAAAAAACCCATCATTTCCTTGGGTTTCTTTTGTCTTTGTTGCTCCACTTCCAATTCCATATTTACTCCATCTTCATCCTCGCTATCCGATAGTGGCATTATACCTGGGAAACAAAAAAATACACTTTCAGTCACAAGCTCAAGGTTTTGATCCATATTCATGTACTATCTAATTTCATGCAAATGGATCTCCTGACATCAGGAGGTATAAGTTACAAGAAAGAAAGATAAAAATTGTTAAGAATACTATTCTATGGTAGCACATGTGTTTCCCATAATCATTCAAGAAAGAGAAGAGAAAATAATAAATACAGAATACAAGAGAGGCCAAAAAGCCTAATGTTTTCTAACTAGCTTATCTAAGTGTGCAGGTACAGGTTGCAACAGAAAAGAACTCATTCTCATGATTTAAGTTTATTACTAAAAATGCAGATTGCATTCAGTGCATAAAAATAATTCTAGGCTATAGAGGAAAATACATTCATATCTTTCAAAATGATCAAGTACACAGTACATTAAAGCTAACAAAAGGGAAAAGAAAGTATAGAACTAGTAGAGTTTGTTTTCATCCTTGATAGAAGGGCATAGAAGCAAAGTGCCATACAACAATGCAAGAACAAAAAAGCTAATGGGAAATTTTATATAAATAGTTATGGAATTGTTCTTTTTCAGGCTTACACTACACAGTGTTTAAGTATTCAAAATTCTATCAAAGATAAGGACATCAAAAATAGATTTCTATCAAGATTTTTATAACAAGTATATAATTTCATTTCAAAGAAGAATGATCAATTTATAGTCCTTCATTTTTAAATCAAATCACAAGTCGAAGAAAATATGCTCTAAAAGATAGGATCAAAATAAAACTCTCCAAGCATATGTCATCAAGTAAAGAGTATGGATTACAATAATGAATTACTTCATATAGAGGCTTGTAGTAAGCATCACTTTATAAGCTCCAAAAGGGTAGAGACATAAACAAATAAGATGCAGCAGCAGACTTCAATTACAAATCACAATTAGTCTACAAACACAATTGTTCGGAGAAAATATTTCTTCAAGAAGACAACTTGCAATGCTTTCAGCAACACATTTCTGATCACTAGTTTAAGCTACCAAGTGAAATGGAATATCAAAGTTCAATTAAAAATAATACAAGGTTTTAAAATTTACTTTCTAGTTGATTAAAAAGAAATTAGATCTTACACTGAACATTACTTAGTATTTTAATGGTTGGATTGTCTAGAGTATAAAGCTATAGATTGCCTTCAGCATTGGCATATGAATACATTTTTCCATCAGCATAACAGCTAGCAATTGAAATTACTGAGTATCAAAATATCTAAGCAGGTGGAGCATTCAATTACTCACAAACAAACAATAGGAGGATTACTTTTGGAAAGCATTAAAATACATTGCATCAAAGGGGAAAATACAAAATGAAAACATATCTCAGTTCAAAAATTCATTACAAGTGATATGTAATTATACAAAGGCCATAAGCAAAAGAAGAACGTTGAGATTATACTACAAGTATATAAATCTATCGTGACCAAACCATTTCACAGCTTTCATGTAAAATATATGATCCGAATGAAGGAAAGAACTTTCGCTTAAGTTTCGTTTAGTCGAGATACACTTCCAATCATTAATATGATAGGATTTTAGAGCACACATTATAGCACAAAATTTAAATTAGCTGAAGAATTGAACTTGAAGGTAATCCTTGCATGGATAAGATAATAGTAACCAGGTTAGAGAAATGAGCAAGTTACAACATAGAGAAACAAAATATCTAAGCTGGGAATTTCAATCGAGGCTTGAGAAAACAAATGGAACCCACGAGAAGAATTTTTACAACATGATACCCTGATACATATTTACAGAAGAAATCATTCACAAGTTCCTTAACAATGCTTTGAAAATAAATTATTTTTAGAATAAAGACAACAAGCTTTGAAGTAAGCTTCAAGTTCAAGACTACAATGAAGTACGGAGATTTCAAAAAAACATCTACCTCAAATTACATCAACAAGGTATAATTATGAAACATCAAAGAAGCATCCACACTATTTAAGCATATTTTCAAAGTTTGTTAGCATGGAGCAAAAAAGAACTCATATTTGCTTCAAAGATAAGAATAAAGAAATACACATCCATAAATCTTGTGAAAAGAGATATAGAACTCTAATGTTACAACTATGGAGGTTTTAGTAAAAGAATATGTTCTTTCCTCAAGTGATTTTGGCATATGAGAATGAGAATCAAACTTCTTGAAGCCAAATATGCTCTGATCTAAAATTTATAGAAATTCAGGAGCATTTTCATGGGAGCTCAATTATAAATAATTGATACCACTAAGAGAAAACACAACAAAAGTTTCAAGTTTTATTTTATCTTTTAATGCACTTAGGCAGAGATTTCAAGACTAGAAGACCAAACATACAGGAGAAACTCGAATAACGATCCCTAAAATTAAATGAGTTCGAGCGGCCCTTTATAGAATAAATGAAAGCTTCAAACCCACATCCACAAGTACATAATTGAGTACGTATACCAAGCTAATAGAGCTTGGTGAAGACCCAAAATGGTGGCTACAAGTGGTTATAAATCAACCCAAATAAACTCACATTTTGTAGAGACAGAACTAGAGTAGTCTCCAATGGCGGTCGAGCAAGCAACTAGAACTCAAGAATGACAAGAATGACATTTGAAATAAGCAAACAAAAATCAGCTATGGTCGAGTTTGATCAACTCACAACAAATATTCAAACCCTCAAGGATAAAAAAAATTGAAGTAGAAATAAAATTTTATTTTCTAATGCTTAGATTTGAATAATAAAGATATGGGTTTGAAATTTCAAGCCACACCGAGCCTCAAACCAGATCATAAACTGCCAAAGTGTATTGAAAATCAAAGAAAACATTTCATGAAAAATGGCTATAATGGCCACCACAAAATGAAATAGAAATTTGAGGAAAACAGAGATCAACTTACCAGAATGATGGTAGACACGTTTCTCATCTCTCCAACAGGGAGGATCTTAAATGAAAAATTTATCAGAGATATCTCGCGAAAATTAGAAGACCCATATCGATTTCTCCTTCAGAAAATCCAAACCATTCAGTGAAACCTAGCTCGAAAATACATCGACAACATTTTGGTAAAGCTCAACCTTCCATAGAACTTCCTAGAGAACTAATTTCAGTACAAAATGTATCATGAAGCTTACATAGAGAGCTCAAACATTCATAGAAATCCTTCATTCAAGCTCAAAGATCAAATCAATGGAAACCAAGGAAAATATTGGCCAAGGCTTCACCCATCAAACCAAGTGACCGAATGAATGAGTGATTTAGATTTCCAAACATTTTTACTCTCCAGATGACCATGAAGTAACCCAACTCAATAGGATTTAATGATCTATGGTGAAGATCAAGATGGTACAATAATCAACAATCAATAATGCCAACTAGGGTTTACAAAATCAATGATTCAGATTAGACTAGTACAGTGACCAATGAACAAGATCAGATCATTAATTTCAATGCAACCCAAGTCACCATGCATAGAAGCATCGACGGATGAGGATTCATAGTACATAAATTGAACGGTCCACATTAAACTCACCTACCAACCACCTTATCACTGATGATGCTCATAAGATCAACGACGAATAGATGAACAAGTACAAGATCAATGGTGAATATCAAAGACCACCAATTTTACCATAGTTTCCAATAACTCACCAGAGTTCATAAAACTACTACATGTCCATATGACAGAAAACCCTAACCAAGGTGAGTTAAATGCCATCGACAATTCAAAAATAAGGGTCGAGCATCATGGCGAAGGGGACCAGCCCCATTAAAAGAGAATCATTACATTGACCTTGGTTAAAGGTCTAAAATTATATGCCAAGAATAATCAAATACCGATAACCAATAATAATGCCATGATTACTCAAAAGGAGTATATTATATGCGAACAAGAAATATACCATCAAAAGGGTTCCGTGACCTTGCAAAAGGTGAAATGATTATTCAAAGCCCAAAAACTATATAGTAATGATAAATCAAAAGGAGTGTCGTGACTATATTATGACCATGAGCAAATCAAAGGGGGAACTTTTTCAAACATATGATTTTTTGATCAAGTGTATGCCAACCAAGTCAAGCTAAGGTCCTTATTACCTTAGACAAATCAAACGACCTTAGTATCTTCGAATGACAAAAGTAAGTACAGGTGGCATAGGAAATAAAAGAAAAGTGTCTCTACACCATGGCATGATGGTCCCCACATTTGAAATAAAGTATGACATGATAACAAGAGACAAAGAAAATTATGCATGGAGATGTCAACATCAGAGCCTGTAAGTGGTCCCCACACTTTGGGTGAATTTTGTAAAGTGTTAAATCAAAATAATTATCTTGCTCACATAAGGAGATAATTTTTTTACATGTGCATCTAAGGGGGCAGGATTAAAGTGCTAATTTTATCACTACAAGTGGATCAATTGTAAGTGTTACATCAAGCACTAGAAGATAGAGTTTGCATGCACATTGGAGAGACTTACACAAGTAAGTAAAGTCTATTATTAGCCAAATTATTCATCTTACTTTGTTAAAAATAGATCAGTCAACTGTAGTTTGACTGGATGTATTTTGTAATCAAGGCTATTAATGCCTCATTGTATTAACATGTTTATTTTTATTCATTTATTTATTCATGATAAAGGATAAAAATAGGATGCATGGGCGAGTACAAATTTTAGCCTATTTTAGGATAGGTGGGATGAATAAACTTGTTATATATTGTGTGCAATTGCAAGGCACAAGGAGGAATTTTTGGACATAGGAGTGCTGAAGTAGATTTTGCCAGTTTTTCCCTTTAAATGAGAATTGATTTCTATCTTTCCAATTATTTACGATGGGTGTGTATATCTTATTATTTCTTGTGAATGTCAAATTCCCGATTATTTGTCTTACCTTGCTGAAATTTTTTTAATTTCTGCATAATATTAGTGTGTTTGTTTTCTTGTTGTGTTGTTGTGATTCATTGCCTCAACACATCAAGTGTTTTGAGTTAATATTCTGCTGAAAACTATTGGTTTGTGCATCTAAAATCCATTCTCAAATTTATTGTGCATGTACTCAATCAAAGCCCTCAACATTTTTTTTTGTATCACTCCATTTTTCAATTCATTTACAAATCATCGTTTTACCCTCAAAACCCCTAAAAATTAGTTTAGGATACATCAAAAAGGAACTGGCCTTGATACTAGAGACTCACCTCAACAATAAGTATACCCACATACCTGAGGTGTTTCCATTGTATCTATAAAAGAGAGAGATCCAGAGCAAGCTTAGAACACCTACAATCGAGAGATAACATTTTTGGTATGCCTGGTGCGACTACAAATCAGATATGTAGGAAAATTACAAAAAAATAGTAGATTTACAGCAAAAGAGAAGTCACTTTTTGAGTAACAAGCTGCAGCAATTTATTCTAAAGATCAAAAGATTTATTTGGTAACTCCGTAAAGAAATTTCATACCAGTTTTGCAGCATGTTCCATGCCTAGACTAACTAAGAGGAATTAATTTTGAGTTTATTTTTTTACCTTTGAATTCGGTAAGAAGAAGAGTTGGTAATACCTTACCTTATAATAGGCTTGGTTTTGATAACCCTCCTCCTAATCTTCCTTCACCACGTATTAATCTCTTTGTTCAAATTCTAGTTATTCCAATGGCTATTCAACCACCTAGGAATTTTGTAACCTTTACTAATGGCAGCCCTTTAGTAATTCTAGTTTATCATGATATTCCCAATGCTGCCATAAAATGTTTACCTACATTCACTGGTGAAAATCATATTACTTCTACAGAGCACATCAAAGATGTTACAACCCTTTGTGTTGTCCATAACATAACTCATGAAGATGTAGCCTTAAGACTTCTAGTTGCATCCTTTAAAGGGAAAGCCTTGCAATGGTATAGAACCTTAGAAATTGGGAGCATAAGAACTTGGGATGAGTTGGGAGAAAAATTACTTAAGCAATTTCAAGATCATTCTGATCATTTATCCCTCATAGAGTAGTTGTCCACAATTAAAAGATCCCCTCATGAATTTATGGTCAGTTTTAATATCTATTTTTCTAGAACTTGGGAAAGAATTCCAACAAGTGTCAAGCCTCAAGTTGATCATGCTTTTCTTTATTATCTTAGAGCCCTAAACAATGATATTTCAACTATGATTCAGTCTATGGGAGGAGATACTCTCCCAACAAACTTATGATATTATTATTCAAGCTGAAAACAACCTTATTCAAGCTGGTAAATTGGCACCAAGGCCTTCAATGCCTCTTATAGTAGATTTGTTACCTATTCTATAGCCTATTACCATTATAGAGCCTATTGTTTTAGCTCCTTCAGATGATGTATTCAAATATTTGCGTACTATGGGTAATAAATTAACATCAATTGAAAACAAATTAGCTTAGCCTAGTAGGCCATATCAAGCTCCTTATCAGCAAAACCAATAAAATCAACATAATAGGCAGCCTTATTAGCAGAATCAGAATTATAGACATCAATATCAACCAAGCAAATTTGACCCAAAAGTTCCTAGTTCATCTAGCGCTCTTGTTCCAGTTAACATGGTTTCAAAAGAATTGTGTAAACCTTGTAATCAACCTCATTCAACTACCAACTGCCCAAATGCATTCTTGAATATAAGCCTTGTTACACATAACCAACTTGAAGCATTGTATATGCCTCAAATGGAGGGTGGGAAGTAAGATGCTCATAATTAGAAACCACCAGAACAAAATTTGGTAAGCTTCGAGAGGAAGAATTTATTGCAGTCACAACTAGATCCCAAGAAAAGGCTCAAGAGAGAGAAAAATAGCAAAACAAACATGTTCTTCCCATAGTCACTGATAAAATAGCAACTTTAGGGTAGAAAACAGCTAATGTAGCTTCTATTGTTCCTTAGAAAAAGCAAACCGTTATGTCCTAAGGGACCAACAAAGACAATTATAGCCTCATTCGAGAAGACTCTTCATACCTCATATTTCAAAAGCTACTAAAGCAAAGCCGCTTTTTGCTAAAGCTTATTCTAAAACGGTAGAGAAGCAGCTTCAAAAAGAGTAACTTCTATTAACATGTTTGATGTAATGAAGAAGCATAATATTAATATTTCACTTTAGGATGCTCTAATTATTTTAGGAAAATGAGATTTTATTTCTCACAAGCTTGCTAAGCTGCAGATTTCTTCGAAACCAACAGAAAAGGAAGCCCAGAAAGCAGACATGGTCCTTGGAATAGTGGAGCAAGACCCAATTAAAGTGGTTAAATGGATGGTTCAAAAGTTCTTAAATGCTCAGGACATCATGAAGCCACCACCATTTTATTTATCTCTTATCATTGGAGACCATTTAGTTCATACCTGCATGGTTAATAGTGGTGCAAGTAGCACAGTTATTGCAAAAGCAATTGCAGAAAAAATGGACCTGTAGTATGAACCTATAGATTAAATTATGTTGTAGCTAGACAAAATAGCAACCAACACAGCTAGTATTATAAGAAATCTAGAGGTAACCCTACATTCTTTTCCCAATGTTACTATTTTACTAGATCTAACTGATTGTAGATTTACCTCCCTATTTTTCCTTATGTTTATCATGATATTTTACAACAAAAATAGGAGGTTATCTCTCTTCAAATTGGTCATTTTTGTTCTTTACTACAAGATATGGAACCAAGGTTACCATAAATTCAAAGCCTTTGGCTAGATTTCATATTGAGCCACATGCTTCAAATGCTACAATGAATTATGCAGCTTTAGATCAGTCTGATTTTGATGTTACAACACATGTTTCTGCATTAGATGGTGTTTCTAATTTGTTCATGGATGAAAAAACTCAAGAAGAACAAGCTTATGACCCTTTCAAAGAAGCAGAAGAAGATTTGTTTGGTGTTTATTGCTTGCATGAAGAAAACGCACCAATTCCGCTTGTTATCCAAAACAAAAAAATAGAAGGACTATGGAAACTTCACTTCGATGGAGCTAAGAATAAGAAAGGACAAGGTGTATGTTTAATGTTTACTTCCCCTTCAAATGAAAGGTACTTTTCAGCTTTAATTCTATAGTTTTCTTTTACTTATAATGTAGCTAAATACGAAGCGTTAATTCATGGCTTGAAATGCACCGGAAATTAGAGGTATCAATACTTTACAAGTTTTCGGTGATTTAGAATTAGTTATTAATCAAGTGAAAAACTTTAATGTGTGTAAGAATTCATTGTTGAAGTCTTACAAACATAGAGTTTCAGACTTAATGGATGATTTTGATGTTATTAACATTCAATTTGTCCCAAGAGCTAAAAATAAGCATGCAGACAAACTTGCAACAATTGGTGCTAGCTTTAATGTACTAGAACAGATCGAAAACAACAAAGTACGCATACACATAAATTTAATTATCATACCTTCATTTCCTAACAATGAAGAAAATTGGAAAGTTTTTGAAGATGATGAAAAATCTGCATATTTTT
Organism: Taxus wallichiana var. yunnanensis; assembly: GCA_018340775.1. NCBI lineage: Eukaryota > Viridiplantae > Streptophyta > Pinopsida > Cupressales > Taxaceae > Taxus > Taxus wallichiana. Next base: position 341,522,228 of record CM031237.1, read on the forward strand.
ATAGCAAGAAGTTGAATTTTCTGTAGTAAATCAGGAAAAACTACAGGCACTTCTATGGTGATCAGATTGTTTAGTTGAAGACAAATAAGTTACCTCAAGGATTGGTCACTCTAGAAGACATTTTCAGTTCTAATGATCAATTAAGAAAGGACAAAGGCAATATTTCAACTCACGCAAATAACTACAAATAAATAGCGATGGATGATGAAAAGAAACTATTTATTGGAAAGGTATGTTCTTCAGCTGAAAAACAGTCATTTATCAAATTATGTAAAGAATTCAGAGATTTTTTTGCTTGGAAGTACCAAGATCTAAGAGGGTTTGATCCAATTTTAGCTCAACATACAATAGAGTTACAACCAAATTCCAAGCCAGTTAGGTAGAAGCAAAGACTTGTAAATCTGAAAATTGAGCCATTGATGAGAAAAGAGTTATCTAAGTTAATTAAATCAGGTATTATTTTTCTAGTTAAGCATTCAAGTTGGGTAGCTAATCTTGTTCCTATTCGAAAAGAATGGAGAAATTAGGCTATGTGTGGATTTTAGAGACCTTAATAAAGCTTCATTAAAATACCATTATCCACTGCCAAATATGGATCAGATTTTGAGAACAATTTCTGGTTTAGACAGATTGTCTCTTTTAGATGGCTACAGTGGATACAATCAAATCCTTTTGCATGAGGAAGATAGATACAAAACAACCTTTACCACTAAATGGGGCACTTATGCTTATAAAAGAATGCCTTTCGGTCTTTCAAATTCGGTGCAACATTTCAACGTGCAATGGACATGGCTTTTCATAGTTTATTAAATAAATGCATATTGGTTTACTTAGAAAAAATGAGTCTTGAAGCAGATTTTTCCATTTTTTCCCTTTGAATGAGAATTGATTTCTGCCTTTCTAATTATTTGCAGTGGTGTGTATATCTTATTATTTCTTGTGAATGTCAAATTCCCTGATTAATCATCTTACCTTGCTGCAAATTTAGTAATTTCTACATAATATTAGTGTGCATGTTTTCTTGTTGTATTGTTGTGATTCATTCCCTCAACACATCAAGTGTTTTGCCTTAATATTCTATTGAAAACTATTGGTTTGTGCATTCAAAATCCATTCTCAAATTGATTGTGCATGTACTTAGTCAAATCCCTCAACAAATTTTGGTGTATCACCCCATTTTTCAATTCATTTACAGTCATCTTTTTACCCTCAAAACCCCTAAAAATTAGTTTAGGAAACATAAAAATGAACCAACCTTGATACAAGAGACTCAGCTAAACAATAGGTATACCCACAGACATGAGGTGTTTCCATGTTATCTACGAAAGAGAGATATCTAGAGTAAGCTACCCGTTGTCATCTCTCTACAGGTGCACTTTCAAGAGATAACAAGACCCCGAAAAATTACCTCTGCAAAACTTGTAAATTTTTATTCCTTAATGCTTGGAAATTTGGTCTCTTGATGCATATTCTCTTATTCTAAAATATCTGCAATTTGCTCTCGTGGACCTGTAGATATGATATAATTGTATTTTGTTTGGAATTTATAATTTATCATGTGACTTGTTGAAGCTCGTTTATTTTCACTATTCTCTTAAACTTATTCCTTTTCTTCATCTAGATCCTTGGAGTTTTTCTTATTTTGTAGTATCTCTTGTAATTATCCTCTTCATGGGTTCTTGAAGAGGTTTTTTTATTAAAACTGAAGATACCCTTGCTTATTTTCTCGTGTTTTGATGAAAACTTAGTACTAAAATCAGAACTCTTACTCATACTCTACTTCCTCATTTCTCATTAAGTGTTCCAATGCCTTTTTCTATACATCATACCTTATTTGAGAAGTTGTTGTAGATTCTAATACTTATTATGTACCTTATGCTTAGCTATAATTTGATGAAAAATGATATTTTATGCTTGCATTTTTCTTTCTCTCGGAACAACTCACAAACTTGTACCATCTAGATTCCAATAGCAAGTATTCCCTTTTAGTACAATAATCATTTTTATTAAAAAAATTTGTTTTCTTCATTGGCTTCATGTACCTACACACTTAACAAAATAGTTAGAAGTAAATTAGGCTTTTGGCCTCTCTTATGTTCCATAGTCTTTTTATTTTCTCTTTCTTATTTTGTAATGATTCTGGGAATCATATGTACTACTATAGAATACTGCTTTATCAATTATGTATCTATATTTGATGTACCTTATGCTTCTAATATTAAGAAATCCATTTGCATATAGTTATATAGTACATGAGTACATATCAAACCTTGAGCTATAGACTCGATATCATTTTTGTTTTATTTTTCAAATACTCAGTAGTTGTTAGGAGAGTTGGACAAAAGATGGAGATGGAACTCGTTACTTTTAACCAAAGGCAATGATGGGTTTCTTCTATACTCTTTTACTTTTAACTTTATGCACATGTACTTATTTCTTCAGTAGTTATGAGTTACATCCCATGGCTTGTGTGGGAAATATTGAATTTCTTCATAAATAAATAACATTAATTTCTGTAACTGAGTTGTATACTTCTTTCTGCATTCATCTTTTATGATGGATATTGATTGTCTAATGAAATAAATAACTCAATCACATAATTATATGTATTTAAAAATGGAGAAATAATGATTTTTGAAATACTTGTAACTTAAAGAAAATGAACTCTCTTTCATGTAAACTACAACTTTTTTATTGTTCCTAGATTTAACATTTCACCTAAACTTTGATTACATCCTTTATCAAGGAAATGCATTAGTCCTTCAGGGCTTTTGTGTTTCCTTGCTCTAGAAGAACATGGAATGACAGTCTATGTGAGGTGTTACATTTTGTAACAACACACATAGTTGCAGATTACATGAAGTTAATCAATTGTTGCAACTTAAAACACAATAAACCTGTAATGCATCCCCTAGTTAGGTCCATTTCATCAATTCCTTCCATCGAAAACAAAGTTTTGACTTGCCCTTTTTGCATGGAAACAATAATTGTCAACATTTCGCGATCCTCCCGGGAAAGTTGTCTATTAGCTTGTAGACCAAAGTGCCTTTCTCTTATCCATTGGGCATGTAGTCCAAACATATAACCAAAACTACCTTTTCCAAAAACAAGCTAAAGTCGGGAAAGGATCTAGTGAACTAGGTCACGTGCACACCCGCACTTTATTGAATTAAAAAATTATAATGTGCATGAAGTGCACTTAATTAAAAGGAAAATCCTACTCTAACCAAACACTTTAGGATTTTCAATAACAAAGTGTTTAAGAAATGTACCATTCACAGGAATGAGAAGTTCCTCTCCATTCAGCCTTGAAAGTTGAAATGCATTGTGTTATTTGCAAGCTGAAATCATATAAGGACCACTCCAGATTGTATCAAACTTTGTGTGGTTTCCTGGCTTTACATGATCAGCATCCCATTTCAACACAATGTCTCCTTCATTAAAGACTCGAACTTAGCCTTCTTATCAAATGTTTTCTTGATCTATCTTTGATTCTTTTTCATGTTCGATGAGCTTGATCTCTTTGCTCCTCGAAGCTCTATTAATTTTGCATAATGAACCTACAATGGTTCATTCTCAATTATTTCCATCTAATGCAATAGATCCAATGCGGGAAACTCAACTGAAATAGGAATTGTTGTCTCTCGTCCATAAACAATTTTGTACGGTGAATTGCCAACTGATATTTTACAAGTCACTCTGTCAGTCCAAAGTGCTGAATTTAACATTAGATGTCAAGCTATTTGGTTTTCCTTGAGTGTTCTTCTAATTATTCTCAAGAGATTCTTGTTAGTGCTTTTAGCTAATCCATTACCTTATGGGTAATAATTAGATGAAGTACTTAAATAAATTCCATGCTTGACATCATAATCTGTTACTTTTATACCAAGAAATGCTAAAGCATTATCTCAAACGTTAGTAGCCGGAACACCAAATCTGCAAACTATACCTTTGTAAAATGATAATATTGAAGTCTCGTTAGCTTCTTTTAAGGCTACTGCTTCATTCCAACATGTAAAGTAATTTGTATCACCAAGATCCACTTGTGTGCTTATGAGGAAGGTAGATTTATCATGTCAATGAAGTCAAGACCCCACCGCATGAATGGTTAATCAACCGAAATAGGTTGCAGGAGTAGTGAAGCTAAACATTCTTTTCTAATAAAGAAATCACAATTCTTACACTTTCTAATCCATTCAAGCATTCCTTGAATATGTTAGGCCAATACTAACTGGATTTCATATTTTTTAAGGCTATAGTACATGGTGAGAAGTGACCTCCCACAGGCATTTCATGAAACTGAGATAATAGTTGCTTAATTCTATCATAACCATTACATTGTAGCAAAATTTCATTTATATCTCTTTTAAACAACACACCATCGATGAAAACATAAAGTATATCTTGTAACCTAAAATATCTTTGTTTATTCTTGTCCATACCTTTTGGATAAGTATCATGCTACAAACAGTTAACTAAATTAGTCATCCATCTTGATTCCTAAACTTCTTTCAACTAAGTTTTCATTGCTGATTTTCTAGTTGTACCAAGATGTCTACCTCGCTGATACTTTATTTCAGCATGTTGTTCTGAATTTTTAGATTTTGTAGCCTGTTGTTTTTCCATATCAGTAATTAGATGTTCACACAATTTTTTTCTATGGATATCAACATCATAATCCATAACCTTTGTAATCCAACATGCTCTCTTCTCATTTAGTTATTTGTTCAACAAGAATGATTTAACACTTAGATGAGAGACTAAAACATGTATCTTATTATTCGAAAGCATGTACATGAAATTCTTTAATCTTCTAACTACTTAAATTACTTATTTTTCAAGAAAAGTGTACCTTTTCTCGTAGTCATGCAAACTCTTCCCAAAGAAAGTAATTGGTTGCTCAATATTTTCATCATTAACTTGAGTTAATATGGCTAAAATGGTTTCAGCTCCTGCAAGTGCATACATTGTAAAATCCTTATCAAAATTTGAATTTTCCAAAGTAGGAGCTTGTGAAATAGTTTTTTTATGGCTTCAAGCCTTTTCTTCCTTCACTAGTCTAAGAGAAAATTTTATCTTTCTTTAACGTGGTTGTTAGTGGCTTGACTTATGCTACAAAATCCGGAACAAATCTTCTAACAAAGTTTATTTTTCCAAGAAAAATTTGTAATGCTTTCTTATGACGAGGTAATAATATTTGTGAAATAGCTTCAATTAAAAGGATCAATAGGTAAACCTTGTCCTGAAAAAATATGACCAAGTAATTTACCTTCATGGACTAAAAAGTAGATTTTTTTGGATTCAATGATATTCAAAATTATTTGCAAAGCTGAAAAGCATATCTTAAATGCATGATGATCATCAAAATTCTTTGAAAATACAAGAACATAATCTAAGTAATCCAATATGAATTTATTTAATAGACTGTGAAAAGCCATGTCCATTACACGTTGAAATGTTGCACTAGCATTGGAAAGTCCAAAAGGAATTATTTTGTAAGCATAAGTACCCCAATTTGTGGTGAAAGTTGTTTTGTATCTATCTTCTTCACGCACAAGACTCTGATTGTATTTGCTATAACCATCCAAAAGGGATAGCCTTTCCCATCCAAATTGGGCAAAGTGGATAATGATCTTTTAATGAAGCTTTATTAAGATCTCTAAAATCCACACATAGTTGGATTTCTCCATTCTTTTTCCATATAGGAACAAGATTAACTACCAAACTTGAATGTTTAATTGGAAAGATAATACTTGATTTGATCAGTTTGGATAAATCTTTTCTCATTAATGGTTCAATATTTGATTTACGAGGCCTTTGTATCTACCTAACTAGCTTGGATTTTGGATGTAACTCTATTGTATACTAAGTTAAACTAGGATCAAAACCTCTCAAATATTGATACTTCCAAGAAAAAAATCTCTAAATTCTTTACATAAATTAATAAATGACTATTTTTCATCTAAGGAACATACCTTTCCAATAAATATTTTATTTTCATCATCCACCAAGATATTATCGTATTTATCTCGCATGAGTTGAAATCTGGTCTTTATCCTTTCTTAACTGATCATCAAAACTAAAAATATCTTCTAGTGTGACCAGTCTTTGAGGTATCTTGTTTGCCTTTAATTTAATAATTTGGTCAGCATATAAATACTACAGGTTTTCTTGATTTACTGCAGAAAATTTAGCTTCTTGCAGTAGAAATCTACATATTTGTTCATCTTCAAAAATTTTCCAATTTTATTCGTTATTACGTACTAAAGGACTAATAATTAGCTTTATATGTGGTTATACTTTTATAATTTCAATTTGTTCTAGCACATCAAAACTAGGACCAACTACCGCAATTTTGTCTCGCATGTTTGTTCTCAACTCTTGTGGAATTTGCGAAATCTAAAATGCAAAGAAGGCCCTTCTAACTCTAAGGAAGGCCCTTCTAACTTGGATCTGGTGTGATAGATCGATCGGCAAGGATGACTGCTCAAGGCTCCAATCAATATCAAGCTCGGTGATTCGATCTATGGGTTGTGGAATACGTGGGAAATGACCTGGATAGTTTCGTGTATGTCTCCGTATAAGGTCATATGGTGGATGGTGGAATACAATTGACTCTACTGACGATTCTCCGCCTAGTCCAAAATTCTCTAGCTTCATTAGCCATTATATCTAGTAAGGACAATTGTTCGATGATGATGGGTGGAAGTGGAGTGGATTGGAATACTAGTGTGCGTAGGCCAGTGTTTATATCTGATTGACTTATGGATTCGTTAGGCTGCGGGATTTGTGGATCACAACCGTAGACTCTAGGTTGTTGCGGTCCTGTTATGGTCATGTACGAAATCAAGTCCTAATCCCTAGTATCCAGTAATCATATGCTTTCTCAACTTCTATGTTTAGGACCAATAACTACGCGATCTTCTCAGAATATCTCACAGCGCGTCGTGCAACCTCGGATCCTTAAACTAGTATCTATGTCTCTGTGAGAGTGTCTCCCGCACTGGTCATGGGGACCAAAGGATCACAACCAAAGGTTTGTTCTCTTTCAACCCTTCTACAAATATGTGAATGTTTTTCCTAGGTAATCTATAGTTCGGTTGATTTGACCAAAACGTGTGTGCTTGGTCGTCTTCTATATTTAACCCTCTCAACTGAGAGCTGATCAGTCGTAAATCTATTGTTGTTTGGAAGACTTGTATTCTAAGGTTCTGGTCTATGTCAACTATTGGCATGTGACGAGGTTGGCCGAGGCACGATTGGCTCAAATACGTATTCCCCGGCTCCCTAGGTCCCGTGATTGTCATATAAAACAAAATATAAATCTAACTACAACAAAACAAATTTTAACTATCTAAAACATATATAACTTCTATTTTGTTTTTAACTTTCTAAGAAGAAAAGCAGCTATTTAAACGTATCTAGAAATAACAACTAAATAATAATTTAAAACAAACAAAATAACCGAGTGTAGTTATTTGTCTGTGTAATTTGTAGATTTATTCTAAACAAATAAAATAGCTTATCTAATCTATCTGCAAGATTCTCGATCCTACCTCAGAAGTGAGGAGTGAATCATAGTTTCTCAGAAACTATCAATCCTCACAGCTTCCCTGGCAATATCGAGAATAGAATTTACTGAAATGAAGCAATTATCTACTCTATTTGATATGATTCTAACTAGAACTTTGAAAGCTAGAACCTGATTCCGCATAATGCAAAGGCGAATCCGATGGTGTGTGTGATCTTGTCCCCTCAATATGATCTCCTCGCTCTTTCGTGTTCACGTGGATCCGTAAAAGCGTGTAATGCTAGCATCATGTAAGTAGATAGATATTGGGACAAGGACAACTCAGAATGCAGACTGAATATAATGCGAGTAGGAGAGGGATAGCGCAAGAGTACAGAGCTTGGCTTATGCAATTCCTAGCGGGATTTACTGCGAGTCATGCAACATAAAGCGTCCAGAACCTGAAACTATCCTGTTTGAAGAGAAAACCTGCAACTTTAATGGCTTCCTAAGCTATTCTACTCCAATGGATTGGATAAAACAACAACACCGTTTGCACAAGCTGGATATGTGGCTTACCAACAGTTGAACAATGCTAACTAGACATATAATGAACTAAACCAAGCACTCTAAGCAAAATGAAAGCTAAGTCTATTGCAAAGAGAAATTCAGAGACAAACTTCGGTGGCCATTTTGCTTGAGCACAAGCAATCTTTATTTATAGCTTTTGCATTCACCCAAAGATCAAAACCAAACTCGAACTCTAAAACCATAAACAAAGGCCAAACACTATTCCAGGGGACCAAAAACATAAATGCAAGCCCAAGTCGGCAAGGAAAAGCTGGTGAAACGTTGATCTTTACGTGAGTCACGTCAAAATGCTTTCTGGAAAATGCGTAAAGGACCGCCGCTCCGAAGGGCGGGCGGTTATAGGACCGCCGCCCGATCAGGGCGGCGGCACACGAGACCGCCGCCACCAGGCAGGCGGTTTCACACCAAGAGCAAAAGGCCAAGAAAAGAGAGGAAAAAGGAAAAACAAAGGACGCGGGGCTAAGCGGGGGCATGCGGATGTTAACGCACACTTCGAGAGCTTTTCCGATCCCGAACACCTCATGCGAGGAGACTCTCAGTATCATCATTGGGGCACTTGTTACACTGCTCCGGCAAGATACAAGACTTACAATTTTGGGTACGTACATATTGCCCCCTCGGAGAAGCGTTTTAGCCATGAAGAGGCGTAAAACGGTGGGTCCGAGTATGGCAGTCCCGAAATGGGAAGTTAGAAGTTATACCTGACACGTCCATGTGTTGAAATGACGCCATCCAAAATTCCCGCTACCTACAAAATGAAAAGAGAACTCAAGTGCAGATAGATACAATAGTTTGAAAATAAACGCTAAGAATAACAGGGAATGAGAACGTACCATTTGTGCGGGGATAGGAACTTACCTCCATCAGCGCTCCAAACCTGTGAAAAAGTCATTTTAAAACGAAACATGGTGCTATATATATGAAAGTGGGCCCATTTTCCTATTCATTTGCGTGAGTTGATTTGATTGATTTTGAGCTCTGGGACCCACGGTGATGGTTTCTTGCGTGAGTAGAGTCAAAATCGTCAGCAAAGAGATCGTGATCATGCCTCCACGTGCGAACACCGACCTCAAACCGATCACAAAGTTAGTTTTCTTCAGTTTATTGTTTTTCCCCCCTTAATTTTGAAATGCTAAATACTCTGTAATGGGGGGGTCATTTTTGAAAATGCTAGGTTCAAAAGGTCCACCTAGGGGGGGCGCCTACTGGGTAGGCTTTGTTTTTAGTTAAAATGGTCTTTTCTGGCACTTTTTAGGCCTTTTTAGGTTAAAAGCCCGCGTGGGTTTTCGGACCACGACCGCCGCCCTGGCCAGGGCAGCAGCATGACCGCCGCCTCGCTAAGGTGGCGGTTACACGACCGCCGCCTTTAAAAACCGCAAAAACCGCCTCCCGCTGTGGTGGTGGTTTGCACAAAATGCAAAAAAAGAACTTGTTTTTGAGATTGTGTTTATATTTTTAGCATTTCTACGTGTTTTTATGACTTTCTCAGCATTGCCTGGATGCTAACTTAGTTTGTTTTGTGTGTTTTTGGGTGTATGCAGTGAGAGAGGAGTACATCCGATGGAGCAGAGAGAGAGAGTGTGATTGGCTCTCAGGGGTATTAGATGCCCTCTCACAGGATGAGGAGGACACACTTCAGAGGGCTGGTATATTGCGCATATCGCGCGTGCCCCATGTTGCACCATCTAGTCACATCCTTTGTGACTTATTCTCTTACTGGGATGCAGATCGAACACCTTCCGATTGCCAGGGGTCCGTGGTGAGTGGACCATTACATTGGAGGACGTCTACCGCATTCTGGGGGTCCCGATCATCGGGAGGCGACTCACTTTGAGACAACAAGCTCACGGCACAGATTGCATAGTGGGCGACTTATATGGGAGATGCAGCCATCTCCACGGGGTCGAAGAAGGGGGTGAGAGTTCGATCCATTCCTTCTTTTCCCATCCCCGTATTTCATCAGGCCATCATGGGGATCCTTGCCTCGAGATTGATCGGGACAAGGGAGGGGACACATTGTTATACTGCTGGGCCCCCATTATTACACAGATAGAGGGCCACGGCCGGATATACGCTTGGGGAGTAGATATTCTTGGGACCACCTACCATGATCTATATAGGGTGGTGCATTTACAGGGGCAGTCACTGAGCCACCCGACTCTAGTCATGAGTTGGGTTTATGAGCACTTCATCCCTTATGGCAGGGGTGTGGAGGTAGCAGATCCTGGAGCTGTTAGGGCAGCGAGATGGTCAGACATGTCGGTGCTTAGAGCACCTCATCAGCCAGTTGCCTCTCTGACTACCGCCGATATGGAGGCGACACCATACCAGACCATGGCCGGTATATGGGGCGAGGAGGCCCTTACCTTGATTTCCTGCTCCACCACAGGGCAGCTTATCGATCGAGTGGGACGAGTGGAGGTGCACCCCTTTGGCCGAGTTCCTCAGCAGTTTGGCCTTCCATACACGGGTATGCTTCCCCAAAGGGCACCAGCTTTATGATCAGTTCGCGAGGCTGCAGGGGGCCTAGAGGCCGAGGTCGACAAGGATTACTCCCGCATTCCTATCATAAGCCAGGAGGATAGTTCATGCTAGAGGGAGAGCCGGTGCGCCTCAGGCACCTTTGCTTCAGATTGCTGCGGGTCCTGCTCATAGCAGCGATGACCCTATTGATATTGACTCTGAGTCCGAGGAGTTTACAGAGGGAGGGACAGAGGAGGAGACCGAGGACAACGATCCTGAGTGGCATGACACTCAGGATATTATGCAGGCAGAGAGGGCTGAGCAGAGCGCAGAGAGGGACACTCTAGTTTCAGAGGAGCCACTCTCTCAGGGCCATGGTGGAGAGGATGAGTCCGTTGTGGGGTGACATGTTGCCCCTACCACAGGAGCAGCCCTCGCCGGCAGAAATGCGCATCCGCGGCAGCGCCGGCCCCAAATGCCACCCATCTTGGAGGCCTGGGGATCCGAGTAAGTTACCCTTTCTCCCTTTTAATGTTTATTTGTAGGCTCTCCTTAGTTGTTATTTTGTATCTTTTAGTTTCTTGCTTAGTTTCTAATTCATTTTCTCCTTTGTTTGCAGAGACTGTTGATGAGTGGCGGATTTGATCCGCAGGGTATGTACCGATTCCCTGATGATCCCCATGGATAGGACCCACGCAGAGCTGTCTGTGGACGCTGGGGAGCCTTCAGCAGCCGGTAGGCATACCGACGTTTTTGCTCCAGTCTGGCATGTGGCCAGGATGGTGTCGACCCTTCGCACCGAGCTAGCGGGCTATAGGACGGCTGAGCGTCTTATGAGGAGCCATTCTCACGGTGAGACCGCGGCTGCTCCTAGGGATCCTGAGCCCTCCGTACATTCAGAGCGCCGGCGTAGCCGAGTCCTAGGCATGGGCGTGCACCTTCGGAGGGGTCACGTAGGGATTGAGAGGCCACTTGGCTCTCGTGTATTTTGTATTATATATTTCTTTGTATATCACGGGCTCTTTGAGCATTTTGACCATGCTTAGTGCATGATGGCATTGTATATAAACGTTGATCATTTATATATATGCATTCGTTTTGGATCAAAATCTTGGCACTCATGGTTTCCTTTCTATTTCCAGTTTCTTTGTATATACTACGATGTATGTTTATATGCTTTTTAGAATGTATGCAATGGAGAACAAATGATGCAAATGTTTGTTTCCTTTTGTGTATTTCATGATGCTGATATATGTAGATGTAGATACAATGTGATTTTGAATCTTAGCTTCCGTAAGCAATTTTTGATATCTCATGTTTGTTTTGCAAAGTGATGAATATAACCAATATGATGAACAGATTAACTTGCCCCACTCCTAACTCCACGCAACTAGTAAGATGCGAGGGCTCATCACCGAGAGCTAGAAAGGGCACAAGTTATGAGGTGTAGCTGAAATGATAGTGATGAAAGACAGACAAAGCTTTGGTGGAACCAAATAGGAAACTACAAGCTTACTCCACCCGAGTGACTTCATAGTTTAGAATGCAACTTACTTTGTGGTTTATCTAGACTTAGATCCGTAGATGGCCACATAGTAGACAAAATCTGGGTTTTTAGGATTTTAACTCTCTTGGAATTTTGAACATCTGATTCATTCATTTTTGACTCAAAGTTTGAATTGTTTGTTTATGACTTTTAACGCTTGCTTTTTTCAAGAGGACCCCCATACTTTGCCCCATGCTACTAGTAAGAAGCGTGGGTTTATCACCGTGGGCAAGGTATAGGTGTAGTAAGGGCATTTCCATCCTTTCCCAACCCTACGTCACTAGTAAGAGACGCAAGCTCATCACCGAAGGTCAGGGGGCAAGGAAATGTGTAAAATAAAAATTTTCTCGTTTAATCACTTGTTGACTTGTTTTCTTGAGTAAAATGTCAAGATGTGCTTATTTCCAAAGAGATATACATATGGGATAGATGTGACACCCTGAAGCTTCTAGAACAGACTATAGGTAAGGCACCTATCCTAAGAAGAAATCAAAGCGAGAATAAACTTGCAGATCTTGGTATGGTTACCGTTAAGACTTCGTCATGTCTGACTTTATTTGATAAAATGATTCTGAGATGATTTGATGATATCACGAAAATGGAGAGGTATGATTAGAAAGTTTATGCCAACAACATCATGAGTTTGTAATGAATTACTTTGAGGATAGATTCCTTGATCACCATTTATGTAAGAAACAAGTGGACAAAATGATCTTAATCTATATGAAGATGCAATGTAGATAATTATACAAGTAGTGCTAGTTGCTTATGCGTAGAACCGCTTGAGGTGCAGGGAATTGACTGTTTCACCAAATTCCTCACCTTCTAGCGTACATAAGAGGTAAGCACCATTTCCGTAGTCTTTCATGACTCGGTATGGGCCCAACCATTTGGGCCGGAATTTCCTTCCTTCGCCGGTCTTCTTGTCGATCCGGTTGCCTCTAGCCTTAGAACTAGATCACCTTCGTATATGTCGCGCTCATAGACCTTCTTGTTATACTACCGCACATTCGGTCAAAGATAAGCTCTATGCCACTTGTTCAAAGATCTAACCTAGTTTCATCTAGGCTTTCTAGTTGGGAAAGACGTGCTTCTCTATAAGCGCTTCATCCGTAATCCTCAGTAGTGAAATGCGAGACTGGGTATTTCACCTCAAGTGGGAGAACCGCTCGCCCCAAATACTAGCGAGAAAGGAGTTGCTCCCGCTGGTGTTCTTATTGAGGTTCTGGTGGGCCCACAAGGCCGGATATAACTTCAAATGCCAATCTCGCTTGTTTTCTTTTACCGCTTTTAAGGAGAATGGCTTTCAAAGTGTCTTGTTTGTCGCTTCACCCTGTCCGTTGGCTTCTGGGGTAATACAAGGAAGCCGTATGATGGCTTATCTTAAATTTATTGCATAGTTCGCGAACCTCTTCATTCTTAAAGAAGTTCCATTATCGAGAGATAATGATTTGCATGGATACCGTACTCAAAAATGATTTGGTTCAAAATGAACTTGGCGATTACAAAACTGTGTATAATAAGAGTAAGAGGCATAGCCTCTACCCATTTGGTAAAATATTCAAAGGGCCGTGATTATAAAATTATGGCCATCTCGTGGATGAGGGAGAGAATTTCCTATTAAGTCTAGACCCCATGTAGAAAAGGGCCATGGAGTAGCGATTGGTCAGCAGAGCTTGGCCGGCATATGAATCTCATGGGAGAATTCTCGCACTTATGACACCCGCGTACAAACTCTATTGCACATGTTCTAGAGTGGGCCGTAAATAGCCCATTCGATGTATTTTTCGAGTGGTGGCATGGCCACCAAGTGGCCTCCACATATTCCACATGAGATTCATGGAGAATCTTCTTGGATTCTTCCGTGTCGACACATCTTAGGAGCATTCCATCGAATGCTTTTCGGTAGAGCACTTGCTCTATAATGACGTATTTAGCTACGATAATGCGTAACCGCCTTCTTTGTTGTGGTGTAACTCCTTCTGGGTACGTATGGTCCATGATATAATTAATGATATCCGTGTACCAAAGGCACTCAGAGATAGAGGGTCGGGTTTCGATGTAGTATACGCACTCATCTGGAAAGTCTAAATCTACTAAATCACCTCCGTCTAATGGGTTGTCAGCTAACCAATCTGCGATGATTTGTCCTTTAACCGACTTCTGATTTACAAATGTTAATTCGAATTCTCCCATTAAGGTTATAAAACGTCCAACCTTTTTAGACAAGGACCCTTGTGTGAGGAAAGTTCGTAAATGGTCCGTTTTTACCATGACCCTTGTTTCTTGGTTTAGCATATAATGTCTTAGGCATTTAGTAGCAAAGACTATGGCAAGGCATTCTCGTTCTGCCTGTGTATAGCGTGTTTCATAGTCGAGCAAAGTTGTTCGGCCGATGAAATAAATCACACGCTTCTCTTGTCATCGTCCTCTTGGGCCAACATACAAGCTAACGAGACATCGTAGCTCATGAATATAAAATTAACGGCGATCTAGCTTTGGTGGCATTAGCGTAGGTGGTGATAATAGGAAACGCTTAACCGCATCAAAGGCTTCATTACGCTTTTGGTCCAATCAATGCTATAGTCTTTCTTGAGTAAATTGTTGATTGATGAATGGCGAAGCTTAAGTCCGGATAAATCTCCGATTGCACCCATTTTTCCGAGAAATGATCTCGATTCCAAATTCATTCAAGGTGGGACCATTTCGAGGACAGCCCGAATTTTGGTCGATCAACATCTATCCTCGTGATGATATGATGTAACCTAGAGTTTTCCTCCCGTTACACCAAAGACGCATTTCTCTGGATTTAGTGTGACTCCGTATTCTATTAGGCGTGAAAGAATGACGCGAGTACTTCCGATGGTCACAACGCTTCTTGCCTTAGCCAATAAGTCATCTACGTAGGACTCCATGATTTTATGAATTAAATCGTGGAATATATATGTCATAGCTCACTGGTAGGTAAAGCACCAAATTTTTGAGACCGAATGGCATAACAACAGAGCAATAGGTTCCCAAGGAGTTATAAACGTAGTTTTAGCTTGATCTTGCTCGATATTTTGATTTGATTGTATCCCGAGAATCCATCCATGAGAGACAAAAGTTCAAATCCAAATTGTCACAAACAATGACATCTATGGATGGTAATGGGAAGTCGCCCTTAGACATGCTTTGTTGATGTCTCGAAAATCTATGCAGATGCGTATCTTTCCATTCTTCTTGAGAACGGGAACGATGTTAGATACCCATCGGGAGTAGTCGATCGGGTTTGATGAATCCTACCCTGAGGAGTTTTATTACCTCTTCCTTTACCATGAGAGCTACCTTGGGCTTCATGGGTCTTGATTTTTGTTTAATCGGCTTTGATCTGATTTAGTGACGAGGTTGTGCACCGCAATGTGGGGTGCGACTCTGCATCTCCTTATAATTAAATGCAAACGCCTTCTCGATGTTCTTTTCGAGGATCCGAGTATGTATTTCTACTTTTCCGGGGTTAACGAGGATCCTAGTTTCAATATTCTCGCTCATCTTCTCGTCCCGATGTTGACATCGATTGTTTCTTCGATCAAAGAGGCGTTACCTTCTTCGAACTCAGGTGGTGCCGGAGGTAAATCCAAATCATCCCCATTTTCTACTACGTATATGCTAGGTTCCATTTGTGAGGGAAGATCCATCACGGGATTTCCGAAGTAGGAAGACGAATGTGGAATTAAGGATAAATCTAGCATATGATAGGAGAGATGTAGTGCTGCATAGGCGTTTAAGTAATCCAAAGTAGCCGCATCACTATCAATACGGTCTAGGATGGTAGATTCACTTCCGCTTGAAAGGGGATTTGTCATTGTTTTTATCAATGGTTCATCACGAATGGACACCGTGAACTGGGTATCTTCTAACTCATTGCTTGGAGTAAAACGTGATGTCAAGTTGCTATTGAATCGGCGAGAAGATTTTTCTCTCGGGATCGCTTCAATGGATATGAAGTTAAACGCCTTGCTTAAATCTAATACGGCTTTTTTCAGAAAGCTGCAAATGTTCGGCTTTGGTTTCAGTATACTTCGTAAACCCGGTTTGTTACTAATCGCGAGTCTCCTAAGACTCGATGTTATCAATACCAATTCTTTTGGCTAAGGTGAGGCCAAGGAGGAGGGCTTCGTACTCAAAGCATTGTTTTTGTGCATTCAAAGTTTAGCTTAAAGGCAAATGGTAGGACTTTCTCTTCGGGTGAAGTAAGAATTATACCTGCCCCCGCTCCATAACGGCATTTAGCTCCATCGAAATGGAGAGTCCAATATTTAGCCGGGAGTATAGATGTTGGGGTATCTGCTGTGTTTGCGCACTCAACTTCTACCATGCAGAGGTCCTCTGCTGGAAGGGAACCAACACCTAGGGAATATCCTATGCCTACTGAATCAAATGGTAAGAACATTGGTGAATCTTGTTCTATTAACTCAACGATTTTTGCAGTAGTCCCTAATGATACCGTTTCTATAGCCTTATCTTTCTTTGGGGGTTGGGGTTGTTTTGGCTATGCCGATAGTTTCAAGATCCGTCAGTAGGTACCAACTTTTCCTCTGTTTTGGGTCAAAGCTGGGTTTATTAAGTTGGTTTGTTGGAAGTTCAAATTCGGCACACCGGTCTTTTCTTTAAATCAGCTAGGTGCAAATCGAAAGGTTTTGATCACCTTTGGCTACAAATACCTTTCCTAGATGCAAGAATCTTACTTCTTGAAATAACGTAGAAGGGATTGCCTTCATTCGTGTATCCATGGTCGGCCGAGTATCATATTATAATTAGTTTCCGATCTATAATATAAAACTCACTGATTGTTTTGGGTCCTAAGGTGACCGGCAGATTATAGTTCCTATCGAAGTGGCTTTAAGGCTATCATAGCCTCTCAATGTATTTCGAGTGGTGGAACAGCTTTGTTTCCCCATATCCTAGTTTTTGAGGAAAGAGAAAGGGACTATGTTAATCGCGGCCCCATCACAACCATCGCCCTTTTACATAGTTATTATAAACCCATACTTGTAAGTGTAAGGTCGATCACCTCGGCATGCAATCTCAAAGATCTCGTAGGCATTTTACTTATTTCGAATATGAATTCGACATCCTTGTCCGGCTGCCCCTGAGGGTGGATATCAAAATCTACGTGATTTACTTGTGTTTCAGAGGTGGAGTGATGTTAATTAGATGACCTAGACCTAATGCTTCTAAAAGAGCAGCTCATGAGTAGGAGAGTTCTTTAGTAAATCCAAAAATGAAATGTGCGAGAAGGTCTTTGTTAGGTCACTAATTAAATCATAGGCACCCACGGGTTTTTCTACTATTTGTTGACTCTTATCCGCTTCTCGCATGACTTGGGCTCGGCTGAGAGAAATATTCTCGTGTTCTCGTTATAGCTTCGATAGGTAGTTCAAAGCCTAATTCTACCAAACTCGACTATCTTGGGTCTCAAGCTGACTTCCTAACCGTGGCGCAACCGATGGATTTAGTGAAGTCGAGGCTTCATGATCATTGCTTTCCCGTCATTGCACTTTTGTTTGTTCCAGCTGGATTCAGCCTTGCTATTATCATGATTTGGGAGTGGATCGTTAAAGATCTTGAGGGGAGCATTCTCGAGGGGGAAACTACGCCCGCGAGCGTATTTGGTGGTGGTGACACGGATCTCGCCAAAAACAAATCATGAAGAACTGCCTTTTGTTCTTCTCGCAAACGTTGCATGAATTTATCAGTAGTCACGACACGTTCTAAGATCATGACCCCGAATTTTGTGGAAACCACAATAAGAATTGGGATCAGAATTCTGCTTTTGTTGGTTTGGTGTATATCAGGGCCTAAAATTCTGATCAAACATGCCTATTAGGATTAAAATTTTGCATTTGTTGTTTCGGCTTTGGTTTTGATAACCAAATGAGTTTTGGCTTGGCCCTCAGTATAGGATTTCACCGCTGTTGTTGTTGTTGTGGGATGGTTAAAATCCACCGTATTGATTGTCGGGTAAAGTTGTTGTTTCGTTGGTTGTTTGTTTGTGATGGAGTATTGACAACATTTACCTTCTTGGGCTGGTCGCTACTCCATCCGTTGTTACACCACCATTTTTTGTTAAGGATTTTAGGTCCTTGATTGATGTTTGTGGTAGTGGTAGTTTGTAGTGTTCTCGCCGGAGGTGATTAACCTCCCGCTTTGCTCCATATGTCTTACGACCACTATCTATCGCCGCTTGATCTATTCAAGAGCGCTCTCAAGTACTTCATCGTAAGTTCTTAGCTGGGAACTTCTGACTTCTTCCTTCACCTCTCTACGAGAGAATGAAGGAATAAATCACATAGTTCCATCTCGATCCATGTTTGAGCACTTGTCAAGAATAAAGAACCGTACGCCACCTCTCGGATGAAATGGGCGATGATTCGCATTGTGTTCTTGCTTGATGTGCAAGAATTCCCGATTCCCGTTCTCAACAGCTTTGTTCATGTCGAACGCCTTAATGAACTCGATACGAGTTGTTTAAATGAATGGATGGAGGCTTCAGTATTCTATAATACCAATGAGAGCAATGCCTTCCAAGGTTTTGGGGAATATTTTAAGCAACAACCCCATCCCAAGGAGTAATTCACGTATGGTCAGAAGCGTAAGCTTTGATATGCGCATTTGATCTCCTCACCTTTGTACTTGGGTAAATCGGAAGGGGTCTTGAAGCATGACGCTTCGTATGGCGAAGTCTAAGGGCTCTTTCAGATATTCTCGAATAAGTCCCTATCGCATAGGTTTCACCATCGATGGTGGTCACGAGGGAGTGATGGTGGGATGGGTTGTTGATATGGCAGGCAGCATATGCGATCGGGCAGGGGCATAGGGAAGTCCCCGCTTTGAGCCAAAATGCCGGAGAGGAGAACATATCTCCTTGTGGTGATTTGGAGTACATGTTTAAGTATGACGGGGTATTGTCTAGTAATGGATTGTTTGATACTAGACCGGGAGGAATAGTGTTAGAGATGATGGGCCTCATTGGCATTTTGTTGTGATACCGAGGAGGCATGCCTAACGTGCCTACTCCCGTGAGGAGATCTACTTGGCCAGGTGGTATGGAGGATCGAACTTCCTCTTGCTTGCATGAACGAGAATTTTGACTTGCTTGAGCAAGTTCTAACCCTCTCACTTTTTCTACTAACGCTTGAAATGACTTCATTTGGTGAAGTCACGGTGCTTTTCCTTAGCGGCGCTTGTTGTATACCCCGGTGTCAGATAGGCATGTGATATCCTCGCTATGAACTCGATCGCTATCTCTGCCAAGTTTCTCCGAGAGTATTTCCTATATGTAGTGGCATAGAGGTATTTTCTTGAAAAGAGACCTCGGGTTGTATTTGTAAACCTCCTATAGATGGGTACATACCCCAAGAGCGTTGTTCACTTCTAGGATAACGTATTGACTGCTCATTATCTAAGACTGTATGGGTCCGATTGTCTACTAATTTGTGGTCTAAGTAGATCTCGAGGAGACGAACCAGATTCTCCGTAAACGCCATATTGTTCGAGCCCAAGGCTCTGCTTGTTGCGCTCGAGGGGGCCGATCTAACTCCTCGCTTGAAAAGATGAATTATATCTCGATTCTTGGGGTTTGTGTTGACAACCGATTAGTTGAATAGTTTCACCCCATACCGAGAGCGAGGGTGATGATTGCCTATTCTTGTTGGGCGTAGTATGCCTCAAGACCCAAGAGGGGTCTCGCCATATGCATCGAATCCCATATTCTGGGGTATATGAATACCCGCAGAATAATGGGAAGGAGCGAAGGTGATTTGATGAAAGGCTAAAGAGGCGAGAAGATGAAAAGTAAACTTCTCAAAGAACACGTGATACTATGACTCCAACGAACGAAAAGTAGGAAGTTTACGTTTCACTAATTTTGTTTGTTTCAAAGTCAAGTTCACCAATTTTGTACGCCGGAAAAGTGACAAGCGAGCGTGGTAATCTACAGGTAACTCTTCCACGTACCCGACCTCCCGAGGTCGTGCCGAGACAACTGGTGGGGGGAATATGCGTGGGATGCAAATGAACTAGTTAGGCAATCTAATGTCTTCGACACGCACTAATGGAATTTGTGAATCTAAGGCAAAGAAGGCCCTTCTAACTTGGACTGGTGTGATAGATCGATCGGCAAGGATGACTCCTCAAGGCTCCAATCAATATCGAGCTCTGGCGTGATTCGATCTATGGGTTGTGGAATACGTGGAAATGACCTCGGGATAGTTTCGTATGTCTCCGTATAAGGTCATATGGTGGATGGTGGAATACAATTGACTCTACTGATGATTCTCCGCCTAGTCCAAAATTCTCTAGCTTCATTAGCCATGCTATATCTAGTAAGGACAATTGTTCGATGATGATGGGTGGAAGTGGAGTGGATTGGAATACTAGTGTGCGTAGGCTAGTGTTTATATCTGATTGACTTATGGATTCGCTAGGCTGTGGGATTTGTGGATCACAACCGTAGACTCTAGGTTGTTGCGGTCCTGTTATGGTCATGTACGAAATCAAGTCCTAATCCCTAGTATCCAGTAATCATATGCTTTCTCAGCTTCTATGTTTAGGACCAATAACTGCGCGATCTTCTCAGAATATCTCACAAAGTGCTCGTGCAACCTCGGATCCTTAAACTAGTATCTATGTCTCGTGAGAGTGTCTCCCGCACTGGCCATGGGACCAAAGGATCACAACCAAAGGTTTGTTCTCTTTCAACCCTTCTACAAATATGTGAATGTTTTGCCTAGGGCAATCAGTAGTTCGGTTGATTTGACCAAAACGTGTGCTTGGTCGCTTCTATATTTAACCCTCTCAACCGAGAGCCGATCAGTCAGAAATCTGTTGTTGTTTGAAGACTTGTATTCTAAGGTTCTCGGTCTATGTCAACTATTGCCGTGACGAGGTCAATGGGCCGAGGCACGATTGGCTCAAATACGTATTCCCCGGGCTCCCGAGGTCCCGTGATTGTCATACAAAACAAAATGTAAATCTAACTCGCAACAAAACAAATTTTAACTATCTAAAACATATATAACTTCTATTTTTGTTTTTAACTTTCTAAGAAGAAAAGCAGCTATTTAAACGTATCTAGAAATAACAACTAATAATAATTTAAAACAAACAAAATAACCGAGTGTAGTTATTTGTCTCAGTAATTTGTAGATTTATTCTAAATAATGAAATAACTAGCTTATCTAATCTATCTCGCAAGATTCTCAATCCTACCTCGTAAGTGAGGAGGAATCATAGTTTCTCGTAAACTATCAATCCTCACACACTTCCCCGGCAATATCGAGAATAGAATTTACTCAAATGAAGCAATTAACTACTTTATTTGATATGATTCTAACTAGAACTTTGAAAGTTAAAACCTGGATTCCGCAGTAATGCTGGGCGAATCCGATGGTGTGTGTGATCTTGTCCCCTCAAGCAGATCTCCTCGCTTCTTTCGTGTTCACGTGATCCGTAAAAGCGTGTAATGCTAGCATCAACAAGTAGTAGATATTGGGACAAGGACAGCTCAATGCATCAAATATAATGCGAGTAGGAGAGGGATAGCGCAAGAGTACAGTAGCTTGGCTTATGCAATTCCTAGCGGGATTTATCATGAGTCATGCAACATAAAGCGTCCCGTAACCTCAAACTATCCTGCTTTGAAGAGCAAAACCTGCAACTTTAATGGCTTCCTAAGCTATTCTACTCCAATGGATTGATAAAACAACAACACCGCTTGCACAAGCCGGATATGTGGCTTACCAACAAATAACAATGCTAACTAGACATATAATGAACTAAACCAAGAACTCTAAGCAAAATGAAAGCTAAATCTATTGCAAAGAGAAATTCAGAGGCAAAACTTCAGGGCCATTTGCTTGAGCACAAGCCATTTATTTATAGCTTTCATTCACCCAAAGATCAAAACCAAACTGAACTCTAAAACTATAAACAATGGCCAAACACTATTCCAGGGGACCAAAAACATAAATGCAAGCCCAAGTCGGCAAGGAAAAGCTGGTGAAACGTTGATCTTTACGTGAGTCACGTCAAAACGCTTTCTGGAAAATGCGTAAAGGACCGCCGCTCTGAGCAGGGCGGCGGTTACAGGACCGCCGCCCTGATCAGGGCGGCGGTCACGAGACCGCCGCCTAGGCAGGCGGCGCGTTTCACATCAAGAGCAAAAGGCCAAGAAAAGAGGGAAAAAGGAAAACAAAGGACGCGGGGCTAAGCGGGGCATGCGGATGTTAACGCACACTTCGAGAGCTTTTCCGATCCCGAACACCTCATGAGGAGACTCAGATCATCATCAGCACTTGTTACACTGCTCCTAAGACAAAGACCTTACAATTTTGGGTACGTACATATTGCCCCCTCGAGAAGCGTTTTAGCCATGAAGAGGCGTAAAACGGTGGGTCCGAGTATGGCAGTCCCGAAATGGGAAGTTAGAAGTTATACCTGACACGTCCGTGTGTTGAAATGACGCCATCCAAAATTCCCGCTACCTGCAAAATGAAAAGAGAACTCAAGTGCAGATAGATACAATAGTTTGAAAATAAACGCTAAGAATAACAGGGAATGAGAACGTACCATTTGTGCGGGGATAGAACTCTCCATCAAGCTCCCAAACCTCGTGAAAAGTTATTTTAAAACGAAACAGAGTGCCATATATATGAAAGTGGGCCCATTTTCCTATTCATTTGTGCGAGTCGATTTGATTGATTTTGAGCTCGGGACCCACTGGTGACGGTTTCTGCGTGAGTAGAGTCGAAACGTCCAGCGAGATCGTGATCATGCCTCCACGTGCGAACACCGACCTCAAATGATCACAAAGTTAGTTTTCTTCGCTTTATTGTTTTTCCCCTTAATTTTGAAATGCTAAATACTCTGTAATGGGGGTCATTTTTGAAAATGCTAGGTTCAAAAGGTCCACCTAGGGGGCGCCTACTGGGTAGGCTTTGTTTTTAGTTAAAATGGTCTTTTCTGGCACTTTTTAGGCCTTTTTAGGTTAAAAGCCCGCGTGGGTTTTCGGACCACGACCGCCGCCCTGGCCAGCTGGGCGGGCAGGACATGACCGCCGCCCCTGCTCAGGTGGCGGTTACACGACCGCCTTTAAGGCGGCGGTTACAAAACCGCCTCCCTGCTCAGGGCGGCGGTTTTGCACAGAATGCAAAAAGAACTTGTTTTTGAGATTGTGTTTATATTTTTAGCATTTCTACGTGTTTTTATGACTTTCTCAGCATTGCCTGGATGCTAACTTAGTTTGTTTTGTGTGTTTTTGGGTGTATGCAGTGAGAGAGGAGTACATCCGATGGAGCAGAGAGAGAGAGTGTGATTGGCTCTCAGGGGTATTAGATGCCCTCTCACAGGAGAGGAGGACACACTTCGTAGGGCTGGTCGGGTATATCATGCGCATATCGCGCGTGCCCCATGTTGCACCATCTAGTCACATCCTTTGTGACTTATTCTCTTACTGGGATGCAGATCGAACACCTTCCGATCGCTGGGTCCGTGGCGAGTGGACCATTACATCGAGGACGCTACCGCATTCTGGGGTCCCGATCATCGGGAGGCGACTCACTTTGAGACAAAGAGCTCACGGGCACAGATTGCACAAAGGGGACTTATATGGGAGATGCAAACCATCTCCACTGGGTCAAGAAGGGGGTGAGAGTTCGATCCATTCCTTCTTTTCCCATCCCCATATTTCGTCAAAGCCATCATGGGGATCCTTGCCTCGAGATTGATCGGGACAAGGGAGGGGACACATTGTTATACTGCTGGGCCCCATCATTGCACAAATAGAGGGGCATGGCCGGATATACGCTTGGGGAGCAGATATTCTCGGGACCACCTACCACGATCTATATAGGGTGGTGCCGCTTACAGGGGGGGCATCACCGAGCCACCCGACTCTAGTCATGAGTTGGGTTTATGAGCACTTCATCCCTTATGGCAGGGGTGTGGAGGTAGCAGATCCTGGAGCTGTTAGGGTAGCGAGATGGTCAGACATGTCGGTGCTTAGAGCACCTCATCACCCGCCTGCTCTCCCGACTACCGCCGATATGGAGGCGACACCATACTGCACCATGGCCGGATATGGGGCGAGGAGGCCCTTACCTTGATTTCCCGCCACACCACAGGCAGCTTATCGATCGAGTGGGACGAGTGGAGGTGCACCCCTTTGGCCGAGTTCCTCAGCAGTTTGGCCTTCCATACACGGGTATGCTTCCCCAAAGGGCACCAGCCCATACGATCAGTTCGCGAGGCTGCAGGGGGCCTAGAGGCCGAGGTCGAGGACAAGGATTACTCCCGCATTCCTATCAGCCAGGAGGATAGTTCGTGCTGAGGGAGAGCCGGCGCCTCGGCACCTTTGCTTCAGATTGCCGCGGGTCCTGCTCATAGCAGTGATGACCCTATTGATAT
The DNA here is from genome assembly GCA_018340775.1 of Taxus wallichiana var. yunnanensis. NCBI lineage: Eukaryota > Viridiplantae > Streptophyta > Pinopsida > Cupressales > Taxaceae > Taxus > Taxus wallichiana. The sequence goes on from CM031237.1 coordinate 341,546,785, forward strand.
TGACTCCGAGTCCGAGGAGTTTACAGAGGGAGGGACAGAGGAGGAGACCGAGGACAGCGATCCTGAGTGGCATGACACTCAGATATTACAGCAGAGAGGGCCGAGCAGAGCAGAGAGAGGGACACTCTAGTTTCGTGAGGAGCCACTCTCTCGTGGCCATGGTGGTGGAGGGATGAGTCCGCATGGGGTGACATGTTGCCCCCGCCACAGAGCAGCCCTCGCCAAGGCAGCAAGCATCCGCGCAGCAGTGCCGCCCCAAATGACCCATCTTGGAGGCCTGGGGATCCGAGTAAGTTACCCTTTCTCCCTTTTAATGTTTATTTGTAGGCTCTCCTTAGTTGTTATTTTGTATCTTTTAGCTTCTTGCTTAGTTTCTAATTCATTTTCTCCTTTGTTTGCAGAGACTGTTGATGAGTGGCGGGATTTGATCCGCAGGGTATGTACCGATTCCCTGATGATCCCCATGGATAGGACCCACGCAGAGCTGTCCGTGGACGCTGGGAGCCTTCAAGCAGCTGCGGTAGGCATACCGACGTTTTTCTCCGCCTGCATGCACGTGGCCAGATGGTGTCGACCTCTCCGCACCGAGCTAGCGGGCTATAGGACGGCCGAGCGCCTTATGAGGAGCCATTCTCGCGGGTGAGACCGCGCGCTCTCCTAGGGATCCCGAGCCCTCCGTACATTCGTGAGCGCCGGCGTAGCCGAGTCCTAGGCGTGGGCGTGCACCTTCGAGGGGTCACAGAGGGGATTGAGAGGCCACTGCTCTCGTGGTATTTTGTATTATATATTTTTTGTATATCACGGGCTCTTTTTGAGCATTTTGACCATGCTTAGTGCATGATGGCATGGCATATAAACGTTGATCATTTATATATATGCATTCGTTTTGATCAAAATCTTGCACTCATGGTTTCCTTTCTATTTCCAGCTTTTTGTATATACTACGATGTATGTTTATATGCTTTTTAGAATGTATGCAATGGAGAACAAATGATGCAAATGTTTGTTTCTTTTTGTGTATTTCATGATGCTGATATATGTAGATGTAATGTGATTTTGAATCTTAGCTTCCGTAAGCAATTTTTGATATCTCATGTTTGTTTTGCAAAGTGATGAATATAACCAGTATGATGAATAGATAAACTTGCCCCACTCCTAACTCCACGCAACTAGTAAGATGCGAGGGCTCCTCACCGAGAGCTAGAAAGGGCACAAGTTATGAGGTGTAGCTGAAATGATAGCGATGAAAGATAGACAAAGCTTTGGTGGAACCAAATAGGAAACTACAAGCTTACTCCACCCGAGTGACTTCATAGTTTAGAATGCAACTTACTTTGTGGTTTATCTAGACTTAGATCCGTAGATGGCCACATAGTAGACAAAATCTGGGTTTTTAGGATTTTAACTCTCTTGGAATTTTGAACATCTGATTCATTCATTTTTGACTCAAAGTTTGAATTGTTTGTTTATGACTTTTAACGTTTGCTTTGTCAAGAGGACCCCCTATACTTTGCCCCATGCTACTAGTAAGAAGCGTGGGTTTATCACCGTGGGCAAGGTATAGGTGAGTAAGGGCATTTCCATCCTTTCCCAACCCTACGTCACTAGTAAGAGACGCAAGCTCATCACCGAAGGTTGGTGGGGCAAGGAAATGTGTAAAATTAAAATTTTCTGTTTAATCACTTGTTGACTTGTTTTCTTGAGTAAAATGTCAGTATGTGCTTATTTCCAAAGAGATATACATATGGGATAGATGTGACACCCTGAAGCTTCTAGAAAAGACCATAGGTAAGGCACCTATCCTAAGAAGAAATCAAAGCGAGAATAAACTTGCAGATCTTGGTATGGTTACCGTTAAGACTTCGTCATGTCTGACTTTATTTGATAAAATGATTCTGAGATGATTTGATGATATCACGAAAATGGAGAGGTATGATTAGAAAGTTTATGCCAACAACATCATGAGTTTGTAATGAATTACTTTGAGGATAGATTCCTTGATCACCATTTATGTAAGAAACAAGTGGACAAAATGATCTTAATCTATATGAAGATGCAATGTAGATAATTATATAAGTAGTGCTAGCCGCTTATGCGTAGAACCGCTTGAGGTGCAGGGAATTGACTGTTTCACCAAATTCCTCACCTTCTAGCGTACATAAGAGGTAAGCACCATTTCCGTAGTCTTTCATGACTCGGTACGGGCCCAACCATTTGGGCCGGAATTTCCTTCCTTCGCCGGTCTTCTTGTCGATCCGGCTGTCTAGCCTTAGAACTAGATCACCTTCGTATATGTCGCGTTCATAGACCTTCTTGTTATACTACCGGCACATTCGGTCAGATAAGCTCTATGCCACTGTTCAAGCATCTAACCTAGTTTCATCTAGGCTTTCTAGTTGGGAAAGACGTGCTTCTCTATAAGCGTCTTCATCCGTAATCCTCAGTAGTGAAATGCGAGACTCGGGTATTTCACCTCAAGTGGGAGAACTGCTTCGCCCCAAATACTAGCGAGAAAGGAGTTGCTCCCGTGGTGTTCTTATTGAGGTTCTGGGGCCCACAAGGCCGGATATAACTTCAAATGCCAATCTCGCTTTGTTTTCTTTTACCGCTTTAAGGAGAATGGCTTTCAAAGTCTCTGTTTGTCGCTTCACCTGTCCGTCTGGCTTGGGGTAATACAAGGAAGCCGTATGATGGCTTATCTTAAATTTATTGCATAGTTCGCGAACCTCTTCATTCTTAAAGAAGTTCCATTATCGAGATAATGATTTGTGGGATACCGTACTCGCAAATGATTTGGTTCAAAATGAACTTGGCGATTACAGTAACTGTACAGTAGTAAGAGGCATAGCCTCTACCCATTTGGTAAAATATTCAAAGGGCCGTGATTATAAAATTATGGCCATCTCATGGATGAGGGAGAGAATTTCCTATTAAGTCTAGACCCCATGTAGAAAAGGGCCATGGAGTAGCGATTGGTCACAGAGCTTGTGCCGGCATATGAATCTCATGGGAGAATTCTCGCACTTATGACACCCGCGTACAAACTCTATTGCACATGTTCTAGAGTGGGCCGTAAATAGCCCATTCGATGTATTTTTCGAGCGGTGGCATGGCCACCAAAGTGGCCTCCACATATTCCACTCATGAGATTCATGGAGAATCTTCTTGGATTCTTCCGTGTCGACACATCTAGAGCATTCCATCGAATGCTTTTCGGTAGAGCACTTGCTCTATAATGACGTATTTAGCTACGATAATGCGTAACTGCCTTCTTTGTTGTGGTGTAACTCCTTCTGGGTATGTATGGTCCATGATATAATTAATGATATCTGTGTACCAAAGGCACTCAGAGATAGAGGGTCGGGTTTCATGTAGTATACGCACTCATCTTGGAAAGTCTAAATCTACTAAATCACCTCCGTCTAATGGGTTGTCAGCTAACCAATCTGCGATGATTTGTCCTTTAACCGACTTCTGATTTACAAATGTTAATTCAATTCTCCCATTAAGGTTATAAAACGTCCAAATTTTTTTAGAGAAAGGACCCTTGTGTGAGGAAAGTTCGTAAATGGTCCGTTTTTACCATGACCCTTGTTTCTTGGTTTAGCATATAATGTCTTAGGCGTTTAGTAGCAAAGACTATGGCAAGGCATTCTCGTTCTGCCTGTGTATAACGTGTTTCATAGTCAGCAAAGTTCGGCCGATGAAATAAATCACACGCTTCTTCTTGTCATCGCCCTCTCTGGGCCAACATACAAGCTAACGAGACATCGTAGCTCGTGAATATAAAATTAACGGGTGATCTAGCTTTGGTGGCATTAGCGTAGGTGGTGATAATAGGAAACGCTTAACCGCATCAAAGGCTTCATTACGCTTCTGGTCCAATCAATGCTATAGTCTTTCTTGAGTAAATTGTTGATTGATGAATGGCGAAGCTTAAGTCCGGATAAATCTCCGATTGCACCTAGCTTTTCCGAGAAATGATCTCGATTCCAGCATTCATTCAAGGTGGGACCATTTCGAGGACAGCCCAATTTTGGTCGATCAACATCTATCCTCGTGACGATATGATGTAACCTAGAGTTTTCCTCCTGTTACACCAAAGACGCATTTCTCTCGGATTTAGTGTGACTCGTATTCTATTAGGCGTGAAAGAATGACGCGAGTACTTCCGATGGTCACAACGCTTCTTGCCTTAGCCAATAAGTCATCTACGTAGGACTCCATGATTTTATGAATTAAATCGGAATATATATGTCATAGCTCGTAGGTAGGTAGCACCAACGTTCTTGAGACCGAATGGCATAACAACATAGCAATAGGTTCCCCAAGGAGTTATAAACGTAGTTTTAGCTTGATCTTGCTCAGATATTTTGATTTGATTGTATCCCGAGAATCCATCCATGAGAGACAAAAGTTCAAATCCAGCTGTTGCATCAACAATGACATCTATGGATGGTAATGGGAAGTCATCCTTAGGACATGCTTTGTTGATGTCTCGAAAATCTACGCAGATGCGTATCTTTCCATTCTTCTTGAGAACGGAACGATGTTAGATACCCATCGGGAGTAGTCGATCGGTTTGATGAATCCTACCCGAGGAGTTTTATTACCTTCTTCCTTTACCATGAGAGCTACCTTGGGCTTCATGGGTCTTGATTTTTGTTTAATCAAGCTTTGATCTCGATTTAGTGACGAGGTTGTGCACCGCAATGTGGGGTGCGACTCCCGTCATCTCCTTATAATTAAATGCAAACGCCTTCTCGATGTTCTTTTCGAGGATCCGAGTATGTATTTCTACTTTTCCGGGGTTAACGAGATCCTAGTTTCAATATTCTCGCTTCATCTTCTCGTCCCGATGTTGACATCGATTGTTTCTTCGATCAAAGAGGCGTTACCTTCTTCAACTCGTGGTGCCGCCGAGGTAAATCCAAATCATCCCCATTTTCTACTGCGTATATGCTAGGTTCCATTTGTGAGGGAAGATCCATCACGGGATTTCCGAAGTAGGAAGACGAATGTGGAATTAAGGATAAATCTAGCATATGATAGGAGAGATGTAGTGCTGCATAGGCGTTTAAGTAATCCAAAGTAGCCGCATCACTATCAATACGGTCTAGGATGGTAGATTCACTTCCGCTTGAAAGGGGATTTGTCATTGTTTTTATCAATGGTTCATCACGAATGGACACCGTGAACTGGGTATCTTCTAACTCATTGCTTGGAGTAAAACGTGATGCTGAAGTTGCTATTGAATCGGCGAGAAGATTTTTCTCTCGCGGGATTGCTTCAATGGATATGAAGTTAAACGCCTTGCTTAAATCTAATACGGCTTTTTTCAGAAGCAGCAAATGTTCGGCTTTGGTTTCGTATACTTCAGAAACCTGGTTTGTCACTAATTGCGAGTCTCCTAAGACTCTGATGTTATCAATACCAATTCTTTTGGCTAAGGTGAGGCCAAGGAGGAGGGCTTCGTACTCAGCGCCATTGTTTGTGCATTCAAAGTTTAACTTAAAGGCAAATGGTAGGACTTTCTCTTCGGGCGAAGTAAGAATTATACCTGCCCCCGCTCCATAACGGCATTTAGCTCCATCGAAATGGAGAGTCCAATATTTAGCCGGAGTATAGATGTTGGGATATCTCGTGTGTTTGCGCACTCAACTTCTACCATGCAGAGGTCCTCTCACTGAAGGGAACCAACACCTAGGGAATATCCTATGCCTACCGAATCAAATGGTAAGAACATTGGTGAATCTTGTTCTATTAACTCAACGATTTTTGCAAAGAGTCCCTAATGATACCGCTTTCTATAGCCTTATCTTTGGGGTTGGGGTTGTTTTGGCTATGCCGATAGTTTCAAGATCCGTCAGAGTAGGTACCAACTTTTCTCCGGTTTTGGGTCAAGCTGGGTTTATTGAGTTGGTTTGTTTGGAAGTTCAAATTCCGAGTGCACACCGGGTCTTTTCTTTAAATCAGCTAGGTGCAAATCGAAAGGTTTTGATCACCTTTGGCTACAAATACCTTTCCTAGATGCAAGAATCTTACTTCTTGAAATAACGTAGAAGGGATTGCCTTCATTCGGTGTATCCATGGTCGGCCGAGTATCATATTATAATTAGTTTCCGATCTATAATATAAAACTCAATCAGATTGTTTTGGGTCCTAAGGTGACCGGCAGATATAGTTCCTATCGAAGTGGCTTTAAGGCTATCATAGCCTCTCAATGTATTTCGAGTGGTGGAACAGCTTTGTTTCCCCATATCCTAGTTTTTGAGGAAAGAGAAAGGGACTATGTTAATCGCGGCCCCATCACAACCATCGCCCGCTTTTATAGTTATTATAAACCCATACTTGTAAGTGTAAGGCGATCACCTCGCGTGCAATCTCAAAGATTCGTAGGCATTTTACTTATTTCGAATATGAATTCGACATCCTTGTCCGGCTGCCCCGGAGGGTGGATATCAAAATCTACGTGATTTACTTGTGTTTCAGGAGGTGGAGTGATGTTAATTAGATGACCTAGACCTAATGCTTCTAAAAGAGCAGCTCATGAGTAGGAGAGTTCTTTAGTAAATCCAAAAATGAAATGTGCGAGAAGGTCTTTGTTAGGTCACTAATTAAATCATAGGCACCCACGGGTTTTTCTACTATTTGTTGACTCTTATCCGTTTCTGGCAGATGACTTGGGCTCGGTTGAGAGAAATATTCTCGTGTTCTTGTTATAGCTTCGATAGGTAGTTCAGCGTCTAATTCTACCAAACCGACTATCTTGGGTCTCAAGCTGACTTCCTAACCGTGGCGCAACCGATGGATTTAGTGAAGTCGAGGCTTCATGATCATTGCTTTCCCGTCATTGCACTTTTTGTTTGTTCCAATGGATTCAGCCTGCTGCTATCATGATTTGGGAGTGGATCGTTAAAGATCTTGAGGGGAGCATTCTCGAGGGGAAACCCCGCGAGCGTATTTGGTGGTGGTGACACGGATCTCGCCAAAAACAAATCTGTGAAGAACTGCCTTTGTTCTTCTCGCAAACGCTGCATGAATTTATCAGAGTCACGACACGTTCTAAGATCATGACCCCAATTTTGTGGAAACCACAATAAGAATTGGGATCAGAATTCCTGCTTTTGTTGGTTTGGTGTATATCAGGGCCTAAAATTCTGATCAAACTGTTGCCTATTAGGATTAAAATTTTGCATTTGTTGTTTTCTCGCTTTGCTTTGGTTTTGATAACCAAATGAGTTTTGGCTTGGCCCTCAGTATAGGATTTCACCGTTGTTGTTGTTGTTGTGGTGGTTAAAATCCACCGTATTGATTGTCGGGGTAAAGTTGTTGTTTCGTTGGTTGTTTGTTTGTGATGGAGTATTGACCACATTTACCTTCTTGGGCTGGTCGGTTACTCCATCCGTCCGTGTTACACCACGATTTTTGTTAAGGATTTTAGGTCCTTGATTGATGTTCGTGGTAGTCAGTTTGTAGTGTTCTGATCCGGAGGTGATTAACCTCCCGCTTTGCTCCATATGTCTTACGACCACTATCTATCGCCGCTTGATCTATTCAAGAGCGCTCTCAAGTACTTCATCGTAAGTTCTTAGCGGGAACTTCTGACTTCTTCCTTCACCTCTCTCCGAGAGAATGAAGGAATAAATCACATAGTTCCATCTCGATCCATGTTTGGAGCACTTGTCAAGAATAAAGAACCGTACGCCACCTCTGGATGAAATGGGCGATGATTCGTTGTGTTCTTGCTTTGATGTGCAAGAATTCCCGATTCCCGTTCTCAACAGCTTGTTCATGTCGAACGCCTTAATGAACTCGATACGAGTTGTTTAAATGAATGGATGGAGGCTTCGTGTATTCTATAATACCAATGAGAGCAATGCCTTCCAAGGTTTTGGGGAATATTTTAAGCAACAACCCCATCCCAAGGAGTAATTCACGTATGGTCAGAGCGTAAGCTTTGATATGCGCATTTGATCTCCTCACCTTTGTACTTGGGTAAATCAGAAGGGGTCTTGAAGCATGACGCTCATATGGCGAAGTCTAAGGGCTCTTTCAGATATTCTCAATAAGTCCCTATCGCATAGGTTTCACCATCGATGGTGGTCACGAGGGAGTGATGGTGGGATGGGTTGTTGATATGGCGCAACGTATGCATGCGGGGGGGCATAGGGAAGTCCCTGCATTTGAGCCAAAATGCCGGGAGAGGAGAACATATCTCCTTGTGGTGATTTGGAGTACATGTTTAAGTATGACGGGGTATTGTCTAGTAATGGATTGTTTGATACTAGACCGGGAGGAATAGTGTTAGAGATGATGGGCCTTGTTGGCATTTGTTGCGGATACTGAGGAGGCATGCCTAACGTGCCTACTCCTGTGAGGAGATCTACTTGGCCAGGGTGGTATGGAGGATTGGAACTTCCTGCTTGCATGAACTGAGAATTTTGACTTGCTTGAGCAAGTTCTAACCCTCTCACTTTTTCTACTAACGTTGAAATGACTTCATTTGGTGAAGTCACGGTGCTTTTCCTTAGCGGCGTTTGTTGTATACCCCGGTGTCAGATAGGCATGTGATATCCTGCTATGAACTGATCGCTATCTTGCCAAGTTTCTCCGAGAGTATTTCCTATATGTAGTGGCATAGAGGTATTTTCTTGAAAAGAGACCTCGGGTTGTATTTGTAAACCTCCTATAGATGGGTACATACCCCAAGAGCGTTGTTCACTTCTAGGATAACGTATTGACTGTTCATTATCTAAGACCAGGTATGGGTCAGATTGTCTACTAATTTGTGGTCTAAGTAGCATCTGAGGAGACGAACCAGATTCTCCGGTAAACGTCATATTGTTCGAGCCTGAAGGCTCTGTTTGTTGCGTTCGAGGGGGTTGATCTAACTCCTCAGTTTGAAAAGATGAATTATATCTGATTCTTGGGGTTTGTGTTGACAACTGATTAGTTGAATAGTTGTCACCCCATACTGAGAGCGAGGGTGATGATTGCCTATTCTGTTGGGCGTAGTATGCCTCAAGACCCAAGAGGGGTCTGCCATATGCATCGAATCCCGACATATTCGGGGGGTATATGAATACCCGCAGAATAATGGGAAGGAGCGAAGGTGATTTGAGATAAGATGAAACTTCTCAAAGGAAGAGGCGAGAAGATGAAAAGAAACTAAACTTTTGTTGGAAGAACACGATACTATGACTCGAAAAGAAAAGTAGGAAGTTTACGTCACTAAGATTCACTAATTTTGTTTGTTTGTTTCACGTCGGTTCACCAATTTTGTACGCCGGAAAAGTGACAAGCGAGCGTGGTAATCTACAGGTAACTCTTCCACGTACCCGACCTCCCGAGGTCGTGCCGAGACAGCCGGTGGGGATAGAATATGCGTGGGATGCAAATGAACTAGTTAGGCAATCTAATGTCTTCGACACGCACTAATGGAATTTGTGAATCTAAGGCAAAGAAGGCCCTTCTAACTTGGACTGGTGTGATAGATCGATCGGCAAGGATGACTGCTCGAAGGCTCCAATCAATATCGAGCTCTGGCGTGATTCGATCTATGGGTTGTGGAATACGTGGGAAATGACCTGGGATAGTTTCGTGTATGTCTCCAGATAAGGTCATATGGTGGATGGTGGAATACAATTGACTCTACGGACGATTCTCTGGCCTAGTCCAAAATTCTCTAGCTTCATTAGCCATATCTAGTAAGGACAATTGTTCGATGATGATGGGTGGAAGTGGAGTGGATTGGAATACTAGTGTGCGTAGGCCAGTGTTTATATCTGATTGACTTATGGATTCGTTAGGTGCTGGATTTGTGGATCACAACCGTAGACTCTAGGTTGTCATGCGGTCCTTATGGTCATGTACGAAATCAAGTCCTAATCCCTAAGATCCAAGAATCATATGCTTTCTCACTTCTATGTTTAGGACCAATAACTACATGATCTTCTCAGAATATCTCACAGTGCGTCGTGCAACCTGGATCCTTAAACTAGTATCTATGTCTGTGAGAGTGTCTCCTGCACCTGGCTATGGGACCAAAGGATCACAACCAAAGGTTTGTTCTCTTTCGAACCCTTCTACAGTCATGTGAATGTTTTGCCTAGGGCAATCAGTAGTTCAAGCTGATTTGACCAAAACGTGTGTGCTTGGTCGCTTCTATATTTAACCCTCTCAACCGAGAGCCGATCACCAGAAATCTGTTGTTGTTTGGAAGACTTGTATTCTAAGGTTCTGGTCTATGTCAACTATTGCTGTGACGAGGTTGGGCTGAGGCACGATTGGCTCAAATACGTATTCCCTGGGCTCCCTAGGTCCCGTGATTGTCATATAAAACAAAATATAAATCTAACTGCAACAAAACAAATTTTAACTATCTAAAACATATATAACTTCTATTTTTGTTTTTAACTTTCTAAGAAGAAAAGCAGCTATTTAAACGTATCTAGAAATAACAACTAAATAACAATTTAAAACAAACAAAATAACCGAGTGTAGTTATTTGTCTGTGTAATTTGTAGATTTATTCTAAATAATGAAATAACTTGCTTGATCTATTTGTGCAATTCTCGATCCTACCTCAGAAGTGAGGAGTGAATCATAGTTTCTCAGAAACTATCAATCCCCACAGCTTCCCTGGCAATATCGAGAATAGAATTTACTGAAATGAAGCAATTAACTACTTTATTTGATATGATTCTAACTAGAACTTTGAAAGTTAAACCTGGATTCCGCAGAACAGTGGCGAATCCGATGGTGTGTGTGATCTTGTCCCCTCAGTATGATCTCCTCGTTCTTTCGTGTTCACGTGGATCCAGAAAAGCGTGTAATGCTAGCATCGAACGTAAGTAGATATTGGGACAAGGACAAATTCGTAATGCAGATCAATATAATGCGAGTAGGAGAGGGATAGCAAAGAGTACAGAGCTTGGCTTATGCAATTCCTAGCGGGATTTATCATGAGTCATGCAACATAAAGCGTCCAAACCCGAAACTATCCTGCTTCAAGAGAAAACCTGCAACTTTAATGGCTTCCTAAGCTATTCTACTCCAATGGATTGATAAAACAACAAGACCGTTTGCACAAGCTGGATATGTGGCTTACCAACAATTGAACAATGCTAACTAGACATATAATGAACTAAACCAAGCACTCTAAGCAAAATGAAAGCTAAGTCTATTGCAAAGAGAAATTCAGAGACAAACTTCAGGGCCATTTGCTTGAGCACAAGCCATTTATTTATAGCTTTCATTCACCCAAAGATCAAAACCAAACTGAACTCTAAAAACTATAAACAATGGCCAAACACTATTCCAGGGGACCAAAAACATAAATGCAAGCCCAAGTCGGCAAGGAAAAGTGAAACGTTGATCTTTACGTGAGTCGCGTCAAAATGCTTTCTGGAAAATGCGTAAAGGACCGCCGCTCTCCGAAAGGGGCGGTGGCACAGACCACCACCCGATTAGGGCGGCGGTCACGAGACCGCCGCCTGCAGGCGGCGGGCGCTTTCACATCAAGAGCAAAAGGCCAAGAAAAGAGAGGAAAAAGGAAAAACAAACAAAATGAATCTTCCATAGCCCTTCCACTATATTTTCTATTTTGTATAGCAAGGGAATTGATTAATTTCTTTATGCAAGAAATAAATGCCAAACAAATCTTCCTCTACTTCTTTGAAAGGATCATAAGCATGTTCTTCTTGAGTTTTTTCATCCATAAACATATTAGAAACACCATCTAATGTAGAAACATGTGTTGTAACATCAAAATCAGATTGATCTAAAGCTACATAATTTGTTGCAACATTTGAAGCATGCAACTCAATATGAAATCTAGTTAGAGGCTCTGAATTTATAGTAAATTTAGTTCCATATCTTGTAGTAAAGAATAAAAATGACCAATCAAGAAAGATAACCTCCTATCTTTGTTGTAAAATCTCTTGATAAACATAAGGCAAAGTAGGGAGGAAAATCTACAATGGTAACATCTTGTAAGATAGTAACATTCGAAAACATGTAAAGTTACCTCCAAATTTCTAATGATGCCAACCATGTTAGTTGTTGTTCTATCTAGCTACAAAACACTCTTCTATGTAGGTTCATACTACATGCCCAATTTTTCACAATTTTTTTACATTACAAAGCTTGCTACTTGTACCACTTCACCATGCAGCTTATTAACTAAATGATCTCCAATAATCAAAGATAGATAAAATGGTGGTGGTTTATTGATATTAGGAGAATTTGAAACTTGTTGAACCATCCACTTAACATTGTTCATACGATCTTGCTCTATTGTTCTAAGAACCATGTCTACTTTTTGAGCTTCCTTTTCTATTGGTTTCAAAGAAATCTACAACTTAGCAAAATCTCATGAGCAAGTAACTCTTATTGTCCTTGAATACTTAGAGTATCCCACAACGAAATATTAATATCATGTTTTTTCATTACCACAACAATATTAAAAGAAGAAACCATTTTTGAAATAGCTTCTACCGCTTTTAGCATAAACTTTAGCAAAATCGACCCTTGTTCAACAGATTTTGAAATTTGAGGTATGAATAGTCTTCCTGATCAAGCTACAATTGTTTTTTTGCTCTTTTTTTGAGCTGAATTGCTTGTTTTTTAGTAACAACAAAGTTGTTTGCTATTTTTTGACCTGAACTTGCTATTTTATCGGTGACTATAGCGCAGAACATGTTTGTTTTGTTGTTTTTGTTTATCGTGGGCCTTTTTGACACCTATTTATGACCACAATAAAATCTTCCTCTCCAAAGCTGACTAGATTCTATTCGGATGATTTCGACTATGAACATATTATGCCCACCCTCCATTTGAGGCATGAATAATGCTTCAAACTGCATGGTTGTACAACAAGGCTTATATTCAGGAATGCATTTGGATAATTGGATGTTGAATAAGACTCGATTATATGGTTGACACCATTCTTTTGAAACCATGTTGACTGGAACAAGAGCGCTAGATGAACTAGGGATTTTGGATCAAATTTCCTTAGCTGATATGGTTGTCTATAGTTCTGATTTTGTTGGTAAGGCTACCTATTCTATTGATTTTACTAATTTTGTTGATAAGAAGCTTGATAATACCTGCCACGCCGGGCTAATTTGTTCTTAATTATTGTTACCTTATTTCCCATAATCTGCAAAGCCTTAAATATATCATCTAATGAAGCTAAAAAAATAGGTTCTATAATGGTAATAGGTTGTGGAACAGTGACATATCTGTTATAAGAGGCATTGAATGCCTTGGGGCTAATTTTCTAGCTTGAATAAGGTTGTTTTCAGCCCTAATGGAAATTTCATTGGCTTCTAGGAGATTTTCTCCTCCCATATACTAAATCATAGTTGAAATATCACCGTTCGAAGCTCTATGATGATATAGAAATGCATGATTAACTTGAGGCTTAAAACTAGATATAATTCTCTCCCAAGTTCTATCAAATATGATATTAAAACTTGCCATCAATTCATGAGGAGATCTATTTATCAGTAGACAACTATTCTATGAGAAATAAATGATCATAATTATCTTGAAACTGCTTGAGTAATTTCTCTCCTAACTCATCCCAAGTTCTTATACTCCTTATTTCTAAGGTTCTATACCATTGTAAATCTTGTCCTTTAAATGATGTAACTAAAATTCTTAAGCCTACATCTTCATGAGTTATATTACAAACAACACAAAGAGCTTCAACATCTTTAATGTGATTTGTAGGGGTAGTCTAATTTTCACCAGTGAGTGAAGGTAGACTTTTCATGACACAATTAAGTATATCATGATAAACTTGAATTACTAAAGGGATACCATTAATAAAGATCAAACAATTTCTAGGTGGTTGTAGAGCCATTGAATAAATGGGATTTGAACAACAAGATTAATACGTGGTGAAGGAAGATTAGGAGGAGGGTTTCCAAAACTAGGCCTATTATAAGGTAAGGTATTTCCAAATCTTCTTCTTCTTGTAGAATTCAAAGGTAAAGAAATAAAATCAGCAAGAATTCCTCTTACCGATGATCTTGTAGTCACTTTAGGCATGAAAAATGTTTCAAAATTTATATGAAATCAGCCTTACGGAGTCGTCATATAAATATTTTTATATTTAGAATAAATTGTTGCAGCTTGCCTCTCCAAAAGTGACTTTCTTTCGTTGTAAATCTGCAGTAAATTATTGTAATATGCTACATATCTGATCCGTGTCCCACTGGGTGTGCCAAAAATAGTTATCTCTCAAAAGTGCACCCTGGTTGAGAGATGACAATAGGGATTATAAGCTTTCTTTGAATCTATCACTTTCGTAGATACAATGGAAACACCTCAAGTCTGTGGGTATACCTATTATTGAGGTAAGTCTCTGGTATCAAGGTCAGTTCCTTTTTTATGTATCCTAAACTAATTTTTTGGGGTTTTGAGGGTAAAAGATGACTGTAACTGAAATTTGAAATGGGTGATACACCAAACTTGTTGAGGGATTTGATGAATATATGCACAATAAAATTGAGAATGAATTTTGGATGCACAAACCAATGGTTTTCAGCAGAATATTAAGGAAAAACACTTTATGTATTGAGGGATAAATCACAACACAACAAGATAACATACACACTAAGATTATGTAGGAATTACCAGATTTAAAGCAAGGTAAGATGATTAATCAGGGAATTGACATTCACAAGAATTAATAAATATATACACACCACTGCAAGTAATTTGAAAGGTAGAAATCAGTTCTCATTCAAGGGAAAAACTAGCAGACATTTTACTAAGCACTCTTATGTCCAAAAAGTCCTCCATTTTTTCTTTTTCAATGCACACAATATATAACAAAATTATTCACCCAAGCCATCATAAAAATATGTTATAATTTGTACACTTGCATGCATTTTAATTGTAACCCTTTTTCATGAATAAATAAAAAAATAAAAATAGACATGTTGATTACAATGAGGCATTAATAGCCTTAGTTACAAAAATAAACTCAAGTCAAATTGCAGTTTGACCGATCTATTTTTAATAAAACTTGGGTGAATAATTTTGCTAAAATTAAATACTTTCTTGTTGTGCAAGTCTTCTCCAATGTGCATGAAATCTTTGTCTTCTTCTATTTGATGTGACACTTGCAACTTGATCCACTTGCAATGATAAATTTAGGCACCTTTGCAATTCTACCCCCTTGGATGCACATGCAAAAATTAATCTTCCTGTGTGAGCAAAAATAATTCCTTTGTCTTTGATACTTTGTAAAACATTCACCCTCCATTGTGGGGACCACCTGTAGGCATGTGCAAGAAAATAATACCATTATTTGTAAAAAAATAAGGTAATTAGCATGTCAAAAAGGGTCTTCTTGATCTTTGATGTTGACATCTATGTAAGAAAGATAATTCATGTTCATCATGACATCTCTGTCCCTTTGTGATTACATGCATAATACTATTCTCCTGTAAACAAAATAATGTGCTTGTCTTCAACTCAAAATATTTCCCTCTTCCTGTGGGGACCACCATGATCATGATGCAAAAGCACATCCCTTGCATGAATAATTGCCACTTCTACCTCCTTTAGCAATTTGAGGACATTAAGGTAATTTGGATTGTTTAAGGAATATTGATTCCTTTGACTCTGACATAGGCATGCATATTACTTAAAATTTTGGTGTTGTCATGGGTTGAAAATGTGACCACATGATTAACTTGGTTAGACTATAGTCACGGGTCTCATTTGGCATAATAATCATGGCATGAGTTATAATGTTATCGGGCCCCCTTTTTTTATCACAATTGCGTGTATAATGTTTTTTGGCCCCTTTGATTAACATAATCATGACAATATTGTTTGGCCTTTTTGATTGACCATAAAATATTAGGTAACAATTTATCTTTTTGATAATCATTGTGGTCGGCATTTGATTCTTTTTGTCTATAGTTTTGAACCTTTAATAGGTCAATGCAAATGATTTTCGATATAATTGGGCTAGCCCCTTTTGATAATGACTCACGTCCATGGCTCAAATTGTTGGTGGCAATTTGGTAGTTTGCATTGATTATGATGTCTATCTCGATGTCGTTGATCATGGTACTATCTCGCAGCTACACCGTCAATTTTCTCGATCATGGCATTTGCATTTGATTTCGACCCCGAGAGATTAATCCTTGGTTGTTTGATCTTGGTCCTATCTACATATACACCATTGATCTTTTGAACCTTTGGAAAGGGGTAGTTGATTCCTGTGGATATGTTCTTCACCAGAAATCTTGGTATTGTTCAATCGTGATCGTTGATGCACAAATTATGATGCCATGTGATGAGTTGTGAATTCTCATTTTTGCATCGTTGATTTTTGGATGGTTGATTTTACACCATTTGTCTTTAACCCCGTTTAGGTTAGGTGGAAATTTGGTTGAGTTCATGTGAGTGTAATACCTCAAATAGGTAATCAATTTTCACATTTGCATTTTCCATCCTACAGTGAATCCCTAAAAAAATTAGTCGCCGATATTGATGATCACGTTGAAGCTATCTCGCTTGGAAAAATTTAACTCTCTAATTTTCTTTCTTGCACTATTTCATTCTATGACGACTTTCCACTATTTTGAACTCCTTCCGTGAGGTTTCAATGGGCTGGAAACTATGTTTGTTCATTTGAGTTTGAATCTATGCAATTTTAGCTCCTGTTAATCTCTCGTCATTGTGTTCTTTCTTTTCTATGGCTGTTATTAGAGCTTCACTATGGATTTTCAAAAAATTATGGCCATCATTTATTGGTTCATCTAAGCTCATTTTTCACAAAACAATGAAATTTACGAGAAATTATGAACATGTATCTTGAGTTCATTTACATTGTGTTGTCGTCAAGAGTTTGTTGTGATCATTTAGGCACCATTTGAATTCTATTTCGAGCTCCACTTTAATTATTTTTTATCTTTTTATAGCTTGCATTAATGATTTTCTATTATCTCGATTTATTGAGCTTTGACTTGCATTAGTTTTTTCACTCTGAAATCCATGATTGCATGGGAAGGTAACCTTATTATTTTTTAAAACCCCATGCTCGCTCCATTTTGATTTTTCAAATATTTTTTAATTAGTTACTCCTTTATTTCATTCCTCCCCTTGATAAAATTCTAAAAATGCTTTGAAAAATTTGTTACCTTGTGATCCCTCCTTCTACAAAACATTCCAAGAGCATCCTAGAGCAAATGGGTTTTGGGTTTTTGAGATCTTGGTCTTTACCTTGATGCTTTGAGGATTTGAAGATTTACTTTGAAGAGTGGTAAGTTTGGCCACCTTCTTTTCATATATTATAAATCTTGTGGAAACTCGAACTATGAATTCTCGTATTTCATCTTTATTATTTAGAGCCTAGTTTCAAATGAAAATAAAAGGTCTTTGCTTGATGTTTAGATTTGACCCACCCGAAACTTGTTTATTCATTTTTTGAAATAGATATCTTGGTATTCAGAATTTTTATAGTTTTTTTGAATCAATGTTCTAACCGTGAGTTGGGTTTTCTTATTTTAACACCGTATATAACCTTTGCGAGCTCGTAATTCTTTGAGACTTTTGTATAATAAAATGGCCTTAAACAAGTTTTAAAACCTATGTTTCGTGATCTCTTGAAATTCTATTTTGAAAACATGTCTATAGAGTTGATCCACCTTTAATTACTTGATATTGTGTTTGTTGAATCTTTAGGAAAATGAGATTTGGATTCGAGATCTTCAGTCATGTGATTTTGAGCTTGATGCTTTAAGCTCACTCGTTGATAATCAATTTTGGGTATTTTTTATTTTTCTTGCACCCTCATTTATCTATGATATGGATCCTAGATCTTCATTAAATTTTGATTGTGAAGATTTTTTTGGCTCCATTTTGACTGCTTTGTTTCATACTTGAAGAAATTTGAACTTTACTATATATCCTCTACCACATTTTCTATTTTTGAGTTTTCAAAACCCTGCATATTTAATTTCTTTTGATCCCCTTTGTATTTGCTTTAATTTGAACACCCAACTATTTTATTATTCTCCATTAAAAGGATAGGCTTGATCATTTAGTTTAAACTCGTGACATCAAACTTGTTGATGTCCGTGCTGATTTCTTGTTCTCCTAAGATGAAAACTTTAACTTGGATAAGTTTCTTATTCTTTCAGATATTTTGCAAAACTTTAATATTCTCAAGTCTTGAAGATATTTGATGAATATTAACTTCATAGTAAGTGATTTCATACTTCAATTAGTTACGAAGTAGTGTTGTGAACTTGTTCTTTGAAAAAATTGCCTTTGAGTTTCATACTGTACTCAATGATAAAAGAATTTGTTGGACTTTGAACTTTCAATATGAATGCAATAGTGTAAATAAATTTCCTTCTAAAATATATCATAATTGCACACTCTTTAAGAGGTTGTAATAAAACATTCATTTGCATATTTTAAATGTATTAAACCCTAACCAAATTAATGTACTTTGATGATTTTCTATATGATATCTCAAATTTTTGAAACCTTTCTTAAGGTTGTAAGATTGAGTTTGTATTTAAAACTGAAGCTAGTTACTCTCAAAAATTTTGTTTCAACTTGCAGACTAAGATCAATCCTATTTATATTATGTATGATTTTGATTCTCTTGATTCTGTATTTTAGTTAAATTTCAACTCGTGTTGCTCCATCAACTTGACTCTATTTCATTCTTGTAATATTATGCACCTCAGTGAGGCTTGAACTCATTGATATCACTGGAATTTGTGTCTCATTATTGTAATCTTTGATGATATTTGAAGCTTGATAAGTAATTTGAGTTGAAAATATTAAACATTTGCTTTCACTTTTACCTCTTCATTATAAACCTATATCCGAGTATGTACTTTGATCATTTAGATTTGTTTTCAATCTTGAAATATCACCTTGTCTTTCACAATAGCTTGTGTCCTCATGAATTTTTATTTGACCGTATCATAATCAAGAGTTTACTTGAACAGTAACATGATTATCCTTTAATGTGAGCCCTGAAAACTATTATGTGTCAAAGTAATTTGTACCTTTCTTGTGCATTTTCTCGAAACCATTTCTTTGGATTCCAGCACTTTAGAAGACCATCATAGACCCTAAAAATTACCTCTTCCAAACATGTAAATTTTTGTGCCTTAATGCTTGGAAAGTTGGTCTCTTGATGCATATTCCCTTCTTCTGAAATCTCTGCAATTTTCTCTCAAGGAATGTAGATATGAAATAATTGCATTCTGTTTGGAATTTTGAATTTATCATGTGACTTGTTGAAGCTCATCTTTTTCACTATTCTCTAAAATTATTCCTTTTCTTCATCTAGATCCTTGGAGTTTTTCTTATTTTGTAGTATCTCCTATAACTATCCTCTTCATGGGTTCTTGAAGAGGTTTTTTCATTAATACCGAAAGACACCCTTGCTTATTCTTTTCAGTGCTTTGATGAATTTTTTTCAAAATCAGAACTCACATTTGTACTCTACTTCCTCACTTATGATTCAGTGTTCCAATGCCTTCTTTCCATACATCATACCTTATTTGAGAAGTTGTTGTAGATTCTAATACTCATTATGTACCTTATACTTGATTGTAATTTGATGAAAGATGATATTTTCTGCTTGCATTTTTCTTTTTCCTAGAACAACTCATAAACTTGTACCATCTAGATTCCTTTTAGTATAGTAATCATTTATGTAAAATATTTTTGTTTCCTTCATATGCTACATCTACTTGCACACTTAAGAAAATAGTTAGAAAATAATTAGGCTTTTTGGCCTCTCTTATGTTCCATAGTCTTTTTATTTTCTCTTTCTTATTCTGTAATGATTCTAGGAATCATATGTACATACCGTAGGATATCGCTTTATCAATTATGTTTCTATCTATTACGTATCTTATGCATCTAATATTAAGAAATCAATTTACATGCAAAGTTATATAGTACATGAGTATAGATCGAACCCCGAGCTTTCAGCTGATGTCATTTTTATTTTATTTTTCAGGTACACTATAGCTACAGGGAGAGTTGGATGAAAGATGGAGCTGGAACTAGAGATAAGAATATTTAGAATAAAATCCCCAAGGAAATGATGGGTTTCTTCTATGCTCTTTTTAATTTTAAATTTATACACATGTACTTCTTTCTTCAGTAGTTAAGAGTTACATCCCACGGCTTGTGTGGGAAATATTGAATTTCTTCATGAATAAATAACATTAATTTATGTAATTGAGTTGTATACTTATTTCTGCATTCATATTTTATGATGGATATTGATTGTATAATGAAATAAACAACTCAATCACATAATTAAATGTATTTAAACATGTAGAAATAATGAGTTTTGAGGTACCTATAACTTAAAAATGAACTCTCTTTCATGTAAACTGCAACTCTGTTTGTTGTTCCTTGATTTAACATTTCACCTAAACTATGATTCCCACCTTCATCAAGGCAATGCATTCGTACTTCAGGGATTTGGTGTTCCCTCGCTGATGATGAACATGGATGGCACTCAATGTGAGGTGTTACATTTTGTAACAAAACACATAGTTATAGATTACTTGTAGTTAATAAATGGTTGCAATTGAAAACACAATAAAAATGTGATGCATCCCCTTAGTTAGGTCCATTTCATCAATGCCTTCCATTGAAAACAAATGTTTGAGTTTCCCATATTTGCAGTGTGTAAAAATTTTCAACAAGAAATGATATGAATTGAATTATTGATGTTAACTAATTTTATTTGATATTAAAATGAAATAGAAGGGATAGGATACTAATATGAAAATGACTTACCTCGTTGGGTGTCAAACTTTAATACAAGTTGATATGTGGATGAAGCAGAGTGTGAAGGTGCTACCCAAGAAATTGCAACAACTAGATATCCGAATGGATTGGTATGCCTGGAAGAGGAGTCAAGTGCATGTGGGTGCTCTAGTTTGCAGAAAATCTCTGGATAGAAATTTGACAGTTGTTGTCACATGGTTGTCGCACCACCTATGTTTATGTCGCCATCAATTTGTGATGAATATCTACCTGTAAAACCCCATACAAAGCATCAAATCCCTAAAAAAGAAATATGCAAATGAAGGGGTCAAACTGACCTTAGCTTCCACAATGGTGGACTTATAACTAAGTGTTTCACTACATTCCATACCCAATGTAGTTTTGTATGCTTGTTTCTGCAATTGTGTGCCTAAATTTCCCTAAGCATCAATGAAGCATAAATAGGGTGAAATAACTAGATGTAAGATACAAATGGTGGATGTAATACAATTCATATAACCCTTTCCCCTATACTTATGTGATGTAGATGTAAATGATGCCCAAATGCAATCCTTTTCCTTAGTAGATAGCTAGATCTTAATACTAGATATTCTACACATAAGATATTGAGTATGTTATATTTATATAGGGATCTCTCACTCAAATTTTGACACTAATGACCTAACATGCCAACTAGAACGTAGGGGAATGAGAGGGAAATCGACAAATGGTGACCTCAAATAAGTAAATCAAACCAAAGTGTTATAGGGGACCAGTGGCACCCATGGGTGCCCCAAGATTACCCTAGGTTCCCTATTCAAGGACTAGAGATGAAAATGACTAAATAAAAACACTTGATACTCCTCGAGAGATGACGAGATGTGTGTAAAATAACCGACAATTGTGCCGTAAAAATGATGATGATGACTCGACTAATCGATGACATGACTAGGGGATAGGTCATTATTGAATACTTTTCTTATGAAAGATCCATATATAAAATAGCATATTTAGTCAGATAAATTTAATAGTTAGTGCATGATTTTTTCACTACATTTTCCCCCACTTTATGTTGGTGAGAGAAATCTCAGAACATAAAGCAGATAGAGATGCGTACTTGAGAGAAATCCGAATAATCCCTTGCTCAAGTAGAATGTGTAGACATCGTAGTAAAAGTGTACCAAAAGAATCATATAGCGATCAAGCATGGATGAATGTGTTGATCCATGCAACATAGTGAAGAGTGTAATGTCGTGATGAAGTGTACTTGAATGAGAGTGATTATTGCAAAGTATGATGATTTCAAATGCATGTAATCATGATAAGATGGTAAAGGGAGTGATTATTTCCAGAATAAACAACTAGATGATTTGGGTATCCCGCTGCGCCATAGGAGAGTGTAGGGAGAAAAGTGTGTTATTCTCCAATCTCTAACTACATCCTCAAGATCTAGCCGCTGCAGATGGACTCAAATAAAAATTTGTGGTTTTGGATCCAAACAATTTTGATCAAACTTTTGACCCATATAGGAGTGTTATAGTAAATTCCTTCTTACCCTCACTCCATGGGTGTTGCTGCAATGTGATGGCTTCCAAGTTAGGTCATCTGGAAGCAAATGAGAAATGTAGAATAGCTACCCAAGTTAGGTCATCTGAGAAAAAAATTAATGTAATCTCCTAAGCTATGTCATCTAGAAGGTCACACGTAACTCCCAAGTTAGGTCATATAGGAGGCCAATTGTGTTAAATTTGTAGTGATGATATGATTTCAATTGTTAGAAATGTGAACACGTTTATTGAGCTTGTGCCTTGGAGAGGAGCTTGAAAATGACATGGCTCGAGATCCTGGAGGACATTTTGGGAACTTACATATATGATTTTGACTAAAAATGAATTTATAGAATAAGGAGATAGGTATCAAGGTCTGATTAAGCTTACAACCTCCAAAAATGCTCTTTTTATCATGATCACTAGGTATGCATGTAAAGAATGAGTGATGGAAAGAAATGATTATGCCTTGAGAAAAATATGAAAGTACCACCATGTATAGAATTTAAGATTTTTTCCATTTATTTCTTTACCTCCAACTCATTCCGGAGCTCTTGGAATCATTTTCGAATCTCGTGTGTTCTTTTGTAGAGTGCAAGCTCCTTTGACCTCACAAATCTAATTTTGTTGAAATTACTCATAAATCTTCAAATCATTCTTAAATCTTACTAAATAACTTTCTAAATGATCTCAACTATTTGATACCAGTTCTTTATTAATTTATTACTTGAAATCTACTCTAAAGAATGTTCACTAACCTTAGAAAGGCTAAAAATAGCCATTCCTAAGCCTATCGAAAGAGACACTATCTCAAAAGAATATTATGAGCTTGTTTCCATATTTCCAACACATGGGAAAGGTAATTAAAATACACATGAGCACTTGAATGATCGAGATAGGCATAATAGAAGAGATGAATTGATGCGAGGAGTACTCAAGAGGGTTTACAATCAAAAAATTGATACTCAGGGTCCATTTTCATGCTTGAAAATATGGAATTTTCATGTTACACTTTTACATAACAACATACATACATTTATATAATAATATATTTTATATATAGTTGTACAATCCATTTGATGTAAAATTTTCATATACTCCTACCGATATTTACTTGAGTTTAAATACCATATTCCTCCATATTTTTAGTAATGAATAACAATATCATTCCTCGCACATAAACATATGGTTGTTGGCTCAAGGGTGCTCCATATGTCTACTATGTACTAAAATGATCCTCACTTGTCAAAACAACAAAATACGAGAGTTTATGTTAATTTTATTAATGGATGAAATCTCCAAGCAAAGCATCAAAGGAATAACCATGATCTATTAATAATGACCCTTATTTGATGGACATGTGACATCATAAACTTTACAAGAATCTATTTTAATATATGTATAGATAAATTGTTAATCACCTTGACAAACATAGAAAATGCACTTTGGAAACATGAGTAAGAAAAGGGGAATCCAAGAATGTTTTTCATTTTGAAGATCCATGTGAATAACAACAAATATATAAATTGTTCATAGATTAAGACACCAATAAAAATATCTTCCTACACAATGTAGCACCCTAAAAATTCTCACTCAATCACATAATAGAACTCAATAATTAATTAGGGAAAATTATGGAATAATTTTTTTTTGAAAGGGTAAGGCATTAGCCAAGATTTAATTAAATCCCGATTATAAAATTTTAGACAATTACATGGCAGTCTTCATTATTTAGCCCCAATAATATCCTCAAATTTATTTAATTAATGACCCCTAATTAAATTCCAAATTTAATTAGATAAGACAAATAATCCTATAGTTAAAAACCATGCACATTAAAGTTGAAATATATTTCCAAAAGGGCAAGGGTGGACAACTTGGTCTAACTCCGTGAGGCCTCATTCACCCCATTACCCATGCAAAATAATTAAGTTTGCATTCCCACAAAAATACTCCCCACTTAAGTGGTGTAGGGTTTATCCTACACCATTGGATCAAATCTTTCTAAGCCACTAGATATAGGTTAGATTAGGGAGACCTAAAATCCTTATGGGTTATCTCATAACTTATTCATACCCTAATACTTTCATTTTCTCTTGTTTGATTTGCAGGTTTGGAGGGAGAAGAAGGTGAAGCCATGAAGACCATGAGAGAGGGTTGGAAGCTTCATTTTTGTTACCAATTTGTGCTTAACACAAGAATCTACACATTTCCATTGAGGGTATTGTTTTCCCTTCCATATTTATTTTTATGTGGTATTTTACTTGTAGGTTAAATGTATAAACAATGTGTATATACCCATTTGGGTGATAACTTAAAACCCTACACATTTATTTTGTATAACTATATATACCCATATATATACATATATGTATGTATATTTCTATATATTTTTTTATATATACTTATTTATATGTATAGAATATTTTCTATTTCACTCTAATAAACCCAAAATTTCTGAGTGTATATGGTTATGTATAGTCATCTATATATATATATATATATATATATATATATATATATATATACCAAACCGTGTACCGTATAGTAGGACAAGGTTTCGAACTTACACAGACCGTGTTCAAAGTTATTAAGGCTGACTATATATTAAAACAAAGGCATAGATTTTAAATAGTCCAAGGTTTTACCAGAGGGAGGGGAGGAGGTCACCGACCCCACCCCCATGCCATATAATATGGGGTGGACAAAGGCGTCGCGACCGCCCGCCCGCCCATACCCCAAACAAATACAAAACCACATGTATTAAGCCGCACAAAGGAAGGTTTAGGCCATATCACTTAGCAAAATAAAATTTGTTTATTTTTATTTGAATATTGTTTGTTCAATATTGTGTGTGTGTGTGTGTGTGTGTGTGTGTGTGTGTGTGTGTGTGTGTGTGTGTGTGTGTGTGTGTGTGTGTGTGTGTGTGTGTGTGTGTGTGTGTTTCAATATATCAATATTAATTCCATTATTAATGTATTAATATTAATACTTTTATTAATATATTAATATTAAAAAATTTATTAATATATTAATATCCTCATTAATATCAATGTAACTTTTCAATTACAATATATATATATATATATATATATATATAAAATTCAATAAGCATAATATATAAATTTGTAGGACAAATTTATATAAATAAGCTCAATTACAATCGGATCTAATTATAGGTACCTTTTTTTTGTTTTAATTTAATTTAATGTTCAACACAAGTTACTTAGCATAGGGTAAGGAAAGTTAAGGTTATTAAAAAATTTCCACCTGCTTTAAGAAAATTAAAATTGGAAAGAATTAGTGAAATTGCTCATTTATCTAATATAACTAGCAAGAGTGAGAATTCCCTTCATTCTAAATATTTTACACACCTACTTTCTTTAATTCAACAATTATAAGATGTAACTAAAATTTCAACCTTCTTAAGATGCCTTCTTTTCAATAAAACAAGAGCCATTTCCTTTTTTCACAAAGAAGTAATGACATTCATTTCAATAAGTAAAACTAAGAATCAATTGCAAACTTTTCTCATTCTAACTCAGCCATTTTACTAAGAAAAATACAAGAAAGTGTAAATTTTATTTTCAGTTTTGAAAATGAAACACACTTGTCTTTTGACTACAAATTTAAAGTTCTTTTTTCATATTATACAACATTACAACAAGTGTCAAATAATAATAAAAATCTTTCTCAAGAACTTGGTTCATCCTTACAATATAATAGTCTCTCCTATCAACAACACAAAGGAAGAAACTTCAAGTTCTCCACTTTTCTTTACAACAAAGTCAAACATCTCAAATTTACTAAAAATACCCAAGAGCTTCACTTTTAAAGTGCAAGTCTACAAGGCTTCCTCTTTAAGAGGAAACAACAAGAAAATTTTTTACAATGGAGGAATCTCTCTTCATTTTCTTCAAGTGCTATATAGACCAATCTACACTTCATCTCCACTGTATTCATCAAATCCAACACAACAACAAAATGGGGGAGTAGGAAACACTCTCCACCAAACCAATTATCCAATGAGGGAGAGAATCCTTCTTCCTCATTGGCCCCCGAGCCCCAACAAAGAAGCAAAGAGGGGTATAAAACAACCATTGGAAAAGCTACATGGCTTCCACAATGACAATCAATAAGACATTTAACACAATAAAAGAAGCATCAAGATCACTAAAAATATGTAATTTCCCAAGAACTAAGGCTTAATACACAAGCCAAGAAGGAGAAAGGAACATGGGGATTCTTCTTATGCCTCCCAAGGGTTTGGGTGTCCACTTTAAAGCCTCCAAGAATTCAATCACATACCCAGAACACTCTTATGCCTTCCTCAAGAAAATGCACAACTCTAATGCCTACCTCGCTCTTACGCCTCCCTCAAGAAAATACAAAACTATTATGCCTCCCTCACTCTTATGTACCCCTCAATGAAATAAACAAGATAAGCACAAATATTAATTATCAATAAGGTGGAACATCCCAATCCAACTCCCTCCTAAAATACCCAATAACACTCTTATTCCTCCCTCCAAGTTATCCTCATTTTCATTTTATATTACAACCTAAAACTATTGTATTTTCCACAATAAAAAGCATGAAACAATCATCCATTCACAATATGAACACAACAAATCAGAAAATGAAAATAAGGGTGAAGTTCTACCTTACAATTGTAATTGAGTCAATCCACAAGCAAGCTCCAAGCCTTCCAAAATTCTAATCAAGCACAATCCACTCCAAAATCTAAACAACCATTCCAAAAGCAAGATTTTCCTTAAAATTGCAAAAATCCAAAAAATGAACAAGTAACCCGTAACACATCCAAGAAATATGAATAAATAGAAAAAAGAGGAGGAAGAGGTGATGTGGTTCCATGTAGGATGTCACATCATTTCTCCTCCACTCCTCCTCACAAGGTCAAACAAACCCAATCTCCAAAGAATAATAAATTGGTAGTTGAGGGAATGACAATCCTCTTACACACTAAAACCCAAACCCACACCACAAAAGGACAAAATGAAATAATCTTGTAATAAAAGTGTAATTAATTTCTCTATTTCTCTATTAAAACACACAAAAAGGCCTAAAATAAGCCTCTAACATCATAGGCATAGTGTGTAGGTAACTTTAAGAGGTGTGGGACAAGTTTAACTTGTCCCAAGCAGCCTCCAAAATTGGCTTGAAAGTCAAAATCCGAAATTTACATGTAATTTTGAGTGCACAACACTAAAAAATAATTAAATTATTTCAAATCCAACAAAAACCAAGATCTCCCTACTCACATTAATTACCCCCCTTAGGTCACATCTCAAATTCCACTAACTAATCAATTTTAATCAACTTAAATGTAGCATTTTAACTAACACTAATAAAGGTGACTCACAAAACTAAAATAATTCAAATAATCGCCAATAAATAAGACAAAAAGGAAAACAACAAAATTACCCAAGGTCACTTTTGAGCTCACTCCTCAATGGGGACCTCCTAACAATCTAACAACAAAAAACAACAAATAATTACACGAGTTTCCAAGGTGACTGTTGCCAATACCCCAAATTCCTTCACTATTGGTCTCCTATCCCCTTTGTTTGTTGTGCTAAAAATTCTGTAAAAATCAAAACTATACCTTTCTGGCCTCGTGGCCACATTAACGACATCGAGATAATAAAACACATATATTTACATATCAATTCACATCATAAAATATCACAACTAAACCATCACTAAAACAAAGTAATTAAACCATTGTTAAAATTTCTAACATTTCAATTCTACTAATTCATCAATTTTCAATAAGATCACAAAACCAACTAAATCATCTAGCAACATCTATATATCAATTCCAATGTGTCAGTATAGTAGTAGCACTAGTTCATCAAATATTATTATGTCAATCCATGCATATAATCCATCGTATAAATCACATCATGTCAAAATTCTAACACATCAATATTATCTATAAAATAAGCTAATCAAATCATATACAGTAATGTACATCAAATTCCACACTACAACCATACAATCAAAATAACAATCAGAACACAATAGTAATCATGATGTCTTGTGTATCTTATCAATATGCTAACTAGAATACAACAACAAGGTTCAAGATTATAATCAACTGAAATTGAAATCATAGTTCAATCAATGTTGAAGAGGAGTGGGCATTACATCCCCCTCCCCTTAGATTTTACTTCCTCCTAGAAGTCATGGAAAATAGGTAGGGAAACAATGCATATGAATAGAATTCGTAACCTCTACAGGTTTTATTTATTTCAAACAAAATTGGGTTCATAGAACCCAATTTTGATCCAATGCTATTCAACAAGGAGAAGGGATATTGTTAGGCATGAATACTAAACTTTCTTCAAGAAAGGTTGCAAGTATTTAATTCTATAGAGTAACTCTATGTGGTCAACCAAGCTACATCATAAAGCATCTAAATAGGAAATTTCCATGGAATCTCAAGAATAACCACCAAGGTAAAGGAATAATAGGGAGAAATCCATGTACTTGGGATGACCACATAGCCACCCATGGATACAACACACTGCAATAATAAAGGTTAAGACTTCCACTTAGGTTGGGTTACACTTCAATGTTTGTTATTTAAACAAGGTTAACAACTACCAATCCTGACCCTCAATTTTGCATGAGAAAACATGCCTACTCATAGGCCTCACAAATTTAAGATCACACAAGACGAGGTTTAACAATAAGGAAAACACCTAAATTAGCAAAAATGTTTACAAGGATGTAGGCTATTCATTGGAAGAACTTTTATAACTCAAAAGGACTCAATTAAATTTTCATGGTAATACTAAGCATAATCTTGACCACAAGGTTTTCTATAACTTAATTTTCACTCAAAATCAAACACACAACACTAACCTTTCTTTAGAAACTTCAAACACTTAGATAATATTTCCACTTTGAAAGATAAAAAATCCTTTCCAAACTAGCATATCAACACAAGAGACACCAATCACCTTGTATAACACAACAAAATTTATTTATTTTAAGGGATTTTGAAGCTCAAAATAATCATAAAGAGAGCACATGCTTAAATCGTAACACAAAAGAACACTCAAGGGAGCTAGGAAAATAAATAGGCAATGAGAGGGGGTCTAACTACAATCTACTAGCGCATCACACCAATACTCGAGTAACAACTTACGAAAAACAACTTTTGCACTTTCCCTTCCCAAGGACAAAAAGGGAACAAACAACATCAAGGTTTCCCAAGAAAAGAAAAAGAGAACTTCCCAAAATTATTTCATATCCTTAACATATGTTGCCTAAACTAGCCAATAATCCTAGGTCAACAAGACCTAATCCGCACACAAGGAAAGTTTCTTTCTTAAACTTAGAGATGAAGACCCGCTCCTAAAAGGCCACAAATCACACTCATCGAGCTACGAGGCAACAAGGGTATGACGACCTAAAAACTCATACAAGGGGAAAACACACACATCTATGTTCAAGGGAGTCCAATGCAACTAGAACACATCACCATCAACAAGGTGTTTCATTAATCCAAGTAGGCGGAGACAAACTTAAAGGTTCAATTAGTTACCACCCTTGGCATGATGAGATACGTAGGGCCCATCAACACAAACATATCAATTAATTCACACTAACAGAGGGATAAAATCTTTATGTATTTGTAAAACTTTGCACTACTCAAAGAGAGGTCCAAAATGACCTGGCATATACTTGTGTCATAACCATTTTACATATGTTTATTGTTTTATATAAAAAGGGGTATGGAAATACTCAACCATATCACAACCCCAAAATCTTAGGCCACAAAAGAGATTAGATAATCCTACAGTAGCTCAAGGAAACCTTTTAATTAGCTCAAACTTCTTAGATTATGTATTTTATAAATTTAGGGCGTGCAATAGCCATTTATACAATCAAGGTTGTTTAATTATACATTTGTGCTCAATCTCATAAAATTACTCATTCCATAATCCAAATTATAAGACACAAGTTATAGTTATGTTTGCTAAGCACATTTCTTATAAGTTTTCTTAATTAATGCATGCCTTTTATTATGATAACACATATTTTGTGTCATTTAGGGAACACCACCAATGTTGGCATGGTATTTCGCCATTCTATATAGGTGGTAGATCATTTATTTTACTTCTAGGGAATGCAAAAGAACAAAGTTCTTGCTATTTTCACATAGTTTTATTTCTTTTATTAATCCACCAAGATTAGAGTAAGGAACCATTTTCCTTTTCCTAATGTTCCATTTTACTTGTTAAGTTTCAAATTCCAAGCCCCTCAATTAGAGTTTTATTATGTTTAGGTTAATCATATTACCAATTAGATTTTAATGAGTAGGAAGAGTCAAACATATCACATTATTACTTTTATAGGAATAAGAGATCAATCAACATATCACATTTTTAATTCTATAGGAACAAGAGACCAATCAACATATCACATCATTAATTTTATAGGAACTAGAGATCAATCAACCAATATGCAATGTTAGTGCTCAAAATAGTCTCACCCCGGTTTGCCTTTGAAAATTTATCAATTTATAGCTTCTTTCACTTTCCTTTTCCCCATGTTGTGCCTGGTTAATCCTTGTGGCCATTTTAATTTGTTCCTGGTTGTAAATCACTTAAGAGTCTATATTTTGAGTCCCCCATGCTCTGTTCCTTCAAAAACTCATGTTTTCCCATTCTCTCTATTCTCCATGGTAGGGATTTGTCTTCCTTACTATTTCTGCCCTAAATACTTGAAGAAAATGAGTGGATGTATCTCTAAGAAACATATTTGACCCTTGCAAATGTTCCTAAACTCTCTATCCTTGAAGAAATTTTCACTTTCTAGCTCGAATGATCATTTTTTCTGTATTTTACGGTTTGACGGGCATTTTCTCCCTGTCAAATTTACATCTTTACATCGACGGGGTATGTTGCTTCTTTTGGTTGGTCATGGGATGGTGGGAAAATCCTTTAACTTATCACTTTTTACCTTTTTGGTGAAAAGGCAAAATTGGTCTCGTGGCTCCGCTCAATTCTGATTGGTTCTTTGGGTGCTTACGTGGCTTCTTCTGATTTGATGGGGTGTGGTGGGTCTATTATTGAACTTATTTCTTTTTGGCCACTTTGGAAAAAAAAATTGTCTCACCTCGTGGCCCCGCCAGTGCTCCGATTGGAGTAAATTTAAGGGGGAGGGAAAAGTCTCACTTTGACCGCTACTGAGGACACTCTAAGCGAGCTTGCGCTCATTCAAGGTTTCCACTTTGGGGACTGTATGATGGAAAAGGACAAGTGAGTTTGGGAATCTACAAGTAACTCTTCCTCACACCCAACCTCCCGAGGTTGTGCCAAAAACAAATGGTGGGGATGGAATATGCGTAAGATGTAGACAAACTAGTTAGGCAATCTGATGTCTTCGACGCGCACTAGTGGAAATTGTGAATCTAAGGAAAAGAAGGCCCTCCTAACCTAAATTGGTGTGATAGATCGATCAACAAGGATGACTGCTCGAAGGCTCCAATCAATATCGAGCTCGGCGTGATTCGGTCTATAGGTTGTGGAATACATGGAAAATGTCCTGGGATAGTTTCGTGTATGTCCCCCGATAAGGTCATAGGACGGACGATAAATATAATTGACTCTATGGGAAATTTTTTGGCCTAGTCTAGAACTCTTTAGCTTTGTTAGCTGTTATGTCTAGGAAGGATAACTATTCGATGATGATAGGTGGAAGTGGAGTAGATCTGAATACTAGTGTACGTAGGCCAACATCTATGTCTAATTCACCTATGGGCTCGTTGGGTGTGGGATTTGTGGGTCACAACCGTAGATTCATATTTTTGTGGTCCTGCTATGGTCATGTGTGGAATCAATCCCTAATCCATAGTATCCAATAGTCATATGCTTTTTCATCCTTTGTGTTTAGAATTAATGTAGTGTGATCTTCTCAGAATATCTTACAGGTGTTTGTGCAACCTGAATTCTCAAGCTGGTATCTATATCTGTGAGAGTGTCTTCTGCATCTAGCTATGGGACCAAAGGATCACAACCAAAGGCCTGCTCTCTTTCAAACCCTTCTACAGTCATGTGGATATGAATCTAGAGTAATCTATAGTTTGGTTGATTTGACCAAAATGTGTGTGCTTGGTCGTCTTCTATGTTTAGCCCGTGTAGTTGGAAAATGATTTGTTGTAAGTTTACTGTTGTTTGGAAGACTTGGATCCTGAGATTTTGATTTATATCAGTTATGGCTGTGGCAAGATTGGGTTGGGGCACGATCGGCTCGAATACGTATTCCCTGGGCTCTCTAGGTCCCGTGATTGTCATACAAAAAAGAAAGTTATATAAATCTAACTAATGACAAATAAACTAATTGTGAAAAATATGTCTATGTATATTCCTAAATCTGATATATATATCTACTAAACAGAATTTAAAGAACAATGATCTAATATATCTAGAATTGACAATTTTTAGAATAACAAATTAAAACAAACAAGATAATCGAGTATAGCTATTTGTCTGCATGCAATGTGAACCTATTCTAAATAATGAAACAATTGATCTAGTTTATTACAAGACTCTCAATCCTACCTCGAAGTGAGAAATGAATCATAGTTTCTCATAAACTATCAATCCCCACAACTACCCTGCAATATCGAAAGTAAAAATGATTGAAATGAAGTGATTGACTACTCTATTTGATATGTTTCTAATTAGAACTTTGAAAGCTAGAACTGGATTCTGCAGAGCGTGGCAAATCTGATGGTGCGTGTGATATTATCCCCTCGGTGTGATCTCCTCGTTCCTTTGTGTTCACGTGGATCCGTAAAAGCATGTAATGCTAGCATCAATAGAAGTAGATATTGGGATAGAGGTAGCATAGGATATAGGCCGAATACAATGCGAGTAGGAGAGGGATAACGCAAGAGTACGAGCTTGGCTTATGCAATTCCTAGCGGGATTTATTGCGAGTCATGCAACATAAAACGTCCGAAGAGCTCGAAACTATTCTATTTGAAGAAAAAAACCTAAAAATTTAATGGCTTCCTATTGAAAACAAACTATTCTAATCCAATGGATTGGATAAAATATCAACAACACTTTGCACAAGATGGATATGTTGCTTCCTAACAGAAAAACAACACTAACTAAGCATGAAATGAAAGAAACTAAGAATTTTAAGTAAAATCAAAGACTAATCTATTACGCAATGAGAAATTCGAGAGGCAAATTTGAGGGCCATTTTCTTGAGCACAAGCCAACTATTTATAGCATTTGCATTTACCCAAGGTAAAACCAAATTGAACTCTTAAACTATAAACAATGGAAAAACACTATTCTGGGGGAACCAAAATCATTAATGCAAGCTTATGGCGATGAAAAAAGCTGGTGAATCATTGATTTTTACATGAGTCACGTTAAAAGAGCATTCTAGAAAATGCGTAAAGGACCGCTGCCCTAAGCAGGGTGGCGGTTACAGACCGCCGCCCCCGCCTGATTAGGGTGGCGGTCACGAGACCGCCCGCCCGGGCGGCGGCGGTTTCAGAATCAAGAGAAAAAGGTCAAGAAAAGAGGGAAAAATAAAAACAAAGCATGTGGGGGCTAAGCGGAGCATACGGGATGATAATGCATACTTAGAGGGCTTTTCTCGATCCCGAACACCTTGCGAGGAGACTCAGTATCATCATTGGGGTACATGTTACATTGTTTCGATGTGTAGTACCCTACAATTTTGGGTACATACATTTTGCCCCCTCGGAGAAATGGTTTAGCCATGAAGAGGCGTAAAATGGTGGGTCCGAGTATGGCTGTCCCAAAATGGGAAGTTAGAAATTATACCGATACGTGCGTGTGTCAAAATGATGCCATCCAAAATACCCGCTACCTGCGCAAAACGAAAAAAGGAATCAAGTGCGAGATAGACAAAATAGATTGGAAAATAAATGCTAAAATAATGGGAAATGAGGACGTACCATTTGAGCGAGGATAAAACTTACCTTCATCGGCACTCCAAACCTATGAAATAGTATTTTAAAATGAGTCAAGTTGCTATATATATGAAAGTGGGCCCATTTTCCTATTCATTTGCGCGTGTTGATTTGATTGATTTTGAGCTCTGGGACCCACGGTGACGGTTTCTTACGTGAGTAGAGCCAAAACGTTCATGACAGGATAGTGATCATGCCTCCACGAGCGGAACATCGACCCGCGAGATCACAGGTTAGTTTTCTTCAATTTATCCTTTTCACCCCCTTAATTTTAAAATGCTAAAATCTTTGTCATGGGGGGGTAATTTTTGAAAATGTTAGGTTCAAAAGGTCCATCTAGGGGGGGCACCTACTGGGTAGGCCTTGTTTTAGTAAAAATGGTCCTCTTTTGGTGTTTTTAGGTTTTTAGGTTTAAAAACCCGCGTGGGTTTTCGGGCCACGACCATCGCCCTCCAGGGGGCGGTTACAAAACCGCCTCCCTGCTCAGGGTGGCGGTTTTGCACAGAATGCCAAAAGAACATCTGTTTGAGATTGTTTTTGCATTTTTAGCATTTCTATGTGTTTTCATGATTTTTCCAATATCACTCGGATGCTAACTTGCTTTGTTTTGTGTGTTTTTGGGTGTATGCAAGCAAGGGAGGAATACATTCGGTGGATCCGAGAGAGAGAGAGAGAGAGAGACTGACTAGCTCCCAGCGGTACTAGATGGACTTTCACAGGATGAGGAGGACACACTTCAGAGGGCCGGGATACTATGCATCTCACACGTTCCACATGTTGCACCATCCAGTCACATTCTTTGTGACTTATTTTCCTATTAGGATGCTGATCGAAACACCTTCTGATTACCAGGGGTCCATGGTGAGTGGACCATCACTTTGGAGGATGTTTATCACATTCTGGGGGTCCCGCTCATTGGGAGATGTCTGACCCTTGAGACAGTAGATTCACGGGCCCAGATACCATAGTGGGCTTCCTATATGGGAGATGCAGTCATCTCCATGGGGTTGAAGAAGGGGTTAGAGTTCGATCCATTCCTATTTTCCTATCCCCTTACTTCGTCAGGCTATTATGGGGATCCTTGCCTCGAGACTGATCGGGGACAAGGGAGGAGACACACTGCTATACTCTTGGTCCCCCATCATTGAACAGATAGAGGGACATGGCCGGATATATTCCTAGGGAGCAGATATACTTGGGACTACCTACCATGATTTATACAGGGTAGTCTATTTACTGAGGGCCCTTGAGCCATCCGACCACAGTCCCGAGTTGGGTTTATGAGCACTTCATCCCCTATCGCGAGGTGTAGAGGTGACCGATCCCGAGAGCCGTGAGGGTAGCTAGATGGACAGATATGTCGGTGCTCAGAGCACCTCATCAGCCAGTTGCTTCCTTGACCACCGATGACATGGAGGCCACACCATATCAGACCATGGCAGGCATAAGGGGTGAGGAGACTCTTACTTTGATCTCCTACTCCACCACAGGGTAGCTTATTGATAGAGTGGGGCGAGTGGAGATACACCCCTTTGGCCGAGTTCCTCAGTAGTTTGGCCTACCTTACATGGGCATGCTTCCCCGGTAGCGCCCGAGATATAGGTTAGTTCAAGAGGCCGAGACGAGGTCCTGAGGCCGGGGTTGGTCAGTTGTTACTCCTGGCATTCCTATTGCAACCAGGAGGGTAGTACGTGCCCGAGGGAGAGCCGGTGCTCCTCAGGCACCATTGCTTGATTGCCGTAGGTCCTGCCCATAGCAGCGATGATCCGATCGACATAGACTCCGAGTCTGAGGAGTTTACATGGGGCAAGACTGAGGAGGAGACTGAGAAAGACAGTGATCCTGAGTAGCATGATACTCAGGATATCATGCAGCAGAGAGGGCCGAGCGAGTGCGAGAGAGTTACTCGGTTTCGAGAGAGCCACTCTCCCGGGGGTCATGGTGGGGAGGATGAGTCCATTGCATGACATTACGTTGCTCCAGCCACGGGAGGGGCACCTCGGTCGGCGGCAAGATCTGTGGCGGTGCAGGACCCGAGAGATCCATCCTGAGGCACAGTGATCCGAGTAAGTTACCATCCTTCCTTTTAATATTTGTTTTTAGTTAGGATTTCCTAGTTGCTATCTCTCCTTTTGTTTGTTCTTGTATTTTATCTCTCATTTCATTTCTAATTTTTTTTTCCCTTTTCTTGCAGAGACTAGCCGATGAGTGGCGGGACTTGACTCACGGGGTATGGTATGCACCGATACCCCCCGATGATTCCCATGGAGAGGACTCGCGAGAGTTGTCTATGGACGCCGGGAGCCCTCGGTGCTGGTAGACATACGACATCTTTTCCCTAGTTTGGCATGTGGTCAAGAAGGTATCGACTCTCCGCACGGAGCTAGCGGGGTATAGGAAAGCCCAGCGCCTGATGAGGAGTAATTCTCATGGCGAAACTGTGGCTGCCCCTCGTGATCCTAAGCCCTCCATTCACTCGGAGCGCCAAAGCATATCCGGAGTCCTAGGCGTGGGTGTGCGCCTTTAGAGGGGTCTCATAGGGGTTGAGAAGCCACTTGGCTCTCCTAGATTTTGTATGATTCATTCTTTTGTACATACCAGGATATTTGAGCGTTTTGACCATGCTTGGCGCATGATGGCATTGTCTGAAAAAAATTTGATTATCTATATATTCTTATTTTCTTTTTGGATCAAAATTTTGGCATTTATGGCTTACTTGTATTTCTGTTTCCTCATGTGAACTATGATGTTATGCATGTATGCTCTTTAGAATGTATGCAATGGAGAAAAAATGATACAAATGTTTACTTTCTTTTTGTATTTCATGATGCTGATATATGATAATGTAGATACAATGTGATTTTGAATCTTAGTTTCTGTAAGCAATTTTGGATACTTCATATTTGTTTTGGCAAAGTGGTGAAGACAAACCGGTATGATGAGCAGATAGACTTGCCCCACTCCTAACTCCACGCAACTAGTAAGATGCGAGGGCTCATCACCGAGAGCTAGAAAGGGCACAAGTTATGAAACGTGTTGAAATGATAGTGATGAAAGATAGACAAAGCTTTGGTGGAACCAAATTAGGATACTACTAGCTTACTCCACTCGAGTGACTTCATAGTTTAGAATGCTACTTACTTTGCGGTTTATCTAGACTTAGATCCGTAGATGGCCACATGGTAGACAAAATCTAGGTTTTTAGGATTTTTGATTCTCTTGGAATTTTGGACATCTGATTCATTTGTTTTTGACTCAAGACTTCAAGATTTGAATTTTTGTGTATGACCTTTTACATTTGTTTGTCAAGAGGACCCCCAACACCTTGCCCCATGCTACTAGTAAGAAGTATGGGCTTTTCACCATAGGAAAGATATAGGCGAGTAATGGAATTTCCATCCTTTCCCAACCCTACGTCACTAGTAAGAGATGCAAGCTCATCACCAAAGGTTGGTGGGGCAAGGAAAGGTGTAAATTTAAAATTTTCTCTGTTTGATCTATATTTGACTTGTTTATTTGAGAAAATGTTAGTGTGTTCTTATTTCCAAAGAGATATATATACGAGATAGATGTGACACCGTGAAGCTTCTAGAAGGACCATAGGCAAGACACCCATCCTAAGAATAAACCAAAAGTGAGGATAAACCCGAAAATATTGGCATGGTTACTGGTTAAGACCTTGTCATATCTAGCTTTATTTGATGAAATGATTCCGAAATAGTCGATGATATCATGGAAATGAAGAGGTATGATTAGAATGTTTATGCCAACAACATCATGAGTTTGTAATGAATTGCTTTGAGAATAAATTCCTTGATCACAAATTTTTACGAAACAAGCGGACAAAATGATCCTTATTATATAAAGATGCAATGTAGATATAATTATATAAATAATGTTGGGTGCTTACGCATAGAATCGTTTGAGGTGTAGGGAATTGACTGTTTTTCACCAAATTCCTCACCTTCCAAAGATACATAAGAGGTATGTACCATTTCCATAGTCCTTCATGACTTGGTACGGGCCCAACCATTTGGGCCGGAACTTCCTTCGCCGGTATTTTTGTCGATCCGGCTGTCTAGCCTTAGAACTAGATCACCTTCATATATGTCATGTTCATAGACCTTCTTGTTATACTACCGGCACATCCGGTCAGCATAGACTCTATGCCGTTGTTCATCATCTAACCTAGCTTCATCTAGAATTTCTAGTTGGGAAAGACGTTCTTCTCTATAAGCGTCTTCATCCAGGATCCCTTATAATGAAATGTGGAGACTGGGTATTTCAACCTCAAGCGAAAGAACTGCTTCTGCCCCGAATACTAGCGAGAAAGGAGTCACTCCTGTTGGTGTCCTTATTGAGGTTCGGTGGGCCCATAAGGCCGGATATAACTTCAAATGCCAATCTCATTTGTTTTCTTTCACCATTTTAAGGAGAATGGCTTTTAATGTTTTGTTCGTCGCCTTATCCTGTCCATTGGCTTGAGGGTAATATAATGAAGCCGTGTGATGGCTTATTTTAAATTTATTGCATAATTCGTGAACTTCGTCACTCTTAAAATAAGTCCCATTATCTGAGATAATAACTTGCTGGACACCGTACCTACAAATGATTTGGTTCAAAATGAACTTGGCGATTACGAACCCAGATACAGTAGTAAGAGGCATAGCCTCTACCCACTTGGTAAAATATTTGGTGGCCGTGATTATAAAATTATGGCCGTTTGTAGATGAAGGAGAGAATTTCCCTATCAAATCTAGGCCCCACGTAGAAAAGGGCCATGGAGTAGTGATTGGTTGTAGAGCTTGTGTCGGCATGTGAATCTCATGAGAGAATTCTTGGCATTTATGACACCTTCGTATAAACTCTACTACGTCGTGTTCTAGAGTAGGCCACAAATAGCCCATTTGATGTATTTTACGAGTGGTGGCATTGCCACCAAAGTGGCCTCCACACATCCCACTGTGAGATTCGTGGAGAATCTTCTTGGATTCTCCCGTGTCGAAACATCTTAGAAGCATTCCATCAAATGCTTTTCGATAGAGCACTTGCTCTATAATGACGTATTTCGCTACGATAATGCATAACCACCTTCTTTGTTGTTCCTTGAGGATCCGAGTGTGTATTTCTACTTCTAAAGGTGTTAACGAGGATCCTAATTTTAGTATACTTGGTTCATCTTCCGTTCCGATGTTAATATCAATGGTTTCTTCGAGTAGAGAGCGTTACCTTCTTCAAACTCAAGCGGGGCTAGGGGTAGCTCCAGCTTGTCTCCATTCTTGATCGTGTATATGTTGGGTTCCTTTTGTAGGGAAGCTCACATGGGATTCCCGTAATAGGAAGATGAATGTGGGTTTAAAGATAAATATGTTGTGTGATGGATGAGATGTAACGCTGCATAGGCATTTAAGTAATCAACGGTGGTTGTATCACTACCAACGTGGTCTAGGATAGTAGATTTGTTCTCATCCTTGCTTATTAACAGAGAATTTGACAACAATTTTTTTACCAATGGTTTGGTACGAAGGGACACCATGAAACGGGTATCTTGGAATTCATTGTTTGGAGTGAAGCGTGATGCCGAGGTTGCTATAGAATCGGCGAGAAGATTTTGTTCTCGCGGGATTGCTTCAATTGATATGAAGTCAAACTCTTTGCTTAAATCTAATACAGCTGTTTTGTAAAGTCGTAAGTGCTCAGCTTTGGTTTCGTATATCTCAGAGACTTGGTTTGCTACCAATTGTGAGTCTCCTAACACCCTGATGTTACCAACACCGATTCTCTTAGCTAGGATGAGGCCAAGGAGAAGGGCTTCATACTCGGCGTCGTTGTTAGTGCATTCGAATTTTAGCTTAAAGGAAAATGGTAGGACTTTTCCCTCGGGAGAAGTAAGGATTACACCTGCCCCAGCTCCGTAACGACATCTAGCTCCATCGAAATGGAGAGTCCAATACTTAGCTGGGAACATGGGTGCTGGGACACTTGTTGTGTTAACGTTCTCTACTAATGTTCTCTACTTCTATCATGCAGAGATCCACTACTTTGGAAGAGAGCTAACACCTAGGGTGCACCCCATGCCTACGAATCAAATGGTAGGAACATTCGTAGATCTTGTTCTAATAATTCAACAATTTTTGCAGTAGTTCCTAATGATACTATTTCTACAAAGTGTTAGCCTCATCTTTGTGGGTGGGGTTGCCTTAGCTAGGCTCATAGTTTCAAGGTATGTCGTAGGTACCAACTTTTCTTCCGGTTTCACGTCGGTAGGCTTATTAAGTTGGTTCGTTGGGGATTCAAACTCGAGTGCATGCCTCGCCTTTTCTTTAAGTCAGCTAGGTGTACATCGAATGGTTTTGGATCACCTTTGGCTATGAACACCTTTCCTAAATGCAAGAACCTTACTTCTTGAAATAGCGTAGAAGGGATTGCCTTCATGTAGTGTATCCATGGTCGGCTGAGGATCATATTATAGTTAGTTTCCCGATCTATAATATAAAACTCAGTCAGGATGGTTTTGGGTCCTAGGGTGACCGGTAATATTATAGTTCCAATTGAAGTGGCTTTAAGGCTGTCATAGCCTCTTAGCATATTTCGAGTCGTGGAACAATTTGTTTCTCCATACCCTAGCTTTTGAAGGAAAGAAAAGGGGACTATGTTAACTTGCTGCCCCATCATCTACCATTGCACGCTTTACATAGTTGTTATAAACCCATACTTGCAAGTGTAAGGCTGGATCACCTCGGCATGTAATCTCACCATCTGTTGGCATTTTGTTTATTTCGAATATGAATTCGGCATCCCTATCCGGTTGTCCTGGAGGATGGATATCGAAATCTACATGGTTTACCTGTGTTTCGAGAGGTGGAGTGATATTAATTAAATGACCTAAGCCTAATGCCTCTAAAAGAGAAGCCCTGTGAACAGGGGAGTTCTTCAACAAATCCAAAAAGGAGATGTGCGAGAAGGTTTTCGTTAGATCATTGATTAAATCATAGGCACCTATGGGTTTTTCGACTATTCGTTGGATGTTATCTCTTTCTGGCAGGTACCTTGAACTTGGCTAAGAGGAATACTCTCGTGTCCTTGTTACATCTTCAATGGGTAGTTCGGCATCTAACTCCACTAAACCGACTATCTTAGGTCTGGTTGACTTCCTAGTTGTGGCGCAACTAATGGATTTAGCGAAGTTGAAGCTTCATGATCATTGTTTCCTGCAATTACACCCTTGTTTGTCCCACTTGGATTTAACTTGTTATTGTTGTGATTTGGGAGTGGATCATTGAAGATCTTGAGGGGTGCATTTTGAGGGGAAACTGCCCCTATAAAAGTATTTGGTGCTTTGGTGAGGCAGGCTCTACCAAGAACATATCTATGAAAGGTTGTCTTTGTTCTTCTGCAAACGTGGCATGAATTTATTGTAGTCACGACACGTTCTAGTGTCATGGCCTCGGATTTTGTGAAAACCACAATAGGAGTTAGGATTGTAATTCCTAGTTTGTTGGCTCGGTGTATATTGTGGCCTAAAACTTTGATCAAACTGTTGCCTATTAAAGTTTTGCATTTGTTGTTTTTGGTTTGAATTCTGGTTTTGATACCTAGTCGAGTTTTGGATTTGACCACGTGTAGGGTTTTGTGGTTATTGTTGTTGTTGTTATTGTTGTGGATGATTAAAATCCACTTTGCATTGATTATCGGGGTAAAGTTTTTGTTTCGTTGATTGTTTATTTATGGTGGAGTATTCACAACATTTACCTTTCTAGCCTGATCGGTTACTCCATTCGTTGTCACTCCGTGATTTTTGTTAAGGATTTTAGGTCCTTGATTGACATTCGTGATAGTAGGATAAGTTGTAGTGTTTTGGTTGGAGGTGATTAACCTTCCGTTTGCTCCATATGTCTTACGACCACTATCAATTGTCGTTTGATCTATTTGGAGAGCGCTCTCAAGTACTTCATCATAAGTCCTTAGTGGAAACTTCTCGACTTCTTCCTTTACCTCTCGAGAGAATGAAGGAATAGATCGCATAGTTCCATCTGATCCATGTTCGGAGCACTTGCCGAAGAATAGAGAACTGTGTGCCACCTCTGGATGAAATGGGTGACAGATTCATTGTGTTCTGCTTAATGTGCAAGAATTTCCTGATTCTTGTCCTTAATAGTTTGTTCATGTCAAAGGCCTTGATGAACTCTGATACGATTTTCTTGAATGAATGGATGGAAGCCTTAGGTATTCTATAATACCAATTGAGAGCGATACCTTCCAAGGTTTTGG
The DNA here is from genome assembly GCA_018340775.1 of Taxus wallichiana var. yunnanensis. NCBI lineage: Eukaryota > Viridiplantae > Streptophyta > Pinopsida > Cupressales > Taxaceae > Taxus > Taxus wallichiana. Next base: position 341,589,388 of record CM031237.1, read on the forward strand.
GAAATATTTTAGCAACAACCCCATCCCATGGGAGTAGTTCTCGAATGGCTATAGCGTAAGCCTTGATATGTGCATTCGATCTCCCTCACCTTTGTATTTGGGAAAATTGGGAAGAGGTCTTGGAAGCATGACGCTTCGTATGGTGAAATCTAAGGGCTCTTTCAAGTATTCTGAATATGTCCCTATCGCATAGGTTTCGACCATTGATGGTGCCTGTTGAGGGAGTGGAGGTGGAATGGGTTGTTGATATGGCGTTGCATATGCATTGGTAGGAGCATAAGGGAACCCCTGTGGTTGAGTAAAAATACTGGGAGAGGAGAACATATCCCCTTGTGGTGATTTGGAGTACATGTTTAAGTATGAAGGGGTATTGTCCAAGAATGGATTACTTTGTACTAGACCAGGAGGTATTGAAACAGTGTTAGAAGCGGTGGTTCTAATCGGCGTTTGTTGTGAATACTGAGGAGTCATATCCAACGTGCCTAATCCTGTGAGGAGGTCTACTTGACTAGGATGGTGTGGAGGATTGGAACTTCCTGTCTGCATGAATTGGGAATTTTGATTTGCTTGAGCAAGTTCTAACCCTCTCACTTTTTCTACTAATGTTGAAATGACTTCATTTGGTGAAGTCACGGTGCTTTGCCTTAGCGGCGTTTGTTGTATATCATGGTGTTGTATAGGCATGTGATATCCTACTATGAATTGATCGTTGTCCTACCAAGTTTCCCCGAGGGAATTTCCTATATGTAGTAGCATGGAGGTATTTCCTTGAAAAGAGACCTCGGGTTGTGTTTGTAAACCTCCTATAGGTGGGTACATGCTTTGAGAACGTTGTTTATTCTGGCATAACGTACCAAATGTTCATCATCTAAACCTAGGTATGAGTTTGATTGTCTACTAATTTGTGGTCTAAGTAGTACCTGAGGAGATGAACTAGACTCTCCTATGAGCGTCATATTGTTCAAGCCTGAAGGCTCTGTTTGCCGTGTTTGAGCGAGCTGATCCAACTCCTCTGTTTGGAAAGATGAGCTATATCTGATCCTTGGAGATGGAGTTTGTGTTGATAGTTGGTTATCTGAATAGTTGTCACCCCATACCGAGAGCGAGGGTGATGACTGCCTATTCAGTTGAGCGTAGTATGCCTCAAGACCTAAGAGAGGCCTACCATATGCATCAAATCCCAACATATTCGGGGGGTATATGAATACCCACAAAATAATGGGAAGGAGCGAAGTTGATGGTGAAAGCTAATGAGGCAGTAAAGATGAAAGAGTCATTTTAATTTGAAAGAACTAGTAGAAATATGACTCTAGACCGTAAAAGTAGAAAGCTTCACGTCGGGTTCACCAATTTTCTACGGTTGTGACACACAAATCCCACACCATACGAGCCCATAGGTGAATCGAGACATAGATGCTAGCCTAGGTACACTAGTATTCGATCTACTCCACTTCGCCTATCATCATCGAACAGCTTATCATTCCTAGACATAGCAGCTAAGAAAGCTAAAGAGTTCGGACTAGGCCAAAAAGTTCCCATAGAGTCATTTTGTACGACAAAAAAGTGACAAGTGAGCTTGGGAATCTACAAGTAACTCTTCCTTGTAGCCGACCTCTCGAGGTTGTTCCGAGATAGCCGGTGGGGATGGAATATGCGTGGGATGTAGACAAACTAGTTAGGAAATCTGATGTCTTCGACACGCACTAGTGGAAATTGTGAATCTAAGGAAAAGAAGGCCCTCCTAACCTGAACTAGTGTGATAGATTGATCAGCAAGGATGACTGCTCAAAGGCTCCAATCAATATCAAGCTCTGGCGTCATTCGGTCTATAGGTTGTGGAATACGTGGAAAATGTCCTGGGATAGTTTCGTGTATGTCCCCCAATAAGGTCATAGGACGGATGATAAATATAATTGACTCTATGGGTGATTCTCTGGCCTAGTCCAGAACTCTTTAGCTTTGTTAGCTGCTATGTCTAGGAAGGATAACTGTTCAATGATGATAGGTGGAAGTGGAGTAGATTTGAATACTAGTGTACGTAGGCCAACATCTATGTCTGATTCACCTATGGGCTCGTTGGGTTGTGGGATTTGTGGGTCACAACCATAGATTCGTATTTGTTGTGGTCCTGCTATGGTCATGTGCGGAATCAATTCCTAATCCCTAGTATCCAATAGTCATATGCTTTTTCAACCTTTGTGTTTAGAATTAACAGTTGTGTGATCTTCTCATAATATCTTACCAGCGTTTGTGCAACCTGAATTCTCAAGCTAGTATCTATATCTGTGAGAGTGTCTCCTGCGTCTGGCTATGGGACCAAAGGATCAAAACCAAAGGCCTGCTCTCTTTCAAACCCTTCTACAGTCATGTGGATATGAATCTAGAGTAATCTATAGTTTGGTTGATTTGACCAAAATGTGTGTGCTTGGTCGTCTTCTATGTTTAGCCCGTGTAGTTGGAAACTGATTTGTTGTCATTTTATTGTTGTTTGGAAGACTTGGATCCTGAGATTTTGATCTATATCAGTTATGGCTGTGACGAGATTGGGTTGGGGCATGATTGGCTCGAATACGTATTCCCTGGGCTCTCTAGGTCCCGTGATTGTCATACAAAAGAAAGTTATATAAATCTAACTAATGACAGAATAAACTAATTGTGAAAAATATGTCTATGTATATTCCTAAATCTGATATATCTATCTACTAAATAGAATTTAAAGAACAACTATCTAATATATCTAGAATTGACAGTTTAGAATAACAAATTAAAACAAACAAGATAACCGAGTATAGCTATTTGTCTGTGCAACTGTGAACCTATTCTAAATAATGAAACAATTGATCTAGTTTATTTGCAAGACTCTCGATCCTACCTCAGAAGTGAGAAATGAATCATAGTTTCTCAGAAACTATCAATCCCCACAACTTCCCTGGCAATATCAAAAGTAAAAATGACTGAAATGAAGTGATTGGCTACTCTATTTGATATGTTTCTAATTATAACTTTGAAAGCTAGAACCTGGATTCTACAGAGCAGTGGTGAATCCGATGGTGTGTGTGATCTTGTCCCCTCAGTGTGATCTCCTCGTTCCTTTGTGTTCACGTGGATCCAGAAAAGCATGTAATGCTAGCATCAACAGAAGTAGATATTGGGACAAACGCAGCTTAGGATACAGAATGAATACAATGCGAGTAGGAGAGGGATAGCGCAAGAGTACAGAGCTTGGCTTATGCAATTCCTAGCAGGATTTATTGCGAGTCATGCAACATAAAACATCCAGAACTCCGAAACTATTATGTTTGAAGAACAAAACCTGCAGCTTTAATGGCTTCCTATTGAAATCAAACTATTCTACTCCAATGGATTGGATAAAATATCAACAAAACTTTGCACAAGATGGATATGTTTCTTCCTAACAAAAAACAACACTAACTAAGCATGCAATGAAAGAAATTAAGAATTCTAAGCAAAATCAAAGACTAATCTATTGCAATGAGAAATTCAGAGGCAAATTTGAGGGGCCATTTGCTTGAGCACAAGCCAACTATTTATAGCATTTGCATTTACCCAAGGTAAAAACCAAATTGAACTCTTAAACTATAAACAATGGCAAAACACTATTCTAGGGAACTAGAATCATTAATGTAAGCTTATGGCGGTGAAAAAAGCTGGTGAATCGTTGATTTTTATGTGAGTCATGTTAAAAGAGCATTCTGGAAAACACGTAAAGGACCACCGCCCTAAGCAGGGTGGCGGTTTGTCATCACCAATCCGGCACTATGATAATTCTTCACCGGGAACTCCTCGTGCTATGATTATTTACTAATGCACAGCCTTTAGTTTGGTGGATGTAATCTGGAAGAAAAACAACAACCGAACACAAGAATACCATTGACTATGATAAGACAGAATGACGACAAATCTGAAATATCAAAATAAATTATAATATTAACATGAAATCACATAATCTCACCCATGAGATACTTCAACAAGACTATGGGAGAAACTTTACAATTACACCTCTTGATGGCTTCTTCAACACACCTTTAACTGATGGCTTCCTTTGCACACTTCCTACAATATTTCTCACTACTTCTTTCTATGCTAAATGAGGGGGGTGGCCTCTCTATTTATAGAACTTCCAGGCTTATCCATCCTATCTCTAAGATAGGATAAGAAATCCACTCTGACGAATCATATTCCATACCTTAACTCTTATCTCGTACATGTAAGCTTATCTCATTAAGATAAGATAAACCTTATCATTTTACATGGGTTCCACATTTTTAGACTTTTTACAAATAAAATACACAAAATATTTATGACCTCACTCTTTGTCCTTATTACCAATATAATATTTCTAATTCCTAATCATGTAGACCCTACTTCTCTAATTACCCAAACTTTGACATTTTAACATTACCGGACCACTTACGACAAATATTTACTTTTTACAACATTCCTATTGTACTTTGACTGTTACCGCACTCCACATTATTGGCGGCACCGTACTGACGGCGCCGTTATCTTCTATCGGACACTTACTAATTACACTTAACAACATCCTATTCCTAGTACATACATTAATGAAATAGAAATTTTGGAGGAAAATTTTAGTGTCGACAGATTTACGAGACCGCCGCCCGGGGCAGGGCGGCGGTTTCATAACTGAAGAGAAAAAGGCCAAGAAAAGAGGGGAAAAGAGAAAAAAAAGCACGCGGGGGCTAAGAAGGGCATGCGGGATGATAACACATACTTAGAGAGATTTTCCGGATCCCGAACACCTTGCGAGGAGACCTGTATCATCATTGGGGTACATGTTACATTGTTCTGACGGTGCAGTACCCTACAATTTTGGGTACGTACAGGGACCATCTTAAAATAACACCATGGAGACACATGGAGGATTCTATCAGGTCTTACCATACTTAGTATTTTTCGAAGGTTTGGGACATGTGGAGGAATCACACATGTTCGGGAGCCGCCACTTGAGTTTCACTTTAAAGAAGCGTTGGGATGACACATGGAGGCCTCCGCTCACTTTGCATTTTATTTAGACTTTCCAAAAGCCAAAGGAGACTACCTCGGAGCATGACACGTGGATCCTTCCGCTGAGCTTCAAGCATTCGAGACAAACTTAGCCATAGTAAGACACGTGGTGAGCCCGCGCTCGTTCAAAGTATCAAATTTTGGGACCATCTCAAGGAGTGCCATTGTGACATGTGGTGTTTTGAAAATTCAAAGAGGCAGAAAGCGGACCATAGGAGGAAAATTGTATTTTTGTCCTCTTGACATCAAAAGGGTTAAAGTCTTAAAATGGCTTACAAGCCCGATAAAGGAAAAGTGAAAAGCTTGCTCCACCAATGACACAGAGGTGCGGGCTTTCGGGAAATTTGGAAAAATTATTTTTGGATAACAAGAGGTCAAATGTAAAAATGGAAGCGATGTTCCACTATAATCATATTTAGACATGTGTAAGGCTCATTTCCCAAGGGTGGAGATATGGAGAAAAATATGAAATTTTCCCAAAAGTTGTAAAAAAGTCAGAGGAAGACCCCGGGTTTATTTTTAAGTTTGAATCTTCCACGTCGACGGCCCAAATTTGAAGTAAAGATCAATGGCAATGAGAGTTGAAATTTGATTTTCCTCCATTTCTACAACATGTATAGAAGTGCGAGTTTACATGATGTCTTCATTTTTTCTACATGCCAAGCAAAGAAGGAAGTTAATGTTGATATCTCAAGTCCCGTGGGAAGATCTAGAAGGTCTCTTTCACCATTAAAATGGTTTGACTTTTATGCCCAACTAGATTTTTGATTTTTCTTCTCCCAAGCACGCAAAGAGCTAGATTTTATAGATTAGGGGTGAAAGTGGTTGAAAAATTACAAGAAAAGTGATCTACCGTGAGCAAGGAGTTGAATGCGGGATGTATTCGATGAATTCTACCCCCTCGAGCACATGGAGACTTTTACAGATCTGATTCTGAGAATCACAAAAGAATCATGGCGAGCACCGGGTGCATTAAACATTTTTATCTTTTGGGGATAACGGGCCCTATTGTAAATGTTATAAATGGCACAAATTTTTCATGCAAATGGTTGGGATTTTTTTGGAAAAGTCATAGAATGATTTTCCTAGCAGAAAAAGCTTGAAAAATCCCATCCATTTTGAGAAGCCATCTAAGAAGCCTCTATATCTCTCTTTTTATCAAATCCAATCGTGTCAAGGTAGTTGCAAGTGTATAGCCATTTACAAGCTTTGGGATTTTTCTGGAAACATTCCTTTGCTGATAAATTTGATCAAACTTGAGTTATTTTATGTTAATCTTTAGTAAGGTGTATTTATTTCATCTCTGAATGCATGCAAGTAGTTTTTCTTGTTTTTGTTGCAATCTTGTATCAAAATCCAATCCAATCACACAGTCTCGAGTCCTTGTGATAGTTTAGTGCCATCTGTAATTTTATTCCTCGGAAGAGCCTTCATCTAGGAGTGAGATAAATGGTTTAAAATCATTTTTCTTTCATTTTGTTGAAAGAGATTATCTGTAAGCCTCTGAGTGTAGCTCAGGCATGGTTTGATTTGAATCTTGGTGCTTTATTGGGTTTTCGAGTCAAGCCTTCGTGATAAAAATCCCATAGGTTTTGTGAAAGAGTGCTAATCTAGGCCTCCATTTAGGCACATATTCTAGTTGAAGAAACATTTCCAACTTTTGTGGCATTTTGCTGACTGAAATCCCTCCATTTTGCATAAGCTCTCAAGGATTTGTTAAGTCAAGTTCATCATGTCTCCCCTCCCACCAAAATCTATTTAAAAACATCCAATCCCATCTATACTACCCCTATTCTACTCTTTATACCCACATAAGACCAAAAACCCATTTCCCAAAGTATGCATGATAAATCATGGTCTCAAATGTCTTTAGTAACCTTTGCCTTGTTGTGAAAGTATCCGCATGATTTGGAAGTGACAATTCGTGAGATTCGGATCTGGTGTGTTGATCATATTTTTCCCAAGGTCTTCTCTACAAAATTTATGTAAAAGAAGGGTACTTGTATCTCCTTTCAAATAACAGAGGTTAAAAATAGGTTCTCTTCCCTTGGTTGAAAGGCACAATCTAAAATAGTTAGGATAAGATCGTATCCTTTTAAGGTGCTACCCATCTCTCCACAAATCCAAGTAACAAAGGGACAATCGACCTCCTCCCACCTACAAACGACATATATTTATGATTTGGCTACCTCTAAAATCTATGTTGAATCGGTGTTGTTGCTTGGCACGAAAAGGAGAAAAAATTTAGGTACCAATATCAAGTGCACTGCAGTTCTTTGGGACTCGTTAGGAACTCCTGTGAAATAATTTGCATTTCTGAGACTAATTAATGTTTCAATGCCAATCCATATCTATTTAGCCCATGAACAACACCAACATCAATGGCGTTGTTGCCAGGGACTTTTCATTTTAAAATCAAGAATCTGGTAAAACATGTCTTGTATGCTCCAAGTGTTGTGTGTAGTTCTTTCTTTTTCCACACTTAATGCACTAGTTTTCATTTGATACATCTGGGTGAAGAAGGATCATAAACTTTCCATTTCCAGTTTCTTGCATTTTATGACCTTTGACAGATCATATTTAGTGCATCTGCAAAACTATGTTTGAATTCCTTAGTGGTGACTCCCTCTTGATCGATTCTTAAAAAGTACCAAGTCTTAAAAATCTATCAAAGTCGATCTTCTAGTAATATTTGCAAAACTAGAGGGAAGAAGATCTTTCTTTGCTAGGGATCCTGCTAGGACATTGTTTCCAGAGCTAGGAAAAGAAAAATTAGAAGGAAGAAAATCTTGGAGAGATGTTGGAGATCAAAAGACAAGAAGAGGGATGTCTATTGATGAAATTGAATGGCCTATCATTGAAGACTGCCATTCTAGTGACTCTGAATTAGGTAGCCTCTTTGTGGAATTGAAATCTCCAACTACGAGAGGACCTTCATTTAACTTTGTAAGGTTTTCTTCACACTCGCTTCTATCTTTTCGAGGTTGATAGAGATCTCCAAGAAACAAGGCCTTTGGGGGTATCTATTTTGAGAATTAAACTCCTGTGTTCTAAGATCTTTCTCGCCCCAATCGCTTTATCACCCTCCAAGATCACCTCCTCGAATCAATATGGCTCACCTGCACTTCCATTTGTTGTAAACTCCTTTGGACGTATAAATTTTTTTGGGAATGGCTAGTTACCCAAATGCAGTGCCTCAAGATGTAAGGAAAAAAATTCCAAAGTTCTAGGAAATAATGTTATTACTGGTGATCAACATCTAAATATTTTTATCAATATGATGGAAGATTTTTAGATTGAACATGAGGATGTATATATCAAGTTGTTTATCCATACCTTGGAAGAGGATGCTAGGGACTGGTATAAAGCATTGCCATATAAATCAATTGATTCTTGGAATGAGATGAGTAATGCATTTAGACTACAATATGGTGATAGGACTGACCCTAGGTTTCTTTTGACAAGAATTTTAAAATATCAAAAAGAACCCTAATGAGTCATTACATGATTTCAACACAAGGTTTAATAAGACCTTAAGAATATTTCCTGTTAGAATAAGACCTTGTGATGAGTCATGTTTGATCAAATACACAGATGCATTTGATAAAAAGGTTGCATATTATTTGAGAGACAAAAACCCCACAAATTTGAGGCAGGCTTTCACTATGGCCTTGCAAATTGAAAAAATATCAAGGCAATTAGAAAGCCTCCGAAAAGGAAGGGTGTAAAGCTGAATAACCTAGAAAACCTCAGATAAGCAAGGTTGCTGATTTGGAAGAAGTTGTGAAGAATTTGGCAGGGGCTGTCAAAGAAATATCCTACAAACTAGCCCAAGATGAGAAAGGAATTGGGAAAAGCTCACAAGGTCAACACAAGCAGCAAGGCCAAGACAGGTTCACAAATCACCAAATATCTGATGACAGAGGTAAGGGACCTGTTGGATTTGGAAATAGGCAATCTCAAGCCAAGGATAGCAAAACAATGCTTGATCCTTTGGTTTCTAGAGTTGTTGTTGTGGAGGAGACAGATGTCATTGATTGGTGTGACAAATGTTTCATGCCCCATGCTCCTTGTGAATAAGATCAACAAGAATAAGAAGAAGATGATGACAATGATGATGATGTCTACATGATGGGTTGTTCTACAAGCTCACAACAAGGGGCAACTTCAACTGAGGTGATAAGTGCCCGGACTACTACCACTTTTTGGGATTGCATTCATAGGGTGAATATTCTTCCTCCCTCTCATACTTTAGAAGTAGATACTATACAAGATTTTGAATTTCCCAATAAAGAATTTGAATATTTAAGGGAATTAATGATAAAGAAGTATGATGGAGGAATCCCATATGAGGAAGATAGACAGTTGCTGATGAATGTTGTTGTAGCTCGAGAAAAGGAATATAACACAAGAAATAAGGTTGTCAAAGGGGCAGGGGACTCAAGCCAAGTCTAAAGCTCCCTTACTTTCAAAAATTCCAAAAGAGGCTCCTAAGAAAGATGCACCTGCTAAAATCCCAATAGTTCCAAACAAGAATCATACCCCTCCTCATGCCCAAGTTATCAAAAATCATGTACCACCTAATGAGTTTGTTGGCTTTCCTTCCAATAATTCCTTTCCAAGAAATGCCCCATATGATATTGCCCAAGTCCTAAGTCAAATAAAAGTCTATGTTCCAATTTTTGAGTTGCTTAGGATCCCTGAGCACAAATTTGAGCATTTGAGTACTTGGGGTTAAAAGAAGAGAAGACTACCATAGGAAGAAACATAAACCTTGTGGAGAATACTCTAATCATTGAAGAACCAGAAGTACCACCAGCATCAAAAGATCTAGATGAACCACCTAAGGTCTATTTGGGAACATCCTTGGTGGCCTCTCAAATGAATGTGGATCCATTCTTCACCACTTTGATCAGCAAGGACAGACTACTACATAACTACATGTTTGACTCAAGGGCATTATGTAATGTCATGCCTTTGGAAGTCATGAATGAGCTAAACATCAAAGTGAAAACAACCTATAGGAAGTGTACTGCTATGGACTCTAGAGAGGTGCCAGTAGTGGGATGTGTGAAGGGTCTAGTGGTACAACTTGCAGCCTACCTAGGTAAAAATTTAAAACTTGATGTTGTCATTGTTGATTGCCCAACCAAGTGGGGTATGTTGCTTGTCAAGAAAATGGGCCACAAGTGTTAGTGCTAGTGTCCAAATGGACATGTCTTATGCCAAAGATCCCATTTGAGGGTAGCCTTGTTAGGTTGTATGGGGAAAATAAAATGTTTCACCTCATTGAAGATCCTAACAATGCATCCTATGAGGTATCGTACACAAGTGTTGATGCTAACAACTTTGTAGGATTTACTTGATGGAAAGGAGCACAAGTTTGAAGAATGCAATTGTCTTGAAAAGATAGGCTCTCTTTGGAACTCGTTGTTTGATGGAGCTGCTCCAAGTTTGGGAATGGTGCTGGTGTTTTTCTATTGTCTCCTAGTCAAGAAAGATTTGTTTTCTCCTTCAAACTCAACTTTGAGTACACCAATAACATTGCTAAGTATGAGGCACTTTGTTGTTAGGTTTAATAATTGCTTGGAAATATGGTGTCAAGGACATCATTGTCAAAGGAGACTCGGAATTAATAGTAATGCTAGTCAAAAACTGTATGCCATAAAGAATCAAGTGAATGAAGCAATACAAGCATGTGGTTTGGGACTTCATTGAGATGTTTGATTCATTCAACATAGTGCATCATGATAGGAAGTTCAATGATTTGGCGAGATAATCTTGCAGGTGTTGGGGTCTCATTTTGATAAAGGGCATAATGTCCCCATATTGTGAGTATGAGGTTGAGATATTGACAAAACCCTATGTACTGACAACATCAAACATTGCGAGATATTTGATGATGATGCTCAGATCGAAGATTCCTACAAAATAGGGAGAGTTTTTTTATCAATGGATTGATTTGGAGCCAATAGTATGTACAATGTAAGAAGGAAAAGAAACCTTGTTTGGCAAGGGCATCATCCAGCTAAAGACCAACACCATTCATAAAGGGCTAGTTGCTCTTCAGGTCAATTTTGATAATGTTGATCACATTGTTAATAGATGCATAGAACCTCAAGGGATATTGAGGAGCATGATCTTGGCACAAAGGAGAAGCCAAGGAAAATTTGGTTAGGCAGTAACCTCAACAAAGAGGAGAAGTAGTCATACATCCAACTATTGAAAAAATACCAAGATTGCATGGTTTGGACCTATTCAAAACTAAAATCATACGAGAGATGACCTATTTCAGCATGAGATCCCCTTAGAATATAATGCAAAACTATTCAGCCAGAAACAAAGGCCCATCAATCCACTCTTATCCCTCGAAGATGTAGGAAGAACTAAAGAAGATAAGAGATGGAGGGATTATTCAGCCCACAAGGTATTCCTCTTCGGTTGCCAACCTAGTACCAATCGTAAAAGAAGGATGGTGATATCAGGTTATGTGTGGACTTTAAGATCTTAACAGAGCTTAAGTGAAGGATAATTATACTTTACCAAATACAAAGAACATGTTGCGGTTGGTGACTGGTTTTGAGTTTCTTTCTACCTTGGATGGTTTCTCTGGTTATAACCAAGTTGTAGTGAAAGAATTAGAAAGGATCAAAACGTCCTTTACTACTCCTTGTGGGACCTATGTCTATGTTAGGATGCCCTTTGGTCGATGAATACTGGAGCTACCTTTAAAATAGCAATGGAAATTTCCTTTGCTGGTTACATAAATGAGTTTATTGCAATCTATCAAGATGATGTGACTATGTTTTCTAGAAAGAGAGGTAATCACCTGCTGCACTTGGAGAAGATGCTGATAAGATGTAGAGAATATGGCATCTCACTTAATCCAAATAAGTTTCATTTTGGAGTGCAAAGGAAAAGTTACTTGGTCACATAGTGTCACAAGAAGGAGTGATGATTGATCCAGAAAGAGTATAGGGCATCAACAAGGTCCTAATCCCAAGGACTAAGAAAGGAATTTAGTCCTTCTTTGGGAAGATAAACTTCATTAGAAGATTCATATCAAACTTTGCTGAGATTACCATTCCAATCACTTCCATGCTAAAGAAAGACCAGGTCATAAAATGGGAGGAGGATGCCATCCGATATTTCAATGGGATTAAGGAGGCACTAAATCATGCACCTGTTTTGGTAGCTAGATATTATAAGAAGCCTTTCCAACTATTTTCCTTTGCTTGAAGAACACCATTGATTTTGTCCTGCTATAGAAGGATGATGAAGGAGTTGAGAGGCCTATTTCCTTTTTTTAGTAAGGCCTTGTAGGGGGCTGACCTAAAGTACACTATCATGGAAAAGTAGGCATTTACCTTGGTTAAAGCAGCAAAGGTTTTCAGGCCTTATATTCTAAGTTCTAAAATTGTTGCGTATGTTCCCCACACTATGGTCAAGGATATCTTATCAGAGATAGAAGTATAAAACAAGAGGTGTAGGTGGGTGAACAACTTACAAGAATATGACATGGACATCTAAACCACAAAGCTAGTGAGAGGTTTACAGGTTGGCAAAGATTATGGCAGAGAGCAACTTGCAAACTATTGAGGTAAATGAGGTAGAATAAGAAAGGGCAAATTTTTTTGAAAAGTTGATGAATTCCGAGTGATACAAGGATGTGATGTTTTATCTCGGACATTTAAACTTCCCTAAGCATTTAAGTACAAACCAAAAAAGATCCCTTAAGTTGGCCTCTCCAAAATATGTCATCACCGATTATGGGTTAACTTGAAAGAACCCGAGGGAGTCCTCTTAAGGTGCATTATCAAGAAGAAGCCCCCAAGATAAATGTTGATCTCCATGGAGGAGTTTGTGGGGGAACTTTGCTACAAGAGTCATAGCACACAAGATCCCGAGGGCTATTTATTGGAAGCTAACTCTCTTCAAGGATACAACCTTGTTGGTTAGAAGATGTGAGAGTTGCCAACAATTCTCTAGAAGACCAAAAGCTTCGTGCTCCCTTCATTTGCAGCTATATCAATTGAAGCTCCATTCAAGTAATGGGGAATGGATTTTATTGGTGAGATTTTAGACCCTTCAAGAATTGGCCATAGGTGGATTCTTGTAGCAATGATTATTTTAATAAGTGGTTGGAGGCAATCCCCACTATGAAGGTAATACACCAAGTTGTCATGGATTTTGTGTTGAATAACATCATATGCATGTTTGGGGTGCCACCAAGATTGTGAATGACAATGCCATGAGCTTTAGAGCTAAGCCTTTGGTGTTAATGTGTAAGGATTATGGGATCAGATTGACATATGCCTCCAATTACAACCCCCAAGAAAATGGACAAGTTGAGTCCAATAATAAAAATTTATTGAAGATCATTAGAGAAGAATAAGAGAAAGTGGGGTGAATAGTTAAAGTTTGTTGTCTAGGAAGATAGGATCACTGTCAAGAGTATCACTGGAAGGAGTCCATTTGAGTTGGTGTATGGGAATCATGCCCTGCTACCCTTTAATATGCAACCGGATTCATCTCGCTTTATGCAACATCTAGAAGATCAAGAGGTGGGTCCTTATGATGCACGCATTAACTAGATTGTTGAGCTTGATGAAGAGAGGAGGGCATCCCACAAGAGGCATGTAAAGTTCGAGAGAGAACTTGAAATTTTTATTTGACAAGAAGGTCACTCCCAGATCTTTCAATGTTGGAGATCTTGTGTTGTTATGGGATGGAAAACATGAGGATAAGGGAAAGCATGGAAAATTTGACTCATTATGGATGGGCCCTTACTCCATTGATATCAGGATTGGTGAGCATACCTTCTTCTTGAAGGATTTGGATGGTGAATTGCTTAAGCTGCCTATTAATGGTAGGCATTTGAAGCATTTATTGGATTGATCACCCTGAGTCAAGGCATAAATCTTATATATAGTGTATAGTTTGTTGTTTGTTCCCTTTTTTTTGTGTTCTTGCTTGTTCTAGTCCTATGTGACCTGTTTTTGCTAGTTTCTCTATTTGTTTTTTAAGATGGCTCTGTTTCTCCGATCTACAAGCTGACTCCTTTGCCCAATGGATATTTTTGGCACTTATTCTACCTTTGTTCTTGTGGAACTCACAGGGATTACACATCCCCGAGTCGGAGCTGATGTTGGTGCTCATTTTGACCTCTCACCATTTGGCCTAATTTTCCTCTAAACTGTGGGCTTTGCCATTTTTTCTATTTTTCTTCAACCATGGAAGCTCGAAAATGATCAATTTATAATTGTATGCCTTTAAAAATCCAACTCCATGGTCAAAATATTCTCAGAACCATGATCTACATAGTTTTGTTTCGAAAAAGTTTTCATCCTTAGCAAAAATCAGGTTTTGAGCATAAATGGTGAATTTCTATTTTTTGACAAATGACGGGTTTTTTTTCCTGTCAAAATTATTCCTCGATGATTTAGGTGCTCACATGGCTTCCTTTGGTTGATCGGGGATGACGGAATTCTTTAACTTATTACTTTTTTTGTTTTGGAAAAAAAGGCAAATTTGGTCCTGTAGCCCCACTTGTGTCTTATTGGTTCTTCTCGGTGCTTACGTGGCTTCTTCCAATTGGATGTGTCGCGGTAGGTATATTTTTGAACTTATTCCTTTTTTGCTACTTTGGAAAATGGTTTGAACCCACCCCGCGGCCTCGCCAGATCCGATTGGAGCATATTTAAGAGGCAAGGAAAAGGTCTCACTTTGACCTGTAGGAGAACACGTGGCGAGCCCGCGCTCGATCAAGGTCTCAGCTTTTGGGGATTATCTCAAGGAGTGCCGCATTGACACATGGAGGCCTCTACTCACTTTTTATTTTTACTTAGACTTTTCAACAGCCAAAAGGAGACTACATCGGAGTATGACACATGGTTCCTTCCGCTTAGCTTTGAGCATTTCAGACAAACTTCGCCGGAGCAAGACATGTGGCGAGCCTGCGCTCGTCCAAGGTATAAAATTTTTGGGACCATCTCAAGGAGTGTCATGGTGACACATGGTGATTTGAAAATTCAAACACGTGGGGAAGCAGACCATTAGAGGAAAATTAGATTTTTTGCCTCTTGACATCAAAAGGATTAAAATCTCAAAATGGCCTGCAAGCTCGATAAAGGAAAAGTCAAAGCTTGCTCCAGTCAATGGTGGAGATGCGAGACTCTTGAGGGAAATTTGGAAAATTTTCCTTTTGGATAAAAAGGGGTCAAAAGTAAAAAGGGAAGAGTGGTTCCACTGCAATCATATTTGGACACGTGTCAGGACCATTGTTAAAGGGCGAATCTGGGGAAAACTTGGAAAAAATTCCTTTTCCAAAAAAAGGGTGAAATGGTAGAATTTGGCCATGGTCCTCTGGTCCCACCTTACAACACGTGTCGGGATCATTTCCCAGGACAGAGATGTAGAGCAAAATGTGAAATTTTTCCTTTCTTCCAAAAAGTTGTAAAAAGTCAAGGGAAGCCCCCGGGTCTATTTTTAAAGGTTTGAATCTTCCACGTGGATGACCCAAATTCAAAGTAAAGATCAACAACAGTTGAGAGTCAAAATCTGATTTTCCCTCCATTTCTCTGCAACACATCCTGGAAGTGTGAGTTTTCATGATTTCTTGGTTTTTTCTACACGTCAAGCAGAGAAGGAAGTTAATGTTGATATCTAAAGTTTGGTGGGAAGATATGGAAGGTGTCTTTCGCCATTAAAATGGTCTAACTTTTGTGCTCGATCATATTTTCTATTTTTCTTCTCCTAAGCATGCAAGGGGCCAGATTTGACAAATTAGGGGCGGAAGTGGTTGGAAAATTGAAGGAAGAGTGATCTACCAGAGAAAGGAGTTGAATGCGGGAGGCATTCGATGAAATCTACCTCCTCGAGCACTTGGAGAATTTTTGCATATCCGATTATGAGAATCATGAAAGAATCATGGTGAGCACTAGTGCATTAAACATTTTTTATCTTTTAGGGAGAGGGGGCTCTATTGTAAATGTTATAAATATAACAAATTTTTCATGCAAATGGTTGGGATTTTTCGGAAAAGTCATAAACCGATTTTCCTAGCAGAAAAGCTTGATAAAGCCCATCCATTTTGAGAAGCCATCTAAGAAGCTTGATATCTCTCTTTTATCAAATCCAATCGTGTCAAGGTGGTTGTAAGTGTACAACCATTGATAAGCTTTGAGATTGTTTTGGAAACTTTCCCTTGTTGATAAATTTGATCAAACTTGAGTTATTTTGTGTTAATATTGAGTAAGGTGTATTTATTTCATCTCTGAATGCATGCAAGTAGTTTTTCTTGTTTCTATTGCAATCTTGTATCAAAATCCAATCTAATCACATAGGTCTCATTCCTTGTGATAGTTTAGTCGTATCTATAATTTCATTCCTCGGAAGATCCTTCATCCGGGAGTGAGATAAACGGTTTAAAATCACTTTTATTTCATTTTGTTGACAAAGATTATCTATAAGCCTCTGGGTGTACCTCAGGCATGGTTTGATTTGATTCTTGGTTCTTTATTGGGTTTTATGAATTGAGCCTTCATGATAAAATCCCATAGGTTGTGTGAAATAGTGCTAATTTGGGCCTCCATTTAGGCACATATTCTAGTTGAATAAACATTTCCAACTTTTGTGGCATTTTGTTGACTAAAATCCATCCATTTTGCATAATATCTCAAGGATATGGTGATTCAAGTTCATTTTGTCTCCCCTTCCACCAAAATCTATTTAAAAACATCCAATCCCATCCATACTACCCCTGTTCTACTTTGTATACCCACATAAGACCAAAAACCCATTTGCCAAAGTATGTAGGATAAATCGGGTCTCAAATGTCTTTAATAACCTTTTCCTTGTTGTGAAAGTATCCCCATGATCTGGAAGTGACAACTCCTGAGAGTCAAATCTGGTGTGTTGATCATATTTTCCCTAAGGTCTTCTCTACAAAATTTATGCGAAATAAGGGTACTTGTATCTCCTTTCAAATAGTAGAGGTTACAAAATAGGTTCTCTTGCCTTGGTTGAAAGGCGAACCTAAAATAGTTAGGATAAGATCATATCATTTTAAGGTGTTACCCATCTCTCCACAAATCCAAGTAACAAAGGGATAGTCAAACCTCCTCCCGATTACAAAATGACATATATTTATGTTCGGATGCCTCTAAGCTCCATGTTGAATCAAGTTGCTCATTGCTTGGCACTAAAAGGAGAACAAATTTGGGTACCAACATACGCAACATACAAAGATTTCAAGAGTTTACCAAAGAATTACAAGCATCACTGATGCACTCCAAGTGGGTCTCCACAAGTATCAGAAGAAGTTACGATGAAAATTCCCATTAAAGATGCAAATTTATTTTTACGAGTTTAAGAGGTTTAGATCAGTTTGGGAAAGAAAATAATGTTTTTTTAGACTCAAAATAGGTTCACTTAATAAGACAAGGAGAGTTTCCAAACAAACTCATACTTCCACAAGATACCACCAACTAAGCAACAAGATGACAAGGGAAAATTTACTCCGAGGACACCACATTTCCATCTAGAAGACATCAAATACAAGAGGACAATCAACTAATTTACCCAAACATGGCCTCTACGACCAAGAGTTATAGCTTTAAAAGAAAGGGCACAACATAAACACAACTAAGATTAAAATCTTAAGATCTAAAAAACCAAAATCTCTAAGAGAAAGGTCCAAAAGACCCCAAGGCATCCATACGTGTCTCAACATAACCCAATACTTAATAGATTATAGAGTGGTATACATAAACAATTTAAAATGTTAAGGCAAGGGTAGATCTATTTATGGGTCATTGAGAGAAAAACAAGTACACTTAATTAAGCACATTGCCCAAATGGGATTAAATCTAACCATTGTTATGTTTGTGGAGCCTATTTTCATGTTAGAGTGTGGTACACCTTCTATGTGTTACACTCGGGTATTTTTACGGCGGTCCCGCTTGCCGATGAGCGTGTCAAGGAGGTTTAAGGGGGTGAAGCCCCTCGATCAATGGGGGCTTGGGGAAAGTCCCCCCAACCTGAAGCAAATTTTCATGGGTGGTTTATTAACCCATGGGTAATGGGTAACCGTTATGGGCTGTTTTTGGCCCATGGTTTTTTCGGTACCCATTTTTTTGATACCCACGGTTTTGTATCAAACTGCTTAAGCAATTGTCTACTTATATGGTCTTATGCATATGATAGATAAGTAAGCAAATGTATTGTAGATGTGCCTTGAATTCATATGTGAATTTTGTAGAGTTTGTTGAGCATAGCTCCAAATGGATCTGGGTATTGTATTGAGAGAGTTGAGGCTTCTAATAAAATTTGAGCAAGTGATTCTTGGTGGACGTAGCCCAAATTGGGTGAACCACATTAAATATTGTCTCTCTAGGTTGTGTTATTTATTCTGCACTTTTATTTGAGATCTGTAATATTTTACGCATATTAGTTTCTCTTTATTACAATTGTGTAAGGGATTATTCCGCATATTTTATCTCTTATTCCCTAACAATTGGTATCAGAGCCTAATTTGGTTTGTTGAAGTGTTGAATCGTAGGAAAAATTTTAGCTTGAGTGGGAGATATGACAGATGATGGAAGATCTAGGGTTGATAAATTCAACGGGTAGAATTTCAATCTTTGGAAGATGCAGTGGAAGATTACCTTTATAAGAAGGATCTTTATACGCCACTCTTTGAGAAGGTGAACAAACCCTCGAGTATGACAGATGCGGAATGAGATTTTTGGATCGAAAGGAACTTGGAACGATCCGGGTCATGTCTTACATCTTCGGTATTATTTAATGTTTCAAAGGAAAAGACTACAAAAGAATTGATGGATGCATTAGGAAAGTTGTATGAAAAACTCTCCGCCTCTAATAAAATATTTTTAATGAAAAATTTGTTTAATATGAAGATGTCGAGAGAATGGTTCATGTGAGATCATTTAAATTATTTCAATATGGTTGTGAATATGCTAGCTTTGGTTACAATAGAATTTGATGAAGAAGTTAGGGCTTTATTAATTTTGTGCTCTTTACCTGAAAGTTGGAATAGCCTAGTAATGGTGGTAAGCAACTCGGTTCCAGCTAACTAAAATTTGAAGTTTGAGGATGTTGTAGGGGTGATTCTAAGTTAGGAAATGTGAAGAAAAATATCTAGTGAATCTTCTACTTCAGGGAATGCTTTGATAGTGGAAACTAGAGGGAGACAAAAGAATAGAGGAAACCGTGGAAAATCAAAGGATCGAGAAAGGTCAAAATCCAAAAGCAAGATAGTATGTTGGCACTATGGAAAGTCTGGGCATGCAAAGAAGGACTGTTGGGAGCTTCGGGATAAGAAGAAACAACAGGAAGAAAACAAGGAGGAAAATGTGGCATCGGGTAATGTATGCCAGGATGATTTGATTCTTTCTTTGCATAATATTAATGAATCTTGGGTTTTAGATTCAGGGCTTCTTTTCATGCTACTCCACATAGGCATTATTTTTTTGATTATGTTCAAGGGGATTTTGGGCATGTTTTTCTTGGTGATGATGAGCCTTGCAGGTATAGTTGGAAAAGGTTCTAATCAGTTAATATGCGAATGGGAATACATGGCTATTAAAGGATGTCGGACATGTGCCTACATTAAGGAGAAATTTGATATCACCGGGCAATTGGAAAGTGATTATTATCTTTGTGATATTTACAGTTGAATCTTGGAAGGTCACCAAGGGTGCTCTTGTGGTGGCAAGAGGTAAGAAGGTTGGAACCTTGTATTTAACCACTGATAGTACTAATGATTGTAATCTTGTGGCTTCAGATGCAGATACAACATTATGGCACTATAGGCTCAGTCATATGAGCCATAAGGGCATGGACATCATAAAGAAGAATTTTCCTGGATATATAGAAACAGGTTTAGATTTATGTGAGAACTACATATATGGGAAACAAAAGCAAGTAAGGTTTCTCAAGGTTGGACCTACGAAGAAAGAGAGTAAGTTAGAGCTGGTACATTCTGATGTGTGGGGCCGGCTCAGGTATCATCTCTTGGGGTTCAAGTTATTATGTTACTTTAATTGATGATGCAATAAGGAAAGTTTGGGTTTATTAAATTAGAAACAAATCTGATGTATTTGATACTTTTGTTAAATGGAAAGCCTTGGTAGAGAATGAAACAGACCTTATGTTAAAATGTCTCAGTCGGATAATGGAGGGAGTATTGCAGCAATGAATTTGATGATTATTGTTCTAGGAACCCCACGTGCAGAAATGGGGTGTCGAAAGGATGAAACAGAACAATAATGGAACGTGTTAGGAGCATGAGTATACATGCAGGACTGCCTCTCTTTTTTTGGGCAGAAGCGGTGAGCACATCTGTGTACTTGATAAATAGAGGACCCTTAAGTGCCTTGGATGGAGGCATACTTGAGGAGGCTTGGTATGGTAAGAAAGTCGATTAATCATTTCTTAGAGTCTTTGGATGTGAGGTGTTTGTTCATATTGACAAGGATGATAGGACCAAGCTAGAGGCTAAATCGAAAAATGCACTTTTGTTGATTATGGTGGTGATGATCTTGGATTTAAATGTTGGAGTATTAAAGACAAGAAAATCATTCGGTCTAGGGATGTGGTCTTTAATGAGAAAGTCATGTATAAGCAATAGTTGCGGTAAAATAGAGAAGAATCCAAGAAAGAATATGCAAAGTGGTAGAGGATCTTTCGGATGGGAAAGTGACCCATGAATTAGTTCGAACCTACTCAACAGAACCCAAAACTCCTATAGTGAGGAGGTCTTCTAGGGTAAGAAAAGAACTCCGAACATTTTTCTCCTTCTTTTTATTATTTATTACTCATTGATAGTGGAGAACCAGAGATCTTTGATGAAGCAATGTAGGTCGATGTCGGTAAGAAGTGGGAGCAAGCCATGGATGAGGAGCATAAGTCTCTCATGGAGAACCGGACTTAGGATTTGGTGAAGCTACCGAAAGGAAAAAAGAGCATTGCGAGAACAAGTGGGTCTATAGAGTTAAAGATGAAGAAGGAGGAAAGAAAAGATATAAGGCCCGGTTGGTCGTCAAGGGTTTGCACGAAAACAAGGTATAGATTTTGATGAGATTTTTTCTCCTGTAGTAAAAATGACTTCTATCGAACTATTCTTGGAATAGTGGCGATATAAGACTTGCACTTAGAACAGTTAGATGTAAATACTACATTTATCCATGGTGGTTTGGAGGAGGAGCTATATATGCAGCATCCAGAAGGATATGAAGTCAAAGGTAAAGAGGAGATGGTGTGAAAATTGAAGAAGAGCTTGTATGGCCTGAAACAAGCTCCACGTCAATGGTATAAGAAGTTTTATAGCTTCATGACGGAGAAGGTTATATTAGATGTCATTTTGACCATTGCGTGTATAGAAAGAAATTTGAGGATGGAATTTATATTATCTTATGTTTTTATGTTGATGACATGTTGGTTGTAGGTAAAAACATGCAGGAAATAAAAGTACTCAAGAATGTTCACTAAGTGAATCCTTTGATATGAAGGAATTGGGGGCAGCCAGACAAATCCTTGGTATGAGGATAACTCGAGATAGGAAGGAATGAAAGTCGACTTTATCTTAGGAAGAGTACATTAAGAAGGTATTGGATAGGTTTAACATGCAAGATGCTAAATCGGTTGGAACTCCTTTGGCGAGCCATTTTAAGTTATCAAAGGAGCAAAGTGTCCCAAGACAGAGAGCAGGAAAGAAACCAGATGTCTAAGGTACCTTACTTATCAGCGGTCGGTAGTTTGATGTATGCTATGGTGTGCACTAGGCCTGATATTGCCTATGCAGTGGGAGCTATGAGTAGATTTATGAGTGATCCAGGTAAAGAGCATTGGTAAGCAGTAAAGTGGATCCTTCGATATTTGAGAGGGACCATGGGGATAGTTTTGTGCTACAGTGGATCAGACACCACTTTACGTGGTTATGTAGATTCAGACATGGCTAGAGATGTAGACAATAGGAGGAGCACGAAAGGTTATATTTACATTGTAGGTGGGACATCAGTGAACTGGATTTCACAACTACGTAAGCGGTGACTTTATCAACCACGGAGGTGAGTATGTTGCTACCACAAAGGAAAGCAAAGAAATGATTTGGTTACAACAATTACTTGAGGAGTTGGGGCATAAGCGAGATGGAATGTAAGCTACATAGTGATATTCGAGTGCTATACACTTAGCTAAGAACTCGCTTTCCACTCCGGATGAAGCATATACGAGTTGAGATATCACTTCATCAGGACAGCTTTGGAAGAAGGTAAGTTGAAGTTGGAGAAGATTCATACTAGTTAGAATCTTGCAGACATGATGACCAAGGTGGTCACAAGGGATAAAATAAAGCTATGTTCAGCTTTGGTAGGCCTTCACAGATGACAGTGAAGGTTTGAGAACCTTGCTTAGTGGAAATCAGTCTCCAAGTGGGAGATTGTTATGTTTGTGGAGCCTATTTTCATGTTAGAGTGTGGTACACCTTCAATGTGTTACACTCAGGTATTTTTACGGTGGTCCCGCTCACCGGTGAACGAGTCAAGGGTTTGGGGGTGAAGCCCCCCTGATTGATGGGGGCTCGGGCGAAGCCCTCGAAGAAAATTTTCATGGGTGGTTTATTAACCCATGGGTAATGGTAACCGTTATGGGCTGTTTTTGGGCCAATGGTTTTTGGTGCCCATTTTTTTTATACCCATGGTTTTTTTCCCATGGTTTTGATACCCACGGTTTTGTATCAAACTACTTAAGCAATTGTCTATTTATATGGTCTTATGCATATGATACATAAGCAAGAAAATGTATTATAGATGTGCTTTGAATTTAGATGTGAATTCTGTGAGAGTTTATTGGGCATAGCTCCAAAAGAATCTAGGTATTGTATTGAGAGAGTGGAGGCTTGTAATAAAATCGAGCAAGTGATTCTTGGTGGACATAGCCCAAATTGGGTGAACCACATTAAATCTTATCTCTCTATGTTGTTTTATTTATTCTGCACTTTTATTTGAGATTTGTATTATTTTATGCATATTAGTTTCTCTTATTGCGATTACTGTAAGGGATTATTCCACATATTTTATCTCTTATTCCCTAACAACCATATTTACCAAGATACATACAGTCCAACTATCGATCATTTCTAAAACAAAACAAGGAAACCATGTTAAGACTTAGCATGCCATCGGTGGAACATCACATCCAAACAAAACACTATCCACTAAAACCTATAATCATCCAGAGTTAATCTGATCCTAACACGGTCAATAAGCCCATAACCTAAACACATATACTCTAACGAGGAGTAGAGATCTTACTCAAGTGCAAGAGAATCACAACCACTATTATCAAACTGCCAACTAATCCACATAACACAAAAACTCTCTCTCTCTAGAAGGGTTGAGTAATGAAAGAGTCACTCCAAGATCTTCAACACACAAGGTTTCATCCTTCCAAAACCAAAGGCATAACTTGAAGCACCTAAGAAGACAATCAAGGCACCTAGGGTGTACCCCATATGATGAAAGATCACAATACAAACAATGTAGAACCATCTCATCAACAAACAAGGAAGAATCTTGTAACATTTAGCCAATTAGCTAATAAGATAAATGAGCTCTCGAGTCACCAATCAACAGTAAAAGCCAAGAAATATTGGCAATTAAAGAAAATGTCTAAGTAGTCACGAAAGCATTCCCTAAAATCTTGCAATAAGATAGAAATAAATATAACCAAAAGATCCCTTAGAGCTTCACAATCGAATCATAAAATAAAATGTTGGTCCTTGATAAAATAACTTAAGTTTATAAATATAAAATACAAAAATTCCACATCACATTCACTTCGCAGCCCTTCATGGGCCGCCAGTAGGGGTACTATACATCAAGCTCATAGCTAACAATGTATATGCGATCTTGGATCAAATGCGACACCATGACTTGATATCTACTCTCCCATACGGGATTAAGTCGACAAAGTGACAACCAAAACCAACTCGCCTAACCACAAAAAGAAGGGGAGCTCTAAACAACTATCAAACTTCTAATTTCCTTCAACGACTCCCTGAACGCAACCACTAGAACTAATCCACAAGAGTCACACCACAAAAATTAACACTCCAAACAAGGAGGAGAATATATGGGTCAACACATCACATGACTAAAATTAGGAGTAATGACTCATCAAACAACATCTTTGCAAGGAAAAACCAAGTTCTTGATACACCAGAAATTCACAAGCATATCAATCTAATTCAACATTTTCCGTTAAATGGGTTTGACAAAATGCCACTAGGTGAGTCTAATAATAGAAACATTTTTATTCTTTTATTTTTATTTTAATCATATAGGTTGATGTTTTGCTAACCCATTTTTGGGCTTGCAAGTTTTCCCAGTGGTCCAAGTGGTGAACCCATAAGTTTGATACTAAGTGTAGCGCCCACAAAATTCTCTCTCAATATCACGATAAAACTCAATAATTACTTAAGGAAAATTATGGAATAATTGTTTTTGAAAGGGTAAGGCATTAGCTAAGATTTAATTGTTTTTTCATATTACTTCGATAGAGATTTATTTTCTCGCTAGATTGTGGGATTTCAATTCCATTTGTTTCTCATGAAGCCTTAGTTTCCCCTTTTAAACCCCGTAATTGAAACTTTTCAAATCCGACTTGTTTGGGTTTGCTTTCCATATCTTCCTCTTTAGTTTTGGGATGAGAAATGTCTAATATTCATATGGAATTCTCTTGGAAAAACATTGACTATTGATACAAAAATGATCTTGTATGAATATACTATGTATGTCCACATTTTAGTTGACATGAAAACTTCAATGGATTTTCCTTCTTTTATTGACCTTCTGAATGAGGATAAAATATGGACTCAAAAATTAGATTATGAAGGTTTCCCATTCAGATGCAGAACCCACATTATCCCAAACACTTAGCCATGGATTGCAAGTTTGGGAAGAAACAAGCAAGTAGACACATTTCTTGGTGGAAGAATGTTGATCCAAGCCTTTTGGTGGTTGACAGTCAATCAGATTCTGGGTCTAATGTTGAGTCTAAGAATGAGGAGGTAGAGGATGAGAAGGTTAACCCTCCATCAACTTGTTAGGAAATAAGAGATAAAATATGTGGAATAATCCCTCATAGATCGCAATAGTAGAAACTAATATGCGAGAAATTATTACAGATCTGAAATAAAATTATAGAATAAAATAACACAACACAAAGAGACAAGTATTTAACGTGGTTCACCCAATTTGGGCTACGTCCCACCAAGAATCACTTGCTCGCATTTTATTACAAGCCATCGCTCTCTCAATACAATACCTAGATCCATTTGGAGCTATGCTCAACAAACTCTCTGACCATTCACACGAATTCAAAGCACATCTCTGCAATGTTCTTCATACCTTCTATCATATGCATAAAACCATAAAAATAGACAATTGTTTAAGCAGTTTTACAAAACTCGGGTATCAAAACCATGGGCAAAACCCGTCCCATAAACCTATGGGTCAAAAACTCACCCATATAAGAAAAGCACATTTCTGATATTTCGTGTAATTTTTCGAGGCAAAAAAAGAAAAAAATTAGGGGCTACGCCCGGACCCGCCGAGGCCCGGCCCACCTCGAACCCCGCAAGAGGATACATGAAAAGTGTACGGTACTCTTAGTGTGCAGTCTTCAACACTTTCACACATCAAAATAGGCTCCACAACCTAACAATCTCCCACTTGGAAACTAGTTTTCCTCTGGAGCAAGCTTCTCAACCCTTCACTAGTTTCTGTGAAGACCAACCAAAGCGGAACACAACTTTAGTTTTTCCTTGTGACCACCTTGGTCATCATGTCTATAGGATTAACCGGTATGAATCTTCTCCAACTTCAACTTCTCTTCCTCCAAAGTTATCCTGATGAAATGGTACCTTAACTGTATATGCTTTGTCCTAGAGTGGAAAGTAGAGTTCTTAGCTAGGTGTATAGCACTTTGACTATCACTATGCAGCTTACATTCCTTCTACTTATGCCCCAAATCCTCAAGCAATTATTGTAACCAAACCATCTCTTTTCTTGCCTCTATGGTTGACAAAGCCACCGGCTTCTCGTAGTCGTGAAATCCACCACTGCTATCCCACCTACAAGTGTAAATATAACTCTCGTCGTGCTCCTCCTGCTCGTCTATATCTCCAGTCATGTATGAATCTATATAACCACGTAAAGTGGTGTCTCGAACCCACTATAGCACAAAATTGTCCCCATGGTCCCTCTCAAATACCGAAGGATCCACTTTACTGCTTGTCAATGCTCTTTACCTGGATCACTCATAAATCTACTCACAGCTCCCACTACATGGGCAATATCAGGCCTAGTGCACACCATAGCATACATAAAACTTCCAACTGCTGATGAGTAAGGTAACTTGGACATTTGGTTCCTCTCCTGCTCTATCTTGGGACACTGCTCCTTTGATAACTTGAAATGGCATGCCAAAGGAGTCCCAACCGGTTTAGCATCCTACATATTAAACCTCTCCAAGACCTTCTTAATGTACTCTTCCTGAGATAAAGTCATCTTCCATTCCTTCCTATCCCGAGATATCCTCATACCAAGGATTTGTTTGGCTGCACCCAAATCCTTCATAGCAAAGGATTCACTTAGCTGCTTCTTGAGTACTTTTATTTCCTGCATGTTTTTACCTGCAACCAACATGTCATCAACATACAAACACAGGATAATATAACTTCCATCCTCAAATTTATTTGTATACACACAATGGTCAGAATGACATCTGATATAACCTTGCTCCATCATGAAGCTATCAAACTTCTTATACCATTGACGTGGAGCTTGTTTCAGGCCATACAAGCTCTTCTTCAGTTTACACACCATCTCCTCTTTACCTTTGACCTCATAGCCCTCTGGTTGTTGCATATATAGTTCCTCCTCCAAATCACCATGGAGAAATGTAGTCTTTACATCAAGTTGTTCTAAGTGTAAGTATTCTACTGTAACTATTCCCAGAAAAATTCTAATAGAAGTCATTTTTACTACAGGAGAAAAAATCTCATCAAAATCTATACCTATTTTCTGTGTAAACCCCTTGACTACCAACCGGCCCTTGTATCTTTCTTTCCTCCTTCTTCCTCTTTGATTACGAACACCCACTTGTTCTATAATGCTCTTTTTCCTTTGGGTAGCTTTACCAAATACCATGTCTGGTTCTCCATGAGAACCTGATGCTCCTCATCCATGGATTGCTCCCACTTCTTCCTGGCATCTACCTGCATTGCTTCATCAAAGCTCTCTAGTTCTCCACTATCAGTGAGTAATAAATAATAAAGAGAAGGAGAAAAATGTTTAGGTTCTCTTCTTACCCTAGAAGACCTCCTCAATATAGGAGTTTGGGGTTCTGTTGAGGGGGTTCCTGAATTGATTCATGTGTCACTTTCCCATCCGGAAGATCCTCTACCGCTGCATATTCTTTCTTGGATTCTTCCCTATTTTCCTGCAACTACGCTTATACATGACTTTCTCATTAAATACCACATCCCTAGATCGAATGATTTTCTTGTCCTTAATACTCCAACATTTATACCAAAGTCATCACCACCATAACCAATGAAAGTACATTTTTCCGATTTAGCCTCTAGCTTAGTCCTATCATCCTTGTCTATGTCAACAAACACCTCACTTCCAAAGACTCTAAGAAATGAATAATCAACTTTCTTACCATAACAAGCCTCCTCGGTATGCCTCCATCCAAGGCACTTGAGGGTCCTCTGTTTATCAAGTACATAGTTGTGCTCACCGCTCGCCCAAAAAGAAAGAGGCGAGTCCCGCATGTAACCTCATGCTCCTAGCGCTTCCATTATTGTTCTGTTTAACCTTTCGATACCCCATTCTGCATGCGGAGTTCCCGAACCGTATTTTACCTCTGGATTCCATTCTTAGAACAATAATCATCAAATTCATTGCTCAATACTCCCTCCATTATCCGACTGAGACATTTTAGCTTAAGACTTGTTTCATTCTCTACCAAGGCTTTCCATTTAATAAAAGTGTCAAATATATCGATTTGTTTCTAATACAATTAACCCAAACTTTCCTTGTTGCATCATCAATAAAATTAACATAATAACTTGAACCCCCAAAAGATGATACCTGAGCCGGCCCCACACATCGAATTCACCACTCTAACTTCTTACCTCTTTCCTTGTAGGCCCAACCTTGAGAAACCTTACTCGCTTCTGTTTCCCATATATGCAGTCCTCACAGAACTCCAAACCTATTTTTATATATCCGGGAAAATCCTTCTTTATGATCTCCATGCCCTTATGGCTCATATGACTGAGCCTATAGTGCCACAATGTTGTATCTACTTTTGAAGCCACAAGATTACAAACATTAGTGCTATAAGTGGTTAAATACAAGGTTCCAACCTTCTTACCTCTTGTCACCACAAGAGCACCCTTGGTAACCTTCCAAGAGTCAGTTGTAAATATCACAATACAACCATCACTTCCCAACTGCCTCGCCGATATCAAATTTCATCTTAATGTAGGCACATGTCTGACATCCTTCAATAGCCAAGTATTCCCATTCGAATCTTAACTGAATAGAACCTTTTCCAACTATGCTTTGCAAGGCTCATCATCACCAAGAAAAACATGCCCAAAATCTCCTTAAACATAATCAACAAAATAATGCCTATGTGGAGAAGCATGGAAAGAAGCCCCGAATCTAAAACCCAAGATTCAGTAATATTGTGCAAAGAAAGAATCAAAGCATCCCGACATACATTACCTGTGCCACATTTGCTCCTTGTTTTCTTCCCGTTGTTTCTTCTTATCCCGAAGCTCCCAACAGTCCTTCTTTGCATGCCCAGTGTTTCCACAATTCCAAAGATACAATCTTGTTCTTGGATTTTGACCTTGCCCGATCTTTTGATTTTCCACAGCTTTCCTCTATTCTTTTGTCTCCCTCTAGTTTCCATTTGTTAAAGAATTCCTGAAGTAGAAGATTCCCGAGATTTTTCTTCACATTTACTCGCTTAGAATCATCCCTACAACATCCTCAAACTTCAACTTCGAGTTAGGCTGAACCGAGTTACTTATCACCATTACCAAGCTATTCCAACTCTCAGGTAAAGAGCATAGAATTAATAAAGCCCTAACTTTTTCATCAAATTCTATCAGAATCAAGCTAGCATATTCACAACAAGATTTAAATCATTTAAATGATCTCGATCATCGAACTATTCTCAGACATCTTCATATTAAACAAATTTTTCATTAAAAATATCTTATTAGAGGCAGAGGGTTTTTCATACAACTTCCCTAATGCATCCATTAGATCTTTTGTAGTCTTTTCCTTTGAAACATTAAATAATACCAAAGATGCAAGACACAGCCGGATCGTTCCAAGTGCCTTCCAATCCAACAAATCCCATTCCACATTTGTCATACTCGAGGGTTTGTTCACCTTCTCAAACAGCAGAGTATAAAGATCCTTCTGATAAAGGTAATCTTCCATCTACATCTTCCAAAGACTGAAATTCTGCCCATTGAATTTATCAACCCTAGATCTTCCATCATCTGCCATAGCTCCCACTCAAGCTAAAAACTTTCCCTGTGATTCAACACTTCAACAAACCAAACCAGAACTCGATACCAATTGTTAGGAAATAAGAGATAAAATATGTTGAATAATTCCTCACGCAGAATCGCAACAGAGAAACTAATATGCAGAATTATTACAGATCTGAAATAAAATTACGAAATAAAATAACACAACACAAAGAGACAAAGATTTTTAACGTGGTTCACCCAATTTGGGCTACGTCCACCAAGAATCACTTGCTCGATTTTATTACAAGCCACCGCTCTCTCAATACAATACCCAGATCCATTTAGAGCTATGCTCAACAAACTCTGAGAATTCACAACCGAATTCAAAGCACATCTCGCAATGTTCTTCATACCTTCTATCATATGCATAAAACCATATAAATAGACAATTGCTTAAGCAGCTTTACAAAACCGTGGGTATCAAAACCATGGGAAAAATCCGTCTCATAAACCTATGGGTAAAAAAATTGCCCATATAAGAAAAGCACGTTTCTGATATTTCGGTGCAATTTTTCGAGGCCAAAAATTTACACCTAAAAAAAATTTGGGGCCCGGCCTAGCCCCTTCCGAACCCCGGGAGGATACATGAAAAGTGTATAGTACTCTTAGTGTACAGTCTTCGACACTTTCACACATCAAAATAGGCTCCACAACCTAACACAACTCCCGTTGAAGAGACTTCTTCTCCTTTTGCATTGGGTGGAAGTTTTCCCCTTCCTCTTGGAAACTTAAAGTAAAATAATAATATTGAAATTTGTATTCCAGTTCACTCAATTGAAGAAGAAAATTTGAAATCCGGTTATGGATGGTCTCATCATGTGAATAGAAGGAAGAAAGGGAACAATGATTCTCTTACTATGGTTCTTAGATCCCATAGAAAGGGTTCCCAGTGATAAGCTATCCTTCTTTTTATCTTGATGTTAGTTGTCCTTTATGCTCTGGTTATATTTTGTGTTTACCTTGTGCACCGCTGGGAGAGGAAGCTTCAGTTTTTCCTCAGCGTTATATCTTTTTTCTCCATTATTATATGGGGTAGGGTCCCCTTAACCCTTTTTTCACCTTTATCAAAAAAATTAGCCAAGATTTAATTAAATCTCAATTATAAAATTTTACACAATAACACGGCAATCAAATAATAATAAATCATTAATTAATATTGACCCAACCCCCAAAAATAATATTATGTTTGAATTTCTCTTATAAAGTCTCATTATTTTATTTAAATATTTCTCATCTTTACTCTTCATTATTTAGCCCCAATAATCTCCTCAAATTTATTTAATTAATGACCCCTAATTAAATTCCAAATTTAATTAGATAAGACTAATAATCCTATAGTTAAAAACCATGCACATTAAATTTTATTTATATTTCCAAAGGGGCAAGGGTGAACAACTTGGTCTAACTCCACTAGGCCCCATTCACCACATTGCACATGTAAAATAATTAATTTTGCATTCCCACAAAAATACTCCCCACCTAAGTGATGTAGGGTTTATCCTACACCATTGGATCAAATCTTTCTAAGCCACTAGATCTAGGTTAGATTAAGGGAGCCCTAGAAATCCTTATGGGTTATCTTATTACTCATTCATACCCTAATACTTTCATTTTCTCTTGTTTGATTTGGAGATTTGGAGGGGGAGAAGATGGTGAAGCCATGGAGACCATGAGAGAGAGTTGGCAGCTTCATTTTTGTTATCAATTTATGCTTAACACAAGGATCTACCCATTTCCTTTGTGGGTATTGTTTTCCCTTCCATATTTGTTTTTATGCGGCATTTTACTTACAGGTTAAATGTATAAACAATGTGTATATGCCAGTTTGGATAATAACCTGAAACCCTACACATTTATTTTGTATAAATATATATACCCGTATATGCATATATATATTTATATGTATAGAATATTGTGTATTTCACTCTAATAAACCTGAAATTGTTGGGTGTATAAGGTTATGTATATAAATAGACAAAATCATGTACCGGATAGTATGTCGGGTTCCAACTTACACGTTGTGTTCAAATTTATTAAGGTCGACAATATATTAAAACGTTGGCATAGATTTTAAATAGGCTGGGGTTTTAATGTAGTGGGGAGGTCATCACCCCACCCCTCATCCCATATAATATGGGTTCGGGTCGGTTCGGGTCTATTCGGTGACGTCCCACCCCATACGCCAAACAAATACAAAACCACAATTATACAACCATGCGGGAAGGTTTAGGCCATACGGCTTAGCAAAATAAAATTTGTTTATTTTTCTTTTAATATAGTTTGTTCAATAGTGTGTGTGTGTGTGTGTGTGTGTGTGTGTGTGTGTGTGTGTGTGTGTGTGTGTGTGTGTGTGTGTGTGTGTGTGTGTGTGTGTGTGTGTGTGTCTGTGTGTGTGTGTGTGTGTGTGTGTGTTTCAATAGATATGTATTAATGTATTAATATTAATAATTTTTAATATATTAATATTAAAAATGATTAATATATTAATATCAATATTATTGCTAATATTAACATTAATCTCAATGTAACTTATCAATGTTGTGTGTGTGTGTGTGTGTGTGTGTGTATATATATATATATATATATATATATATATATATATATATATATATATATATATATATATATATATATATATATAAGCAATATATAAATTTGTAGGACAAATTTATATAAATAAGCTAAATTATAATTGCATCTAGTTATAGGTACCCTTTTTGTTTTAATTTAATTGAATGTTCAACACAAGTTACTTAGATTAGGTAAGGCAAGTTAAGGTAATTACATAATTTTCACCTATTCAAAAAGGGTAAAATTGGAAAGAATTAGTGAAATTTCTCATTCAATCTAATATAACTAGCAAAGGGAAGATTTCCTTCATTCTAGAAATTTTACACACCTACTTTCTTTCATTCAACAATTATAAGATGTAACTAAAATTTCAACCTTTTTAAGATGCCTTCTTTTTCAATAAAACAAGAGCCATTTCCTTTCTTTCAAAAAAGAAGTAATGACATTCATTTTAATAAGTAAACTAAGAAGCACTTGCAAAAATTTCTCATTCTAACTCAACCATTTTACTAAGAAAAAATACAAGCAAGTGTAAATTTTATGGTCAGTTTTGAAAGATAAATACACTTGTCTTTTTACTACAACTTTCAAGTTATTTTCGCCATCTTATACAAAATTACAAATATGATCATATAATAATACAAATATTTCTCAAGAATTTGGTTCATCCTTACAATATAATAGTCTCTCCTTTCAACAACATAAAGGAAGGAAATTCAAGTTCTCCACTTTTATTTACAACAAAGGTTAACATGTCAAATTTTCTAAAAAAATACCCAAGAGCTTCACTTATAAAATACAAGTGTACAAGCTTTCCTCTTTAAGAGGAAACAACATGAAATTTTTTTACAATGGATGAATCTCTCTTCATTTTCTTCAATCTGCTACCAAGACCAATCTACACTTCAACTCCACCATCTTAATCAAATCCAACACAACAACGGTAGTGCCCACTCCTCTTCGACGCTATTTCATTTTGATATTATTACTGTTGGATATATGCTTAGACATTTGATTATTATATTTTGATTAGTAGATGATGGACTATGCGGATATTTGGACTATTGACATTATGTGATTTACATTTTTATTATGATGCACTAGATGGCGATGATAGACAATTATATATGTTGATTTGCAATATTTTGATTTTATACTAACATGTCATATTTTGGATGTGTAACCTAAGTTGGATGTTTTGAGTTGAATTAGGATTTTATGGATGCCAAAAAAATGAATTTATTTTTATGATGCTAGATGATGGAATTGCTAATTTTGAATGATGATGATTTATTTTTATATGTATATTGTCTTGATATTGTTAATACAGCGATGAGGCCAGAGAGGTATCTTGTTTGTGTTACAGGACATTTTATCACATACATCGGAAGGGGATAGGGGACCAACCACAAAAGAATGTCAGGTGTTGAGCAATGTGGCCAAAATTTGACAAGGTGTGGAATGGTTTGTGTTGTTCTTGCATGCCTAGTTAGGAGGTTTCCATGGGGAGTGACCTCACATGTGTGGCCATGGGGTAATGTTCTCTTATTTTAATTTTGTGTGTGTTTTATTTTGTGTTATGTTTTTAATTGTTGGAAATTGTAGTCACTTTATTAGCAAGTAATAATGTGTCTTAATTAAGCTAATCCTACTTAATTTTTTAACTAAAATTGGGATGTGACAATTGGATAGTTATGAGGGTAGATGGTCCTTGAAATCTTGTGATGTGGTTTGGATTTTGTGTTGGATTTTGTGCTTGTACCCTTTCCCAACTTCAAAATTCGGATTTTGACTTGGGAGGCCTTTTTGGAGGCTTGTGGGACAAGCTAATCTTGTCTCATGCCTCTTAAATTTACCCAACAACCCTACCTATGGTATGGGGAGTTAATTTTTGACTTATTTATCCTTTTGGAGTGTAAAATGGGTGAAAATAATTGCACCTTCTTACTTGTCACAATAAATTTGTCCTTGGAAGACTTGGTGTGCAAGTTTGAGTGTCATGTGGGTTTTTCATAGTTCTTACATGCTCATTTATTGTCTTGGGCATGGTGTTTGATTTGTGTGTTGGAATGGAGGAATGATGAAGTGGCATCCTACATGGAGCCACCTCATCATCCTCACATCCCATTTCTATTTATTGATAGAATTTGATGGAATTGGGGTTACTTGTTCATTTTCTTCATTTTGCATTTTTGAAATTGGGAGCTTGTTGGATTTGCTTTTTGAATTTGCTTGGCTTGGAGGTGTCAAAGACTTGTGGAGTGAATTTTTCTTGGAATCTTGATGGAGAGGTAGGATCTCCATCCTTGTATTTTTCTTATTTATGATTGTAAATGTGAAAATGGTGCTTGTTAAATATTGTATGAGTTTTGTGAATGTGTTTTTGTGTGGTTGGGTAGTATTCCTTAAGAAGGGAGTGGGAGATGGATTTATGGGACCATTGGGGAGGGAAAAGGGAGTTTGTGAGGCATGCATTTGGAGGGAGTGTGATTGGGAGTTTCACCTATGGGGAGTGAAAAGGAAATCATGGTGATATTGTTCATACTTGCAAGGGGAGAGATAAGGATATTGTGTTGTTTGTTTTGTGCACTTGGAGGCTTAGGGTGAAACGACCACTTCACTTGGGAGGAAAAAGGATGTGGTTTCCCATAGTCCATGCTCCATTTGGTCTGATATCAAACCTATGTAATTTTTGAAAAAGTTGTAAGATTTGTTGAGTATGTCACTTTAGTTGTGTTGAATGTTTTGAAATGTATGTTTTTGTGGAATCCATGTTTGTTGAAAGTTGTCAAATGTTGCTCAAGATATCTCATTGTTCCTTGGTTTTGGCTTGAGGTACATTAAAGGGATGGCTTCTTCTCTTAATTAATTAAAGGTTGGGCGAAGAGCGTTGCTTATTCCGCCTTCTTTTGTATTTTTATCCTTATTGTGAAAGGTTGATGAATGCAAGATTGAAGATTCAATTTGGGAGAATACATGCAAATGGAGACTTCTATTTTGGCCTTGTTGAAAGCTTTTATGTGGTTTTTTGTTCATTCCATTATTCCAACTTTGAGTGGAAGATTGTAAAATTGTATGTTTAATAGAAAGTTTGTACATTCATTTATGTAAATTTTGAAAGTATTGTAGTGAAAGGAACAAAGTTGAGTTGTATGTTAGTTGAAATGGAACTCTCCTTCACTTGTATGTTATTCAAAGTTGTAAGATAGATGTATTTGTAAAAGAAAGGTGTGATTGAAATAAAGTCTTGCATATTTTATTTATTCCAAATTATTGTGATTTATTTGAATAGAGAAAGAGCCTTTGTTGAATGCTTGTTGGAAAGAACTACTTATCTTGTAAAAAAATAGAGAGAATAGTTACTCTTATTTCATTGCATGAAATGCTTATTGAATTACTTAAACTACGGATGTATTTCTAGACTTGTTGAATGAAGGGAAGTAGATGTAGATTCCTAGATAAGGAAAGGTTTTCCCCCTTACAATCATATTAGATTTAATAAGTTTGTTTTACCAAAATTTCTAAATTTTAATTTTGAATAATTCGGTAGAAAACTCTGAAATTCTTGTCTTGCACATTTCCTTGTCTTCTAAATCAAGTTGTTCTATTAAACTAAGTGAAACAGAAAACAAGAAATTTAGGTACATACAAAGTTATAGTTAAATTTAGTTATATAACTTATTAAAAAATTTATGTGTGTGTGTGTGTGTGTGTGTGTGTGTGTGTGTGTGTGTGTGTGTGTGTGTACATATTTATAGATATATATATAGATATATATATATAGATATATATATATAGATATATATATATACACACACACACACACATATATACACATATATGTATATATACACATATATGTGTGTGTGTGTGTGTGTGTATATATATATATAGAAGGTTTTTCCCCTTGCATCATATTAGATTTAATAAGTTTGTTTTACCAAAATTTCTAAATTTAATTTTGTATAATTCGGTAGAAAACTCTAAAATTCTTGTCTTGCAAATTACCTTGTCTTGTAAATCAAGTTGTTCTATTAAACTAAGTGAAAAAAAAAAACAAAAAAATTAGGTACATACAAAGTTATAGTTAAATTTAGTTATATAACTTATTACAAATTATATATACATATATATATGTACATACATATATATATGTACATACATATATATATGTACATACATATATATATGTACATACATATATATATGTACATACATATATATATGTACATACATATATATATATATATATATATATATATGTATATATGTATGTACATATATGTGTGTGTGTGTGTGTGTGTGTACACACACACACATATATGTATGTACATATATATATATATATATATATATATATATATATATATATATATATATATATATACATACATATATATATATACATACATATATATATGTATGTGTGTGTGTGTGTGTGTGTGTGTGTGTGTACATACATACACACACACACACACACACACATATATATATATATATGTACATACATACTTATATATGTATGTATGTATGTATGTATGTATGTATGTACTGTATTTTGTGTGTGTATGTATACATACATACACACATACACACACACATACATACATACATATATATATATATATATATACATAAAAATATACATATATTAAATTTGTATTATATATATATATATATATATATATATATATATATACAAATTTAATATATGTATATAATATAATATAATTTAATATTTGTGGTAATGAAAATAAATAGTAACATTTTATAATGTGATTAATAAAAAAATTAAATTAAATAAGTTTGATTATTTTAATATATTATTAATATAATCATATTATTGCAAATTGATAGTAATAGTGAAATTTGAATATTAATTATATATATATATATAATATTATTAATATTAAAATATTTATTTATTTCTATATTAATAAAACCATTTATATAACCAAAAAAATTAATAATAAGAAAATATATATTAAAACAAGGTTTGAATGGAGGGGGCGTGTGGGGTTAGGCAAAAGGCCGTTTGTATTGTTTGTTTTTAAATAAAAGGTGGGGTGGTTCGCAGACCCCACCCCCTACCCCATTGTAATATGGGATACGGGGTGGGGTCTCCGGACCCTCCCCAAACATTTAAACTTTGTTTATACAAAGTCGTGGGTGAAGGCCAAGCCCCCACCAAAGGTTTCAACCCCGCTTCAAATTTATCACTCGGCCAAACATTTTAAATTTTAGACTATGCAATGAGGCCACAACCATTTATTTTTGTTGTATACTCATACATTTTATATATATATATTTGTATTTGTATATATATTTTTGTAATTAAAAACCTAGGTTTTTCTTAATATAAAAACCAAAGTGTGTGTATGTGTGTGTGTGTGTGTGTGTGTGTGTACTCACAAGTATATATAGATATAAATAAGATATTTGTATACATATACACATTCACATATTTCTATATATACACTTAATTCATTTGCAAAAATATGTCTTTTAAATAGATCCACAAAGAGGTAAAATACCCAAATGCCCAAGTAGGGAAAATACAATGAAATAGATTAATAACAAATGAAATTGTAATCTAACCCTACAAAGACATTGCAAATAAAATAAACTTGGGATCGTGAGTATCCATCCCAAGCTCTTTTTTCTCTTCCATGGCTTCCTCTCCTTCCCTAAAACCTGTAAAATAGAAATGAGAAAATAAGTCAAATGAGAGAATAAAATATTTCCATAGAGATGATTAGGGTTGTTTGGAATCCCTTAGATCCAATGGCCTAGATTCAATCTATTCAATGGCTTAGATTCCTTCCTACAAAAGTTAGGTGAGAGTTAGGTGAAATCATCATTTAAATAAATGGGTCAATTTTGAATGGGGCCACTTAAGTGGTGTATAAGTTAAATTTATCCTTTAACCTATGTGATTAGTTGATGACCTTTCAATAAAATCCCATGACCCTTGTAGATTAATTACTCATTAATAATTAGGCAATGTTGTTATAGGAATTGAATTTAATTGTGTTTAACCAATATGAGGGTGAATTAGACTTATCACTAAAATAATGAATTATTAAATGACTTTTAAACCAAACTGGAAATTGAACAATATAATTTAATTGTTAGTTGAAATGATAGTTGGTTAACTAAAAATTAATCTAAACATTGTAACCGGTATTGTTTGAAAAAAAAATTATTCAATAATTTTTCTAAATTAATTGTTGGTTTATTTTGAGTTTCATGCGGTAAATTTGTGAGCGTTACACTTGGTATCAGAGTCGTGGGTTCAACACTTGGATCCTAGGCACACTAGAAAATATGAAACATAAACAAATAAACCTATTGCAACTCTAAATGTAGAACACACAACATTACATGATATTTTGTTAAACATAGGAAACTTAGAAAACTGAAACAAAAAAATAGATGATGATAAACTAACTCTCACCTTGGTTTGTGCAGAGACACAGACCAGATGAGGGGTTCATACATGTGGACTTAGACCTACCACCCCCAGTTAGGTCAGTAGCAGCTATTTTACCTCAGATATTGCAGAAACTATAGGATGTTAATGCCGTTATATATGGAGGATCTTTAGGAGGGCGACCTACGAGATAGGACAGAGATCCATCAATGGAGGCTCGTGAACCTTCATGTCACAATGTTGAGGATAGCGCAAAGAACTCCCACGTGGAGTCAATTAGATATTGGTCACCTCCTAGGGAGCTTAGAGATAGAGCTATGGGCCACAGAGACGGGTCTAGGAGCCTTAGGCTGAGAGATGACCAAGAAGAGATACCTAGAGGCCAATATTTGACTGCAATGGATCACATTAGAGAGATACTAAAGTTACAACTACCTCATTTTTCTGGAGACACGGGGATTTCGGGCGAGGCATGGTTGGTTAGCTTGAGCGGATGCTTCAAGATATGTCCTTGTTATAACAAAACTAAAAACTCATGTTATTATCCACCTTCTGAGAGACGGAGCTAGAGTTTGATGGAGGACTAAGGAGAAGAAGCTCCATGTGGATTCAAAGATAGTTACTTGGGAGCTCTTCAAGGAGTGTTTCAAGAGTAGATACATATCCAAGAGATTCATCTAGTAGTAGATCGATGAGTTTCATGATCTACGACAGGCTTCCATGATAGTGGCAGAGTATGAGGGTCAGTTTTTAGATCTACTTCAGTATGTGGATTACATGCAGGATGAGTAGGTTAGGGTTCACAGGTTCATCTGGGGCCTGAACTTAGACTTGGGAGGGGAAGTACGCATTCATTTCCCATAGACACTATCAGAGGCCGTGGAGAAGGCCTACATAGCAGAGGAAACTAGGGGAAGAATTAGCAGGCTCAAGGCATAGTGAGGAACCACATACAAAAGCTACAGCTCATATGTTGAGGGGATCAGCTCCTCCTCCTCTTAGTGGACACAATTCAACATAGTTTTCCCTTCAAGTATCCTCCTCCTCGCATTAATAATAGTAGCAGACTCGACCTCCTTCCCCGACCTCCTTAGCACAATGATGCTCGAGAGAGGGCGTAGTATGGGACCTCCAACTGTGGGGCCCAACAGGACATAGGCTCCACCTTGAGCACGGTTGGCAAGAATACGTCTACCATAATGCCCACATATATCTATGGTAGGATCATCGTGTTCTTCATCACGTACTATTGGGCCACTTGGAGGACTACCTACTCGGTGGAGAGGACCGTACTTGTTATGGATGTGATGTGCATGGACATAATTAGAGAGAGTGCCCTCAGAACCCTGATAATAAGGGTAAGGCACATGTTTCTAATTCTATGGTTGGTGACATGGCCGGAAGCCACATGATATATGTAGAAGCCGAGAACCACTAGGCGAGCACCAAGGCATGGTAATTAAGACCACGAGTAGTAGTCATGTTGGGGTTAGCACACTAGTTGTACAGACAATATATCAAATATAAGTATACATGCAAATAAAAGTGGATATTCTACCAGAAGAATTATACAAAATAAGAGACATAAATCAACACTACATTTAACGTGGTTCACCCAGTGTGGGCTACATCCACCAAGAAACAAGCCAATCTATTATCCAAAGCTTTGACAAGATATACAATGAAGATTTACAATCTTCTACACTTCTTATATGTTTAGTACTTTCTTCCTTCAAGCTTTTTGATTCTTCACCAAGAATTCTCTCTCACATAATTATCTTGTAATTATGATCAATCCTATGTTCTAAACCCTAGATTTATGCTTTAAATAGTCGTTTAAGACTTTAGGGCACTTAGCCATGCAATTACATTCATTAAATCTATTCCAATGCTAAAAATAGAAATAAATCCCAAGAGTTAATTAAAAACTCATTGCACAGGTAACTGATGTCGGTTCTGCCCAACCGTCACCGGTTCCAACTTTCCCCGATGATGTTGGTCACACTCTAACCGATGTTGGTTATTGTCAACTTCCAACAAGTTCTATTTACATTCTAAAACATGAGTAATTTAGCTCCATACTCAAAAATCTCCCACTTCGAGATTAATTACTGCACACTATACTTGTATAATGCCATTCTTGGATCCTCTTAAGATTTCTTTCTTCCTCTTCAAGTTTAAAATTGAAGACCAATAGAATTGGAGTGTAGCTCTAACTTCTCCTTTGCTAATGGCTTCGTTAGCATATCCGCGTGGTTCTTGCTTGTATGAATATTTTTCAGATTCAATTTTCCATCCTCCAATACCTATCATATGAAGTGATATCTCAACTGAATGTGTTTTGTTCTCGAATGAAATGTTGAGTTCTTTGCCAAATGAATTGCACTCTGACTATCACTGAACAGTTTACAATTACTTTTCTCCTTTCCCAACTCTTCCATGAACCTACTCATCCATATCATCTCCTTGCTACCCTCTGTAGCTGTAACATACTCTGCCTATGTATTAGACAAAGCCATAACCTTTTGCAATCTCAAAATCTAGCTAACTGTCGTTCCACCTACTATGAAAATATATCCAGTAGTGCTCCTTCTACCATCCAAATCTCCAGCCATATCTGAATCAACATAGCCATGTAATGAAATATTTGAACCTTCATAGCATAACTACATGCTAGATGTCCCTTTCAAATACCTAAGTATCCATTGGACTTCTTTCCAATTCTCTTTACCTAGATTAGCCATATATCTACTCACAAATCTCACTGCATGTGTAATGTCTGGTCTTGTAAAAACCATATCATACATGAGACTTCCAATTGCTGAAGCATATGGCACTCGTGTCATGTATTTGTCCTCCTCTTGTGATGAAAGACACTGATTTTTACTCAATTTGAAGTGTCCAACCATAGGTGTGCTAATAGGTTTTGCATTCTGCATGTTGAACCTTTCTAACACCTTGTATATATAATCCTCCTGAGACAAATACAATTTCTCATTTTTCCTGTCTCTATGTATTTACATGCCGAGGATTATTTTTCAGCTCCCGAATCCTTCATTGCAGACGTGTGACCTAGCTTTCTCTTAAGCTCACCAATGTCCTGCATACTAGATCCTACAATAAGCATATCATCCACATACAATAAAAAAATAATATAGCTCCCATTTTCAAGCTTCTTGAAATAAACACAATGGTCATATTCACATCTCAAGTAACCATGCTCATGCATAAAACTATCAAACCTCATGTATGATTTTCTTGGAGTTTGTTTGATCCCATATAGGCTCTTTGTCAAACCGCACACTAATTTCTCCTTACCCTTGACTTCATACCCAAGCGGCTGCTACATATAAATCTCTTCATCTAAATCACCATGAAGGAAAGCATCTTCACATCTATTTTCTCTAAATTCAAATCTTCTACTGCAACTAAACTCAATACAATACAAATAGAAGTCATCTTAACAACAGGAGAAAATATTTCACCAAAGTCAATACTTGCCTTTTGTGTAAATCCCTTTACTACAAGCCTTGCCTTGTACCTTTTCTGTCCACCCTCTTCTTCCTTAATTCTGTAAACCCACTTGTTCTACAATGTTCTCTTTCCTGCTGGCAATTTAACCAAATCCCAAGTTTGGTTCTGTTCCAAAGAGTTCATCTCCTCATCCATGTCATGCTCCCACTAAACGTGAGTTTTATCCTGCATTGCTTCTTCAAATATTTCTGGTTCACCACTATCAGTCAATAATAGATAAAATAGAGAAGGTGAAAATATTTCTAGAAGTTTACTTACCCTTCTCACAGGAGTTTGGGGTACCAGAGGCTCAATCTGGACCTCCTGGACATTAGTATCAACTTTTGACAGTGACCGATGCCGGTCACCTATAACCGATGTCGGTTCGCTAACCGACGCCGGTTCTAATCCTTTGTAACCATTGGCAGTTCATCTGACCGATGTCGGTCAAGGCCTAACCGACCACGGTTACTGTGTATTTTTGAAGGTGTTTCTTTAAAACCCAAGAGTTCATTTTCATCAATAAACTTCTCAATTTTCTCATCCTTGGGTACCAAAATTTGATCCCTGTACATTCTCTTTTCATTCCATTCAACATCACGACTCCTAAAAATTTTAGAATTCTCTAAATCCCAAAAATGAAAACCGAAATCACCAAATCCATAACCAATGAAAGTGCACCTCTTGGATTTTGCATCCAACTTTTTCTATTTTCTCTATCAACATGCACAAAAGCTTCTAAACCAAAAACTTTAAGAAAAGAAAGATACCTCTTT
Source organism: Taxus wallichiana var. yunnanensis (assembly GCA_018340775.1). Lineage (NCBI taxonomy): Eukaryota > Viridiplantae > Streptophyta > Pinopsida > Cupressales > Taxaceae > Taxus > Taxus wallichiana. The sequence continues at coordinate 341,632,379 of CM031237.1, forward strand.
TATGGTCCGTGATTCCTCATGTATTCCTCCATCTAGTGAACTTGAAGGGCCATGGTTAATCAAATAAATTGATGTATTAACCGCTTCTACCCAAAACTGTAAGGGCAATCCAGAATGTATCCTCATACTTCTATCACGTTCCATGATTGTCCTGTTCACTCTCTCTAAAACACCATTCTCCTATGGTTTTCTTAGAACCATTCTTTCTCTACGTATCCCATTCACTGAACAATAATCATTGAAATTCTTGCTACAGTATTCACCACCATTGTCAGATCTAAGGCACTTTAACTTAGAATTTGATTCATTCTCAATAAGGGCTTTCCATCTTTTAAAATTTTCAAAAACATTATATTTGTGTTTAATACAATAAACCCATACCTTTCTTGTAGCATCATCAATAAAAGTAACATAATATTGGGATCCACCATGAGAAGCTACCTGAATTGGTTCCCACACATCTGAGTGTACAAGCTCCAATTTCTACTCCTTAGTTGCCCCAACTTTGATAAATTTCACTCTCTTTTGCTTTCCAAAGATATAATGCTCACAGAAATCAAGATCTAAATCTTTCAAATCTGATAACTTACCCTTAGCCTTTAAGATCTACATTCCTTTTTTACTCATATGACCCAACCGATTATGCCACATACATGCATCTCGAATCAAGTAGATAATACGAAAAGGAATCGAATATGACGTAGATAAATATAATGTTCTTACCTTCTTACCTCTTTCCATAACAAAATCACCCTTGGTGACTTTCCAAGAGTCTCCTGTAAAAGTAACCATGCAACCATATTCACCTAGTTTTCCTACAATAAGATTCCTCCTGAGGCTTGGCACATGCCTCACATCTTTCAATACCCATGTATTTCCATTCTACAATTTTAGATGAACTTCCCCTTTACTAGTAATACTGCAAGGTTCATCATCACCCAAATAGACATGCCCAAAATTTCCTGGACATAATTTCTGAAATAACCCTTATTAGGGGTTGCATGGAAAGAAGCTCCTAAATCTAAAACCCATGATTCAATTCTACTATCTAAAGAAAGAATAAGAGCATCTTGCATTACCTCTGATGCAACAAGATTCACCTCTTTACCTTTGTCTGGTTGTTGGTTCTCTTTATTCTTTGACCAACAATATTTCTTTGCATGTCCTTTCTTTCCACATTTCCAACAAGTAATTCCCTTACTTTTGGATTTAGATCTGCTATCCCTTGACTTTGATTTCCCATTACTCTTACTCTTGGATCTCTCCTTCTGTCTACCCCTGCTTTCTACATTCAAAGCATTTCTAGATGATGTTTCCTCTGTACTTTTCCTGCAAATTTCTTCATTCAAGATTATACTAACCACATCATCAAACTTCAAAATATTATTAGCAGATGTTGTATTACTAATAACCATTACCAAGTTGTCCCAACTATCAGGCAAAGAACATAAGAATAAAAGTGCTTTTACTTCATCATCAAATGGTATTGAAACTGATTTTAACTGATTTACAATAGATCAAAAATCATTCAAATGACTAGAGGAAGATTCACCTTCATGCATCTTAGAACTAAAAAGTTTCTTCATCAAATAAACTTTATTTGAAGCACTAGGTTTTTCATATAAATTAGCAAGAGATTTCATTAAGTCTCTTGTAGAAGCCACTTCTATAATATTGGAAGCCACAGATGCTGCTAGGCTCAATCTTATAGATCCCAAAGCCTTTATGTCAAGAATCTTCCATTCTTCATCAATCATCTTCGTAGGTCTAGACTTCTCATCCAACGGTAAGTACAAATCTCTCTGATACAAATAATCCTCAATCTGCATCTTCCATAATTGATAATTTCAGTTGTCAAACTTCTCTACCTTGTATTTATTATCTTCTATCATTGTTGTAGCTCCCACTCAATCAGAAAACCCTCTATGAGTAAATCCATCAACACAAAAAAAACTCAAACAAATCTCTCGATACCGGTTGTTGGGGTTAGTATACCGGTTGTGCGATGACAATATATCGAGATCCAAGCATACATGTAAATAAAAGTGGATATTCTACCGGAAGAATTATACAAAACAAGAGACATAAATCAATACTACATTTAACGTGGTTCACCCAAAGGTGGGCTACATCCACCAAGAAACGAGCCAATCTATTATCCAAAGCTTTGACAAGATATACAATGAATATTTACAATCTTCTACACTTCTCAGATGTTCAGTACTTTCTTCCTTTAAGCTTTTTTATTCTTCACCAAGAATTCTCTCTCACATAATTATCTTGTAATTATGATCAATCCTATGTTCTAAACCCGGCTTTATGCTTTAAATAGTCATTTAAGACTTTAGGGCACTTAGCCATGCAATTACATTCATTAAATCTATTCCAATGCTAAAAATAGAAATAAATCTCGAGAGTTAATTAAAAAATCATCACACAGGTAACCGATGTCGGTTCTCGCCCAACCATTGCTGGTTTGAACTTGCCTTGACCGAGGTGGTCACACTCTAACCAATGTCGATTCTTTGTCAACTTCCAGTAAGTTCTATTTGCATGCTAAAACATGAGTAATTTAGCTCCATACTCAACATAGCATTAATGGTATTTCTACCCCTATCTTAATTGATTCAGGCCCATCAAATTCTTTCATGTCTCCTTCATTAGTAGAGCATTGGAGGCTAGTGGAAGTTAGGTGGAGCCTTAATTGGATGTCAAGATGGCTTTTGGAGCCAAGATCTAAGTAGACTCCTTAGTCAAGGAGTACGTAGTTGACCTAAGACCCTTTACCGCTACCTTGGATCTTTGGTTCCTTCCTTTGGTTTCTTATGGAGTGATTTTAGGCATGGATTGGTTATCTACACACAGAGCCGCATTTGATTGTTACTGAGAAGGTTATATCTTGTGTAGATGATTGGGGTGTGGATTTAGTGATAACTTGAGTTAGGAGACACATCTCTATTCACACTATTTCCTCTATGCATCTAAAGTGATGTGTGCGTTGAGGTTGTTAGTTAGTGATAGGTCATAGGATGGGACTAGTAGACCTTTGCTTGATGATCACCAAATTCTATAGGATTTTTCTAATGTTTTTCCTAGTGAACTTAGGGATGCCTTCCCCATGTGAGAAAGAATTCCAAATTGATTTGGTTCCAGGAGCGGAACCTATCTCACACACTCCATATAGGATGACCACACCTGAGCTATGTGAGCTCAAGTTGCAGCTAGAGGGCCTTCTCAAGAAATGCATAATCCATCCAAGTGTATCCCCTTAGGGTGCACCAGTTTTTGTGAAGAATAAAGATAGATCCTTACGATTTTGTGTGGACTATCGATAGCTTAACAAAGTAACGATCAAGAATTGTTACCCCCATCTTCACATAAATGATTTGTTTTATTTGATGAAGGGAACCATAATGTGTTCTAAGATATATCTTAAGTCTGGATACCATCACCGAGGATTGTAAAGGCATGTGTCCACAAGATTGCTTTCCATATGAGATATGGCCACTATGAGTTCACAATTGTGTCATTCGGTCTGACGAATGCCCCTGCAGTGTTCATGATTTTGATGAATGGGGTGTTTAGAAAATTTATTTACCACTTTGTACTCATGTTCCTTGATGAAATTTTCATCTACTCATGTACACACGAGGAACACAAGGAGCACCTTCGTCAAGCTCTACAGTGTCTTCGTGAGCATTAACATTACAGGGAACCTAGAAAAGTGTGCATTCTTTTAGTCAGAGGTGTAGTATTTGGGTCACATTATTTTGGGGAAGGTATCACAGTAGATCCTTCCAAGATTAGAGCCATTATGGATTAAAAAGCACCCACCAAAGGTGTGGTACCGAGGTGCGCAGTTTCATGGGATTGGCAAGTTACTATAGGATATTTATTCGGGACTTTTCTTGGGTTGTGCACCCCATCACTTCCCTTCAGTGGAAAGGGAAGTTCATCTCATTAGATAGATGTGATCAAGACTTCAGGATACTAAAGGAATTCCTTACAACAACACCCATTCTTGCATTGCTAGATCCACATGGTGAGTTCTTTGTTTGCAGATGTTGTTGTTTTGGCAAGATTAGGAGGTGTATTGATGCAGGAGGGTGAGTGGTAGCCTTTGAGTCTTGCAAACTCAAGGATTATGAGCTCAATTATATGACTTATGACCTTGATCTTGTAGTAGTTGTGCATGATTTTGTTTGATGGAGATAGTTCATTTAAGGTAGTTAGGATGGATATTGATTCTTAGACTGATCATTTGAGTCTTCATCACCTCTTCACGCAGCCCAATCTCAATGCTCATCAGTGGTGTTGGATGGAGTTAATTTGTGAGTAAAACATGGAGATAGATCATTTGAAGGGGAAGGAGAATGTGGTTGCAGACGCTCTGAGTAGATGAAGAAATTTGGTTATGGCCACTTCAGTGGGTATAGATTTGCGGAGTAGGATTTTGTTGTAACTTCCACATGACAACTTCTACCTTGCATCCATATCGAGATGGTGTCTCAATGACCCCTTGAGGGGATTTTTGATGGATTTTAATTAGAGGCATATGGTCTTCTTCAACATAGAGGAAAAATCTATATACCTAGGGTTGGAGGTTTGAGACAGGATATCTTGGCGAAGCTCATCGTGCACCTTATTCAACCCATCCAAGAGTGAAGAAGATGCATGCCACCTGTGACAATAATATATACATATAAATAAGATATTTATATACATATAAACATTCACATGCTTGTGTACATACACTTAAATCATTTGCAAAGATACATCTTCTTAAATAGATCCACAAAGGGGTAAAATACCCAAATGCGCAAGTAGGGAAAATATAATGAAATATATTAATAAAAATGAAATTGTAACCTAACCCTATAAAGACATTGCAAATAAAATAAATTTTGGATTGTGAGTATCCATCCCAAGCTCCTTTTTCCTCTTCCATTGCTTCCTCTCCATCCCTAAAACCTGTAAAATTGAGATAATAAGTCAAATGTGAGAATAAAATCTTTCCATATAGATGATTAGGGTTGTTTGGAATCCCTTAGATCCAATGGCCTAGATTCAATCCATCCAATGGCTAAGATTCCTCCCTACAAAAGTTAGGTGAGAGTTAGGTGAAATCATCATTTAAATACATGGGTCAATTTTGAATGGGGCCACTTAAGTGGTGTATAAGTTAAATTTATCCTTTAACCTATGTGATTAGTTGATGAATTTTTAATAAAATACCATGACCCTTGTAATAAATTAAATTAATTACTCCTTAGTAATTAGGTAATGTTATTATAGGAATTTAATTTAATTGTGTTTAATCAATAGGAGGGTGAATTAGACTTAGCCCTAAAATAATAAATTATTAAATGAATTTTAAACCAAACTAGAAATTGAATAGTATAATTTAATTGTTAGTTGAAATGATAGTTGGTTAACCAAGAATTAATCTAAACATTGTAATCGTATTGTTTTTTAAAAAAATATTTAGTAACATTCTAAATTAACTGTTGGTTTGTCTTCGGTTTTGTGCGAGAAATTTGTGAGTGTTACAAGAAAAAAATGGGGAGTAGACAACACTCTTCAACCAACCAATAATCTAATGAGGGAGAGAAGCATTCTTCCTCATTGGCCCCTGAGCCCCAACAAAGAAGCAATGAGGGGTATAAACAACCATTGGTAACTCTACATGGTTTCCACAATAACAACTAACAATACATTTAACAAAATAAACACAACATCAAGATTGCTAAAAGCATGCAAGTTCCCAAGAACTAAGGCTTAATACATGAGCCAAGAAGGAGAAAGGAATATAGGGATCCTTCTTATGCCTCCAAAGGGTTTGGGTGTCCACCTTAAAGCCTCCAAGAATTCAATTACATACCCACAACATTCTTATGTCTCCCTCACTCTTATGCCTCTGTCAAGAAAATACACAACTCTTCTACTTTCCTCACTCTTATTCCTCCCTCAAAGAAATAAACAAGATAGGTACAAATCTTACTTATCAATAAGGTGGAACATCCCAACACAACTCCGTCCTAAACTACCCAATAACACTCTTATGCCTCCCTCCAAGTTAGCCCCATTTCCATTTTCTCCTACAACCTAAAAACCATTCTATTTCCCACAATCAAAAGCATGCAACAATCATCCATTCACACCATGAACACAAAAATAGCAAAGGAAAACAAGGAGTGAAGGTCTAGCTTACCATTGTAAGAGGATCAATCCACAATCAATCTCCAAGCCTTCTAAAATCCTAAGAAAGCACAATCCACTCCAAACTCTGAACAACCATTACAAAATAAATCTTTTCCCCAAAATTTAAAGAATCCAAATAATGAACAAGTAACCCCAAACACATCCAATAAATATGAATAAATATAAAACGAGGAGGAAGAGGTGATGTGACTCCATGTAGGATACCACATCATTTCTCCTCCACTCTACCTCACAAGGTCAAACCCAATCTCCAAAGTACAATAAATTGGTGGTCAAGGGAATGACAACCCTCTTATACACTCAAACCAAAACTCACACCCCTAAAGGACACAATTAAATACTCTTGTAAGAAAAGTGCAATTAATTGCTCTTTTTCTCCATTAAAACACACAAAAATTCCTAAAATAAGCCCCTCACATCATAGGCATAGTGGGTGGGTGACTTTAAGAGGTGTGGGACAATCTTAACTTGTCCCATAAGCCTCCAAAATTGGCTTGAAAGTCAAAATACGAAATTTACATGTAAGGTTGAGTGCACAACACTAAAAATAATTAAATTCTTTCAAATCCAACACAAACCAAGAACTACCTACTCACATTAATTACCCCCTTTGGTCACATCTCAAATTACACTAATTAATCAAGTTTAATCAACTTAAATGGAGCATTTTAACTAACACTAATAAAGGTGACTCACAAAACTAAAATAATTCAAATACTCACCAATAAATAAAACAAAAGGAAAACAACCAAATTAACCAAGGTCACTTTTGAGGTCACCCCCAATGGGGACCTCCTTACAATCTAACAACAATAAACAAGAAACGACTACAGGATTTTATGAGGTGAGGTGACATGTTGCCAATACCCCAAATTCCTTCACTATTGGTCTCCTATCCCCCTTTGTTTGTTGTGCTACAAATTCCTGAAAAAATCAAAACAATACCTTTCTAGCCTTGTGGCCACATTAACGACATCAAGATAATAAAATGCATATATTTACATATCAATTCACATCATCAAATATCATAACTAAACCATCACTAAAACCAAGTAATTCCCCAATTGTTCAAATTTCCAACATTTTGATTCTACTAATTCATCAATTTGCAATAAGATCACAAAACCAACTAAATCATCTAGCAACATCTATATATCAAGTCCAATGTGTCAGTACAATAGTAGCACTAGATCATCAAATATTGTTATGTCAATCCATGCATATAATCCATCGTATAAATCACATCATGTCAAAATTCTAACACATCCATATTGTCTATCAAATAAGCTAATCAAATCATATACAATAATGTACATCAAATTCCACACTACAACCACATAATCAAAATAACAATAAGAACACAATAGTGATCATGATGTCCTGTGCATCTTATCAGTATGCTAACTAGAATACAACAACAAGGTTCAACATTATAATCAAACAAAATCGAAATCATATTTCAATCAATGTTGAAGGGGAGTGGCATTACACATATAATGATTGTTGTATAAATTTATACAATTTTAACATGTTTTCATTCATGGAGATAAAACATATATTTTGTCTTGTCCTTCCTCTACAAGTTGTTTTGAATTACATTGAAATTTATGGTGGGAAAGTAGGAAAAATATTATATAGCTATCACTATATTTTAACACAACTTATAGCTACCAGCTATTCCCGAGGTCTAATTTTGTCCGTATAATTTTTATTTTCTAACAATAGTTAGAGATAATGATATAGTTATATAAGATACATTTCATATGTTCTTAAAAATCCCACTACTTTAATGTAGTAGACAATTTTTGTCTCTTAGTGTTGATTAAAAGTATACAGGTGTGTTCAAAAACATTGATAATGATTCATGCTATATTTAACTTTTTTGAAGGAATATATAAATTTTCCTCATTACTATAACATATAGCAATGTTTTATGTTACCACATCATGGTCATATATTATGCATCGTAGAAAAAATAACGAAAAATAACTACTAGTTATTATTTATGTATGCCCATGATTATTTCCTATCCTTGATAAAGAGTCATAGAAATATGTGAAGTTTTGTTAGAATGGTATCTTACTATATAAATCATTTCATGATTGTACTATTTAAATAATGAAACAAAAATGATGAAATAATTCACACTTCCGAGAACACACACACACACATCTCTCTCTCTCTCTCTCTCTCTCTCTCTCTCTCTCTCTCTCTCTCTCTCTGTGTATATATATATATAAGGTGCTTGGGTATCCAAATTGATTCTCCCATGGAAGATGAGTAGCATCACAGATTTAACAAGAAGCCTAGAGACAGATAAATCATCATGTATATCGTTTTGTAGCTGGGGAGGTGATTCAATTGGCTCTTTGTCACTCAGATGTTGGAGAAATGAATAGCACCTTTAAAAGGATTTGATTTATCCTCACTACTTTAGGTTGTGCCTTTCAACTAAGGTGAGAGGACCCATTTTCTAACCTCTGTTGGTGAAGGAGAATAAAGATATCCTTATTTGCACAAATTTGAAAGGAAACCTTGAGAAAATATGATCAATGCACCACAATTTAACTCTCACAAGTTGTCACTTCTAAAGAATGGTGGTATTTTCTAAACAAGGTTAAGTTTACTAAAGACATTATGGAATCTTGATTTCTTCTGCATATTTTGGCAATATAATTTATTCATTTGTGGACATATAGGGAAAACAGGGTACTTTACGCATTTATTCATTGTTTTTGAATAATTTTTGGTGGGAGATTAAACAGATAAACTTGATTTTTCCGGATCTTTTATAACCTTCACAAAAATTGGAAAACTAAATGATAGAATGCTTCGAGAATAGCTATGAGAATTCAACATGAAGGCTTGAGCTAAATGCTCAATTAAACATTAAATACCCTTGGTTCCTCATGCCTACGATAAACTCAAAGGCTTACGAAAATATTTATCAACAAAATGACAAGAGAGTGATTTTAAATTGTTTACCTCATTACAGGATGAAGGATATTCTCATAATGAAATTTCAAATGCCACTAAACTATCATAGGGAAGAGATCCTGTGTAATTCGGAGGGATTTTAACATAATATTGCAAATGTAAACATCAAAAATATTTGAAAACATTCTCAAATAAAGAAAACAGAAAATTTTCCCAAGATTAACATAGATTAATTTGAAGTTGATTAGATTCATCAAGAGGGAAGGTTTCTTGAATGATCTTATATCTTGTCAATGGTTATACACTTGCAACCAACTTGACATGATCAAATCTAAAACATAAGAGATTAACAAGTTTCTCAAATGGTCTCTCAGGAAGATGGGCTTTCTCATATTTTCTTGCACAAATTAACCCCTGACCATTTGCATGACTAAAGCATGATTTTATAACATTCAATTTACATCCAAGCTTTCCCCCCAAGAAAAGAATATTCGAGGAACCTTTGTTTGTTGCATGTTTGATCATGATTTCTATAAAATGATGTTTAACAAGTTTGCAACAAAATGTTTCCAGTTGTTCAAAAAGGTGAATCATTGCAAATATCTCCCTCATTGTTTTAACTGGGAGCAGGTTTTCATCCTTCATGAATGCAACCTCCATCATTTCATCATTTTCCCATTCTTTCCTCTGCAACTTTGCTCTGCATCCAATTTCTCTGGTAATTCACATTTTTGCAAGTGCCCAAACAATTCCAACTTCAAAATATCAACCTTTACATTCCTTGGACTCAAAAATTAAGCTCTAAATCCATTCAATTGCACTTTTTAGAGAAAAACGACAAGGAATCATTCAGATTCACCATGAAAGACTATGTGTATTTGCATCCCCTAAATTCATGGAACGTTAATGGTGGAAAAACTAGATGCATCATGCCATAACTATTGATTATGCCCTTTCACAACTTTAAATTAGAGTCATCCACATGGAATATTAGAGCCGAAACGTTCCGGGGTGCCTTGTGCATTTTATGATTTTTGGAGAAAATGAGCAATTTTCACATTTTGGCTTGCCCCTCTGCCTTTCAAAATTGGGCTTGACACATGGCCTAAATCGAGCCACAATGGAGTCGTGGCTCAATTCTGCAATTTTACCCTTTTTTACAAAAAAAAAAATTCCAAATTTCCCCGATGATTTGCTCTCCCGCTTTTAGCTTTTGATGTGGGTCCCAGTGGAACCGTGCTTCATTTTATACTTTTACTTCATTTTACCAAAAGCCAAATTTTTCAAATTTGCTTCGACAGATCCTCACCTCTGACATTGAATTTTCAATGCAAGCTTAAACTACTCTCTGTCGGGGTCGTGCTTTACTTTTATACTTTATCCCTTTTTCATAATAAAACAAAAAGTTCCAAATTTCTCCCGGTGCTCCACCCTCCCGATTTGACTTTTCAAATGCTGACTCAAACATGTGACATCACTTTGTCCCCTGCGGGGTTGCGGATCAATTTATAACTTTTCTCCTTTTTCTCAAAAAGGAAAAACTTCAAAATGTTTCGCCGACCCGATTCCCCGCTTGTAACATGAAAAAATACCACATGTCCTTCTTCGGGGTCAAAGTAAGACTTTTTCCCTACCAATTCATATTTTTTGAATAACCAATTAGATGCTATCGGGGCTGTGGGGCCAAATTGATATTTTTGCAAACATAGAAAAAAGTTACAAGTTATAAAATAGACCCGACATGCCTCATCCAATCAAAAGAGACCACATAGCTGAAAATGCTAAGATATAATTTGACAGGAAAACACGCCAGTCAAACCGTAAAATATAGGGAAATCACCATTTGCACCTAGAATTGAATTTTTCTTTAAGGAAAAATAATTTGGAAATAATACAAGGCCCAAATGTGATCCATGACCATGGACAAGGATCTTCAACAACATATAAATGAAGAAAACCTTTCACGCATCCATTCGGGAAATAGAAAATACGACAGAGCCCACAGATTGGGAAATTTTTAGAAAAAATGGGTCGAGATAAAATCGAGCACCAACATCGGCTCCGAATAGGGGATGGGCACTCCTTGTGAGTGACATAATAAGAAATAGCAGACCAAGTGCTAAAAACCATTGGGTAACGGAGTCAAGATCCAACCCTCCAGGAAAAAACTGAGAAACCAACAAAAATTGGCCACCAAGGACCAGGACAAACTAAAACCGACAAAATGTAAAAAAAGAATGAAAAACCCAAGACTTTACAAGATACAATGGTGCATACCTCAATTCCGAGAAATCAACCAAGGAAATGTTTTAAATTCCTATCATTAACAGGTAATTCAAGCAATTCCCCATCTAGGTCTTTTAATAAGAAGGTATGTTCACCGGTTCGAATGTCAATTGAATAAGGGCCCATCCATAATGCATCAAACTTTTCATGTTTACCCTTATCCTCATGCCGGCTATCCCACAATAGCATAAGATCTCCCACACTAAAAGCTCTTGGAGTCACCTTCTTATCAAACAACTTCTTCAATTTATCTCTGAATTTTACATGTCTCTAATGGGATGCCCTTCTTTCTTCATCTAACTCAACAATCTGATTGATGCGAGCATCATAGGGACTAACCTCTTGATCTTCCAATTGTTGAAGAAATTGAAATTAAGACAATTGCATATGCAGGGGCAGTAGAGCTTGAGTTCCATACACCAACCGAAATGGGATTTTTTCAATACCTCGTTTAGCGCTTCTTCTATCATCCCAAACAACAAACTTCAACCGCTCACCCCACTTCCTTTTAATCAACTCCAAAGTTCTTCTAATTATCTTCAACAAATTTTTATTGTTGGACTCTACTTTTCCATTTCCTTGGGAATTATAATTGGAATCATATGTCAAATTAATCCCATATTCATGGCACATGACCAAAAAGGTTTAGCTCGAAGCTCATGGAATTATTAACAACTATCTTAGTAGGCACTCCAAACCTACAAATGATATGATTTAGAAAGAAATCCATGACAATTTGGTGAGTTGATTTCTTAGTGGGGATTGCCTCCACCCACTTGGTGAAGTAATCAGTGGCTACTAAAATCCACTTATGGCCAGTAGTTTAAGGATCTGAAATCTCACCAATGAATTCCATTCCCCATTGCCTAAATGGGGCTTCAATTGATACAAGTTGCAAAGGAACGGAGCCTAAAGCTTTCAGTCTTCCAGAAAATTGTTTGCAACTTTCACATTTTCTTACCAACAAGGTTGTATCTTTGAAAAGAGTTGGCCACCAATAACCAGCCCTTAAGATCTTATGAGTTGTGACTCTTCCAACAAAATTCCCCCCACAAACTCCTCCATGGAGATCAGCAATTATTTTAGGGCTTCATCTTCAGTAATGCATCTTAAGAGAACTCCCTCGGGGTTCTTCCAAGCTAACCCAAAATCAGTAATGACATATTTTTGGGAAGCTAACTTAAGTTATCTTTTCTTATTCTTGCTCAAATGTTCAGGGCACTATAGATGTTTGAGATAAAAATGATGTCCTTGTACCATTCAAAATTTATCATTTTTTCAAGGAAATTCAGCCTTTCTTCTTCAACTTCATTTACCTCAATTATCTGCAGATTTCTCTCTACCATAAGTTTTTTTAAGCCCAAACCTCTAACCAATTTTTTTGTTTGGATGTCCATATCATACTCTTGCAATTTGTTTACCCATCGGCATCTCTTGCTTGAAACCTCCATTTCTAATAGGATATCTTTCACCATGGTGTGGGGAACATAAGAAATGACTTTGGAACTCATAATATATGTCTTGAAGACCTTTGTTTCTTTTACCAAAGAAAATTCCTACTTCTCCATGATAGTATACTTTAGCTTAGCTTCTTGTAATGCCAGAAATCGGTCTTTCACCTCCTCATCATCCTTCTACAACAACATAGATGTAATCGTATTTCTCAAGTAAAAGAAAACATTTGGAAAGCCTTTTTATAATCTAGAGCTACTAAAATAGGGGCATTCTTTAATGCTTCTTTGATCCCAAAGAAAATCTTGAATAGTTGCTTCTTCCCATTTGATACATCGATCTTTCAATAGCATGTTAGTGTTTGGGATAGTTAGTTCAGCAAAGTGGAGATAAATCTCCTAATAAAATTAATCTTCCCAAAAAGGATTGAATTCCCTTCTTGGTTCTTCGAATAGGGACTTTTCATATGGCTTATACCCTTTCGTGGATAAATCATGACCCCTTCCTTTGACACAATATGTCCAAGCAGCTTTGCTTTCTGAACTCTAAAATGGTACTTCTTGGGATTTAGTGAAATAACATACTCCCCGCATCTTAACAAATAGTTTTCTAAGTGTTACAAGTGGTCACTCCTTTTCTAGAGAAAATAAATACATCATCTTGATATACAACAATGAAATCATTAATATAACCAGAAAAATCTACATCCATTTCTCTTTAGAAAGTGGCTCCAACATTCATTAGACCAAAAGGCATTCCGACATATACATATGTTCCCTAAGGAGTGGTAAAGTCAATCTTGATTCACTCGATTCCTTCACAACTACCTAGTTATATCCGGAAAAACCATCTAAGGTGGATAACAATTTCAAACCAAGAACCAATTGTAACATATTGTCCATATTTGGTAGAGGGTAGTTATCCTTCACCGATTCTCTATTCCAGCTTTTAAAGTCCACACACAACTTTATATCTCCATTCTTCTTTCGACATGTACCAAGATTGCAACCCATGATGAGTACCTTGTGGGCTGTATAATTCCTCCATCCCTCAAATTTTTCAATTCTTCTTGCATCTTCAGGGAAAAGGAGTGGATTCTTCTTACATCTTCTACCTAAACGTCTAGGTAGAAGCTTCCAAGGGAATTTCATGCTGGAAAATATCCTCTGTGTATTCTTTTTATTTCATAATAAGACAATTCTAAGTAGTCATTGTATTTCTTCAACAATTGGACATACGATCGCGTTTCTTCCTTACTCGGATTGCTACTAGCTAGATCTTACGTGGTTTATCCTTCATGCCCAGGTCGTGCTCTTCAACATCCCTTGAGGCTGACATGTGTCTATTGATAATGCAATCAACATTATCAAAGTTTGATTCAAGTGCTACCAAACATCTGGGAATAGTATTAGTCTTCAACTGAATGATGTCTTCTCCAAATAAAGTCTCCTTTCCATCAGCCACACAAACCATTGTCTCCCAATCTATACATTGATCAAAAAAATCTCCTTGGTTCTCGTGAAAACATTTGCATCTAGGCATTGTCTTTGAACACTTTCCAAGTGTTTAACATTGCCAGAACAAATGGCTTTGGTTAATATCTCGATATTGTACTCACAATATGGGGATATAATACAATTTTCAAATCTGGACCCCAATATGGCCAATTTTTCTCTGCTAGAGTGTTGTACTTCCTATCGTGATGTATTATGTTGAAGGAGTCAAACATTTCAATGAAATCCTAGACTGCATGCTTATATTGCTTCATTCTCTGATTTTTTGTTGCATACAGTTTTCTAACTCGCTTGACAATTAGATTTGAATCTCCTTTAACAATGATGTCTCTAACACCATATTTCCAAGCAATTCTTAAACCCAATAAAATTGCTTCATATTATACAATATTGTTAGTCCACTCAAAATTGAGTCTAAAATAAAAACAAACTCTTCCCCGGCCCGGAGATATCGAACAATACCAGCACCATTTCAAAATTTAGAGAAAGCCCCATCAAACAAAAAATTCCAAGGAGAACCTACTTGATTAAGAGACTTGCATTGATCAATTTTGTGCTCTTTACCATCAGAAAATCCAACAAAGTTATTATCATCAATGTCATTGTATAACACTTCATAGGAAGCATTATTGGGATCCTCAATGAGATGTAGCATCTTCTTTTCACCATACAACTTTAAAAGGCTGCCGTCATAATATGTATAGTGGAAAAATACATATCCATTTTCACACCGCCACCCACACTAGCAGCCCATTTTCTTGAGAACACCATTCCCCATTTGGCAAGGCAATCAATAATAACAACATCTAGTTTTAAGTTCTTGCACGGTAGGCTGCAAGTTGCACTATCAAACCCTTGACACATCCAACCACTGGCACCTCTCTGGAATCCATGGAAGTGCATTTCCCATAAGTTGTTGTCACTTTGATATCTAATTCATTCATGACCTCAAAAGGCATAACATTACATGATGCTCTAGAATCAAACATACAGTTGTGTAACAACATGTTCCTAATAATCATAGTAGTGAAAAATGGATCTATATTTAGCTAGGACTCAACTAAGGATGTTCCCAAATATACTTCAAATGGCTCACCTAGTTCTTCCAAAGATTTGGGGTTTTCAGCTTGCAATGGTAGGAAGAATCTCAACATTGTTTACATTTCGCCTTAGGTAATATTTTCTTATTTCAATCCCAAATACTCAAAGGCCCTTTTCTTGTTCTTAGGAATCCTAAGCAGCTCATCAATTGGAACAAAATCTTGATCGACTCAAGACTTGGGCAATGTCATAAGGAATGTATTTTGGCAAGGTAGCATTCAGAGGAAGACTAAAAAACTCATCGACAAAAAATAATTTTCATGGTCGGAGCATGGGTAGGGATACCAATTCTTTTAGGGAAACAAGGCCTTTGCAAAATGTATCTTTCTTAGGAGTTTCTTTTGGATATTAGTAAGAATTGGATTTTTGGTTTGGCCTGAGGCCCTGCCCCTTTGACAACGTTACCCCTAGTGTTATATTATTTTTCTTGGGCAACCACAACATTCATTAACAACTACCTATCCTCCTCAGAAGGGATTCCTCCATCATACTTTTTAATCATTAATGCCCTTAAGTATTCAAAATCATTATTAGGCAATTCAAAATCTTGTACCATATCTATTTCAAAAGTATGAGAGGGAGGAAAGGGTAATACCCGGTGAATGCAATCCCGAAATCCATAGCCTCGCACTAATTAATTAATTCGATTAAGGTTATTTCTTGCTATGAACTTGTAGAGAAATCCATCATGCATGCATCATCATATGTCTCATCCTCATCAACTTCCTCAACTTCTTTTTCTTCATCACATGGGTAATGGGGCAAGAAACATCTATCACACCACTCCATATCATGGACCTCTTCCACGTAAGCAACTATGGCAACCAAAGGATCAGGTACCAATCTATTTTCCTGAGGTTGGGGTTGTCTATTTCCTAATCCTATGAGCTCTTTACCCCTGTCATCTAGTCTATGATCACCTTTGGGATGATTTGCAAATATTTCTTGACCTTGTGGTGTGTACTGACCTTGGGAATCTTGTCCAATCCCCTTCTCTTCTCTAGCCAGTTTATAGGATATTTCCTTAACAGCTCCGACCAAAGTATGTACAACCTCCTCTAGATCCATAGAATTACTTGACTGAGGCTTCTATGGATTGATCAACTTGATACCTTCCCTCTTAGGAGGCTTACCAAATTCTTTGATATTGTTTTCAATCTAAAAGCCATGGTGAAGGCATGCCTCAATGTTGTTGGGTTCTTATCCCTCAAATAATAGGAAGCCTTCTTATCAAAAGCATCAGAGTAATTTATTCAAAAAGAAACATCACTTGGCCTCAGGATTACAGGTAGCCTATTCAGGGTCTTATTGAACCTAGTATTGAAGTCATGAACAGATTCATTAGGATTCTTCTTAATATTTTCAAATTCAGACAAAAGAAACTTGGGATCTGTCTTATCCCCATATTGTAATCTAAAAGAATTTTTCATTTATGTCCATGAGTCTATTGATTTGTCTGGTAAATATTTATACCAATCACGTGCATCCTCCTATAGAGTATGAATAAACAATTTTATGTACACACCCTCAAATTCAATATCAAAGTCTTCCATCATATTGAAAAAAAGCTTTAAGTGTTGATCACTAGTAATAGCATTATTTCCTTGAAATTTAGGCAGTCTATTTCTAACATCTTGCGGCATTGCATTTGGATATCCATCCATACCTCTAAAATCTATAGGACCAAAGGTATTAACCACAAATGGAGGTTTTGGTGGGGGTGGGCCATATTGTTTTGAGGAGGTGACCTTACAGAGATACAAAATGATGAGGGACAATGGGTATTTGGAAAACATGAGTATAATTTTTAAAATGAATGTCCCCTAAAGACTCTATTTTTTTGAAGATCCTATCAGCTTTGGAAAACACAAGGACATAATGAGACACAAACTTTTCAAATAAAAATGAAGTCCCCTCTCCAAATGGAGAATTCAGATCTATATGAAAATTACCTAATTCAGAATCACTTGAGAAAGTATGGTAATCTTCAATGACAGGCTAATCAGTTTCCATAATTGATAACTTTTTTCTTGATTTCTGATCTCCAACAACTTTCTAAATTCTTATTCCTTAAGAATTTTTCTTTCCTAATTCTAGAAATAACCTTCTAGTAGGGTCTTTAACGAAGAAATATCTTCTTCCTTCCATCTTTGCAAAGATTAATGATAAATTTCAATTGACAGAGGTTAAGACACTTGCATTTATCAAAAATTAATTCAACATGGAGTCGCCTCTAAGGATTTTAACCTTAGTTGTGAAAATGCACTAAAATTGATCTGCCAAATGTGTTTCAACACTAAATTCATGCAAAGCTTCACAGATCTGACCTTCATGTACCTATATTTAACATTGATGATGTAAACTAAGTGCAAAAAACCAATAGAAATTAGAAATATTGCACACAGAACTTGTAACTTTTCTCGATTCTTACAAATCTGGACACAAGATGATGTTTCAACAATGTATTTACAGTTTAAAATTTGTAAGAAGCATTTACTAGGGTCTATATGCATTTTTGATGGTGTTCAAACTTTTCACACACCTTCATATCCCTAGAAGCGGCACCATAATGTTTTTGGTATCCAAATTGATTCTCCCTTAGAATCTGAGTAGCATCACAAATTTAACAAGAATCCTAGAGACAAATAAATCATTATGTATGTCATTTTGTAGTTGGGGAGGTGATTCAGTTGGCTCTTTGTCACTCAGATGTTGTAGAAATGAATAGCACCTTCAAAAGGATTTGATCTATCCTCACTACTTTAGGTTTTACCTTTTAACTAGGGTGAGAGGACCCATTTTGTAACCTCTGTTGGTGAAGGAGAATGAATATATCCTTCTTTGCACAAATTTGAAAGGAAACCTTGAGAAAATATGATCAATGCACCACAATTTAACTCTCACAAGTTGTCACTTCTAAAGAATGGTGATATTTTCTAAACAAGGTTAAGGTTACTAAAAACATTATCGAATCTTGATTGCTTTTACATATTTTGGTAGTAGAATTTATTCATTTGTGGACATACAGGAAAAACAGGGGTACTTCAGGTAGGATTCATTGTTTTTGAATAATTTTGGTGGGAGATTAAACAGGATAAACTTGATTTTTCAAGATCTTTGAGAACCTTCACAACAATTGGAAAACTAAATGATAGAATGCTTCATAATAGCTTAAATATCCCTTCAACTAGAAGGTGTGCATCAATGGAGGCCTAGATCTACATGTTTTCACACAATCTTTGAGAATTCAACACGAAGGCTCAAGCTAAAGACTCAATTAAACATTAAATACACTGGTTCTTCGTGCATAAGATACACTCAAAGGCTTACGAAAATGTTTATCAACAAAATGATAGTAGAGTGATTTCAAATTGTTTATCTCATTACATGATGAAGGCTCTTCTTATAATGAAATTGCAAATGCCATTAAAATATCACAGGGATGAGATCTGTGTGATTTGGAGGTATTTTAACATAAGATTGCAACAGAAACATCAAAACCATTTGAAAACATTCTGAAATAAAGCGATACAAATTTTCCCAAGATGAACATAGTTTAATTTGAAGTTGATTAGATTCATCAACAGGGGAAGGTTTCTTGAACAATCTCAGAGCTTGTCAATGGTTGTACACTTGCAACCAACTTGACATGATCAAATCTAAAACATAAGAGATTAACAGGTTTCTCAGATGGTCTCTCAGGAAGATGGGATTTCTCATATTTTCTCACACAAATTAACCCCGACCATTTGCATGACTAAAGCATGCTTTTTATAACACTCAATTTACATCCAAGCTTTCCCCCCAAGAAAATAATATTCGAGGAACCTTTGTTTGTTACATGTTTGATCATGATTTCCAAAAAATGACATTTAACAGGTTTGCAACAAAAATTTGTCAGTTGTTCAAAAAGGTGAATCATTGCAAATATCTCTATCATTTTTTTAACTGGGAGCACTTTTTCATCCTTCGTGTTTGCAACCTCCATCATTTCATCCTTTTCCCATTCTTTCCTCTACAAATTTTCTCTGCATCCAGTTTCTCTGGTAATTCACATTTTCGCAAGTGCCCGAGCAATTCCACTTTCAAAATATCAACCTTTACATTCCTTGGACTCAAAAATTAAGCTCGAAATCCATTTAATTACACTTTGCGAGACAAAAATGACAAGAAATCATTCAGATTCACCATGAAAAATGATGCGTATTTACATCCCCTAAAGTCGTGGAACGTTAATGGTGGCAAAACCAAATGCATCACACCATAACCGTTGATTCTGCCCTTTCACAACTTTAAATTAAAATCGTTCACATGGAAGATTAGAGCCGAAATGGGCATGGGGGTGCCTTTTGCATTTTATGACTTTTGGAGAAAATGCACAATTTTCACATTTTGGCCCACCCTCTCCCTTGAAAATCGGGCTTGACACGTGGCATAAACTAGGCCACAATGGAGTCGCGCCTCAATTGTGTAATTGTACGCTTTTTTACAAAAAGGAAAAATTTCCAAATTTCCCCTAACGCTCCGCTCTCTTGATTTTAGCTTTTGATATGGGTCCTAGCAAAACCACGCTTCATTTTACCAAAAATCCAATTTTTTCAAATTTTCTTGGACGGCCCACACCTCCACCGTTGACTTTTCAATGCAGGCTTAAATTTCTCTTTATCCGGGCCGCGCTTTACTTTTATACTTTATCCCTTTTTCATAATAAAGAAAAAAGTTCCAAATTTCTCCCAGCGCCTCCACCTCCCAATTTGACTTTTCAAATGCTAACTCAAACATGTGACATCACTTTATCCCCTGTGGGGTTGTAGGTCAATTTATAAATTTTCTCCTTTTTTTCTCGGAGAGGCAAAAAACTTCAAAGTGTTTTGCCAACCCGCTTCCCCACTTGTAACATGAAAAACTACCACATGTCCTTCCTCAAGGTCAAAGTAAGACTTTTTCCCTGCCACTTCATATTTGTTGAATAACCAATTAGATGTTATCGGGGCTATGGGGCCAAATTGATCTTTTTGCAAACATAGCAAAAAGTTACAAGTTATAAAATAGACCCGACGTGCCTCATCCAATTAAAAGAGACCACGTAGCTAAAGATGCTGAGATATAATTTGATAGGAAAACACGCACACAAATCGTAAAATGCGGAAAATCATCATTTGCACCCAAAATTGAATTTTACTTTAAGGAAAAGGAATTTGGAAATGATACAAGGCCCAAATGTGATATATGACCATGGAGAAGGATCTTGATAGCGTACAAATGAAGAAAACCTTTCACGCATCCATTCAAGGAAATAGAAAATACGACAAAGCCCGCAGATTGGGAAATTTTTAGAACAAACAGGCGAGATCAAATCGAGCACCAACATAAGGATCATACCATGTATGACATATTAATCACATGAATAATTAATCTACATATAGTAATGAATAAACTTCATGCCAATCTAAACACAATTAGTGAATATACATATGAGTAACATGTATTGTCTAGATTGGTTCCCCATAATGATATGAAATTAATTGATATTGTGATACGTAGTCATCATGAATTTGATGTAGAAAATGATTGGGGATAGCATGATTTCTCATTAATATTACATGATTCAACTATACAATTTCTAAACAACATCTATTTTTCACAACCCATAGGTAATGCCACTAAAGGATCCATGTATCTATAGAAAATTGATCTAAAAATAAACATATCACATGATATGGAAGTAGGTAATTGTGACCATGTAGGTGATCAAGATCCTCTAAACATGATTATCCAAGTAATTAGTAAATATTATCTCCTCAAATATATAAGACATCCACTATGCTCTCACTTAATAGATGGGAAAGGCCCTTTATTACTCTATTATACTATACCAGATTGGTTATTTAAACATACATGTTAGAACAATATATACCAATATTATCCTTCCATTTTGAAATGCATAGTTTTTGAAAGGAAAAATGTTGGCAACATTTCAAGAAGAAATGAGGCACATACATTACATTTTCATTCACGAGATGAGTTTTATAGGGCCCATAATGTTTAAAGATATTGATTATTGAATCCGATAAGATTTTAAAAAACATTAAATTAAAGCATTAAAGCATTAGGTGGTTGGTAAATGATTCTTGTTGGTGATCTTTCTTAGCTATTACCTATAAAAGACATCCATATTTATGTTTGTATGTTTGCATCATAGTTGTACCCTCCACACCTTCCACATTTGTTAAATACAATGATTTTTCATTAATTAAAACTATAAATTCCTAGCATTCACCTCCACTTACACTCATCAATTTACAAGAATATCAGAAATATAATTAGAAGAAGACACTGGGAAACCTTTAAACTTATTATTACCTTAGACATAATAGTCTTTCAACAAGGAGATGTTCTTGAAAAACACACCTTCCAAACAATGTTGACAAACATTAGAAATGTAAACCCTAGTTTCAATGATTACAAAACTGTCATGAATAATATTAAAATATGTTTTATCCGATAGAATGGGTAACCTTTGCTTCAACAATTCAATTATATGAAACAAACAAATTTGTTAAATCGCATAGCAATAAGATGCTTAAATCTCTATTCGAACCCATTGCAACAAGCATTGTTGAATATATAAGGAAATTAGCATTAGGAGATCTTGGTAAAGACCTATCGGAAAATGAATTCCTTTTATTTAATGGTTAATGTGTTATGTTAGTATGAAATTTGTACATTGATGCATGATTGTTAAATAGTGCCCTTATTATTATATAAAAAGTTGTATATACTTGATGGATCTCAACAAAACCTGTCTTGCCAATGTGTGTAATAGTCAAATTCAATAACTATAATAGTGCACTTTGCAACCCAAAAACTAATGATAGGTTCTAATATTTCCTATAAGAAGAGGTAATTATAAACATGTCCCGTTAAAAATGGATGGGCACCTAACATATATAATTCCCAATGGTTTAATTTTCTTAAACAAACTATAAATATTGGAAATGTGGGGATGTTTGGATTGAATTTCACATAATTATCACAATTTAACTCTATTGAATCCTTGAGAATATCTTCGTCATTCTCTTTTGAGCACTTATCTAGTATAAAAACTATAGTGTATGTAAACAAAAAAAAATTGAACAGAAAAATGTATACATGTCATCTCCTATTAGAACAACCTACATGTCTCGTATAATTGCAAAAAAATTACAAATTTCTTTTGATTCTTTTTCACATAAAATGCTTATCATTCTTACTTTTACATGAATGCTTAGATTTCTTACTATGGAATACATTTTCCACCAATCTATGATTCCAACAATAAGTGGACCTCATATGTATAGGGTGTGCACATGCTTAGCAAAAATGCCTAAATCAAAGCTTGTCATTGAATTTTAAATCTAGGTTAACATGTAGTACCATATGCATCTGATTTTCATGTCTAAACATTGTTATGATACCAACTCTAACAATTATTGTAGAATCATCCAATCAAAATTCGACTTCAACTCCTACATTTCTTGCATTAACTTTCTATATATCTTCACTATTTCTTGTTTTTCTCTTTTAGCCATGAGCCATAATTACCATTATTATTTATGTACAATAAAACATGTATTATGTACACTTATTATCTTGCCATAGGCAGATTATTAAGGAATCAAAAAAACTATTTTCATTATCTCTGTAGACCGATGACAAGAATCCATCTTGTCATTTCACATGTTGCATATATAGTTTTCTAAAATATATATTTATCTGAATTTTTAAAAACATTCATTTAATATTCTGATTGGCTGAAAAAAATTTATAACCATATCGTATTTTTGATTAAATAAATCAAGAATTTCAAAAAAAATTATTTCCTATAGTTTCAACATCAAAAATTATGTCACAGTAAACATTGAATACAAACATTGAACAATCCTAACAGTAAACATTAATTATTCCATTTAAAAAAATTAGAGTATAGATTATGCAAGCACCTGCAATTACTGAATGTAATTACTGTCACATTGATTCATTTGCTCCAGTTTGTCTGCAAATTTATCGAACAAAAGGTTTTCCTTCACTTCCTCCCGAGCCATTTCTTGTACCCTGTTCCTTGGCTGTCTACATTCTTTGTGCATGTTTTCAATTTTATCACCTGTCACAGTAGAAATAATGTTTCCCATCACTGCATTTTTGCTTTGCAACTTATTTGCACTGCGTCTATTCTCAAATAAATCAACCTGGGCATTGTTCTTTGTAAGGTGCAGTTGCAAGAGTTTCAAGCCCTTCCATAGCATGGGCATTGCAAAGACAACATTGAAGAGGACGATTGCTGCACTGATTCTGTTTTCCTGCTCTAGGGGGCATAGCTCTTTGTCTCCATCAATTGTAAAGGTGAGAAATTTGAGAGCTTTCCTTGTTTTTGCAATTGCGATGTGTTGACTGTGGATCTTGTTAATATGAGAACCCTGAAACTTGAATTATAATATTTCCATTGTATGGTTGCGACGCTTCTATTTGTTGATTTTTCTTTTTGCAAAAAAATACATGTATTGGCTACAATTCGGAGGGGATGGGCAAGTAATAGCGATGTGGGTGTCTGAACAACTTGCTTTACCAAATCGAGCCGGTATATAACAAATAATTTTAATCAACCGATAATGTATTACATAGACATGATTTCTAAAATGGATATGATGTGCGGACTTCAGTTTTTTAATCAATATTTATTTTCTTGTATTTGATGTTACATGGTAAATCAATAAAAAAGCCAAAGTAATGCAAAAAGTAGGTAGAATCTTAGTCCTAGTATAGAGTCTTTGCCCACCTTTTTTCCAGTTAATTTTTGTTTCAATTAATATGAGACTTGGGCCAAGGAATGTTGTGATTGGGGTTGCACAGATTTATGGGTGCAATGTGGGGTGATAGATCTCGCATACCCACTAGCTAAAACACATGAAAAATATGGTTCCCGATTGAAGGTCCTGACTAGACTGGTAAGTGGTTTCAGAACAATATGTTGTCCATTTTCTTTGATCTCGTCAAATTCTGCGCAGCTTATAGTGTAGTCATTATTTCATTTTAGGCGTATAACAGATGCGGTTGTGTTCCAAATATTTTTCTCTTTGAGGATTGTAAATTTTAAGGATTTTTGCAAGTTGTCACTTATTTCATGCGTTACATGTTTTCCTATAACCGATGCTTCATTGCCATCTCACATTTTGGTTTCTATTTTTACATGAGACGAGCAATTAGTTGGGTTCTATATTGTATTATTCGAATGTGAATTATTTATTCCCCTTTATGAATGCTTCTTGTGGGAAATACACATTTTTTCTTACTAATGAAAGGTAAAACAAACAACGTTGCAGTTTCTATTAAAGAGGCGAGCATATTCTGTGAGTTTGGTTATATTTTGTAGAATAATGATTTCTTTTATTTGGGCATTCTATTGGTATGCATGCCACAACTTTCTGCAACTTTGTTAAATATGAAAATTTATTGATGAGAGCTTATGATATACTTCATAAGCTAATTAGATATTCAATGCAACAATAATGTCTGTTAAAAAGGTAAAGGTAGGCTATTTTTTAGGGCACTTACAATTGAGACTCCAATTTGGTGTATGAGGAATTCCTTGTGGAATAGCAGCACATGGAGATTGCTTTCCATTTTACTGTATATATTGTTTAACAATGTGTAAAACCCTACTCCTTTCTGATTTTGAACCCATGACGAATGCTCTAGAGTACACGTCTTAACCATCAAGCCCACCTAAAATGTACTGGATGAACAATTTACTATCCTGGCTACCAATTAAATGGAAAATCCTAACACTACAAATAAAGGGATTCAAGATGATTTAAAAATTGAACCATAGCTCTCAAGATTGTAAGCTAGATTGAAGCCATTGGTGTTTAACGTCGAATGGGTTAAGATTGTGTTCAAATGTTGGTTTGATAATCCTTCGAGGATTCTAGGATGGAACTTAGTGATATAATAATACCATCATCTTTAAGTAGTTTCATCTCAAAATGAAAAATATTTGTGGAAGATAGGGAGATTATTTGGGTGCATCTTGAGGACTTTGTTTATGTGTGCAATTAAAATTTACATCCAATGATGAAAATCAGTTTAGAACTTTCTTTGTGACTAATATCAATCCAAGTTTACTTTTTCTATTTTATCTTTTTCTTGTTAAGGAATGAATTTCCATCAAAACACTATGATAACAATGCTAGCATCTTGCGTAGGGTTGTGTTTTAAGAATTCAAAGAATGAGAAGATTAAATTGCTTGTATTAGTATTATTTGGTTTTATTGTGCTTTTAAATGTCTGGTTCTGAATATATGCCCTGCATCTTGTTTTAGGGCTCTATTTTTTTACAAGTTTAAGATAGAGAAGATTATTTACCTTGTGTTATCAATATCTAGTTTTATTGTGCTTTGCAAATAAATGCACTCAGTCTAACATTTTATGGCTGGATATTTTGTGACATTTCTTGCTTTTCCTATACCAACAGTTTTGGTTGTTTCAACTTATTTTATGCTGGAATTTATGTCTTGTTGTTGGGAACATATGTAATGAGCAATTGCTATGGTTTCTATTCAAGTTTTTGTCAGTAAAAAAAATGAACAAAATTAGTGATGGTAAATATTTTTATTACTGATTAGGCATTTTTGTACTATTACAGTAGTGAGGGACGCTTTTTATTTTTGTAGCAATTTCTTGTCTGGCTACCAATTAAATGAAAAATCCTAACACTACAAATAAATGGATTCAAGATGATTTAAAAATTGAACCATAGCTCTCAAGATTGTAATCCAGATTGAAGCCATTGGTGTTGCGTTTGAATGGGTTAAGATTGTGTTCAAATGTTGGCTTGATAAACCTTGAAGGATTCTAGGATGGAACTTAGTGATATAATAATACCGTCATCTTTAAGTAGTTTCATCTCAAAATGAAAAATATTTGTGGAAGATAGGGAGATTATTTGGGTGCATACTAAGGACCGTTAATGTGTGCAATTAAAATTTACATCCAACGAATGAAAATCATCTAAACATTCTTTGTGACTAATATCGATCCAAGTTTACTTTTTCTATTTTATCTTTTTCTTGTTGAGGAATGAATTTCCATCAAAGCACTATGATAACAATGCTAACATCTTGTGTAGGGCTATGTTTTAAGAATTCAAAGAATGAGAAGATTACATTGCTTGTATTAGTATTATTTGGTTTTATTGTGCTGTCAAATGTCTGGTTCTGAATATATGCCCTACATCTTGTTTTAGGGCTCTATTTTTTACAAGTTTAAGATAGAGAAGATTATTTGCCTTGTGTTATCAATATCTAGTTTTATTGTGCTTTGCAAATAAATGCACTCAGTCTAACATTTTATGGCTAGATATTTTGTGACATTTCTCTCTTTTCCTATACCAACAGTTTTGGTTGTTTCAACTTATTTTATGTTGGAATTTATGTCTTGTTGTTGGGAACATATGTAATGAGCAATTGCTCTGGTTTCTGTTCAAGTTTTTTCAATAAAAAAATGAACAAAATTAGTGATAGTAAATATTTTTATTACTGATTAGGCATTTTCTGTACTATTACAGAGCTGGGGACAATTTTTATTTTTATCCCTATGTCTCTACAGAGCTGGGACACATGGTCAGTAGTCATTTTTAGCCTTATGCGAGTTGATATAGAGTAGATTCTGGTATATTTTGATGTTTAAATTTATTATATGCTGGATTTTATGGCTTGTTGGTGAGAACATATTTAATGAGCAATTTCTCTGGTTTTGATTCAAGATTCTGTCAGTATATAACATTAAATTAAACAAAATTAGTTGTAGTAATTGTACTTATTACTAATTTTGTATTTTCAGTACTATTACAAAGTTGGGGCAGAGTGGGGCAGAGTCTGAACTTTTTATACTAATGTCCTTTCAAGATTTTGTCAGTATATAACATAAAATTAAACAAAATTACTTGTAGTAATTGTACTTAAAACTAATTTTGTATTTTTAGTACTATTACAGAGCTGGGGCAGAGTGGGGCAGAGATTGTACTTTTTTATCCTAATGTCCTCTGAACAGAACTGGGGCAGAGCTGTACTTTTTATCCTAATTGTGGGTCAATTTAGAGTAGATAGTTTTTGATATTTTGTTCATGATTTACTGAATATTTTAATGTGGCCGTAGAAGTAGATGCACAAGGCTAGTTAGTAGTAGTCTTCTTTAGCACTGTGTGATTATTTGATTTACTGTTCATAATCACGGACTATGTACTGCTAAAGATATGTGCTAGGTTCGCAATTTTGACCTCTGTTATCTCCTTAATTTATCGTTTTACTTGTATAATTTTATGTCTGTTTCTAAATAGTTTTTGTATGGTTAATGTGCTATGGGGGGTTAGGTTTTAGTCTCGATTAGTATATTTTGGTCATACATTAATTGAGTTATTCCCATTTATTCCCTACTTTAGATAGTATTAGCACCGCCAAAATCGTAATTCCATGCGCTTGAAAATTCAAATGGGTCTCAACAACTTTTGGCGGATCGAGGGGTGGAATTTCAAATTATTTGTGCCTATCAAATCAAAATTTGTTGACGGCTTAGCTCTTTCCGGTATCTATAATATGTTCATATATATATATATATATATATATATATATATATATATATATATATATATATATATATATATATATATATATATATATATATATCAATAGGAATTTTTTTATATAAACCACTTCATAAAACTTACGGTTTTCAAAATTTACAGCCTTTCATTGTGTACAGTTTTTAAAAACCTTTGGGAGATTCAAAATTTGAAGGCAACTAATATTTTAACAGAAACTATAGTTTTTTTCTGGTACATAATTACTTAAAACAAGTAAGCCTCTATGCTTTTTCACTTCAGTTATTTTTCCTTCACAAATTTAGGGTCTTCAAGATTTGGAGTTCGAACTCAGTACATAAATTAGATATGTGAATTTAAATAAAGAGTTCACCAGTTGTCATATTTTCTTGAAGTTTCAAACAAAACATTACAGTAAATTATTGCTACAACTTTACCCAATCACTCTTGTCCGAGTCAAATCCTTTGCTTGAAGCCCCTAGGGTGACAAACACTTTATTAACCAATGGTTTGCTCCCTTACAACACACACATTCACTAATCTAACCGCATGTGGTCTTTTGCATAAGGTTTTTTTAGTGGCAAGTAGAAAAAACAACGACATGACCACATAATAAATATATATGATCAACAAATGTAGGCTTAAACACCTTCACATAGTCATTACATAACAACTCCACGAGCCTTGATTCGAGGGAAGCTTAAACACTAATTTCTTCATCGAAACCTATACATATTTTCATGTTTTTTCTCCATTTGTATATATATTCGTCATTCAGGTCCTCTTTTGTAATCCTTCATTGAAGACTATACCAAAAGCATAAGATTCTTTAAATTTGTTTAGAAACAAATGGAAACAGTAAGACTATATTCCCTTACAAATCACATTGTCTATTCATAGATTCAAGCTTGCATGAGTAAGATCATTGACCTGGTTCTCCTTGAATTATGTCCAAACTACTTCTCTTTTTGAATCAATGAATTCAAATACCTGTTTCTCCAATATTCATTTCAACAAATACCCTTTTCTGCATTATCTATTTCTTGGAAAACCCATTTCTGTAACTAATCGATTCCACAATGGCAACAGCTGTCAATAATATACCAATCAGATTTTCTTCCTCACTACAATAACAGTTTCAAATTTATCCAAGTGGAAGACCCTTGTGTATTCAAGCCTTTAACTTGCTATTCGCAGTGCCTTCTCCGCATAGAGTTATTATAGGCTATTTATTTATATTCAATTTTGAAACACTTTCCATACCGAGTTCTTTTCCGAGCTATGTAAACACCTAAAACAAAGGATTGTCGACTGATCAATTGTGTCCAAGTACTTAAATAAATATTTGTGATGACATCTTATCTCTGATTTCAAATAACACACACTTGCACCTAGTGTAATATGAAAACTAACATCTGATATATGTGATCATAGTCTGGGACTCCTCTCACACCATTGGATGTCTATCAACTATTTTCACAAAATTACCATATCAACACCATGCCATGATTGTATTAAAGAAAAAGAAAATCTCACCACATCATCATACTTCAACTTCAGAGGATCAATCACACTATGACTATATTTATGCTTGTCTCAGTGATATCGTCCATCTTAATAAATCCCTTCCTATTTGTTAATTATGTTGAAGTCATTTTTTTATTTTCTATAATTTATTTTTATTCCTCCTTTCAAGGTTGTTTTAGTAGTGGCTATAATCAGAGCCTTATGTCTTGAGAGCCTTGTTTTACACAGTGGAACAAAGGAAATGAAGAATTTTGATTTGAGTAATTGAACTCTATCACATGTCAAAGATTTGCAAGGTTCAAAGAAGGTCGTACAGAATCGAAGCACCCAGTATTAAAAGTAATGTAAGATTTGAGTAGACATTCAAACCTCCTGCCAATGCATGTGTTGCAGTCAAATAGGGGATGTTCTGGTTCTTGAACAAAAAATCCCTCCATAGATACGCATGAAGACCTTAAGGTAATAGAAAAAGCCAAAGAAGAGACCTATTGGTTTTTACTGCATATTATGGAAAAGAAGGATACCATAAAAAGTTAGAGCTATTTGTGTCTTGAAAACAATACAGATGGTTGAAAAAAAAGAGTTTTTTGTTGCAATATGTAAATTACGGCAGCTATATATCGATCATTTGTGCTCTTCAATTTTTTAAACACCTCTTGAAAGGAGCAATTTTTATCTCTTCATTTCTTTTTCGCGGTAGAAGCATACGTAAGCAATTCGGTGAACAAACTGCTTGACCTATTTTAACTTGTGGCTCCATATCTCTTACAAGGCTGGACACATGTGCATGGGGTGTTAGGATGCCATATTATCGCATTTTCGTTAATGTTACTGAAGCTTTTCTTTGTTTGTTTTCTGTTTTTCTACGTAACTAGACTGTGGAAAAAAATTATACATAGAAAAAACAAAAAAATGGCTGCCAACTACATTGTTGTTGACGATTATGTGCCTGCAAAAAACAAACATGTTCACATTGACGTTGTGTTGAGAAACCATAGCCTTTTTAGAGACGATGCATTCAAGTATAACGTAGGTGATTGCCTATTCGATACATTTGTTGTCTTGTTACATTTTCATTATAGCTCCTTCGAACTTCGCAATGGAATCATAGACCACTTCTTGCATTGCTTGCATAGACGAGATGCAGATGCTTTGCAATCACTCCAGCTAGAACTAGATCCTGACGCACTTTACACTTTGCATCGTGTTCATGATGCGGAAACATATTTTTGTCGAATGAAACTTTTGGTAATGCCCATTGAAAACGCAATCAAACTGATCTATGGGGGGACAACTTTTGCATAAAATGGTTGGCAAAATGGATTTATATACCGATATGGGTTTGGTCAAAGACAAAAGGTAATAATTATTTCCGATTCAATGCACAAAACCGTATGCTTCCATTATGTGTGTTGTTCCATGATGCCAATCCCGTTTGCGGCCATTATGAACCCTTGTCTTGAAAAAAAAACCTGATTGCATTCTTGCAGTTGAAAAAAACACAGTTTCAAACTCATGTCTGCACTTACAGCCAATTGGAACAATCTAGATCATTCTCTGAAAACTGCAGGCCTCGTCAGAATAAAGTCTACTACTATGGGCTACGGTGAAAGCTTGTTTAATTCTATTTCTGAATTACATAGTCAAGAGTTCGACATTCATTGTCTAAGGTGATATGTTGCACAATCTTTTTGCAATGCATATTTAAGTCAAAGTGTGGATGCAATGTCTTGCTTGCACAATTACCTTGACATTAATGTCATCAAAAGCATACCGCACATTGCAAATTGGCAAAGCTTTATTATAAAAATGGCCTTTCCCTATAACGAAGGAAAAATTGAAGGCAATCAATTTTGCTTACAATGGTTGTCAATCATTTTCAATGTAACAATACAAGTGTGGGATGCAAAGACCATGAGTGTTGTGTAGTTATATTCTGGTGTATCACAACCAACAACAACATACAATATTTTATACTTTTTCTCAAATGAAGGGCATTCTCATTATGAAGGTTTGATTCAAGCATCGTCAACACCATCAATTCCTCCTAATTCCTTATTACGTGAAAAAACACAAAGAAAGTAGTCAAACAAGTCTTTGCGCAAGGTCAAACATGAAATACGAAGCAAGAAAAACAACACACGCTTACAAACTTCAAAAGAATCCACCAACCAAAAAATTATAGTAGCTACCCACTGTAGAATTTGGCTTCGCCATGTTAAAATTGAAATTTGCAAGAATGCAAATGACAAATCGAAATCTAATATTTGTATAGGAACATTCAAAAAACAAATTAACGATACACCAATACATGGTTGTCCAATCTGCAATCAATTGAACTTTAAATCCAACATGGTTGTGTTTGGAGATCCAGTAAAAAAAATGTATTTTAGTTTATCGAAGGCGAACAACTAAAAGAAGACAAAACAATATGTCGCAAATGCTATAAATGCTTACGAAATAAAACCTTGCCAAAATTTGCATCGCCTTCTCGCATAGAATTGAACTTTGTGCTTCCTCCTGTAGCAGTACTTACTGATCTCGAAGAACAACTAGTTGCTATGAGAATAGCTTTCACACAAATAAGACATTGTACGTACAAAAAACCGCAATATACCTTAAAGGGAGCCATAATCAACGTGCCTTCAGATGTGGATATAATACAAAAATCATTTCCGAGATTTCGGAAGAAACAAAAACTATTGCTGTTGAGCTCAAACAACGTTTGCAATACAAAAATGCCTTTCATTCGGAAATGTACATCCAAATGTCGTCATGGTGGCATTGCAACGGCTTTGCAAAACTACTTTGTATCGAATGGAAAAAGTACATGTAAATAAAGAATGGAATCATTTCCTCCCAACACTTACTGATGAAGATTCCGACAATGAAACAAATTCAAGCAATACAATTATGGATGTAGACAGCGACAATGAATATATCAGCGATACTTTGGTACATGGATTTACACATGCAAATTACATAGTTGACCTCCAGGATAAGCTGATACAAATTGCTCCTGCAGAGGACACCATCCACTTGGAATGTTCCAAGATAAATATTCAGAGGAAATGAACTTTCCCACTCTTTTTTTTGTGAACCTCATCACACAAATGTCATGAAGTCAATTTCTTCTCATAAAATTACACAATGGGAGGTCTTGAATATTGATCGAAGGTTTGCATATCATATAACCAACTTGTTTTTCAAAGCAATTAAGATCATTATTGGCCAAGTTCGAGCATGCATTTGGGTTCGGATTCGAAAAGGACAACTAAAGGGAAGAAAAATTTTGGCAAAAGATGTCAAATACAAACCCAACCTAGAAAAAATATTGAAATCTGATATTGGATATATTGACTTCAAAAAAATATGGATTTCGCCAGACTACATGCAACAAGTAAAGAAAAATGTTTTTGCGATGATATGACAACTAGGTCCCCTAACTTTTTTTTACCTTTTCAAGTGTTGAGCATTGTTGGGAGCCTCTTGCAGTAGCTCTATCAAACCTATATGACCAACACACACAAATTTATCCTTTTGGAAAACCACAACCTGATGATCGAAATGAAAAAAAAATTCATCAAACAAGATCCAATCACATGTACTCACTACTATAAACATCAACTAAATGCACTCAAGAAATTGTTGTGTGACGATAATACATTCTTGAAGGCATTGTTGACTATTTATGGGTTACTGAATTTCAAAGCCATGGTAATGCTCATAGCCATTGGTTGGTATGGACAAAAGATGCACCTATATATGGAAAAGACACAAACTCCTCCATTTCATGCTTTGTTGACACCTACATAACTTGTGACACAGAATCTTTTGGCCTAGTATATAGCAAAATTGCATGAACATCGCCATACGAAAAGTTGCAAAAAAGGTAAAAAAACAAATTGCAGATACAATTTCCCTCAACCTCCAATGAAACATATAGAAATACTCGAACTGCAAGAAACCACTTGTCCATTGGCATCTAAAAATGCAAAACATATTTTCTCTATTCTATCAAAAAAAATATGACAACTTGTTTTCAATTGATATGTTTCTGCATGAATTGAACATGGACGAATCCGAATACATACAAGCTATTCGAAGCACTATCAAAAGACCAACACTATTTCTACAAAGAAAACCATCACAAGTATGGAACAATACGTTTTGAAAAAAATGCCACCAATATGGAAGGCGAACACAGATGCACAATTTGTCCTTAATGCATATGCAGCTGCAACATATGTCAGTTCATACATGACAAAAATTGACAGATCAACTACAAAAGCATTCAAAAGAATACGTAAAGAGCACCACACATCATGTATTGATGCAATTCAAATGATTCAAAGATTAGCCAATGAAATGCTCAATTCACAGCAAATGTCTGCACAACAAGCAACACAGATTGTCTTGTCAATACCCTTGAATGGCAGCTCAAGGAAGTGCACATTCATAAACACATCTTGTTCTTAAGACCGCACATTTATTTTGAAGCATCCAAAAAAATTGGACTAGAAGCGCTGACTCTCCGAAAACAATATGTGCCAATCTATCATAGACCATTACCTTGCACGACCACAAGTAATTGTCGAAATTTACCTCGCCGATTTTGTTTCTAGATACAATACAAAGGGGAAACCGATCCAAAAAAAAGAAAAAGTGTGTGTAATCTGATTTTCAACTACAACAAACATGTCGACAAAGAGAATTAATGTCAAGAGAAGATTTTCTTATATGTTCCATTCCAAATAAACGAGGACAACCTTAAACATGGAAACCTAACATGGCAAGATGCATGCTTGCTTCATCAAAAAACAATAAGACAAAATGAGAAAAAAATTGTTCACGATATCGGCACCACATGAGGTGACATAGATACAGCTCTTAAAGACATAAAAAAAGAAGCAAACAATGCTTCAACAACATCATCTTTCCAACAACAAACTGAACAAGTCATTGAAAAATATGACATACATCTAGATCTTCCTTTATGTAATTCGTTAGAACCCAAAAGGAAAACTAAAATGTTTGAAATCGGAAAACATCCATTCATCTCTGACAACACAATATATTACCAAAAAATGAGAATGTTAAACAAAAAACAACAAGAAATCGTAAAGGATGTTGCACTCAAAAAACATATTGATCCTACAACTCCTTTGTATCTTTTCCTCACTTAGGAGGTGCAGGAACAGGAAAAACATTCACTACTAAAATGATCTTTGAAACTTTGATTCGTATCTATAATAATTCTACCAAAAGTGATCCATTAAAACCAAAAGGTCTTATTTTGGCATTCACAGGAAAAGTTGCTTACAATGCAGGTGGAACAACATTTCATTCAGCACTTTTATTGCCATTTAACAAGTCTCACCTGCTGCCATTGGGTGTTGAATGACTAGATACATTGTCAAAACACTATCAACAATTACAACTTGTCTTCATAGATGAAATATCACTTGTCGGTGGCCAATTGTTGTATCACACTGATAATAGACTCAGGGATATAAAACAAATGCCCACAATGAACTTTGGGAACATTGACATGGTCTTTTGTGATGATTTCTACCAGGCCCAACCTCGACAATGACTTCTTTGTATTCGAAACACCTCATATAGAAAAACAACCAATTCCATATGATTTTGGTGTAACAAGGTCAAGGTATATGAATTGGTCAAACAATCGGACAAAAGGACCAACTCTTTGTTTCGATCCTCAATAGAATCCGAACACGCTCACACACATATTCGACATTTCGTATCTCAACAATATATATCACAGAGACCACCACCGAATGATCTGCTTTTCCATACCTTTTTTACAAAAACACGGATGTCAATAACCACAACAAGAAAATGCTTTTACAAATGCCTGGAAAATAAATTGTCATCGATGTAATTGACGAACAAGATTCAATGTATGATGAAACAAGGGCTTATTCAAAGACAATTCACCTTCCTAAGACCATTTTTTTTAAAAAAAGGCATCTTGGTTGAACTCTTTGCTGGTAACTATGATATCCAAGATGGACTGATCAATGACTCAGATGGGACTTTCGATGCTTACACAACCACAAAAAATCAAGACATCATATGGATCCGATTCAATGATTTAAGCATTGGACAACATCAAATCACTAAACAAAAACACTTGCGCCCTACTCACATTGATGCCCAATCTATCCCTATTTTAAGGATTGCAAAGCCTTTACAACACCATCCTTTGAATAAAAGAACTTTAGCGATTCGAATCCAATTTCCAGATCCAGTTGCATGTGCACGCACAATACATAGAGCTCAAGGACTTACAATAGACGGACTTGCCTTTAGCCTGTTGGAGTCACAAGACATGGATTGACTTACACGACCCTATCACGTGTTAAGAATAAAGAGAACATGTATTTGCTACTGACCATTGACAAACAAAAACTTCAACGTAAGAAAACAAGTTGCACTTGAAATGAAACGCCTTGAATCACAAGCGCAATGGAAACTTCAAAATGATTTCTTCTTGGCTGATATCCAACATTACACTTTATTTTGTTCTTTGAATACCCAGAGCCTTCATGCTCATGCACAAGATGTCATGCACAAATTTAGCTTAATGCAATATGACATTTTATGCTTTCAAGAAACACACATGTCTAATAGCGATGCACACATTCTACTTCCAAACTTCCATCACATACACACATATCATGTGCATGGCTTAATGATTTCCACTAAAATCCATATACCGTTCCTCCACATGATACAACTTCATGTTCCAAAAGTAAAGGCTTTGCTGGCAGTTGTCCATGTTCATGGGCAAGAATTGACAATTATAAATCTCTATGCAAGTCCAAATGCACACTTCAGAATATCCTTACAATTATCGATCAAGCTTTGTCAAGCACATCTCGAAAAAATGCACATACATATTTGGAGACTTCAATATCGATATGCAAAAACAAAATACTACGACAAAGCATTTAAATCAACACATGTCCAATTACAACTTGCATTTTTGCATTGCTGAACAAAATCCATTCACTAAAAAACAAATCGACCACATATGGTCAAATACCAATGCCTCTAGCAAAATATTTCAAAGACATGTTTACTGGACTGACCATTCCACCATATTCCTCGCACTTGACATGGACATCTAAAACATTTTTTTATCCGAATTCAACCTATGCAACTCCAAGCTTCCATACAATTTTCCCGCATATACTAGTGTTTTACCCACTCTTACTTTCACAAGAACTATTTTGCTATTTTCCACCATATCAACTATCATCACTTTATGAAGAACAACATTAAATCAACATTAAATCTATACATATACTCAAGGTATTAAAAAAAAACTTGTTATCAGACCTTTTTTGTAGCAATACAAAAAAAACTCCATCGTTTAACAGTCCAATAATATCTTCTACTATTGTTACATTATACAAATACTATATCACCCTATGGCACTTTGACCATTACTGATGCTCAAACTTTTTCCTTCTTGCAGCAACCGTTATGTTTCACGGAAATCTTCTATTTGATCTAATTGTGTAAAATAAGAAACAAAAAAGCTCGCTCCTTGCTCTTCACAATGTTCTTAGAATGCACTTCCAGTTGTCTCCAACCACCATGAGTGCAATTGTTTCATGCTTGACATGATGCTACTTTTTCCAAAATGCATACAACTAGTTTCTGCAACGCAATATAACCTTCTAGTTGGAACTGGAATAGTAACACAAATATGGGGAAAAACATTCACCACTTACACATTTTTGACATATAAAGTGTCATGACTCTTACATAGATTTTTCACGGATTCAATGTTTTGTTCTGCTTACAAATTACAAGGTACAACACAACCAATATACTTCCATACGACACAATTTCAATGCTTCTCCCTCAATCACTTTGATTAACTCAAAACCTTCGATTTCATATTATTAACTTTCATCATTTCGATTGTGCTTCCAGGGAAATTGAAAGCATTTGAAGCTTACACACCATTTTAAACAAAAGGGCACCAATATTCACTCAAGGTATCGCATATGCTTTTTTTTTTAATTATTTAAAAACCAAAAAAACATTACTATAATTTCTTTCTTTCTTTGATCACTCCAATACAATGCTTCCCTATTTGTATTCCATTACACAAATTATATCAATATCAAACTATTTATCTTAAAAAATTCTTTCCTTTAAATAACAATCCATTCTTTTCATTTTATTTTGCAAACATATTGTACTCTAATCTTTCATCTACACTTGTGAAATTTCATTTTCTCCCTTGTATTGTTGATACAAGAACAAGATGAAGAGAAGCTTGGAGACCGTTTCGCAAAACGAACAACCACAAAACCAAACAAAGAGGTAAGAAATTCCAAATATCTTGTCTAGCATTTCTTTACATCCTATTGTGTGATTAATCAGTTTACATTATGTTTTGCAGGCAAGAAATAATTCCATGTGCACCGACATCTATCGACGACCTCAACAGTCGCAAGGTTGGAAATTTGTTTCATGGGGATGTCGTTGTTGCATACAAAACAATACTCAACAAAGAGCACAACAAAGAGCTTCTACGCATAGATTTAACCGACAAAGAAGGTGAAATGACCATCACACTAGAATGTGACTGGACATCAGATTGAGGCACATCAACATAAGCTACTGCCATCCAAAGGAGTCAACATAAAACAATTTGCCATAGCACCAAAGACCACTTACGATCGTGGAGACTGCGACTACATTCTTCTCTTGAATAACAACAGTGCCATAGAGAACATACCTCTAGTCTGCAACGAGTTCAAGTTCATACCAAATACAACAATAAACCAACTCCTCTGTGGCACAAATATCTACATAGTTGGAACACTTACAGCTGTTGTAACTCCCGCACGCAGGTCTGGAACACATTTTGTCTTTGAAATTAAGGATGGGCTCTCCATAGAGGAAAAAACACAGGTATCTTCCTGCTCTTTCTATTCTCTCCATCATTTTCAGCATCTTTTCTTATTCTACCTTACTCAAAAAAAAAAAACATTCTAACATTTCGTTGGATACAAGCTATACTTGTTCGAGACATTTGCAGCCTTGTTCGATACAATCGATCAACAACTCCGCAAAAAAAGTTCCAATTTATTTGTTCAAGAACATTGTTAAGCGAAATAGCCCTGTCAAGGCACTAAGAACATGTCAATCAACATTTATCACCCCGCTAAAGACTGCACAAGCACTGCAAGATATGCACGCCATAGTGAATGCAACAACAGAGGTAAGAAAATGATAATTGGTGCTAATTGTCATTCAATACAGTATTTCATTTTTGCAATACTGATTACTACCTCTTGTCTGCTCCACGTCATTGCCCAGGTACAAGGTCATTTGACTGCCTCCAATGAGTACTCTAAGCCATTTTAGATTGTATGCAGCAACTGTAACTTCGAAGTTGACAACCTTCTTTCGTTGCAACAAACAACAATAACATGTGCAAATTGCAACAAGGAGAGCGCATTTCACCATACCCACCAACTGATCTACGACTTAACAACATCTAGTTTACCTATCAAATGCACTCTACATGCTCCCCTCTCTCCAAATTGTTGCCTACACTAACTCAAACAACTCACGAAGAGTACGTGCAAAACAAAAGCTCCGTAGTACATCTCCTTCGCAGTTTTGCAGTGCAAGGAACTTTCACGCTTGATCAAACTAACACCATTGTCAGCGTGAACACAGATATCCACCCATAAGGTTTGTATCTTTCCACAATTATACTATCACACTCTTTCATTTACACAATTTTCTATTTGTCACTAATGTCTCCATTTTTCTTCACCTATGCAGATACAGTAACAGCAGAATTATACAAACTTTTGCCAGTGCTCTCTCGCAAAGCGGCCCTTGCCTCAGGAAAAATATAACGCTGCTGCTTCTTTTTGGCACTAGTCCACAAACATGATTTGCAGCTTCTTTTCGAAGCGCAGTTGTTCTTCTACAATAAACAGAATACTGTCACATTTCTGTGTAGTTTTTTGTTGGCCACCTTTTGTAAATTTTTGTGAAAAAGATACTCTCTATCTTACATGCTTTACATCTAGTTTTCGAAATAGATTTCTTCTTCTGCTATAAACAGACTGTACTCACATTTCTATACAGTGTTTTGTTGATGACCTTTGTAATTATTGAAAAAATGATACTCTTTACCTTACTCGCATATAAAGAACAATGTCAATTTTGTATACAGGCTGCAGTTTTTCCGCATTTCATCTTACTATCTGCACTGCATTCTCTGGTTGCATATCTTCACTCCTCTTTTCATTCATTTTCTCTCATGAAATGTTGCACTTTTCTTCTCTCTTGCTATCACGAATGAATTGCAGCCTCCGTTTACAGGTGTTTCATGAATGCTTTTGGAAATGGCATTTTCCCATGAGATGCCAAGTCAGGTTATTACACTGATTGTCTTTGAGAAAATGGATAATGGATGTCCATGTATTGTCGATTATTGGTCCATCAGCTCAATTCAAGTTGTTTTGTGCACCTTGGAAGCTCGATTGCTTCCATTATACACTTTTTTGAATGGTGGAGATATTTGGCTACAAAGTGTTAATTTCCAGGGCACATGTGCTATATACCCAGTGATCTCAGCAAGAGAACTTCCTAAATTTTTATGTGGTTACTGCAGAGATATCTTAGGACTTTTGCAAGAAAATGATACCATGAATTTTTTTAAATTTGTGGATTAGCTACAGGTAAGAAACTTTACCAGTCTTCTACAAGAAGTTTATTTGCTATAATTTTGAAAGAAAAAAATGATTTCTGCAGATTGGCAATAGACAAAAAAAATCCCACGTAGGTGCTGCACAATTTCAGCCCCCATTCCCCAGAATCCTATTGCTACCTATAACTGAAAAATAGGCTTCGTAAGCAGTCATTGCTCTGCACTTTTAGGGGAAAGATTATATTTGTTGCAATGTTTTCATTAACTGGATTGTATGGGAAAAAATGATAACATCGACAGTACCCTCCATGCAAACCCTGCCTTACAACTATGGGAGTGCTCTTTGAAACCTGGCTTTACAGTGCAATTGTGCAGGATATCTGTATTATTTTCCTTGACTCTGGTCCCTGCCAAGAGAAATATGTCTTCCCTAAGTATGGTCTTCAAGGAGCATGAAACCCAGTACAAATTCTAGTGACGGTGAGGGTCTACTAAATCTGTTCCATATTTTTGGCCTTGTTGAATATTTTCTGTGTTTTATAACCGTTTCAGTTTTCCATTCAGCAAGGATGGAATTTACAGGTGCATATAGTTTAGTTTACATTGCAACTTCTCCTATTTACAATTATACAAGGAAGGCAAACTATGCACCCAATATAAATTGTGCATTCCATAAATCGAAATTGCTTCCACGGCCTCCTGCATTCGCTACGACATTTCCATGGCCTTGTATTACCAATGTAATCATTTCTTTAAATTCTTATATATTCCTATGGGCATCTTACAAGCCCCTATAGACGCTTTTGCTAGTTGATTTTATTCTAATTTTCTAGGCTTGCCTTTTTCATTTGTCGCTTTACCACAATATGCTTTTGTTCCAAGTTTCTAAGCTTGCCTTCATTACTTTGTCGCTTGACTACAAGACAACAGCTTCATTAAATTCCATTTGCTCAAATTACTTCACATTGACATCGAATTTGCGGGCAGTACTTCAAAAATACCGTTACAAATTGTGACTTGACCAAAAGGACAACATCTACGTTAGATTCCGTTTCTTCAAATTACTACATTGTGAATAATGCTTACTCTAAATTTGCACAGTCATCAGAAAAATGAGGGAAACTTATGATACACTGGACTTCCCTGACAGACTCGATTTTCATCCCTATCAGATGATTCTAATCTTCACGGCCTGCTCCTGGGGGCAGAGGGCCTAATCTCGATCAGTCGACGGCCATGCTCAAGGATGAAACCCACCTGAAGATCGTCACTTGCCAGGACGAGCTGCTTGAACAGAATATAATGCCCGAGCAGTTTGTGGATTTTTCAAGACTCCGTGATTTTTCCATGCCGCCTGCTCAACTTTATAACAAGACGCCCTCAAATAAGAAGGCCTTGTACTCGTGTGACGAAGTAATCAAACTAGCCGCAGTCCAGTACACGGGAGCCTCTAACAATGGCAGCTTCGATCATGTCGCCCACTTTGCCATACCTACCTTGCCAAGAGAGGAACAGGAGGGGCTGAAATTGGCACATCTTCTATTATCCTCCGCAGACATGATCGGTAACAAGCAATACGATCAGGCGGCGAGGCTGGTGAACCAATGCAAGAACTTGTCTTCACGGTTGGGAACCCCATACAGAGGCTAGCTTATTATTTTTCCGAATCTCTGCTGGAGAGAATCGTACGCGAGACGCTGGGCGAGTTAAACGAACAACCAAAACCAGACCTAAACTTTGCCTATAATGTACCTGACAGCGATTTTGATAAAAATGAATTCGATGCTCTCGTGGCTTTCTGCACTCAAGTATTCCCCTATGGAAAAGTCCTGCAATTCACAGCGGTTCAGGCAATCATAGAAGCTGTGGGGAATGAAGAGAAAATTCACGTGATTGATCTGGGGATTCGAATCGGGTCCCAATGGACAGTATTGATCCAATTTCTTGCACACAGAATTCTTTCTTCTAATTTTCCTTCGCTTCAGCTTCTCACGATTACAGCAGTAGGCATGGATGACGAAGAATTACAGAATAGCGGAAGGAGGCTTCACGAGTTCGCCGAGTCTTTGTCGGTTCCGTTTCTGTACAAAATGGTGAAGATCTCAAGTATAGAGGAGATTCACGAAGGTTTATTCCACGTCAAATCTGGCGAGACTGTCGCAGTGTACGCTCCTATTGTCCTGAGAAGTCTGTTATATGAGCCCCTTCTTCTGGACAAGCTTATCACCGGTATCGAGAAATTAAAGCCTCGGATTATGGTGAATGAGGAAGTAGAGGCACAGCACAATTCTCCTACCTTTCTGAACAGATTTACAGAGCTCCTTTTCTACTACAGCACGTTTTTTGATTCCTTGGAGGTTATCTTGGCGGACAAAATTAGCAGGGCCATGTGTGAAAACGTATTTTGTGGTTATCAGATAAGGAATATGGTAGCCTGTGAAGGGAAGGATAGGAAAGTGAGGCATGTTAAAACTGATGTGTGGAGATGTTTCTTCAGACAGGCAGGATTCCGTGAAATGAGCCTCAGCTATCAGTCCTGTTATCAGGCCAAGTTGCTGTTAGACCAGTTTCCTCACGGAGAATGTTATACACTTACACCCAATGGACATGCCATAGGTGTAGGGTGGAAAGGGACCTCATTATTTGCACTTTCTGTATGGGGTTGCATTTGATAAATGTTCATGGTCTTAATATCTTTTTCGCCACTATCCAACAGAATAAAATCATCCGCTTAAAGGATGTCTTTTGTATGTACTAAATTCTATCAACTTCCGGTGTTGATGGTATGGTGAGGCTGTTGAAGGGTAATTATTTCCATGCAATCAGATTTGTTGGGCTACTCTAAACGGATTAGGGAATATCCAGTAATTAGGAAAATTAGGGATCAAATTCATGATTTATCAATTATTAATACAATATAATTTAATTATTGAATATGTTGTGGTCTAACGATGCGTATAATGGTGTAAAAGGTGTTGCCTAGCCATCCAACACGAATCATCTAAGCTACATCTAAACTACATTGACAATGAAAAAAGAGTATTATAATTGGATTTGAAGCCATATACAAATAATACTCAAATTAAATAAATATTTACTTATCTTTTTCAAATTAATCACTATGAAAATCAGCCTAAAAATGGTCCTCGCCTTTTAAATTAGTCAGTTGATCAACTTAAAAATAGTCTTAAAATCTTTTAGTTGTGGATTAGTATTTAATGTTTTGTTGAAGACCTATGTTAGATGGTGACGGATGGTAACCTGCTGCTTTTTCTGCTGGCGATCAGATTTCATTTGCATAGTTTAT
Organism: Taxus wallichiana var. yunnanensis; assembly: GCA_018340775.1. Taxonomy (NCBI): domain Eukaryota; kingdom Viridiplantae; phylum Streptophyta; class Pinopsida; order Cupressales; family Taxaceae; genus Taxus; species Taxus wallichiana. The sequence goes on from CM031237.1 coordinate 341,676,079, forward strand.
ATTAAATTTTATATTTATTGATTTTCTAAGATTCAATTATGTGGATGATGATTAGTCGAGCGCTAATTTCTTAATCATACAAGCCCGATGAACAAGTTTAATTTTTAAAAGAATCATGACCAATAGGAATTTAATGTTTATTTTGAGTTGTAGTCGACTATAGTTTTGATTGTTGTAATAATGCATCGTTGTATAACTATAGTGAAAAAAATAATTTAGTGATTTTATAAGCAATAGATCTTCATGTAGAGTTATTAAGAAGTTTGACTATCGTCATATAATAGAGTCAAGTATGGCATCATGTAGAGGCACGCCCCTGTGAGTGTGTTGATCTCATTGCAGTGTCTATGTTTGATGTTGCCACACTTGTCAAAAAAATTACAAGAATATCTTTGTAGACAAAAAAACTTGTAATCTATCTTGATGCAATGCCGATTTTGATCTTGTATCCTTGCTAAGAAAAATTCTCACATTCACAATCAAATCTCATCTTCTATCTAGCCATTATACGACTTTCTTGGTTTTACATTCTATTATATCTTTAATTCTAGGAACATTATTTAATCAAATCAAAATACAACATATGATATTCTTGTTAAAACAAAATTTGATTTTGGTATTTCTCTCACCTCCGAAAATGTATGGAAGGGTTAGGATGTAATGCCACTCCTCTTGACCTCTGTTGAACCATGTTTTCAATTTCAAAATGATTATAATCATAAACCTTGCTACTTTATTCTAGTTAGCATGCTAATAAGATGTGTGGGACATCATGAGTACTATTGTGTTTTGATTATTGTTTTGATGGTATGGTTGTATTGTGGACCTTGACGGGAATTTAAGGATATGAGGATGAGCTAGAGTGGCTCCCTTGTTACAGACTGATTGTGATATCGTTACTATTTTTGTATTGTTATGTCTCTGCTCACTCTGTATTGGATTTTTAGACCTTAATTTTGTACTAGATATTAGATATTGCTAGATAGGCATTGGTACACTTGTTTTACTTAATTTGATAGACAACACTGAAGTGTTAGACTTGTGATATGACATGACTATGGCGATGAATGTTATTTGCTTGATTCATATATCAGTATTAAATGTTCTAACGGTTACTACTATAATGACATATTGGACGTTATTTATGGATATTTCTGGATGATTGTTGATGTTATGTTCTTAGTACAAATTGATGGTTTGGTAGGATCAAAATGTTAGAAAATCGAAAAAATTGGTGAATTAATTAATTCTAACATTGGTTTAATTATGATATTCAATGATGTAAATTGTTATGTATACATGCATATGTTTTATTATTTCGACGTCATTAATATGGCCATGAGGCTAGAAAGGTATTGTTGGATTTTGCAAGAAATTATAGCACAACAAACTACGGGGGATAGGAGACCAACAACAAAGGAATGTGGGGTATTTGCAAGAGGTCACTATGGCAACACATGGTTTTGTATGTTTTTGTTCTTGTACTTTCTTAGGAGGTCCCCATTAGGGGTGATCTCAAAAGTGACCTTGGGAATGTTTGTAATTTTGTCTTGTTGATTTTATTTTATTTGTGGGTATTGTATTTTTATTAGTATGTGGAGTCACTTTATTATTATTTTTAACACCCCTCTTAAGTTAATTAAAATTGTTTAGCTAGTGTTAACTAGGATGTGAAAGGGGCGGGGGGGGAGGCGGGGTGGAGATAAATGTGAGTTGGTAGCTTTCATGTGTGTTGGATGAGAATGAATTTAATTTGTTTTGGAGTAGTGTGTACCCTATCTCTCAAGTGAAATTCGAATTTTGACCCTCTAGGCCATTTCGGTGACTTGTGGGACAAATTAAGCTTATCCCGCACCTCTTAAATTGACCCACCCACCTAGCTTATGATGTGATGGACTTATTTTAGGTCCTATTTTGCGTTTTAATAAAGGAAAGGGGCAATTCATTTCACTTTTCTCACATGGGTAATTAAATTTTATCCTTAAGGGGTGTGGGTTGGGTTGAGTGTGTAAGAGGGTGGTCTTTTCCCCAACCACTAATTTATTATGCTTTGGGGTATGGGTCGACCTTAGTGATGTGTGATGTGTAACACCTGCTAAAACAGCCCACATGAGACCCAAGAACATCCTAGGATTAGTCAAGAAAATTATGGGATATTTTTTTTTGTTTAAAAGTGTCATTACCGGAGTTCAAAAATAGTTGCCACAAATAAGATTTACAATCCAAATATAAATCTTAGCTCATAGTTTCTCCATTACAACAATTATTAAATTTACAGAGTCAAAACTTAGGGTTAAAATAATCATTAACATTAAGAGGGGAATTCGCACTCTCCCACCCCCTAACAAGCTTAAGAGATTCAACCTAGTTTTTCTCAAAATTAATGCACTTGAAACCTTTTGAAAACATTCCCATTAGATAGGAAATTTTCTCACATTTCCAGTGATATAAAGAAGTCCTCCTAACTCCCTGTATTTCAAAAGTTATGGGTCGGCGGACCTTGTGAGGAAAATTTCAAGGCTGGCCTAGGGGAGAAAATTTTCCATAGGGCGTGTCTGTGGGCCGCGAGGAGAAATTTTTCCCGAAGAGGAGGATTCAGGTCAGTGGAGTTGGGGAGAAAATCTCTCCTAAATGCGGGCCGGCGGAGCGGGGAGAAGTTTTGGAAATTTTCTGCATGGGGCAAAAGCCACCTTTGCACACACGTGCCTGCAAGTCCACAAGATTGCAGGGACACGTGGTGCCCCTAAGCCAATGCAAAGAAATCGGGGTGGTGGGGTAAAATAAATTTATCGCCCCAAAGGTTGAAAAGGGTAAAATTCACCCACACCTCCATCGACTCGAGAAGATGCCACGTGTTAACCAACCATTGGTTGCGGGTTGGAAGGCGGCGGGGATATTTTGGCAATGTTTCCCAAAACTTTTTCAAAGCATTAAGGATTAAAAATATCTGCTCCTCTACCGACGCCTTGTTATGCCACGTGGTAGCACTTTGATTAGGCTGCAGCAACAGGGACCGCAGAGGAAAAATTGCCAAATAACTTTTTGGACTTAGATCATTTTTTTGACAAAATGAAGGCTTGCGAGTCAGTAGAGTAGCGAGAAACTTCATGACTTTGCGCTTTTTGGAAAGAAGCAAAAAAAAAAAAAAAAAAAAATTAGCAGTGGTCCGCCCAAGAATATTTTATTCATTTAAATTTGACATTTAGATTATTTTTAAAGTGAATGAAGTAAGAACTTGAAAGCCATAAATTTTGATAGGGAACTCCATTTTTGCCAAACAAGGAATTTTTTGAAAGCTCTTAAAGTCGTCTTTGCACAGGAAGATCAAGATTTAAATTTTGAAGAAGTTTGAATGGTCAAATTTAAGAATACGTCTTTCTGTCACCTAAAACGTGAACTGGATTGTTCAACTTATAAAATTTGTTTGAATTTTCCATAATTCCTTCTCAACATGCCAAACAGGCATGGAGGATTTTTCTTGGAAGATTATAGGATAGATTACAAGGGTTAAGTTGTTTGATTGATTTACATTTCGAAAATCTCCCAATTTGACAACAACGATTGTGAAACTGTTTGAGCCCGAATTGAAAGGTTCTATGGAAATTCCTTAAGTCTTTTTGTTTGCTTGGGATCATTTGATCCCACAAGTTCAATTGGTATTTCAATTTATCCTTTCAATGTTACAAGGTCGCTCTGTACTTTTTGATAAAATTTTGCAAGTATACAAAGAAATAAGGGATGGATTTTATACTTGATCTTAAACAGATCCAGGTTTCCTTTACCAACTTGATATAAGAAATTCATTCCCGATCCAATCTAAAATATTAATTTGGTTTTCAATTCAAGTATTCAAAATACAACGTATAGTTTTGATTTCTAAATAATGCATTTCAAAAGAACAGAGCAGTATAACATTTCTTCATGCATATTTACTTTTCAATTTTCCAACCAGAGATTTTATACTATATTTCAAATGCATATTTCCAATGAAAACAAAATCATTTGAACAAGGTACACAAATTCCCTTAAATTCAAATGAATCTTTTACGACTTCTTTCCCATTTATTTTCAGAATATAACGTACAAAATGCATATCTTTCTTTCCTGTTCACATGACTGAATACAAGATATATTCTTCCATAATCACAACTTTCATGACTAAAACAGAGTATCCTTTCAAAGACATTAATATAAAAGATCATCCACTTTAAGTGGAAGATGTTACAAAATAAGTTTCACAATGGACTATCGAACTCTGTCTTCCTCCTCAATTACTGATGTATAGAATACAATTTCTTCCACATTTTTTTAAACCGAAACAGTATATCTCCTTCACATTTCGAATTGCAGCTTTCATAGCCAATACAAAACATACTTCTATCACCAATAATGTACAAGGTCGTCCACTTCAAGTGGAAAAGGGTTCTGATAAGAATAATCTCAAAAGGACAATCAAACTTCTCTTTTTTACGCTTTGCTCCGAATAGCAACATGAATATCCTCTATTTTCTTTGTTTCAATTTGATCACAACCAAAACATGGGGGAAGGAAATGCTCTCCACCCAACCAAGACATCCAATCACAAGGGAAAGCCACCTTCTTTATTGGCCCCCGAGCCCCAACCACAATGCAATAAGATTTATGTTTCAACTTATGACAAGAATAGGCTTCCACAACACACATGTAATTTCACATTTAAAACATCGTCCAAAACAAAACTGTAGTTTGTAACCATAGATAAAAGACAACAAACAACACTCATGCTTCCTCTTACAAGACAAAGGTGCAAGAAACTATGGGGGATGTTGTTTATACCTCCCAAGGGCAAATGGGTATCACCACCGAGAATAACCACCAAAAATATAATCAAATCCCTAACATGCCCTTATGCCTCCCCCAATTACCCCTTATTCCTCACATTTCCTTATGCCTCCCCAACCTCTTATGGCACCCCATAACGAGTAAATAAATGCAAGCTATTTCTTTGTAAGGTGGAACCCAAATCCCAACTCCCTCCACACTTATACCTCCCAAAACACTTATGCCTCCCACAAAAATACCCCATAGTCTTCTCCTACACCATCCCTAGGCCATCTACCCAAACAGCCCACACACATGCCAAAACATTCACAACAATAACATTTGCACAAATAAAATAAGAGCATTTCAGGAGCCAAGCTCTTACCTCTCCATAATGGAGTTTGTTCCAAGTTCAAAATCAAGCTTCCCATGCAAAACAGCCCAAGATCAACGAAACACGGGCTGTAAAAAGTCTGCAAACATTGTCTAAAAGCAAGAGCTCAAAATAGCAAAATAATTTGCCCCAAAATGAAGTATGTAAAAGTGAAGCAACCCCAAAAACAAGCTAAGGTATTTGAATATATAGAGAGGAAGAGAAGAGGATGAGGGGGATCAGTGGGATGCCACGTCACACATCCTCAACTCTAACTCAAAAGCCAACTTCATTCTCCAAGGAACAATAAATAGGTGGGTGAATAATATGACAACTTACTTACACACTTCAAGACAAGCCCACACACCATAAGGACTGAAATTAAAAATATGTAAGAAAGTGCAATTAAAACATTCAACTTGAATTACAAAAATGCATAAAGAAGGTCTAAATTTAACCCTCCAACCATAAACAAGGTTGGTAAATAAATTTAAGAGGTATGGGACAAGTTTAACTTGTCTCACAAGCCTCCATAATCAGCCTCTAAGGAAAATTTGAATTTCCAAGAAGTTGGAGTGTTTCATACTCTAAAATCAACTTACATATCCCTTACACATTTCTTACAACACTTTAATTCAATGCCAACATGACTCTATTAATTACTTTCTTATGACATATTTTAATTAATTAACTTAACAACAAGATTACTCACAATATTACACACCATTGAATAAATAATGAAAGGGGTCAAAGCACCCTAGAATAAACACATCCAAACATTAAAAAATGGACCAAATAAAAGAAAATACATAAAACCATTGTTCACATTTAAAGATGATCCCTCCCCTTAGGAATCCTAACATAGACAAACAATACGGTTGTCATGGTGACCTTGTTGAATTCTTCTAGAATTCCAAAGTGGTTGGTCTCCAATCCCCGATGTTTGTTGTGATATTTTAAACTGCAAAATGCAAATACCTCCTTTGGCCTCGTGGCCATATTAGAACATCCAAATGAATATAAATATAATTTCAATATCATCGGCATATATGTGAATCACCACAATCATCAATACAATCAGGTGGTATCACTGAATTTCATCCACAACTGTCTCATCATCAATTTTAAATCAATTCTCATTTTCTAGGTCTACTCGAATATCCAAATATCACAAGTCCGGTCAACATCTATAATATAACCATGTCAAACAATATATCCACATCAATATCTAAAATGTCTCTAATAGTCATCATGCACCATATTTGAATCAAAGTCCACAATAAACCATGATCTAACATCTAACATCTTACTAAATTAACTATAACAATGTCCTTAATATAGTTAGCAATATCAGGATCAATATCACAAGGTGTCAAAGGGAAGGGGGAACTACATCCCCCTCCCCTTAGACTTGACTTCCTCCTGGAAGTCACTGGAATAGATGTGGGAACTAAACTCGTAACAAAGTAGCATCCTCCCATATAGCTACAATCTCATCATATCTATCCCACTTCACCTGGACCTGATCAATATCTCTGCATCGAAGGCCCAGTGTCATGTGATCTATAATGCGAACGGGCTCCACCATCATCTCGCTTTGATCCTACATCTGCAATGGTGTCCAATCTCGCACATGAGAAGGATCTATAACATATCTCCTAAGAACTGAAATAGGAAACACATCATGTACGCGAGACAAGCTATGTGGCAACGCTAGATGGTAGGCCAAAGGGCCGATATGCTCCAAGATCTCAAAAGGACCAACGAATCTAGGAGTTAACTTAGGATCTTTTCCATAATGGTTAGGGCTCTTGTGTGGCACGACATGAAGGAAAACCTTCATGCCCACATTAAAACTATGGTCATTCCTATGTTGATCCATGTACTTCTTCTACCTGTCATGTGCCTCCTACAGACCTCTGTCTGATCATAACCACCTACCGTTGCATGTCCTCAATAAAGTTGGTCCTAGAAAAACCACGTCCTCTAACCGTCCCAACTAATGTGTTTCTTTGCACTCTCTACCATAAAAATCTGAAAAGGAGCCATGCCAGTAGAACTCAAAACTATTATTATAGGAAAACTCCACTAAGTACAGGTACTCCTCCCATTTAGACTGCCGGTCCATAACGTGCATCTTAAGCATGTCCTTCAAGATCTAATTGACCCACTTAGTTTGTCCATCTATCTTAGGGTGATATGTTTTCTTGACGTTGATCCTCGTCCCAAGGGCATACTTGCATGGTGGTCCAAAAATGGGAAGTATACAATGGATTACGGTCACAAATTATCTTCCGCGGAATCTGTCAACTTTAACCGACTATCTCATCAAGATATAACCGTGCCACTTGCACTAGGCCGTATAAGTGGTCTTTATCGGAGAAAAATGAGCCACTTTTGTCAATTTATCCACCGTGACCATGATGGAATTATGGTGGTATCTCGACATCGGTAGCCCAAAAATGAATTCCATGGAAATGGTGTCCCACTTCCATTCCGGTATAGCATGAGGATAGAGAATGCCAGCCAGATGTTGATGCTTGGCCTTCACTTTCTGGCACTCTAAACAGCCTAACATAAACTGAGCCACATCTCTATGAAGTCCCCTCTAGATAGATAGTTGTTTCAAGGTGGTGTGCATCTTCTTCACCCCGGGATGGGCTGGATAGGGTGCATGATGTGCCTCTATCAGAATATCCTTCCTCAAAGCTCCATCTATGGGAACATAAATCTAACCTCTGTGCTTGAGAAGGTCATCTTCCTCTAATGAAAAACCATCAAACTTCCCCTCAAGGGGTCTCTGAGACTCGATCTCTTCTCTGGCTATAATTCAGAAGTTGTCGTGAAGAAGCTCCTGTAGAATCATACTCTGCAAATCTATGCTCGCTGAGATGTCCATAGCCACATGCCTCTATCTGCTAAGATCATCTACAACCACATTCTCCTTCCCTTTCACATGCTCTATCTCCATATCATACTCACAAAGCAACTCCATCCAATGCCACTTTGACGAGCATTGAGATTGGGTTGCATGAAGAGGTGGTGAAGACTCAAGATGATCAATCCTGAGTGTGAATCTCTTGCCAAGAAGAAAGTGTCTCCATCAAACCAAGGCATGCACAACTACCGTAAGCTCAAGATCATGATTCAAATAATTAATCTCATAATCTTTGAGTTTGCGAGACTCAAAAGCCACCACTGCCCTCCTGCATCAATACACCTCCAAGCCCTACCAAAGAAGCATCCGTGCATACGAAAAACTCACCTTGTGGATCTAGCACTGCAAGAATAGGTGTTGTAGTGAGACATTCCTTCATTGTCCTAAAGGTCTACTCACACTGTCTAACCAAACAAACTTCTTCCCTTTCCGTTAAAGGGAAGTGATGTGGTGTGCAATTCGAGAGAAGTCGTGAACAAATCTCCTATAGTAACCTACTAATCCCATGAAGTCATGTGCACCTCGATCACGGTAGTGGGTCTTTGGACAATCCATAATAGTTATAATCTTAGAAGGATTGATGGTGATACCTTCCCCAAAAATCATATGACCCAAATATTACACATTAAATGCGAAAGAATGCACACTTATACAAGTTCATAAAGTGATGCTCCCAAAGACACAAGAACCTAGCGAAGGTGCCCCTCATGCTCCTCACGTGTATGTGAGTAAATCAAAATGTCATCAAGAAAGATGAGCACAAAGTAATCTAAGAAGGTCCTAGATACCCCATTCATCAAACTCATAAGCATTGGGGGCTTTGGTCAAGCCAAAAGGTACCACTGTGAACTCATAGTGGCCATATCTCATACAGAAGGTAGTCTTATGAATATCCACCTTCAAAATCCTTAGCTGATGGTAGCCTGACTTAAGGTTTATCTTAGAGAAAACTATGGCTCCCTTGATATGATCAAACAAATTTCATCAATGCGCGGAAGTGGATAATGATTCTTGATTGTTAATTTGTTCAGTTGGTGGTAATCAATACACAACCGCAAGGATCTATCCTTATTCTTTACAAAGATCACCAGTGCACCCCAAGGGGATACACTAGGATGAATTATGCCTTTCTCCAGAAGGCCCTTAAGCTGAAACTTGAGTTCGTAAAGCTCAGGGGTAGTCATCCAATAAGGTGCTCATGAGATAAGATCTACTCCCAGAACCAGATCTATATGAAAATATATCTCACGTGGGGGTGGTAACCCCGGTAGCTCCCCTAGAAAGACATCAAAAAACTCTCTCAAAATGGGATGCTCATCTATCTATGGTCCACTAGACCCATCCTATAATTAGTCACTAACTGTAATAGTAAACATCTGACAACCCCGTCACACACACCGCTTAAGCTGCAAAGCAAAGATGGTGTGAGTAGAAACGGGTCTCCTAACCCCCGCTATCACTACCTCAACTCCTAGATCATCTGTATTAGATATGATCTTGTGGTAACAATCCACTCTGACTCTATGTGTAGATAACCATTCCATGCCCAAGATGACTCCATAAGAGCCCAACGGAAGGATACGAAGATCTGAGGTAGTGGTAAAAGGTCCCAAATCCACTACACACTCCTTAACTAAGGAGTTTACAGAGATCTTGGCTCCAGAAGCCATCTCAACATCCTAACTATGACCCTTCCTTGTTGCCACCACCTACATCACTCTACTAAGGATGGTACAATAAAGGAGTTAGAAGAACCAGAATCTAACAAAATGGAGTAGGAATACCACCATGTTACTGTAGTCTCAATAACTATACTCGATTCTCTGCGCTTTAGCAGATTCTTGATTACTACACATCCTATGTATGCGCCCCATGCCACCAACAAAGGTAGGCTCGAGATCTGTGTCTTACCCTTGTTATTAGGGTTTTACTGGCGATCTCTCCAAAATCTGTCGGTAATACCACATCCAAAACAACCACCCGATCCTCTTCCATGAATAGTAGCTTTAGTCGGTGCCCTAGAGGGGTGTACTATGGATCCGGATGACCCAGTTATGGACTGTTGAGGTCTTTGTTGGTGAGCTCTGCTAAATGAGCTCTAGGTGCTCCTTGTGTCCTAATGGGACCCTTAGGAAGAGGCCCCATACTCGACCCTCGTGCATCAAATCTCTGTGAGGTCTATATGGTGGGCGAGACTACGATGTTGTTGTTGTGGTCTCGAAGATTACTATGATGAACCCTGTCCACCAAAAGGGGGAGGTACTTACCCCCTTGATCTGTCATCTTACATCTGTTGTATACGGCTTCGAACTCAGTCACTAGCCTACTGGGTCTTTCCCCGAATCTTCTTTGCTATATAGGCCTTCTCAATGGCTTCAACCAATGTCTATGGACAATGGATCCGCACTTTACACCTCTAATATCTAGATTGAAGCCCCGATGAACTCGGATCCATACCCACTCATCCTTCATGTAATCAATATCTTTGGAGTAGATCCAAAAATCTACTCTCATACTCAGCCACTGTAAGAGATGTTTGTCAAAGGTCATGAAACTCATCAATCCTCTGCAGTATGAACCTCCGAGATAAATATCTACTCCTGAACCACTCCTCAAAGAGCTCCCAGGTAACTATCTTAGAATCAACATGGAGCTTCTACTCCTCTATCCTCCACCGGGCCTTTGCTCCATCCCTCGGCGGATGGATCGCAAAATGAGCTTTCGTGTTCTTTGAACAATGGCAGAGCTTGAAGCATCCGCTCAAGCTCATTAACTAGGCCTATGCCTAAAATCCACCTATGTCACCGAGAATAATGAGCTGGTCATATCTTCGGATCTCCTTGATGTGATCTACTACTATATTCGAGACACCACAGAGACCTTCACCCTATCATGTCTGTCTGAATGTGCTCCTATGGTCCCTCAACGTAGAGCAACATTAACATCCTAAAGTGTCCGTAAAATCTATGGTAGGATAGCATGCTCACAGGATGATCTAGGGGTAGTAAGCCTAGGTCTATGTAAAAATACCCCTCAACTTGTATTTTCCTCCTACACGACCAAGGCGAGAGTTAGTTCATCTTTCTAAGTTTTATTCAGTCTTCATATTTACTAAAATATGTAATTTTTCAAACAGGGTTGTTTTCTAATTTTAAAAGTGTGTTAGGTTTACAGTTCATGTCTCAAGTTTTCTAGTGTGCCCAAGGGTCCAAGCTTTTGAACCCATGCTCTGATACCAAGTGTAATTCCCGCTAAAACAACCCACTTGAGACCCAAGAACATCCTAGGATTAGTCAAAAAAATTATGGGATAATTTTTTTGTTTAAAAGTGTCTACTACTAGGTTACAAAACAACAGTTGCCACAAGCAAGGTTTAGAGGCCAAATAAAAATCTTAGCTCATAGTTTTCCCATTACAACAATTATTAAATTTACAGGGTCAAAACTTAGGGTTAGAATAATCATTAATATTAAGATGGAAATTTACACTCTCCCACCCCGATGGCTTAATATATTCAACCTAGTTTTTCTCAAAATTAATGCACTTGAAACCTTCTGAAAACATTCCCATTAGATAGGAAATTTTCTCACATTTCCAGTGATATAAAGAAGTCCTCCTAACTCCTTGTATTTCAAAAGTTATGGGTCGGCGGACCTTGTGAGGAAAATTTCCCAAGGCGGGCTGGCGGGCCTAGGGGAGAAAATTTTCCCCAGGGGTGGGTCTACAGCCTCGGGAGAAATTTTTCCCGGAGGAGGAGGAGTCGGGTCGGCGGGGCTAGGGAGGAAATCTCTCCCCAGATGTGGGCCGGCGGAGTGGGGGAGAATTTTTGGAAATTTTCCCGCATGGGTCAAAATCCACCTTTGCACCCACACGCCCGCAAGTCCGCAAGACCACAAGGGACACATGGTGCCTCCTAAGCTAATGCAGAGAAAGTGGGTGGTGGGGATAAAATAAATTTATCACGCCGAAGGGTAAAAAGGGTAAAATTCACCCACGCCTCTGCCAACGTGAGAAGATTCCACGTGTTAACCAACCATTAGTTGCAGATTAGCGAGCCGTGGGGTTATTTTGGAAAAATTTCCCAAAAGTTTTCCGAAGTGTTAAGGCTTAAAAATATCTGCTCCTCCGTTGAGGCGTCATGAAGCCATGTGGCAACACTTGATTGGCTGCAGGGCGGAGGAAAAATTACTGAATAACTTTTTTGGACTTAGATTATTTTTGGACAAAATGAAGGCTTGCGTCGGTGGAGGAGGCGGGAAACTTCATGAATTTGAATTTTTTTGCAAGCAAGCAAAAAAAAGAAATATTTAGCCCACGGGTCCGCCCCAAGAATATTTTTTTCATTTAAATTTGACAATTAGATTATTTTTGAAGCCGAATGAAGTAAGAACTTGAGAAGGCCATAACTTTTGATAGGGAACTCCGTTTTGCTTTGAACAAGGACTTTTTGGAAAGCTATTAAAGTCGTCTTTGCACGAAAAGATCAAGATTTAAATTTTGAAGAAGTTGGAGGGTAAAATTTAAGAATACGTCTTTCTATCACCTAAAACGTGAACTGGGTTTGCTCAACTTATAATATTTGTTCGAATTTTCCATCATTCCTTATCAACAAGCAAAACATGCATGGAGGATTTTTCTTGGAATATTATAGGGTAGATTACAAGGGTTAAGTTTTTTGACTGATTTACATTTTGAAAATCTCCCAATTTTACAACAACGACTGTGAAACTGTTTGAGCCCAAATTCAAAGGTTCTATGGAAATTCCTTAAGTCTTTTTGTTTGCTTGGGATCATTTGATCCCACAAGTTCAATTGGTATTTCAATTTATCTTTTCAATGTTACAGGGTCGCTCTATACTTTTTGATAAAAAAATTCAAGTATACAAAGAAATAAGGGATGGAGTTTATACTTGATCTTAAATAGATCTAGGTTTCCTTTACCAACTTGATATAAGAAATTCATTCCCAATCCAATCTAACATATGAAGTTGGTTTTCAATTCAAGTATTCAAAATCCAATGTATAGTTCTGATTTCTAAATCATGCATTTCAAAAGAACATAGCAGTATAACATTTCTTCATGTGTATTTACTTTTCAATTTTCCAACCAGAGCTTTTATACTATATTTCAAACGCATATTTCCAATGAAAACAAAATCATTTGAACAAGGTACACAACTTCCCTTATTTAAATGAATCTTTTACAACTTCTTTCCCATTTATTTTCAGAATATAACGTACAAAATGCATATCTTTCTTTCTTGTTCACAAGGCCAATACAAGATATATTCTTCCATAATCACAACAACTTTCATGACTAAAAAAGAGTAGCCTTTCCAACACATTAATATACAAGATCATCCACTTCAAGTGGAAGAGGTTACAAAAGAAGTTTCACAAGGGACTGTCAGAACTCTGTCTTCCTCCTCAATTACAATGTACAGAATACAATTTCTTCCACATTTATTCAAAACCAGAAACCAGAGTATATCTCCTTCACATTTCGAATTGCAAATTTTATAGCCAATAAAAAACATATTTCCATCACCAATAATGTACAATGTCATCCACTTCAAGTGGAAAAGGTGGTTACAATAAGAATAATCTCAAAAAGGACTGTCAAACTTGTCTTTTTCCCCTGCTCCAGAACAGTAGCATGAATATCCTCCATTTTCTTTGTTTTAATTTGATCACAACCAAAATAGGGGGAAAGGAAACTCTATCCACCCAACCAAGACATCCAATGACAAGGGAAGCCGCCCTCTTCATTGGCCCCGAGTCCTTATTGGTGTGTGTATTTTCCACATCATTAGGTAAGTCATCTCACTTAGGTGAGATCGTAGGTCCATGTGTCATTTAGGGGTCATTATGAGATTCCCTTACGCGCGTCGGTCCAACATTTGAAAGGCATCATATGCGTCATTGGGAGTTACACTTCTATTCAGGGAATGTAACTCCCCTCTCTACTCAAGTTGTCATGATTACAAAGACTAGGGTTACTCAAGCACCTCCTATATGTACATGTCTTTTGATCTATGAGATAGAGGAGAGTTTTATGGCTTAACCAGGTTCTGCCTGTTTGTCGAATCTTTTCATGCACATTCGGTTGATGTTCGCTCCTCCCGAGATCTCTTCATCTTTGTTGTTCGCACGTCTATTTGTGCAAATTGACCCTCGTGATCCTCGCTTTCAGGTTTTCAAACCATCTTTCATGGTATCAAAGTGGATCTTGTGGATCTGTGCACTCCTCGGTGTTGCTCGTGTGTTTTCTAGCTTCCAGTGTGATCTTCAAATCTCATTATGTGTGTCGTAATGGATATTCCATTCGTGTGTTTATTGCAATGATTTTGGGCTTCATACCTCCGTCTACCTGTTCGTGGGTTCCAGTTTCTTGTTCGAGTGTTTGAGGTTATTCTTTAAGTTTCTGGTATTTTTCAGGCTTAGTTTCCTTGACCGCTCGATTCTCCAGGGTTGGACACGTGTTTCACGGTGTTTTCCTGAGAGCTATTCCTCACCTTGGTCTTGGCGTCACATGTTTGGTTTTCGGAGGGACTTGCTTGTTCATGGCTTCGTTTTGGGGTTTAATGGTTTGCATCTTTGCATAAATTTTTAGAGGTGTAATCGATTGGCTCATGCATAGGCCTACACTACATTACATCCTGGTTCCCGCACGGGTTTCACTACTAATGTTTTGGTCTATCCACTCATTGGATTACATAGCTTCTGCATAGTCGACGACTCGGTGTTTACCTCTGCATGGTCCATTTTGCATCAATCTAATGTGGGCTCGTGCTCCTTCTTGTTGTTGCATTGTTTGGACTGCACGTGTTTTTTGGCTCGGTTCCCTGCATTACTCTCAGCTTTCAAGAACAGACTGTGTTCGTGTGGAGATTTTTAGTAACTCTTGGCTTGTGAAGTAAATCAAGGGAGGTCTACAGTCTTTGATTTGTTGTAGCTTCCCACTAAACTGCACAGTACACACCCAACCTGGTCTCCAATCTTGCTCGAGACATTCTCCTTACCATGTGGAGCTTCCACAGACCCTCAACGCTCCTGCACATGGCATTTCACACTCCCACAGCCATTCAACACTCCTACACATGGCATTTCACTTATACTCAAACCGTTACTCCTCTGCAAAATGTTTTCTTCTCCAAAACATGTTCTGCTCAGATGGTTACAGAATCTTGTGCTTACCTAGAGTTTCGAGGCACCTTGGTCTTCGAGCTCGTGTTGTGTGTTCAACCACGGATCCCTTGGTGTGTGTTGTTGGACTAATTCAGACCACTATGTTTAAACGTTTGTGACCCTGCAACCTTCACTTGCTCACTTCCACCGAATCAGGCGCTCTCTAGTCCACCAGCCGCTTCCACCTCTACACGTGGCTTTGACTGGCTTGGCATCTCTAGGCTTGCTTTGCACAGTGGCCGTTTCAAGACCTCTGACACCTCTTCCCCGACACATAAACCACCTGTTCAACACGGCACATTCGGCCATTGCTCGAGATCTCTCAAACCTGCATTGGCATCATACCTTAAACCGCTTCACTCTACATGTGGAACGTGGCACGTGGTCCTTGACAGCAGCTTGGTCATAGCACCTCAACATGGGCCCCCTCCTTTCCTCTTTTTAATGTTTTGAGGTCAAAATAAAAAACATTCATTTCATTCATGGCATGTAATTAATTATTTTGGGTTGTATTGGCTTGTTTTAATATCCCCTCCTACGAGCGTCGAAGAGGGAGGGGGTGAGGTCTGGGTTGGCAGGAGGCTAATCCCCCCTCGCAGTCAAAACAAAATCTACCTAAAATTTTGTGCCATTTCCAACGAGTACCCACACGATACCCTTTGCACCCATTTTGTGCACTTTTTTAATGTGTTTGCAGTGTCTAGTGCATTTTTCCATCAGTTGCGGGAATCGTTTTAATGCTATAACTTTTTACTCACTTGCCCATTTTTAGCATTTCTTTAGTCAAAGTTACATGATTTTCTGCACTTTACATGATGTCATTGACAATTTTGTAAATGCACTACTTTTATAAAGTGCCGCATTCAGGGGTTTGCTTGTACTCTTGGGTTTTTGCACGCAGATGCATTATCGATCGATTCTGACGTCTTGCTTTCGTGCACCTTGCATCTTGCATTTTTTTGCATCATGGAGAATTCTCTTTCTAGACTTGAGCATCGTAGGATTTCCTTCATGACCTCCGCCACTTCTCACCGGGAGAGGAACTATTCGGTTTGGCATGCTTCCATGGAACGTTACTTTGCCCATGAGGTTCTTTTACCCTTCTTGCTTGGGCAGTTCTGCACCCGCCGATCATCGTCATATAGAGGACTTCCTTGACACTTGTGATCATGTCTTTTGTCACATTATAATGCATGTCTCTCGTTCTCTTTGGTTTCATGTGGACTCAAATCCACCTCACCGTGTCTGGAGCATTCTTCAATCCTTCTATAGAGACCCTTCACATATTTCCACCATTGTTGTTGTTGTTGATTCATTGTCTCCTCCATTTCTTCATGTGATGAGCAGTTCCAGCGACATAGACTCGCTTAGTTCTACTTCGATGATGAGGATTGTGCACCCACCAGCTATGATGTCGAGAGCATTACAGAGGACTCTTCTCCTCTTTCTCTCACTATTCCAAACATTGTTGTCACCCCCACATCTCATTAGATATCAAGCAGTCTCCTACTCAGCTTCATACCATCATTACACTAGCCTCCTTTCCACTTCTAGTGTGCGAGGCCCCTTCCACTCCTCTTCCTTCATTGGATGACTCATACCTATCTGACATCGCTCTTCTGTTTGTTGAGCCCCCTCATTGGGACGAGTATCTGCCTAACCTTATTCGTCTTTTTGCAGAGTCTACTTATGATGCACTACAGGTCCCTCATCCATCTACAGGTGATTTAGAGGAGTTCATCATCTCCATTGTTGGGAGTTCCCCTTCTAGGACTCTTACCACTTCCACTTTTCTAGAGACCTTCATTGATCCACCCTCACCGTGGATCCCTTTTACGTTGTGGAGGATGTTTTGTTCCCGTCACATCACTTGGAAATCCTTTCCACATGTGTTCCTCTTTTATACTCGACAGTTCTACACTCGTGGCATTACCTTCGATTCCTTGGCACTCACTCGCTAGACCTATGTCACACTTTTTGTGCACTAGACTCAGATTTCTTCGTGTTACTGCCTTTAGTTTCCTTTGTGGAGTGGGTGGACTTCTAGCATGTCATTTATGTCCTTCCTAAGGGCAGTCACATAGTTTGTTGTGAGTTTCTCTTCTTCGATCTAGAGGTAGAGGATCTCGTGATCGACATTCTTCTGGGAGACTTCTTAGAGCTGCAGAGTTCAAATCCATCCATGGCATCTTCTGCATTTCTCTCGTCTCCCTCTTCTTCTCTCTTCTTCTTCTTTCCGAGATATTTCCTCTTTGTACATGGGTACCTTTTCAGGCTCATCTATGGCTAGGACCCATTTTTGGCATCTTTCTTAGATTAGAAAGTGTTTTGTTCTCTTGTGGTGGATGTTTTTCCCATTGGGTTTTCCTTCACTGCTTGGGATATTTTTCTTGTACGTGGGTACCTCATCAGGCTTTGTGTCGGGACCCATTTCTCGTTTCTAACTTGCCACCTCATCCTAAGTTACGATGAAGGGGGGGTGTTGGTGTGTGTATTTTCCACATCATTAGGTGAGTCATCTCACTTAGATGAGATCATAGGTTTATGTATCATTTAGGGGTCATTATGAGATTCTCTTATGCATCGGTGCGCGTCATCATGTCGGTCGTCAATGCGTCGAGTGCATCATATGCGTCATTGGGAGTTACACTTCTATTCTGAGAATGTAACTCCCCCTCTCCACTCGAGTTGTCATGATTGCAGCACTGGGGGTTACTCAACACCTCCTATATGTACACGTCTTTTGATCTATGAGATAGAGGATAGTTTTATGGCTTAACCAGTTATGCCCGTTTATCGAATCTTGTTAATGCTCGCTCCTCTCGAGATCTCTTCACGCTTTATCATTTGCACATCCGTTGATGTGCACATCATCCTCGTGATCCTCGCTTTTGGGTTTTCAAACCCTCTTTCAATCCCAACCACAATGCAATAAGATTTATGTTACAACTCATGACAACAATAGGATTCCACAACACACATGCAATTTCACATTTAAAACATGGTCCAAAACAAAACTACAACAACCACGTATAAAAGACAACAACAGCACTCAAGCTTCCTCATGTAAGCCAAAGGAGCAAGAAACTATGGGGGATGCTTCTTATACCTCCCAAGGGAAAATGGGTATCACCACCTGAGAACAACCACCAAATATATATATATATATCATTTCAAATCCCTAACATGCCCTTATGCCTCCCCCAAGTACCCCTTATTCCTCACATTTACTTATGCCTCCCCAACCTCTTATGGCACCCCATAATGAGTAAATAAATGCAAGCTATTTCTTTGTAAGGTGGAACCCAAATCCCAACTCCCTCCACACTTATACCTCCCCAAAACACTTATGCCTCCCACAAAAATAGCTAATAGTCTTCTCCTACACCATCCCTAGGCCATCTACCCAAACAGCCCACACACATGCCAAAACATTCACAACAATAACATTTACAAAAATAAAATAAGAGAATTTCAGGAGCCAAGCTCTTACCTCTCCATAATGGATTTTGTTCCAAGTTCCAAAAAGCAAGCTTCCCAATGCAAAACAGCCCAAGATCAACGAAACACAGCTGTAAAAGTCTGCAAACATTGTCTAAAAGCAAGAGCTCAAAACAACAAAATAATTTGCCCCAAATGAAGTATGTAAAAGTGAAGAAACCCCAAAAACAAGCTAAGGTATTCGAATATATAGAGAGGGAAGAGAAGAGAATGAGGGGATCCAAGTGGGATGCCACGTCACACATCCTCAACTCTAACTCAAAAGTCAACTTCATTCTCCAAGGAACAATAAATAGGTGGGTGAATAATATGACAACTTACTTACACACTTCAAGATAAGCCCACACACCATAAGGACTGAAATTAAAAATATGTAAGAAAGTGCAATTAAAACATTCAACTTGAATTACAAAAATGCATAAAGAAGGTCTAAATTTAACCCTCCAACCATAAACAAGGTTGGTAAATAAATTTAAGAGGTATGGGACAAGTTTAACTTGTCTCACAAGCCTCTAGAATCAGCCTCTAAGGAAAAATTTGAATTTCCAAGAAGTTGGAGTGTTTCATACTCTAAAATCAACTTACATATCCCTTACACATTTCTTACAACACTTTAATTCAATGCCAACAGACTCTATTAATTACTTTCTTATGACATATTTTAATTAATTAACTTAACAACAAGATTACTCACAATATTACACACCATTGAATAAATAATGAAAGGGGTCAAAGCACCAAAAATAAACACATGAAAACACTAGCAATGGGACCAAATAAAAGAAAATACATAAAACCATTGGTCCCATTTAAAGGTGATCCCCCATGGGAATCCTAACACACACAAACAATACAGTTTCCATGGTGACCTTGTTGAATTCATCTAGAATTCCAAAGTGGTTGTCTCCATTCCCCAGATATTTTGTGTGATATTTTAAACTTTGTAAAATGTAAATACCTTCTTCACCTCATGGCCATATTAAAGCATCTGAATGAATATAAATATAATTTCAAGATCATCGACATATTTGTGAATCACCACAATCATCAAGATAATAGGCAATATCACTTACAATTTCATCCACAACTATCTCATCGTCAATTTTAATTAAATTCTCATTTTTTAGGTCTACTCAAAATATCCAAATATCACAAGTCCAAATCAACATCGTAATATAACCATGTCAAACAATATATCCACATCAATATATAAAACGTCTCTAATAGTAATTATGCACCATATTTGAATCAATGTCTACACTAAACCATGATTTAACATCTAACATAATATTAAATTATCTATAACAATGTCCATAATATATTTAGTAGTATCAGGATCAATATCACAAGGTGTCGAAGGGAAGCGGGAACTACGGGATGGAGACGAAATGATGTGGCATCCTAAATGGAGCCACATCATCTCCCTCTACCTATTTTGTATTTATTAGAAATTTTGTTAAGTTTTGGGGGTTACTTGCTTTGTTTTGGCTCTCTCATTTTGGGGATGCTTGCTTTTGGAGTGCTTGTTAGAGTTAAAGATTGCTTAGAATTGCTTGAGCTTGGAGGATTTTGGGACTTGCTTGTGGAGTGAATTCTTGCTATGGCAAGGTAGGGTCTTCACCCTTTTGTTTTCTTCTCTTTCTTATGTGTTTATGTGTTGAATGAATGTTGTATTGCATGATGTGTTGGGTAGTGAAATACCCTTAGGATGTGTATGAGAAAGTGAAATGGGGATGAAATTTGTTGGGAGGCATAATAGTTTCTCTTGGGTATTTAGGAGGGAGTGGGTTGGGTGCCCCACCTTGTTCTCATCTTGTTATTTTGTTCATTGTGGGAGACATAAGAGAGAGGAAGGCATAAGAGGTATTTTTACTTGTAGGGAGGCATAAGATATTTTGGGGTTGATTGTGTTTTGGAGGTTTTTTAGGTGGGCATCCAAACCCTTGGGAGGCACAAGGGTATCCCCATATTCCTTTCTCTACTTGGCTTGTTTTAGAGCCAATGTGTTGGGAATTTTATGTGTTGAAAAATGAATGTTTTGTTGTTATTGTTCTTGTGTGAATGTTGTTTGAAAGTAAAAGTGGAAGCCTTGTCTTTGTTTCCATGGTTGTCAAATATTTCATATTGTCTCATTGTTGGGGCTCAGGGGCCAATGAGGAAGTAGGCTTCACTTCCTCATTGGAGTAATGGTTGGGTGGAGAGTGTTTCCTACTCCCCCTTTTTGTGTGTGTATTACCTGGATGAAGATGGTAGAGTTTGAATAAATATTGTTTCATAGTCCCCTTTGAACAGAAAGGATAAAAAGATGTGAAGTGCAACTTGATATATTATGACTCTACAAATTGTAACTTGTACCTATAGTACATTGGATGTAACTTTATATTTTTACTAGATAACTCTTGTAAATGAGTTATTGTGACTTACATTATTCACATTAATTGAGAACTTTGTAATGATCTTGTAATGGAAATTAAGTTCTCTCAAATCTAAATTTGTGTTTAGGAGTTCATTGTTTTATAAACTTGTGCTCTTGGATGGGAAATAAATGTTGATCTCTTGTATTATCGACAACCCTTGTTTATTGAATATTGGAACAAATGTCATTTAAGTGTGGTTCATTTTTCTCTTATCCAACTAAATGTACAAGAAGGAATAGATAGAATAAGTTCTATAGCCTAGTTTATTTTTGTTGCAATAGAAATTTTGTCCCAAGTAGACGAATTAAATCACAACCGGTTTTACCCCTATTTAGTTATATGAGTGAATTTGAAAGTGATGTGTGTGTGTGTGTGTGTGTGTGTGTGTGTGTACATATACATATACATACATACATATATATATATATATATATATATATATATATATATATATATATATATATATATATATATGTATGTATATACATATATACATATACATATACATATATGTGTGTGTGTGTGTGTGTGTGTCTATATATATGTATGTATGTATGTACGTATGTATGTAGATATATATATATATATATATATATATATATATATATATATATATATATATATATATATATATATATATCACACACACACATATCTCGTGTGTGTGTGTGTGTGTGTGTGTCTATAATACAATATAGAGAGCAAAACATGTATTATCTATATGTATATAATATGTGTGTGTGTGTGTGTGTGTGTGTGTGTGTGTACATATATATACATATACATATACATACATACATATATATATATATATATATATATATATATATATATATATATATATGTATGTATGTATGTATGTATGTATGTATATGTATATGTATATGTATGTATATGTATATGTATTGATCAAAGCATTGAAAATATGAAAATTCCTAGTCTTTTAAATCTAAAGGTTCCAATTGATTTTATTACACTAATCTACAACTTCCTACTTTAAATGGAAATTTAAATCAATTCATATTCCTTATAATGTTAATATACCATAAATATATTGTTAGTATATATTAGATGTATATGTTAATAATATATAATATATATTATTATATTTAAAGTTATAGTAAATGATAAATGTGTCATTATTATATTTTTTTATTATGGGTAAATAGTTTTGAAGGGACTATACCCTGAGTACAAAAAGGCTCAAAAGCTAGATATCAAAAGAAGAGAAACCAAACCTAGATAGGCTAAACACCATAAACTAGGAGGCTCAACAGCCAGATAATACAATATAGAGAGCAAAACAAGATCAAGACAGACAGTGATCCGATTAAGAGCAAAAGAGACAAAAAAAGCGAACAAGAGGGATCCACCACTGGTCATCCCAGCCAAAAATAACATCAAAATCACCAAACAACAACAACTTCACCATCAATAAAACAACAACAGGGCACCGCATCACTTGACAGCTCGGTCAATCTTGGCCTTAATCATTTGGAGCGAGACAAAGAACGCAATGGCCATGGCCTGGGATGGATCTTTCATATCTGCCTGGGCAATTGCAAGATCTCGGTTCTCCTTTGATCCCCATATATCATCGGTAATGTCGCTAAGACTGCACATACTTCACACATGTTGCTCTATAAAATTATAGATACTTTTAAGAGCTGAGAGGATATAGTCATTACGCCCTTTTGCATTGCCAAGCCTAGCATCCTAGAGAAAGAAGCTTCTTGAATATTTCAGTAGTGGTATCATCTTCTTTAGAGTTTTGTAGCTTCCTCTTGCCCTTTGTTTTATCCATATCCCTCATAGCACTCTTGAGGTCATGAATCTCCTTTTCCATCTTTTCAACCCTGACCAACAGGTCCACTTCCTTGGAATCCTTCACCGGTTTACTTATGTGTAATAAATTCTCTACAAGTTCCAGATCTCTATGGCTTCTTAAAACCCTCTGTGAAGATGGCAGAGGGACCTTAGCTTTCTTATCTTTCCTCTTCCTATTGGGGGTAGCAATGTCAAGTTTTCTATCGAAAGGGGAGGAATGAAGGTAGGGGGGAGTAGGTTAGGGCGGGAGTAGGCTAAGCAATGGTGGTGGATGAGTAGGATCAACCCTTGGTGAAGGGGAACAACCCTTGTATGATTTTGCACCTCAAGAACAGATTTCTCCAAGGAATTCAGCAAATAATGAGGAAAATTTATGGTAAGGTTCCTGCGAAAGTGATTAAGGAAAATTAAGTGCTTTGGGGGATGGTGACAAATCTCCCCTCCAGAGTAACGTACCTTACCACCATCCTTGCAATCTCAGTGAAGGGCTCAAGAATAGATGCTATTTTGATGCTAGCCACCACAAACTCTAGATTCTCCCCCTCATCGAGAAACTTTTTAGCCTCCACCTCTCTGTCCACGCGTTTGTTGAAGAATTTGGTTCCATCCAGATTAAGCCCAGTGACCTGGGAAATTAGCTCCTCGAAATCTCGACCTTGATATTACTATACTCAATAGCATGATTCCTCCAACCATTCATGAATTTTATTGAAATATCCTGATCGAAACCCTGAATCTTTTCAATAAAATTTGTAAGACCCCTTTTTGCAAATAGTTCCGAGTATTGCATCATTTTTCCATGTTGGATTATGGGTGGGCTCAGTCTTGCAAGGCGGTCCCCCATTTTGCATGTGATGCTTCTTCTTCTTACAACGGTAAAAATTTTAAATCTATACGATTCATCCCCTACTATGCTTTTGAAGACCTCCAATACGTGCGGAAAATTGTAATCATTAATCCTCACTTTGACAATTAATAAACCACTCCTTAGCATCTTCCCTACATCTATTAATGATTATGCTCCAAGTCATGCATATCTTTGATGATGTCATCATGTACTTTAGTAGGAAGAGTGTCACCCCTTAACCAAGTTTGCAATGTATTGTTTACCCCAATATTTGCCAAACCATCTAGCCACACTATTGCCTTCACGGTAGGTATGGTTGATTTTAAAATTATCAAAACTCTTGCAAATATCAATAGCTTCAGTTATAAAGTCCACTGATTGACCAATATATATATTAATATATAGACTATTCTACATATATCTACATAAACCTATATAGATATAGCTATATATAATAAAGTATTTATTTGTATAAATAAAAGTTTAATAGTGAAAAGTGATTTATTTTCTTATGGCCACATGTATTTATCCTTGTTTGGAAAAACTTAAAAGAATATCCATTAAATAAAAAAAAGAGATGTTCTTTTTGGTTGTTGGCTATGGCCACGACATTAGTTAAGTTTAATTGTAAATAAGGTTGGGGGAGGCGCCAAACCCACATCTAACCCTTATATTATATAAGGGGTGGGGTGGGGTCGGCGCCCCTCCCCATAACATTGTAAACCCCACCAATCAATATTACCTTGGCCCAATGTTTGTCTAAACCACCCTTCTATTTCAAACGTGGCATGCGCATAACTCAAAGCCACGGTTAGGTAAGGTGAAACCACGGTTTGTATAATAAGTTTTATATATATATATATATATATATATATATATATATATATACACACACACACACAGAGACACTAATTTATATATATTGGTTTATTTATGGACAAATACCATTTAAAATGGGTATTAAAAGATAAGCAAATTTATTACACACACACATACGGATATATATATATATATATATATATATATATATATATATATATATATATATATATATATATATATCGTGTGTGTGTGTGTAGATATGTATGTAGATATATATGTATGTATGTATGTATGTATACATATTTTCTAAATTTCATTTTTTAAAATTATTTTCATCTCATTTGCAGGATTACCCAAATTAGGTTGTGGGTAATCTACCCATTTTATTCAAATTTCTACAAGAAATTTATTTACATTTGCCCCAAAAATAATCACTTGTAAGTATACCATTTAAGTGTGTGAATCTAGATGTAAATACATATACATATATGTATGTATGTATGTATGTATACATACATACATGCATACATACATGCATACATACATATATATATATATATATATATATATATATATATATACATACATACATACATACATACATACATACATACATACATACATACATACATACATACATACATATGTATTTACATCTAGACTCACACACTTAAATGGTATACTTACAAGTGATTATTTTGGGGCTGAAACAAAAATAAATTTCTTGTAGAAATTTGAATAAAATGGGTAGATTACCCACAACCTGATTTCGGTAATCCTTTGCAAATGAGATGAAAAATAATTTTTTTTAAATGAAATTTAGAAAATAAGTAAACCCTAGGAGAGGGAATGCTAAAACTAACTCCTCTTGTGAGAAATCACCCAAGAGCTTGAGCTTCCTTCCATGGCTACATCTTCTTGCTTCTTCCTTAACCTACAAATCCAAACAAGAGAAATCAGATATTAGATTTAGAAAATGAATATAAGAGAACCCATAAGGATATCTAGGGTTTCTTTAGTCTAACCTAGATCTAATGGCTTAGATAGATTAGATCCAATGGTGTAGGATGAACCCTACATCACTTAAGTGATGGGGTATTTAGGTGGGAATGAAATAAATAAAAAGATGTGTGTTTAATGTTAAATGGGGGCTAAGGGGTTAGACTAGGTTGTGCACCTTGCCCTTTTGGGATAATGAATTTATTATATTATGCATGTCTTTAACTTATCCTTGTCTAATTTAATTTAAATTTGATTATGGACATTTAAATAACAAATTCAAAGGGGATTAATGGAGTTAAGTAATGAAAAACTAAACGAGGATTATTTAAATAAAATATTGGAGTCTAGTAAGAGAAAGAATTAAATCGTAACATCATTTTGAAATTGGGTCAAAAATATTAGTCATTATTTTATTTTCCAATCTGTCATGTAATTGTTTGAAATTTTATAATCGGGATATAATTAAATATCGGCAAATGCCTTATCAAAAAAAATTATTTCATAATTTTCCTTGTTGCCATCGGGTTCTATCGTGGGATTGAGTGGGAAAAATGTGGGCGTTACATAGGATATAGGATTTGGTTTTGGATGACTTGTTCAGTCACACCCCTTCATAATCACTGACTCTTATTTCAATTTTAAATCATGTTTTCCAGCATTTTATATCCTTAGACTTATCTGAATAGAATATATAATCTATGGAATATTGTATAAATAGGTCATTATCACTTTATAACTCACCCGGCATTCTAGAAAGACACTTTTACAAATATCACTCTAAGAAAACTCAAAGGGTTCCTAAATCTTCCTAAGTACCACCTTCACATCATCTATAACATTCCTGTACTACGAGTCTAAAGCACTCAACTAGGTCAAATATTATAGCTTCATTCATATACATGTATGTACAGATCATAGATTTATGTCTTAGCAAGATCAAAGTAAATCCAAGAATTGCACTGATGATTTCAATTAAAAGGGGTTATTTCACATAGTTGAGAAAAATAGATCTTATTATTACTGCATTGGGTATTTTCTATGCTACAAAGTTAGCCTTCTATCTTGGTGTCAAGAGTCATGAGGGAACTCCTTGGGAATTACTTAGGTAAACACACTTGCAAAAAAACTAGGAGAGTGCCAAGAGACATGATTTCCATTAAGACAATATGTAGTGTGTAGCACTTGGATTGGTTTGGTAGTTGGGAGCATGATCACTAATGGTATTTCAGAATCAAATAAACAAACATCTTTTACCTTTTGGTTTTCCAATGTATTGATGAAGAGTTAGGCGGATACTTAGGGTTTTATTTTATTTCTATGATATCATAGGACATCATAAAGTTGGGTGAGTGAGATTAACATACATCAAAAACTATTGTAAATCCAAACTATAATAGAAACTAAAATTGTAAAGCTCTCAATCTAGACTATATAGTTCCACCTATATTATACAAAATATATACGTTCTCGCACCTACTACATTTCTAATCCTTGAATCACTAATGAAAAATATAAAGCTATGAATCTTCTTATTCCACTTCCCTACACACCTAGATCATTCTTGAATCATCCTAAACAACTAAATTTATCACTCCTCTTTTTTTAGTAATTACTTATTTATCAAGCCTTTGTATTATTTCAAGCTTGAATGCATTAATATAGTCATTTATAATTAACGTAAGATATTTATTAGACTGGAATAGTCTACTTGTTGCAAACCTTTAAATCATTTTCATTGTTAAGTATTTCCATAACATAGACCTTAACTAGAATTTAGACATTTTGTGAACTCAATGCATGAATGAATCTTGTATCTTCCTTCAAACCCTTGTTTCCCTTGAGTTATTATTTTTTTAATTAAGGGTAAAGGTTTATTTTACTAGGGTCCTATCCACAAATACAAATGGCCTGAAATCCTAGATAAAACAATTACAAACCAAAAAGACAAAAAGAAACAGCTTCCCAAAAATGAGAGATTCAACTATGTTGGAGAAACTCCATTCTTGAGAATAAACGGTTTCTTGTTGTGCATCGTTTTCAACCCTTATAAAACCTCCTCAATGGGAAGGATAGACTCAATTGCTTCAATCAACATATATGTGCTATTTTACATAGGAAGAAGAGGAGGGATATTTTCTTTAACCGCTCTACACCTAGTTAAAAAACAATTTAGTTTTCTATTTATACCTTTTTATATTCTCTTTGTTGTTACCAATTGTAATTTCTGCAAGCGGAGTCTTCGATCGAATCGGTTGCGACATATGATTCTACATTAGAATATAAATTTTCCTTACCATCGAACACCAAATGTTTTGGGAGAGAAATTTTCCACTAATTGTTTCTCTCATTTTTACACTTTTCCATCCTAGACTCGATGTGAGTATGACCTAAAGTGAAACACCTTCTACATCTAAAATGTAAACCTTCTTAGTCTAATGGATGAGAACAGGTTTTGTTTTTCACTTTAAGCTCAATGTTTGCATAGAGGTTTTTTGAAGTGTCTGGTTTAACAAGAATCCCGACATATGTTATATGGTTTAAGTCAATGGTTTGGGAGTCAATATGAATAATATTTCCTAAATATTTCCAATGGAGATCAAACAATCATGGATCCAAAATTATACGGAAAATGAAGCCTCCTCATCCAAACAGGTTTGCAAGAGAAGGATTATGTGAGTGGGTTGAAAGAGGGGAACAAGGGTTTTACGAGTAGGTATCGTGATTAACAAACCCAAAGTTTACTCGTTATGGTATCTTTATTAGATATTGAAGAAAAAACACAATAAAAGATACTTTTGTGTAGGGATAAATATTTAACCTTTGAGCAAGGAGCAAGATCCAATATTTGAAGATCCACTCATGTAGGTCTAGTAGACTCATCCATAAACCATTGAATCTACATATCGGTGTGTGTTACTCGTAGTAGAGTTTAGATTCGTTAAATTCATCTCCAAAGGTGATGTAGGGGGTAATGTTAGCAAAGGACATGGTAGACCTCCTTCTATGTAATTCATCTCTAAATCAATAGCCAAATGTCTCACGAACCAATCCATCAATCGAAACCCAATAATGGATCCCAAAAAAGAGGCGTGAGTAGGAGTATCAAATTTAAAATCCCTTCTCATAATAACAAGGATGTTACTGCAACCACCCAATATAAAACTCCTCAAGGGAAATGTCGAATTCAAGGTGATGTGAAGAAGATTTAGCACAAGATAACCATGCCACATTGCCCAAAAATAGAGCCAGATCACGGGGAGGCCAATGTTGTTTCCCGGGAGCGAAAATTTGAATCTGTGTGGAGGAAATAACCCATTACATTTCTCGGGGGATAAACCAAACCCTAATTTATGCCCTAATCCTTTTATGCATGGAAGCAATGGAAAGAGAACAAGGATTACGTGATTCTTGTTCCCTCCTGTGAAAATTTTCCTTCTACTCTCTCTCTAGCGGCGGAAGAGTTTTCCTAGGGTTTTTATTATGAAGTATTCTCAATGCTTGTTATACATCATGATGTTAATTATCATGGAGCGTTATATGTATTTATATATCATGTCCAAATATTCGTCTCTCTCTCTCTCTCTCTCTCTCTCTCTCTCTCTCTCTCTCTCTCTCTCTCTCTCTCTCTCTCTCTCTCTCTCTCTCTCTCTCTCTCTCTCTCTCTCTCTCTCTCTCTCTCTCTCTCTCTCTCTCTCTCTCTCTCTCTCTCTCTCTCTCTCTCTCTCTCTCTCTCTCTCTCTCTCTCTCTCTCTCTCTCTCTCTCTCTCTCTCTCTCTCTCTCTCTCTCTCTCTCTCTCTCTCTCTCTCTCTCTCTCTCTCTCTCTCTCTCTCTCTCTCTCTCTCTCTCTCTCTCTCTCTCTCTCTCTCTCTCTCTCTCTCTCTCTCTCTCTCTCTCTCTCTCTCTCTCTCTCTCTCTCTCTCTCTCTCTCTCTCTCTCTCTCTCTCTCTCTCTCTCTCTCTCTCTCTCTCTCTCTCTCTCTCTCTCTCTCTCTCTCTCTCTCTCTCTCTCTCTCTCTCTCTCTCTCTCTCTCTCTCTCTCTCTCTCTCTCTCTCTCTCTCTCTCTCTCTCTCTCTCTCTCTCTCTCTCTCTCTCTCTCTCTCTCTCTCTCTCTCTCTCTCTCTCTCTCTCTCTCTCTCTCTCTCTCTCTCTCTCTCTCTCTCTCTCTCTCTCTCTCTCTCTCTCTCTCTCTCTCTCTCTCTCTCTCTCTCTCTCTCTCTCTCTCTCTCTCTCTCTCTCTCTCTCTCTCTCTCTCTCTCTCTCTCTCTCTCTCTCTCTCTCTCTCTCTCTCTCTCTCTCTCTCTCTCTCTCTCTCTCTCTCTCTCTCTCTCTCTCTCTCTCTCTCTCTCTCTCTCTCTCTCTCTCTCTCTCTCTCTCTCTCTCTCTCTCTCTCTCTCTCTCTCTCTCTCTCTCTCTCTCTCTCTCTCTCTCTCTCTCTCTCTCTCTCTCTCTCTCTCTCTCTCTCTCTCTCTCTCTCTCTCTCTCTCTCTCTCTCTCTCTCTCTCTCTCTCTCAGTGTCGATAGTCTCGATTGGGCTATTGACAAATATGAAGCGACAGGGAAAATGTTTTACTTTGACCCTGAATATGGACACATGGCCATTATTAAAGTTAAAGTGGGGAGGTGGGTCGCCAGAGGTTTTTGAATATTTTTTCCCTTTTGTGAAAAGGAGCAAAGTATAAAAATGAAGCATGACTCTGCTGGGGCCCACATCAAAAGTTACAAGTGGAAGGCGGGTTGGCGGAGGAAAATTAGAAATTTTGCCTTTTTGTTAAAAAGGGTAAAATTGCATAAATGATCCATGACTCCATGAAAGGCCCATATTAAGCCACATGTCGAGCCTGTATTTCAAAGGTGGAGAGGCGTCGGGAAAAATGTGAAAATTGCGCATTTTCTCCAAAAGTCATAAAATGTAAAAGATGACCCCGTGCCCGCTTCAATCATATTTTTCCACGTGGACGACTCTAAGCTAAAGTTGACAAAGGGCGAATCAATAAGTTGTTGTGCATCGCATCTAATTTTGTAGCCTTTTTTGCTCCAAGACTCGTGGAGATGCCAATACACACTATTTTTCATCGTTTTGATGAAATTCCTTGTCGTTTTTGTCTGCAAAGTGCAATTAAATGGATTTAGAGCTTAATTTGTGAGTCCAAGGAATGTAAAGGTTGATATTTTGAAGTTGGAATTGCTCGGGCACTTGCAAAAATGTGAATTACTAGAGAAGCTGGATGCAAAGCAAAGTTGCAGAGGAAAGAATGAGGAGAAGGAAGCTATAGGTGCAAAGGATGAAAAACGTGTTGCTAGAGGAGATGACTGGATGCCCCAGTTAAAACAATGATGGAAATATTTGAAATGATTCACCTTTTGAACACTGAAACTTTTTGTTGTAAATATGTTAAACATCACTTTCAAATCATGATCAAACATGTAACAAATAAAGGTTCCTCGAATATTCTTTTCTTGGGGGGAAATCTTAGATGTAAATTGAGTGTTATAAAAATCATGCATTAGTCATGTAAAAGGTCGGGGTTAATTTTTGTGAGAAAATATAAGAAATCCCATCTTCCTGAGAGACCATTTAAGAAACCTGTTAATCTCTTATGTTTTATATTTGATCATGTCAAGTTGGTTGCAAGTGTACAACCATTGACAAGCTCTGATATTGTTCAAGAAACTTTCCTTGTTGATGAATCTAATCAAATTCAAATTAATCTGTGTTAATCTTGGGAAAATATGTGTCTGCTTTATTTCAGAATGTCTCAAATAGTATTTCTTGTTCCTATTGCAATCTTATGTTATAATCTCTCTTAATCACACAGGATCTTGTCCTTGTGATAGTTTAGTGGCATTAACAATTTCATTATGAGAAGAGCCTTCATCTTGTAATGAGATAAATAATTTAAAATCACTTTACTGTCATTTTTTTGATAAAGATTGTCTATAAGCCTTTGAGTGTATCTTAGACGTGATGAACCAGAGATTGATAACGTTTAATTGAGCCTTTTAACTCGATCCTTCATGTTAAATTCTTGGAGATTGTGTGAAACCGTGCAAATATGGGCCTCCATTTATGCACACCTTCTAGTTAAAGGAATATTTTAGCTATTCTGAAGCATTCTGTCATTTGGTTTTCCAATTTTTGTTAAGGTTCTAAAAGATTTTGTAAAAATCAAGTTTATCCTGCTTAATCTCCCACCAATAATTATTTAAAAACAATGAATCCTACCTAAACTACCCCTGTTTTCCCTATATGTCCACAAATGAATAAATTCTACTACCAAAATATGTAGAAGCAATTAGGATTCCATAATGTCTTTAGTAACCTTAACCTTGTTTAGAAAATATCACCATTCTTTAGAAGTGATAACTCGTGAGAGTTAAATTGTGGTGCATTGATCATATTTTCTCAAGGTTTCCTTTAAAATTCATGCAAAGAAGGATATCTTCATTCTCCTTCACCAACAGAGGTTACAAAATGGGTTCTCTTACCTTGGTTGAAAGGCACAACCTAAAGTAGTGAGGATAGATCAAATCCTTTTGAAGGTGTTATCCATTTCTCCAACATCTGAGTGATAAAGAGCCAGTTGAATCACCTCCCTAGCTACAAAATGACATACATGATGATTTATCTATCTCTAGGATTCTTGTTAAATTTGTGATGATGCTCAGCTTGTAAAGGAGAATCAATTTGGATACCAACAGGGTGAATCAGTGCTTATTAAAAATTTGAAAACTCTTCACAAACTTAGTAATCTATTCAATATAGATCATCAATAACCATGATAGACTAATGACATTCAAACATGAGCATGAAGTAAGCAAACACATATGAACACCTGATTTAATGTGGAAAATAATTTTAGGGATAAAAATCCATTGAAATCAATGCACTAACTTGAAAAAATTGTCCATTACAGTTACAAAGATTTCAACTATTGAGCATTTACTCAACTTAGAGCATCAACTCCACTATTTTAGTCAAACTGATACTTGAAATTTAGCAAGCTTCTAATTAAATGTAAGATACAACTCCCAATAATCCAATCAAGCTTCTAATTAAACTTCTACAAGATAGAACTTACAAGGAAGCTTCAACTCCCTGATTTTCTAAGCCACCACTTAGTATTCTATAAGATGTTTTGATCACTTTCCTTTAGTTGTCTCACACAACAAATTGTGATCACCTATTCAGCTCATCTATCTTCTCTTTTCACCATTATTTTCACCTTTATGCATCTCATTACTCATATTATTTCTCTACTGGAAACTCTATTGTACAAGGATCTTCTCACACATAAATTGTTGCCATGTTTCTCTCATTGGATAGTATAATCAAACCTCTCTTCTCTCAAGCATACATACTACTACAAAAATTTAGTCATGGAGGCACATGAAAACACCTTAATTTCCTTGGTTTTTCATGTCTTCATACCCCTTGAACAACATAGAATTCTACAACATATTCTCATGTTTTCTCCTTCATACACCTATGCCTAATTACACTAGGATTTATTCATTGTTAGCCCAGCTTTCTTCAATTTCAAATGACATATACAATTAAGTGTTTATTAATTATAGGGAGACATTCTCAAATCACATTTTCACTTGAACTTACATAACATTTCACCTTCATGGATATGAAGCTCATACAAAGAAGCGAGATTCCATCATTTAAAACTTGACACTTTGTAATCATTACATCTGATTTTGATGTTAGTTTCATGTGCAAATATTACAAGGCCCGTCAAGATGCACGATAACTATGATGATTGAAATATAAAGTCTCTATTTTTAATGATGAAATTATTAGTAAGCTCCATTTTCAATCATCTTCCTTATTTTTAAATCTACATAGGGTTTTGTGATGTTTTCATAGTTCAAACAAGATAATTCATCCTTCACGGAGGTCACGAGGCATCGGTTTGATCACGGTAGAAAAGAATGAAATCACATGGCACATAAGGTCAAACCCATGAACATTGTGTAGTATGAAGATATTAAAAAAAAGTCAAATCTCTATCAAAGTTAATGTTACTTTGGTCACTATAACTCATCAATCACGTTTGATCCATCCAAGACTCCCGATGAGTTGGGAGAGAGTTGACCAAAGTGATTTGGGCGCTTTGAAGCGAGCTCGGTGAGCAATTCAAAGTGAGTTGGTTAAAGAAAAGTATTGTGAGAGTCCTTCATTGCAATATTTTTTATTCAAGGGCATCTAGGTATGTCTTCCCCAATGGAAAATATTTCCCATGATGATCAAGATTTGGTTCCAAAAAGTTCTTGAAAGTGCTCTAGTGACTGACATTGTGTCAACTCCTAAAGAGCCATTTCCATGGATCCCACATGCTCAAAAGTGGATCAATGACATATCATGCCTAGTATTAAAGAAATCTCAGAACACTAAAGTCCAAGTGAAGAAAGAAGGCCTAAACAACATCCTTCTTCTTCAATGGCACTTCAGGTAATCAGTATGTTGAAATTTCTAGACCTAAGAATGAAAAACCCACTTTGAGAAAATGAGTCCATCGGATTATGAATTGACCCGCATCTCATTAGGTAAAGCTTCATACAAGGGTGATTCACATCTGCTCAAGGATTCTTCTTCTCGCATCCTTACTTGGAATGATTAATACAAGTAAATAATTATGTAATTAGAGGAACAAATAAAATCTCTCCGTACTTACATTCAACCCTTCTTGGGACACGTCTCATCATCTTCTCTTCTAATAGAATATATTCCTCCGATCAACGGTTTTTATCTTGAGGAAAACAAAAGAAGGCACAATGTTACATAATACATGGGAAGGCTAATGAGAAGTGGATTGAGAAAATCATTGAACAAGGCAATGAATTATTTCCAGATGTCATTTCTCTCATCAAGTATGTTCCGTAATTTTTTCTAAAGTAAAGAAAGCAAAAGAGGATTTTGTAAATGAGGTAATTCATTTAGATGAGGTGTTCCCAATAGTTTCTGATATGTTCCCCTTTAAATCTCACACTCTCATGAGTAAGAATGTGATTGCATCAATCTGTAAAGAACTTGTCTCAAGTATTTATCCATATCATGGATGTGAGATATGGTATACTAAAAATGCAATATTTGAGTTCTAATCTTGTGGAAAACATGTTTTTGAGATCTTGGATGATGTCTATAATTATGCTCAAAAACTTGAGTTCCCCACACTCTCTCGATGATTGATCATCCGAGAAATTTTTGTCTCATTCCAGGAGCTAGTCAAGAAAGAGGCAAGTTACTCTCTTTCCTTCAATGAAGACAATCTAGAATCCCTATCTAACATTAGAAGTTACATTTCTTAAATTGTAAAGGATCATGAAGTATGACTCAATCAGTGCAAGAAGACCAATGAAGTTCATGGATCATGGACCAATTTTTTGGCCTATGTTTGTATTCCAAAAGCATATAAGTTGGTACTTACAGTGAGCTGCCATGAAAAAATCATCCTTCTACTCTCTTTCCCCCTCTTTCTTCTCCCCCTCTTCCAATTCTTCATTATGCATAATAACAATATTTTTTCTCATTTACTAAAGTAACTTTCCTAGGTTTAATTGTAAAATTCACTTTCATTTATACACAAAGAACTTATTTCTCATGTCTAAAGAAAATGTAAAGTCACACGTTGAATGAGACCATAAATATTCATGTGGGGGTAGGTGAAAGGTAAATCTACCATGCTATAAATTGGGATGGATTTTCCATTCCAAAGGATCCTAGATTTTGATATTTTTTATTTTGTAACAACTTGGGATTGTGGTTTTTAGTGTTGATCTTAATATCACCAACACAAGAAATAAAATCTACATTTCTTTGATTTATCTTTTCATGTGTACCTCTATTTTCTCTTTCATGCACTTTGTAAACATGGTGATCAAGAAATAACTTTGTATCTTTGATGAATGAATGTAAGAACTATGTGTCTAGGTTTTTTAGTCTCAATAAATGCTTCATTGTTTCTTTATTCTAATTAAATTGTGAACTACTCCAATTATTTGGTGTGAACTCTGTAATTTACTACTCACAATAATAACCTTGATTTTCCTAATTTCTCTCCTTCATCCCTCACTGCTGCAATTTTCACCATTGTACCCCATACAAGCACTTTTCCACAGGTTTAGTGAAATGTGTCTATGTGATGCCCAACCTACTTGGCCACCTCACCGCATTTAGATAGGATCGATTAGTTTACATTGAATAATTGGAGGATCCCCATATAAAAGGAGGCGTAGTTATGTTAGTGTTATTGAAAATAAACTAACTTTCCATATGAAAAATTATTTCACCAAAACCATCAACAAGAGAAGTCCCAAATAAAGCTCGGTGGTTCACCCAATTCCTCCAATTCTTGTGGTTTTTCTAATTCTGCAATGGTAGGAGGAACCTCTGCATTGTTTACCTTTTTACCCTAGGTGACCTTTTCTTCCTTAAGCCCCAAAT
Source organism: Taxus wallichiana var. yunnanensis (assembly GCA_018340775.1). NCBI lineage: Eukaryota > Viridiplantae > Streptophyta > Pinopsida > Cupressales > Taxaceae > Taxus > Taxus wallichiana. The sequence continues at coordinate 341,712,245 of CM031237.1, forward strand.
ACTCAAATGCCCTCTTCTTATGCTTAGGGATTCTAAGCAATTCAAAAATAGGAACAATAATCTTGATCGACTTAATATTTGGGCTATGTCACAGGGAACATATTCGGGTAAGGTAGTATTGGGAGGAAGGTTTACAAGTTTATTTGATGGCACGGGATTTTTCACGATCTAAGCATGGGGAGGAACACAAGTTTTAAGCGGGTGACAAATCCTTTTCCGGATGTATGTTTATTAGGGGATTCTTTAGGGATATTGCTAAGAACTAGAGTTTTTGGTTTAGCTTTGAGGCCCTTACCCTTTACAACTTTAAATTTGGCATTATACTCTTTTTCATGGCCAACTACTGTGTTCATTAACAACTGTCTATTCTCTTCTGAAGGAATTCCTCCATCATACTTCTTAATCATTAATGTCCTTAAGTACTCAAAATAATTATTAGGAAACTCAAAATATTGTACCATATCAATCTCAAAAGCATTAATGGGAGGAAGAGGCAATACCCGGTGAATGCAATCCCATAATTTTTCAATAGTTCTGGCACTCATTAGCTTAGTTGAGGTTTCTCCCTGCTGTGAACTTGTAGAGCAATCCATTGTGCATGCATCATCATCTGTCTCATCATCATCAACTTCTTCCTCAACTCCCTTTTCAACAACACATGGAGAATGTGGCAAGAAACAACTATCACACCACTCAATTTCATGAGCTTCTTCAATAGCAGCAACTCTAGTAGCTAAAGGATTAGGCACCAATCTGTTTTCTCGGGGTTGGGGTTGTCTATTTCTTGATCCCACGGGCCCTTTACCCATGTTATCTGATCTATGATCACCTCGGGATGATTTTCAAATATTTCTTGACCTTGTGGCTTGTGTTGACCTTGGGAACCTTGTCCAATTCCTTTCTCTGCTCTGGATAACTTGTAAGATATTTCTTTAATAGCTCCCACCTGCAGTTTTTACAACCTCTTCTAGATCCAAAAACTTACTTGACTGAGCCTTATCCAGATTGATCGACTTGATACCTTCCCTCTTAGGAGGCTTACCAGCTTATTTTATATTGTTTTCAATCAGTAAAGCCATGGTGAAGGCATGGCTTAATGTTCTGGGTTGTTATCCCTCAAATAATAGGTAGCCTTCTTATCAAAAGCATCAAAATATTTTATCAGATAGGAAACATCGCTTGGCCTCAGAATTACAGGTAGCTTATTCAAGGTCTTATTAAACCGAGGATTGAAGTCATGAATAGATTCATTAGGATTCTTCTTAATATTTTCAAATTCAAACAAAAGAAACATGGGATCTGTCTTATCCCCATATTGTAATCTAAAAGCATTTTTCATTTTTGTCCACGAATCTATTGAGTTATCTGGAAAAGACTTATACCAGTCACGTGCATCCTCCTCTAGAATATGAATAAACAATTTTATGTACACATCCTCAAATTTGATCTCAAATTCTTCCATCATATTGATAAAAATATTTAAGTGTTGATCACCAGTAATAGCATTATTTCCTTGAAATTTAGGCAATCTATTTCTAACATCTTGGGCACAACATTTGGATATCCATCCATACCTCTAAAATTTATAGGACCAAAGGTATTAACAACAAATGGAGGTCTAGGTGGGGGCTGGGCCATGTTATTTTGAGGTGGTGAATTTACAAGAGATACAAAATGATGAGGAGTGAGGGGTCTGTGGGGCACATGAATGCAATTCTCAGAATGAATGTTCTCTAAAAACTCTATTTCTTGGAAGATCCTATCAGCTTTGGAAAACACAAGGATAGAATGAGACGTAAAATTTTCAAATACAAATGAAGGCCCCTCTCTAGATGGAGAATTCCGATCTACAAAAATACTACCTAATTCAGAAGCACTTGAGGAAGTATGGCAATCTTCAATGACAGGCTGATCAGTTTCCACAATTGATAACTCTTTTCTTGATTTCTAATCTCCAATAACTTTCCAGATTCTTCTTCCTTCAAAATTTTTCTTTCCCAATTCTAGAAACAACTTTCTGGTAGGGTCTCTAGTGAAGAAATATATTCTTCCTTCCAGCTTTACAAATATTAGTGATCAATTTTAATTGATAGAGGTTAAGACACTGGCATTTATCAAAAATTAATTCAACATAGAGTCGCCACAAAGGATTTTCAGCTTAGTTGTGCAAATGCACTAAAATTGATCTCACAAATGTCATCAACACTAAATTCATCCAAAGCTTCACATTTCTCGACCTTCCTTTACCCGTATTTAACATTGATGATATAAATTTAGTACAATAACCACTAGAAACTCGTAAATATTGCACACATAACTTATAACTTCCCACAATTCTTACAAATCTCAACACAGATGACATTTAAACAACGTATTTGTACTAAGTGCATGTAAGAAACATTACTGGGGCCAAATATAAGAATGTCTTTGAAGGTCCCCATGGCGGCGTCGATCTGGTGTTAGTATCCAAATTGATTCTCCTTTGCAAGATGAGCATCATCACAAATTTAACAAGAAGCCTAGAGACAAATAAATCATCATGTATATCGTTTTGTAGCCGGGAAGGTGATTCAACTTTGCTCTTTGTCACTCAGATGTTGGAGAAATGGATAGCACCTTCAAAGGATTTGATCTATCCTCACTACTTTAGGTTGTGCCTTTCAACCAGGTGAGAGAACCCATCTTTTAAACTTTTTTTGGTGAAGGAGAATGAATATATCCTTCTTTGCATAAATTTGAAAGGATAAGAAAATATGATCAATGCACCACAATTTAACTCTTACGAGTTGTCACTTGTAAAGAATGGTGATATTTTCTAAGCAAGGTTAAGGTTACTAAATGCATTATGGAATCCTGATTGCTTCGCATATTTTGGTAGTAGAATTTATTCATTTGTGGACATACTAGGAAAATAAGGGTAGATTAGGTAGGATTCACTATTTTTGAATATTTTTGGTGGGAGATTAAGAAGGATAAACTTGATTTTTTCCAAATCTTTTAAAACCTTCACAACAATTGGAAAACTAAATGAAAAAATGCTTCATAATAGATAAAATATTCCTTCAACTAGAAGGTGTGCATCAATGGAGGCCCCAATTTTCATAGTTTCACACAATCTCCAAGAATTTAACATGAAGGTTTGAGTTAAAAGGCTCAATTAAACGTTATCAATCTCTGGTTCATCACGTCTAAGATACACTCAAAGGCTTACAGACAATATTTATCAACAAAATGACAGTAAAGTGATTTTAAATTGTTTATCTCATTACAGGATGAAGGCTCTTCTTATAATGAAATTGTTAATGCCACTAAACTATCACAAGGATAAGATCATGTGTGATTCAGAGAGATTATAACATAAGATTTTAATAGAACAAGAATTACTATTTGCGAGACATTACGAAATAAAGAAGACACATATTTTCCCAAGATTAACACATTAATTCAAAGTTGATTAGATTCATCAAAGAAGGGAAGTTTTCTTGAACAATCTCAAAGCTTGTCAATGGTCAGTACACTTACAACCAACTTGACATGGTCAAATATAAAACATAAGAGATTAACATGTTTCTCGGATGGTCTCTCGGAAGATGGGTTTTCTTAGATTTTCTCAAAAAATTAACCACTCGACCTTTTACATGACTAAAGCATGCTTTTATAACACTCAATTTACTTCCAAGCTTTCCCCCCAAGAAAAGAATATTCGAGGAACCTTTGATTGTTACATGTTTGATCATGATTTCCAGAAAGTGATGTTTAATGATTTACAAAAAAAAAGTTGTAGGTGTTCAAAAGGTAAATCATTTCAGATATTTTCATCATTGTTTTAACTGGGGCATCCAGTCATCTCCTCTAGCAACACATTTTTCATCCTTTGCACCTATAGCTTCCTTCTCCTCATTCTTTCCTCTGAACTTTTCTCTACATCCAGCTTCTCTGGTAATTTGCATTTTTACAAGTGCCCGAGCAATTCCAACTTCAAAATATCAACCTTTACATTCATTGGACTCACAAATTAAGCTCTAAATCCATTCAATTGTACTTTGCAAACAAAAATGAAAAGGAATTTCATCAAAAAATGATGCAAAACAATGTGTATTCACATCTTCAAGAGTCTCAAGCAAAAATGGCTACAAAATCAGATGCAATGCACAACAACCGTTGATTCTACCCTTTCTCAACTTTAGATTAGAGTCGTACACGTGGAAAAATCTGATTCGAAGCGGACCTGGCGTTGCCTTTTACATTTTATGAATTTTGGAGAAAATGCACAATTTTCACATTTTTCCCGCCCCTCCGCCTTTGAAATACATGCTTGAAACGTGGCTTAATCTGGGCCTTTCATGGATTCACAAACTCATTTCTACAATTATGCCAAAAAATAAAGACCCACTTTCTAAATATCCTCATGACCCTTAAAACAAATTTTCATTATTTTCTAATCATGTTTGGAAGAATATATGGGTTCGATAAGTCTTAGTCATCATATCCATTCAAAACTAGCATATAGTGAAACCAATAAACAAAAATATGGTGATATCTAAGTCCAAAATCATTTCAAAATCTCAAATTGTAGTAACCACTCATCTTCGACATTTATTATATTTTGATTTCAATTACTATTGAATATAGACATGGATATTATTGTATCATTTTGGCTTAAAATGATGTTAGATGATAGAGATATTCGACTATTGATGGATTTTGATTCATAGTATGATTTGTGCGGACTCGTAGAGACATAGAGAGACATTTTATATTGATGGTGATGATTTCTTGTTAGCATATATATTACTTGACATTTGGAATTCTCGTCATGCTAACTAGGATTTATCATTTGAACTAATCTTGTGATCTTACGGATATTGATAAAAGATAGAATGGAGATGATGTTGAAATGTTAGACAAATGATAACATTGTTAGTCTAGATGATGATTTAATTATATGAGGATGTTTATTGATTGATGTGATTATATTTTATCTCGATTTATTTGATGCGGCCACGAGGTCAAGGAGGTATTGTGTGATTTGCAGGTAATTATATCACAACAATCAAAAGGGTGATTGGAGACCAAGCCACGATGGAATACTAGATAGATACAATGAAGGTTACCATGGAAACTTATGTAATGTTGTTTTGTTTTTATTTTTTGTTAGGGGTCCCCATGGGGGATGACCTCAATTGACACCATGGACTTTGTGTGATTTTCTTTCTTCTTTTCTTTTATTTAATTGTGGAGAATGTGATTTAATTTGTGATGCAATCTTTTTTATCATTGTTAAATAATGTGTCTTAATTAAGTGAATTAATCATATTTATTAAGTTATTTGGGGATGTGACAAAAGGTGTTATTTATTAGAGTAGTTCATCTTTTGGATTTTTTTTTTTTGATTAAGTGACTTTGAGTGTGGTACACTCTACCTTACCTTGGAATTTCAGATTTGGGCTTAAGGGCCATTTTGGAGGCTTGTGGGAAAAGCTAAGTTTGTCCCACACCTCTTAATTTCATATACCAACCCTACCTATGGATTGGGAGGTCAAAAATAGACCCCATTATGTGTTTTGTAAGACAAAAAGTGACATTTATTACATTTTTCTTACATGGGTTTTATATTATGTCATTAGGGGGTGTGGGTTTGGATTGTGTGTGTAAGAGGCTTGTCATTCCTCTCAACCACCAATTTATGCATTGGGGTTGAGGTTTGACTTGTGATGTGGATTTGAGGATAAGTGATGTGGCATCCTACATGGAGCCACCTCACCCTCCTCTTTCCTTTTTCTATATATGCAAGTTTATTTGTTTGTTTGGGGATTACTTCATTTCATTGGAGATCTTGTATTTTTTGGAGTTGGAGAGTTTTGGAGTGCTTGTTAAATTTTGGAGCTTTTTGGAGTTGGATTGAGCTTGAAGGAGCTTGGTGTGTGACTCTTTGATCAAGTTATACCATGGAAAGGTAGGAACTACACCCTTGTTTTAATTGTTTTCTTTTATATGTGTATATTTATATGCAAGTGAATGGTTTGCATGCTTGTTGGGATCTTGGGTAGAATGCCTAAGTATGGTGTAGGAGAAGGCTATGGGGATTTTATATGTAGGGAGGCATAAGATTTTATTTCATGTTTTGGGAGGGAGTTGGGTTGGGTTCCCCACCTTGAATAAGAGTTCATGCTTGCATTTCTTACTTGGTTCTTCTCGGGAAGACATAAGAGATTTTAGGGAAGCATAAGAGAATGTGGAAGGTATGTGGGGATCTTGAGGGAGTAATAATATTTGTGTAGGGGTTTTGAGAAGTATATTGGAGGGTTTTAAGGTGGGCAAATAATCCCATTTGGAGGCATAAGTGATATCCCCATAGATCCTTGCTCCATTGGCTTTGCATTTTCAAGCCTTGTGTATTTTGATAGTTTCATTTTTGTGATTGTATCTTGTGTTGAATGTGTTTTGAAATAGTTGTGAAATTTTGTATTGTGATGTGGAAGCTTTGTGATAGTTTCCATGAGTTGGATCCATCCTTTATTGCATTTTGGTAGGGCTCGGGGGCCAATGAGGAGGATAGCTTCTTCTCCTCATTGGATTATTGGTTGGGTGGAGAGTGTTGCCTCTCCCCCATTTTTTTGTTGTGATTAAAGTGAAGAAATGGTGGAGCTCTTGTTGGAGATTTGGAATTTGGAGCATTTTTTGAAGTCAAAAACAACCCTTCATTGTAGAAATTTTCTTGTAATTCCCACTTAAGGTGGAAGACTAGTAGATTTTATTTAAAAGAAAAATTTGCTTTGCAAGTTTTATTTACCAAGTTGTAATGTCATATTTGAAGGAAGTTCATTAAATAATATGTCTTTCCTTTCTATTCAAATTAGTTGTATGTAAATGAATGAATTAAATGGATATCATGTTTAAATTTTACCTTGTGTTGAAAAAAGGAAGTTGTAAATCTTAATGTTTTGATCATAATGTGAATTGGGAGGTTGTCATAGCCTTATTTCGGGTTAAAATAGTTAAAAACTATTTGGTATTTATATATTTAAAATTAACGTTATCCTTTAATATCTATGTTATTTTACACATTCATTTTTAGAGTTTTCTAGCCTACACAAAGTGACCAACACCGGTCAGTCTTAACCGGCATCAATGTACTCAGTACCAACATCAGTCACTGTTTCATATTGTAGTATTTAGAATGTTAACTCCAAGTTTAGTTATCAACTTAAATGATATCATGGATTTCACAACCTTAAAATTCAATGAATACTTGTGGAAAATTCATTTAGATAAGTGTGAAGCAAAAAATACAAGATATGTCAAAATTTATAAAATAGAGTCATCCAACAAGAATTAGGCGTCGGCGAATGAACTGTCATTAGTATTCATGTGACCGACATCGGTCATCAGATAATCTTGTACCAATCTCATGTCTACAAACTTGACAATCATTTTTTGTGTCCTTGTTTATATCAAATGCTTTGGAGATTGTTATGCTTTCTAAAAATTGAATAAGAATTTCCTCATGGAATTAATCTCTTACCCCCTGCATTTAAACAATATTCTAAAAACTTATCATTAACATAGGAACCGGTGCCGGTAGTGGAACCGACGTCGGTAGCACAATGGTTACCATGGTCGGTGAAGATACCATCATCGGTCACTTGTGTGTGGATTATTTTGTCTTTAAAACGTATTTCCAGCCAAACCATTGGCTCTTATGGATCCAGACTTCACCAAAACATATATCTAGCCTATGATCACCATGTATGCTTGTTTGGACCCATACTCCAACCTGCATATAGGGATTTAAATGCATAAAACTCTTGATCTACAAAATGGGGTTTTTTCCCATCAATGAAAAAAAAAAAGAACTAATCAACAATAGATCTCAAACCAGATCTAGGATAGATGTTTGTATCAATAAATAACTAAGAATGTATGTTTAAATCTAAGATTCAACTATTCTAAAGGAGGAACCAAATGGATGGAACCCCTCTTCTTCTTACACATTGGATCTAAGAAGACTCCTTCATGATTTTCTCTTGATCCATGGCATCCACTCCTTCAACTTGCAAACCAAATAGAAACAAATGAATGAGCTTAGGGTAAGAAATGCTTAAGAAGACTCCCTTAAGGATGATTAGGGATTATTTTGGGTAGATCTAATCTTGTGGTCCATATTGATTTGATCCAAGGGTTAAGAATCAACCCTACAATTATTAGGTGAGAATATTCATATTATGGTTGTAATTTTTAAATAAATCAAATGTATGTGTAAATGGGTGAATGGGGCCACTTAGGGCTCTAGTGTATTAAGTTTCAAAATGAACTCTCCTAGTATGTTTTAATAAATGTTTCAATGGACATTAAAGAAAATAATTTAAGAGAACTAAGGTAACTAGGGATAAGAGTTTATTAAATGTGGATTGAAATGCTAATTCTCAAGAGTGAAACTATTTAACCTAGTAAGATCAATTAATGGACACTTACTTAGTGATGATAATTAAATTGACATTAGAGCTAGATTTAAAATATTTAATTAATAATCTAGACCGGATCTATCATATGAAATGCAACATTGCTAGTAGAAATTAATTAAACGTATATTAGGGTTTGACACCCTTGTAACTTAAAACAAAACAAAAATTGCCACAACCTTCCAAATAATTATTTAAGGATTAATGTGGTTTTAGAACGTCAAATTTTTGGGCATTACACTTGTATCGAGATCCATGGGTTCAACTTTTGGACCCCATGCACACTTGAAACATAAGGGATAATAAGAAAACTTAGCAAAACTATAAACCTAGATCACACAACATTGCATGATGTTTTAAAATGTAGAAGACCTAAAAAATTGAAACAAAACCTAGAATGATAGACTAACTCTCACCTTGGTCTATGTAGAAGGACAAAAGCAGATGAGGGGGTTTTTACACGTGGACTAGAATTACCACCCCCGATCGGTAGTAGTAGTAGCCATATTGCCACAAATACTTTAGACGTTACAAGATTTTAATGCTAATATACGTGGAGGGACTTTAGGTGGGAGACCTAGCAGGTGAATAGAAAACCATCACTAGAGACTCGTGCATATTCCCGAAATAGTGATGAGCATAGGGAAGAGAACTCCCACGTGGATTCATCCGGATGAGAGTCACGACATAGAGGTCATGGAGACAAAGCTACAAGACATAAAGATAGATCTAGGATCCCTATGCGGCATGATGATCGTGTTGAGATACCTAGAGGTAAACAAGTGTACAACAACAGATCACATCATAGAGACCTTGAAACTCCATTCATCTCATTTCATTGGAGACACTTTGGGGATTTTAGGTAAAGGCATGGTTGGTCAGCTTAAATGGATGCTTCAAGCTATGTTCGTGTACCAACAACATGAAGGCTCATGTTGCCATCCACCTTTAAGAGATGGAGTTGGGGTTATGTGGAGGACCAAGGAGCGAAGCCCCGTGTGGATTCCAAGACAGTCACTTGGGAACTCTTTGAGGACCGGTTTTGGAGAAAATACTTTTCTAGGAGGTTCATTCAGTAGAGGATAGATAAGTTCCATGACCTACGTCAAGCATCCATGACAGTGGCAGAGTATGAGAGTTGTGTTTTGGACCTACTTTAGTATGTAGACTAAATGCGGGATGAGAAGGTGAGGATCCACAGGGATCATCGGGGGCCTAAACACTGGACATTGGAGGGTAGTACACATTCACAATCTGTAGACTCTAGCGAGAGGCTATTGAGAAGTCCTACATCATGGAGGAGATTAGGGGGAAGATGTAATAGGCCGAGAAAGAGTGTGGAGTCATATCCAACGATGCAAGAGATAGAAGATTGAGGGGGTCATATCCTCCTCCTCGTGGTGGACATGGTTCTACATAGTCTTCATTTAGACCACCACAATAGCGACCTCGATAACAGTGAGACTCACCCTCCATTTAGGCCTCCACAAAGATTCGATGCTCAGAGGAGATGTAGTATGGGGCCTCCTCCTAGGGTATGAGTCAAGACTCGGGAACGCCTATAGCTAAGTCAACGGGATATTGTCGGCGGTGACCACAGCAGGATCACAACATATCAAGATCATCAAGATCCATGACAAAACCACTAGAGTACCTACATGAGACTCTTCTCATTGGAGGGGACCTGGTTGGTTGCATAGGTGTGGAGCACTTGGGAATCATTAAAGAGAGTTCCCTCGAACCCTAACAATAAGGGTAAAGCACCGGTTTGAGCCTACAATAAACGACATGGCTAGGAGCCACAAGATATATGCATTGGTCGAGAACCATCAGGAAGAGCACTAGAGCATGGTGATTGAGGCGTGAGGTAGAATTTATGGCATTTCTATTCATATTTTATTTGATTCAGGATCCTTAGATTCTTTTATTTCCCCATTTGTAGTAGAGTGATACAAGTTGGTGGCGATTAGGTAGAACCGTAGTTGGGATGTGGAGATGGCTTCTAGAGTCAAGTTCATAGTGGACTCCTTAGTCAAGGAGTGCATAGTTGACCTAGGACCCTTTTCCACGACCTTCGTATCCTTTTGTTGGGTTCCTATGGGATTATTTTGGGCATGGATTGGTTATCTACACATAGGGCTAGGGTTAATTGTTACAATAAGGTAATATCATGTGAAGATGATTTGGGAGTGGAGTCAATGATAGAAAGAGTTAGGAGACCCACCTCTATTCACACCATATTTGTTATATAGCTTCAGTGGTGTGCACGATGAGGTTTCCACTTGTATGTTGTAATGGTTAGTGACATATCGAGGATGAGTCTAATGTGACGTTACTTGATGATCATCATATCTTGAGGGATTTTCGAATGTCTTTCTAGGGAGGTGTCGGGGTTACCTCCCCCACATGAGATAGATTTTCACATTGATTTGGTTCTAGGTGAAAATCATATCTCACAAACACCGTATAGAATGAATACCCATGAGCTCGTGAGCTCAAGTTGTAACTCAACTACCTTACGGAGAAAGGCCTAATCATACTATCCCTTGGGGTGTACTAGTGATTTTTGTAAAGAAGGATGGATATTTTCGATTGTGTATTGATTATCGTCAATGGATAAAGTAACAATCAAGAATTGTTACCCCCTTCCACATATTGATTATAGACCCTCGAGAGGATTTTATTTGTATGTAGACCCTCAGAGGGATTTCTTTATATGTACGGATGCTTCCTTAGCAGGATTAGGTAGGGGATTGATGCAAGAGGGCCATGTGGTTTCCTTTGAGTCTCATAAACTCAAATATCATGAGCTCAATTATCGACTCATGACCTTGAGCTTGCAGTAGTTATGCATGATTTGGTTTGATGTAGACATTTCCTTCTTGGCAGGAGATTTATTCTCAAGACAAACCATTTGAGCTTACGTCACCTCTTCACGCAACCCAATCTCAATGCTTTTCAATGGTATTGGATATATTTGCTATGCGAGAATAATATGTAAATAGAGCGCATAAAGGGAAAGAGAATTTTGTTTCTGATGCTCTAAGTAGATGGAGACATTTGGCTATGACTAATTCAATGGGTACAGATTTATAGAGCGAGTAGATTCTGCAATAACTTCCTCATGATAGTTTCTACCTTGCACCTCGATCATATATTGAGTCTTAGAGACCCCTTGAGGGGAAGTTTGATGGTTTTACATTAGAGTCAGATGGACTACTTAGACACGGATGTCGATCTATGTACCTAGGGATGAAGGTTTGAGACAGGATATCTTGGCAGAGGCTCATCATGCACCTTATTCAGCCCATCCAGGGGTGAAGAAGATGTACGCCACCTTGAGACAACTTTATCATTAGAGAGGTCTTCAGAGATATGTATCTAATTTTGTGTCACGTTGTTTAGAGTGTCAGAGGGTGAAGGCCAAGCATCAACATCCATCTTGCCTTCTTTACCCACATGTTATCTCGAGTTGAAATGGGACACCATTTCCATGGATTTCATAGTAGGGATATACCAACGTCAAGATATCACCACAATGGCATCATGGTCACAGTGGATATATTGATGAAAGTGGCTCATTTTACTCTAGTGAATACCACTTGTACAGCTAGTGCAGTAGCGAGAGTGTACATGGATGAGATTGTTAGACTACATAGGATTCCGTGGAAGATCATCTGTGACCATGATCCCTTATACAAATCACATTTCTAGACTACCACGCAGAGAGGCCCTTGTGGCCAGTATCAACTTCAGCACATCCTATCATCCAGAAGTAGATGGACAGACAGAGTGGGTGAATAAGATTTTAGAGGATATGCTTCAAATGTACGTCATAGATCATCAGTCAAGGTGGGAGAATTACTTGTATTTGGTGGAGTTTACCTACAACAACACTTTTCAAAGTTTGATTGGCATGGCTCCTATTTAGGCATTGTATGTCAGAGAGTGAAGGACACCATTGAGTTGAGACAGATTGGAGGATAGAGTATCTCTTGGACCGTATTTGTTACAAGACATGGAACAACAAGTTGTTTTGGTCGAACAAAGGTTGCAGGAGGCACATGACAAGGAGAAGAAGTATGCATATCAGAGGATATTTTACCATAGTTATGAGGTGGGAACAAAGGTGTTTCTTCATGTGAGGCCTCATAAGAGTCCTATTCGTTACAGAAAAGGATCTAAGGTATCTCCTAGATTCATGGGTCCATTCGAGATCCTAGAGAGGATCAGTCCCTTAGCTTATTTTCTAGCCTTACCACCTAGCTTGTCTCACGTACATAATGTGTTTCACGTGTGTGTTCTTAGGAGATATATCACAAATGCATCTAATGTATTGGATTTGACTGCATTGCGGAGTGCGGGAGCAGGGGAAGATGATGGTGGAGCCCATGTGTATTTTAAAACACGGGACTCGGGCCTTGAGGCCAAGAGATTGATCAGTGTGATTCCATTGGGACAGGTATGATGAGACCGATGCTACATGGGAGGATGCCACTTTGCTATGAGTCCAGTTTCCAAACCTATTTCGTGACTTCCAGAGGACCTATTTCATTCTTGCTACATGTGAATTGGGAGGTTGTCATAGCCTTATTCTAGGTTGAAATAGTTAAACACTCTTTGGTTTTATATATTTAAAGTTAAAGTTATCCTTTGATATCTATGTTCTTTTATAAATTCATTTTTGGAGTTCTTTGGCCTACACAAAGTGATTGAAACCACTCGGTATTAACCGGCATCGGTGTACTCAATACCGACATCGGTCACTGTTTTGTATTATAGTATTTAGAATGTTAACTCCAAGTTTAGTTATCAATTTAAATGATATTATGGCTTGCACAACATCCTTAAAATTCAATGAATAATTGTGGAAAAGTCATTTAGATAAGTGTGAAGCAAAAAATATTGAAGATATGTCAAAATTTATAAAATGGAGTTATCCAATAATGTAACCGTGTCAGCGATTAAACCGTCATCGGTATTCCTGTGACCGACATTGGTCACTAGATATCACACCAATTTCAGTTCTACAAACTTGACAATCATTTGGTGTGCCCTTGTTTATATCACATGCTTCTGAGACTATTATGCTTTCTTAAAATTTAATAAGAAGTTGCTCATGGAATTAATCTCTTACCCCATGCATTTAAAACAATATTCTAAAAATATATCATTAACACAGGAACTGGCGCCGGTAGTGGAACTGACGTCAGTAGTATAGTGGTTACCACAGTCAGATGAGAGACCGCCGTCGGTCACCTGTGCATGGATTGTTTTTTTAAAAATGTATTTATGGCCAAACCATTAGCTCTTATGGATCCAGACTTCACCTAAATGTAGATCCATCCTGTGAGGGTCGTGTATGCTTGTTTGGACCCATACTCCAACCTATATATAGGGATTTAAATATATACCACTCTTGATCTACAAAATTGGGTTTTCCCATTGATCAAAATAAAAAGAGGAGAACTAATCAATAATAGATCTCAAACCAAATCTAGGATAGATGTTTGCATTGAAATAAGTAACTAAGAATACATGATTAATTCTAAGATTCAACTATTCTAAAGGAGGAACCAAATGGATGGAACCCCTCTTCTTCTTACACATTGGATCTAAGAAGACTCCTTCATGATTTTCCCTTGATCCATGGCATCCACTCCTTCAACCTGCAAACCAAAGAGAAACAAATGAATGAGCTTAGGGTAAGAAATGTTTAAGAATACTCCCTTAAGGATGATTAGGGCTTATTTTGGGTAGATCTAATCTTGTGGTCCCTATTGATTTGATCCAAGGGTTAATAATTAACCCTACAATTGTTAGGTGAGAATATTCATATTATGGTTGTAATTTTTTAAATAAATCAAATGTATGTGTAAATGGGTGAATGGGGCCACTTAGGGCTCTAGTGTATTAAGTTAAAAATGTAACTCTCCTAATATGTTTTAATAAATGGTTCAATAGACATTAAAGAAAATAATTTAAGATAACTAAGGTAACTAGGGATAAGGGTTTATTAAATGTGGACTGAAATGCTAATTCCCAAGAGGGAAACTATTTAACCTAGTAAGAGAAATTAATGGACACTTACCTAGTGATGATAATTAAATTGACATTAGAACTGGATTAAGAATATTTAGTTAATAATCTAGACAAGATCTATCATATTAATTGCAACATCTTTAGTAGGAATTAATTAAATGTATATTAGGTTTTAACACCCTTGTAACTTAAAACAAAACAAAAAACTCCGAAACCTTTTGGATAATTGTTTAAGGATTAATATGGTTTTAGAACGTCGATTTTTGGACGTTACATAAACTAAATTCAAAAGTTTTGTTAGATAATTCTTCATATTTTAACCTTTGAGAACATGAGATAATAACCATTCCTTCTGTTCAACACAATTTATACATGAGAGTGCCCAGAAAACATAATATACCATGAATTTATCATATAATTTGTGAAGGAAACCTTTCAATATTTGTCCAATACCCATGTAAATGCATGAAACATCATCAAACATATAAAAAGTTCCATCTCTAAACTTTTATTTACCCTCTGGGAACTCTATTCTCCTACATACCCAAGCTCTAAGAGCATTCTTAGCTTCGATCGACCCACATACATATAGCGAGTGTAATCAAAACAGAGTATACTGCAAATTAAGTTGAAGGACAACATTTATCGTTTAGAAACTCTTCATAATACATATTTAGAAATGCAAATCACCTATAAAAAGGTGGAGAAGAGACCAATTACTCAACGCAACCTACATGCACTCTTTGATTCATGATCCATGTTACAAGTTTCTTCAGAAGACCATAACTATTACATGCATATTCTATATCAGTCCTCTTCTACCACTACTATTATGCTCCTTCTCAAGAGCTCGACCCCTCTTGCATGAATGCATGTCATCATCCTTGAATTGAATTGATCTAGACTGTAGTTGAGACAATTCCTCAACTTACATGCTAGAAATAGGGAACTACTTCCTATTTGGACTCTAGATATACTTCAATCTTAGAATAGAACAACTAAACACAAGATCCACTCAACAATATGATAAATGATCTTCCTTCCATGTACACTTTTGACTTGAACACCTAATTTAATCTATTTCCACTCCCACAGAGAGTTTATTACACAACCAAGGTAACCTTTCAAACTTTAAAAATGTTGGAGGAAAACAATGATCTAAAAATGGTACTTGAAATTTTTCCAGTACTTAGAAAATTCTCAGATTCTTAACTTTAAAAGATTTCAACTTGATCAAGAGTTCCTTTTTTATCAATTATGGGTGTTCTTGAAAGCCCCAAACTTAAACTCTTCCAAAAGATAAAATTAATCCTTAATTTTCAATTTAAGTGAAATATTTGAATCTATCACAAATCCAAATAAAATAATCACAGTTGATTTAGAATGCACTCAATCTGATATTTAAATCCAAGTTAATAAATGTATTCAAATCATTGTGGGTTATGGATACTAAAATTTACTTCCTTCCAATTAAACCAGTTTGGGATTGCTTTAATAATTAATCAAATAAACTAACTTTAATGTTTTTATCTTATCAAAATCTTCTAAAAACTAAAATCAAATCCACAACACAAAAACTTGATAACGAGTTAACTCAAGGCTACGTCTCCAGATTCATAGAAAGTGAATCGATCTATTAAACATCCAATGAAGTACAATATCCCTTCACTAATGACTTAACAGACCTTTATACCTATAAATGAGCTGATTCAGACCTCTTGTAACTCTTCAATTTACCAAAAACGTTCCCAAGTCCATCTCTGGCCCCTACAATATTTTCACTAATAGTTTCCTCTGAAATTATGTTTGAAAAATGTCTACAACTTAAAATATAAAACACCTACATAAAATAAGTTTACATTTCTGGAAATAAGAGGAAATTATGACAAACTTCCTTTTTACTCCATGTCCTTATTCGAACCAAAAGTGGTTGGAAAATACTAATCTTTGTCTACTCCTCATGCTTGTTACAGAAATTGGGATGGAAAAACACCTAAAAGGAAAATGTACAGCACTCCCCGTGTACCAAAACTTAGATTTTTGGAAATCTCTCAAAAATATGAAAAAATGTATTCTTACACCATGGCAAAATTCGGACCGTAGGTGCCTCAAAATGGTGATCTCTACAAACTAGCCCTTCGTTCTCCATTCACAAACCTACCAAAAGGTCCCTTTAAATAGATCTCTTCAAACTTTTAAACTATGGAAGGGAAAACAACTATAACACCTAGCACTTATTTATTATTCCTTGAAAGGATTATTTCAAATTATACAACTTCATCATGATGCTCCCGCATCAAGTTTCAAACAATCTTAGGAAGGGTTGTCATCATCCTTCCTAAGACAAGTGCACAACTCTTGGAGTGGATCAAAGTCCCAAATTAATCAAGGAGGACTATTCAAAAGATGAAAACATCAAGGAACATATTTTAGAATATTCTAGAAAGTTTTAGAGGTTTAACAACCAGTTCATTGAAAGTGGGGTTTTAAGGCAAATGGAGCTCACACCATAAAAGAGTACCTAAATTCGAGAGATGATTTCTGGAGCCCCATAATGCATTTTGAGCCTAAAATGCATCATTAGAATGAAATTTAAATCCCCTACATCGTGGAAAAATCATATATACCTAGAGCACCATGTCTTTTTCAAGCCAACTCATTATTTCCAAACACATCTGGCAGTCCCAAGAAAAAATGAGATTTTTGACGGTGTTGCAATCATAATCAAGGTATGGGACCCATTCCATCCTTCTAAAAATTTCATTTCCATGTGAAATCATAAAAATAAACATGCAATAATTCTTCCAGAGCTAAAGTTATTGTTCTTTAAAGTTTTTGTCCAAGGTATGCATTTCAATACTTGGTTAAATTTTTGGATGCCATGTGGAAGTATGAGGTGAGGTGCCTTTTATGTCCTCTTCGTCCCTCACCAAGGGGACAAAAGGGAAAAAATGTTCCATACCCCCTTTTGGCGTGTTGGTTACCTCATGTGACCCCGTAAATCCAATTTATCCACCGAGACCAACTTTTCTAGCCCCATGTAGACACAAAATCATGCACTTTGGATAAGTATCTAGTCATGATTACATACTACTGCTCATATGGTTCCTAATTATGAAAAAATAGTGATTAGCCCCTATCTTTGACCACCTTTTTTTTGCTTTATGATTTTTTTCAATATTTCACTCTTACTTGTTGAGTCTTTCTTTTTACCTTTCAAAGCATTTGTCATCCTAAACAAAAGTGCCCAAATTTGAGACAAAGTAACGTCAGCACTCCTATCCCCTCTAGGTGCCCCTATCTTCTTTACACTTTGGTCACACTTTTTAGTTCTTTCTATCCGTTTGAACATCTTATATTTTTGGTAGTCGACTTTTTGGGGTTAATTACGAAATTCAAACAAGGGAATTATATAAGTATAAAGTTATGTGACCATAATAAGGGACCAAGCACTAAGCATTAGCTATCATCACCTAACGTTGCATCCATCAAGTATCTAAGAGCTCCATTTAAATCCATCTAGTTCCATCACAAGTGGAAAATTTTGGTCTTCATCATCACACTTTATAGGAGAGGAGTCTATTTTATCCCATACACACATTATTTACATTCTATATCTAGTTACTTGGTCACTACTTCAAGTGTGGCATGCACAAGAGTGACCTAGGGAACAATTCCATGCACACACATATAACTACATTGAGTCCGAGATGTAGTGAAACTCTCGATGGTAAGTCCACTATTTGTTGCAAGCATGGTTGTGGACAATATGACCCCTCATTTTACATCTTTCTTTTATGGGATATGATGTCTATTTGAGGGTTTTGTAGGTGCTTTATTCATTGTAGGTTTACATGTTCTTCGGCAATCTCACGAGGAGGCCTCGAGGTGATCAAAGGAGAATAAATGTGGAACTTTTGTGATACCTCAAAGGAGGTTTTATGAAATTTTCTACATATCAGTCACCCAACACTTAGGCGAGAGCACCCTAGGTGCCACCATCCCTTTCCCAGGGGACCCAGTGCAGCCAAATCAGCCATATCTACATTTTTTTAGGCTCACTTTATGATAGTCCTCTAGTCCTATTTAACTGGTCTCCACTATGACATAGTCCAACAACCTTTGTGAATCGATAAGTCTCTTTCTAACCCTATTTTTCCTTAGGTTTTCATGCTTTATTACTTATTTTACTTGGGTATTACTCCAGATTTCATTGATTATTTATTTACAACAAGTTTGCATTAGAGTAGGCATATATTTTACATATTTAGCTTAATCATTTTGGTGTGCCCCACTTGTGATTAGTCATTTGGATCCTTATTTGCCACATAATATTTTCTACCATGGCTCCTAGAGTTGATCAAATTTCTTTGTCGATTTACTTAAAATGCATCCCAATTTCAAGGTTATTTTGTAAAAAGCCTTAGACACCATGTATCTTCCTAAAGATACCCTCCCACACAAAAGAAGTCCTATTTTAAATCATCTATTTGAAAACCCTATCCTTCATGATCCTCCATCTACCTAGCCCATGTTA
The DNA here is from genome assembly GCA_018340775.1 of Taxus wallichiana var. yunnanensis. NCBI lineage: Eukaryota > Viridiplantae > Streptophyta > Pinopsida > Cupressales > Taxaceae > Taxus > Taxus wallichiana. The sequence continues at coordinate 341,731,286 of CM031237.1, forward strand.
TACTCAATTCAATCCCTTCATTTTTTATTTCAAGATGAATTTCGGACTATATAATCCATGATTACATATCTCAAATCTGAAATATAACATCTGTAGGATGCTTCTCAAGCTCATGTTTGTTCTCCTTCTACATCTCATCTTCATTTAATATCTATTACATGTGCTCATATTAGTAAACCTCAAGTCTTTCTCGCTCCATGTGCCTCCCAATTTTTCAATCAATACTAACCAATAAGATAATCTCCCGCATGACTCATAACTCATCAATTGATCACTTTACCGCCTACTCATGGCTATCCCCTTATCATCTTGTAAAATATCACAGTCATCCATATTTCATCGAATTAATGGAAATAATGACAATGAGTTCTATTCTCTAGAACGTAGAATCAAGCATATTAAGCATTAAGTCTTTATCTCATTCGTTCTGCAAAATGTCTTGTTATATGCCCATCCTCAAATGATACATCCAAACGGGCTCCTAATTATACTTCAACATCTAATGACCATTAGGCCACCACTTCTAATGTGCCTTCTTCATCCAATCAAGTGTCGCATATTCAATCCACTCAACCTCCTCTTAAGGATGGTCTCACTTCTCCTCCACTCAAGTTATCGGTGGCATTACCAATTCAAAATGAGAAATTGCCTATCAAGTTTCATTCTCCATCACCTCCTCCTACTAAATCATCTACAATATTACCAATTTAATCTAAGAAACCTCTAAATTTGAGTTCAACCTAGCCTCAACTCGCTTATTCCACAACGCGTTACCAAGTAAGTTACCACCATTCACTATTCCCCTCCATCCTACTCCACTTCCACGTCTAATAAATTTTGTCAAAGAAACTACTCCTACTAATGGTCAAGGAAAAGTTCAAACTTTTACACCATCGCATGGTCCTAATGTTTCTTCCATCACTCCATGACTGTTTAATCTCTTATAGGTGAATTTTCTTACCTCATTACCCGACGACACACTATTGTGCTTCGGTTCAATCTTGACTATTGAGTACATTCTATACACATGAACCACACACACTACATAGTGGACACTATATATTCTCACACATACTACACATACACATTACCTATCATATTACATTTTATATCTTATATCTTTAATTTATTAAACACTATCCTACGCATCTTGCATTACATCTATACATTACACATTATATGCTTTACATATCACACATCTTACACTTTTTATGCATCTACATATACATGTTGCACACACTTTACCCTATAACACACTCTAGTCTCATGGTCCATAATGGACTGTTGAACATATACATCACAAATGGACTTCATCACATTCACACGTTCATCATTCAATCCTTTTCTCATGAGACATTCCTAGATTAGTGATATACACAAAGTAGGCTAAATCATCACCTCTTACTACTTATCTTATAGTGATTTACACTTTAGGATAAATCACCACTCCTTATACTAATCTTGTAGTGATATGCACCTTATGATAAATCATCACGTCTACTCATCTTGTAGTTATATACATTTTAGGATAAATCATCACTCCTCCTAATCATCTTCTAGTGATATACGTTTTAGGATATATTTTCACTCCTCATATCATCTTGTTGTGATATACGATTTAGGCTAAATCATCATGCATTCTCACACTTCATTTATATGTTACATAGCATCACTACACATCCACCAAACCACACTACATACATAGTTCAACCATTTCCCAAAGGACACACTCTCATTTACAGTTCATTCTTGATCTGAGGGGGCATAAATAATCAAGTTCTCTGCATACAACTCCATTCACTAGGGGGCACGCGGCTCTAACCATTCACTTTGTATTCCATACCAACCATCCAAACCATATTGTATATCTTGGTTGTATATACTCTTTCTTACTTATGTGTTTACATGTTCATATTATTACACATGCTAGATAGATATCTTATATGTCATTATATTTATCATACACACATGTGTGTTCACTTTCTTTCTAGTTTTGATCATAGATTATATATATCTATAAACGTAACAAGGATGTTTGGCATAAGACCTAGTACAAGTCCCACAATGGCTCCTAGGGGCATCCAATTTCATATAATACATGTGTTATTGTTTCATTTTGTGCTTAGTACTTTACTTTATTAAATTATACACGTGTTGACATATATTTTATCTTCTAACATGTTAATGGGTGCTTCATACACAACATTTTTTTTTCATGACTATTTTCCACCATAGTTATTTGTTACATTACTTCTACTTGTTTTTTATTGTTTGTCATTGTATGCGGGCTCCACCCTTTTTTATGTGCACACTATTTTGTTTTCAGCCAATACAACCTTGAGTGTCTTGCGACATCATGAGTAATGTACCATGTTTGCAACCAAATTTTCATTGTCCACATTGCCCTCTTGTGTGTTCTAGCTTACACATTGTCTACTTAGCCTACATTTCATTTTATACATGCATGTTTGTCTCGGCTTACACTAACACTTGTCTCCCAACCACTTGTTTACATGTGCCTTATTTTCTACGAAGCACATCCCCTCCCCGATCACGAGCACAATTTCATGATTTGGTCCTCTTTTTGGCCACATACTCCTATGGTTACATCGCATGTGCCCCGAAAGAGGGGGGCATCATTTGGGTGAATTAGTCACCTCATATATTGGTACATAAAGAATATACACAGCGGAACATGGTACCGGTACAACAAAGTTTAGGGATCAAAATTAAACTTAGGTCCTTAGCACAACGATTCCTTTCCTATAATTCCTATAACGAGGGGCAGTTACACAACAATTGGGTTCAACAAAATCTAAAGAACTTTAAACGAAGGATTTGCAGGTTTGTCCTTAGCATTTGCATTTGTACACACCATGTCTTTGTGGTTTTTATTCTAGGAAGTAGTTAAAGGTTAGAGGAAAACACTATCCCTTCCTCTCTAAACTAATTCTTTTGTGGCATTGGATGGCCCAAAAAAATTGACCTTATAGAGATCTATATAGTTTCGGGAAGCGCTTAAAGGTTGGAGGATAAATCAAACTTTCCTCCCTGTACTTCTTTGGTCGGTGACATGAGATCACCCAAAAAAATTGCACTTCATCGACATGATTTTTTCTACACCCTTCATCTCATCAAGAATCAAGTGCACATGTTCCTAAATTAAATTTTCATAATTTCTTTACACACTTTTTACATATCATATACATGCGTCTTTCTATACATTTCCATTATATTCATGTGTATTTGACTACTTGATCATCTTCTCTTTTGCAATTCCATCTATATGGGAAACAAATAGTCAACACCAACAACAACACACACATCGACATCTACACATGCGCCTCCGCCCTAAGTTCACTTTTATCACCTTTTTCACACCATTTCATCTTTAGTATCCACGCTCCACATTTTTATCACTCCACACTTTTCTAGTCCTCGAAATGTTTACTACATCAATCTACATGGATATCAGTACGCATATCTATCTACTTAATGTTACTAAGCATTCATATAACTAACATAACGTGCAAGAAAATGTAGACACAAAATCTCACACTTTGGGTAACTATCTAGTCATGATTATACACTACTATTCATACGGTTCCTATGTAAGAAAAGTTGTATTTTTTTAATATTGGTAAATAGTTTTTTTGAAAGGGACTATACCCTTGTGTACAAAAGAAGGCCTAAAAGCCGGAATAAGAGAGAGGAGCAGAGAAGTTGTAAGCAAAGCACAAAAGTTACAAAGAAAGAACAACGAAGCCCGGAATGCAATGCCTATACAATCGAGACTTAACAAGAAAACAACGGCAAAAAAACAAAGCCTACAAGCCAAGAAGCAAGCGATAAAAAAACAAAAGGACACGGACTACTTCTTGGCCGCTTGATCAATACTCATCTTTACTCTTTTCCAAGCATGATACATGCCCAGCGTGGTCATATGAGCAGCATCCGTCTTATCAAGCTCCTCTCTGGTTCTTTTGCTCTCTTTCTCATTGCCCCAAAGTGTAGCCGGGACACCGCTAAGTTGTGAAACACTTCTTGCATGACCTTCGATGAACTCCTCGATGGCCCTGAAGGCTGCAATATTATACTCATGCCTAGTCTTCATCTTCCCTAGGCGGGAGTCTAAGGAGGTCAGTTTTTTGTATATGTCATCAATCTGGCTATTGCCAATGCTCCCTTCCCCCTCAATGCTTTGTTTGCCTTTTTGCTTAGCAAGGTTTTTAACCTCATCCTTCAGCAATTTAAGCTCAGCCTCTAAGGCCTCCAATCTCCTAGAAGGGTTATCCGTTGGTGCCGCCTGGGGACTGGCACTACTAATGTTCAGCAGATCACGAGCAATGTCCTCCAAAGGTTCAACCCCCTCAAGAAGAGACGAGCAATGTTCAAAGGTTGTAATTAACCCCTTTATTTTCTTTATGCTTCTCTTTTCAGTCTTTCACTCTTACTTTCTCAATATGTATTTTTACTTTTCATAATTTGAAATCCTAGAAAAAGTGCTCAGCCAAGACGGTAGCACCAGTCATTATTGTCCTCTCTACACTTTGGTCACACTTTTTAGGTACTTTGTAACCATTTAAGCATATTATATTTTTGGTAGTTGGCCTTTTCAGGGCTAATTATGAAATTAAAAAAGGGAATCATATAAATATAAAGTTATGTGATCATAATAAGGGACCAAGTGCTAAGCATTAGCTATCATAACCTAAGGTTGCATCCATTAAGCATCTAAGAGCTCCATTTGCATTAGTCTAGCTCCATTATAAAGGAAAAAGGATGGTTTTCAGATCACACTTCATAGGATATGAGTCTATTATATTCTATGCACACATTATTTACATTCTACATCTAGCTAGTTACTCGCTACTTCAAGTGTGACATGCACAAGAGAAACCTATGACACACATTCCACGTGCACACATACGAGAACTACATTGGTTCTCGAGATGTAGTGCAAATGCTCAGTTGTAAGTCCATCATTGTGGTGGCTAAGGACAATTTACTACCCCTCATTTTTCACCTTTCTTTTTAGGATTTGATGTCTATTTGAGAGTTTTATAAGTGATTTATGTATTACACGTTTACAAGTGCTTCAGCAATCTCACAGAGACCTCAAGTCGATCAACGATCAAAGGTGAATAAATGGGAACCTCTTGGGATAACTCATAGGAGGTTTTCTTCGAGATTTTTACAAACTAGGGCACCCATAACTAAGACCCAGAGCACTTGAGCGCCCCCATCCCTTTCTACCTACACTCGGTCCAAACAGATCACCAGGGCTGTGTTTTCCGTGCTCTTGTGTGACGGTCCTCCGATTCTGTTTAGTCAGTTTGCAATACAACACAGTCTAGCAACCTCTTTGAATCAGCTAAGGATCTCATAACCCTCTTTGCACTTAGGGTTTCATACTTTATTTCTTAGTTTTCTTTGGTATTACTTTAGTATTTAATTATTTATTTATTTACTACAAACTTGCATTAGATTAAGAAAATATTTTACATATTTAGCTTAATCACACCCTCTCATCCCACACATGATAGAAAAGTGGAAATACCAGACACTGCACCTTTTTGTGCACCTATTATCACAACCCAAGGGGAAATTTGGGACAAAAAAAGGCTCCCTCACCCCAAGCTTTCTTCAAGTCACACATATGACCATTTACTAGGCCCCATGTGGTCATTTCTAGCCCCCTCTCCATTTCTCTCACCAAATAAACAAGAGAAAAGTGTCATGAAAATTATAAGGTGCCTTTTTGTTTACGCATTGTCCTATTCCATGGGGAAAATAGGGGAAGAAAAAGGAAGACCCCCTGTCAAGCCTTGAAACAACTATAAATACAACACTTAGACATTTTTTTCTCATTCCCCCACAATTCTCAATATGTTGTCGAAACAACATTGGATTTTTCCTAGAATTTTTCTTTCACCATTTTCATCCTCCATTGATTTCATTCACTCTCCCATGATTTAAAAATCAAAAACACGAAAAGATCTGGATTTTTAATTACAAAATAATATTTTTCGCGAAAGACTTTGAAACCCACAAAGGAGATTTTCTCATATCTAACAAACCAATGCATCGATCTATGTGGGTTTTTTTCATTATTCTACATTATCGAGTACCTTGAAGATCGAAAAAAATTACATGCACATTGTGGAATTTTTGCAATGAAGAAAGCCAAGTTTCCCACCGCAAAATTTTAAATTTTAAAATCTTTCATTCTAGACTGGATCAAAACTAAACTTCAAAGAGGAAATAAAATCAAAAAACCCATATCGAAAAAATGGTTTCGTCAAAAACTAAGGTCCAAAACACCAATTTCTAAAAATAGTAAACCTACTACACATACACTTGTTATTTTCAGTAAGTCATCACAAAGGGAAGTTTTGATGGAAGTATGGTGCACATAGGTCATCCATAAGTCCAACAGAGTGATAAAAATTGAAAAGGGTGGAAAATTTCCATTTACCAAAAATAGTAAACCTCATTTTCAGTACATTATAGTGTCTCAAAACCATGAAATTCAAGTTCATAGGTTGCTCTAGTTTCTCATTCCACATGTGTGATCAAGACAAAGAGATGGTGGTGTTTTATGGTTTGGAATAGTCATTTCATATTATAGAATGAGTAATCCTTCATTGTTTCGGTGGTGTTGCCAACAAAACATCAGCAAAGATCACGGAGTATCATCATCGATCATTACCTAGGGTCATCGGGATCGACATTGGAACTCTCAACAATGTTTTTAATCACTCCTTCTATGGTCCATATTTTCTATGCATCAAGTACTAGGAAAGGGTTGTGGTTATCACCGACTTGGAAAAAGTTCTTATAATGTGTTTAATCAAAGCTTTCCAATTAGTGTATTAATCTAGCCATGTAGTAGGAGTTACCAAGGATCGGTTTCCATTCTCCACATATTTAGATGGGAACTTCATGAGCAACGCCCTGCGGTCATCAAAGAAATGATTCAATAATATTTATAAACACTTGAATCAAGGTGTCTCTACATTAGGAAAAGGAGGTTTTTCATGGTGTAAAAGGTTCAAGGGTTTAGAGTTCATTGCATTGGAAAATCGCATCAAATCAGTCATGCAGCAAAGTAGATCAGTGAGGAAGTTAATTCATAAGAATTGTTCTTTCTCTCGTTATTCCTCCTCTTCACTCCCATTTCTAATTTTTCATTGTGAGAAGTCATTATAATCATAAAATCATGCACTTTAGGCATTTATTATCTTGGTACCATACTATTATTTATAAGGTTTTTTGAACGAAGAAATTACTATTCAACCCTTGTCTTTTTTTTTGCCACTTTATTTTATTTTATTTCATCATTAAAAACCTCTTGCACCCATATGCCCAAATGATTCTATCATCCCATGTCATTTTAGCCTTGATAGGGGTGCCTAGATTAGTATTGGGGTGCCTATGGGTGCCTTGGTCCCACTAAGGTGACCCGATCCTTCTAGAGCCTTCCCGCCACTTTTTAGGATCTTTCTATCCATTGACATCTTATCTTTCTTTTGGTCAGCCTTTTTGGGGTCAATTACGAAATTATATCAATATAACCCTATAAATATAAAGTTATAAGACCATAATGAGGGACCTAGCATCACTTACTACTATCACTCCATCTAGAGTTGCATTCATCTATTGCATTGGAGATCACTTGCATCCACATAGCTCCATCATTAAGGCACAAGGCTAGGACATATGCATCACACTTCATAGGGGGAGGGATTCTATTATATTCCATGCACACATTCTATTACATTTTCTACACATAGTTATTATTCGCTACTTCATAAAGTGTGACTAGCACAAGAGTAACCTAGGGCATGTTCACACACACTTGCACATAGAACTACATTGAGTCTGAGATGTAGTGCAATGCTCAGTTAGTAAGTCCACCATTGTGGCAATTGTGGTCAATCCGACCCCCTCACATGCGTTTTTATTTTTTAGAGTTTGATGCTTGTTTTGGGGTCTTGCAGTATTTCTTGCATCATAATGTATTGGCTACATCCATCATGGAACAACCAATTTGATGTGACAGATAATCAAGGTTTCGGATTAACTCTTGGCCTTATGAAGATCAAATTTAGAGCTTTTACGCACACCAGGGAGCCCAGTTGTAGACCAAAGCACCCGTAGGTTCCTCGTTCCTCCTCTAGGTTCTCCAATCAAGCTAGATCCTCTAGCCACGTCCTTTTCGATACTTTTGCACACCATTCTTGCTCTTGATTTATCTCGTTACCTTTGTGAAACTATCCAACAGAATTTGTTATCATTTGAGTTCTTTCCTCTTTCTTGTTGCACATTAGGTTTCTATTTTCATTAGTCTTATTATTTATCTCATTTACATACTATCTTAGTGCATTTATTTACTATGTTTATATGTCCTCCTAGATTAGATTAACTATCATTTACTATGTTAGCCAATTTTAGTTAATCATTTTGGTGAACCCGACCATTTCAACACTTCCTTTTGACCATGTCATCTCCTTATCAAGTTATGGATCAATCTTCTTACCCTACCTTTACACAAACCAAGGTCTCTGGAATTTTTACTACTTTCATTGATTTCATGGGCATGCATACCCAGTATCCACCTTGCTTTGTCACACCTAAGGTTGATTCATCTATTAATGTAGTTACTACTCTTCGTACTCATCTTAATCCACCTATGGCTCCACCTCGCATCTATTCCTCCACCTATTACTCCAAAACCCCCACCATAAATTTTAAGGGCTATGATATCATCAAATAACTTAAAAACACACCCGCTAAGATCTCTCTTTACGATTTTCTCTGTAATGCACCAGATTTTCGTAACACACTAAAAGTTTCCCTTTGTGCCATTCACATTGAAAGTGATAATTCCGTGGTGGCCTTTGCACATCTTATATAGTCTCTTCATAACTTACCCCATGTTATATCTTTCACTGATGAGGATATGTCACCCTTTTCTAAAAGCAATATGTATTCTCCTTTACTTATTATTGTCATTATTAGCACCACTTGTATTAAAAGAGTCCTCATTGATAATGGATCTAAATTCAATTTATGTGTTCATTCCCTTTTAAAGTAATTGGGTATTAGCGATGATCTAATCTCTAAGAATTCAACCCTCATCTACGGTTATGAGTCTACTACCCGTTCATGTCTAGTCTTGTCTCATTACATGTTCATGTTCACTCTAAGACCATCCTCACTAATTTCTACGTTATTTAAGGTTCCTTTTAATTTAACCTCTTATTAGGAAGACCTTGGATTCATGTAATGCAAGTTGTTCCATCTACTTTTCACCAATTTTTAAGTTCTTACATGATGGTTATGAGCATCTGTGTCACCACTGATCCCGAGCCTTTCAAATATTGTCACATAAATCCCATTACCTCTATATGCCCATACCATGTTCGCCGAGCATTCCATATAGAAATCTTGGCACATATAACATTGGTCAATCTAGCGCTTCACAATCTCCTCCTACCACTTGTAGTGCTCGACTATATCCACTCACACAACGGCTATTATTTCACCTATAATATCAGTTCCTACTAGTGTTCCTTCTCAACCAGATTACAACACCTTCTACCACTCCACCTACGATGCCACCTACCAACATTCGGATAATGTTATACCACATGATGATATTCACACTAATTATTCTAAATATTCTAATGAAAAATTGGAGGATACTGAACTTACAGATGAAACATTAGCATAACTTGACTTTACCCCTCATGGTGTAGATGATTCTTATTTTAAAGAAACCTTTGTGGTTGATGGCCCAGGTGAATATAGGTTTAAGACCCCTCCATCTACTAATGTTATGGTATTGTATTGGGGATTTTTCCATAGTGTCGACACTATTTCATCTTCTCCTCCATGGGTTTCCACTCCACTGCCTCCTTTTACATGTATTCCTCAAGAGGATCTTTTGGTAGCACATCACCACCAACCTTACATGCATCAAAACTATTTTTACCCATGACAGTTTGGCTAGGTTCAGCATAACACTCAATGATATTTTACAACCTCTTTACTCACCACATCTTTATCATGGTTATTTTTACACAACGACATCTTATGGTTTGTGTGTCTTTCATGTAATGGTATTTGTTGGACGTACCCCTCATGATTCTCCACTTACACTTGGACAGTCCTAACTTGATTATATTGGTGGTACAATATACACTCATCATTCTCTACTCACATTTCCATTTCCTTTCCAAAACACTTCTATCCATAGTGATTCCTCTTCTACTTACGTTCCATACATCTCTTGTTGGCATGCTCACGAGCTCACCGATATTTGTTACTTGATGAAGAATATGTAATAAATGTATACACACTCTGCCGTAATGGGTCCCTCTATGAATCTCCTCACTCCATAGCTTATTAGGTTTCCAAAGTTTCCCCGTCAAATTTCAACCATGACAATGATGATTTCCTTGACAGTGGCATATAGTCCTCTTCTATATCATACAATCGTCCTCTTTTACATTCTTATACATTCATCTCTTCACATTAGGAATCCTCCTCATACATTCTACCATCATTACCCGACGAAAACTCGTGCTATGGTTCACACTTGACCTGCAAAGGGATTATGACTCGTGAACCTCATACACTACACATCAATACCATACATATCACTAGCATATTATCATCCATACTATCTCTTACATTTCATCATCCCATGACATATGACACACTAATCATTTACGCACTCGCACATTACATACACTCATCATACATATATTTCTAGTCGATATCCCTTACATTACATTTATTACATGGGTATCTTCATCATCATATACATTTACATTGTCTACCTTGCATTTATAGGCATATTCCTTGAATATTATGTCTCCTACTAGTTGTCATCACATTTACATATTGGGCTTGTCACTCATATACACTATGTTTTCTTATATTTATCACATAGCCTATTCATCCTACATACTACATGATATTACATTATATTATGCATTTCCACACCACATGCATTTACATTGTCATCTATGCATCTCATATAGGTTGCATATATCTTTCCTTTAGAGCCTCTCTTACCATATTACTAGCATCATACATACTATTTACTAACCTTACACTGCACTATAGGCATTACACATTGTATTTCACCATACAATATGCATCATACACCCTACATTCTACATTTGGTCTAAAACATTCTAACATTCACGTATTTACACATCCTACATCATTAGGCATACATCATTGTCTACGCGTCTTACATCCTACACTACTTATCCTACATACTACATTATTCATTTATCTACATACCATACATATTACACCACACATTTTCACACATATTCTACATATTATACTAGTCTTCATCATATAGGATTCCAGCATTACATTACTATTCTATTTACATACGTTACATGTCTCTCCATGTAGTACATCTTACACATTTTACGTGTATAGCAGTTGAATTTTTACATCATATATGATTTTAACCATACTACACCCGTTATACCCTACACTATACATTGCATTACTATACATCACGCATACTCACACATTCTATTCACCTTACATTTTACACATTTTATACATCTTGAATTTGTATATGGCCACACTCTCCCCATCACATGGTTGAAATTTATCATTACATGTACTACATTATCTTCTATGCACTACACCCGCTACCCGATGACACACTTTAGTTCCTCACCATACTGATTGCCAAGGATTTACAAATCAAATGGACCTTACACATCTACTACTTGATCTTTCACCATGCGACGTTCCTAGGTTCATGACATACGCTTTAGGCTAAATCTTTGCCTATTCTATCATTTTATAGTGGTCTACACCTTAGGTTACATCACCATTCCTCACATTTTTAGTGATATACGCTTAGTGTTAAATTGTCACTCATATTCTCATTTTATAGTGATATACGATGAGGCTAAATCATCACTTATACATGCATTTTCTTGTAATATATTCTTGGCTACACAGGGTTCATGCACACATCATCGCTAGGTCACATCTCATCACTACACTTACACATTCCTCACAAAGACATTAGAAAGAACACACACAATTCAACCATTTCCCAAGGTTGCACTCCTGTTTAAGGTTCATTCTTGACTATTGATAGGGAAAAAAATGAACCTCAATGTATACACTTCCATCCACTCAAGGGGCTCACGGTTCCTATCACTCCATTTTGCATTCCATTCTATCCACCCACAACATGTTGCATATATATGGTTGCTTATATTCTTGCTTACTTTTGCTTGTTCATGGTCAATTTATTACACATGCTAGTTCGGTTTCTTGTATGTCATATATCTATATCATATATACATACATGTACACATATTTCTATAGTTGTGATCGCAAATATATGTCTATTACACACATCATGGATGCTCGCCTTCTACCCTTCCTACATTGGTCATTTGGGGCATCCACACTTTTATCTCTCACAGTGCTATTGTTTATATTTGTGCTTATAACTTTACATTACTTAGTTATACATGCCTTTGATATACTATCTATCTTTCTAACATGCTAACGGTACTTCGTGTGCATCATTTGTTATGCAGGATATTAGTTTTACACATTTCTTTCTTATATTGTATGATGTTGTTTGTGGGCCTTGCCCTATGTTTGGTGTGCACACTTGTTTGTTGTTTTTGGCCATGATGGCCTTGTGTGTCTTGCAACATCATGAGTGATGTCCCATGTTTGTAACCCGCTTTGTTTTGTTTACTTGTCTTCTTGTGTGTTTACATTACTTTTCTTGGTAGCTTACACATTATTTTCTATATACATGTATGTTTACACTTTTCGTAGGCTTGCTTTCTATTATTTTTTGGATCCTATTTTCAAGTGTGGAAGTGTTTAATATTTAACACTATCTATAGTTTTTGGCCTTGAAAAATGTCCCCAATATCTTGGGAAACGTGTTATTGTCATATGGGTGGGATTTTTGACAAATAGGTTTATGGGCGCTTTGGCCCATGTTTTTGTGTTCAAGTATTGTAAAACTACTTAAGTAGTTTCCTATTAATATAATTTTGATAGGTGAGACATATTATTTTAGTTGTGTGTGATTTTAAGTGTGAATTCAGAAAAAAATTCAGCATAGCTCCAAACAAATATGGGTATTGTATTGAGAGAAAGGTGGCCCGTAATAAAAATTTAAGTAAGTGATTCTTAGTGGACGTAACCCAAATTGGGTGAACCACGTTAAATATTGTCTTTATATTGTGTTCATTTATATTATGTACATTTATTTGAGATCCGTAATATTTTATGTATATTAGTATTTACTATTGTGGTTCTGTGTGGGATTGTTTTGCATATTTTATCCCTTATTTCATAATACCTTGTTTATGTGTGGCTTGGTTTCTACCAATCACCTTTTAGGGTTATAGCGAACATGTTGTTGGTCCTCTTTTGGGGCCATATTATCCTATCAAAAACGCCACATGGGTCCCCAAAGAGGGGGCATCATTTGGGGGTTTTTACATACTAAAACAGATATTCTACATTGGTTAGATTAAGTTACATTCAGTGAGTCAGTTCAAACCAGTCTAAGAACCCCATACAAAGAGGCCTTTATAAGACATGGTTTGCTTAGCATGATACGAAGCAGTTACATGCGTATAGGTTATAGTGGGTGTGTCTCTCTACACTACTTTAACTAGTGGCGTCAGATCGCCATAAAAACTAGGATTTACAAATATCTCTACACACATTCAGGGAAGCAGTTAGAGCTCGGAGGACACGAGAGAAATTTCCCCCAAAACTTCTTCGGCCTATGGCGCAAGATCACCCAAAAATATTGCAATACAGGATATCCTTCTAAAGTCTCTCTCAACATGGATCATGTGCACATGTTCCATTTACATTTACATACACATGCATCTTTTACATATCATTTTTACACTTACATACATACATACATACATATTTGACTACTTGATCATTTTCTCCTTACAAGTTTGGTTGTATAAGAAACAAGCAATCATATGGGGGAAACAAAAACAACAAAAAAACAATGTCAACAAAAACACTCCACAACAAAAGACGCATGCTTTATTAACCATGCAAGTACACTACACATTGTCGCAGCTACACACATGTTCCACCCTAGGTTCACTCTCATCACTTTTTCTTTACACATTTTTCATCTTTACTTTCCATGATCCTCCATATTTTTTTCATTCCACACTATGTCTTGTATTTCGAACACATTCATCATTCGACATTGGTATCGAGTACGCATCTCTATCTACATTATGTTATCGAGCTTTTTGCTCACCAACATAAAGTGGGGGCAAAATGTAGTCACAAAAGCATGCACTTTAGACATGTATTTATCTCGGTATCATAATACTATTTAGAAGGTTCTTGAGGGAAGAAATTACTAATTTTTTTATTAAAGGCAAATAGTTTTGAAGGGACTATACCCTGTTACAAAAAAGGCTCAACAACCAGATCAACATGAAAAAACAACAAAAAGGATCTGAATCCAAATATTATAATAAGCCCAACAGTAGTCAAAATAGAAGCTACTAATAAAAAGCAAAACAAGGATATAACTGCAACTAAGTAGCATAAAAACAACATACTTTCAGAAACAAAATAGCAACTTGAACTCATCCAACCTTCCCAGGAGGTATTATTTCTTCGAAGCCCTATCAATCCTTGATTTGATCATTTGTAGAGAGGTAAAAAGTGTCAAAATGGTGATGTGTGTTGGATCATTTATGTTCAAACGCGAGATGACTCGGTTTCTTTCCTTTTATGTACCCCAAATATCTTCAAGGACTCCACTCGACATTGTGATGCTTCGACTTCGTTGATTAAGAAACTCACTTATAGCTTTGAAGATGGCCATATTGTGATCTTGTCTATCTTTAGACATCCCTCACCTTATTATCTAGGAGTTCAATTTTTTATTTATTTCATCGATCGATCTGTTCCAAAACTCCGCATCCTCATTCATCTTTCTTTTCCTCTTTTTCTTATTCAACTGATGCGCTTCTTTCTTGATACTTTCTACCTCATTTTCTAGCATATTTCCATTCTAAGGAGAATATTTTCCCTCTCTTGTTTATAAACATTTTCCTACCCTACAATACTTGATGTGCAAAATATTTTGAACCATATTCATATCCTTGTTACTCCTTAGGACACAGCCAGAGGGAGGTGGGGTCACTTTGGAGGGTTAAGGGTTCTTGGTCTTAATATTTTTGATACTGGGAAATTTGGTCGGGTTGGCAGTGGGAGTATTGTGAATGGGAATGGGCGAAGCACCATGAGAAACAGGTATGGCATGAAATTTGATGAGGTAATGCTTGTGAAGGATAAATATGATCCTCTCGTGAAACGGGTGGCCCTAGTATGCTTTTGAAATTCTAGAATAGAGCACTCCAAAGAATTAAAGAGATAGTGTGGGAAACAAATAGCAAAATTTCTCCTAAAGTGATTAAGGAAAATCAAGTGTTTGGTGGGGATAGTAATGTATCGACCTTCAAGGCAGATAAACCGCACCATCATTTTGGTAATTTCATCAAAGGGTCCCGGTATGGAACTTACCTTAATGCCATTCGCAAAAAAGATGATCTCCTCCTCGCTTTAGCAAACTTCTTTGCTTCAGTATTTTGTCAACCCTTTTGCTGAAAAATTGGATGCCTTCCAAAGTTAGACCAGTAGCCTCTGCAATTAGCTCCTCATTCATCAACACTCTTTGCCCTGCATACTTAACCTTCATATCCTTCCAATGTGGCAAAACGCATCTTGAAATGTTTTGATCATGACTGTGGATTTCTCGATAAAGTGGAGATGCCCCCCATTTAGAGATAATTACACATCTCAGCGTTAGCCTTCCTAGCAGGATCGCAACTGAGCTCTACTTGACATGGAGCTCCCCCCATATTTCTTCCTCTGCTATTTCTACGATTACCCTGCTGAAAAGCACCCATGAAAAAGTTGTTT
Source organism: Taxus wallichiana var. yunnanensis (assembly GCA_018340775.1). NCBI lineage: Eukaryota > Viridiplantae > Streptophyta > Pinopsida > Cupressales > Taxaceae > Taxus > Taxus wallichiana. Next base: position 341,747,291 of record CM031237.1, read on the forward strand.
TTGTTTTGTCTAGACCAGTTTTTAAGTATCCAACTGTCATACTGAGGAGCATGCGAAATTTGATGATAGTAATTATAATTACTCCTCTCGCATGTGCCATCTTTCTTATCCATTAAATCCCACACAATCTCATTAGAGATTCTACATAATATGTGAATGCTCATATTTATCCTTGGTAATACCATTCTGTACTTCCGTAGGGGTGTTTTTTTCATCATCCCAAATGCTAAAATTATTATTGGTACCATAATTAGCTAAGGTGTCCACGACCTTGTTAACCTCTTTATATATATGCCCAATTTTAATATTTTTGAAGGTATGGCATATATTAATAGATTCTTAAATGAAATATTTAATAGTCCAACTTTGAGGGTGTATCTGATTAAGATGATTTATAATATTCAAGGAATCCCCTTCGACAATAATGTTCTAAATGTTGTAATTCTTAAAAAGTATGAGACCCCATAAAGTTGATAAATCTTCAACATAGTGATTGGTCCGATTACCCATTCGCTATCATAAGCAACAACTAAACAACCTTTATGATCTCAAGTATTCCTCCGCCAAAGAATCGCCCTGGTCGCCCTTAGAGGCTCCATCAAACCGAGTTTATACCAAGAGTTTGGAGGAGGGATCCATTGAATTAAAGACCTATCAATGTTTGAAGCTCTCTATTTCTGTACATTTTCAATATAAATCTTTCAATTTAAAAGAATAAATTCTTCATCTTTGGGATATTTCTTGTTCTTTGAGGTTTAAATCTTTCAATATTTTCTTTAATTGCATTACCAATCTTAGTAAAAAAATTCTTGCATGGTTGTCTATTGTTTCTAAATATTATGTCATTTTTGTCTTTCCAAATCCTCCATATGATATGCGGCATAACTAGTTTCCAAAGTCTCCTAACAATACAAAGGCTTAAAAGGAGGATTTGTTGACAATTTTGCACTCATGTAAAAATGGGTGACTCGAAACTTCATTATGATGGATGGAATTGGTGAAGTGAACCTAAGCTAGGGGAGATTCTTTCATTTTACTATTCATTCCATCAATTAATTAATGTCTACATGTAATTTGTAGCTATATGTGTTGTTACAAAACGTAACAAATGACAGTCTGCAATTCCATGTCGGTCTTCGTAAAAGAACACAAAGGCCCCGAAGGATAGATGTGTTATCTTGATAAAGACAGATAATACCAAATAGATGAAGTGTTAAGATTTGGAACAACAATTGGATCGATGATTGCAGCGGTATTAAATTTCATTACTAAGGTTACGGTGTATTTTTAAAAAAATCCTTCATGACTAAATACATTTAATTATGTTATTGAGTTTAATTCATTATAAAATCCATATACAAAGATAAAATGTAGAAGGAAGTACACAACTCAGTTTCAGAATTCAATGTTTTATTCATAAGGAATTTCAAATGTTTCCCACACAAGTCAGTGGGATGTGACTCAAGTAAACATCATAACTACTGAAATAGAAGGTGCATGTGCATGAAAATAAAAGCAAAAGAATATGAAGGAATCCATCACCTTGTTTCTTGTCCCGTTGCTCCATCTTTGCTCCAGCTTGTTGCTCCATCTTCATCCTTGTTATTCAACACTGTACTATACCTAAAAAATAGAAAAGAGACTGTTAGTCATGAGCTCAAGATTAAATCATGTTCTTGTATTGTCTATCTTCATGCAAATGAATCTCCTGATATCAAGAGGTATGATTACAGAAAAGATAAATGCATAGCAGACAAAGCGGCACTATCTTACATCGACATATGATTCTCACAATCATTTCGGAGAGAAAATATTAAAACAAACTATGGAACATAGGAAAGGCCAAAAAGCCTAATGTTTTCTAACTAGTTTGTCGAAATGTGCAGTGCAGTTTAATGTCAGAGATTCTAAAAATGGAATGAGATAAAATTGTAGCTGAAACAAAATAGAAAATGAAATCGGAGAAAATTTTGACAGAGCTTCGCCATATAAAATGGACATTTTACATATTTCCATCATTTCATTTCATAACTAATACATTCTTGAAAGTTGTGACAAAAGATAAACTATTGTACTGATCAAATAGTAATCTGAATAAGGAGAAGTATTACAAAAATTCAACTTAGAATCAATAACAAAGAAGGGCCTAAAGATCAATTTCAAGCTCATATTTCTCATCTTATTTTCTCATTTCAAGTAAAGCTACAGTTATGTTGATGAAAAGAAAGTTAAAATCCTCAAGCATAGAAAGTACAACCACCTACAATAGATCGATTGGAGACACAGTATCATAAATGGAGTCTTGATCATTTATGCATGCAATAAAAGAGATGCTAAGTAAATGGCTACCAACTAACAAAGAAGTATGGATACACAAGATACAACTAATGCAAGTAAGGAGTGAGCACTCAAAGTAGTAAGCATGTGTTTTAGCTAAGCAATTTCATAGCACAAGTGAAGATATCAAATTCAAAGAGATCATAGTTTCAACATGATAAAGAAAGTTTTTTTCTACAAGATAAAAGAGGATCACAAACGTAAGATTCAAAATGGAGTGATCATTCATAGTTGTATTTCATAAATGCAAGATTATTAGGAAGGTACATAACTCGAATGTGCAAGTACAAATTTATTGACAACATAAGAAATTACCAAGAACAATTTTAAGATCTCGTAAATCACTAGTTCAGCGTTCAAAAGTTTCAATCGAAATTACTAGCTACAGGAAGAGTACAACATCCTTCATAACAAGCATGAGGGAATATCAACATACTATAACTCAAGGAACCATATAGATTGAAGCACATAGCTATACAGATCTGCAGCATGAAAAGTGATACAAATTTGTGAAGATGCTTTCCAGATTCATCACTCTCAATTATATTACAGAGTTCACAACAATATACATAAATGGAATGTTGTTGGAGATTGATTTTCTTGATTTTACATGACGTAATTATGAGCCTACATTACATGACTTGTTATATATATTTCCACTAATAAAATAGGTTTAAGGATAATTTCCAAAGAATAATTGGTATACAATATTACTTATTGCAAGCAGTAAAAAAGTTGAGTTCAAATTTGTGAAAATATTTCAAATCCAGTGTTAAACAAAATGGATAAACAAACTCAGCTGCTTCACTATATATGTACACAAGGAAATAGTGCAAATTACAATACAAATTGGGTTTTCAAGCACGAAAAGTTAGAATGAAGCATGGTCATCAACAAACATAAAGAATAGAGCCAAATTATGGCCAAATCATCTCAAATCACCAAGAAGACAAGAAGAGTTTCAAGGCTTTCTCTCATGGCAAGAAATATAGAAGTCCAAGGTACCCTTAGCAAAGCCAATCCTGAGAAACCCTCGACTCAGTTTTCTAAAACTTAGCACTCAGCCATAAAAGCATGAGTTTGAAAGGTTGGCTCAGAAAACATCAATGACATTCATATAAATCTAAAAGCTCTTAATCTACAACAAATTTGAGCTAGCTTGAAGGATAGGGAAGAAAAATTCAGAAGACTCCATTTACTTTTAGTTTTCGAGCCACTTTGGGTGACTTAAAATAGGAGAAGTCGCTCAAAGCACAACCAAAATGGAGAAAGAACCAAAATTAACCAACAAGGATTTCATAAATGACCCGGGAGGGTTTAAATTAAAACTTTTCTTTGATATGACAGCTTGGAGTTTTTTTAGTTCAAACCAAGGAAATAGAGCTTCAAGGATCAAACTAAACCAATGCAAAGGCTAAAATCTAGATGAGCTCGAAACAAAGTTTTTTCCCAACATGCATAAGAAATATATTCACCTTCAAGCTTATATTGAAACTACTTTGATTATATTGAAACTCTTATTACGGAGGATATATGGGTGTTGAATCTTGTGCTCACTATGGTGTTTTACTTGAAATAGTTGTCAATTCTTTTGGGCACGTGATTTTGAGCTCAATTGTAAAGTCACTTTACTTAACCGCCATACTTAGATCTCAAGTTCCATTTGAGTTTGAATGCAAACCCATAGGTGTTTGCCCCCATTTTGTAGTTGTTATATTGTAACAAATATGTATATGAACTTTTAACTGTCCTACTTGAATGAATTATTTTTCCAAAATCTATATATGCACATGTATTTTTTTCAATTTGTGGCTTGAAATATTACAACCTTGATTTGGGTATCACTCCTTTGGGCATGTGTATTCATACTTCTTTATTGCTTCTTGATTCCCGCAATATACACTTATGATTGAGAAAACAATTAGAAAATATTTTGGCTTTTTGGCCTCTCTTATGTCCATGGTTTTCTTTTCTTCTTTCTCCTTCTTTCTGAATGAGAAAAGCATGTATGCAGTTTATATCTTCAAGTAATTTATATCTCCTATTGTTAAGAGATCCATATGCACGAATTAGGACAGTATAGGAATATGGATTAACCCTGAGCTCTTAACTGATAATCTTCCTCTTTTCTTCTTTCCAGGTATAGTACTTTCAGTGATGAAGATGAAGAGAAAATAAGCTGAAAATGAAGATGCATCAACCAAAGGAGAAGACCCAAGGAAATGATGGGTTTACTCATACTCCTTTATATACTCTTTCATGTATGTATACCTCTTATTTCAAGAATTGTACTTTACTTCTCGCCACATCTCATGGCCTGTGTGAGAACATTTGAAATTCCTTATAAATAAAACATTGATTTATGAAATTGAGTTATGTATTTATTTCTACATTTCTACTTTCTGATATGGATTGTATGATGAATTAAACAACCAAATAATATAATCAATGTCTTAATCATGAATGAAAGAACATTAAAGAAAATACATGTAATATCCAAAGCAATGAAATCTTATTTCGTAATCTGCAGTCTTGATTGTTGCTTCAAAACTAACACTTCATCTATTCTACAATTTGGTGTCTTTATCACGACAACGCAGCTGTCCTTCGGGGCCTTGTGTTCTTTTTCTCGAAGATAGCATGAAATTGCGTTGGCTATATGATCTGTAATGTTTTGTAACAGCACACATAGTTACTGATTTTATGTAATCATTTTTTAATTCAACAAAACAATATTGTCGAAAGAAACTCCCTATCTCGAGGTATACTTCACCATTATTATCAATCGTAACGAAGTTTCGAGTTGTCCATTTTTTCACAAGTGCGAAATTCTCAATGAGCTTATTTCACAACTAATACATGTTTGAAAGTTGTGACAATAGATAAAATATTGTATTGATCAACTAGTAATTTGAATAAGGAGAAATATTGCTGAAATTGAACTCGAATCGAATAAAAAAAGGGCCTAAAGATCAATTTTAAGCTCATATTTCTCATCTTCTTTTCTAACTTCAAGTAAAGTTACAGCTTATATTGACGAAAAAAAAGTTATAAGCCTCAAACATATAAAGTACAACCACCTACAACATTTGAATAAAATTCCATTACACCATTTATTCGTTGCACTATTTTTAACTAGTCTTTGTTTCTCCTTATGAGTGAAATAGGCAAGAAACTTCCATCATGTTAAATAATTCACAACATCGGTGAACCATGGAGTCTTAGTTGATATAGCGAAACAAATGTTCGCCGAGAAATTGATCTTGTACCACTTTATCATTACTCAAACATTCAATCTTGAAAGGAAATCAGCAACAACGTTATATTTTCCTAGTTTATTAATAATGGTAAGATTGAATTCCTATAACAAGAGTAACCATCGAATAATCTTACCTCTAACCACCGGTTTATTCATCAAATATCGAATGGTATAGTGGACAAAAGATAAACAAAAATTTTATACCCAAAGTGATGTAATGACGAAATTTATTTGAGTATACAATAGCCAAGAATCTTTTTTCCATAGTAGTGTAATTTCTTACTGTATGAGTCAGTTCTTGTTGATAAAGTAAATGGCATACATGTGATCTTCTCGCATCTTTTTTTCCCAAGGACACCCATGGTTGTATTAGAGACATCGGTGTGGATATGGAAAGGTTTCCCCCAATCGGGCCTCATAAGACCGAGGCGGTGGTCAACGCCTCTTTAATAGAATCAAATGTTTGTTGGCACCGAGGGGACCATTCAAAAATGTAATCTTTTGTTAGCAATGACAACATAGGTGTAACAAATTTAATAAAACCTTTTATGAACCGTCGATAATACCCTCCATGACTAAGGAGACTTTTGATGTCATTTGGATTAGTTGGTGTAGGTAATCGAGTAATGAATGCTATCTTTTTGGGGTCAATCTGTATACCTTTGGAAGAAACATGGTGACCTAAGACAATTCCCGATTGACCATCATCAAAAATTTTGCATGACTCGTAGATAATTGGTGTTACTCACATCTACTCAATACTTTCTCAAGGTTATTTAGAGATTCGTCAAAATAAGATCCGTGGACAAAGTGAAGTCGTCCATGTAAACTTCAACACAATCATTAGTAAGATCTGCAAAGATGGATAAGACTGCTCTCTAAAACGTAGCGGGTGCATTAAAAAGTCCAAAAGGTAAGACTTAATAAGAAAATGTACCCCAAGGGGAAGTAAAGATAGTTTTATCTTGATCAGCAGGGGCAATAATAATTTAGTTATACCCATTAAACCCATCCCAGAAAGAAATTTATTTCTTACCAACAAGATTGTCCAGAACCTAGTCAATAAAAGGCAAGGGAAGATAATCTTTCTTGGTAGCTTTGTTAAGTTCCCTATAATCAACACATATTCTCCATTTATCATTTTTCTTAAGAACTATAACTAATGGGGAGACCCACTAACTATCAGATATAGGGTAAATGAATCCTACCTTTAATAATTTCTCTATCTCACCTTTGGCTATGTCTCTAAGCGCCTGGGTTAATTCTTCGTTGTTGTTGCCTTATAGGTTTGACATCCTCGGTGTAGATATGATGAGTACAAATGTTAGGATGAATTCCCTTCATATCAATGTAATATCGGCAAAAGCATGGGAATGTTTCTTCAAAACTTCGAGAACCCCGCTTGATTGGCCTCTAAATCATTACCAATGGTCGGCGCTTTTCTTATACCGACAAGAACCTGCTTGTATCATTCAAAAGAGCGAGCTCTGCATTAGTGATTAAGGAGGTGACATTTTCGTGCACACTCCCCTCAATGGAAACTCCGAAAATCCAATTTTTCACGAAATGAAAAAACTTTGTAACACTCGGGGGTTTTGTGAGGATATCAACAACTCCTTCTTCAATCGGCACGAACTTGAGATCTATCTCACCACTTAACACCTTCTCATGGATGAAGTGTATATGTATCTCAATGTGCTTCATCCTTTGATGTTGTATTGGATTATGTGTAAGAGATATGGTGCTTTGGTTGTCACAGAACAAAGGAACACTGCGTGGATCCTTCATCTTTATCTCATCGAACAACCTCTTTAGCCATAGAGCCTCTTTTGCAGCTTCTATTGCACTTCTATACTCAACTTCTATTGAAGAGATAGAAACAATTGACTTTTTTACTGCACCAAGTAATGACACCTACACCAAATTTAAACACAAACCTGTATAGATTTTATATCAAATATATCACCAGCAAAATCCATAATGTAACCCATAATTGATTGTACCTTTAAAATATTTAAGAATCTTTTTTGGAAGATTCCAATGATCTCTACAAGGTTCCTACATAAACTTAGAAGCAATTCCTACTGCATAGGAAATATCTAGTCTAGTGATAGATATATCAAACTACCAACTAACTACATATATAAAGTAGGATCAAATTTTTCACATGCAAATTTAGTATCAATTTTCACCCAACTTCCATAAGAGTAGAAATTGGTTTACAAATCAATCATGTTAAATTTTTTCAAGACATTGATTACATACTGTGCTTGAGAAACAACAATATAATGTTTGTCTTGAAATACACCATACCAAAAATGATGTAAGAGACCTAAATTAGTCATTTCTAGGTATTGTTTCAATTTTTTTAATTCTATAAATTAAAGCAGATTATCACCAAATCATAAACAAATCAACACATATAAAAACAAAGACAATATGTGATACTTTTTGCTTGATAAATAGATCATTGTAAGAAGAACAATTAGCAAATCCTAATCATGTTTAAAGAAATAATTAATTTTCACATATCAAGTTCTAAGAGCTTGCTTTAAACCATACAAGGATTTTTTCAATTTACAAACATAGTTTTATTTACCGCTTTCTTTAAATACTTTAGTTTGAGACATGTAAAGTTATTATTTTAAATCTCCATTCAAAAAGACATTTTTACATCCATTTGGTGGATTTCCCACCCAAATTGAGCGACAATTGCAAATAAGGACCTAACAAGTACTCATTTTAACTATCTTTTGGGCAAATGTCTCAACATAATCAATACCATGTTTTTGAGTGAAACCTCTAACAGCAAGTCTAGTTTTATGTTTGTCAATAATATCATCTGCATTATATTTTACTTTGTATAACCACCTAGACTCTATAATACTTCTTATCTCTCGGAGGTGAAAACAACTCCTAGGTTTGATTTTGAATTAGGGCATTATATTCACTTACATTGCATTGATTCACTTCTCACCCTTATTTTTTCCGGAGGTGAAACCAACTCCCATGTTTGATTTTAAATTAGGGCATTATATTCACTTACATTGCATTGATCCACATCTCATCCCGATAAGCTTTTTCAAAACTTTATGGCTCAGTTCATACAAAGTCATTAATGCATTAAACGTATGATGGTTTCTATTCTTTTCCTAAGATCAATAGGATTATAACTTTCTAACACATATTGAACACATTTTAGTTTTCTTAACTAGGGAGTTAGGAGATTCAGAAGCATCTATAGTATTAACACAAGAAACATCATCATGACCATTTACTATATTCTCATTATCAGAATCATAACCATCATTAGAAATATTGACAGAGTTAGGAACATCTTTACCATTATTAGATGAACAAAAGTATTTTTCTAAAACCACCACATTGCGGTTTTCAGTTACTTCCCTTTTTACAGGGTCATAAATCCTTGAACTTTAGTGTTAATACCATATCCAATGAAAATACAATAGAAATAAGTCATATCAATTTTATTTCTTTTCTTTTTAGGATTGTATAAAGGAGGACTACCAAAAACTTTTAGATGAGAAATATCAGGTTTTTTATTTGACTATTTTTTAAAGGAGTTGAAAGATGAATAGATTTGGTGGGAACCCTATATAGAATGTAGACTGTTGCGTTCATTGTTTATGCCAACAGAAATTTGGGAGGACTAGCAGAATGAAACATAGTGCGAGCCATGTCTAAAATAGTCATATTCTTACGTTCAAAGAACACCATTAGATTAGGGAGAATGAAGAGAAGTTAATTACATTTCAATACCACAATCAATACATAAGTTTTCAAATGTTTTACTAACATATTCACCCCATTATCTATTATAAGTCTCTTAATTTTATAATTTGAAAATTTTTTAACAAATGTTTTAAATTCCTTAAATTTCTCAAGTACATTAGATTTATTTTTAAGAAAATATGACCAAATCATCCTAATGAAATTATCAATGAAAGTCACAAAGATATAAAAAAATATTTCATGAAGCTACTTCAAAAGATCCTTTGACATCATTATAAACAAGTTCTAGTGGAGAAGAACTCTCCTCAAGATGTGAGTGTAGCACTTTGTTTTGAGCGTAAACGTGCCATGCACACACATTATGAGAAGAAAACAACACGCACAAACCTTTCACAAGATTATATCTAGCCATTTCATATAAGCTTCGATAATTAACATGTCCTAATATTTCATGTCATAGTTTCTAATTATTCAAACTTTGAGAAACAAAACAGATGCAGAATAGAAATCATCAAAAATATACAAACTATTTTTTTGAATTCCTTCACCTATTATATTATCATCCTTGATATACCAAGTATCTTTCAAAATTTGAATATCCAAACCATCACGGGTTAGTTGACAACATGATAAAAGGTTCTTTTTGAGCTTAGAAACAAATAAAACATTATTCAACACACCATTAGCAAATTTTAATTTTCCTTTCTCTATTGATTCTAAAGATGAGTTATCACCAAGATACACACGTTCATTGATTTTCACATCAAATAAATAATTTGAAACACCAAATCATATGATTTGATGCACCCGAATCTAAAATCCATTCAATTACAAGAAGAATACAACGCAATATATAATGCAATAGTTTTAGGAATATCATTAGAACTATCCTTCTTCCTTAAATTATATTTTGAAGAAAACAATTTTATTTTTATTTTTATGGATAAGGTTCTTAGTTTTGTAATCTTCCTTTTTATGTCTAAATTTATCACATTTGTGACACATTACCACTAAAGCTAACACGCAATTGATCGGAAGAAAAAAATTCTTATTAACAAAAAGAAGATTTAAATCTAAATTTTGGATGTGAGAAGGGCTTGCGAGGTTTGAACTTTGAAATCAACAAGAAGTTCCCGAGAGGTATTCTCTTTAGATTCAAAGTTCATCATCATTTGTTCTTCCTGTATCAAAAGTAACCCCGAGATATTTAAATCAGTAGATCATTTTCGTTTTGATATTTAGATTTCAAGATAGAAATAAAATTCTTAAATCTTTTATGTATATTTAATCGAACAATAAAATAGATTAATTTTTCACCAATTAAATCATAATTGCATCCATCTAATTGTTCTTTAATATTTTTAATTTTGGCTAAGAAATTAACTATTTTTTCATTTTTTTCATAGGAGTTGTAAGCAATTCTAAAAGTAATTTACTAATTTTAGATAAACGCATACCTTCATGTATGGATTCTAGTTGTCCATACCTCTTTCGGATGTTCAATATTACCAATGTGTAGAATGTACTCATCTTTCACATTGCACAAAATCATGGAAAGAGCCTCTTGCATTCGTTGCCAACATATATTCATGTTATCTACAAATTGGTTGACGACTAGCGAGAGCAACCTCGATCCAAAACAATTGCCTAGAGTTTATTTGCCATAAGTTCCGATTTGACCTTGATTCTTCCAAATGTTGTAGTTGGTTATATTCGGGATTTAGGTTTTGTCAAACAAAAATAGCTAGACGTCATTGTTTTCCTAAACTCGTAAAACTCACCCCATTAAATATACAATGTACCAAAAATTATATACATATCTATAAAAAAGTAACACTTTTAATAGAAACAAATCTAAATTTTATAGATCTACATAAAATATTTAATCATAACTAATTTTGTCATTATAATGCATATTAATTAATCTTTCATGAACATAGTAATAACTCACAATATAAAGAGATTTGCATTATACCCCGGACTAATATAAAAAAATAACCATATAGAAGTGAAAAAGAAACCTATAAGAATGTAAAACTTCAAATTTTTGAAAAAAATAATGTAGACAAATATTTTTATAGCTAAATTTGATGTCTAAATGACCGTCATACTGCCTTATGTTTGGTCTGTTGTGACGGTCATTTGACCGTCAAATTTAATGGAGTCAAAACTTATTATGTATTTCTAGAATTCCTTCTTCTATATAATATTAAGGAGGTTATATTTTAATACATTATATTAACCTTGCATATTTTAATACATTATATTAACCTATTATAATTTATAATGTAAAAATATATTCACTTTAAAATATAGGTATATAGTTTATATAATGTAAATAAAAAACAACATATAGTCTATAAACAATTATAAACTATAATAATACTATATATATATATATATATATATATATATATATAATCCTTATTACGGGGCCCTCATGATTTTTCTTAAAAATATTTACCTAGCCATGGAATTTTAAATTCTATATAAACCTTAGAATTTACATAGAGACAACATTTTTCACATTTACAATGGAAAAATTCAAATCCTATTTTGATAAAGTTTTCTCCTCCTTAATTTACCATTGAAAAATTCAACTTTGCACATATTAAAACTATAGAAAAAATATTTCAAATATTTTACCTACTTCTACACAAATTTTCACTTTAAGGTAACAAGTTTCCAAAATTCTACATAAACCTTAAAATTTATAGAGGAGAACATTTTTCACACTCGCCAATGGAAAATTTCAAATCCTATTTTGATGGAGTTTTGTCTCTTCCTTAATTTACCATTGAAGAAATTCAACCTACACATATTAAAACTATATAAAAAAATTCAAATATTTTACCCTTACCTCTACACAAGTTTTCACAAAAGGTAAGAAGTTTCTAAATTTTCCACCTGTGAATTCACCTTGATTCTTCACAAAGAAAAACTTTTAGGTTGCACAATGGAAAGAAAGGGCTAGTTATTTTAAATACCCTTCCCTTCTGGTTGGTTAAAAAACTCGTACAAATTAAATAAATAAAATACAAAACATTTGATCTTAATTTATTTAATTTACCCTTCCGAGTTGGTTGAAAAAACCCATACAAATTAAATAAATAAAATACAAAATATTTGATCTTAATTTATTTAATTTACCTTTCCGGGTTGGTTGAAAAAACTCATACAAATTAAATAAATAAAATACAAAACATTTGATCTTAATTTATTTAATTTACCTTGCTTTGTTACCATGTTAGAATTTGAGGATTCTAATAAATACGGATTTAATCAAATTACATATTATATAATGTTACAATAAATATTTAAATAAACATTACATCATAACATAAGTAAATAAATAAATACTTACATAAAATAAATAACAAATGTGACAAAGATTTATATAGTGTAAAACCTTAATAGAATAAAAAGCACTTTGAAAATAATTTTTTACTTCAAAAGCTTATTTTACATCCAATAGACTTCCTCCTTAAAACCCTATTTACCAAAGGTACAACCAAATCACTTGATTTGCACACCTTTGATATATTTCTCAAATATATCAAATGAGGACCTAGAGTCTTTTTATATAAAGTGACCGTGTATGTCTCCCGACCCACCTTTTCAACCTTAAATGGTTGACACATATACTGAGTGTATTTAATAAATATAAATATAAATAATTCATATTATTAAATACTTACCTAATATATATTACCTAGGTATAAATATTTAATAATAAAAAACTATTTCATATTATTAAATATTTAACCTATATAATAGTGATGGACCCATATTAATTAAGGGTTGGTCAAACCACTTAACCATTATGTTCCAATAGATTTCTCTTATTATATGCGAGAGGTTGACATCTTTATCAAAAAGAATTGCTTTGAATTTCAAAGATATTCGAAGATAATAAGCACAAATTGTCTCAAAAGTTTTCCTTAAAGATTCAATACATAGTTATATGAAGTAAAATCAGTTATATATAATGGACGCATGACATTGAATGCAAATAATGATAAAATTCAAATATTCAGGGCAAGCCTAGAAGTTATCGTTAACTCAAGCAAGAAAAGATCTATTTCGAAATAGAATAGATACATAATACACAATATGCACAAATATGGAATCCTCGAGCACGAGAATAGCATGACAAAGTAAAACACTAGGAATTTCAAATTCCAATAGTCCATCTCAAGAAAATTTATAGCATTCTCAAACCTCGAAATGGTTAGAACTCAAGCTCGAGTAGAGCTTGGAAAAATGACAATCGCATCCAAGAAACTTCTCGAAGACATTGAAAATAAAAAGAAAAATTTCTAGAGATCAATTTAGAGCATGAATAATTGAATCGAGCCTATACCTTTCGAGCAAGTAGAGTTTAAGTTACAAAGAAACAAAGTAAAATACACAAGATTCGAGTGAAATAAAGGTCAAAATGTCATTCGATTCAAAATAGAAGACTCGAGTTTTGGGTGTGGGTGCGAAATACACTAATCTATAGAGCCTTCAAATACGTAATAATGAAACGAAGCAGTGTTCAAAACCTTTTCGAAAGGCACAAATTTGAAGATTCTTGAGTTCACAAGGCTTCAATATAGCATTATTGCTTTCAAAATAAAGTTACTGAGATCTACATATTTTAAAGGAAAAGGAAAATAATCCAAGCCACAAAACTCTATCAAAAGAAACGAAAAATTACCATTTACTGATAAAAGAAATGCTTCATACTTCACGGCCGTAATAGTTATATCAATTATTTGCAAAAGATTCAAAGAAATGAGAAGCCAACATACCGAATTGCGAAGTATTTTTGAAACCCTCGGAAGATCTATCAAAAGTGACAAAATAACGGCACCTGAACAAGTTTGGAACTCGAAAGTCATAGAAGTGGAAAGAAAAAAAAATAGATTCGACATTCGGGGAAAATATGAGATCACCTTTCCATAATGGCCACCATACAACATCACAAAGAGCTCCAAAACTCTTAACAATTGTGGCTAAGAGATTATAGAGAGTAAAAAATCCATGCATATAACCTCATCGAGTTCACAAAATGCAAGAAACCGAGCTCGAGAATTAAATTAATGGAGGTCTGAAATAATTTTGACAAGGCTTTGCCAAGCTAAAGGCTTCCCGATGCAAAATGAGTAAATTATAGGTCAAAACTTTGTTTTGTTACCTTAACCACATCAAAGAGTAATCAAACTCAACTTTGAGTTAAGATCTACATGAAGATCAAAATGGTACAACAATCAACAAGTGAAAACCTTAACCACAATCAACTACCCTATCAATAAGAATTAATAAATCAACAATTCAAATTGGAATAATACAATGCACAACCGCCACAATCCATCATCGAAATCAATGCGACCACAACAAAACTTAAAAGCTTCGAGTTGGAGATGACTACAACAATCAATGACTCATATACAAACAAGATAAAGATCAACTGAGGAATAATCCCAACTTCAATGCAAACCAAGAGATACCATCAACTTGACCGAGAGTTGGTACATGATCACCAACATACTCAAGGATCAAAGCATCGTGAGAAAGGGGGCAAGTTTTCTCGCTAAATGATTATGTTTTGAACAAAGTGTATACTATGGTCTATGCCATTAGATCATAAAGCTAAATAATTTTAAAGCATTATTGCATATGTCATGGTCAATCAAAACCAATGATTAAGGTGGAGATCCTTAATGTTTTTAAAGTATGGTGCATGGTTGAATAAAAAGAGAAAAAGGGTATAATCATCGGTGGATTATTATTCAAACTCTAATGCATGCCCTTGTCCAAGTCAAAAGAAGACCATATCATATGCCATCAAAGGAGAGGCGAATGGAGGGTTGAATGAAATCAAAATCATGATTACCTTAACCTTTTCAAAAGATCCTTATTATTTGCAAAAGGAGAAATATCATTTTGAACATGCTTATAGGTGGTCCCCACAAAAATGGTGAATTATTTTTCTAGGTATAAAGTCAAAAGCATTACTTTTGCTTGTACATGAGTGAAATTTTGCATGTGATCACAAGAGGACAGAAATGGTGTCAAATCGGTGCTAAAAGACAAAGATCATGCACTTGTAAAAGAAGACTTGCACATCAAGCAAAAGCTAAAATTAGCTAAAGCATTCACCCAAGTTTATTTATTATTTTCAAATTTAGATAAGTCAAACTACACTTGACTGTGGGTTTATTTTTGGATTTAAATGGCTATTAATGTCTAATTGTACAACATGCCTATTTTAGCCTTTTATTTATTCACAATGAAGGCTAAAATTATCATGCATGGAAGAGTTCAAGCTACGACCTATTTTTAGGAGGGTTGGGTGAATTATTTTTGTTATATTTATGTGCATTGACAAAGCAAAAAGACTTTTTGGATGTAAGTGTTGAAGCAAATTTTTGTTAGTTTTTCCCTTGAATGAGAACCAGTTATTGTCTTTCCAATTAATTGCAGTGGTGTGTATATTTCTATTAACTCTTGTTAATTTTAATTCCATGAATTAATTATCTTATCATGTGGCAAATGTGGTTTTTTCGCATAGTCTTAGTGTGCATGTTAGTTTTTGTGTTGTGATTTATCCCTCAACACATAATTCTTTTGCCTTAGCATTTAAATTGAAACTCATTGGTTCTTGCTCCTTTAATATGCTCTCGTAAATTGTGCATGTACTCAATCAAATCCCTCAATAATTTTGATGTATCACTCAATTTTAATTTCAGTTTCAGCCATATTTTTACCCTTAAAAACCCAAAAAATTAGTTTAGGATACATCAATAAAGAACCAGCCTTATAATCCTAGAGACTCACCTCAACATAGGGATACCCATTGCCTTGAGGTGTTTCCATTGTATCTGTAGACGTGAAGACAGATCAAACTTAGAACACCTGTTGTTATCCCTCAACCAGGGTGTAGTTCTGAGAGATAATATTTTCAACATATAACGTTAATCCCCCTTTTTCTCACTACCTTTCCCACTCCTAGGAAATTCCTCTCTTGGAAGTGATTTTACACTTATATTGCAAGGTCGATAGAGTTTCCCTTTTGGATCCCCACTTATAAAGCCTCCGCATATTTCAATTTTGTAATGCCCCCATTCATCATTGCTCTGTTATTCTGTGGTGACCGAGCTTCTAAGGGCTGAATGTCGTTGTGTTCCCTTTTAAACGTTGGTGTCGTCGTCTTGTTGAGCTTTCTTGCTTGCGTCGATGTCGATGTTTTGGTTATCTGCTGCGAACATCCCTCACGATTTATCCTATTAAAGGAAGACCTTGTTCTTGCTTTATCGAACCTCCTGTTGATTGTTGTTTGTTGCCGGCCAGATATTTTTGCCGTAGTTTTGGTCACGCTCATGCTCGACCTCTCGATTAAATAATTAGTATTATTATTATTATTATTATTATTTTTAATTGTTGTCACTTTTGTGCTAAGTCCTAAGCGACTTTTCGAACCCCGTCGGGTGTCGCAGCATTTTAAAACATAATAAAAATGAATAATAAAAGAATGGACATCAGTTATACTTCGTAGTTGGTTACTGTCGTCAGTTTGTCGACCTAACGGAATTATTTTTAAAAAAATGAAATTTTGATTAATTAGATTTATTTCATTTTGTGGATAAGTAATTTTTGCCTGACAAGTTGGTGAGAAGTGGGAGATTTTAATTGGGCCGCCTGTTTTCTGCCCTAGTCGGCTGTAAAATTAATGATGAAATTGACCTTTGCTGGATTGGGGCGCCTTTTCCCTCCATACTGCCGCACTTCTCTTCTTTTAACATTTCTTGTCTTGTATCTTTCCACGTCCTTGCTGTTTTCCTGCAAATTTCGGCTCTGGCAGCGTGAGACCTTGGGAGGGCGAACTGTGTGTAGATTGGTGGAGAAAAACGTTAGAAAAGTTGCCTCCTTTTTGCTGCGCGCCTGGCCCTCGTTCCCTTGTTTTTATTTGCCTTCCATGGCCGCATTGGATCCTGCTCACGCCTGGTGCTGGGGGCGTTTGGAAAACGTGGAGGAAGATTGCTGAGTGCGTGGGACCTTGGGGCGCTCCTCCCTGCTGGCCGCGTGGGTCTGTTATGGTGGTTTTAGATGAAGCTACAAGCCAGTGAAGAAGGCGTGTTACCTCCACTTTCATTGGGTGCTTTGCGTGGTGTGTTCTTGTCAGGGTATCCACAGTAACGACCTGCAACAGTATGGAGCCAGGCAGCAGGCATGTTGCAGTATAGTAGAATCTTTTTTGAGCTCTTCCAACAAGCAGGCTGTCCAACTATGTTGTTACCTGTTCAGTATTGAATGCATCCTCAAATTTGGGATTCTCCTTCAAGATTATTTTTATCAAAATCGATTAAGTGACAGTAAGAGTGTTTCCAGGAAACCTGATGAAATTTATTACAAAGATTCTCTATTGAGACCTTACTTGTTTTACGATGTAACTCATGGAAGAGAATCTCTTAGAGGTGGATCTGTTTCATATCAGAATATTCATGAAGCACAATTTGCCTTGCAATTATGAACTTATTAGGGAAGTTTTGAATTTGCATGGGCCATTCTCACGCCTGCACGAGAGTCTATTGGCCACTCTTCTTAGCATTTTGTGCTCAAACCTTCGTTTCAATTCAGCATTTGGGAAACAAAAATTCTCGGAAGTCTTTAAATCTGTCGGGAGGTTTTGCCGGGTTCCTGGTAATGTCAGCATCTATCATGGCTTCCTACAGGTTTGGAGCTCTCCTCGTGTTTTTCTTCACATCCTCAAAGCTCACAAAGCTTGGTACTGAAAATAAGCACAAAAATGATGCTGAATACAAGGAGGGAGGCCAACGGGATTGGATGCAAGTGCTAGTGAATAGTTCGATTGCCACAGCACTAGCGTTAGGAGTTGCATTTTTGACAGGCTGGAATGATATCTGTTTGAACTCAGAAAAGGCACCTTTGGTTACTGGTCTGATTGGTGGTATTCTTGGGCACTATGCATGCTGTAACGGTGATTCTTGGTCTTCGGAAATTGGTGTTCTTAGTAGCAGCCAACCTCGGCTCATTACTACCTTCATGGGCCTGTTTCAGCGTGCTCTTGCCTTGGGAAGCGCATTAAAGGCATGATAAGCCCTAACCCTCTCTCTTAATAATTTATTTACTTTAGCATTTAGATAAATCAATCTCTGCAGTTTTGTTTGAATTCTGTATATGTGATGTCTCCTTTGGATTGTTGATGTGTGATTCTCTTTTACTAAGTTAGTAACGTCTTGGATTCTTGATATTATTTAATATTTATTTACATATATATATGTTGACTCTTTCTTGAACGAGATGCCCAAAAGAAATGGGTTTTCGAATGACTTTTAATCACAATTTGCATGAGCTGATCTCTCTCCAGTGATTCTCGCTTTTCGACCTTATAAAGTTAGTTTATCATTTTGCCATGATTACTCCTGTGAACAGTGGTTTCTGTAGGAAATATTGTGGTGTGTGAATGAGATTTAGAATTTTTCTTGTCTTGTTTTTATTATGTAAAACATGGCGTGAAAACGGGAAATTTTCTCGAAAGACTGTGTTGGTCTTTTAATGTGGATTGATAATAGTATAACCCCCCCCATTAGGATTGGAGGCTTCTATTTGGGGAGAGTCGTACTGGCTCTTACTGGTCCTTCTAGATACTATCCGACTCCTTTGATTATCGTTTACTTTGGGGATTATTGAAAACCCCTCACCAGGCCCTCTACTATTCTTATTACTATGAGCTTACTTTTAGATTGGAACGCTCCTGAAACATGTGTTAATGGGGTTCTATTTTGTGACCCGTTTGAATACGGTAAGCCTCAAGACGTTAGTTTGTGCGGATAACTATATGGCTTAAGTTTGAGGCGCTTCTTAGATCTTCGAATCAGTTGAGGTAATAATGAATACATCGAACTCTCATGAATGTGTACATTCTGCAAGTTTGATTGACATGTGATGGCCCTCAGGCGTATGAATTCAGACAATGCTTGAAATATGAGATTATAAATTTATCCTATACCTTGACTTCAAAGCTTGTTGAAATGTTTTTTTGTAGCAAAACAGATGAATAGGGAAGTTTTGAGAACTACCCTAAAAAGGATTCTTACACAGCCTTAAGTAAAGGTGACAACTAACATAATGGGACTGTTCATACCTTATATGACGTTAAGGATAGAAGTCGACCTGAAATTATTTAACTTCATTATATAGGACAATGATTGATACCCATAAATTGAGATATGCAAGTGGAGGTTGAATTATATAATATGATATATTATGCTATCAGGCAACCAGTAAGGATAAATATGTTATTTCAATACTTGGTTAGCGCGTGGAATATTTTCTGGCATTTACGATGATTATTATGTTAGCTAAAAATTGGTACTTGCATCTCAACTGTGAGTTGAGATAATGTTGATACTTGTATTTATAGTGGCTTGGACCACGCTTACCTGTTTTAGCTAGCCAAATGTACCTTCTACTCATTAACGAAGTATGACGGTATTGTTGTTCGTAATTCATTCCTCTGAGATGGACTCTTATACTAATAGAGGCATATAGAGACATGATAATAAACAACCGATAGGATATCTAAATAATATATGAACTTACTGATTGGTGGAACCCTTGTTTACATAAGTACATTCTTTTTATTGTGAGATAAATATCAAAAGTATACTTACATATCCTTGTTTTTCTATAAAGGTTGATACTTGGGTAATATTGATGATTATCATATGATTGACACTTGTATTTATTATAGAAGCTTAATGTCGTTGGTGCTTTTATTTAATTGAAAGATAATATTGTTGGACACTTTTATATGTGAAGTAGGTTGAGGGTATTAGGTGAGCGTTACTATTGTTACTGTAATTTAATTATGATTAAATGCAAGGTTAAGGTTGCATATCTTCTAGCCACTTGGAATTTTAGTTCATATGTAAGCAGATTTTAGGGAAGTGTTCAATGATGGGTATGAAATGTATTATCATGAGATGTGCAGTTAAGATTTGAATACATGACTAGGAATTATTTGATAGGGAGTATTGCAAAATTTCATTTATTTAAATGCTAGATGGCATAAGTTATTAGGTGAGGTTTATATCTTATCATGCTCAGTTCTAGCGAACTGACTCTAGTAAATATTTGCTGCAGATGGAATTTTAGCGAGTAGATGAGGGATAGACTTGTAAACTTGTGCATCAACCTCAGCTGAGAAGTTCTTACATGAATCCTTTTTATATTGTTCAACTATTGATAACATACAGTGGAAAATGTAGGAGAGGATCTTGGTCTTGGTATGATGTATTTGTGGACTTTGTCATCTTAACTTTGGACACCTTGGTTTGTTTGACCATCATTGAAAATATTAAAATATTGGTTATTGCTTGTTCAGTGATCTTATTGGATTATTGGTATTTTAAGTGTGGATGTAACCTTGTTTTGTTCTGGTGAATGAGTGTTATTAAACTTTACCCTTGAAAAGAAATGTTGAGTAAATCTTGCTATGACTTATTAATAATGCGACATAAGTAAAATAACGTGGGTTGTTTAATACTTATAAAAGTTGAACTAAAAGTTATATTTAAATAAATTAACGTAGAGGTTACCAACTTGAGAGCAAGGAATTCTTTAAAGAAATCATAGGCGAGACTATCTTTGTGAGCAAGAATTATATAACATGATAACCCTAGCTTCTCTAGTGAACATTATTCCTTTTTGGGTGAAATTTGTAAAATAACCCTAAGGTGAAATGAACTGTTAGTTGTTAGAAGAGGATAAGATTTAATAAGCCTGAGAAAACTTAGCATTGTAAGAAGCATTGTACAAATCATATCTAGAGTCTTAGCAAACTGTAGTTAAGGATCGAAAGAGGTTACATAAAAATAAATAACCATCAATAATTTCCTCATTGTGGCTTGCCCTATCTGTAGGTGTGTTATGTGGTGGTTTCTTATGTTGTTTTGTCAGATAGAAAAGTGAACCATCCTTGGTGTGTGTGAACATTTCCGTGCTACCCTTGTGGTCATCCTTGTATTGAGTTACCCACGGAGTTAGTTGTGACCTTGGTGGTGGCATGTTGTGTCGTGTTATGCGTCAAAAAAAAAAAAAAAAAAAAAAATTATCCTGTATTTTTACTGTGTTGTTTGGGTGTGAAATTTTTGGGGTTACAAATTTCACACGCATAATAAGTGGAACTACACCCCAAGTAGAGGGACCTAGAGTCCCGGACACGTTGGTAAGATATCTAATCACCAGTTTGTGTACTTGAAATTTTTTCTCGCCAACAGGTTTTCGCGCCCACCATGGGGAAAACTTGGCGAAATTTGCACCCAAAATATTATCAAAAAAATCTTTTAAATTAAAATATTCCAAAATACAAAATAAATAAGTATTGAAAAAACAAGCAAAAAGAGTTGATAGGACACTTTCGTTGACCTTTCATATTCGAAAGTGTCCTTTCGTATTCCCATTACAAGACTTTTCTCACAATCTAGTGCAAAGGAGATGGGGAAAACTTGGCAAAATTTGCACCCAAAATATTATCAAAAAAATCTTTTAAATTAAAATATTCCAAAATACAAAATAAATAAGTATTGAAAAAACAAGCAAAAAGAGTTGATAGGACACTTTCGTTGACCTTTCATATTCGAAAGTGTCCTTTCGTATTCCCATTACAAGACTTTTCTCACAATCTAGTGCAAAGGAGATATATCAGTGAATAGACTAAGAGAGGTTGTTGATCCTACATTCAAGGCTTTGCAAAATCAACAAGAAAAGATCAAAGATAACCCCTACTTTTCTCTCAAACTTTATCTCCATCGACTCTTCATGTGATAACCCCGAAATCTTATTCAAACATTTATTAATACTCCCCTACAAATTCTCCCATCTTTTAACCACCATTGAACATTGAATTCCTGTGAGGAAGAATAATAATGGGAAGAAGAATTTAAAGAACTAAGTAGAGGTTGAAAAGAAGAATCAACGGTGAATAAAATAGAAAGACCCCAACTCATTATTCCATGGCAAAGGAATATGGGTTCACTCGCTCTTACACCCCCTCTTCACAACTCACCAACAGATTCCCCAAAACTTTCCAAATTTCAAAGGTGAGGGCACACAACTACTTGAAGAGCACATGTCGACCTTCATTACATCATAAGGAATTCTCGAGTTGAACATGAAGATGTTGATGTAAGAATTTTCATGGAATCTCTCTAAGAAAAGGTATCGAAATGGTTCGACCTTCTTCCTTCCAAATTGATCACTTGTTGGGATGACATTCAAACCATGTTTGAAGAAAGATTTAAATTTGTTGAAGATTGCCAAAATTTCGTCGTTCAATTAGTACAATTGAATAAAGAAGAAAATGGAAATATGAGAGACTTTGTAGCATGTTTCAATAGGTTTGTCAAGAGAATACCAAAAGAGGATTCACTATTTAACAATAACGTGAAAAGGTTATTTATTAGTGCTCAATCATCGGAGGTACGATTCTTCCTATGTACGGTTCAACCAACGAATCTTGCACAAGTACATGGAATGGCCATCAAAGTTGAAGATGATCTCATCCTATCCATAAATATCAAAAACCCTTCAAAGGGTAAGACTCAACATATTGGAGATGAGAAAACCGATGCATTACTACAAAAATTTACAAATGAAATGACACCATTGAATAGGAAAATTGTCTAATGTGATACCCATCAAATTCCACGTAGAAATCAAATTTTAGGAGCACCTCAAAGCCTTTCCTTGGATGCCCCACCCATCAACACAAGTTGTAGAACTCAAGAAGATGAAGACGAGCTTGAACAATAAAGTGAAAGTGGTGATTTCCTTGAAGTTTAAGAAGTAGATCTTGATGCACAAATCGGATTCTATGAGTATTCTAGAGGTAATGAAAATGATGACATAGATACACCCAGTCTCTCATGTGATGTATTCACCCACTCTCATTCCCAAAAGTGAAATTGTTCCTCTACTTTGCTACAAAAAGAAAAAGAACGAAGATCCTCCTTTGGTGACTCTACTAAATAAAATAATCAATCAAGGATATTCACTTCCACCATATATGTAGTCCGCATTAGAGAAAATGATCCCGTTACAAGAAATATCTCACCGGATATCCCAAGTAAGTCTTCTAATACTCTTTTAATTCTAAATCCACTCCTATAAAATATAACCCTTCAAAAATTTTGAGTGTACCTTTCAAAATAGCCTCCATACCCCAAGAATCTTCCCCTGCTTCCAAGCCTACCCCAAATCCAAAACCAGGTTCCTTCATCCCCCTTGTCCACATTTTATCCTTTGATTACATACAAAACAAAAAATATCTAGATTTTTGAAGAATAAAAATATTTTTTTTCACCAAAAAAACTTATAAACCCGCAAAGGATATTTTCTCGTATCTAACAAACCATTGCACGGACTTTTGTGGGATTTTGTGAAATTTTTTTCGTTCCAAAGTTCCTTGAACATCAAAGAAAAAAATTTACATTCACGCTCTATATTTTTACAACGAAGAAACCTTAGTTTTCCTGTGAAAAAATTTAAAATTTTAAAATCTTTTACTCCTAAGAAGAATCAAAACGAAACTTCATATGGGAGAAAAACTCAAAAAAGTGGTTTCATTAAAAACAAAGATCCGAATACCACTTTCTAAAATAATAAGCCTCTACACAAATACTTGCTATTTTTAATAATTCATCGCAAAGGGAACCTTTAGCAAAAGCATTGTGCTTAAAGGTCATCTAGAAGGCTAACACGGTGATTAGAATTAAAAAGGGTGGAAATTTTCTATTTACTAAAAATAGCAAACGCCCTTTTCGGGTAGAGGATATTTTCTCAAAATCCATGAAATTTGATTTCATAAGTTGTTCCAATTTCACATTCCACATGTGTAATTAGTCATGAAGAGATGGTGTTCTATGATTTGGAATGGTCATTTCATATTGCGAATGAGGCATCCTTTTTTTGTTTCTGTAGACATCTAGAATCCACTTACTATTAGTGCAAAATCACAAAGACCCCCCAAATAATTTCTAAAGATCTGTTTTCTAAGGCAAAATCATCTGGTGTGATTACATAACATGGAACTTTTCCTAAGGTGTGGGACCTTACAAATTGGAAAAGATCTCCTGATTAAAGGTTGGTTCCTTATTCCTCTGTTTAGGTGCATACGTAGAAACTTGCAGAGGGTTTATTCTTAAACCTAATCTAAACTTTACCAAGGAGACAAGGATAGAAGGAATACATAAATTAAAACAAAGCTAAACTACGAGGTGATGCACCGAAGGAATGATGAACACTTAGTTTACCTTCAACACAAACCAATAAAATGCATACAATAAACAAGCACAGATAGTCGATTTGTAATGAAAGACCAAATAGAAGCAAAAGAAACAAGAAGGATCTAGAATGGATCAAAAACGTATTTTATTGCTCTATAGATTGATATAGTTCATTACATAATAGGCTGAAAGGTAGAAACGTATTACAATTTTAATGGAATTCTGAACCCCACAAATCATTTGCTAGAAGGAGATGGGAGTCTCAAAACTAAGAATATCCAACCCTTTACAATGAACCTTGCATCTGTCTTTATAGATTTAGATTTAGAGTGAGAGAAGAAAGAGAGAGAGAGAGATAGAGAGAAGCGAAAAATGTGTGTTGCAAACTCAACCATCGTTGTTAATGCTTGCTTTAGAATCTACCCCGAATCCATCTTCTTGCATCGATCCTTGGTTCGGCGCCAAGGAAGACGAAATGGCGGAAATAGATTGAATCCACTGCAGTTATTGAGACTAATGATCTTGCATTGAAATCTCGAAGATGTTTCTCCATTTTACTTCCACCTAACTTCCCAAAAATTAAATTTTCAGACTCCCATGGCGTAGAAGAGATTGAGATCTTTCCAACAGTGTCATATTTGCAATATTTTGAGCCCTGGGTCAAAAGATACGCCCCTTTGAAGTTTGAATCGATTCCATACAAATGGGCGGAAAACAATTTGAAAAAATGACTCCCCCTTTTGGGTTGGGACACATGGCGGCCAGATTGGAACAAAATTTGGACCCACGGGTCTACAATTCACCTTTTATCCTTTTGCGCAAAAATGCAAAACTTAAAAAATTCCCGAACCCCGAAGCTCCGCACGGACACATGGCTCCTTTTGGTTGGATGGAAAATGCGCTCCCATTTTTACCTTTATGCCTTTTGGACGAAAGGAAAATTTTCACCTTTTCCCCCGACTCCCGCCTTGGCTTTGACTCGAGTCTAAATGCTGACTTTTTCCCTAGGTGGAGTTGCGGGCCATTTTACAACTTTTACTCCCTTTTGAGGCAAAGGGCGAAAAAACAACTTTTTCTCGACGCCCGCTTTCCTTTGGGACATGTGTCACTCTGCACTCATTTGGAAACCTTTTCTCTATTTGACCCTTGAATCAACACCATTGAGACACTTGGTAGCCTCCGTCGTCCTGTTTGTGCATTGACTATTCAACTAACTCTGCCTCCCTTGATAGAACACGTGGAGGCACCGCACTTGTTTGCAAACCCGACCCAAATTTTTCCTTTGGAGGAGCGCCGAGTTGACACTTGTTGGCCTCCGCTGATCTGTGGACTTTTCAATAGTCTTTCTTACTTTTAGACTTTGGGCTATGTGGTGAGCTTGCGCTCATTTGGGTCTTCACCTTGGGACCAACTCTTGGAGATGTGCCATGCTGACACTTGGCACTCTCCACTCGCACGTTCATACTTAGCCAATTTTGAGGCCCACCCTGTCTGCCTTTGACTCTATTTGACCATTTGACCCTACCTTTGTTCCGCCCTGGGACACGTGGAGATGTGGTGCTTGTTTGAGCCTCTCTATTTGGATCCATCTTTAGAGAAGTGCCATAAGGACACGTGGTCTATTCTCACATTGCTGCTCCATACTTAGTTGATTTTGAAGCTTTTCTTCTCTGGCCCTTGACTCTCTTTGACCATTTTCTACGTGGAGGGCCGACGCAAGTTTGAGTCCCTCTCTCTGGATTCTCTTTGAGAGAAGCGTTGTTAGGACACGTTGTCTCTTCCGCTGCCTCCTCCATACTCCGTTGTTTTTGGGTCTTCTGAATGTTTTGAGCAGGGATGTCAAATCTTCGTTGTTTCTTCTTCTTCCAATTTTTGGTTCCTCTATAACATCTCCCCTTTTTGTCTAACCTGCTTTATTCCATTGTTGAGTCTACCTGTAACTGCGAGAATGAATTTAAGGAATGGAAACGACTTTCGACAGCAGTCGTTCTGTCTATATAGGATCCTTTGCTCTTTTTTAACTCCGCCACTTCATTGTTGAATCTTTTTAGAACCAATTTACAGGATTAAAATGAGTTCTCTCGATCCCTTTTATGTGGGGTCATGATTCGATCCAATATTTAGCTCAGGGTGAAATATGGATAACAATTTGGCGACTCACGGGGACATCTACCTGCTAGATGAAGAGATCAGTTGCCTTGTCGTATCTGTTGGGCATGGAGTCAAGAATAACAATCTGATACTAATTTTGCCTCTGGTTCACGAGCCCAACCACTTGCATTCTCATATTTTATAAGAAAATCTTGAAATGAAGATTTCTGAGAGTAGGAAATTGTTTCAAATCTAGGGCTTCATCTGTCTCTCTTGAATGAACTACATAAGAGCAACAAAACAACACCATGACTATGTACAAAATTGAAATCATACATGCTCCAAATGGAACATGCGAGCAGTCATGAAAGCACTTAGGAGGAAATAAATTTACACTACAACAAAACAATGTGTAGAAGCACTTAAGAGGAAAGAGAAACTAAATTGATATGTACATGGTGAGACTCCCTTTTAGTAGCAATGCTTAAGATAGATCCTGTTTACTGGAATCTGCAACTCTTCACCCCCAATGTAGACAATTGGAAAGCATTACTACTTTTGCATCTTGTTATCATATAGGGGCCACTCCTGATGGAATCAAACTTAGAATGTCTCCCTGGTTTTGCTCAATCTACATCCCATTTCAAAACCAGATCTCCTTCCTAGAAAGTGTTTGCTTTTGCTTTCTTATCAAAGCATTTCTTAATTGAGGCTGGTTCTTCTCCAATGCTTGGAGAGCTTGCTCTCTGGTCTCTTCTAATTCTATCAGCTCCGTGTACCTAGCCTCCATTGGTTCAAATTCAAACATCTCTAGTTGCTTCACAAGCTCCAATGCTGGTAACTCAAGTGATATATGCAACATCGCCTCTTTCCCATGTAGACAAGATTGAATGGGTAGCTACATGTAGATCTCTTAGCGTTATTCTATCAACCCATAAGGCCGTTTTGAATTTTGTGTACCAGGTCTTCGATTATCATCGAGAGTTCTTCCGATGATCTTCATCAGAGGTTTTATTTCTAGACTCATCCTAGCCATTACCTAGAGTGTAATATTTTGATGAAGTACTCAAATAAGTCACTTTTTAACAGAGACCATCCTATAATTCTAGAACCTATAAATGCTAATGCATTTTCGAGATGATGGTGGCTGGTACTCCAAATCTAGTCACTATCCCTTCATAGAAATCCAAGATACTAGACTCATTTGCTTCTTTGAGTGCCACTGCCTCGGTCCACTTGGTGAAATAATCAGTTGCTAGTCATGATCCATTTGTGACCTTGGCTTGAGTTTGGGTTGATGACTCCAATGAAGTCCAATCCCCATTGCATGAAAGGTTGGTCTACTGAGATTGGGTGCAATGGAAGTGTTGCTAGCTTCTCTTTGCCTTTGAAGAATGCACAACTCTTGCACCTTTTGATCCATGTGAAACAGTCACTAAACACTTTGGGCCAATAATATCTTGCTTTCATGATTTTGAGTGTTGTCACTCTTGGAGAAAAATGGCCTCCAACTGCTTCGACATGGAATTCTTGTAGTACTCTCTCCACCCGATCTATCCCATGCATCTTAGTCAAATGCCTTCTTTTTACTTTACTCATCCAATGACGACACATGCTCTTTTGAAGGAAATGCACCATGTCTTGGGTCCAACAAGGAGCATGTACATCATATCTCCTTTTCCTTGATCATCTTGTAAGATAAGAATGGCATCTTTATCACTTTGCTTGTTTCATCTTGTAGAGCGAGAGGCTAATTGCTCACACAAGCCCCTCCCACGGACCAGCTTGGTTACCACGATCTCGATGTCATATTCCATGACACGAGTGATCCATCCCGCACGTTTCTCAATTAGGTCCTTACTGAGGAAGAATTCTTTGACTTCTACATAGGAGATTAATAGCTTGATTTTGTTGTTTGACACCAAATGTTTAAACTTCGTCAGTCCCCTGATCACCGCCAGGACTTGCTTCTTAATGAAGGAATACCTCACCTCATAGTCTTCTAGACTCTGACTGAAGAAAGCAATTGGTTGTTCTGTACTTTCTTTGTTCTGTTGCACCAAAATTGCAGAGATAGTGTCACTTTGCCACCAAAGGCATACAATATGAAGTCCTTGGAAAAATCTGGATTTACAAGAGTTGGGGCCTATGATATGGCCTCTTTGATAGCTTCAAAGCTTGCCTTTCCTTCAGCTATCCATCTGAATGCTAAGCTCTTCTTCAGCATCAGTGTTATTGGCTTAACCAGAGCAGCAAAGTTTGGGACAAACCTTCGAACAAAGTTGATCTTCCCCGGAAGCTTTGAAGAGCCTTCTTGTGACTTGGCAATGGCAGTGCTTTTATTGCTTCAACTCTTTCTCGGATCGGTTGTCGGACCCTCCTTAGACACAATGTGTGCCCAAAATCCTGCCCTCATGGGCCAAGAATATGCATTTTTGGGGTTCAAAGATACCCCAAATCTTCTGCATCTTTGAAACACTTACCTTAGATGAAAAAGGTGGTCTGCTGCATTCTTGGAGAACACAATGATATCATCCAAATAGATCAGCACTATTTTGTTGATTATCCCTTTGAATGCCATATACATGGCTCTTTAGAAAGTAGCACCAGCATTAGACAATCCAAATGGCATTTTTTTGTATGCATAGGTGTCCCATTTGGTGGTGAAAGCAGTTTTGAATTGATCATCTTCTTTCACCATGATCTAATTGTATCCTAAATAGCCATCTAGAAGGGAGAACCTTTTAACCCAGACACTACTTGCAAGATATGCTCCATCGAAGGAGTGGGTAGTGGTGTTTGAGGGAGTCCTGTTCAAATCCCTAAAATCAACACACACACCCCTGATTTCTCCATTTTCTTCTGGACTAGGACCAGATTTGTAACCCAACTTGAATGCTTGATTGGGAATATAATACTTGCCTCTATTAGTTTGTTAAACTCCTTCATCACAGAGCTCAATATGTGGGTTGGTGGTCTTTGCTTTTACATGATGGGTGAGCAAAAATGGATCCGATTCAATTGTGTATTGTGCTAGTTTTGGATTGAACCCTCTTAGGTCCTTATAACTCCAAGCAAACACATCAGGAAATTCTTGGCAAAGTTGTATGAATTCATACCTTTCCTATTCGGTGGTCACCTTACCAATTTGAAGTGTTTTGTCTTCTCCAACTGGGATTTACTCTGAATCCTCTCCTTTGATCTGCATGTTAGCCTTCTCTTTTTTGAACTAGTCATTAGGATTAAAAATGGATTTCAACGTCACTAAGCCTTTGGGAAGCTTGTTTGTATGTAGTTGTACTATCTGGTTCTCATATTGTTCCTCTAATCTGTTTTGATTATGGGTTGAGAATTTAGCTTCTCGTAAATATTTAATGATTTGTTGATCATTCTCAAACACCTCCCAAAGCATGTATTATTATTTCGACACTATCGGCCTCACAACCACATGTATATGTGGTTGCTCTTTGTCTCTTTGATGATGTCCACCACATCAAAGGCTACTCCAACTCACGTAAGTCTATCAGCTTTATTTTTCTTTTAAGGTATGGACACAATGCTTTGAAGGCTTCGAAATCCTCCATGAGGTCCCATACTCTATTCTTATAGTTCTTGAGCATGTCATTTTTGACAACATTAAGTCCTTTGACTTGATTGGCAACCAATTCACTATCACCAAACACCTACAAATTCTTGATCCCCAACATTATTTGAGCAAGAAAACTGAAATGTAAATCTTTGAATAATACTTCATACCTTTGGGAAACACAATCATAGCTCCTCCTCCAGCTCCTTATCTACTCCTTGAACCATCAAAGAATAATTTCCATACCTCATTGTCATCTTTATGTTCTGGCTTGATTAAGGTAGGAAGAGGGTGATTTTCTTCATGTAGAAGGTAGACACCCAGCTCATATTCTTCCATTTCTTTATAGGGGTCAAAATCATATCTTTTCTTTGGCCCACTCATCTAGAGTCAAATTTGGGATACATTCCAACTTGGTATTTGTTTCATTAGTGCTTAGGAGGTCTTCTTGATCAAAGGCTGAGCAGTTAGAATTGATTGGGCTAGGTACATAGGATTCAATATGATAGTCAACAATAGGTTCAGATCTGATTGTGGCCTTTGCCCCATACCTTGTCCTAAAGATCATATGTGACCAGTCAGCAGACAGGTAGCCTCCAATTTTGGCAGTGAAGTCCCTAGACAAACACAATGCAAAATGTGGTGGCAAATCTATGATGGACACGTTTTGCAATATAGTCACATTGGGGCAGGCATGTAGGGTGAGGCTCAGATCTTTGATGATTCCCACAGTGGTCACTGCTATCCCATCTAATTGAATTACTCCTCTAGAGATAACCTCATATTGGAGACCCAACTGGTCGGCTATTTGTTTGGACATCACAGAACTACTAGCCCCAGAGTCAATCATACAATTGTGCACTAATTTTTCCCCAATAATTAATAAAACATAGAATGGAGGGGGTCTTAAGTTCTTGCCTTTTTCCCCATTCATCGAGAAATATCGAATTTAAATCCCTAAGAAAATATAAAAAAGCACCTTCATTAGTGGGCTTTACTGCTGTCGATTCCTATCCTAGCTCCGTTGGAATCTAAGGTTGAAGTCTATCAGCTGCTCGTTTAGGGCTCTCTTGATTGTTGTTAGCTACTCCAACAAAGAAAAATTGTCACATTTCTCTCAAACTGGTTGTGAAGAGCGGTGCATATCTGATTCCAATTTTTAATAGATCCTGCCTCAAGACTTCTGAACCATTGTGAAGCCTTCCCTTTGAGTGAATAGGCGAGCAACTTAACTGCTATGTCCATTTCATGAATCTCATGGATTGTGCATACATTTGCAATATCTTGGACATGATCACTAGGAGAAGTTTGGTTCTCCCCAATGAAATATGGGATACTCTTTAATGCTGCAATAGGAACTAGATTTTGTGCATTCAAGGCAAGTGGACTACTGCTAGTGAAGTTAACATAAGGATTTGGCTGAGCCATTCTGATTGGCCTGAGCACTCCTCTTGATTGAATGAATGGTTTGCTGGGAGGAGGTGTTGATAAAGCTCTGCTTGATGGGGATAGAGACCTTTGGAATCTTCTTCTTCTCCCTCTATCTGGGGATAAATCTAAATAAACAAATAGTCCCTCTTCTCGGTTCTTGACTTTGTTTGTATTCTTCTCGGGAACTTACTTGAACTACTGAAAAGCTTACAGAGATTTGTTTCTTTTAGAGTCGTCGGATGTATAGTTTTAAAACTTCTTAAGAGCCAAAATCACAGCAAGTGTACATCAATCTCTACTGTAATAAGATGGAGACTTATTTGTCCCACTGGGCGTGCCAAAACTGTTAGTGCAAAATCACAGCACCCCCAAATGATTTCTAAAGATCTATTTTTCTAAGGTAGAATCATCTGGTGTGATTACATAACATGGAACTTTTCCTAAGGTGTGGGACCTTGCAAATTGGAAAATCTCTCCAAATTAAAGGTTGGTTCCTTATTCCTCTTTTTAGGTGCATATGTAGAAACTTGAAGAAGTTATGTTCTTAATCCTAATCTAAACTTTACCAAGGAGCCGTGGATAGAAGGAATACAAAAATTAAAATAAGGATAAACTATGAGGTGATACACCGAACGAATGATGAACACTTAGTTTACCTTCGACATGAACCAATAAAATGCATACAATAAACAACCACGGATAGCCAGATTCAGCCTACAATAAACAATAAAATGCATAAATAAACAATGAACCTTGCATCCATCTTTATAGATTCAACCGATAGAAGAAGAGAGAGAGAGAGAGAGAAGTCGGAAAACGTGGTTCTAAGCTCAACCACCATTTTTAATGCTGATGCTAGAATCTACCCCTGAATCCATCTTCTTGCATCGATCCTTGGTTCACCACCTTGAAGGAAGAGGAAACGGCAGATATAGATCGCATCCGATCTGGTTGTTGAGACTAATGATCCTACATTAAAATCTCGAATATGTTTCTCCATTTTACTTCCACCTAGCTTCTCAAAAATCAAAGTTTCAGACTCCCATGGCGTAGAAGAGATTGAGATTTTTCCAATGGTGTCAGATTTGCAATATTTTGAGCCCTAGGTCAAAATATATGCCCCTTTGAAGTTTAAATTGATTCCGTATAAATGGGCGGAAAACAATTTGAAAAAATGACTCCCCCTTTGGGTTGGGACAAGTAGCGGCCCGATTGGAACAAAATTCGAACCCATGGGTCTCGCAAATTCACCTTTTATCCTTTTGCGCAAAAAACGCAAGACTTAAAAAATTCTCGCATCCCCGAAGCTCCGCATGAACACGTGGCTCCTTTTAGTTGGATGGGAAATGCACTCCCATTTTTACCTTTATACCTTTTGGGCAAAAGGAAAATTTTCACCTTTTCCCCGACTCCCGCCTTGGCTTTGACTCGGGTCTAAATGTTGACTTTTTCCCAGGCGGAGTTGCGGGCCATTTTGTAACTTTTACTCCCTTTTGAGGCAAAGGCGAAAAATCAACTTTTTCCCCAATGCCCCACTTTCCTCTGGGACACATGTCACTCTGGGCTCATTTGGAAACCTTTTCTCTATTTGACCCTTGAATCAGTGCCATTGAAACAGTTGGCAACCTCCGTCGTCCTATTCGTGCATTGACTATTCAACTAACTCTACCTCTGTCGATAGAACACGTGGAGTGTAGTGCCCACTTTTTCTAACCTCTATGATTTGCTAAATTATTAAACCACGATTATGGATTTTAGATATGTTGGTTTGCCTTTATGAACACATATGGTGATTTGGAGCGCGTAGCGCTAATTTAACTAGATTAGTAGGTTGACACCTTTTATTTAATATTGTGGACACTAACACTTTTCTATGTGATTTAGGTCAAATTGATACATGTTGGATAATTAGTAAGTCACATACCTTGATTTTGTAACGTATTCATTTCTTTAATAAGAATACACGATGACATGGTGATATGACATGATATGTATTGTAATACCTAACATACGACGAATTGTGTGAGATGGTGCATTCCACATTGATGATGGTGATATCATTAAGTTACATGTTTGAATCTATTCGCTTAGTGAGCAAATTTAGTTTACTCTTGTATTGACGATGATGCGGTTAATGTGTGCAATGAGTGTGCAGTGACAGTCATAGGAGAACGTGGGATTCGGACTAGCTACACAATTGCACTGGCAGCCCACGGCCGAGTCCTAGCCATGTTCTTTGAGTGAAGCCTTAGTATAGGTGATTATTATTTTGGGCACTATGAGTGACCCCAATGTATGTAATGTATTGTGCTTTGAATTATTAATTTTGGTTAGGGTAGTTGGTAATGATGTAAACATGTTTTGGGAGTTAATAACTCCTCTTTCTTTTAAATTGTTGATTATGTTTAATGTGTCACTTAATCACAAGGGTTTAGGGTCACATGTGAGACCCTTGGGTGGTCCCCACACCCTCTACCCTTGTGCCAAAAATGCAAAACCCGAAATTAGGGTATTTTGGGCATTTTTGGGGACCCCTTTGTAGCTTGGGAGTTCCCCCAACACAAAAATGAGCCCTTGGACCCTACCTAATGGGTAGGGGGGCTTATTTTCAAGGCTTGAGGGAGTTTTCCCTCCCTTTTTACCACTTGTTTGGTCACATCCATGTAAGGGATGTGGATTTGAGTGTTTATTAAAAGTTGCTCTTATTTTGTCTTGCTAACATTTTAGGGAATTTGGGAGAAGAGGGCAAAAAGATAATTTTACCCTTTCTCTCTTTTGTTTTGGCATCTTTGACCTTGTTGAGGGAGAGGGGTGACACATGTCACCCCCTCATTTGTGAGGATGCTTGCTTTCTCCTCTTCAAATTCCCATCCATGGGAAGGGTGAGGGACTTTTTTTTGTTGGTTCTTCTTTTTTGGAGCTTTGGCTTGGTGCTTGAGAAATTTGGAGCTTGAGGATTTCTTGAGGAAGAAAGTTGCAAAATCTTGTTTTGGAGAGCTATTAGAGGTAACCTCTTGAGCTCATTTATGTGGTATGTTCCTTTACTCAATCTTAGCTTGCTCATAGTTGAATTATTTGTTTAGTTGCTTGTATGGTTTGTTGCTTGAGTATATTTGTTGTATTGATTTTTACTCCATCCATCATATGGTTTGATGGATGTTTGAGTTATTTGGGGGGAAGAGAGGGATTTTCCCTCTCAAACCTCATGGCTTGATGGGCAAGCCATGTCGGTTTCTTTACTCCCCTCATATGGTTTGAGGTGGGTAAAGGGGTTCATTTGGTTTGAACCCCTTTCCCATTCTTGGAGAGGAAACCCAAGGGGTTTGAAAATCCTCCCAAGAAGGATTTTTGGTGAATGGGTGGAGTAATAAGGAGGATCTTGTTGACTTCGGAGAAATAAGGTGGAGAAGGAAGTTTGATGTGTGCATTCTTTTGTAGATCACACCTTATGTCACTTTCAGGTATCTCATCTACTCTTTTCCAAATTTAGATGAATATGGTTTCTCCTCTTTTCTTTTATTGCTCAATGTTGTGTTTTTCCTTCGTGCATGGTTTGGTCTTGTTTGTGGATTTGTATTGTGGTGTTTGTCTCCCTAAGAAAATCTTGTGCTCAAAGTTGTGGAAGCTAGCTCTCTCTCCCTTGGGCTTGGGGGAGGCTAGCATGTCTTCCAACCCTTGGAAAGGCATGTAATGATGCCTGAAGGTTGGGAGGTTAAACAAGCCTTGTTCTCTTGAAGTTGAATCCTTGTATAGCATTCGAAGTTGGAGCCTTGTACTTGAGGTGTGCTGGAGTATTTTTGGTGGCATGGTCTATTTGACCCTCTTCTTGTCTTGGAAAATTTCCCTCTTGAGAGTTGAAATTCTCATGTAATCTTGATTTAACATATGTTGTTGGAATATTGCTTCATTCTTGAAAAGAGAACTTGATTGTTTGAACCCTTATGTATTTTAAACACTTTGGAATCATGGTGTGGTTGAGAGCTCAAGCTCCTTGGAAAGCAATGTTATAACAAGTTTGATCTATATAATAGGAAATTGATGGCAACCTTGTTAAAAGAAAGTTAGTATATTATGGAATTTTAGGATTAACCTTGTATGGAAATATTACATTTCTTTCATTGTTTCCTTCCATGTGAAATTTAATGAGTTGTTTCCTATTAGTAAATCATACTTGAATAGGCAATCTCCTTTGAAAATTCTAAGACATAAGTCTCTTTTCTTGTTGGAAATACTTTGTTACATTTATTTTATCTCAAAATATGTAAATCATCATAACATAAATAGTTATAGCAAAAGTTGTAAGTTCTGTCTTTCCAAGTTAATAAACTAAGATTGAAGTCTTCATAGTATGAAATATTTATTTCCTTTTCATTGTGTGCAAGATATTAAAATATGTATGTACCCAATGCAGTTTTACTATAGGGTGATTATATCTTACTTAAACAAAATAATATTTATAATGTTATATGAATATACTGTAAATCAATGTATTAAAATATGTTAGGAAATATATTGTGTTGTTATATATATATATATATATATATATATATATATATATATATATATATATATATATATACTATTAAAAAGCGAAAATAGAATAATGTAAAACAAAAAATAACAAAAAAAAACAAGTCTTATGGGGAGGGCCGAACCCCTCCCCATCCTTTCTTGCGACCTCTGTCCTCTTGCGCCGCGTCCCCCCTCACCACCGTTCCTCCCTTCCCAGTCCCTGCTCGCGCGGCCCTCCTGCCCCCCTGTTGAAGCCCCACATTTGCTCCCCCATTCCCACACGCCCTGCACTGAAGCTTTCCCCCAGTGTGCCCGCCCCTCCGGCCTTCCGCCCCACGCAGTTCCTCCGACCCCGCGACTGTTCCAATCACCCCCACGCGCTTTGTCTCTTCCCTCCCAACCACCACTCATCGCTCCTTCACTCGACTCCTTTCCCCTTGCAATGAGTGTCCCCACTTCCTCCACTGTAACTATGAAACCGCGACAGACCGCAGTGCTTCCTCTGAAAAAAAAATAATAATAATTATACCCGGACTTCAATAATATACATATATATATAAACTGAAGTGAATAACCAAGATTCCAGCCTTCAAGGTTTCTCTATCAAAACTGCTCATCCAAAAGACAGCACCAAACAAGAATGTTTTAAAAAAAAAAAAAAAAGAGAAAATAGCTCTTCCAAGCAATCTGCATTAAGAGAACAAGATAGAATAAGAAAAATACTTTAGGAAGGAAAAGGATAAAGAAGCTAGGGCAATATTAGGGTGAGTTGGAAATCAAGGGTCAGATTTGATCTGACTAGATTAGATCTTAGGGCTCTTGTTTTTCCCTACACACTTAAGGTCATGTGCCTTTATGTGGGATTGAAAAATAAATTAAAAGGGGAGGGGGGGGGAAGGAATCGATTAAATTTTTGTAAAGGGGTTGGTATCTTCCTAGGGTGTTCCTAGTGGTCTTTATGGAAATCAAATAAATAAATTTGGTTGGGGATAGTGGTTGAGCATTTAAGTAAAATGATTTAGTTAAATTAATTAATATTGGGAAATGTAATTGTATTGTTAGGCATTCACTTTCAAAAAAATTACCCCAAATTTTTGCTATACTTTGTCCTGGTTTTTCGTGTCCCTGGACGGGCATTACATGGAGGCACCGTACTTGTTTACAAACCCAACCCAAAGTTTGCCTTTGGAGGAGCGTCCGAGTTGACACTTGTCGGCCTCCACTAATTTGTGGACTTTTCAACAATCTTTCTTACTTTTAGACTTTGGGCTACATGGTGAGCTTGCGCTCATTTGGGTCTTTCACCTTGGGACCAACTCTTGGAGATGCACCATGCTGACACTTGGCACTCTCCACTCGCACATTCATACTTAGCCAATTTTGAGGCCCGCCTTGTCCACCTTTGACTCTGTTTGACCATTTGACCCTACCTCCATTCCACCCTAGGACACGTGGAGATGCGGCGCTTGTTTGAGCCTCTCTATTT
The DNA here is from genome assembly GCA_018340775.1 of Taxus wallichiana var. yunnanensis. Lineage (NCBI taxonomy): Eukaryota > Viridiplantae > Streptophyta > Pinopsida > Cupressales > Taxaceae > Taxus > Taxus wallichiana. The sequence goes on from CM031237.1 coordinate 341,785,042, forward strand.
GGATCCATCTTTGGAGAAGCGTCGTTAGGACACATGGTCTCTTCCGCTGCCTCCTCCATACTTAGTCGATTGTGAAGCTTTTCCTCTCCACCCCTTGACTCTATTTGACAATTTGCTACGTGGAGGGCCGATGCAAGTTTGAGTTCCTCTCTCTAGATTCACTCGAGAGAAGTCTCGTTAGGACACGTGGTCTCTTCCACTTCCTACTCCATACTAAGTTGTTTTTAGGCCTTTCTGAGCCGTTCTGACCACGAGGACATTGAATATTCGTTTTTCTTCTTCTTCCAGGTTCTGCAGTACCTCTGTAGCATCTCCCCTTTTTGTCTGACCCTGTTATTCCATTGTTGAGTCTACCTGTAACCTGCAGAATGAATTTAAGGCATAGAAATGGCCCGACATAGTCGTTTCTTTCTGTCTGAAGATCCTTTGCATTTTCTTCATCTCTGCCACTTCATTCTTTGAATCTTTTTGCAACCAATTTGTAGAATTAAAATGAGTTCTCTCGGTCCCTTTTATGCGGGTCGTGATTCGATCCAATATTTAGCTTGGGGCGAAATATGGATAACACTTACACAAGATTTAATGTTAAGATTACACTCATTATCCTCTTTCAAGTCATTCTGTAATAATTATCACTTTTTTGCTAATTATCTAATATTCCTCTTCATATTTGTTGATTAATTAGCTTTCATATCATCAAGAATGTCGATTAACGACCTTTCGTTAATTAATATTCACTTGACTTGGGTTAGTTAATTATTAATTACGCTCGCAACTCTAAATCAACAAATCACCATTTATTGGATCAAATTCCTCTCTTACATCCTACAAATCATATTTATTTTCCTCTAATTAATTTCAATAACCTTACCTCTACCGATTAATTAATCACTTTTTTAATTAAAACATCCTCCAACTCCCATGACTTACTAATGACAAATTAAACTCTTCTAAATCAATACTACCTTTTACAAAACAACTTTATCCATTCCTAATATTGTTTTACCTTTATCCCACATTCATCAATTTGTTATCCTTGCCTTTTCAAGACAAGCTATATAAAGAACCCTCCTTGCCTTTCTTCACACATCATGCTTTGAATAGTGAAAAATATAAGCATTTTGATTTTGAGTCATTCTCCATTACTTTGAAATAGCTTCTCTATCTTGCATCATTTCACTCAAAATTAAGTAATATAGGAAAATCCAAAATAGTCTAGTAGTCATTCTTGGTGAGATTTCATTCTCAATCATTGAGATCAAACAACAATCCACTTTGATTGCTTATGTTCTTCTTAGGTTCATAGTTTAAGTTAGCCCATTACCTTCTATTTTGGGGCCACATCTAACTAGCCCCTTGTCTTCTATATATGGGACACCTCTGGGTAGCCCCTCATCTTCTATTCTTAGAACTCCTCCAAATAGCATTCCATCTTCTATCTGTGGCTCGCCTCCTGGTAGCCCATCTTCTTCAATTCTTGGACCATATCCTTTTCATCCGTCACATTATGTTATCAATGATTGTGGAAAGCCCACCATCATTCCTCTCATCAATTCTAAATGTCCACGTTCTTCTCCCACTTCTCGGGATCAGACAAGTCAAGCATTAGCTTATAAGAAACCCATACAAGTTCTTTATCAAGCTAAGATCAAAAATCCAAAGAGCTCCAAAGCTCCAAACAACTCAAACAATTATAAACTTCAAAATCAAACGCACTCCCTGAATACACACCAACATACCCATCAAGTATGGCACAAAGTAAAAAAACCTATGGATAGGGAACTCAAGCTCCCACATACAAAACCCATGTTTCAAAAAAATCACAATCATTTGTTGAGTGTGAACTCACCATGATCATCGAGATCGAGGATAATATCACTCTTGATAAACAAATGTGCTTAGTCTCCTTGTCACAGGAAATCGCAAACATAATTGTTGGATCCTATCATGTAGAGTGACATGGTTGGTCCCAATCTCCCAAAACACTAAAAAATTCTAAATATAAATAAAAAAATGAGAAAAACATTAAAAATCAACGGTACATAGATCAAACATTGCAATTAGGTATTACATACGCATGTATGTTCTTTGTTCCCTTTTTTCATATTCCTCTGCCAATCTTCCACCATTTCCATCCCTTGATGATATTTTGGCTAGCTTATTTCATACACATTTTGCAACATTTATCCTTATGGTATCCATTTGACCTTGGTCTTTCATCACCTTGGTAAACTAAAGAACGACTGGCCTCTTAGAGATCTTATAACTATCTACATATAATAAAATTGTTGGGAAGAATTTTTAGCATATTTGTTGACACTAGCCAATGTCATCATCACACTCACTTCCACATCCTTTAATCAAGCCATCAAATTTTTTTAACCCCTTGTCAAACAAGAGAATTTAAATAATTTTTTAGAAAGTAAAGGACTCAAAATCAATCAATCAAAAAGCAAAAACTAAAAAAAGCAAATTTATGTATAACTCTCTCTTCAGAAACTCTTGAGGTATTTCCATAATCTCTCTTTGGGGATATGGATGCTTAAGTGGAAGTAGAACAATATTGTGATTAAAATCAAAAGCATCTCCCTCGGGCTATGAACATTTGACTGGCATCGGAGCAATGTACGACTCTCATTCCACAATCCATTCACAAATCATCTTTCAAACTAAATCATTCCTACACATTAGCTAATGTCTTCACTTGTTGTCTATCAACTCTTTCCTTTAAGGGGCAATTCATTTCCACATGCACACATGGGATCTCAATCAATAAACAGAATTAATATCTTACCAAGTGTTGTTTTTAGACCTTGTTCAAACTCTTGCTTTAGCACATGTCTTGTCACATGCTTTGTGCCTTGGGCTAGTCACTTTTCATTGACCGCCTTCTAAATATTTTCACGAGAATCCTTTATTCTTCGAAAATCGTTTATAACATCCATGTGTATAGGATTTCCTCTTTGCCATGTTTACATAAACTTTTATCCCCTTTTAATAAGACATTTTTCAAATACCTCTCTCATGTGTTTCTTTTCTAGCTTATGATGGGGGTATCCTTGCTCCCTCATGAGTGAGCCTATTTTATAGTCCTTGATCCCCCTTCAGCGCATGAAGAGTTTGTCTTTGAATACTCCCACCTAATTACGGGGTATTTTTGCATCTTCACTTTTTGATGCATATGCTTGGCATTTTTCCTTGTACATCCCATCTATCATTTGGAAATTCACGCTTCTTTGTCTACTGTACATAGTTTCAAAAACTTTCAAAATAAAAAACATTCAAATATATTTCTAAAAATGAAATAATAATAAAAATCATCCTACAAAATGTCACTATTTGGTTCTCACTGTTCTTGTCGCGAATCGCAAATCATCTTGATCTACCTCCATTAACAAAGTTGGTTTTCTTACTATGTTTATATATTGGGGCACAAAGAGTTGTTTGGTATTGTTTCATAGTGCATTAAATTTCATAGGACCCAAGTGTCCTCTGTTATTCCCCCTTGCATGTATCATTGCTTAAGACACCATCTTTTAACCTTTGTTAATTTACCTATGTCGGAATTAAAACTTGATAACAAAAATATTGCATTATATTTCTCTGTTAGGTTAGCCGTTTTCTTTCTCATATTGCATTGCATTATGTATGTTAAGGAATTAGGCATCTTTTACTTTCTCGTATTGCATTACATTTTATATGTTGCGTGGAGCTAGTGTTTTTGCTATGGAAATTTATTTGAATAGGACTTTTCATGTCATACTAAGCTTTTGTTCATTCTTTTTAATGAGGACCAATGACTTCGATCATAAGCAAAATGACAAAATAAAATTTGTTTTTACATCGGCAATTCATCTTCGATTTTAGTCCATATCACTCTCCTTCTATCAACACTTTTCTTCAAAAGCAACTTGGGAAAATAGGGATCAATTCTTTTAATTCTTCTATTCTATTCTTTTATCTTTTCAATCGTTGATCGCCTTCTTTCATCACCCCATTGATACACGAGGGGGCATGCTTCCTTATATTAATTTTTTCTTCTCTCTTTAAAAACATTATTTTGTTGTACTTGTCTACTATCTTTGAAGTGTCGTTACTTACGCCACCCTAAAGAAGGAAAATGTAGACACCTAAAATTCAATTACTGATTTTTTGCTAAGATTGCACTATTCATCTTTTATCTCGGTCATTTCGTAATAATGAGCACTTTTTTGCTAATTAACTAACATTCATCTTCATATTTGTTAATTAACGACCTTTTGTTAATTAATTAACCTTCATATCATTTAGGATGCCAATTAACGACATTTCGTTAATTAATATTTGTTTCTACTTGGGTTAATTAAGAATTATTAATTAACTACGCCGCAACTCTAAATCAAGAAATTGCCATTTATTGGATCAATATCCTTTCTTACATCCCGCAAATCATACTAATTTTCCTCTAAATAGCTTCAATAACCTTACTTATACTTATTAATTAGTCACATTTTATTAATTAAAACATCCCCCAACACACATGACTTACTAATGACAAATTAAACTCTTCTATATCAATATTTCCTTTTATAAAGTAACCGTACCCATTCCTAATCTTGTTTTACCTTCATCCCACATTCATCAATTTGCTAATCTTGCCTCTTCAGAAAGCTCTATAAAGAACCCTCTTTCTTACCTTTTTCACACACGATGCTTTGAATAGTGAAAACTACAAGAATTTTAATCTCGAGTCATTCTCCATTGTTGAAAATAACTTTTCCATATTGCATCCTTTCAATCAAAATTGTGTAATATGAGAATATCCAAATGGTCTTGTAGCCATTCTTGGTGAGGATTCATTCTCAATCTTTGAGATCAAGAAACAATCCACTTTGATTAATTCTTTTCTTCATAGGTTCATAGTTTAAGTTAACAATTATAGAGAGTATAAAATAACTTAGCATGTAGTTTCATTAATGTAGAGAAGAAGTATTTCCTTTAAGCTCTTATCTCGATGGTTCATTATTTAATTAGAACTTTTTTTGAATCTATGTACATATTAGTTTCAATTTATAGCTTAGTTAATTATACATGGATACAATTTCAATGTTGTGCTCATCACTTGTGTGAGCAAGTGCATTATTCCATGAAGAAATTTTCGCCCAAAAACATGGTAATGTCATAGAGCATCATCATGAGAATTACGCGCAGGTAATTGGATATACACATCAGAACTCTCATCAGTGTTTTTAAACAATCCTTCTATGCTCCGCAGTTGTTTGTACATCATATATCGGAAATGATTGTGGTCGTCATTGACTTACACAAACTGCTTAGAATGCATTTCATCAAAGATTTCAAATCACTGTATCAATTTGACCATGTAGCGAGGAGTTACCAAGGGTTACTTTCCATTCTCTATATATTCACAAAGGACCTCCATGAGAAATTCCCATGGTTATCAAAGAAATCATTCAACAATGTTTCTAAACTATTGATTTAAGGTCTCTATATATCATCGATGGAGATTTATCATTATGTAAATGGTTAAAGTGTTCATAGTTAGTTGCATTATAGCATCTCATCGGATAATTCAAGAAACGGCGAATCATTGAGGCATTTTCTCCATCTTCATTGTTCTTTCTCTCATTCTTCCACCTCTTCTCTCGCTCCTTCTAATTTTTCATTGTCAACAATCATGACGTTAATCCTTTTCACTTAAATGTGACACTAACAAAATATTATAATAATCTACCATTAATTAATAAAAGGGGACTTCAATTTATCTATAAGGATTCAAAAAGTCACATGTTGCGAAGGGCATATGAATGATCACGTGGGGGTAGGCGAAGAATCTTCCAAGATTTTATAAATTGTAATGATACCCTATTTCCAGGGATTTTCAATTTTGTAAACTAGTGAGAGATTAATACTAGTGAAGAAATAAAGGAGATAGTTAATTTTTCTAGTTCCACTCTCTATGTTCTTCTACTTCTTAGTATGCACAATTTTTACAAAACATCAATGAAGAACGGAGTTTCGTGCCTTTTTGATGAGGAGATTGTAGAAACTTTCAATTTTTAATCTTAACTTGTCTTGTTGCCACTTGTGAAATTGTTTTCTTCTTAAGTATATGTGATTTGGAATTTTCTTGTTAATGGTTGTAAGGATATGATTTTCTATGTGTAACATTAATCCTCCTCTTTTTCTCACTTACTTTCCCACTCTCCTAACAAATTCCTCTATTTCAAACGATTGTAATATTTTTCCACAAGGTTAGTGGAGTGTCCTATTGGATCTCCGGTTGTCAAACCACCATAGATCTTAATTTCACGTACGCATAATAAGTGGAGTTGCGGCACCCAAAGAGAGGCAACTAGAGTCCTAGAAATGTTAACAAGATACTCACCAATTTTTCTACCCGATAAATTTTCACGTCAATACTATGGGAAAGCTTAAGTACCATGAGAAGGATTCATTTTCTAGTTAAATTCAAAGTAAATCCACTTTTAAGACATCTACTAATCATGTTGAAGAAAATCTATTTTCAACGTTGTCTCTAATCCTCAAAAGCTTCAATGGAAACTCCCGAGTGTACGTTTACTAAATACACCTTTTCATACCTTCCTCGACTCATTCTCCTTCACAAAACCCTTTAAAGTGAATATCGTGTCTCTCTCCCGCACTTCGCTCGGATCCATGCTAGCGTTGAACATTACAATTTCATTGAGCTTGACTAGATCTATAAAATTTAGTCTCGTATTAGATTTGCATATGTATTTTGAATCAACAAACATCGACCTTTGTTTTGTTGTTCCTCCAACCAACTCGACATAGTATTACATTATGAGATCATGTATTGAGTATTGTGAGCCATGGTTGCATCTAGGATCTCCTCGTACCACTGAGAGGATCACTCAAGTTTGCATCCTCCTTTGGCTTAGCCACCATTTCACATAGGTTTTTCTTTTTGTTTATACTTCATGTGGGTCAAGGGTTCAATTCTTAGGGAAAGGACCATGGCTTTCCTCATAGGACAATATATTCTACTAATCCCCACACTGCTACTGCATGCAACATTTTTGTTCGTTTATGAAAAATCCATCTTTAGGGGTGTTTCGTTGCATTGGCGAAGCAAAATCACTCCAACCAGAGACCTTAGACCATTGGGAAAGCACCTCTGACTATGATTTTTTGGCATAAACAATCAGAGAGCACATCCGATCACCACATATGGGGAGACTTCACAGATTTTTGTGATATTGAGGATGATTTTTTCCATGTTGTGGATTTCGTGTAAAAAATAAAATTTAAAAATAGTCGGGCTCTGCTACTGTTATAGTGACCTTTGTCATCCATGCGACTCGATAGTGTGACCTTTAGTTGCCTTGGATGAACAACTAGACAACATGAAAGGATAACAAATAGTTTTTCTATCGAACTTGTTGAAGGTCTCACAAATCTAATATTATAATTTTCATAACCATTAATGACATCTCACTAAGTGAATGCCTTGTCTCTCTCCCACACTTCGCTCGGCTCCATGCTAGCGTTGAACATTGCAGTTTCATTGAGCTTGAATAGATCTATAAAATTCAGTATGTATTGGATTTGCATATGGTTTTGGAATCAACAAGCATCAACCTTTGTTTTTTCGTTCCTCCAACCAACTTGACATAATATTACATTATGGATCATGTATTGAGTATTGTGAGCCATGGTTGCATCCTCCTTTGGCTTAGCCACCATTTCACATTAAATGTGGTGGTTAAACATTGCATTGGTTGAATCTCCAAACAACTAGATTATGGTGGCTACTCATGTCTGAATGCCTCAACATATAGGCCATCATCTCTTCCAACTATCTTCCATCAACATCCATGCATTTAATACATTCCATGAATTTAGATTTGTTGCCTCCTCAATAGATTGTAATCTCTAAACCGACCTTTCAAATTATAATCTTCCAACAGATCCTCTGAATTATAATCTTAAATTCACACATTCCCTTTTTGTAACCTTGCATGGCATAGACAATCGAAGGGGGACATGATGCACTTAGGAAAATCTCTCTTTTACCAATGCCTTAACCATTGATTGTGCTACAAAGCATGTTTCCAAATGCAAGTCTCGATAACTGTTACTATCAAGCTTGAGGGAAATGAGAGGTCAACAAGCATCTGTCTTTGCATTGTCAATCCTCTAGCCACCTCAAAATTGTATTGCATTATACGGATTGAACATGATTCTCATCTCTTCTAAATATCCTTCATTGACATCCAATTGAATATATATCAACCCATGTCCACTCTTTTTAGACCCAAATGTGTTCCCTTTTCCCTCACTATGCCTATAGTTCAAGTACGTATGTTCATAGTTTGATTACAAAATTAAATTTAAATATTTACAAGTATTTTATGGCTAATATCATGAAGAACATCTAAACGGACTTGAAACAGTAAAATAGGGCACATTTAGTAGATATTATTTGGGTTGGGACACTTTGACTCATGCAAGAGGTGTGTGACATGCATGTATTTAATCACCACCTTTTTCTTTCCAACTTTCTATTTATTTTTGTCTTATCTGATAAATAGAACGTCGTCCAATTGAAAGTCTCCAAATCGTAAAACAAGAGTAAAAACTATTTTCACCATATTTTTTAAACAACTTTGATTTGTTTCAGTTATGTAAGGCTCATGTGTTGACAAAAAAGAACTAATGGACATGGTAACATCATTGCCTTAATGAACCCTCCATATGGCTTTTAATAGATGCAGTAAAACGTTACTCTTAAGCTCACTATTGTTTTTATTAGGTTCACACATATTACATTTTGTAGATGTACAAGTGTCTACATTGGGAAAGACCCCAAGTGTGATTGTTTTGATCTGCAACTTTTCGCCCACCACAAAATAATTAAAACATACCCACAAATAAAAATCTTCAATTGCATCAAGAAAAGACATATTGTTAAAGAAGATACCATAACTTATATATACACAAAAAGTATAGGCCAACTACAACTTGTCCACAAACAATATTGCACAATATCGGTTGTTGGGTTTCTAATGTTAACATGTAATTACATTGATATCATTTTCTCGAAGCTAAAACATTGCTAGTAAATTTTGGCATCTTTGGGTTCTTTGTTCTTTTCTTTATAACCAAATCCATGTCATGAACAATTTTAGAGTTGTCATTTAGGAAAGGAGGTCCCAAAAAGGGTCATGCATTCCTCATTCCACCTATGAATACACCTTTTGTTATCTTCCTGGCTCATTCTCCTTCACAAACCCCGTAAAGTGAATGCCTTGTCTCTCTCCTGCACTTCGCTTGGCTCCATGCTAGCATTGAACATTGCAATTTCATTGAGCTCGAATAGATCTATAACATTCATTTTGTATTGGATTTACATATGGTTTTGGAATCAACAAACATCGACCTTTGTTTTGTCGTTCCTCTAACCAACTTGACATAGTATTACATTATGGATCATGTATTGAGTATTGTGTATTGAGTGTTGAGTAGAGTATTACATTGTCTCTATGGAATCACAACTTTTGGAACCATTATTTTAACACGCATGGAGACTCCCGAATACAAAATAGCTTGTTTAAAATAGTTTTATTTTTAAATATTTAGGAGAATAATACAAACAAGGACAATATTAGCTAGAGGCGATCGTATTAAGCACTTTGATACTCTCACCAAGGAGAAAAACTAAGGGAAGACCAACTCAAATAATAACATCCTCTCTTAACAAAAAATTTTCCCGCTCCTCTGGATAGACTCTACTTTTTTCCTCTCACAATATTAAGGTTTATCCTCTTCGTGGATCACCAAATAAGTTTACATTATGTAACTCGTAATGGAATTAGTACCTTAGATTTTGACACTTGCAATGATATACAAGTTATCACTTTAAAAGTATTCCTTTTTACCATTGAAAACATAACCACCCAAACTTGTTCAATCTATTTTTAACTAAAGATGAGGTAGTAGTGAGGATTTTAGCTTCATCCCTCAAAGGGAAAGTATTACAATGGTGCAAACATTTTTAACCTACCTCAATTCACTCATGGGATCAATTTAGAGAAGTACTTTGTTAGTAATATAGAGAAAAATCATACAACATCTCTTTTTGGATCATTTAAAAACTATCAAGAAAAATCTTATTGAGCTAATGATGGAATTCAACTTCATATTCCAAAGAAATTTAGATAAAATTTTAAATCTTATGAAGCTAATTCTTCTTAGTGCATTTTAACTATTATTAAGAGATTAATTTTGATATTGCAATAATTATTCAATCTATGGGAGTTGTAACATTACCTAATGTATACATAAAATAGCTACTATACTTCTTGCACCTTTTTTTTTTATATTTTCCCTAAAGCATTTAGCCTATATTTTCTCATATTAAATATATAAATACTTTCCCTTATCCATTTTTATCGTATTCGCCCAATAGGCTTGATGAAAATGATGACCTTTGATCTTTTGTTAAAATTCTAATAATTGATATTTTCTCCCTCGAGGGACAACAAGCCCAAACACCTAGAAATTACCCATGTTTCAATCAAGGCAAACCTTTAAATCTTATTTTTAATCAAGGTTGTCAAGAATACAAAATTAAATATCCCAATTAGAGATGGAAAAAAATTATCAATCCAATATTTTTCAAGACCATAATCCTAATTTCCTCTTAAAAATATTTCTCCCGCATAAGAAATTCCTATTTCCAACACAAATAAAGCCATTATTTTAGTACAAATTAATGTACTCCATGAAGTTGATTGGTTTTCCCATGTAACCATCCTAACATTCAAAATAGTTATGCAAAGGGAATGCAAGTTAAGACTTTAATGGTGAAGAATTCATTCAATCAACACGATTCATTGATGGAGGTCCCAAATTCAATTGAAGAAATAGTACAAAAAGCTTCGGATAAGGAAAATATCATGTTTTGTATCACTCATGAGTTCTTATAATCAAACAAACTATTGATAACTTAGATATATATACCGTAAATCCATGTTGTTGATAACATGGGATCAAACAAGAGGCATCTCGAGACTATTTCTCTATCCTTTTCAACGCAAGATATCCCTCCTCTCAAAGAGAAAGATCCTATGGAAAATTTAGCAAATTTTAGGTAAGTTAATTATCCGTCAAGGACATATTTTCAAATAATGCAATAAGGAAGAATGTAATCCTCAACACCTATGATGCAAAAGACTATAGGTATCCCTTTGAACATTGTAGAAAAGATGAAGAATACAAACTTGAATGTGACTATATGGGACACATTATCTTACCCCTATAAGAGGGAAATCTTATAAAAAGATTTGAAGTAACTACCACCATCTAAGGCAGGTTCTAACTATGAAAAATAAGAATTATTTAGTTAACCTATGTCAACCCAAGGATGAATAAGTAAGTGAAGTTAACAAACCACCATCCTTATATATATCATTTATTATTGGTAAGAAATTATTATATAATTACATGAGTATCATGTTCAAGTAAATTCTTTAATGCCCAAGAATATAGAAGACACTTCAGAATTCAATATATTATAGATTCTAAAGGAATTTCATAACTAGATGGCAATACATTCAAAACTTTAATAGTCATCAAAAAACTTGAATTAAACATTCATTCTTGTCCTATTTTTACCATCACTAAAGAAATATCAACGATTTAACTACCTCCTTTCTTTGGCCTTTGCTTGTAAGGATACTTTGCGGCTAAGGTGGGTGGGTACATGTACTCATATTGGTTTCACATGCTCTTATGGACCGAGTATGGCACAATTTTTACCATTAAAGTTGACCCAATTTCATCGTATCATGTTGACTCCTATGACCTTTATGCCTCATCTCCAACTCCGAATATTTCAAGAAAATTATTCTATGTGAATACAAAAAGCATCCATACCTCTTCCAACGTCAAACTTCTTGTTAGATGAATAGGCCAAAAAGAATTATCGCTTTGATCCTTATGCCACAATTAAGGAGACTTGGTTGGGAACTTATTCTATCTAAGAGGAGGATATTATTTTCTCCATGTTAGAGAAGGAGGAAGATGTACAAGGATAATGCAAAATGTATTTTGATGTATCAAAGAGAAAATATTGGGCTCAAGTAGGTGTAGTTTTAGTTTCTCCAATTGGTAATAAATCTTTTTACACATACATTGCAATTTACATGTTTCAACATCATTGTTGAGTATGAGGTATTGATGCTAAATAGAGAAAAATTAAATAATTGTAAGTGTTGGGGATACTGAGTTGGCTAAAAATCAAGTACAATGGATGTGTGCCACTAAGAATAAACTCCAAAACCTTATAGGCATATAGTTGGGATATATTGGAGAATTTTGATGTTATCAACCTACAAGTGGTATCAAGAAGTTAAAATAGTAAAAATGATCAAATGGAAGTTGTAGGATAAGATTTATCTCCAACCGAGGACCTCATTTAGGGAAGTATACAACATGTTAAGATGGTGGTCAAAACCCCCATGCTTGATAACGGAATAAGATGGAAAAAATATTATAGTTATGTGATAATAGTCTAATTCATCCAAAATGAGGTTAAAATATCGGTAGAACTACAAGAAAGGCTAAAAAGGTTATGATGATCAAATTATTCAATTGAATACAAAATAGTTTCTTAGACTTGTAACAAAAGAGAAGACATTCATCCTCGATGATGAGTTTAAGGGGGAAACAAAAACAGATAGAGAAGGAAGAAGATTATCAAAAAGTCATCATTACAAAAGACAAAGACTTTATTTATTAAGAGTATATAGGGCTAGTAGAAAAGAAAGAAGATTATCAAAAAGTCATTTTTAATATATTTGTTACATACCATACATACATATAGATATTAAATAATATTTGATAATTTTCAAAAATTCTTGATATTATATAATTTTTCGTATTGTTAATAAATTATATACTATTACTAATATTAATTATAAGTTGCACATAATAAATTATATACATTAATATATTTTATAAATTATATTTTAATACTACATATAAGTTCTTTTTATATTTTATTTATAATAGATAATAATAACATATTGCATAAAATATTATAGAACTATTAAATTATTATATTTATTACATACTACATGCATCCATACATACACACACACACACGATATATATATATATATATATATATATATATATATATATAACATTAAAAGTATTTATTTATACAATATAAAATTTTATAAATATATTTATATAAATTACTATTTGTCCTATAAATTATATATTAACATTCAATTTTCATTATTAATTTAACAAAATATATTATACAAAAATATTATTTTTAATTATTATTTATAAATAATAACGTAAAATAAAATTATATATTTTCTATCTTCCTCTATCGTATTTTCCTTTATTTTCCCTAAACCTTCGTTTTCTTCCATTCCTTTCAACACTTTGCATTCATTAATAAAATAAATTGAAAAAAAAACCCATAAAACCATTTTCTTTCATTCTTTCAAGTCTGCATGATTATTAATAAAATAAATTGAAAAAACATACAAGACAAAACCATAAAATATATTATATAATGTAAATCCATACATAGATGAAAAATATCATTTATTACCTTTATTTATTGTTTATTAAAAAATGCATACCATTTGTTTTCAGTCTCTCTAGTCTTTATTAATTACATCGGAGCCATTCTATAGTGAACTAAGATTGGTTGGATCCGGCACATCCCGAGAAAATCGACGATCCGAGGAGTTTACAAGAAATGCGTTGAAATTCTACATCACCGCTTCACTCATTGGATTAGATGTCTGTCATGTCACCACTAAATGGCGACCATGCAAATTTCACCTATAGCATTTAAGCCTTCAACCGTTTATCACTTAATTTCTCTCTTTCCTCGTTAAAATTGTGCCGCACACAATTCTTGCACCGCGATGAGGGAAACGAAGATGGAGACAACGCCCGAGTGTGGAGGCGAAGCATGACACCGATGAAGAGTTGTTCCATCGGCGGAGGTGCCGATCAGAAATTGTTTTTGTCATTCAATGCATTTTCCCGCAACCTTCCACGTGAGTTGACAAAATTACGAGCATTAATACAATGACTTGGCTTTCAATCAATTTACGAGCCTCTTCTGAAAAATATCACGGACATGAAGTTTCGGGAGAGTTGTCATGAAGGGAATTTTTTTCAACGGCTCTTTCTTTGCAAAAATTAATACCCGTTTAAAAAACAAGTAATCGTTTTTCCGAGCTCCCCAATCAGCATATGGAAAGGTCTTACATAATTATTTATAGAAGGATTGGTGTACATGTCTATTCAATCATACCCAACAACCCAAGTATACAATCTAATAGAACAATTAACAATATAGTAGTGATATAAGCGGTCATTGAGAAGAAAGGAGGAAAAACCACAAAAATAATGACAATCGTTGGTGGTGTCAATTGTGGACAAGCGCTCCTCCGTTCCGACAAATTAAGTGCCAACAGGATCATCAAAATGAAAGTAAATGTAACCATCAATGGAGATAGTCTCATTTCCAACTCATATCTATTGGGTGATGCTCTCTCGGTGGTGTTTACCACAGTACTTCTACCAAAGTTCTTGGTCGTGTGAATGTGTTCAACATTTATAAACACCATGCGATCTCGTACTCCTACTGTGATATCTTTATTTCTATAACCAATCGTACCATTATAAATGAGACATGTCCACATTACCGTCTCAAGCTCTCACGGATTTTCATTTTACCATAATGTAAATATTATATTTGTTTTGTATAAAACCCCATAGGATGAATATTCTCTTTTTTATTTTTCTACAAATTATGGTGTGTTGAGATCACGGAGCAATTTTCTCTCATCAAAGTATGCTATAGTGGGGATCACTTTGTTTTTATCCAGTTGTTGAAATGGGCTTTTGTCCAGTTGGTGAAGTAGGGGATCACTTTATTTTTGTCCAGTTGGTGAAATGGAATTTCTTGAAAGCCGATTGTCTTTGCTTTTCACGCTATTGATGGGTAATAAACTCATTTTACCTCCTTCCAAAGGTTATTTATTTATCTTTGTTTTCATCCAAGTGGTGAAATGGGGTTTCTTGAAAGCTAGATTGCATTGCTTTTCATGTCGTTGTTGAGGAATAAACTCATTTCACCTCCTTCCAGAGGTTTTTTATTTCACTACTATATAGTTCATTTTCTCCACAAGAGTATAGTTTGTTTTCTCTGGAGGAATACAGACTCTTATGAATTCTTTGTATAAGTTGTAAATTTATCCATAACATTTCAGATGGCAAAATGAAATTAAAAAAGAATTAAGGACAAATAGCAAATTTTATTATTCTCACATTATGCACTTTGTGATTTGACGTGGATATTGTCAAGTTATAATGGTTGCGCCATCCATGAAGGTATAAATCTTTCCGATGGCTGAATTAAAAGAGGTGTCGTTGGGTTCGAGTGTAGGTGAGTAGGTACCCCGAGTTCTTGGCACTAAAGCGAAAGAGAGTCGGTCAAGTGAATACACTTGTAAAGACCGAGATAGAATGTTCAAGCGGAAAAATTAGGAAGAATGACAGTTGGATGTGCTCTCAAGTTAGAAAGTTAGTGTAGAAAATTAACGAAGAAGAGGGTTTTTATTTCACTTTGCTATATAGTTCATTTTATCCACAAAAATATAGTTCATTTTCTCTGGAGGAATACAAACTCCGTAATAAATTTATCGTAACATTTCGAGTGCAAAACAAAAATTAAAACAATTAAGGACAAATAACAGCTTTTATTATTCTCAAATTGTGCACTTTTGTGATTTGGTGTGGATGTTGTTAAGTTATAATGGTTGCGCCATCCACGAAGGTATAAATCTTTCTTATGGCTGAATTAAAAGAGATGCAGCTTAGTTTGAGTCTAGGTGAGTGGGTACCCCATTTCTTAGCACTAAAGCGAAAAGAGAGTTAGTCATCAAGTGAAAATCCACTTTGTAAAGACTGAGATAGAATGTTCAGGAAGAAAAATTAGGAAGAATGACGGTTGGATGTGCTCTCAAGTTAGAAATTATGTGTAGAAAATTTACGATGAAGAGTGATAATGATTTTTTTGTTTGAATGTGCTCTCTTATTAGTAAAATATGTTTTCTGGTTTGAATTATGGTTTTAAATTATAGGAAAGCTATGTCTTTTGTTTTGAATTATGGTCTCGTTTTTCTAAAATCCTTGATTTTGTTAACATAAGAATAAGTAGTAGCTGTTTTATATAATTATGAGAGTTTGTTTTTATTATTCCATTATTCTCTCCTAGATCATAATCGCCCCTTACATTGTGGAGAGTATTGTTACCTCTCCTTCCTATAAATAATGTATCCGCTTCTTGAATAATATAAGGTTAAGAGATATTTAATCTCTATTAATTCTCCTCACAATTTGGTACCAAAGCTATCGACGACTCTGACCTGTGTGTGCGCGTGGAGGTGGAGATCATTCTCAGCGTGGAGACAAGAATTCTCAATCTGGACAAATAAAAAGACAATTTATTTTTTTCTGCTGCTGCGTGGAACAGCGATCCGTGGAATGCCTTACAAACACGTTTGACAGGAAAAGCGTGGGAATATCATAATTTTTTTCTTCAACTACTGCTGCTGCATGGAAAGGAGACTCTGCCCAGGTTACACGCATTTCATGAAGGATGTAAATCTCATTCATTGTGTTTTGTCTTCTTTTGCTGCTGGAAGTAGTTTCTTTACACCTGCGTAGAAAACTGCAATTCAATTTTTAATGGTTTAAAGCACACGTGGAGGAGAGCTCATCATGGAAGAAGTAGTGTAGAAGTTTCAGAAACCAAGAGAAAGACAGCTGCGTAAGATCAAAATCCCTACGTAGAGACTGCAGAAGGTTTCTCTTCTTTTTTTTTTTTTGCGTGGAAAGTTTGGAAGGAGGTATTCTCTGCATGTTTCAACGACCAGTATTTGAAAGGAGGTTGCGTGGAGGTCCCCAAAGCCTTGAGTGGAAGTTTTAAGTTATTTTTATTATTTTCTGCGCTAAAAGACAAAGATTCTTCATACATGCGTGGAGAGGCCTTGAAACTTCTGCTGCGATGACTAATTTTCACACCTGCGCGGAGATGTTGTGTTGAGCCTGCGTGAAAAGTTAGTGCAACACGAGGAGAGGGAATTCGCTGTGTGAATCCTGGTAGTTACAAATCATTAAAAAAACACTTTTTTGAATGTCAAATGTGCATGAACATTTCGAGACTGTCAGGAGCCAATCTGAAGACTCACAAGTCAGAGAACACCGTGATGAAGCTCCTAAGAGCTCTGGATTCTACTTTGCTTTGCTCAACGAGCTTCGAAACATCGGAAATCTAGTCTTCGATGAGCTAGTTCAAAGAGGAATTCTTGAATATTTCCTTTTCAACGTCAGCTGTTAAGCAAAGCGAGTTCGGGAAGAATTAGACGCCGGGTACAATGCCGATTGTGAAGACGAAGAAGAACGCCCCACAAAGCATGTATCAAGAGCATCTATTTAAGCTCTTTAAGCGAGTATCAAGAGCATCTATGAGCCAATACTTCTCATCAGTGAGTAAAAGTTGTAATAACTCTTGAAATAAATAAATAAATAAATTTTTTTACAATGTCTGCACCAAAGCTTCTACTCTTAGATGCTTAGTTGCTTAAAGGGCCAAATTATGCGGCCTAGAAAACAAAAATGCATACAAACCTCGAGTTTGAGGGATTATGGAACATTGTCACAGGGTCCGCACAAGTTCCAACAAAACTTGATGAGCTCATTAAATATGAGATTGCAAGTGCTAAAGCATTGATGATGATAATGCTTTGAGTATCACCGATGATGTACAACCACATGTTCGGGATGCAGAGAAACCGAATGAGGCATGGGACAAGCTTGCTACCATCTTTGAGGCAAAGAATAAGACTAGGCTTCTCCATATTCAGTCAAAATTGTATACCTTATCTATGGGGTCCAATGAGAAAGTTGAGGAGTTCTTACGTCGAGTGGTTGAGTTGCGAACAAAGTTAATAGCTCTTGGTGAGATGGTAGAAGATACGATTCTGGTTTCGATCACCTTGAGGGCACTCCCTTCTCAGTTCACGAGTTTTTGTTATGACACTGAATGTATCCAACAGGGTAGTGACGTTCAAAGAACTTGTGAACTTATTGCAACAGGAAGAGGCAATCAATTCAGTCCAAGATGAGGCCCAGGACAAAGCCCTTTTCTCAAGGCCCCAACGTGGCCAGAAGAATTGAAAAGGTCCCCCAATGAAGCAATCACAAGCAGATCAGAATCAAAAGCCGCAAGCTCAAAATTCCAAGTGATGGTGTCAAATCTACAAAACCAATACTCATGACACTGATCATTACTAGTACAATGGCTTGAAACAGGGGTCTTCGAGTCAAACAAGCACATCAGGGCACAACGATTTTCAAAAGTCCAAATGACATCCCCTTCGGAGAAAGTAGAAGGGACATCTCGCAACCGAACAAGATGATGAATTCCAATTGATGATGTCAAATCTGCAAAACCAATACTCATGACACTGATCATTGCTGGTACAATGGCTTGAAACAAGGGTCTTCGAGTCGAACAAGAACATCAGGGCACAACGATATTCAAAAGTCCGAATGACATCCCCGTCGAGAGAAATCGGAAGGGACATCTCGCAGCCGAACAAGATGATGAATCTGATGAAGAGACATCAAAAGGAGCCAATTGTGGTAAGAACCTTGTACTCGTCTCTCAAAATTCTCATCCCACAAAGAAAGTATGGTTGATAGACTCGGGGCCAGCAAGCATATGTCAAGTGATAAGAAACTGTTTGATTCACTGAACGAACAACCCACTGGAGATCGGGTACAGATAGCAAATGACAAAGACTACATTGCAAAAGGAATAGGAAATGTCACCATTTATCTAGTACTACAAAAAAATGTACACTTACAAAGGTACTATATGTTCCTGGCTTGACTAAACCTCTTGTCAGTGACTCAACTCTTGAATCATCACCTTAAGGTAGAATTTCTTGTCCAAAATGGCATTAAATCATGCTTAATCTCTAGACAAGGTACGGTTATTGCTAGAGCATTTCTAAAAGATAAGTTATTTGCTTTAGATATTGTTTCATCTTCTGCAATAGCTTTATCTGCCTCAACAGTAGAATCTATAGCCCTCTGGCATTTTAGATATGGTCACTTGTCGGTTAGTTCATTGCATCAAATGAGTTCAAAAGCAATGGTCCATGGACTACCCAAATTGTCCAGTTCCTTGCCTATTTGCCCTGGTTGTCTTGCAGGAAAATAACACAGGGATCTGTTTCGGGAGCACCTTCCATGCCAAGAAGCATCTGGAGGTAGTTCATACCGATCTGAACGGCCCGCTACCTGCTTTGTTTTCAGGATACAAGTACTTCCAATTGTTCGTGGATGACCACTCTCGCAAGATGTGGGTGTTTTTCCTGAAGAAGAAAAGTGAGGCTCTTCAACATTTCGAATTTCTATCATCATGTTGTGAAAGAGACTGGACAACCACTTCTTCTACTTTGCTCAGATCGAGGGGGAAATTCACATCAAATAAGTTTTTGGCCTTCTTGAACCAACAAGGTGTTAAGCAGAACATGAATGCTCCCTACACACCCCAACAAAACAGCATTGTTGAGCGTCACAATCACACAGTGATGGAGATGGCTCGTTGCATGTTAACAAATACAAAGTTATAGGAACATTATTGCGGCTGAAGCAATACTGCATAACTATATATCTTCTCAACAGGCACCGACAAAGATTCTACAAAATAAAATGCCATAAGAGGTATGGAGTGGTAGAAAGCCATCAATTTCTCATTTACGAGTATTTGGTTACACAACATACATGCATGTCCCAACTCAAAAGAGAAACAAGGTTGAGCCAAAGTCTCTCCTATGCATCCTACTTGGCTATAGCACTACCTCGCACGCATACCGTCTTGTGGATCCTGAGACAAAGAAAATATACAAGAGTTGAGAAATGGTTTGTGACGAGTCATCCTTTGACTCGATGTAATGACAATCTGTAGAACCATTACCAACCACCTCTACCCGAATAGTCTCGAATCGGATGATCACCCAAAGGAGATTACTCGAGAGATGAGATGTGCTACCGGAAGAGCTATTTTTTGACTTTGGAGAACTGGAGAATGTGATTCCACATCAATCCATAAGGCAACAACACAGCTTCTTCTCAAAAGCATCCAAGTTCTCGTCCGAAATGGGTACAAAGCACCATCAAGGACTCACATTTACAACTCCCATATACATGATTCGAGTCAAAACAAGGAGTCAAACAAGAAATGGGGTTAACCTTGCACTCATGAGTTCACTTATTAATAGCTCCGACCACGATAATGTTCATGAAGCACTTAGTCAACCTCAAAGGAAGGAAGCCATAGATATAGAAATTGATTCACTCAAGAAAAATCGAACATGGGAACTTGTCGACCCGCCTACAGGAAAGAAACCCATAGGCTGCAAATGGGTTTTCAAGATAAAATATAGGCGAGATGGATCCATCGACAAGCATAAAGTACAACTTGTAATAAAAGGATATGCTTAGAAAGAGGGCATTGACTCTGAAGAAATCTTTCCACCCACTGCAAAGATCAAGACCATCAGATTTGTTTGCGCACTAGCAGCACAAAAAGAATGGAGACTTCAGCAGATGGACGTCAAGAGTGCTTTCCTAAATGGTGATCTAAAAGAAGTGTACATGACCCAACCTGAACGATTTTTTGATGAAGAGCATCCTAAGAAGGTGTGTTGTCTCATCAAATCACTTTGTATGGATGAAACAAGCTCCAAGGGCATGGTATATCAAGATCAATGATAACCTTTTGCAGCATGGGTTCACTCATAGCCCTCATATTCCAATTTGTATATAAAGAAGGTAGGCAAAGAAATTTTCATTCTTATTGTGTATGTGGATGATCTTGTGATCACTGACAATTCAAAAGATCAGGTTGATATTGTTAAGAATGATCTCAAAAGAACCTTCGATATGACAAATTAGGGGTACTACATTCTTGTATTGGCTTGGAGATATGGAAAAAGGAGCATCACATTTTTGTCTCCTAGATAAAGTACGCCAAGACACTCTTGGAAAAATATAAAATGTCAGAATGTAAACCTATATCCATTCCCATGGAGAAACGCTTGCAACTTTCAAGATTCCAAGACTCACCTCAAGTAGATGCTACTCTCTACAAGCAATTTGTTGGTAGAGGGCTCATCTATTTGACATATACCGAACTAGATCTGTGTTATGTCACAACTATCTTTCCGAGTTCATGCAGAGACGAAAAGCTGTCACTAGACTAGCAAAACATGTTTTGAGATATGTCCAAGGAATCATTATCCAAAATAAGCTCATGCTTATTTATTGTTAACTGCACCCATTTTTCCTCTTTTAGTGCTTCAATCCAATTTTTCAGATATTTTAATCACTTAAGGTTTCTGAAAACATCTTCATCAGGTGGGAAATTTCTTCCCCTTTCCAAAAATATAAAGAAGTCCTTCTAACTCCTCATATTTTGCAAGTTATGAGCCGGCAGCCGGCCTTGGAAGGTATTTTTGCCCAAAAGCGGGCCGACGGGAGTTTTTAAGGATTTTTGCCAATGCGGAGAGCGGGGTGGCAAGAGATATTGAGACTTTTCGCCCAAATGGAAAATGCGGGCTGATGGGCCCGAAGAGGAAAATTTGCCCAAGTGAATTTCGGGTTGGCGGGTCTGTGAGGAGTTTTGGAACTTTTGTGCTTTTGCAAATAGGGCACAAAGTGAATTTTGGGCCTGCAAGCCCGTGGGGATCTTAAAGCCAAAATAAAGAAAAATGCCTAAGGCCCGCAAAAGGACACGTGGCCATGTTGAAAATTCAAGCGGGCCGACGGGTCATCAAAGACAGATTTGAACTTTTTGCCACATGAAGGCGTAAAGCGAAAAAATGAGCCGCACCTCCATCGATGCCCAAAGAGCCATGTGTCAAGCCTCAATGCATGCGGGCCAACGGACATTGAAATGCCTTTTCACCCATATGTAAAATGCAGACCGTCGGGCCCGAAAATAATTTTTTGCCAAAAGTGAAAAACGGGGCTGCGGAGCAAATTTTGCATTTTTGTTTTTTGGTGCCAAAAGGCACAAAGTGAATTTTGGGCCCACAAATCCATTTTGCTCATTGGTTTTCGCCATTTTTGTACAAACCCGACTCAAACATTCAAATGAACATATCTTTCAACCCAATGCCCGAAATTCAACAAATTTGGCACCGTTGGAAAGGTCTCGACCTTGCCTATGCCATGGAAACCTAAAACTTTAATTGTAAAGAGGTTTGGTGGGTTAAAAATGGGGAAACATCTTCACGCCATTAATATACGAGAATCCGATTGCTTTAACTACTGGATCCGATTTGATTCAATCCGTCATTCTTCCTTCTTCAACACGCCTATGTGAAACAGACACAACGGTGGACATGACACTTTGAGGAAAATTTGCGAGAGGCATTGATGGACAAGAGTGGACTTCAAATTAGTTTTCTCGCCTCTCTCTCCTCTCTCTCTATCTTTGAATCTATAAAAAAAGGGGCAGGGTTCACGGTAAAGGGTTGGACAATTCTGTTTTGCACCCTCCCTTCTCCTCTGGTCTATAGACGAGTTCGTGGAGTCCTAACCTCCCCATTCAAGTTGTAATGCTAAGTTTTGCCTCTTGGCCACTATAATGTACTATATCAAATTTGGAGCAATAATATATGTCTGTGGATGATTTTCAACCCTCTCATGTGTTTCATTGTTGCCTTCTGATCTCTCATTATAGTTTGGTTACTGTGCATGCATGGTGTTTGTATTGCATTTCTGTGGTCTGTGTTAAATTGCAAAACGAGTGTCTAACATTCCTTTGGTGCATCACCTCATTAGCTTAGGTTTATTTTATTGTATCTTCTCAACCATGTCTCCTTGGTAAGATAGAGTAGGATTAGAGTAGATCCTCTGCAAGATTTTATTTGCATGCACTGAACAGAGGAATAAGAACCGCCTTATTCCGAAGAGCTATCTCAACTCGTAAAGTCCCACACTTTGAGAGATGCTCTATGTTGTGCACTCACACTAAAAGTCTCAACTCATCTAATTGCAGACATTCAAGGGTGTTGTGATTCTGCACTAACAGGAACAACTGATTATGGTCTAGAATATAAGAAGAATGATCAATTCTTCTTACAAGGATACGTCAACTTGGACCGCCGGATCTATTGATGACAGAAGTCAACCACACAATACATTTTTATCTTGGATCTAGACCTATCTCGTCCCACAGAGGTAGAATATCGTTTCACACGAGGCAATCGTGTGCAAAGCGATATCGTTACGTCGCATTTTGGATATCGTGGGAATTCCTAAAAAATAGTCACCTATTCTCTATTGCGACAATCAGAGTGTGTTGAAGCTCGTGCAAAATCTAGTCTTTCATGAACAAACAAAGCATATTGAGATTGATTGTCATTTCATTCGAGAGCACCTCTTAGACCATCACATTCAACTCCAATACTATCCTACAGAAGCACAAGTTGCGGACATTCTCACAAAATCTCTTAGAAAAGTCAAATTTGAACTTTTCGGGGTCACAATCGAGTGTGTTGAAGCTCGTGCAAAATCTAGTCTTTTATGAACAAACAAAACATATTGAGATTGATTGTCATTTCATTCGAGAGCACGTCTTAGACCATCACATTCAACTCCAGTACTATCCTACAAAAGCACAAGTTGCCGACATTCTCACAAAATCTCTTGGAAAAGTGAAATTTGAACTTTTTAGGGGTCACATTTGCAAGAATAATGTAATAAGGGGGGAAATGTTAGCATAAGGATACATAGGATCTATTTTATATAATTAGGAGAGTTTGTTTTTTATTATTCCATTATTCTCTCCTAGATCATAATCGCCCCTTACATTGTGGAGAGTATTGTTACCTCTCCTTCCTATAAATAATGTATCCGCTTCTTGAATAATATAAGGTGAAGAGATATTCAATCTCTATTAATTCTCCTCACAGTGTGTAACTTACAAGGTTTTTTTTTGTTTTATGTTATTTACATTGGTATTTATATTATGGAGATGGTCCACCAAGAAGTAATGTCTTTGCCAATTAAATTACTTGCACATTTTATTTCAATAAAAAAATTAGAAATAATTATTACGTGTTTATGAAGGTTAGGTTCTATTTGTGGGTATAGCAAGGAACCTCATCTGTAACAAATGCAACAAATTTATGTTTACAATAAAACATAAATGGTTTTGCAACTATTTCTTATAGCTGAATTGTGTGAAGTTATTGCAAAATAAAAATTTCCTGCTAGTGGCACTACTTTGTAGGGATTTTTCAGTGCACTTAAATCAGCTACATTTCTTTTCGGCTTTGAGTCATGATCTGGATTTAATAATTAATATATAAATAAGGGAAGGGAAAAATTAAATATCCTATCATATAAATAATAGACTGTGATAGGTGTGGTGTAACCTGTAGGGTGAATTCCACTTAATCATGTGGGTATTCATACTTAGGTGATAACTTACTACATTTTAATTGTCATGCCAATTGAACCACTCTTTAAATGTTTTTTCACAATTTTTCATACATTGTCATGTGAAATGGAAGGTCAAGGTTTTGTAAGTGGTCATTGATAGAGGCCATCATGAAATAATTTAATTAGTGGATGCCCTCATTGTTAAAGATAACTTATTCGCAAATGTGCATGAAATTGGTGACGTAAAGAACCCTAAACATAGAGTTTCCATATCTAACACATGTAGAGTCAAGAATTCAAATATATGCAGGTTCACCTTGCAAGTATTCATCGACCACACCTTTATTTCTAAGATATATCCAAAGTATGTTGCCTTGACAACCTACACAACACACCCCTTTCTCCTTCAAATGAGTGACACAAATGGCTCATGTTTCACCCATTCGTAACAAATAAAATTTTCGCATAGGTTTTCCACAACATTTATGCACTATTGAACCTCACCTCCTTCAATATCCTTCTTCATCTCCCAGTTCCTTCCTCTAATGTTTATCTCCCTTGGGTTTAGCTTCTTTTATGTATCCACTTCGGCATTTCCATCCCACAATTCACGTGTGATTGCTAGTTAATAAAATATATTGCAAAAACATAAAAGACCAAACCATACAAGTATTACATAATGTAAAATCATAAATAAATAAAATACCATTTATTACCTTCATTTATTGTTTATTAAAAATAAATAATAATTGGGACGAAACGATGGAGAAAAGAAACTCTAACCCCAACAAAGAGAAAGGGAAGGGGAATGGCGAAACCAAGCCCGAATGGTGGTGTAGGAAACAAGTGGAAGGAGGAAGGGTCTTAAAAGAGATAGGTAGGAGTCAACATGTGGGGTCGATGGAGCTCCTGCAGGTGAAAAAGGCTCAAGAGGTGACTTTAAGGCGCTTTCTCAAGCGGGAGGTAGCAAAAACAGATATAACAGAGGTGTCGCCCCCCTTTCGAACTCCTTCAAAGAGGCATTGGGGTCTAATGGGGGTAGCCAAGATGGAAATTAGGCTTTCTTGGTCAATTTAGATAAAGAAGTGGAGCTAAAAAAACCCGATAGTAGATGCTTATTACAGGGACTTTGTTGGAGGATGCCATCATAGGTCGTTTTAATGGACTTTGGCCCTCTTCTTCAGCCTTGTATCAATGGGTGTTTGAGAACTGGACAAGTGTGAAATTTCATTATGCTCAAAAGGTTTTTTCATTGTTCATTTCAGAGACCATGGGGATTATCAGTGGTGTTTTTTTGAGGGCCCTTGGTTTTGGGGAAATGTTGGTTTGTATTTAACTCTGTGGTTCTCGATTTCGATCCTAATACCCACCCAGTCACAATAACGTTGGTCTAGGTCAGGTTACCCAACTTACCCTTGCATCTTTGGTATGCCTTGGAGGATATCGGAAATGCTTTGGGCACATTCATAAAAGAAGACATGGAAACGAATTCAATCGGGAATGTGCACTTATGTAAGATTGTGTGTTGAAGTAGATTTGAGTAAAGGCCTACCGGATCACATATCTCTAGAAATTTGGGAATTTGCAACCAATCCAACCGCCGTTGCATTATAAGAACGTTGTCTTTCGGTCTTGAATCTACAAAAAACCAAGTCATCTCGCATTCCTCATGCCCACTTAACAAAAACACCAAAAAGCTTAAGTGTGCTTCACGATGGGAAACTCGAGTTCGATTGAGTTTTAACCACGACATTCAAGGAAGATCCGGGTAAAGTGATCAATGAGACTAGGGTGGAAAAACAACAAAAGAAGCAACGCATAACAAGGAAGTTGTAGGTGGCACGAAGCAAGGGCATTCACCCAAGGAGTCAAATTTTGAGTTGAAAAACTTATTAGATAGCACAAAAGCTACAGATGAAAATAATTTTATGCTAGTTACTACAAATCAAGGATATTGGCACGAGGTGTCGAAGAAAGGAAAAGAAGGGGCGAATAGCAAATATTTTAGATTATTTCCCATCTCAGGGCGGGAAATAATTCCTTCTTTATGTCGTCCCTTCCTCTAGGCCATTGTTGGGCTCTTGTGTGGTGTTGCTTAATGTTATTTCAACTTACTTTGTGTTTGTACGGGTGGAGCCCATCAACCTTTCGATTCATAACTCCGGTCAAAAACATTTAACAATCTAAAAATTATTATTATTATTATTATTATTATTATTATATAAAATATTAATAATACTAATAAAATTTATAAATTATAAATAATTATAAAATTAAAAACATTGCAAACTCCAAGAATGACCACCATAGTCACTCAAAAAGTTTTTGAGGGCCTTTAGACACCCCTCCCATAAATATTTAGCACTAGTTAGAAGAAACGAAAATTCATTCAAATGATAAAATCTTCAAAGTTATTTCGTAGCATCAAGCAACCTTGACGATTAATGTCAAGCACGTAACAATAATATTTCTACCTATTCACATACATATCTAAGTAAAAATTAAGATGCATTTGTAGATGCTGAAATGGTATACCTGCAATGGAAATATGTGAGCAAATAATATATCTCTCAATCATAAATATTGTAATTTAAATAGTGATTAAAATTCCTCTCTCGCCCCACTTTAATTGCATAAACATGGGGCTATAATAGAAAATAACCAGACAAATTAAGTAAATTTTATTGTTTCGGGATTATTATTTTTATTGCGTAATTGGTTACCATTCATTATTCAGTAAATAGTTTCTATGAGTGGTTTGAGCTCTGTTACAAAATGATGTCAATGTAAGCCTTCCAACTAAAGTTATGAAATGCTTGGTTTCCATTTAAATTTTAAAATAGAAATGCCACTTACTTGAATGTTTGGACTAAATATTTTATCTGTCGATATTACGTGCTTGAGCTAAATTCTGGCGATTTGTGAATTTTTACCACACTATAAAATTATGAAAAAAACTAACTGCCGATAAACCTCACAAAAAATACTGAGTTGGATTATAGCTAAAATTTGTGAAACTAAACAAATGCAGTAAAAATCCCCACAATTCGTTTTCAAAAAAAAAAAAAGCTTTGTCACACGACTCACGTTCTAGGAAAAATTTAGGTTCTACTACAACTTTTACTATTTCAGAAAATTATCACAATAAAAACAAGTCAACCTTCAAAGATTTCTATTAAGATGCAGTTTTTTCGTGGAAGGATTCAAAATATTTCCAACACTTTTTTGCTACGAGATAGGACTGAAAAAACTCAGTAGACCGTATTCTTGTAAATCTCCCTTACTCCTTTACTCTCACAATCTCCTTTCCCCCGATTCGGAAACAGTAAATGTTTATTTTTAACATAATCTAAAATATTGTCCACGGTGTAAGTGAATCTCCTTAAGTATTTTTTTGAAAATATCACTTAAGTTTTAATTAAAACACAAACAAAAAAACCTCATCCAACTTTCCTAAATTTTTGTTCTTCTACTCACCGAGCCATTTTCTGCTTTTACTAATACAGTCATTGCAATGGGATACAGCAGAGGATGAGGTCACTTCTAGCAATTTACTCGATTTTAAGGCATGTTGTATACGTAGACGGTCCACGGAACATAGTGGAGTGCAGTCTCAATACTACGTTATGTTTAAATTAGTGGAGGTTTATTTTAGATTAATAGGGGTTTCTTCCTACTTGAGTACAAACCCCAAGCAATAGCAATGCATATTCTTGCCATTTTGATATCCGTTGTTTTCACCCGGATTTGCATGTGTAAAGTTATTTGCAGGTGGCTAAAAAAGCATTCGACAAAAAAATGATGGCTGGTGTTCCCACAGATGCAGAAAGATTATCCCATTGCTTGAATCAGAATGAAAATGGTGGGATCTTACATGCATGTCAGACACCAATCCATAGGTATGCAACAAAATTGAAAACAGTTGAGACTATAATGAAAACCAAGTTCGGAATTCTCCTAACAGGTGTGCAGACTATTGCCGAAGCTTCCAACCTTAGATCAAAAGGAAATATCTGCGACCCTTCCCGCTGTCAATAGTAAAGGAAGATATGACCTTGACAATGCGGAAATCAAACATTAAATCATGATTGCAAATAAACTAAGTTACCGAAACGTTTTGGATACGGGAGCGGGAGCGGAGTATCCGATACGCGGAAACGGCAAAAAAATTTGACCCTGGATACGGCGTAGGATACGGCAGTACAAAAACTATATAAAAATTAAAAAATATATAAATTTCAGCCTTCTAAATAAGAATTAACCACATGTTATGCATATGAAAAACAAAACAAGCTAAATAGCCACAACAAACTATTCATACATTCATAATTTCAATTGTCCCTATCATATCTAGTTGAGGTGTTTATTACATTTATGATTTATCTCATACATGCTATTTTTATCCATGTTTATGATGGCTTGTACTTGGTACTTTATGTAGAATAATGGTGTTGCGAAAACAGTAATTTCTGCTGTAATGATATATTAAATTTAAAATATGCCTTCTGTAGAATAATGGTGCTGTGAAAACTGTAATTTCTGCTGTAATGATATATTAAATTTAAACTATACCTTCTGTAGAATAATGTTGCTGTGAAAACTGTAATTTCTGCTGTAATGATATATTAAATTTAAACCAGAATTAAAAAAGAACTTTCAAAAAAAAAAAAAAAAAAAAAATCAGTTTTGGGCCAGGAAACGGCAGGAAACGGCTGGGTACGGCTGCAGAAGTATCCAGCCGTATCCAGACCTGCCTGGCCGCTCCCAAGCCGCTCCCGCTCCCGGACGCTCCCGCTCCCGCTCCTGCCGCCTAAACCGGCGTTTCCGGTAACCTAGCAAATAAATAAAGTGATACTAGTAAACATACCCACCTAATGACGCCTTGGAAACAGAATTCGTAGGGTGTTCAACCTAAGTGAAGTATGAGATTAAACACATTTCATAAAAAGTGCCTGTTATATGTTGATATTAAGCACAATTAGATAGATATTTACAGTCACAAACGATTTACTTACTATTTTTAATCAAGTCAATCAAACATAATTCAGAGAGTTCATTGTAATTGATATATTTTACTACAAATTTACTAATTTCTATCCATACGTTAAGAGATTTCTAATTTTTGTATATTTTCAATTCATTTTGGCTGTTTCCCATTCCTAAATTGTAAAATCTTGCTGATATAAATGTAAATAATTTTTTTGCAAGCCAATCCATCTCGGTTCCTCGCTATATGGATGTTTACCAAGGACTCAGTTAAGAAAATTCACAGTCAAATTTCTATACAAATAGTTAAGACGATCTTTACATACCTCTTTGTGTGTTGGGTATTCGACAACAGAACACATCAAGATCAATCCCAATACGATGGAAATCATGGAACCCATCTTGTAAATCTTGTTCAGGGGAAAAACAGTCTTCATCGGTTGCCCGTAGAACTCCATCTTCATCTGCTTCCCCTCCTGTCCTTGATGCCCTGAAACAGAGCACGGTGAAGAACTAAAGCAATCTAAAAGCTAGTCAAAATGGATCGGAAGCCTTGCAATCTGAATAGCATGTTTCGCTATATCAATATCATTCAACTCTTAAGTGGAAAACTATACTTAACAATAATACATCCTCGGCTATGGCTATGATCTGCTTTATATGCTACCTCGAGCCGAAACAATAAAATACAGCACAAAATAACAGAAAACCCATAAAATACTGAAAACCGATTCCCAAGACAAATATACACCAAAATCAAAATGGTTCAAACCCAATAAAAATAAAATATAAAGCACGGTCGTGCAATAAATTATGACACAAAATAAAATTACAGAGCCAAAAACAAAACAAAAATTAAAACAGAGAAAAAAAACCATGAAAAGGGGTCTTGCATGGGGTTTCTATTTTCTTCTTCAAAGGTTCCCTGTCATCAACATTTTTCAAAAAAAAATGATTTATTGAACTCTGATATCCTTAGATAAGAGAATGAGAAAGAGAAACCGGTGACTAGGTATAGACTTTGACCTCCAGAGAGGGTTGGACCTGAACAGTTTCGTCACCGTCCAAATAAACAACTAATGCATTTAGAAGAAAACAAACATTGCAAAAAAATACCAGAGAGGAAAAGAGTCAAAAGCATACAACAAAAATGCGGCTGCATAAGTCCCTTTTCTAGACGATTGAGAGTATTTGCAGGACGCCCTCCAAATAAGATAATCTGCGGCGCTTCTTTAGGGTTTCAATCCAGCTTCATCCTCTTTTTATCTTTCGCTCCCACCCTGAAAAACATAAGTGAAATTATTTGAAGACACAAGAGTGGAGAAATAAATAATTACCTTACAAAATGGAAACCAGCGTTTAAATAAACAGATCTGAAGACTAGCACTCTGAGTAGCGTATTTCCCTATAAAAATATCGTTTACCCATATGCAGAAAATGTGTTTAAACCCTTACGGGAAGATCCATTGTCTGCTCTGCTCGTTCGAACCAAAACCAAAAACAAAAATTAAAAAATTACAGAAAACCGCTCACACCAGAGAATTCCCAAACATTCCCAAACAGATCTCCCAAACATTCCCATAATAGAGAGTAATCAAAAAGACTCTGAGTCAAAAACACAAAAACAGAGCACGGCCGTGATAAAAAAACACGAAACAAAATAAAAATGCAGAATGCAAAAACCAAAACAAAAAATAATACATAAAGAAACCATGAAAACGCAGTCACAGGATTTTATAAAGTTTTTTCCCTTTAACGGCTCTCTTCTTTTTGTAACAGCTCCTTCGTCCTCATCCGCTTCACCTGGTTCTCCATGAATCTTCTGGATATAATCCTCCCTCCATTTCCATCACCATATTTGTACGAGCCCGCTAAATTTGTCAAGCTAGCTAGAAAGCCAGTGTATAAAAAAGCGACAAGCAACTTCGTTTAAGAAATGCAAAACTCACTTTTACCGATTTTAGCGACTGTTGTTAACCTGCCTTAAATTACACTCCTCAAATATCTCATTAAGGACGATTCTGTACTTGTACGAAAAAGATTTCGCGATCCCCACAACTAAAGCGGCTCCCCACAACTTATACATGAGTTGCAAATCACGCCCCCTAGGGAGGGAGCCAATCATGGTGCATTACCCAGTAGTGGTGAGGGTAGTGGGAGTATTTGCTGTCAGCTTTTGCACAGTAAAATATTAATAATGGAATGAATATTATCCTATAAATGTACAAAGTATCCTCAAAACTGATGTGTCTGTCACTTTTCATGTACAGCCATGAATCTGTCAACAGTAGAATAGTCAGTATGGCTTTTAAACATATAATAACATAT
This sequence comes from Taxus wallichiana var. yunnanensis, assembly GCA_018340775.1. Classification (NCBI taxonomy): domain Eukaryota; kingdom Viridiplantae; phylum Streptophyta; class Pinopsida; order Cupressales; family Taxaceae; genus Taxus; species Taxus wallichiana. Next base: position 341,816,911 of record CM031237.1, read on the forward strand.
ATTACACTTCAAAAATTGCCAGATTTAAAGTCAACATGTATTTAATACAAGGATATATAATTGTATTTCATCCCTATACAAAATAGATATCACATCATCATATCAATTTGATGTCAATTTTCACATAATTTAAGTTCCCAGTTTACTGTGTAAAAGGTCTTGTCATTCACACACTTTAGGCCAGGTTCTCACAAGCAGAAGTCCAAAGTGCACCATTTTCAGATACAAGTTGTCTTTTAAGCATTAACTTTGTCACCATTTTCCATCCCAGCTACTCCCATAAATTATGTACCTGCATATTTTCAACAAATGTGAGGCTCAAGAAACAAACATTGAATTGAAATGAGAAATCAAATCAAATTGAACTTCAAATATGAGTATTGAAATAAAATATCATAAATCTTGATCCACCCCTATCAGTTTCACCCAATCAAAAACAAGCACAAGGATCAACCAATTTTACCCAATCAAAAAAAAAGCACAGGGATCACTCAACTACAACACTTTTCATATCTCCTATAAATCTAGTTCCTCAACTGCTCTGAAATTTTATTCAGTTAGAGCTATTTTGCTAGTGCATGACAATTACAGTTCCAAGCTGCCATAATCAACTGTTATTCCACATCATAGTGCCACATACAGTAAGTTCTTAACTCTGTTCTTATATTGATGCACATTCATTTAATTTTAATTTTTTTATTGTCAATCTCCATATGGGAAAACCCAGATGATCCCAAAATCACCGAAAAGAAGCGCTTGAGAATTCTCTACAGCCCAATCTACTTTGCAAACTAATTCATGTAAGATGTATATTAACAAGTAATTCCAGTCTAAATTAATGAAAACTGTATTTCACATTTATACAAATCAAGTATGTATCCTCTTTGGTGCATACTTTATGCTGCCTTTTCATGTAGATGTATATTAACAAGTTATTCCAGTCTAAATTAATGAAAATTGTATTTCACATTTATACAGTCAAAGTATGTATCCCCTTGCTGGTGCATACTTTATGCTTCCTTTTCATGTAAGATGTATATTAATAAGTAATTCCACACTAAATACATGAAATCTGTATTTCATATTTACAAGAAGTTGTATGTTCTGTAGACGTATATTTACAAGAAATTCCAGGCTAAATTATAGAAAGGCTCTATGGCAGGGGAGGCAGTCATGGTGCACCCACACTTTGGCGGATTATAGTGGACATTAAAAAAAACATTGTAATCACAAAAATCCGTCAAAAGAAGCGCGCGAGAATTCTCTACAGCCCCATCTCCTTTGCCAACACATTTGACACGCAGATCACCGTACACATGAACTGGAGTGTGAGGTGTCTCAAATTCCGAGTTTTCATGGTGCGGACCAATAGATTAGTAGAACCCCCACGCCATCTTGTATTACGCCACTTATCACTAAAACAATCACTTTTTTACGAGGACAAATAAAATCCACACATAGGTATATGGTAGTAATAAACAACCACTAATTTTCATGTAGATGTTTATTAACAAGTAATTCCAGACTAAATTAATGAAACTGTATTTCATATTTACAAGTAGCTGTGTGTTCTGTAGACGTATATTTACAAGAAATTCCAGGCTGAATTACGGAAAGGCTCTGTATTTACAAATAGATATATAAGAAATATACATCTACTTGTAAAGATACATCTACAGAATACACATCTGAATCTAAATATACATCTACAGAATATACAACGACAAAAAAAGGCAGCATAAATAATACAGTTACGTGAAAATGAAGCATTAAATATACAACTACATGAAAAGGCAGCATAAAATATGCATCTAACATGTAATTTTTGTAAGTATATATATACATATTTCTTCAATTTATCCTGGAATTACTTGTAAATATAAATCTACATGTACACATACATCTGCAGGTTTCATTACTTTAGACTGGAATTACTTGTTGATATACATCTTACATGAATTAGTTTGCAAAGTAGATTGGGCTGTAGAGAATTACTTGGGCAGCATAAAGTATACAGTTTCAATAATTTAGCTCAGAATTACTTGTGAATATTCATCTACATTTAGAGGCAGCATAAAGTATACAGTTTCATTAATTTAGCTCAGAATTACTTGTGAATATTCATCTACCTTTGATTTTTGAAGTATCCATTGCTCAGAACATAGGCACTCATATCAAATGGCTGCACTTGAGAATTACGTTTGATGATTCAATATGCTGAATATCTCATTGTTGTAAGTTACATCGGTTTGGTGAATTTAACTATATTAGCAGGTTTTTATTGACATCATGAGGAGAAGGCAGCTTCCAAAAAGAGTAAGACCTGCATGTGCCAAAATTAGGGAGCAAGATTTCCGCCAAGTGAAAAACGTGAAGAAGAGGCTATCAATATTCCACCTCAAGAGATGCCAATGACACACCACATGAAGAAGTAAATGTCCAAGCAATAAGAGTGAGCCCTTGACACAAAATGTGTCAAAGACAAGATCGATTGGAACAAGTCTGATATGAATAATGCCATGAAAGATGTTGAAGATTATGGATACTCTACACGTGCTGCTGCAAAAAAATGGGGTATACCAGCGACCACCCTTACTTCTTGGCTAATGGGCATTACCACCACTAAAAGAAAGGGTCCACCAACAATTCTAACAGAAGAAGAAGAGATGGAGATAGTGAGTTGGTGTCATGAAATGGCTGACATGGGACATGGGTTAGAAATTATACAACTTAAGACATGTGTGGCACAAATCTGCGAAACAAGGTCTAACCCATTCACGGATGGTTTTCCGGGTAAGTCATGGTGGGCAGGTTTTAAAAAAAGACACCCGGATCTAACATTAAGGACAGCTGAAGGCCTTGATAAGGATCGAGCAGTGTGTTTGAGGCCATCAATCGTCGGGCCTTCTACATTAATTTGTCTAAAGCTTATGGGGCCAACCCATATGGACCAAACCAAATATGGAATTGTGATGAAACTGGATTACAAGTTGGAAGGAACTGCGGTATGAGAGTGCTTGCTAAAAGGGGTAGTAGGAGTGTGCCATATATCATCCTAAAAGCGAGAGAATGGATTACCATTTTGTGTTGTGTAAATGCTGCTGGACAAAGTATTCCAGGATTCTATCTTTTTAAGGGGAAGAGCCATTTAGAAAATTATATTGCAGGTTGTGAGCCTGGAGCTTGCATGGCAACACAATCACATGCATGGATGACAAAAGATTTATTCATGAATTGGTTACATCACTTTGCATCATCTATACTTGGTGGAGTGTCTCCTACCAATAGGCATTTACTAATTTTTGATGGCCATGGTTCACATGTTGCTTTGGGGACAATTCAAGAAGCCAGGAGTTTGGGGATTGATTTATTAACATTGCCTGCACACACCTCTCATAAATTACAGCCATTGGATGTGAGTGTCTTTGCTCCATTCAAAACATACTTCAAGGAGGAGAGACGCAAATGGATAGTTGCAAACCATGGGATAGATGTGAAAAGGGCTGAATTAGCAGAGTTAGGGAGCAAAGCATTCAGAATGGCTCTTACACCTAGCAACATTAAATCAGGATTCAAAAGAACAGGGATATGGCCTCTTAATCCCAATGCCTTGGATGAAGACATGGCACCAAGCAGAACATTTGACACATCTTTTCAAGATGATGCTGGTGCAGCAGAAAATATGCTTCATCTATCTAGGGTTGATTTAGAGGAAAGTGAAGATGCTCAGATGGTGCCTAACACACAATTGGAGAAAGAATCAGAACCTCAGCAGATGGAGATAAATATAAATGAATGTGTTGCTCAACAATTGGAAACTCCAAACAGAATTAATCAAATCGATGAATCACTATCTTTGCCCACAGAAGAAAGCCCACCCGATTGGATGAAAGAAGCAGCTCTTAATCTTGGTGTCAACTTGAACTTCAATAATGAAGAGGTCAGCCTCTCTTTACCCTCTCAACCAGCAGTACTTCATGACTCAGATTTGGTGCACTACTATGTTGGCAGTCAACCTGAAGATAATGATGCAGATTCACAGTTAGAGGTAGCAGGGGTATTAGGGGCAGATTCGAACCAAACTTGTGAGGCAAACCAAGGACAAAAAACTCTTGGTAGATTCTTGAAACTCCCTGTGGAAAAGGTTAGAGAATCATCAAGGTCAAATAGTGCTTCTGGTATAAGATTGAGTAGGGAATCTCTACTAATTACCGCAGATCAGTACATGGAGCTTCTGGTTGAGAAAGAGAACAGAAAAAAAGAAATAGATGAATTAAAGCAAAGAAAAAAGGAACAAATCCAAGAGAAGAAGGCTGAACGAATTGTTGAAAGGGAGAGGAAGGAGCAGGAAAAGATTGAAAAAGAATATAGAAGGAAAACAAAGGAGCACCAAAAGTTGATTCAAAGGCGGGAAAGGGAGCGAGAAAAGGAACAGAAAGGATTCAAAGGGATCAAGAGATAAAGGAGAAGGAGTTTGAGAAGGCAAGAAGAGAGTTAGAAAGGAAAAGGAGATTGAGCAGTCCAATTAATCCTTTTCCTGATCAACACCCAATGTTAAGAGAATTAATGGGCATACATTGCCCTTTATCGTTTCAACACATAATTTTGCAGTCGGAGTGAATGCTTCTCCAAGTTCTGATCCATTTCCAACTACACCTGCGAGGGATGTCAACATTGGGAGGCAATTGCAAAGTAACACCCCAGCTTCAACCTCAACTGCAGATTCAACGCCGCCCTTCCTCGGATTTTGGAAATAATATTTTCAAAAGTTAATATTTAATTTTGAGGGCTGAATTTTTGATGTGTGGAATTGGCCTTTCGATTTAAAAAGTACAATATAGTAGTAGTAGTTATATGGCCCAAGTATATTGTATGGCCATGTTTTTGTAATGGACAATGGAATGTTTACTGAATGAATATATATGTCTTCCAAGTTATGTGATAACCTTTTTGAAAGATTTAAACTCCTATTGTTTCTGAAAATTACACTGAGTAACATTCAATGGTAAATGTCATTAAAGTAACACACAGAAGCCAATAACACAATCTACAAGTGTAGTTTGAATCATATCGATTATAAATCGATATCGATTATAAATTATATTCATTATATCGATTATAAATTATATCAGAAGAAAATTATATTTAGTTATAAATCATATCCGATTATAAATCGATCTCATACTAGTGTAGTTTGAATCAATCAACTCCATTTCATTTATTGCTCAAGGAGCCTAACCCCTTGATTACCTTTAAATATGAACAATTTTCCAATCTTCACATTAAAACGACTAAGGAGGGTTACCATAAAAGAAGTAAATGGCTAAGAACAGAACAGTGTACAGAACGAAACCTCTTTTGAAGCATCCACGGCAAGATTCAAATGACTATTTCTAGTTTTGAAGGAAGCAAAGTTAAAATATCACTTCAAGTAGATATTATTGCTGAAGAAAGAAAACAGAAGTACACTCAGAAGTATGACTAGCTCCCAACACAGAGGTGGTCAGTGTAAACACCCACACACAAAAATCTCAGGCCGAAACATTAGGCAGCTCTGTTGTTAAACTTACCATATCCCTATGCGTGGATTTCACAGTTGTCAAAAACAACGAAGGAGATGGGGCTGTAGAGAATTCTCACGCGCTTCTTTTGACAGATTTTTGTGATTACCTGGTGATTTTAAATGTTCAGTTTAGTGTCCCAAAGTTTGGGTGCACCGGGACTGGATCCCCTCTCATACAGTAAGACACTAACCTTATTCTCTGGGCAATAAACAGAAATCCAAAAAAATTGAGTATAGCAGACTAGGATAGCTGAGTTACAATGTGTCGAAGCAGCTACATTCAATTACAGTATCAGATTAAAAAGGCAGCTACATTCAATTACAGTATCAGATTACAAAGGCAGCTACATTCAATTACAGTATCAGTGATCAGTAGGTGGTCATCTTCTTATAGGAACCTTACTAATGGTCGTGGCATCATACTTGTCGGTGCGGATTTTAGAGAACCACTGAACTGTTTTTACATTCATTCAACAAGTATAATGTATATCAAACAATGGGTATGTGCCTGTTGCTTTGAGGTTCAAGAAATATGAGGGTTACAATTGTGTCAGAGAGAGGAAAAGGGAAGGATCAAACCAAATTTTACGCTGCCAAATGCACAAGTTCCATTAAGAGTGATCGAGAAGTAGAGGAGATAAAATGTAATGTCTTTAAAAGAATGGAAGCGTCCGTGTACATAGCTACAACAATGGAAACGTGAGAGCAAAAATCACACTTTGAGCACGCTCAATTGAGCACAATCGAATGCTACAATGATACAATACTCACGCGCTTATTTTGACATATTTTATATAAATTCAACAAGTAAAAAGATTCAACTCTCACGCACTTCTTTTGACACATTTTTTGGATCACCCAGCTTTTTTTAATGTTCAGTATATTGTAATTTTCAGAAACAATAGGAGTTTAAGTCTTTGCAAGAAGGAATCACGTAACTAGGAAGACATATAACACAATCTACCAGTACAGAAGAAGTATTAGTAATTGTTTCTATCACTGCCTCAGTGAGGGTTAAAACCTCACCTATTAGAACCGAATCGACTGTTAATATTCGAAGAGAATCAAACAATTTCCAAGCTCTTTTGATGTGTTGATAAACACATTTGAAGGAATGTGTCTGCATCTGCGTGGATCATTCTCCGTCAACCGAACGAGCTCCTCCCCACCACTGCAAGACGCGTACAGAAAAAACTGTCAGTTTTCAATATGTAAAACCACCAAATCAAATTGAACTTCACTTTAAAACGACTAAGGAGGGTTTGTCTAAAAGAAGTAAATGACACAGAACAGAACATTGTACAGAACGAAACCTGTCTTGAAGCATCCACGGCAAGATTAAAGATGGCAGATCAGAAGGATTATAACTGAAACACTGAGTTATTGCTGAAGAAAGAAGTCGCAAGTATGAGTAGCTCCCAACGCCGTAACCGTAAGCATGAACACGTGAAGTCGCAAGAAGAAAATTATCACGCCAAAACCGTAGACATTCCCCTCCTGGTCCGATGGCTTGCACTGTTTTGTTGCATTCTTTGCTGGTTCGAGCGGTATACAGTCTATCTGCTGGAGGCGGTTTGGGAGTAGGTGGCGCCATGAAGCACAAGCATTGAATCCACGTGGTGGCTTTCTTGATGTCGTTTGCTTGGTTGACACGGCGCCTTAACCATTTATGACATCCATATCCCTATGCGCGGATTTCCCTGTCCTCAATATACAGCGAGTTAATGTGCCTTAAGTGGCATCGAATATAGTAACCGGTGGGGGGTGACATTCACCGGATTTGGTCAAGCGCGTGAAAACGTAGTTTTTTGGACACCTCACACTCCAGCTCATGCGTACGGAGATCTACGTGTCTGCTGAGTTGGCAAAGGCGATGAGTGTGCAGAGAATTTTGGCGCGCTTCTTTTGACTGATTTTTGTGATTCATCTGATTTTTTTTGCTGTTGCAAATAGTGCGCCAAAGTTAGGGTGCACCGTGATGGCTCCCCCATAGAGGATAACAATGTTAAGTTTGTTGGAGTTGTAATTTTCAGTGAAATATATGTTATTTTAAATTGTTTTAAGTTTTTTGTGATGGGGAGGAGAGACCAATGTAGTACAACTACAACATTCGACAAAAATTACCTCCCATTTTACCCTGAGGGATGTCCATACCCTGCTCCAAAACTCTTATCTTGCCACCGCCTAGAGATAAAGTAGAGTAGACTAAGACATCAAGTCATAAAATATTTTATGACTAAAATCACAAAAAACATCTAAACAACCCTCAAATATATGTTGCAATCCAAAAAGAGAGCCTACTTAAATGTTTTGGGCATGCTTTGGATAAATTCCAAGTGAACCAATGTTTTGTTCATCTATATTTTTTTGGTTTAATGAAATAGGAAGAGGAGATAATCAAGTTTTTCTTTAGCATCCAAAATATACACCTAACAAATCCCCATCAAGTACAACAATGAATGAAGAAAACAAAGATTAGCATCTCGATAGAACTAAACAAAGCTTGCAACAAGAAATAATGTAGAGAATATTATGATATTTCTTATAATTAATTTGATCTCGGGTCAATTAACTTGTAAATGTAAGTCCACACCAAAACACCAAACCGGGGTGCTTGATAAAGCACTTACAAATTTTCATGACATATGATAGCCTCTCTTAAGCAGAGGTTTTTAGACTTGCATGGCATAGACATGCCAATTACGGAAATTATCTATTACCATGTTCATCATATTAATATGAATTACACCCTGTAGTTGTGGGTCTTAATTAGATTAAGACCTATTGCATTGCAATGGCAATGACATAAAGTAATGATAAAATGTGAAGTTGATCTTGCTAGTGATGATAATGTTGTTGATTATGGGTCTTAATTAGGTGGAGACCTCACTGCACCGCAATGGAAATGACATAAAGTAATGATAAAATGTGAAGTTCATCCTACGATGATGATGATAATGTTGATAATTAATGGCAGCCAAGTGAAAGTGTTGTGAGCGGACATGAAGCGCTTGCACTCTCTATGAAAAACGTGATAGCTCAAGAGGGCCCTCAAGTTCGCAGTGTCATTCGCATATAGCAACACCAAGTTATAATCTATGAAAATGCCAACAAAGGAGAAGATGACACCGATGTTGTCATGTGGGATCTGATCAATCATACAAGGAAAAGTCGTAGAATTCTTGATAACAATGAGCATCATGGACACAGATAATGATCGCTTTTTTTTACGCTAAGTGATGAGGGAGCATAACTTGCGAAAACCATAACTTTTGATCCGACCATTGGATCGTCTTGAAATTTTAAAGGGTAGTAGATATACAATAGTACTATGCCCTAACATTTGTGTGAAGGTTGTGGCCATTTTCACACATTTTCAAGCTCGGATTCCTTCATCTAGTGGCCAAAAATTGGCTCAATGTTTTTTTCACTTTTGACTAGGTCTTAGAACTTTAATAACTTTTGTTGTGCTTGTTAGAATAAGTCAAAATTTTGTGTGAACCCTAATTTATGAAGGTATATTTGGCATGAAAATTTTGGGGCCCATCCGAGTTGTTTTGCTAGTAGGTAATTTTTGGCATTTCAGGGTTTTTTGGCATTTTAGGTTTTTTGGCATTTTAGGGTTTTTAGAGTAGACGTGAAATAAAAGGAGGATTGTAATGATGAAAAATATTAGTGTGGATTCCAGAATGAGAAGAAATCTATTTTTAAACTTCTGGTTTTTAATTGCAAAGTTATTTATGTGTGTTTTAGAGGTATTTCAACCTTTTGCAGTTGGATTCACATCACTAAGTTGCCGATGTGTTGAATCCAAAGGGTAGGTGGGGATGGATTTACAATGTGCGTTAAGTGCAAAGATCGTGTCCAACCCACGCAAGTGCAAGGTATGCAATAGTTGCTTGCATTTTTTATTTTCTTGATTGAATTCAAATGTTCGTTGCATTTTTGGTGATCTGGGCTAGTGATTTCTGCCATAGCAAGGAAAAGGAGGATTATGGGTCATCCTGTGACTGTCGACACTAAAATTTTCCTCTGTAATTTCTATTTCATTAATGTATGTATTAGGAATATGATGTTGTTAAGTATAATTAGTAGTGGCGTCGATAGAAGATAACGGCGCCACAAGATGCAGTGCACGCCAATAATGTGGAGTACAAGAATACAAAGTACAATAGGAATGTTGTAAAAAGTAAATATTTGTCGTAAGTGGTTCGGTAATGTTAAAATGTCAAAGTTTGGGTAATTAGAGAAGTAGGGTCTACGTGATTAGGAATTAGAAATATTATATTGGTAATAAGGACAAAGAGTGAGGTCATAAATATTTTGTATATTTTATTTGTAAAAGGTCTAAAAATGTGGAACCCATGTAAAATGATAAGGTTTATCTTATCTTAAAAGATAAGCTTACATGTACAAATAAGAGTTAAGGTATGGAATATGATTCGTCGTAGGGATTTCTTATCCTATCTTAGAGATAAGATGGATAAGCCTGGAAGTTCTATAAATAGAGAGGCCACCCCCCTCATTTAGCATAGAAGGAAGTAGTGAGAAATATTGTAGGAAGTGTGCGAAGGAAGCCATCAGTTTAAAGGTGTGTTGAAGAAGCCATTAAGAGGTGTAATTGTAAAGTTTCTTCCATAGTCTTGGTGAAAGGCAAGTGAAGTCAATAACACTTGAAGTACCTCATGGGTGAGATTGTAACAATTTCATGTTAATATTATAATTTACTTTGATATTTCAGATTTGTCATCATTCCGTCTTATCATAGTCGATGGTATTCTTGTGTTATGTTGTTGTTTTGTTTCCATATTACATCCACCAAACTAAAGGTTGTGCATTAGTAAATAATCATAAAGACGAGGAGTTCCCGGTGAAGAATTATCGAGTGCCGGATTGGTGTTGACATTTTAGTTCCGTTGCCGGGACCATTCCTCATTGGTGGATTTTCTGGAGAGATATTCCCACTTAGTCAAAAATCAATTGGAGGGTAACCTTGTTTTTACTGTGTATAGTAGTTACCATGGTAAAGTCATTTTTGCCATGAATAGTAGTTACCATGGTAAAGTCATTTTTGTGAATAGTATTTATCACAAAGAAAGTCACTTTTACCATGAATAGTATTTACCGCATAAGAATCTTCACTTTTACCGTGAATAGTGTTTACCACAAGAAAGTCAATTTTTACAAATAAGTCAAGTTTTACCATAGTTTACCGTGGTCATTTCTATTTTACTTTGTAGAAAGGTGTAAAGTCACTTTCTAGTTTAGTGATCCCAATTATTTGTGCACATAAGTCTTGTTGATTGTACTTGTGGGTTTGGTTTTCATGGTGGTTACCTTTGAAAATGGGAAAGATTCCGCTTTTTTAGCTTAATCTAATGAAGATGCTTCTTCTTTCATTCAAGAGTTTAAACGATCTTGTATTTGTAATGGCCTTATAAGAAGGGAACAATGGACTAAATTTTTCCTACCTACTTTTTGGATGGTTCAACACTTAGGTGGTTTGAAACACTAGGTGATAATGTGAAAAATTCATGGGATTTATTAACCGAAAGTTTTCTTGAAGAATTTGGTGAACAACGAAATATGCAGATCTCATGATCGAGATCACAAAGCTATTCCAAGGAGAGAAGGAGAAGATAAGGGATTATCATGCTCGTGTTCTAGAGCTAAGGAGGAAGCTCGATGCCCAGATCCGAGAAGGAAGGATTAGCGAGATGGGTTGATGAATGGCGTGGATAATCTCCTCTGTAAAGCACTTCATTCTTGGGATGAAGCCAAAGATCGAGACAATGAGTGAAGTATGACCGCCATTTACCATTGAACAAGCAAAGGAGATTGCGAAGAAGGCGAAGAAGAAAGCATGGAAGAGGAGCCCAAAGAAATTGTTGCTAAAGTAGAACCTACACCAAAGCACCTTTGGTCCGTAATCCACAACCACTCCCGGTGAGCAAAAATATTTCTCCTAGTACATCTACCGAGTATGAAGATTTGCTCAAAAGATGGGTCTTAACTATTAATCTTCTTGAGGAAAGGAATTTAGTTCTCGGGGAGGAGATAGAGGTCCAAAAAGAAATATTTCAAGTTGTTTGTTATGGTTGTTATAAAAGGGTCATTATAAGTATAATTGTCCGATAGAGCTTCTACATCTAGTAAAGGAAATAATGATAAATGAAAAGCACCTGTGAATTCTTTTGATGTAGTAGATAAGAGCAGAAATAATGAAGTAGATGTGTTTGTAACAAAAAGAAAGAAAGAAAAAGATAATCAAGATGGAAATGATCCTAAGAAGATGAAAGAAGAAACTAGTAAGAAACATAGGAGAAGAAAGTTGGGTGTGTAGGATTTTCTGATTTCACAGGGGCAAGGACCATACTCCATCTTGGAAGATCTGTCCAAAAGGCTTGCAAATATTACATATGGTCAACTCTTGGCTATGTCTTCTGAGAAGAGGCGGGAGTTGCGAGGTGGACTCAATGCTCGAAGAAGGAAGGAGGTTGAGGTCCCTGTTTTGGAGGCAGAGGCGGATCCCTATGCTCCACAAGCTGAGGTATTATGTAATGGTATTTCAATTCATGATGTTTTAGTTGATGGAGGTGCTTTGCAGTTAATGTAATGACCGAGTCTGTAATGAATATGTTGGGTTTAAAAATTGATCGCCCTTCAACACTTATGTTAAGGTCATTAAATAAAGGAAAAACTAAACCAGAAGGTGTAGTTTCAAATGTGGCAATATCTGTTATGGGTGTTGTATGTGTGGTAGACTTTCAGGTGATGAAAAATGGTACTGTTGCGTACCCAATGCTGCTGGGAAGACCATGGCTAAGGAGAGTTCATGCAAGAAACTACTGGAATGAAGGTTTCATGACACTTGGACGTGGTAGAGAGAGGGTGAAGATAAATGTGATCCCTCGACATCATAAGGTAGAACCTGTGGATTCAAGTGATGAAACTGATGATTGGACATCCTCTGATTACTCTAGTACCAGTGAAGTGGACACTGAAGATGAAGAAAGTGAGGTTGATGTTTCAGTCATGGATATCCTTCCAGTCACACCAACTCATGACCCCATAAAATTATCTGAAGAAGAAGTTGATGATCGTCTCCAACAAATAAAGATTGGTGATGCTGTGATGGAGAGTGAGAAGGAATCCTACCTCCAGCTCTTTCGAAGGTACATACACCTATTCACTTTTGATTACAAGGAACTCTGTCAAGTAAGTTGGGTAGAACATTGTATTGAGCTGGTAGATGGTGTTAAGCCCATAAAGCAAATGCCATATAGAATGAATCCTAATTTTTCCAAGACTGTAAAAGAAGAAATAGATAAGTTGCTTGATGCAGGATTCATATTTGTTGTGGAGAATTCAAAATGGGTTTCTCCCATTGTGATCTCAATAAAAAAGAATGGGAAGCTACGCATTTGTGTTGATTACAGGAAGCTCAATAAGGCAACAAAGAAGGATCATTACCCTCTTCCATTTTCGATCGGATCTTGGGCGAAGTAGTGGCCAGAGTGCTATAGTTTTCTTTGATGGATATAGCGGCTACACCAAGTTCGTATAGCAGAGAAAGATCAGTGAAGACCATGTTCACCACTCCTTGGGGAACGTTTGCTTATAGAGTTATGCCTTTTGGGTTGTGTAATGCTCCAGCAACATTCCAGCGTTTGATGAATAGGGTGTTCGAACCCTACATTGGGACCTTCATCAGAGTATTTCTGGATGATTTTTACATCTATGGGAGCAAGTTGGACCACCTGCACCAAATGAAGACAACATTTCAAAGGTTAGATGAAGCACAAGCCTCACTAAACCCTACAAAGTGTGTCTTTGGATGTTCTAAAGGCGTTTTGTTAGGGCATGTTGTATCCAAAGATGGTATTGAGTCGATCCCGATAAAGTTTCAAAATCAAAGATTTACCATTTCCTATTAATAAAAGTAAGTTGAGATCATTTTTAGGCCATGTGGGTTACTATAGAAGGTTCATCAAGAATTTCTCAAAGATTGCACAGCCACTAACCCAGTTCTTGAAGAAGGATGTTACTTATGAACTAGGAAATAAGGCACATGAAGCTTTTGGACAACTCAAGGAAGCCACAGGTGTCTTCACTATTTTGAAGAATCCAGATTGGAACAAGCCATTCATTATGTACACTAATGCCTCACGGCAGACTAGGAAGTAATTTGAGCCAAAAGGATGAAAATGGAAATAAACATCCAATTTACTTTGGGAGCGAGATAAATGAGCAAAGATCTTGAGGTAAATTATCTGTAATCGAAAAAGGGGCTATGGCTATCATTTTTGATGTAAAAAGTTTAGAAATTACTTGTTAGGGCAAAAATTTATAGTTGTAGAATGAGATCATCGGCTCTAAAATATATTGTAAATAAGTCTAACCCATTAGGGAGGATAGCAAGATGGATAATTTTGCTACAAGAATTTGAATTTGATATTATAGATAGGCCAGAAAGAAGCATATCAATGCATGCACTCTCTCGAGCCTATGATGGTTTAGGATCATCTTGTGATGATGATGATTTCCCAATGCAGCCTTGTTATTCCTTGACACAATCCTAGTGAATACATAGATATTTGGAATTATCTGAATGAATTCAAGTTTCCTAATGGTGTCAATGCAAAGACTAAGAGAAAGATTACTCAAGCCAGTCGTCCATATTCTATTCTGCATGGAGTATTATTTCGAATAGGACTCGATGGATAGTATAAGAGGGTAGTTGGACGTGATCAAGGGAAGGAATGCTAGAAGAATTCCACAATGGTACATGTGGAGGGCACTTCTCCTGGACAACTTACAATGAAGAAGGATCTTGGATGCAAGTTATCACCGCCCACTCTTTTTAAAGATTGTTATAATTATTGTAAGACATGTGATATTTGTCAAACACATGGTAACCGTAAGACTTCATCACTCCATTATGTCCTATTCTGCCACTGGGTCCCTTTGAAAAGTGGGGAATAGACATTGTGAGGTCCACTTCCAACTACATCACGCCAAAATAAGTATATTATAGTTGCCATGATTATTTAACCAAGTGGGTTGAAGCTAGGCCATTGAAAATAGCTTCCATGGATGAAGTGGCAAGGTTCATATATGAACGCTTTGTCACTAGATTTGGTTGCCCATTAGAAATTGTAATGATCAAGGAAACCACTTCATTAATGAGGTGGTAGAAGCCCTAGTCAATAAGTTTTCTATTAAGCACAGGAAGGCAACAACATACAAGACAAGCACAAATGGACGAGATGGAATGAACAAATTTTGTGTTGTGTCAAATTCTAGCAAAAGATTCCTCCTTGCAGTACGTAAATGGGATAAAAGGATTCATGCAAAGCATTGTGGGCATATAGGGCAACATCAAAGTCAAAGAACAAGATACTCCCCATTTCGGTTGGCCTATGGCATTGATCCGAGTTCTTCTTATTGAGTTTGATATTCCCACCGTGAGAGTTATGAAAAATGAAAGGATGAATCTTCATTTCTTTGGAGGAAATGAGAGAAATAGCAAAGGATACAAGCCATAAGAAGAAAATGAAGCATAAGGAATACTTTGATCAAAAGATCCGGTGGTCTCCATTTCAAATGAATGACTTGGTTCTAGTATATGATTCCGTATACAAAAAAGAAGACAGAGAAAATTTCTTCCAAAATGGATGGGGCCCTACAAAATAGCAGTTTATGCATGAAAATGGTACGTCTGACCGGAGGAATTGGATGGCACTCCCATTACGAAATGGGTCAACCACGACAAGTTGAAGATTTTCCAAGCACTAGAATAGTCTACTCCGAGGATGGAGTAGAAGCTAGGAAGGGGGAAGATGTCGACACTAAAATTTTCCTCCGTAATTTATATTTCATTAATGTATATATTATGAATATGATGTTGTTAAGTATAATTAGTAGTAGCATCGATAGAAGATAACGGCGCCCAAGTCGATGGTGCCGCCAATAATGTGGAGTACGGTAATAGTCAAAGTACAATAGGATTGTTGTAAAAAGTAAATATTTGTCGTAAGTGGTTCGGTAATGTTAAAATGTCAAAGTTTGGGTAATTAGAGAAGTAGGGTCTACGTGATTAGGAATTAGAAATATTATATGGGTAATAAGGACAAGGAGTGAGGTCATAAATATTTTGTATATTTTATTTGTAAAAAGTCTAAAATGTGGAACCCATGTAAAATGATAAGGTTTATCTTATCTTAAAAGATAAGCTTACATGTACAAATAAGAGTTAAGGTATGGAATATGATTCGTCAGAGTGGATTTCTTATCCTATCTTAGAGATAAGATGGATAAGCCTAGAAGTTCTATAAATAGAGAGGCCACCCCCCTCATTTAGCATAGAAGGAAGTAGTGAGAAATATTGTAGGAAGTGTGCAAAGGAAGCCATCAGTTTAAAGGTGTGTTGAAGAAGCCATTAAGAGGTGTAATTGTAAAGTTTCTCCCATAGTCTTGGTGAAAGGCAAGTGAAGTCAATAACACTTGAAGTACCTCATGGGTGAGATTGTAACAATTTCATGTTAATATTATAATTTACTTTGATATTTCAGATTTGTCATCATTCCGTCTTATCATAGTCGATGGTATTCTTGTGTTATGTTGTTGTTTTGTTTCCATATTACATCCACCAAACTAAAGGTTGTGCATTAGTAAATAATCATAGCATGAGGAGTTCCCGGTGAAGAATTATCGAGTGCCGATTGGTGTTGACGGATCCCTATTTATCCATGTGTCTCAATGTCATTCCCTTCGTGAGATGGTCACTTATGTCTCTATACCCATAGTAGTATGTGAGCAACGATAGAAATGAATCAAGAAAATAGAGATTGCGGACAAAGGGGAAGAATACAATGTAGGCAGTAAATAACAATTGCGTCTGTTGAAAATAATGCACCTTAATCAGTCACCTCGCACCCCCCGTTCACACCTTCCTTATGATGTGTGATGCATTTGATCTGCCCTATATAAATCACATGTCCAATCCATTCAATTTGCTCGACTCCCGACATGTCATTGGAAGGAAGAAGTTTGGTTAAAATGGTGTCTTAAAAGGTTGCAGCTTTAGCGGTGGTGAATATGATAGCGCATCTTCAAATTCTATCGAAGTGTTTTCATGGAAGCAGAGCCGAAATTATTCCCTCGAAGAGGTCAATTTGAATTTGACATTTTCCAACAAAGGAAACTTCAAAGGTGGATGCCTACCTAGGTGAATAAGGCTACAAACTTTCTTGTTTGTATTTATGAATGGACATTGTTGTTATCTTTGGTATTATTTATGTGGAAATTTTATGAGACCCATGTCAATTTTAGATGTGGGCCATTTTTTTATTTTAGCTTGTAGAATAATAGAGAATGACAAGGTGAAAAATTATAAAAACTATAAAATATTTTGAATAGTCCTTTATAAATATATCAAAATATATAAATCTAAAATAAAAAATTATAAAAAGAGTATACTAACAATTGCACCAATACGACATATGTAAGAACACTTGAATCCATGTTAGCTCATGCATGAAATGCACTAAATATTGATATCCAAAAGCTAAATTGAGAAAGACAATTCCATATAAGCAAAGTAAGTATGAAAACTATTAATAGTCTAAAGATTAAAAACCATGTAATTGGAGAGGTAAGTGGAACATAAACGCACATGGAAGCAAGCTTGACTACACATTAGTTTAGGTAAAAATGATCAAAATATTGATATAAGTAACTATTATAAAATCGGAAGGAGTTTGTTATTTGGTTTATTTTTGCATTGATAGAAAAATTTGGTATTTTTTAATATCCAAAAAGAGGACCACAAACGTTCTAGTTATGTAACATTTATAATAAAGCATGTTATTATCCTCAATCTATTTGTTTTCATGTGACACGATGATGTAATTTTAATGGTGCACTTCATTATGTGTCCTGGTATAGTTTTCTAGCTTCTTGAATGAGCATTGCAGGGATATCTAGATATGTATCTCCATGTACTTTAGGAGTAGCGGTAGCTTCAAGTGAATGGTTCTCCTCTTCTTCATCCTTTAAAACTTACGACATATTTTTTCTTTCAATCAGTTCCTCGAGATGCATTTTCAAGGGCATGTCTAATTTTTCTGGCCGAGTGACCACATCCGGAGCGAAAATCTCAAATTTTGATGGACGTTTCTTTAGCATGTCTTGTTTGATCATTTCCATGGTTGACTTGAAGCCCGACGATATTAAGGTCTGCATTTTTGAAATGGGAAGGATTCGTTGAACTACCGCTTTTGAATGAGCCTTCTTCTTGCCTTTTTTGAATATTTATTAGGCATCTCGCAATCATTAAGACAAAGGAAAAACCATTAATATTTTATGCAATAATGAGATTTTTTTGCATTAGTTATGAACATATGAAGTACAACAATGTTATATACAATTTCTCATCACAAATCAAGGAAATGTTGTTAATTGATCAACCAAAGTTTGCAGAACGATAGATTTTCTAATCTAGTTTATTCTTATTTTCTCAAGTATATATAGGATCCAAGGTGCATTTTAGAGTATCTTTCATAGGATAATCTAGGCAAGAAGCGAAGGTCCTTCAAAGACCGAACTCTAGAAATTCATGTAAATGAGAGTCTGGGTCATTCTGTTGTTTCAATGTCTATCATGTCACCTTATCCAAGGGCAAACCCTCTTACTTGTGTATAGTTAGCGCCCACACCATTTTAAGAGGGAGTTTTCTTCAATTTCCTCATTTGATTCGTGCAATCTAACATGTGAAGGATGGTTGTGTCCTATGGAGGTCCCTTATAGTTTGTAAAATCAATGACCACAAAGAGTAGTAGCTAATGTGGGTCTATTCCATGTTTGTATACAATTGTTGAAATATGACCCAATGCACCATTGACCAATCTGTTGAAATCCATAAATTGGATGTTAGCATTACTTTTTGGTTGTAACACAAGAGAATGGAATATTCTAATTGCTCTTCATCATTGTTGATTGATCCGCCATGCCTAACATGTTTTGCACAACATTTTGCAATGGGGACATTCAAAGATTTCATCATGTATGTGTTGTGCGCTAAAACCATAGAAGTTGATACAAACAAATGTATTGTTGTTTGGAATTATAAATTTTATTCTCCTAGCACGAGATGAATTTTTCATGGACATGGGCACTTCCAATCTTCGATTATAGGTTTTGCATTTATGATGTTAAGCAAAAGACCATGAAAAGTAGCGTGTGAAGCAATTTTTCCTTGTAGGTGGTAGATAACGTCCAAGAAATATAATTATTTTGTAGTTTTTCCAAAGTGTTGCCCCATACAATTTTCTTGAGTAAAGCGGAACATTCATTATAGGTGGAAGATACCATATATATCTAATAAGAATAATAGAACATGCACCAAAATAAGAGTTTGAATGGTGAGGGAAAGCTTGTTGCAATCTTGCATCAATGCAGGATAGTAACCTTGGACCGATGAAGCTCATTTAATCTATCAAGATGAAACAGACATGTTTTAAAGACTCTTGGAAGGAGGATGGTGCATGGTTGTCTAATGGTTTCATGTCCCTTATGGGAATATGTAGACACCTAAAATCCACTTACGTAGTTTTAATACTTAAATTGCACTAACTATCCCTTTTCCCGTTAATTGACGACACTTCGTCAATAAACCACCATCTTTCCTCTATTCCCATTAATTAATTACATTTCACTAATTAATTAACCTTCATATCACTCAGGATGCTAATTAACGACCTTCCATTAATTAACGTTTGTTTCTACCTGGGATAATTAATTATTATTAATTAATTATGCCCTTACTCTAAAGCAATGAATTCCCATTAATTAATTACATTTCACTAATTAATTAACCTTCTTATCATTCAGGATGTCGATTAACGACCTTTCGTTAATTAACACCGCTTTTACTTGGGTTAATTAATTACAACCGCTAATCTAGATCAATAAATCACCATTTATTGGACCAATTTCCTCTGTTAAATCCTGAATCACATTAATTTTCCTCTAATAAGATTTTATAAGATTACCCCACTATTAATTAATCACCTTAGATTAATTAAACCCCTTTCAATTCCCACAAAGTGCACATACTTTATTAAACATACATGGCCTTTGTATTTCCTCTTTGGGGTTTATCCCACATTCACCAATTTTCTAGTCTTACTCGAACAAGTAAGCTAAAGCAAGAAGCCTCTTCCTTACCTTTCTACACACACCTTACATGCATTAGTCTAAACTATTAGCATTTATATCTTGATCCATTCTCCATCAAAGGAAATAACTTCTCAATCTTGAATCCATTCACTCAAAATTGAGTAATATGGGAAGATCCAAAATGGCCTTATAGCCATTCTTGGTGAGATTCC
The DNA here is from genome assembly GCA_018340775.1 of Taxus wallichiana var. yunnanensis. Lineage (NCBI taxonomy): Eukaryota > Viridiplantae > Streptophyta > Pinopsida > Cupressales > Taxaceae > Taxus > Taxus wallichiana. The sequence goes on from CM031237.1 coordinate 341,836,867, forward strand.
ATTCTCAATCCTTGAGATCAAGCAAAAATCCACTTTGATTGCTAAATGATCTATTTAGGTTCATTTTTTAGTTAGAAATCTAAAGAGTAGAAATGACTTAGTATGTTAGTTTGATTTATTTCAAGTTTTCATGCATTTGAAGAAGTTAGTTTCTATAAGCTCTTATCTTGATGGTTCTTGTTTAATTAGCTTTGCTTTGGAACTATTAGGTGTTAGTTTCAATTCATATAGCATAGTTAATTACACATGAGCACATATGGCACACCCGGTGGGAGACACCTTTGTCTCACACGCGTTCTTTATTTTGGTTAAAAAATTTGCATTCTAACCCTTATTTTGAATATATTGACATAACTTATGTTTCTAAACATGTTATGTTGAGTTTGCATGTGTTAAGTCTAACTTGTAGGTATAAATGAGGTGAAGTGTCACAAAATTAGATCTTGATGGGAAAAATTCAAGATTTTGCCATGTTTTCTTGTTTAGACCTTCATTTTTCAACATTCTACATGTTAGTTTTGCCAATTTCTTGAAAATCTTAAATTTTTGAGCATCTAGGATAGTGTTGAGTCCGTTGGTGCTCAATTTTATCTCACCTGTTTGTCCTTGAAATTCTTCGGTTTGTGGACTTTGTCGTCTTTTCGATCTCCCCGTATTGATGCATGAAAGCTCTGCTTTCATTTGGTTGCCATGATCACCATTCCTTTGGTTGAGGATCACATTAAGTCCAAATTTTTTTCATTCCATTGTCCATGTGAAATAATTTGTAACTTGGGCATAAATTCGGGTTTTTCCTTCCTTCCATTTTTCCACAGTCATGTTTTGTTTTCCCTATCAATTTTTGTCCAATATATGTGGAAACGTGGTCCTTTCCTCGATAGGATGCGGCTCGGTGGATCACATTTGGGCATTATATCATTTCCAAATTCTCTGTCTTGAAAGAAAGATTCATTTCCAGGCAAAATGGTGATTTCCCTGCATTTTACAGTTTGAAAGGTGTGTTTTCCCCGTCAAATTTATATCTCAGCATATGTGGAAACGTGGCCCTTTCTGATTAGATGTAGCTTGGTGGGGCACTTTGAACCTCTAAGACCCAATTGAACTCAAGTTTTGTCCACGTGGAGGGCTGCTCTCTCATATGAAAAGTTAGTTCTTGGTTTTGCCTTTGGAGTTGTGCCAAGGAGACATGTGGAGGTTTCCGTTGCCTTGCCCAGACTTAGACATTTTTTTATGCAACTAGTGCAGCTTTGTCGGACCATGGACACATGGAGGGCCGACGCTCATTTGAGGATCTACCTCTGGGTCCTACCTTAGCAATTGTGCCAAGGAGACACATGGTGAGCTAGTGTTTGTTTGGGGTCTCCGCTTTTGAGGACCATCTCAAAGTTTCGTCAGGGAGACACATGGAGGCTTCCACCGGCTCCTCTTTATACATAAAATTTTCAAGCAACTTTCTAAAGGCCTAGGACATGTGGAGGGATCTGTGCCTCTTTGGGGACTTGCCCTAAATTTTATTTTGAAGAAGCGCCATGAGGACACTTGGAGGTTTCCACTCACTTTTCCCTTGCTTGGACTTTTCAATGTAGATGAAACTTTCTCGGACCCTAGACACATGACGCCTTCTGCTGGTCCTTCAACTTTTCAACAACTCTACTGGACTAAGACATGTGGTGAGCCCACGCTTGTTTGGGGTCTCTACTTTTGAGGACCATACCAAAGGTGCGCCAAGGTGACACGTGGAGGCTTCCGCTGGCTCCTTTTTTACTGAGACTTTTTCAAAGTCAAAAGGTGTTTTTCTTGGGCCCAGGGCACGTGGAAGGCCCGCACTTGTTTGGAAACTTACCTCTGTACCTCACCTTTGCAGTTATGCCAAAAAACACACTGAAGACTCTAATCTAAAGTTGAGAAGGGGCAGAATCTATGGTTGTTGTGCATTGCATCTTGTTTTCTACCATTTTTTGCTCCAAGATTCCTGGAGATGGAATACACACTATTTTTCATCATTTTTGATGAAATTCCTTGTCATTTTTGTCTACAAAGTGCCATTGAATGGATTTAGAACTTAATTTGTGAGTCCAAGGATTGTTAAGGTTGATATTTTAAAGTTGGAATTGCTCGGGCACTTGCAAAAATGTGAATTACTAGAGAATTTGGATGCGGGACAGAGTTGCAGAGGAAAGAGAGGGAAAAGGATGAAATGATGGAGGTTGCAGCACAAAGGATGAAAAAGGTGTTGCCTCGAGGGTGAAAAGGATTGCCTATTAGATCTAGCTATACAAAGCCTCCGAAAATGATTAAAACAGGATTTCTCGCATGACAGAATAAGAATGATTAAAAGGACTGTCAAAAAAGTTGTGGCATGGAATCCTAGTCATTAGTCGAGGGTCTGAGAAATGGATCAGTTCATGATTTGTCCACATGGCAACTTCAAGTATGAATTTGTTAAACGTCGCTTTCTGAGGAAAATTGGTAACAAGCAAAGGTTCCTCAAATATTCTTCTTTTTGGGGGAAAATTTGGGATGAGTAAGTAAGTGAAATGTATAAATGCAATGAAAATACTCTTACAAAGGGTCGGGGTTGAATTCTTAAGAGAAAATTTGAGAGAGCCCATCTTCCTGAGAGACCAATCCGAGAAACTTGTTAATTTCATGTGTTTTAGATTTCAATCACGTCAAGTTGGTTGCGAGTGTACAACCATTGACAAGCTCTGAGACTATTCAAAGAAACTTTCCCCTGTTGATGAATCTAATCAATTTCGAATTAATATGTGTCAATCTTGGACCAATTTGTGTCTGCTTTATTTCATAATGTCTGTAAGTAGTTTTTCTTATTCCTATTGCAATCTTTTGTTAAAATCCCTCACACATGATCTTGTCCTGTGATAGTTTAGTGGCATTTGCAAATTGATTTCAAGAAGAGCCTTCATCTTGCAATGAGATAAACAATTTAAAATCACTTTACTGTCATTTGTTGATACATATTATCTGTAAGCCTTTGAGTGTATCTTAGGTGTGAGGTACCGGGGTCTTAATGTTTAATTGAGTCTTTAGCTCAATCCTTTGTGTTAAATTCTTAGAGATTGTGTGAAATCAGAAAATCTGGGCCTCCATTGATGCACACCTTCTGGTTGAAGGAATATTTTAGCTATTCTGAAGCTTTCTGTCATTTAGTATTCCAATTGTTGTGAAGGTTCTCAAAGATCTGACATAATCAATTTTATCTTGCTTAATCTCCCACCAAAAATTATTCAAAATAATGAATCCTACCTGAACTACCCCTATTTGCCCTGTATGTCCACAAATGTATAAATTCTACTGCCAAAATATGTAGAAGCAATCAGGATTCCATAATGTCTCTAGTAACCTTAGCCCTGTTTAGGAAATATCACCATTCTTTAGAAGTGACAACTCGTGAGAGTTAAATTGTGGTGCATTGATCATATTTTCTTAGGGTCTCCTTTCATATTTGTGCAAAGAAGGATATCTTCATTCTCCTTCACCGATAGAGGTTATAAAACGGGTCCTCTCACCCTAGTCAAAAGGCACGATGTAAAGCAAAGAAGATAGATCAAATCCTTAATGAAGGTGTTATCCATTTCTCCGATGCTCGAGTGATAAAGAGTCGACAAATACCCTCCCCGCTTCAAAATGAATCATAATATGATCTGTTTGTCTCTCGAAGTGTCTGTTAAATCTTTGATGTTTGCTTGATTTCTAAGGGAGAATCAAATTTAGATACCAACACCGAATGGCGATGTTTTCGGGGAACTTATTTGCATTCTTATATTCGGCCCTGGTAATGCTTCTTACAAATTTTAAAGTGCAAATACATTGTTGAATCGTCATCTCGTGTCTTGATTTGTAAGAATCGAGCGAATTACAAGTCCTGCGTGCAATATTTCTAGTTTCGTGGTTTTTGCACTAAGTTTACATCATCAATGTTAAATATGGGTAAAGGAAGGTTAGATCTGTGAAGCTTTACGTGAATTTAGTGTTGATAGATATTTGACAAACCAATTTTAGTGCATTTGCACAACTAAGGTGAAAATCCTTAGTGGTGACTTTGTATTGAATGAATTTTTGATAAATGCCGAGTGTCTTAACCTTTGTCAAATTTAATTTATCACTAATATTTACAAAGCTGGAAGGAAGAAGATCTTTCTTCACTAGAGACCCTACCAGTAAAGTTGTTTCCAGAGCTAGGAAAGATGAATTCGGAAGGAAGAAGAATCTGAAAGTTGTTGGAGATCGAAATCAAGAAAGGAGATATGGCCCACCCCACATAGACCTCCATTTGTTGTGAACACTTTTGGTCCTATATATTTCGTGAGGTATGGCTTGATATTCAAATGTTGTGCCCCAAGAAGTTAGAAATAGGCTCCCTAAATTTCAAGGAAATAATGCTATTACGGTGATTAACACTTAAAGCTTTTTATCAATATGATGGAAGACTTTGAGATTGAATTTGAGGATGTGTACATAAATTTGTTTATTCATACTCTAGAGGAGGATGCACGGGATCGGTATAAATCTTTTCCCAACAATTCCATTGATTCGTGGACGAGAGATGAAGAATGCTTTTAGATTACAAGATGGAGATAAAATGCACCCTAGGTTTCTTTTATCGAATTTGAAAATATAAAAAGAATCCTAATGAGTTTGTTCATGACTTCAATATAAGGTTCAATAAGACCCTAAATAGGCTACCTGTGATCCTGAGGCCAAGTGATGTTTCTTGTTTAATAAAATACTCTGATGCTTTTGATAAGAAGGTTGCCTATTATTTGAGGGATAAGAACCCAACAACACTGAGGCAGGCCTTCACCATGGCTTTGTAGATTGAAAATAACATCAAGGCAATTGGTAAACCTCCTAAGAGAGAAGGCATCAAGCTAGTTAATCCAAAGAAGCCTCAGTCAAGTAAAGTTGTGGATCTGGAGGAGGTTGTGAAAACTTTGGCCGGAGTCATAAGAAATCTCCTATAAACCGGCGGAGAGTAGAGAAGGGAATCGGACAAGGTTCCCAAGGTTAGCACAGCCCACAAGATCAAGAAATATTTGCCAATAATCCCGAGAGGTGATCGGAGATTTGATGACAGAGGCAAAGGACTCATGGGATCGGAAATAGACATCCCCAAACCCGTGAGAATAGAATTGTGCTTGATCCTTTGATCCGCCGTGAGTTGTTCTTTGTGGAAGAAGCCAATAAAATTAAGTGGTGTGATAGATTTTTCTTACCACATGCCCCATATGATGCGATAAAGAAGTTGAGGAAGTGATGATGACATTGATGATGATGTGTGCATGGTGGGGTGCTCTATAAGTTCATAAAGAAGGAGCAACTTCGATGATTTAATGCATGTTATTGTTATTATTATTATTTAAGTTATAAGGTAGATTCCTCCATTCGTCCCTTTCGAATTCCCAGAGGACTTCGCTCGTTGCTCCAAAGTCTAATTTTATGAAAATCAGAGCTCGGAGTCAAAATTTATGGTCGTTTGAAGTTCGGGAGGTCAAACATTTACTTTTTCTCTTCATTGCGGCTATATCGGCAAAGTCGGGTCTACGTGTCTTGCCTGTCCAAGACAAAAATATCCACATCACCCGATTCGGGCTTCCTTGTCCCATGCCTGTACCGTTGACCAGGTCGTGAGGGTTGTTTACTTCCACATTCACCGCAACGTATGGTTCCTTTTGCGTATTTTTTACCTTTGCGCGTCCCGAGTGTACTTTTGTCTCGACTGTCCTAGACACATTTCTCTACGTCACCCACAATGCACTGACTTGAGAAAAAATTGAATTTTTACGTCTCGTGCGTACCTTTGTTCTAGATGTGCCACGAACCGGGCGAGACGAAAACTTCTGCTTTTGCTGATTTTTACTACCTGCAGCCATTTCGACTTTGCATGTCCCACGCGTACCTCCATCCCAACTGTCCCACAAACCGCTTGGGACAAAAATGTCTGAATTTTCTGCAAAACACCAGAATGAGCCCATTTTCTCGGATTTTTTCCAATTTTCTCTAACTTCTTGGGTTTTTTCTGGATGGGGAAGTTAGAGAGAAGCCAAGGGGACCCCAAAACATGATTTTGGGCCTTGAATCAATTCTACTTGCTCGGGACTGAAGAATTTGATGCATGTTATCAAAATTACCTTGAGGGGTGAATTTTGGATAACAACTATTCTTCATCAATTCATGTATACGCACCAATTGTCACTATGAAATTAATAATTCAAGGTACTGTAGGGATTTGTAAATAATATCTTTAAAATGTTATCATGTAAACACTCTCATCTTAGTCCTTTTGAATAAGTTGTCTCTATTACTTCTTACACCTACCGAATTTGGCAAGTCCTATTTTTTTGCATCTATTATACATGCTTTCCCATGGTTATCAATTGATGATAGAAAACCTCTAGAAGGAAAGCACTAAAATATTTTTGAAAATCCTTCAAACATGTTGACTATATTCTATAATGCCCTAATTTTTACTCCAATAAGTGAACATCAAAATGTCATAAAGAAGTCCAAAGTAGACATTTTTTTACGGTGCATTTAAAAGGAGGTGTCGGTAAAAACAAATAGTTTCACTTACAATTATTTTTGTTGCATGTTTATGGAAAAATTTGATGGCATTATAAATTGTTCATGTAGTCAAGACTCCCAACAATCGCGCGTCCCAATGATTTGGATGCGATGGAAACTCGGGTTGAGATATTTTTCCATTAAAACTTTAGTGGTCAAGTGAATAATACATCACCGTTACGCAAAGATGAACCTAAGGGGCTCACTACGGTAACAAGAGTTGGTTACAATGTTTTAGCTAGAATTATTAAATCCACCGTAATCTACTTAATTTGATGTTTTCTTTAACCAAATCTTATTTCATTGTTATATTATTATTATTATTATTATTATTATTATTATTATTTTGATTGATAAGGTGGGTCAAGGGACCTGTTCCTATTTACATAACACGTACATAAAACCCCGGATGTTCATGGAACATCAATTAAAACATTAACCAAGACAAACTAGCATACTAGCAAAAACTAGAGATTTATTCTATATACTACTAACTAGACCTATAACATTTACTCTACAGATTCGACTCAAATGTACAAACTAACCATCGGTGACTCACGACTCCGAATTAACATCCACGTAGGAATCCACATCGACAACATTAACATTCACCCAACCTCTCAACAGATAATCATAGGCATCCCCAATGTAATCCTCGGCTTCAACCACCAAATGCAACACACGGGTTCCAGAGGCAGGTTAAGGGCATTCAAGTTAGTAAGCTTAATCTTAGAAATTACAACCAGTTTCTCAAAGAAAGCCATCAGAATCCCGAACCACTTTTCCAACTCCTTGAAGAAACCAACATCCATAGAAAGAGAACCCTACTCGTCATCGCCCACCGCCCAAAGATGCCATATTTCAATTCGCCACCTCAAAGGTCATATTCCCACAAAAGAGGGTTGAACCCAATGTAGTGCTAAATTCACCGTGTTCACCTTTGAAGATTGAAGAATAAGAATTTTCTCCACAAATATGGAGGCTACGTCACTATTAACCCTCGATCATCCTTCCACCATCAAAATTTCCTCCCCCGTAACAAATTTTATAGCCACCAAATCCTCTGCGTAGGAGATATTAAAGATTCTCTTCAAATGATTATCAGAAATTCTAGACCTAAAAGTCATCTCCTCATTTCGTAAAACAAAGTAATATGAGGAACTCTTGAGGATCCATAAAAATTAGAGAGCCTAACTTAGAAGAAACCAACCATTTCCCACCTTAAATAAACACAAAACCCACCACACGAGTGAGAGAAACACCGACAAATCCCCATTATGACACATCCCTCGAAGCAATCATATCAAGGCCTTCCCAGTCATTGGAATTAAAGGCCACTTTTTCCAATTGAGTTTGATCGACCCCCACATTAGCCAACTAGTCGGCACAATGATTACCCTCTCTATACACATGCTTAATGCTCTAGGATTTTAATTTCGATAATTGCCATATAATTTTTTGAATACCTAAATCAAGCTTCCAAGACAGAGCCTTCCTATTAATGATGGCATTTATAATAACCATAGAGTCACCTTCAATCTCCAAATATTCAATATTAAGAGAAAAAGCAAGGTCCAAACCTTTGCTAAGAGCTTGTAATTCAGCTGAATTACAAGTTCCATCCTTGAGCTTATACGAAGCAGCCCCAACCACCTAACCCAAATCATTACGAATCAGACACCCCACTCCAGAAGCACCTGGATTACCCCTGGCCACCCCATCAAAATTGAGATTGAAAAAATAGAGGAAGGGGGAGACCATTTAACATTCTTCCGGACCGAAGAAGAGGGCAACAAAGATTTCATAGCACCATCTCTGGGTTTAACAATCTTGGGCCAATTTTTTTCAATCTCTCTGTCAAAATTAGAGAAAGGACAATTGTGGGACCAATTTGAAGAAACCGCCTTTGAGATTGCCCATTCCAACCTAAATAAGACATGATCCACTAAATTTCTTTCATCCCTGAAAATCCTTTTGTTCCTTTCCCACCAAATATGCCACAAAAGGAGCACTAAACTACAAAACCAAATTGAGGAAAGAGCACCAAGATGTAACTTTTTAGGCCAAGCCAGCATAGCCTCAGGTAGGGAATTCAGTTGCACCCAAGGAAGATTGAGTTTAGCACACAACCAATTCCAACATTCAACAACAAAGGGACAGTGCAATAAAAGATGATCTCTATCTTCCTCATTCTTCTCACATAGGTAACATCTAGAAGGACCCTGATAACCAATTTTTTTCCTTCTTTCCTAAGTAAGAATTTTACCCTTAAAGGCCATCCAAGCAAAGAGACCAACTTTTGGAGGATAAGAGGAAGCCCAACAATCCTTCCAAATCCTATTTTCAGCTACCATCTCTAAATGCAACAATTTATAGCCACAACTCGGGGAGTAGGAACCCGATGAGGTAGCAGTCCAAACAATTTTATCCTGTTGATTAGTCAACAACACTTGCCTCTCTTGAAGAGCTGACTGGAAACTGTTTTTAACATCATCAGGGAAGTCCAAGTGGCCAATACTTTTCCATTGCTGCAAAGAAGGAAGATGATCATTACCCAACCCATAATTAGAGACATACGGACCCCAATCCCTATCAATCTCCTTTTAACCTCCTCGAACTCAGAATCTCACCAAGAATAGGGAACCCATTCCAAGGATCATCCCAAAACAATGCTCTTTCTCCATTACCAATCTTCCAGGTAACATTATTTAAAAACAATGATCTACATTCAACCATGAAATTCTAAATATGAGAGCCCCTAGGAGGATTATCAATACAGAGGATGGAATCGGGAGAGGGGCTCCCAAATATTTTTTTTCCACCACCTGACTAGTATAATTGTTGGGATTGGAAATAAGATTCCATACCAGCTTTGCCCCAAGAGCCATATTTTGAAGACCAAGATTGAGAATACCAGCACTACCAAGATCTTTGGGTTTCGAAAGAGACTCCCAACTAATCAAAGGAATTTTTTTATCCGCAGAATGGCCCTACCAAAGAAAATTTCTCATGATTCCTTTCAACTTATCCAAGACTCCTTTGGGGATCTTCAATATTGATAACATGTACAAAGGAGAGGCACAAAGAACCGACTTGATGAGAATCAATCTCCCACCAGAGAAATCCATTTCCCTTTCCAAGAATTTAATTTAGATTCTATTGAGGAAAGGAGGTCCTTCCACAAAGAGGCTCTGCCAGACCCATTAAACAATGGGACACCAAGATACTTAACAGCAAGTTTTCTTTCTTAAACCAAAAAATATTCAGAATACGAGCTTCAAGCTGAGGGGAAACATTGAAGAAGAAGATAAAATATTTAAGAAAGCTGACCTCTTGACCAAAAACCAACGAGTAAGCATCCAAAATACCTTTCAATTCCTTGGCTTCATGAACACTCACCTTGCCAAACAGAAATGTATCATCCGCAAATTATTGATGGGAGAAAGGATTTACACCTTCTGTGATTTTCAAACCCATCAGCTTGCCTTCTAGCACCTTTTTCTTGATGGACCTACCAAGAGATTCAACAACCAAAATATAAAGAAAGGAAGAAAGGGGATCCCCTTCCGATACCCTAGTTACTTTCAAAGAAACCCTCAACATTCCCATTAACCAGAACTCGAGAAAGAAGGCCCAAAAATACAACAAAAAATCCAATTACAAAACTACATAGAGAAGCCAAATTTCCTGAGAACTCTGATTAGGAACCTCCAATTAATCTTATCATATGCCTTACTAATGTCCAACTTCAACATCATACCCGAGACATTGCTTGAGGAGAGAGTGTGAGTCAACTCATGGGACAAGAAGATGCCTTCAAAAATAGACCTACTTAGCATAAAACCCATTTTCTCTGAGAGATAAGCAGATTCAACACCGCTTTTAACCTTAATGCAATGGATTTAGAGATAATTTTATATGTTGTATTGTATAAAGACACCGATCTGAAATCAACAAAGGAGGAAGGTTGATTCATCTTAGGAAAGAGGATAATGAAAGTACAATTCAACATTTTGAGCACAGAACGAGATCTTTGAGAATCCTCCACCGCCACCCAAACATCATACCCAACAATATTCCAAATTTTTTGAAAGAAGTCATCTTGAAAACCATCAAGGACCGAATATTTATTTTTCTCTAAAGAGAAAACTACTGTCTCCACCTCAAAGAAAAGAGAAGGATTTGAGAAGGGCCACATTATGATCCCCATTGATGAGAGAAGGAATACACTCCAGAAGGGAAGACTGAACATCAACAAAAGAAGCTAAATCTCCTCCTAACAGAGAAGAGAAAAACCAGATACCTTCCTTCGCAATGGCCTTCTGATATGAAAGAACTATGCTATCTCCATTCTTAATTTCTGAATTAAAATTTGAAAATCTCCTGGATTTAATTGAGGCATGAATTTTTTTTGCATTTTTGTCTCCATCCTTGACCCAAAGACCCCTTGGTTTTTTCTTCCAATAGACTTCTTCCCTAAGCAACAATTCACCCAACTCAGCTAAAAGACACTTCTCTAAAGCAAACTTAACTTGCCCCATGCCAAAGTTAAAAACTCTCAAATTAAGATCTTTTAACTCGGATTCCACACGAGCTTTCTCTTGAAATATGTTTTTAAAATAGTTCACATTCCAAACCAAAGAAATCCCTTTTAAGCCTCTTAAGTTTCTGAGCTAGCACAAATATATTTGTTCCTTCTATTTGATAGGAATTCCACCACTAATTTATCTTATCTTCGAGAGAAGCATCCCTGAGCCACATTAGTTCGAACTTGAAAGGGGATTTGCGGGTAACATCAATGTTAACCACAAGGGACACAGGAAAATGATCGACCTAGACCAGGGAAACATGAAAATTTCAAGAATAATATTATTAAGAGACCAATTTGACCCAGCTAGAAATCTATCCAACCTTTCTACTATATTACTGAAGCCTCTCCTTCGATTTCTCCATGTGAACCACCCCTGCTTAGGTTTAATATCAAGAAGGGAACTGTCTCTAATAAAAGAACAAAAATCCAACTGAGATTGCATATTTCTACTGATGCCCCCTCTCTTATCCCTTTCCGAGGATATCACATTGAAATCACCACCCAAAATGAGAAGATGCTCCTCCAAAGCATTTAAGGATCTAGAAATATCTCGACCACAAATCCTTCTTTCCAATAACATTATTAGGAGTATAAACGTTAAAGAGATGAAAAACTAATTGGGAATGCCTAGGACTAACACAAACCATTTATCGGATAGAATTTGTTGGTGTAGGTGGTATACTTATTCACTTATTTAGTGTTATTCCACCTCACCATGTGAGTCATCTCACTTAGGTGGACATGGATCTAGGTGTCATCTTAGTTATGATAGATTCTCTTACAGAATCTGTCATATGTGTAAGTGTGTCATAGGAGTTACATTCCCATTTGGGAAAGTAACTCCTCTTCTCCATTATGGAGGAATCTTCTCTTACATGGGAGTTACACATTCACTCCCCTATATGTACACCATCTCTTTTGATCTATGATAAGCCAATACAAGCTAAGCTAAGGCTTCCATTCCACTCCACTTTTCGAATCTTGAGCTCTCATATGCATGCACATTGCTTTACAAAGCTTGCTTGCTTCAATCTCGCAACTCCTACACTTTGGTGAAGTGCAACTATTCGATGCTCGTGAATTCCTTCCAGGTCTTCGTCCTACACTCCTTCATGGTATCAGAGCGTGGGGACCGGAATCGCGTTGCTCACCATTGTTGCTCCATCGTGTAGTTGCTTGTGCAAGCTCTCACTTTTGCATGTGCTCTACTTGCATATTTTGAGATTCTGTGGGTGTATTTTTCGGGTGTTCGTAGTTTTCCAGCTTGTGCATGCAGTTTCAAGGGTTTCAGTTCCATACTACTTGCTGGGTTTATGTGTTTATGGTGTTATTGAAGTGCTCCCTGGGCCAACTCGCCACCTCGGATAACATCTCAGCTCGACTGAAACTCCTTCTGCCTCTGCAAATCACAGCGTTTGCATCACTGGTGTTTGCATCGTTGTTTTTATGTGGGTTTTGTGGCTTCCTCGTTAGGCTTGATTGGTGCTGGGTTATTTCACGCACTGCCCTCGCCATTGTTGGTCCCTGCTTTTCTGCTGTGATTTGTGCCTTGACACCACTAGTTCGTTGTGATTCGTGGATCATACTTATGTCAGGTCGTGGTTCATTTTTCCACTGTGCTCTTCTTGCCGTGGCCTTGCCTCGACTCCTCCGGCTCCTTGGTTCACTCCTGCATTCGTTCTGGCTGTGATTTGGTTTTTTCACTATTGGCTCGGGTCTACCTGTGTGTGGACGTTTTTCCTTAGATGCACCTCACAATTTCTAGAACTGCTCGACTCTCCTTCAATACTCTCACATTCGAACTGACTATGGTCTCTTCGTTCATCAAGATCGTTGGTGTAACGCTCATGTGCACGGGGAATCTGGTTCTAGCACCTACTTGGATGTTACAACCTGCTGCTGCGTTTTTCGACCTCCCGCATTTTCTCCTCGTGCACCTCTGCAGTCTTTTTGGTCTTTTTACCACTGCTTTTAACCTTCCCCGACCGTTCAAACCTGCCTTTCGTACGTGGTTGGGTTGGAGTTTACACAATGATTACAACTTTCTTTGCGAGTCCGTTTGCACTCCCCCCCCTCTTGCGCAAAGCGAAACACGTGGCATTTCATTTGCATAGCAACATCTTGGTCCAAAGAACTTCATGACTTGACAAAGCAGGGCCCCATCCCTTTTAGAATTGTTTAAGGTTAAAAAAATCACTTTTTTAATGTTTTAAAGTAAAAAAACATTCATTGGCATTGTAATAAGTTTTAGCTTCTATTTTGGCTTGTATTATGTCCTTCATTCGCGTGTCGAAGACGGAGGGCGAGGTCCGGGGTTGGCAGGAGGCTAACCCCCTCGCAGTCAAAACAAAATATGCCTAAAATTTGATGCCATTTCCAACGAGTACCCACACAATACCCTTTGCACTCATTTTGTGCACTTTTTTAATGCATTTGCAACATCTAGTGCATTTTTCCATCAGTTGCGGGAATCGTATTAATGCCATAACTTTTGACTCGCTGCTCATTTCTGAGCACTTCCTTGGTCAAAGTTGCATGATTTTTCACACACTACGTGATGGCATTGCCAATTTTGTAAACGCACTACTTTTATAAAGTGCCGCATTTTGGGGGGGTTGTTTGTACTCTTGGGCCTACACACACAGACGCATTATCGGCCGAGTCCGACGTCTTGCACCTTGCATCTTGCATTTTTTTCATCATGGAGAGTGCTCTTTCCAGACGTGAGCACCATAGGATCGCCTTACAGCCTCTCGCCACTTCTCACCGGGAGAGAGACCTATTCAGCTTGGCGTGCTTCCATGGAATGTTACTTCGCCCACGAGGGTCTTTTACCCTTCTTACTTGGGCCAGTTCCTGCACCCACTGATCATCGTCATCTAGAGGACTTCCTCGACACTTGTGACCATGTCTTTGGTCAAGTGATGATGCATGTCTCTCGCTTCTCTCCGGTTTCACGTGGCGTACTTAGATCCACCTCACCGTGTCCTGAGCATTCTTCGAGCCTCAGTATGGAGACCCTTCACATACTGCCGCCGTTCTTTGCCTGATGATTCATTGTCTCCTCCATTTCTTTGTGTGATGATAGTTCCACTGACACAGGCTCGCTTGGTTCTACTTCTGATGACGAGGATTGTGCATCCAGTTCTGATGTCGAGAGTACTACAGAGGACTCTTCTCCTCTTTCTCTCACTATTCCAGACATTGTTGTCACCCCCCACATCTCATCAGATATCGAGCAGTCTCCTTCTCAGTCTCATATAGTCATCACACCCGCCTACTTTCCACTTCCAGTGTGCGAGGCCCTTTTCACTCCTCTACCTTCATTGGATGACTCATACCTATCATACATCGCTCTTCTATTTGTTGAGCCCCCTCATTGGGACGAGTATCTGCCTGACCTTGGTCGTCTTTTCGCAGAGTCTACTTGTGATGCACTACAGGTCCCTCATCCATCTACAGGTGTTTCAGAAGAGTTCATCATCTCCGTTGTTGGGAGTGCCCATTCTGGGAATCATACCACTTCCACTTTTCCTGAGACCTTCATTGATCCACCCTCGCCGGTGATCCCTTTTTGTTGTGGAGGATGTTCTGTTCCCTTCACATCACTTGGACATCCTTTCTATGGGTGTTCCTCTTCACTCTGACAGTTCTATGCATGTGGCATTACCTTTGGTTCCTTGGCACTCACTCGCTAGACCTATGTCACACTTCATGCACTAGACTCAAAGTTCTTCGTGTTTCTACCTTCAATTTCCTTTGTGGAGTGGGCGGACTTCCAGCATGTCATTTTTGTCCTTCCTAAGGGTAGGCACACAGTTCATTGCAGGTGGCTCTTCTTCAGTCCAGAGGTAGAGGATCTCATCATCAAAATTCTTCTAGGAGACTTCCTAGAGTTGCAGAGTTCAGATCCGTCCATGGCATCTTCTGCATTCCTCTCGTCTCCCTCTTCTTCTCTCTTCTTCTTCTTTCCGAGAGATTTCCTCTTTGTACATGGGTACCCTTTCAAGCTCGTCTATGGCCAGGGACCCATATTTGGCATCTTTCTTAGATTAGAGAGTGTTTTGTTCTCTTGTGGTGGGTGTTTTTCCCACTGGGTTTTCCTTCACTGCTTGGGACTTCTTTCTTGTACATGGGTACCTCATCACGCTTTGTGTCGGTACCCATTTCTTGTTTCTGACTTGCCGCCTCATCCTAAGTTACGATGAAGGGGGGGTGTTGGTGTAGGTGGTATACTTATTCACTTATTTAGTGTTATTCCACCTCACCATGTGAGTCATCTCACTTAGGTGGACATGGATCTAGGTGTCATCTTAGTTATGAAATATTCTCTTACAGAATCTATCATATGTGTAAGTGTGTCATAGGAGTTACATTCCCATTTGGGAAAGTAACTCCTCTTCTCCATTATGGAGGAATCTTCTCTTACATGGGAGTTACACATTCACTCCCCTATATGTACACCATCTCTTTTGATCTATGATAAGCCAATACAAGCTAAGCTAAGGCTTCCATTCCACTCCACTTTTCGAATCTTGAGCTCTCATATGCATGCACATTGCTTTACAAAGCTTGCTTGCTTCAATCTCGCAACTCCTACACTTTGGTGAAGTGCAACTATTCGATGCTTGTGAATTCCTTCCATGTCTTTGTCCTACACTCCTTCAGAATTATGAGCAAAAAAATCCACACTAACCTGATTATCCTTGCACAAGATTCCCAGACCGCCAGAGGAACCATTGGAATAAAAAAACTCGTTTCCAACCTTTACATGTTGTACCCCACACACTGTCAGCTTCAACAATGAACATATTAGTTTCTTGCATCATAACCACACAAGATTCCAAGCAAAAAAGATAACACTTAAGCAAGCATTGTTTGTCAGGGGTATTTAGGCCACTGACATTCTAAGAAAAGAGTTTAATTGACAACAAGGAACGATTTTCACCTTCTCTGAATCATACTTATAAAAATTTAGGATGCATTATTTACCTGAATTTACTTCCCTCCGAGTGCTTTCCTACTTTGATTTCCTACCTCTTTTAGCAGAAGAGCCACAACAAGCTGACTTTAATCCATCCTGAATAACATCAAACTTAGAGGTGACCGAATCACGTACTAAGACCTCCGAACCTATTTCCCGTCTTCGAAATACCGCCTAAATCCAAAGACTGAAAAACATCCATACCCTTTTTATTGGAAATCCACCCATTTAGAGCATCCAACAAAAATCCCCGCCTTTACTTAATACCTTCCTTAATTAGGGAGACTAATTCACTAGAGTCTCTATAAACTTCTTATGTTTCCTTCAATGCAGACAACAAAGAAAAATCCTTTAACAGAGCTAAGATAAAAAGAAGGGCGTAGGAAACACATGGAAGAATACCTTGCTTCGGACAAACTTGTGGTGAGGAAATTCCACCCGAGAAAGGGACAATGATTTCTCAACTTGTGGGGAGGGATTACCCATTTCCTTCATGGCTTTAACCTGGAAATCCTTCCTCAGATGCCCCATTTTCCCATGATAAAAATACTTCACATTAAGACCCTCATAATCAATAGCTTGAGACCAGAACCGCGATCGATTTTAAATTGAAGGAACTCCAGAGTGGGGAAGACAAATCCATCTCCATGCACACACAGATGAAACATTTCTCCAAGTAGAGAGGGAAGGGTTCTTGATTGGAAAAAATGGCCCACGAAAATTAATTCACAATCAACTTCAAAGTTGAATGATTTTTGGAACTCAAGAGGAAATTATGAAAACTCAACCAAAGCGAAGCTAGAGACTTTTTTTCCTTCATTAGATGAAAATCCAGTGACCAAGGATGAAAATACAAGCTAGAGGAGCTCAAAAACCAGGGCCCTTCCTTATAAACCTTATTCAAAGATTCCACTGAAGGAAAAAGAACTTGAAAGAAACCATTCACAAGAAATCTTACCTTAGGCTTCCCCTCCTTGCCCCAAAACCAGAAGATCCAGTCCAAGATATTTCTTCTTGAAAATATTGCTCCTATAAATTTACAACAAATATCTCTTCTCAACCTAACATCAACAAACTCCACGCCAGGGCCAATTGAGAGATCCACACTTAACATTTTTGAGGAGATTTTGAAATCAATACCTCCCACCTTGATCTCCTCGAAACCTTTCGAACCAAAAATCACATCGTTATTTGGGTTCGAAGGGACCTCCTCTATCAAGACCATGGATAAATTTTGCTAAACTGAGTCCAAAAGAACTTCGACACTAGGTTTTCTAGCGCATGTTGGTACTACTAAATGATCTCACCCCAATTTTCCTTTGAAAACTTATTAATTTACGGCCTCTGTCATTTTCTCCTTCCCCGTGTTGTGCTTGGTTAGTCTTTGTGGCTATTTTTAATTAGTTCCTGGGTCATAAATCACTTAGGGGTCCATGGTTTGATCCTTGTCTCTTTGTTCCTCTGGAAAGGGTCTTATATTTTGAATCTCCCATTCTCTGTTCATCAAAAACTTGGGTTTCCCCATGTTTTCCATTCTCCATAGTCAGGATTTGTCTCCCTTATCATTTCTGCCCTAAGTACTTGAAGAAAATGAATGGATGTATCCCTGAAGAACGTATTTGAGCCCTGTAACATTTCTAAACTTTCTGTCCTTGAAGAAAATTTCATCCCAGCTCAAATGGTCATTTTTCTATTTTACGGTTTGACGGGTGTTTCTCCCGGTCAAATTTGCATCCTTGTATCTACAGGAGACGTGGCACCTTTTGGTTGGATGGCTCAGCTAGGTACTTAGAAAAATTCATGGAAAGCCTTAACTCAAAGTGTGTCCACGTGGAGGCACGATGCTCATTTGAAGATCTGCTTTTGGGTTTTCCTTGGAGTAGCGCCGGGAGGACACGTGGAAGCTCCCGCTGCTTGCCCAGACTTAGACAAATTTTTATACAGTTGGAGCAGTTTGGTGGAGTAGGACATGTGGTGAGCTCACACTCATTTTGGTTCTCTCTTTGAGCACCATCTTGAAGTTGTGCCATGGAGACACATGGAGGAACCGCGCATGTTCGGGACCGGCCCTTGAGTTTCATTCTAAAGAAGCACCGGGGTGACATGGAGGCCTCCACTCACTTTGCATTTTACTTAGAATTTTCAATGACCAAAAGGAGACTACCTCGAGAGCGCGACATGTGGTGCATTCCACTAAGATTCAGGTATTCATCAAACCTTTCCGGAGCAAGACACGTGGCGAGGCCGTGCTCGTTCAAGGTATAAAATTTTTGGGACCGCCTCAAGGTGCGCCATGGTGACATATGGCAGTTTGAAAAGTCAAAAAGGCAGGGAGGTAAACCATTGGAGGCAACATGGATTTTTTTCCTCCTTAAAGATAAATTTCAAAATGGCCCGCAAGCCCGATGAGGGAAATAGTCAATGTTTTACCCCAGTCAATGGTGGAGGTGTGGGATCTCAAGGGGAAATTTGGAAAAATTTCCTTTTGAGAAAAAAAAGTCAAAAGTAAAAAGGAAGCATGGCACCACTCTAATCACATTTGGACACGTGTCAGGCTCTGTTTCCCGAGGGTAGAGGTGCAGAGAAAAAATGTGAAATTTTTCCATTTTTTCAAAAAGTTGTAAAAAGTCAAGGGAAGCCCTCGGGTCTTTTCTAAAGTTTGAAATCTACCACATGGACGGCCCAAATTCAAAGTAAAGATCAACGACAACTGAGAGTCTGAAATATGATTTTCCCCATTTCTCTGAAACACATCTGGAAGTGCGAGTCTCCATGATTTCTTTGGTCTTTTCTACACACCAAGAAGAGAAGGAAGTTAATGTTGATATCTAAGTTTGGTGGGAAGATCTGGAGGACGTCTTTCGCCATTAAAATGGTCTGACTTTCATGCCTAATTGGATTTTTTGTTTTTCTTCTCCCAAGCATGCAAGGGGCCAAATTTGATAGATTAGGGGTGGAAGTGGTTGGAAAATTGAAGGAAGAGTGATCTACCAGAGCAAGGAGTTGAATGCGGGAGGTATTCGATGAAATCTACCCCCTCGAGCACCTGAGACTTCTTACAAATTTGATTCTGAGAATCATGAAAGAATCATGGCGAACACTGGTGCATTAAACATTTTTTGTCTTTTGGGGAGAGGAGGCTCTGTTGTAAATGCTATAAATGGCACAAATTTTTTTGTGCAAATGGTTGGAGTGTGAGGGGTCTGGATTGATTTTTCTAATCGAAAGCTTGATAGAGCCCATCCCTTTTGAGAAACCATTCAAGAAGCTTGTATATCTCTTTTGTATTAAAATCTGATCATGTCAAGGTGGTTGCAAGTGTACAACCATTGACAAGCTCTGAGACTTATTCTAGAAACTTTCCCCTGCTGATAGATTTAATCAAATTCAAGTTATTTCTGTGTTGTCTTGAGCAAAATGTGTTGATTTTACTTTTGAATGTATGTAAATAGTTTTTCTTGTTTCTGTTGCAATCTTGTATTAAAATCTAATTCAATCACATAGGCCTCAATCCTTGTGATAGTTTAGTGGCATCTGTAATTCCATTTCTCAGAAGAGCTTTCATTTGGGATTGGAATAAATGATTTAAAATCACTTTTCTCTCATATGTTGACAGAGATTGTCTGTAAGCCTTTGGGTGTACCTTAGGCGTGATTTGGCTTAGACCTTGATGCTTTGTTGGGTTTTCTAACTTGAGCCTTCATGATAAAATCTCAAAGATTGTGTGAAAGAGTGCTAATCTAGGCCTCCATTGAAGCACATATTCTAGTTAAAGAAACATTTTAGCTATTCTGTGGCATTCTGTTGGTTTGAATTTCCATTTTGTAAGGTTCCTCAAGGATCTGGTGAATCTAGTTTCACCCTGCCCACCTCCCACCAAAAATTCATTTAAAAACAACTATTCTTACCCATACTACCCATCTTTACCATGTGTGTATGCCAATGCACAATCCTCATCACCTAAACATGCAGAAGCAAGCAGGGTCTCCAATGTCTTTAGTAACCTTTTCCTTGTTGTGAAGATATCTCCATGATCTAGAAGTGACAACTCGTGAGAGTCAATATCTGGTGTGTTGATCATATTTTCCCAAGGTCATTTTCTATAAAATCTATGCAAAAGAAAGGTACATATATCTCCTTTCATATAACAGAGGTTACAAAATAGGTTCTCTTACCTTGGTTGAAAGGCACAACCTAAAATAGTTAGGATCAGATCACATCCTTTTTAATGTGCTACCCACTCTTTTCAAATCCTGAGTGATAACAAGTCAGATAGATTGCTTCCCCAGCTATAAAATGACATACATGATTATCTATCTACCTCTGAGTGTCCTGTCTAATCCATGATGTTGCTCGGTCTTTGAAGGAGGTTAAATTTGGGTACCAACATAAATGGCGCCACTGCCGGGGATTCTCAGTTCAAAAAATCAAGAACCTGTAAAACACTTCTTGTATGCTCCAAGTGTTGTGTGCAGTTCTTTCATTTTTCACACCTAATGCACTAGCTTTCATTTGATAAATCTTGGTAAAGAGAAGGTCAGAATATTTCCATTTCTAGTTTCTAGCATTGACAGACATTTGATAGATCATATTTAGTGCATTTTCACAACTAAGGTGGAAATCCTTAGTGGCGACTCCCTGTTGATCTGATTCTTAATAAGTACCAGTGTCTTAAAATTTGTCAAAGTCAGATTTGTTACTAATATTTGCAAAGCTGGAAGGAAGAAGGTATTTCTTTGCTAGGGATCCTACTAGGACATTATTTCTAGAGCTAGGAAAAGTAAAATCAGAAGGAAGAAAAGCTTGGAGAGCTATTGGGGGTCAACAGACAAGAAGAGGGATCTCCATTGATGAAAGTGATTAGCCTATCATTGAGGACTGCCATTCAAGTGACTCTGAATCAGGTAGCCTCTTGTGGAATTGAACTCTCCAGCTGGAGAGGGGCCTTCATTTGATTTTGAAAGGTTTGCTTCACACTCTACACCTGTCTTTTCTGAGGTTGATAGATATTTCTAAGAAACAAGGCCTTTGGGGGTATCCATTTTGAAAATTATACTCCTGTGTTCCAAAACCCTCTGACCCCCATTAGTTTGTCACCCCTCCAGGGTCACCTCCTCAAAGGAACATGGCCCAACCCCCACCCAGACCCCTTTTTTTGTAAACACTTTTGGACCTATAAATTTTGTGGGAATGGCTGGTTATCCAAATGCAGTGCCTCAAGATGTAAGGAACAAAATGCCAAAGTTCCAGGGAAATAATGCTATTACTGGAGATCAACATCTAAATCTTTTTATCAATATGATGGAAGATTTTGAGATTGAACATGAAGATGTATATATCAAGCTATTTATCCATACCTTGGAAGAGGATGCTAGGGACTAGTATAAAGCATTTCCAGATAACTCTATTGATTCTTGGTCTGAAATGAGTAATGCATTCAAATTACAGTATGGTGATAGAAATGACCCTAGGTTTCTTTTGATAGAATTTGAAAACATCAAAAAGAACCCTAATGAGTCAGTACATGATTTCAACACAAGGTTTAATAAGACCTTGAGAATATTTCCTGTTAGAATAAGGCCTTGTGATGAGTCATGTTTGATCAAATATACTTGATGCATTTGATAAAAAGGCTACATATTATTTAAGAGACAAAAACCCCACAAATTTGAGGCAGGCCTTCACCATGGATTTGAAAATAGAGAACAATATCAAGGCAATTGGAAAGCCTCCCAAAAGGGAGGGTGTAAAGTTGGTTAACCTAGAGAAACCTCAAACAAGCAAGGCTATTGATTTGGAAGAAGTTGTGAAGACTTTGGCAGGGGCTGTCAAAGAAATCTCCTATAAGCTAGCCCAAGCTGAGAAGGGAATTGGGCAGAGCTCACAAGGTCAACACAAGCAACAAGGCCAAGATATATTCACAAATCACCAAAGATCTAATGAAAAAGGTAAGGGACCTGTTGGATTTGGAAATAGATAGCCCCAAGGAAGAGAAAATAGAATGGTGCCTGATCGTTGAGCTGTTAGAGTTGTTGTGGAAGAAACAGAGGACATTGATTGGTGTGACAAATGTTTCATGCCCCATAATCCTTGTGAAGAAGATCAACAGGAAGAAGGAGCTGATAATGATGATGATGATGATGATGTTTGCATGATGGGTTATTCCACCAGCTCACAACAAGGGGCAAACTCAACTGAGGTGATAAGTGCTAGAACTGCTGCCACTTTTTGGGACTGCATTCATAGGGTACCTATTCTTCCTCTCTCTCATACTTTAGAAGTAGATAATGTACAAGATTTTGAATTTCCCAATAATGACTTTGAATATTTAAGGGCTTTAATGATAAAAAGTATGATGGAGGAATCCCATCTGAGGAAGATAGACAATTGTTGATGAATGTTGTTGTTTCTCAAGAGAGGGAATATAACACAAGAAGTAAGGTTTCAAGGGGCAGGGCCTCAAGCCAAGCCAAAATCTCCCTTGCTTTCAAACATTCCTAAAGAGGCTCCTAGGAAAGAGGCATCTACCAAAAGCCCTGCAGTTCCAAACAAAAATCATACCCCTCCTCATGCCCAAGTTGTCAAAAATCCTATACCACCTAATGAGTGTGTTGGCTTTCCTTCCAATACTGCCTTGCCAAAGAATGTCCCATATGATATTGCCCAAGTGTTGAGTCAAATCAAAGTCTCTTGTTGAGTTTTTTAGGATTCTTACAAAAAGAGAGCATTCCCGGGGTTGAAAAAGAGAAGACCGCCTAGGAAGAAATGTAAATATTGTGGAGATTCCTCCAATCATTGAAGAACCGGAAGCACCACCAACATCATAGGAGCTAGATGAACCACCTGAGGTCTATTTGGGAACATCCTTGGTGGACTCTCAGATGAATGTGGATCCATTCTTCACCACTTTGATCATAAAGAATAGACTACACAACAACTAGCATGTTTGACTCAGGGGCATCATGCAATGTCATGCCTTTGGAAGTCATGAATGAGCTAGACATCAAAGTGACAACAACATATGGGAAGTGCACTTGCCATGGAATCCAGAGAGGTGCCAGTAGTGGGATGTGTGAAGGGTTTAGTGGTACAACTTGCAGCTTACCCAGTAAAAATTTAAAACTTGATGTTGTCATAGTTGATTGCCCAGCCAAGTGGGGCATGCTACTGTCAAGAAAATGGGCTGCAAGTGTTGGTGGGAGTGTCCAAATGGATATGTCTTATGCTACCATTCTAGTTGAGGGCAGCCTTGTCAGGTTGTATGGGGAAAAGAAAATGTTGCATCTTATTGAGGATCCCAACAATGCTTCCTATGAGGTATTGTACACAAGTGTTGATGCAGATAACTTTGTGGGATTTTTTGATGGAAAGGAGCACAAGATTGAAGAATGCAAATGCCTTGAACAAATAGGCTCTCCCTGGACTCTATTGTTTGATGGAGCTTGCTCCAAATTTGGGAATGGTGCTGGTATTGTTCTACTTTCTCTTGGTCAGGAAAAATTTTTTTTTTCCTTCAAACTCAACTTTGAATGCACCAACAACATTGTTGAGTATGAGGCACTATTGTTGGGTTTAAGAATTTCTTGGAAATATGGTGTCAAGGACATCATTGTCAAAGGAGACTCAAAATTAATTGTAAAACAAGTCAGAAAACTGTATGCCACAAAGAATCAACGAATGAAGCAATATAAGCATGCAGTTTGGGACTTCATTGAGATGTTTGATTCATTTAACATACTACATCATGATAGGAAGTTCAATGACTTGGAAGACAAGCTTGCAGTGTTGGGGTCTCGGTTTGACAATTGTACAATGTCCCCATATTGTGAATATGAGGTTGAGGTATTGACTAGACCTTCTATCCCTGACAACATTAAGCACTGGCAGGTTTTTGATGATGATGCTCAGATCAAAAGATTCCTGCAAAACAAGGGAGAATTTTCTGATCAAAGTATTGATTGGGAGCCAATGGTTTATACAACAGAAGGACAAGAAACCTTGTTTGGCAAGGGTATCATTCAACTAAAAGACAAATACCATTCCTAGAGGGTGGTTGCTCTTGAGTCCAATTTTGATAATGTTGATCGCATTGTTAATAGATGCATGACAGCCTCAAGGGATATTGAGGAGCATGATCTTGGTACAAAGGAGAAGCCAAGGAAAATTTGGTTAGGCAGTAATCTCAGCAAGGAGGAGAAGCAGTCATACATCCAGTTGTTGAAAAATACCAAGATTGTATGGCTTGGACCTATTCTAAACTAAAAGCATACAGAGAGGACTTGTTTCAACATGAGATCCCCTTGGTGTCTAATGTAAAGCCATTTAGGAAAAAATAGAGGCCCATCAATCCACTCTTATCCCTCAAAATGTAAGAAGAACTGAAGAAGCTAAGAGATGGAGGGATTATCCATCCCACAAGGTATTCTTCTTGGGTTGCAAACCTAGTACCAGTCAGAAAGAAGAATGGTGACATCAGGTTGTGTGTGGATTTTAGGAATCTAAACAGAGCATCAATGAAGGATAATTATCCTTTTCCAAATATGGAGAACATGTTGCAGTTAGTGATTGGTTCTGAGTTGCTCTCCACCTTGGATGGTTTCTCTAGTTACAACCAAGTTGTGGTGAAGGAATTAGAAAGGATCAAGACAACCTTCACTACTCCTTGGGGACCTATGTTTATGTTCAAGATGCCCTTTGGTTTGATGAATGCTAGAGCCACCTTTCAAAGAGCAATGGATGTTGCTTTTTCTAGTTACATCAATGAGTTTATTATAGTCTATCAAGATGATGTAACTATATTTTCTAGAAAGAGAAGTGACCACTTGCTACACTTGGAGAAGATGTTGATAAGATGTAGAGAATATGGCATCTCACTTAATCCAAAGAAATGCCATTTTGGAGTGCAGAAGGAAAAGTTTCTTGGTCACATAGTGTCACAAGAAGGAGTGATGATTGATCCAGAAAGAGTAGAGGCCATCAACAAGGTCCCAATCCCAAAGACTAAGAAAGGAATTCAGTCCTTCTTTGGGAAGATAAAATTCATTAGAAGATTCATATCAAACTTTGTTGAACTGACCATTCCAATCACTTCCATGCTGAAAAAAGACCATGTCATCAAGTGGGAGGAATCTGCCATCTAAGCATTTTAATGGAATCAAAGAGGCACTCAAGCATGCACCTGTACTTGGTAGATCCAGATTATAAGAAGCCCTTTCAACTATTCTCTTTTGCTTCAGAGAACACTATTGCTTTTGTCCTGCTGCAGAAGGATGATGAAGGGGCTGAGAGGCCAATTTCCTTTTTCAGTAAGGCATTACAGGGGGTAGAACTAAAGTATACCATTATGGAAAAGTAGGCATTTTCCTTGGTAAAGGAAACAAAGGTTTTCAGGCCTTATATTCTAAGTTCAAAGGTTGTTGCTTATGTTCCCCATACCATGGTAAAGGACATCTTGTCAGAGATGGAGGTCTCAAGAAAAGATGTAGATGGGTGAAAAAATTGCAAGAATATGATATGGACATCCAAACCACGAAGTTGGTGAGAGGTTTGGGCTTGGCTAAGCTTATGGCTGAGAGCAACTTGCAAACTATTGAGGTAAATGAGGTTGAAGAAGAAAGGGCAGGTGTTTTTGAAAATTTGATGGATTCTGAGTGGTACAAGGATGTGATGTTCTATCTTAGACATTTAAACTACCCTGAGCATTTAAGTAAGAACCAAAAGAGAGCCCTTAAGTTGGCTTCCCAGAAATATGTCATCATTGATTATGGGTTAGCTTGGAAGAACCCAAAGGGAGTCCTCTTAAGGTGCATTACTAAAGAAGAAGCCCCCAAGATAATTGTTGATCTCCATGGAGGAGTTTGTGGGGGGAATTTTGTGCAAGAGTCACAACACACAAGATCCCGAGGGCTAGTTATTGGTGGCCAACTCTCTTAAAGGATACAACCTTGTTGGTTAGAAGATGTGAAAGCTGCCTAAATTTCTCTGGAAGAATAAAAGCTTCAGGCTCCCTCCCTTTGTAGCCTGTATCAATTGAAGCCCCATTCAAGCAATGGGGATGGATTTCATTGGTGAGATTTTAGACCCTTCAAGTGTTGGCCATAGATGGATTCTTGTAGCAATTGATTATTTTACTAAATGGGTGGAGGAAATCCCCACCAAGAAGGAAACACACCAAGTTGTCATGGATTTTGTGCTAAACAACATCATCTGTAGGTTTGGGGTACCAGTCGAGATTATAGTTGACAATGCCATGAGTTTCGAGCTAAACCTTTGGTGGCAATGTGTAAAGAGTATGGGATCAACTTGACATATGCCTCCAATTACAATCCTCAAGGAAATGGATAAGCTGAGTCCAAAGTAATAAAAATTTTGAAAATCATCAGAAGAACATTGGAGTAGAATAAGAGAAGGTGGGGTGAACAGTTGAAATTTTTTGTCTGGGCAGATAGGATCACTGTCAAGAGGGTCACTGGAAAGAGTCCATTTGAGTTGGTGTATGGACTTAGGCCTTGCTGCCTCTTCATATGCAACTGTCTTCATATCATTTTATGCAACAGCTAGAAGATCAAGAGGTAGGCCCTTATGATGCTTGCATTAACCAGATTGTTGAGCTTGAAGAAGAGAGGAGGGCATCCCACTAGAGGCATGTAAAATTCAGAGATAAACTAAAGAAGTTATTTGACAAGAAGGTCACTCCCAGAGCTTTCAATGTTGGAGATCTTGTGCTACTATGGGATAGCAGACATGAGGATAAGGGCAAGCATGGCAAGTTTGACTCATTATGGATGGGCCCTTACTCTATTGACATCAAAATTGGGGAGCATACCTTCTTCCTCAAGGACTTAGATGGTGAATTGCTCGAGTTTCCTAATGGCAAGCATTTGAAGAATTTCTTGGATTGATTCCCCTAAATCAAGGCATAAATCTTGTGTACAGTGTATAGTTTGTCATTTGTTTCCTGTCCTTTTGTGTTTTTTCTCGTTCTGGTCCTCGGTGACCTGTTTTTTTGGTTTCTCTGTCTATTTTTGATGATGGCTTTGTTTCTCTACTCTGCAAGATGACTCCGTTGCCCAATGGATGTTTTTGGCACTTGGTCTACCATTGTTCTTGTGGCACTCATAGGGAGTGCCCATCCCCGAGTCGAAGCCTATGTTGGTGCTCAAAATGATCTCACCCCAATTTTCCTTTGAAAACTTATTGATTTACGGCCTCTGTCATTTTCTCCTTCCCCATGTTGTGCTTGAGTAGGTCTTTGTGGCCATTTTTAATTGGTTCTTGGGTCATAAATCACTTAGGGGTCCATTGTTTGATCCTTGTCTCTTTGTTCCTTTGGAAAGGGTCTTTATTTTGAATCTCCTTCTCTGTTCATCAAAAACTCAGGTTTCCCCCATGTTTTCCATTCTCCATGGTCGAGATTTGTCTCCTTTTCATTTTTGCCCTAAGTACTTGAAGAAAATGAATGGATGTATCCCTAAAGAATGTATTTGAGCCCTATAACATTTCTAAACTTTTTGTCCTTGAAGAAAATTTCATTCCCAGGATCAAATGGTCGTTTTTTTGTATTTTATGGTTTGACGGGCATTTCTCCCAGTCAAATTTGCATCCTTGTATCTACAGGGAGACATGGCACCTTTTGGTTAGACGTGGCTCAGCTGGGTACTTAGAAAAATTCATGGAAATCCTTAACTCAAAGTGTGTCCACGTGGAGGCATGACACTCATTTGAAGATATGCTTTTGGGTTTTGCCTTGGAGTAGCGCCGGAGGACACGTGGAAGCTCCTGTTGCTTGGCCCGGACTTAGAAAATTTTTATGCAGTTGGAGTAGTTTGGCGGAATAGGACATGTGGCGAGCTCGCACTCATTCAGGGTCTCCACTTTGGGCACCATCTTGAAGTTGCACCATGGAGACACGTGGAGGAACCGCACATGTTCGGGGACCGGCCCTTGATTTTCATTCTAAAGAAGTGTCAGGGTGACGCGTGGAGACCTCCATTCACTTTGTATTTTACTTAGACTTTTCAATGAGCAAAAGGAGACTTCCTCGAGCATGACACGATGGTGCCTTTTTTTCGAGCTTCAAGCATTCAGTCCAAACCTTTCAGCAAGCAGACATGTGGCGAGGTCCGCGCTCGTTCAAGGTATCAATTTTTTTTGACCACCTCAAGGTGTGCCATGGTAACATGTGGAAGTTTGAAAAGTCAAAAAGGCGGGGAGGCACCATCGGAGGCAAATTGGATTTTTTTCATCATTAAGGATTAAAATTTCAAAATGGCCCGCAAGCCCGATGAGGGAAATAGTCAATGTTTTACCCTAGTCAACGGCGGAGGTGCGGGCTCTTAGGGAAATTTGGAAAAATTCCTTTTGAGAAAAAAGAGTCAAAAGTAAAAAAGGAAGCATGGCACCACTCTAATCACATTTGGACACATGTCAGGCTCATTTCCGAGGGCGAAGGTGTGGAGCAAAATGTGAAATTTTTCCATTTTTTCAAAAAGTTGTAAAAAGTCAAGGGAAGCCCCTAGTCTTTTCTAAAGTTTGAAATCTACCACATGGACAACCCAAATTCAAAATAAAGATCAATGGTAATTGAGAGTCTAAAATCTGAATTTTCCCCCCATTTCTTTTAAACACGTCTGGAAGTACGAGTCTCCATGATTTCTTGGTCTTTTCTACACGCCAAGCAGAGAAGGAAGTTAATGTTGATATCTGAATTTTGGTGGGAAGATTTAGAGGACATATTTTGCCATTAAAATGGTCTGACTTTCGTGCCCAATCTAATTTTCCATTTTTTTCTCCCAAGCATGCAAGGGGCTAGATTTGACATATTAGGGGTGGAAGTGGTTAGAAAATTAAAGGAAGAGTGATCTACTAGAGCAAGGAGTTGAATGCGGGAGGTATTCAATGAAATTTGCCCCTCGAGCACCTGGAGACTTCTTGCAGATTTGATTATGAGAATCACGAAAGAATCATGGAGAACACTGGTGCATTAAATGTTTTTTGTCTTTTGGGGAGAGGAGGCTCTATTGTAAATGCTATAAATGGCACAAATTTTTGTGTAAATGGTTGGAGTGTGAGGGGTCTGGACTGATTTTTCTAATCGAAAGCTTGATAGAGCCCATCCCTTTTGAGAAACCATTCAAGAAGCTTGTATATCTCTTTTGTATTAAAATCTGATCATGTCAAGGTGGTTGCAAGTGTACAACCATTGAAAAGCTTTGAGACTGTTCTAGAAAATTTCCCTGTTGATAGATTTAATCAAATTTGAGTTATTTTTGTGTTGTCTTGAGCAAAATGTGTTGATTTTACTTTTGAATGTATGCAAATATTTTTTCTTGTTTCTGTTGCAATCTTGTATTAAAATCTGATTCAATCACACAGCCTCAATCCTTGTGACAGTTTAGTGGCATCTGCAATTCCATTTCTCAGAAGAGATTTCATTTGGGATTGGAATAAATGATTTAAAATCACTTTTCTCTCATCTATTGACAAAGATTGTTTGTAAGCCTTTGGGTGTACCTTAGGCGTGATTTGGCTTAGACCTTGATGCTTTTTTGGGTTTTCTAACTCGAGACTTCATGATAGAATCTCAGAGATTGTGTGAAAGAGTGCTAATCTGGGCCTCCATTGAAGCACATATTCTAGTTGAAGAAACATTTTAGCTATTATGTGGCATTTTGTTGGTTTGAATTTCCATTTTGTAAGGTTCCTCAAGGATCTAGTGAATCTAGTTTCACCTTGCCCCACCTCCCACCAAAAATTCATTTAAAAACAACTAATATTACCCATCTTACCCCTATTTGTCATGTGTGTATGCCAATGCACAATCCTCATCACCTAAACATGTAGAAGGAAATAGGGTCTCCAATGTCTTTAGTAACCTTTGCCTTGTTGTGAAGATATCTCCATGATCTGGAAGTGAAAACTCATGAGAGTCAGATCTGGTGTGTTGATCATATTTTCCCCAAGGTCTTTTCTATAAAATCTATGCAAAAGAAAGGTACATGTATCTCCTTTCATATAACAGAGGTTACAAAATAGGTTCTCTTATTTTGGTTGAAAGGCATAACCTAGAATAGCTAGGGATCGATCACATCCTTTTAATGTGTTACCCACTCTTTTCAAAGCCCGAGTGATAACAAGTCGATATAGATTGCTTCCCGGCTACAAAATGACATACATGATTATCTATTTTCCCTTGAGTGTCCTATCTAATCCATGATGCTGCTCGATCATCAAGGAGGTTAAATTTGGGTACCAACACCGCCGACTCCCAAACCAAGGCAACATGGATTTGATGATCGCTCCAGGGCCGAGCTTCTTATCCAAAGCTGAAACTTTCACCTCCACCTAGGAAGAGGTCCGAACACCCCTCCATTCCAATCTGATCCTAATTCCCACAATAATCCCATTCGCTCCGGTGATAAATTCTTTACCTCTCAAATTATCTCCAGCACCTCCAATGGGAACAATAGCCTCTCTTCACATGCGAAAATTCAAAATTTTCCTGGATTTCTTTGTTTTGGTGCTCGATCACCCTAGAGCAGGCTTAAATCCTTTTATTCACTCCATGTCATTATTATTATTATTATCATTATTATTTATATATATAAAGAAAAAACATTAATATTTTATTTTAAAATTATTTTATTTATAAAGTTTCACCCCCACCATTTACCATTCAATCCTTTAATAATAAATAAATAAATAAATAATAAAAATAAAACAAATCCTAATCCCCCACACCCACACACACACACACACACACACACACATATATATAAGTTTGATCATATATTAATGAATTTACTCTTTCTAGTTAAGATTTGAAAAGAGAGAATAATTAAAATAAAATAAAATAAAAAGTAATAGAGATAAATCCTTATTCCTACCTTCAAGGCATTTACAAATGGATAGTTAAATGAATTCTCCACCGTGGGACCAATTACATCCCAAATTTTAAATGTTCAACCTAACCCTAATATGTGTTAAAAGGTATTTTTTTATTTACCATTCTCCGAGTCATATCCTCAACTCCGAGGCAAGGTTTATTTTTATTTTTTTGTTTGTGTGTTATTTTACAGTCAAGGAAGCTCACCCGGAGACATATATTTTCCCAAATTCATTTCTTTATATGCATATTTATAAGAATTCGTGGTGTTATATATATAATCGACCCTCCAATGGGAACAACGGTCTCCTTCACATGCGAAAATTCAAAATTTTCCCGGATTTCTCTTTTTGGCACTCGATCACCTTAGCAGGGCTTAAATCCTTTTATTCACTCCATGTCATTATTATTATTATTATCATTATTATTTATATATATAAAGAAAAAACATTAATATTTTATTTTAAAATTATTTTATTTATAAAGTTTCACCCCCACCATATTACCATTTAATCCTTTAATAAAAACAAAATAAATAAATAATAATAAAAAAAAATCCTAATCCCCCAACACACACATATATAAATAAGTTTGATCATATATTAATGAATTTACTCTTTCTAGTTAAGATTTAGAAAAGAGAGAATAATTAAAATAAAATAAAATAAAAAGTAATAGAGATAAATCCTTATTCCTACCTTCAAGGCATTTACAAATGGATAGTTAAATGAATTCTCCACCATGGGACCAATTACATCCCAACCTTAAACTTTCAACCTAACCCTAATATGTGT
Organism: Taxus wallichiana var. yunnanensis; assembly: GCA_018340775.1. Lineage (NCBI taxonomy): Eukaryota > Viridiplantae > Streptophyta > Pinopsida > Cupressales > Taxaceae > Taxus > Taxus wallichiana. Next base: position 341,868,705 of record CM031237.1, read on the forward strand.
TAAAAGGTATTTTTTTATTTACCATTCTCCAAGTCATATCCTCAACTCCGAGGCAAGGTTTATTTTTATTTTTTTGTTTGTGTGTTATTTTACAGTGTCAAGGAAGCTCACCTGGAAATATATATTTTCCCAAATTCATTTCTTTATATGCAGATTTATAGGAATTCGGGTGTTATATATATATATTAATTTGTTTTCAAAACCCTTTAACTATGTATTTCTATTGTTTCTTCCTTACTGATTTAAAAGCCTAGTGGAGTCACCGGTTTCTTTTTTTTTTTTTGAGGCCGTGGCCTCTGTGATACGAGAGGCGTGAAACGGGTTTTTTTGGTTATATTTTATTATTTTTGGGGCGGCTTGACCGCTATATTGCAAATAGAGGGGGAGGCGAGGTATGGTGAGGGTTTATTAATAAAAGGGGGTAGTTTTGAATGGGTGGCACCACAAGGTGGTGGTGGTCATGTCTAATGGTGAGTGCGGAGGGGCGTGTGGTAAGGGATTTGCCCACAAAAAGAAAAAAAGAAAAAAATTGTGTGAATGCACCGACCACAACTTCCAATAATTTAGTTTTATTACCTACACATTTGCACATGGAAAATAATTCGGCTGTTCCTTTTATTAAACATTAATATATATAATTTTACATGTCTATAAATGATAGAAGAAAAAAATGTTGGGAGAAAAAAATGCCAGTAATTTTACATGTCTATAATTTTAATAAAATTGGATGGATAAATTAGCTAATAATAACTCTTGCTTGTTGTGTAAGTCTTATCCAATGTGCATGCAATCTTTGTCTTCAACTTCTTGATATGAAACTTCAACTTCTTGATATGAAACTTCAACTTGATCCACTTGTAATGATATTTTAGGCATCCTTTAATTCTGCCCCTTTGGATGCACATGCAAAAATGTAATCTCCCTGTGTGAGGAAAAATAATTCTTTTATTTGCAATACTTTGCAAAATATTCACCCATGTATTTCATCCACTGTGGGGACCACCTATAAGCTCTGATGTTGACATTTGTTTGTCACCTTTCTTAACACATGCAATACATTATTCTCTTATAGGTATAATGTATTGTCTTCAACTCAAAATATTCCTTGTTGTGGGGACCATTGATGTGCACACTTGGTCTTTGCAAAAGCTATTTATTTCTCTCCTTTGAAATTTTTTAGGTAAGGTAGTTCCTTGACTTTATTTGACTTATCCATCATGGGCTTATCCTCAAACTTGGTAATTAGAATGTATTATAGGTTAAAACATTTGGATACCTTGTCATGCACATGATTGTATTATTCTACCCACTTTGATTGTGACATTTGGCATATATTGTATTAATGACCCCATTTAGGCCCATCATTGCACATATTATTTATCGGCCTCTTTGATAGTTTATCGCATGTATAACATTTGACCCCTTTCGGTTTATCATGACATCTATGTTGACCACCTTTTACTTGGTTGATGGCATATAATTATGACCCCTCCAATTTAAAAATCATGGAAAATAGCATAAGATAAGGTAAAGTTTACCTTTTGGTGATCATTGTCGACATGTGCATGTTTTAGACATTAGTCGATCAATGCAATGCTTTTTGTTTTAATCATGGGGCTGGCCCCCTCTCCACGATGACTTATCCCTTCGTATGTTTTGTTGGTGGTTATTGGTTAACCGTGGTAAGTTCTAAATCATGGTTGAAGTCACCTAATTTTGATGAGAACCGTCGATCTATGTACTTGTTTGATTCTTGTCCATCTAGCTACAAAATGGGTTTTGAAAACAAGCATTCACAACTCAAAAATGTGTTCTATCAACTCTCATCTATTATACTATATATAGAGAATCTGATGCAACTTACGGTACATAATTCTGATAACCTAACTCTAGTTATGACCTCATTTCCAGAGCTAATTAATGTGATTGACTAGTTTGTTTCTTGTGCCAGAATGACTAGAGGCCTCCTAAACATGCTTGAAAAACTAGCTTCCAAATCCATTTTCACAAAACTAATTGTTGCAACCAATTGACATGTAGAAATACTAAAGGTTAGTAGTGGTAGATTCTAATTTTCTACTTAAGCTCCCTAAACCACAGGTCCAAATCGAAAAGAATTTTCTTAGATTTTAGTTGTTGTCCATGCAACACCATGATCAATAGGCCTCAAAATGCCTTTATTTAAATGATCATATGATCTTATAAATTGGGTTTAAATGTTGTTTTGACTTCCCAGGTCACTAGAGACTATGATCAACCTAACCAATCTCTGCTACGAAAGTCTAGGGGCCCTTTTACACGCTAACTTTGAACAAATTTTTCTAACATTTATACCCAGTGTGCTCAATGTTGGAACTCGAGCTCTGATACCAAATGTAATGCCCCAAATTTTACACCAATAAGTGAACGTAAAAACATAATAAAGAAGTCCAAAGTAGACAAAAAAATAAAATACTATGCATTTAAAAGGAGGTGTCGGTAAAAACTAATAGTTTCACTTACATTTATTTCCCTTGCATGCTTACGAAAAAAGGTGATGACATTATAAATTGTCCATGTAGCCAAGACTCTCAAAAAATGCGGCCAAGACGGAAACTTGGGTCGAGAAATTTCTCCATTAAAACTTTAGTTGTCAAGTGAATAATACATCACCGTTATGTTAAGACGAACCTAAGGGGAAGTCTGCGATAACCAGCGTTGCTTAATATATTTTAGCTAGATTTATAAAATCTACCGTAATCTACTTAATTTGATGTTTTATTTAACCAAATCTTATTTCATCATTATTATTATTATTTATATGTATAAAGAAAAAACATTAATATTTTATTTAGAAGGTTTCACCCCTCCATCGTATTACCATTTAATCCTTTAATAGAAAGAAAATGAATAAAAATAAAAATAAAATAAACCCTAATCTCCCCCACACACACACACACACACACACACACATAAGTTTGATCATATATTAATGAATTTACTCTTTCTAGTAAAGATTTAGAAAAGAAAGAACAATTAAAATAAAATAAAAATAAAGTAACAAAGAGGAATCCTTATCCCTCCCTTCAAGGAATTTACAAATGGATAGTTAAATGAATTCTCCATCGTGGGATCAATTACATCCTGGCCTTAAACTTTCAACCTAACCCTAATATGTGTTAAAAGGTCTTTTTGTTTAATGATATCTTATAGTAAACTTATTTCCCTTCTCCCACCATATCCTCAACTCCCGTAAGGTTTATTTTTATTTTTTGTTTGTGTGTTATTTTACAGGGTTAAGGAAGCTCACCCGAGACACAAATTTTCCTAAACTCATTTCTTTATATGCAGATTTGTAGGACTTTAAGTTGATATATATATATATATATATATATATATATAAAAATCTGTTTTCAAAACCCTTTAACTGTGTATTTCTATTGTTTCTTCCTTGCATAATTAGGATCTTAATGGAGTCGGTGGTTTCTTTTTTTTTCAATGGATGCGACCTCTATGATACGGGAGGAAGGAGATGGGTTTTTTTGTTATATTTTTTTGGGGTGACTTTACTATAATGTAAACCGAGGGGGAAACAAAGGTATGGTGAGGGTTTAGTAATAAAAATGGGGGTGGTTTTGAGTGGGAGGCGCCACAATGGTGGTTGTGTGTAATGCCCCCTTTATAATGTCCCCTTTTCCTACACCAAATGGCCCAAGGGCCAAGTCAAGTCCAAACTGCGTGGTCGACCCGTGGGGTCATGTGGATGTTGGAAGTTTTTGGGAAGGGGCCTTGTGGTTTTAATATCCTAGTTTTACGTTTGGGGGTCACTTTTGGACACGATGACTAAACAAGGAAAAAAGTAACTATAATTACTCTTATTTTATCGGCCCCTCCATGGAATGAAATGTGCCTATGGTTATGGGTGCTCATTTGTCAAGGATAAGTTTATAAGGATTTGGGGGAGGAAGAAAAAGCACCTTTTATCATATACATTTTTAGCCTCCATCATGTGTAGCTGCTGCTATTGCGCATCTACACTTGTGAAGTAAAATCCCACAGGGACCCTAGCTTTGGTGGTGAGAGAAGCGTCCTTAGTTAGCAGGGCATTCTTCGGTAGTGAGAGATCTACCCTAGTCTGTCATTTTGGAGCCGCTTTCAGGGTTGAGTGGCAGAGACATTATCAGAGGTTTAAGAGGAAGGATTTCGAGGGATTTGGGGACATTTGGAGAAGATAATCAGAGGGGCTCTAGATTTGATTCACAACATCCATTTGGGTTAGGTGTGGCGCACGTTGAAGGCGCCTCCATCATTTTTCGAGCCCACTCCAAGCAAGGCAACTTACAACCTTTATTTGGGGGTTTTCAGTCATCGTTGTCGATCTCGAAGGTCAAAATATTGTTTCCTATATCCGACAATGTTAATTCCAGAGACCCTTATTGTTCCTCTTGTATTTAGAGAGTATCAAACCTTGGAAGTTTTCCAATTATCTAGGCACACTTTGTTTTTATGACAGCAATGAGCTTAATTTGGGTAAAATTCCAAAAACAATTTTATTATGTCCTCTATAATAATATCAAGCTCTCTTTAAATTTTCAAGTGATTCGAGTGGATATCTTGGGAGATATTGATTTTATTTAGTTGGTTGTCCTTACTATAAAAATCTACATAAATCAGTATTTTACTTTGCTACAATTTTCATATATTTTGTGCATTTTTTAGTAGTATCCCATAAGGGATATTACAGTCTGCTATCAGCAGTTTGTTTCTCTAGTTTGTGGGATTGAAAGATGGGGGACAGAGACAGTGAGGATATAGGGGTAGAGCTGATGAAACAATTGTTCACCAACATGGTAAAGCAGCAGGAGACTACCAATCTCTATTTGAGCCAGCTCACTAAGAGATTAGCATAGGACATGTTTGATACTTATGTGGAAAGAGGAGAAAATAGAAACATGGGACAATATGGTCAAAGAGGTAAGGGTGGACATTCAAGATAGCACTCCCCCATTCTTCTACCAGGCCTCTGGGGTTTCACGAACCTTCTTTCTTGAAGGATCTGAAAGTTTCATATGTACGGTAGCCATGGGATATTGTAGATGAGGAGTCTTGTTGGGAAAGGTACCAGACCTTAAGTGATGGCTTTCGTGAAAACATACCATTCTAGGAATATTAAAAAATGAAGATTGGCGGCAAGAGCTTAGGAGAGATTACCAGCACAGTACTAGAGATGAATAGGAGGTTGGAACAAATTTCTGCTCCACATTTCAATGGTTCTAAGAACTTTATTGCACAGTCTTGGGTGTAAAAGTTGAAGACATACTTTGACTTGAATCCTATGCGTGAGGAAGATGCAATTAAGTTTGTAATCTTACATCTAGAGGGAGACACTCATGATTTGTGGCATCATGGGTTGATTACACATGGACACATATACATCATGACTTATGCAGAGTTCACAAAGAGGCTAGTGAGAAGATTTGATAAGAGGGACCCCGACAAGTATTTTATAGAGTTGACTCGTTTGAGGCGCACTGGTTCCATGGATCATTATATCACCTATTTTTAGAGACTATCGGTCATAGTACCTGATGTTATAGAGATGAGGTTGATTTCCCTATTCATGATAGGTTTGACAGACGCTCTCATTGGATTTGTGAGGGCATTTGAGCCTTCTTCATTGCATGAGGCTATTAAGAGATCCACTCCTAAGTCAAGGTTTCCACCTCAAGTGTAACCTAAGGGTTTCCCTTCTGTAGAACCAAGGGTTCACAAATGAAGGTACCTCCACCTAGGAAAGATACAGCCTGGAGACCATTTGGATCTAGAGAGGACAAGGAGGAATTGAGGTGAAAGAAACTATGTTTCGATTGCCATACACCTTGGGTTCCAAGACACGATTGCAAGGGTAGAGGGAAGGCCCAATACATAGAGGTCTTCGAGGAGAGAGATTGTGAAGAGGAGTTGGACACACAACCATTAGAGGATGATGATGATGAGGCATTAGATAGTGCGGGTGTGGCTAAGGATAGCGAGACTTTCCCCAAGAGACTATCACCACCTTGTCTAGTACCTCAAGGTACAAGGCATTCAGAGTTAGGGGAGTTTTGCAGGGACAACGAGTGGTGGTACTCATTGATAATGGGGAAACCCATAACTTTATTGATGCCTCATTGGTTAAGAGGTGAGGGTTACAAACAGAGGAATTTGAGGGCTTCAATGTGGTTGTAGCCAATGGAGATTCTATGAGATGCACACGACAGGTTCCCCAATTGAGCATCACAATGGGTAACTATACAGTTACTAATGATTTCTATATTGTTGGTATTAGAGAAACCAACATAGTGCTTGGGGTACATTGGTCCATTCCCTTGGTGAGTTTTAGAATAAATTCCAAATGATGGAGCTGAAGTTTAATTCTCAAGGGACGAATGTGATCTAGAGGGGCTTATCCTCGGGGGCACCCCGAGTTATTACAACCAAGAGAATCAAGAGGATCTATAGGCACAATGAGGTGGAATGGGAAATACACTGTTTGGTTTTGACTAAGAAATATGAGGATGGACAACAACAGTACCATGTGGATATACGGGGCCTATTGGATATACACAAGTGTTGTGTTTGGTGACATAGCTCTAGGTATACCTCTAGATAGGGATTTGAGCATGTGATTGAGCTTAAGGATTCTAAACCAGGTGGTCGCTTCTCCTTACCATCACCCCAAATGGTTTAAGGATGAGATTGAGAAGACTATACAGAGCTCATGGATATGGGGCATATTAGATCGATTTTCATCCCTTTTGCTTCTTCTATTGTTTTGGTGAAGAAGAAGGATGGGACCCTACTGATGTGTATGGACTACCGAGCCTTAAATAAGAAGACAATAAAGAACAAGTATCCCGTACCATGTATTGATGGGTTTTTGGATGAGCTACATCTTGCAATCTATTTTTCAAAAATAGATTTGTATTCTCGATATCATCATATCAAAGTCAAGGAGCGAATGTGCATAAGACAACGTTTAAATGCCATTATGGTCACTTTGAATTCTTGGTGATTTCTTTTGGATTGTGTAATGCTCTAGCTACATTCCAGTCTTGCATGAATCACGTGTTCAACCGCCACTTGCGTAAGTTTGTATTAGTTTTCTTTAATGATATTTTAGTCTACACCAAGACTTGGGAGGATCATATCAAACACTTGGGGTTAGATATTGGGGATATTAGAAGCTAATTTATTATATGTGAAATCCTCTAAGTGTGAGTTCGACATGACCAAAATTCTATACTTGGGATATGTAATTGGTGGGGGTACAATGAAGGTGGATAGAGGGAAGATACGAGAAATCCTAGATTGGCCGCCACCTAGGACATTGACACAATTGAGAGGATTCGTGGGGTTGTGCACATACTACTGGAGATTTATGAAGAATTTCTCTCACTTGACTACTCCATTGACTGATTTGACCAAGAAGGGGGCTTTTGCTTGGTCGACACAACACAACAGGTTTTTGATCACCTCAAGGAGGTGATGAGTTCGTGTCCCATCCTCACATTACAAGACATGTTCCGCCCATTTATTCTAGAGTGTGATGCATCAAGAGAGGGTGTTGGGGTAGTTCTCATGCAGGATAGGCATCCCATCGCCAATGAGAGTTAGAAATTGAAACCTGTGGAGAAAGGGTATTAAAATTATGACAAGGATATGTTAGCCATCATGCATTCCTTGACCAAGTTTAGACAGTACCTGGTGGGCATCAAATTTGTGGTTCATACGGATCACAATAGTTTGAGGTTCATCTTGTGACAAAAAGAGCTCAATGATCACCAACAAAGATGGATGAACAAGGTGCAAACCTATGACTTTGACATAGAGTACACTAGAGGTAAGAATAATATTGATGCTTTATCTAGGAGGCCTTACCTCACTACTATGCTTAGTTCTATGTTTGATATTTCAGTAGATTGGAAGGCTCATATACTTGTTGAGTACTCTAAAAACTAGTTTTCCTATTAGATCATGGATGGTATTATACAGAAAACCAATACAAAGTAGTGGATGATCTCATTTTCTACAAGGATAGGATTTTCCTTATACTAGGATACAAAATGAAGGAGAATATCCTTCGTGTATTACATGATACACCACTAGCTAGACATCCTGGGTATTTCAAAACATACAGTTCATCAGGGAAGATTCACATGGAAGGGAATGAAGGACGATGTCCTTAATCATGTCAGAGAGTGTATGGTTTGCTAGAAAACCAAATCGAGCATTCTTTTCCAAAGGATTACTTCATCCTCTTCCCATTCCCGAATAGAAATGGGAAATCATATCTATGGACTTTATCACTGGGATTCCCTTGGCACATGGGCATAACTACATTTATGTTGTAGTTGATCGAATAACTAAGTATGCTCATTTCTTTTCCCTACCCAAGGGGCACGAGGTAGTGGATGTGGCCCAAATATTCTATACTGGTATTTTTAGGCTACATGGGTTGCCTAAAAACATTGTCAGTGACAGGGAAAAGATCTTCATGAGCACCTTTTGGCAGGAGATCTTCAGACTAGTAGGTACAGAGTTGACTCCTAACACTAGCTACCACCCATAGACAAATGGGCAGATAGAGATAGTCAATAAGTGGATAGAAGGATACTTCCAGAGTTATGTAACATGACAACAACAGTATAGATTAAATGGTTACACATGGGTGAGTATTGCTACAATACCACCGACCAGATGAGCATAGGTATGACCCCTTTCTGAGCCTTGTATGGGTATGACGCCAGGACATTTGTAGATTTGGTATTACCAGAGAGCAGAGCTCCCAAAGCTCGAGATTGGTTACATGAGAACCAGGATATTTTGAAGGCTCTTAGAGAGAATCTTCAGAAGGCACATAATCAACGAAGGTATATGTAGATTGGCATATGACAGAGAGGTCTTTTTAGGTTGGGGATATAGTGTTCCTATGTTTACAGCCATATAAGCAGTCCTCATTGAAGTAGAAGGGTGTAGAGAAATTGAAACCATGATTTTATGGTTCGTACTGAGTAGTTTTTCAAGTTGGGGTAGTGGCATATGAGCTAGATCTATCGAGCATGGTAATATATATAATGTCTTCCATGTTTCATGCCTTAAGAAGGTGCTCGACCGCATATTGTACCATATACGAGAGTTACCGCCACTAGATGAGGAAGGGAAGTTAGTGATGGAACCATAATCCATTATTGAAACGAGATAGAGGGGGCTCAAGAGTAGAGTAATCACTTAGTATTTGGTGCGATGGAAGGGATTGCCACTGAGGATGCTATTTAGGAGGGAGAGCAGATTTTGTAACATCCTAATTTGCATTTGCTTGAGGACAAGAAAAATTTGGGATGGGAGGACTGTAATGTCCCCTTTTCCTATGCCAAATGGCCCAAGGGCCAAGTCAAGTCCAAACCATGGTTAGACCCGGGGCTTGCGGATGCTGAAATTTTTTAGGAAGGGGCCCCGTGGTTTTAATATCCCAGCTTTGTGTTTGGGGGTCACTTTTGGACACGGTGACTCAACAAGGGAAAAAGCAAGAAACTATGGTTACTCTTATTTTATTTTCCCCTCCATGGAATGAAATGCACCTAGGGTTATGGGGGCTCGTTTGCCGAGGAGAAGTATATAAGGAGCCGGGGGAGGAAGAAAAGGCACCTTTTGTCATATACATTTTTAGCCTCCTTCACCTGTAGGCTGATGTTATTGCACATCTACAGCAGTGGAGTCAAATCCCACAGGGACCCTAGCTTCGATGGTGAGAGACCCATCCCTAATAGCCAGCAGGCATTCTTCAAGAGGAGAGATCTACCCTAGCCTATCATTTTGGAGCCGCTTTCAAGGCTATGTGGCAGAGACATTATCAGAGGTTTAAGAGGAAGGATTTCAAGGGTTTTGGGGGAATTTGGGGAATATAATCGAGGGGCTCCGATCTTATTCATGACAAACCATTTGGGTTGAGCGTGGCAAAAGACGTTGAAGGTGCCTCCATCATTTTCTGACACCATTCCAAGTGAGGTGAATTGTAGCCTTTGTGTGGGGGTTTTCCAGTTGGCCGTTGTCAAATTTGAAGGTGGAAATATTATTTCCTATATCTGTCAATGTTATTTCCAAAGACCCTTATTTTTTCTCTTGTATTTAGAGAGTAACGAACCTCGAAGTTTTCCAGCTGTCTAGGGCACGTTGTGCTTTTTCTGGCAGCAGTTTAATTTGTGTAAAATTCCAAAAATAGTTTTATTATGTCCTCTATAATAATATCAAGCTCTCTTTAAATTTTCAAGTAATTCGAGTGGATATCTTGGGAGATATTGATTTTATTTAGTTGGTTGTCCTTACTGTAAAAATATGCATAAATCAGTATTTTACTTTGCTGCAATTTTCATATATTTTGTGCATTTTTAAGTAGTATCCCATAAGGGATATTACATTGTGCTAATGGTGAGTGGGGAGGGGTGTGTGGCAAGGATTCGCCCATAAAAAGAAAAAAAGAAAAAAAAAAACTTGTTTGAATTCACCGCGCGTAGCTTCCAATAATTTTGTTTTATTACCTAAACATATACGCAGTAAATGAATTCAGATGTTCCTTTTGTTAAACACACACACACACACACACACACACATATAATTTTACATGTTTATAAATGTTGGAAGAAAAAAATGCTGAAAAAAATGTTGGTAATTATTATTATTCTTCCTTATCTTAAACAAAATGTATTTTATAAAAATATAAATCTATATATATTCTCCCAATTACAATAAAAGTGTTAATGGCGGAATAGACATTTTCAAATTTCTATATATTCAATACATATCAGTTTGATAATATATATATATATATATATATATATATATATATATATATATATATATATATATATATATATATATATATATATATTTGTTTGCACACATACCTATATATATATATGTTTGCATATATATTTATATATAAAGATAAACTTGGCTCTATTTTTGAATGTTGTATAGGAATACTAAGAGAATATACCTTAACAACCAGGTTTAATACAAAATTTCCCTATTATCATCTTTCTTTAAGTGAATACAACTTCATCAAATAGAGTAAGATAATATTGTAAACATCTCAAGAGTAAGAGATGGGTTGAAGCCACTAGTTCTTTTAAGACAATCCCAAATCTCTAATTTCCCTTTACGTTTCAATATATAAAACACATAAAACCATATTTCAATGACAACTTTCTTGCTCTTTTCATGTCACCAACTCTTAGGAGGAATAAAGATGGAAAAGTAAACTATATTTAGAGTATTCACTATATTCTCATTTCCAAGTTTAACATATTGAGAACAAGGATTTTAATAAAACGATTCCTTTAATTCAAGGAATCAACTTAGCCATTACTTTACATTCTTGGCCTATTATATGCAAGAGAAGCCACAATAAAATATGCATTTTTTCTTTCCATAACTCATGCAAATCCAAAACCATTTGATAAACTACAATGACCAATGAAGGATAATTATTTCTTTAATACAATAAGCAAAGCATATAGGCAATAATAACCATTTAATGAACTCAACAACCCATTTAAAATTCTCAAAACTTCTTTTCAACATACATGATACCTACAAGCATCCCTTCCAAAATCAAGTCTTGAATATGCTTCCGAGGAAGAATACAAGCCTACAATTTATACAATTTTATCCCAACACAATCCCTACAAGTGAAAATATAAAAGTTTATCCCAACAATGTGAAAATTTTACAATGGTCATTACATCATTTACAAAACCAATTAAAATTCAAGTGAAGAAGCCTCCCAAAATTTGGGAACAACATAACATAGTCTACAACTTTCTCCATCAATCTTCAAGAAAATTTTTGCATGCATTCCATTCTATGAGGTCTTCAAAACATAAGGAGATAGGCCCAATTTTCCTCCCAACCTATAGGCATCATTACATGTCTTTCCAAAGTTTTCAAGACATACTAGCCGCCCAGGCGCCCCCAAGCCCATGGGAGAGAGGGCAAACATTCCTAAAATGTGCACAAGTAGGGAACGGGTAGAAATAAGAACAATAACAAAAATCAAACATTAACCACACACCCAAAACAAAAGAAGACAACCAAAACAAGGAGGAGAAAACACCAAGTTCAACCTCCAAATGGGGAAGAGTGGATGAGAAATCCAAATGAGCCAAAAGGTGTGATCCAACCATAGGAAACACACATACCAAAAATCTCCAAAAATCCTCCTTATCCCTCCATAACAAACACCCCTCCTTATTTCTCCTCCCATTCACCAAAATTCCTCCTTGGGAGGATTTTCAAACCTTTTGGTTTTCTTTCCAAGGATGGGGAAGGGTTTCAAACCATATGAACCAACTTCCCCACCTCAAACCATATGAGGGGATAAAAATATAAGAAACCAACATGGCTTGTCCATCAAGCCATGTGGTTTAAGAGGGAAATTCCTCCCTCTTCCCCCACACAACTCCAAAATCCATCATGTCATATGATGGATGGAGAAAAAACAATTTAAGGAAACAAAACAAGCATATCATGCACTACATACAAAACAAAATCACACACAACAACAATTTTCATCTAAAATCTACATACAATAATACCAAAGAAGGATCAAGGATCCTACCTCCAAGAGCTTTCCAAGTCTCTAAGCTATCCAATCCACTTCCAAGCAAGAGCTCCAAGTCTCCAACTCCAAAATCACTCCCAAGCAAAAGAAAAACAAAAGTTCCCTTCCTCCTACATGAGGAAGTATTTGAAGAAAACAAAGAAAAATTCCTCACAAATGAGGGGGTGACATGTGTCACCCCTCTCTTCCTTCCAAACTAAGATTCCAATAATTAAAGAGAGAAAAGATAAATATTATTTTAGCATTAGTCCCCCAAATTACCCAAAATGAATATAGGTTAAAACCCATGCAACTTTTAAAAAAGACACAACACCCAACCATTCTTACTAGAATGGAGAATTATGAAAGGTCAAATGGGAGGGAAAAATCCCATTTGACCAAGAAATGAAGCCACTCTACCTATAGGTAGGGTTTAAGGACTTATTTTCATGCTAAGAACCCCCAAAACTAAAAGGGTCTCCAAAAATGCCATAAATAGCCCAATTTCATGTTTGGCATTTTGGGCACAATAGATGAGGTTTTGGGGCCCACCCAAGGGTGATACATGTGACCCCAACCTCATAAAATGAACTTAAACTAATCAAATACACCTCTAAAATAAGTGGGGGCCATTAGGTCCCCCAACTAGCTCCTATAACACTAAACAATTTAAACAATAATAAATTTATAAAATTACAACATTAAACTTTAGGGGTCACTCATGGTGCACAAATATGACATGCAACCAAGTAAGGCTTCACACAATTAACATGGCTAGACTCGGCCCAATTGGCCGCTTATGCATAGTTGAGTAGCCGCCTTGAAACCCATGTTCCCCTATGCCCCGCAATATGTACAATCATTGCAAACATTAAATGCATCTCGCCAATAAAATGTATAAATTAAATACTCTCTAAATCCGTCAAAAATACTCATGCTAACTATGCTAACACAATATTAGTAAGGAATTGTTAATGAGAAACATACACAATTTCATATTAATTCAACATGTGTTAGCCATGCCATTATCATATAATGACATCCATCCATGCTAAAATATGATAACATTAAGTAACCAAATAATTTACGATATCAAAATGTGTGACACGTACATATGTCCATCATATAGCCAATAAGATCAACAACATCGAAACATGCTAGTATTCAGAACATCTACTGAAATGAACTATCATGCTAGTCAAAACTAAATTGGTGCTACATGCCCAAATCATCATACATGTCCTAAAATGATCACCCTTGTATCAAAGAGTGGGAAACACTTTTGTCTTCCTCTATTTATCCTCAACCGTCAATTAAAATTTCCATCCCTTCCTCCAACTTTACCTTATTTCTTTACCCCAACTTCATTCATAATATGGTAGATTCCTCCATACATCCCTTTCGGCATTCCCATCACACGAATCACATGCGATTGTTATTTTTAAGCTAAAAGGTGTATTTCAATGGGAACGACGCCTCCCGTATGAATGTATTTCAAGGAATGGAAGGCAGAGAGGAGGTAGAAGAAAATATCGAAGTCTGGATGTTTTTAGATCATTGATTGCAATAAAAACTCTAAAAGGTGATTGCAAGGAATTTATAGTCACGCATCCATATGTGGCATGGACGAAAGCACACAGGGTGTTTTCATTCAATTACCAATTTATTTTTGAACTCATCGAAACTTTTATTGTTCGAGCCCCAGGAGAGGAAAATTATACACTTATGCATCAAGTATAAATAGTGACATCTACCTCGAGAAACTTCTTTTTTGGGCTTTTTATTATATTCCTTGACATTTATCCCTATCACTTTTGTGTTTTGTTTTCTTTCGCAATGATTCGAGATCAATTCCTTAAAGGTGAAGGTAGTGAGGGTTTTAAGCATATACGATATGTATGGACAATAAAAGTGATCATCGGTGGTAGTAGCCACAATGGTAAACACTTATTCTACCCTCTCCCTCATCTTCCATGCATTTTGATTAATATTTCTTAGTTATCCTTCGAATCTCTCATTTATAGTCTATTGATTTCTATGTTACTCCTATGGAATGCAATACAAACCTAAAATATCATCCGGATGCGCTTCCTTAGAGGTTGGGTGAGGGATACATTATTAGGGCCAGAGCCTTCACCACAAACAACCTTACCATTAACAAACTCAATAGGGATATCTTCACAAGAAAGTCCATGGCCTTTTCATTTCATTCTAAAACTTGTTTGACAAGGAATATAATGTTATAAACTCTTTGGATTCTCTCTACATTTTGAAATGTTTGGAGAAGGACTTCAATATAGAAAATGGTGTTGATCTCTTTAATATTTTCATGGAATGCATGTCTCGTGGCAATGTAGAAGATCTCACAAGTAAGTTTGGGGGAAGTTAGAGGAATATTTAATCATAAGCTTCACTCGTGGCATTCTCTATGGAATCTATTACCTACATGGGTGGGGGATCATGCATTATGATGATAAGGGGAATATTGTACTCATGGGAACCGATGGGGTCATCAATCTTGGTGATCTTAGATTCACCTGAAGAATAGAGGAGATAGAAGGGATTAAAAGTGTTACAGATATCGGGGAATTCCACTTTGGATGGCTCCTGAAGTAATTAACCAGTGGAATAGGGGCCACTTTATGATATTTGGTCTTTAGGCTGTGTTAGAAACAATAATTTCTCTAACCCCCTACAAGAAATTTCTCTCCATCGACTACATTTTTTCCACATGTTTCTACATGCACCATCAACTCGCACTTTTCTAGAATTTTTGTGGAAAATAAAACATGAGGAAAAGGATTCTAGACATTTCTAAAGACCTTTATAAAAATGAGGTGAATGTAATCATTCGAATTAAGGAAGGGCAATAAAATCTATTTTTCTTGTGCCGTAGCACATCCAGCTTCTTGTCATTTTTTCTATCTCTGCCCATAGCATAGTGGTATCGAGCATTGGTTTCAAATAATTAGTTTCATTGGTTTTCTATTTTATTAGCGAGGATTTGAGAGAATCCTATGACAAGTGGCATAAGCCACATCTTTTCCCTCTTGCCAGGTGACCCAATGTTTGACCACACCGTTTGTTTAGTGCCGCCCCTACCAAGATGTTGACTTCCTTGGTCGAAGTGCATTATGTTTGACTTCCCGTATTTGGGCTGAGTCGTTGGTTGTGTTTTCTGAGCCATTCATAGATGGTGCTGAGCTAACTATCTCCATTGCATTTTTATCCTCTGTGAACTCGCATGTCGCTAAGTTATGTGGTCTCGATCAATACTATATTTGCCTTTGAGGAATATGTGAAGTGACCAATGTGCTCACCAGAATATATTTGATTGCAATGTTATCCACCCGAGTTTGAATATTATCCTGAACTATAGGTAGATTAAGTTAGACGAGGCCGAGGCACTCACAAAGATGACTGAGTAGTTTGTTGAGGTAGTAGTGCATTGAAGGTTCCGACAAAGAAGGTTTTATTTTCAAAGAAGATTTAATTGTATTGAAAAGAAATCAAGGTATGAATTTTAGTATAAATCAACCTATAATACCAATATTTTCTAGAAAAAAATATTATACTTGAGATGATCCATAGGGATCCAAAATGACTCTACTTCATCAAATCAGTCAACATGAAGAAGGAAAAATAATACACAGAGGTTCTATCTTTTTAGTAATAGTGCGAGTGACGATTCTGAGAACCACCACCCAACCGAGGCGGCGCCTTGGGACTGCCATCTACTTTGGATGGTGGTCCTAGCTCTTTTGGACATAAAACAAAAATATGAAATGAACAACCTAGAATTTGGAAGGTTGTCTATGTCTCTTCTCCTCCATGACCTTTCCCATTCTCTAGTGCATGAGAGGACATGAGAAAGGATATAAATACATGTTTGTAGAAGAGAATAGGATCATCAAAGCATGAAAGCAAGTGAGCAAGAAGTTCTTAGTGATGGAATTGTGTTTTGTATAAGAAAGGAGTGTTGAGTCAGAGTAAGCAAGTATTTGGGAGGAAATGTGAGATATTATCTACTTCTCTTTCATACTTATTGTAAATTTTATACTTGTTATTTTTGAATTGGCCAATAAAAGTGGGAAGAAAGAGAAATTTCCCTTCCCGACTAGTTTTTCCTCCTCTGGAGGTTTCCAGGATAAAATTTGTTGTTTTTTATGAGCTTAAATTCGTTCCTTAATCTAATTGTGGATTTTAAGCATAAGCTTAATTCATTCACTAGCTATCTCTATCATGTTCTAATAGAAAGTAAAACATCAACGTTTATTTTGTGATTCTATGGATAATTCCAAAGTTAAAGAGTTTATGAATCATTTTGGTATCGAGCTAAAAAGTATCCAAGACTGTGGTATTTGTTCTTGGATTTATATGACAGTGACGAGATCTAAAGGTGAAGAGGCTTTACCTTGTAATCCAGAAATTTCTACAAAGAAGTGGAAACAAATAATTTGGGGAAAAATGGAGGAAGAGAACTTTGTCTCGTAGAATTGAGATGTTAGAGACCATGATGGATAGGATGTTTAGAAGGTAAGAAGATCTTGTCGATTTGCGTAAGATAGCTTTTATAAAGCAAGACTCCATGGACTCAGTGGTTCAGGGCTTAGCTGAAAATTTTGGCATAGGAAGGAGCCACCATGAGGAAAGTTATGGGGAAGAGCATGAAGAAGAGACTTCAAACACAAGAGAAAAGGTAAAATCTAATCATACTCCTTTTAAAGTTGAGACGAAAGTTGATATTAAAAGCTTTGAAGGACACGTAGATGCATAATTGCTTGACAAATGGTTAAAACAATTAGAAGTCTACTTTAGCATTCATAATGTCACTGAGGCATAGAGGATCACCTTTGCACATCTCAAAATGGAGGGACACGCTCTGGTTTGGTGGGAAACCCATCTAACCACTTGTGAAAGATGACGCATCCTATTGTGAAATCCTGGCAAGAATTTAAAGAATTACTTAGAGCTAACTTATATCCTATTGGCCACAAGACTAACCAAATGATTAAATGGTAGTATTTTAGACAAGGCAATGGTTAAAGTGTGCAAGACTATACTATGGAGTTTCGGAGGCAGGACATGTTGCTAAACATGTACTTGGAGGATGAGGATATTCTGACTAAGTACTTGGGAGGACTTCACACTCACCTTCGAAGAAAAGTCATCTCCACCAAGCCCAAAGATATCAATGAGGTGTGTGTGCAAGCATACTACATAGATGATGAAAATAAGCAAGGGGAAGTAGAGCTAAGGGAAAAGAAGTTGAAAAATCAGTAGAAAAAAGAGTATGGGAAAACAAGTAACAAGGGTAAGTGGAAAGGGAAAGGTAAACAAGCTTCCACTACTTTAAATAATTGTAAAGATACCAAGATTTTTTGCAAGAACTGTGATATTAATGGTCATATTGACACTACATGTTGGAAGTTGCATCCGGAGTTACATACAAAGAACCGAACCAAGGACTCAAAGAAGTCCATAACAACTGTAAAAACAAAAAGGGGAGGTGGAAATCAAAGATGACTCTGATGTAGATGAAAGGATTGGATGCACAACCACCAACATGGACAACATGGAAGAGGAGATGAGTAGACTATTCTAGATCAAAATCCAGATCAAGAGAACTAAGGTAAATACTTTGGTTGATACTAGTTCTCAATCTAACTTGATTTCTAAAGTAGTTGTAAAGAATCTTGGTCTTGAGACTTACGAGCATCCACACCCTTATCCTTTGGGTTGGGTAAAGAAGGGTGTTGAAATTCAGGTAACAAGAATATGTAAGGTTAAGTTTGGGATAAATTACCAACATATTGATGTTTTGGAAGCTGACGTTATCCCACTTGATGCTTTTGATGTTGTATTCGGGAGTCCTTACTTGTATATTAGGGATGCTATATTTATGAGAATGGAAAATTGGTATAGATGGGTTAAGGATGGGATCAACTACAACATCCGGGAACACATACATAAGACATGAGTTACTATGGTGAGTGCTAACCAAACAAAACGAATTATTCAGAAAATCATAATCGGTTTTAGTTACTTTTGTTAAAGGATAAGCAATATGGGGTAGAAGTTTCAAAGATTTATAACAAGGGAAAACATGATTTGGATAGTATTATTTAGTCTTTTCAAGAAGTATTTCAGGCTCAGTGGGTTATCACCAAAGAGGGAAGTAGAGCATGAGATTCAACTATTGTCGACACCCCCTTTCTTGAACATCGGTTTGTATAGGCAATCCTTGCTTGAGAGTATTAAAGTAAAGAAACAACTCCATGAGCTACTAGACAAAGGGGTGATATGTCTGAGCACCTCACCATGTGGTTCATCTATTGTGATGGTGCCAAAGAAGGATGGTTCTTGGAGAATGTGCATTGACTACCGTGCTTTGAACAAGATCACGATAAAGAATAGATATTCACTTCCCTGCATAGATGATCTCTTGGAACAACTTTAGCATGCCAAATTCTTCATGAAGTTGGATCTCAAGTACAATTACCACCAATTCAAAATGAAGGAGGAGGATATATGGAATACCGACTTCAAAACAAAACATAACAAACAAAATCATGCACACAGGATCTAAAAAATTCCCCACAAAATCTACAACAGTGGAAGTATAAACTAGAATAATCCAAATCACACAAAAGTACACACACATAACAAGCATGTACCATGGTTCACCCAATGTGGGCTACGTCCACCAAAGATAGAGATCTCGTATATATATAATATAACAAGAGATTACAAACCAACTCTTCTACACAAGAGTACATGTATCTCTACAAGAGTATCTCCTCCTCCTAGATCTCCAACCTGGATCTGCTTGAGTACACTAAATCATGCCTCCATACCACCACTTGTGTCTCCTCCAGATCTCTAACTAGATCTACCTGAGTGCACTACAACCGTGCCTCTCAAACATAACCAAATCTCACATACCTGAAGCTACCCTGCATCTGCCACTGTGTAGCCAAGCTCTCACTATATTGTGAATCTGCAAACAAGACCTCTAGAAAGATCTACCAATGTGCAACCCTAACCATGCACCAAGAAGTAAGTCTCTCCTCCATCACTGCAACAAACTACAAACATGAAGACAACTTCCTCTACCATGCTAGATTCCTATGGATCAACAATACAACATGATCTCATGGATCTACAATACAAGATCTCACAACATGTGGATCTACAAGAATGAGCAATAACAAGATCTCACAACAACTTGTGGATCTAACAAGAAGAAACCCTAAGTGCTTTGCATACTATGCAAGCCATTACATGAGACTAAACAATACAAAGGAAATACAGTAGAAGATAATACCATCTTCTCACCAACAGTGTACCTGCACTTTCCTTCTGTTCAACTTCTCTCCATGAAAGCTCTTGTCTTCATGTAATCTTTTTCTTCTTCTTCTTCATCCTTTCAACCAAGGATTATGCTCTTCTTCTCATCAACTCATCTAACTCTCTCTTAGGGATAATTTTAGTGGTGAATATTCGTAATATGGAGAAAATTTCATTTTAGGAAAATTTGAAAAGGTGATTTTTTTCAGAGCGAGTCGGTGTCCTGTTCGCCTAAAATTTACATTATATATATTTTTGGGGTCGGCTTCACCTACATTTGAAAACATCTCCTATAAAAACCTAGGTGATTCACCGGGTAGTATACTATGGTACTACCACAAGTAGCTTACCAAATTACCAATACCGTGAACTCACATACTCTTAAGCACTAGAGATTGACGCGAGACAAAGAGGTATTGCACCTTTATATGTGTACAAGGAGGTATTACGGACATGTGAAAAGGAGGTATTGTAGACGCATGACAAGGGGCTAAGCAGTTGATGCACGACAAGGGGTTAAGAATTTGATGCGTGACAAGGGGTTAAGTAAATGATGCATGACCTAGGGTTAAAGCAGTTGACACATGACAAGGGGTTAAGCTGTTGACGCGCCTTGGAAATTCTTGTTGATGCACGTCAAAAAATCCCATTGACATGCGTCAACAAGTCTTATTGACACGTGTCACCAAGTCTTGTTGATGCGCGTCAACAAGACTTGTTGACACATTTAGTCAACAAGACTTGTTGATGTGTGTCAAAATACTTGTTGACACATGTCAATAAGACTTGTTGACATGCGTTAATAAGACTCGTTGACGCATGGATAGTGAATGTGTAATTTAAGTAGCTTGATGTATTTTTTGAATAACAATTTTTTAAGAATCTTGATATGGAAACAGTTGGATTTTCTCAAGGTGGGACTTCAATGGAGGGGTTAGGTACTGGAATGCAACATGCTTCCCTCCCCATTTCACAATTGAATGATAAAGAGATTTTTTTGAATGGCCAAAGATACGTCCTAATTGAAATGGCAAGGGACGAAGATAAAATGAAAATTGGTTGGAAGGAGGTGAGTTGTAGGTTGATTATGGGTGTAGATTATAGCGCTTTGGCTTCTTTTGAAAAAAGAGATGGGGCACTTGGTGAAGCTGCATGGATGGCAACGACATTAGCCTTCCTCATAACACTGTTTGGAGTGGTGGTGCCACTTAAGATGCCCCGATTCTTGTTTAGTTTTGCAAAGTAATTTTGACTAGACTAAGTTACATGGCATTTATTGCCATGAAATTCACTTACAAGTAATTAATACTCACCGAGTCTGCTAAATAAAGTATCTTGATAGGGTTATGCATGTTCATAGCCTTAGGTATTAGGAATGCATGAAACAGAATAGAACGTGCTCCCCTAATATCTAAATTAATTCAGGGGTTATGCGAGTTGATTGGAATGCATGATTATGTATTAATGTTTTTGATAGTTGTATGTTATTCGCTATGATTATATTCATGAATTTGCAAATGGAAATCCGAATTTATCGTTTTTATTTTGTGTTCTAAATTTGTTTAAAATAAATTGTTGTGTATGAGTACATGGTTTTCAACAAGGATTTTGATGCATGCGTCAACAAGCCAATGCGTGTTTGCAAATATGTAGCTCTCGGCTCAAAAAAAAAATGGGTAAAAATTTAGTTCTGAAAAATTGGTAAATTCGCCTTTCACTCAAACTGGTTCCGGATATTCGTCACAAGTATTTCCACCTCCAATTTTTTATGGGTGTCTTAAAATGAACCTGCTCTCTCTAACCCTAGTTTTCTAAATATATATAAGCTTAGACAAATTTAGGGCAACTTAGCCATGAAATTACATGCAATAGATTTGCTTTAAAACAAAAACAATATTAAAACCCGTGACTTAAAAATAAAGTGCTTTTCACATAGTGTAATGCGCTCCAGATTATACCTAACCATAGTTGGTTCCTCCTTTTCTGACCTATGTCGGTCCCACTTTGTAACCGATGTCGATTCGGGTATTTCTAGTAACTTTCCATTGCATGCTAACCTTGAAAGCAATCTAGCTCCACAACCTAACAATCTCCCACTTGGAGATAAATTGTTGAACCTCTGTACATGTACCGTACATCACTATCCTCAACACACCATGAAGACCATCTATTCTTTCCTTCAACAATTCTCTCAAAGAAAAATAAAACCAGGAAGATCAAACCATCTTCTCAAACCAAGAAGATAAAACCATGACTTACCAAACCTGCACGAAGCTACAACTGATCCGTGACACCAAGCCTCAAGCTCCCACTGAATCGTAACACCATACCAATTATTGGTATCAGACAAACAAGCCAACCTAGCTCCTCATGCAACAAGCCATCATGACTAACACACCTGCAAGAGCTCCCACTCAAACTAAAGTTTTGAGCCTCAATCACATCCGTAGCCATACCTGTAAAACCAACCATGTTCTCCATCCATCTATCCATGTCTCCATGCAACCACCAATGCAATTGACCAAGACAAGTCAAATTTGAATATGCAAAAGAAAAACAAGATCCTGGGTAAAGACAACCCAAATGAGTTCTACCTGCAACAATGGGTGATCAATCCACAAACCTGCATAACTCAAAGAATCCAAACACTGCAATCTACAAATCCAACCCTGCATAAACAACTAGCATGTCCAAGACAATCATATGTAGATAACATCTCTCAAGGAGTAACATAGTAATCAAGAGGAAATACAAACATCCCCTACTCATGCTCAAAGCATCCATGTGCAAATCAAACATCTGCATCATCATAGACTCATAAAACTAAATCTATCCAACATGTACAAACTCACCATGTACATCCATCCATATCACCAGACTCTCCAGAAGCTCCAAGTCTACCACCGACTAACTCCAAAGCCGAATATGAATCATGTGCTCATCAATGTCAATAACAAACATCCATGCTAAACCATGCCACTAATACCAAGTGTAAATACCAACAAACATGTCATCAACATACTCTGCACAAACCAACCAAGATGAAAGCAAAAACAAGGGCACCATCTAAAAATGGTAAATAAACACTGCTGTTAAACCTGTGACCAAACCGACCATGGTTTCCTCTAACCGACCACGGACCAGATGACCAACCATGGTTAACCTTAACCGACACCGATCTCTGTAATAGCAGATTTTCTCCTTTTTCACCCTTCAAACTCTAAAAATTTCTCTATCATCTAAAACCAATTGAATCTACCATCAACTGTCATCCCTAAGGAATATCCAGGCACCACAAAATAAACTAGAAGTGACATCACAAAGTAATAAACTCAAAATAACTACAAATCCATGACTACCCTCCAAAACCAACTTGTGCCTCCTACCACTCTGAATAGTTGCAATCTCCTCTCATTCTACATGTGCATCATGTATCCAATCCTACAATGCCAACAACCATGGCTTGCTCCCACTGAACATGAAATCCCCAACACTGCCTCTAACACCAAGCTCAAAATCTAATATGTTAGTGAGAAATAAAACCAGATGAAAGAACTATAAAATTGATTCCCTTTCTTCTTTGAGAATACTTCTACATCATATAAGTTTGGAATTCTTGTGAAGTAGGTGAATCACCTTCTTTCCATCTGTATGTACTCAACATCTCTCGTTACCTGCAACTATGTCTAACCATGACTTTTCATTGAGGATCTCATCCTTAGACTAGACACCCTTCTCCTCAAGATTCCACACAATTGGGAAATAAAAGTCAAACAACACCAAGAAACCATGGTGTAAATTTGTGCACACAATCCAAACATAATATCAGTTACTCCAAACAAAAGAAATAAAACATGAACCATATAGAGATACCTAACTCAAAGTCTTAATGGAATAATCGAGCCAACTCCATCCTCTTTCTGATCCAAACAATGAAGTGATCTACACTGTCTCTGCCATGTACACTATGTGTAAGAAACTTGATCCTCCAAACCAGGACAAAGAACCATCTGCCCTCTCTTGCTGCAAAAAACCCTGTACAGATAAGTTTCCACAAAGACCAACCATGGTCATCCCCTAACCAACCATGGTATTGGTTCCTCTGTGACCGACCTCAATTCTCAGACCGATGTCAATGTTGCTGGAACGAACCCAACGCCACACAATTTGGCATAGCACACCACACCAGGTGCCTACTTTGATCGAAGCCGATAGTTGAGTTGATCCAATCATTTCAAGAAGCATCCAAATCTCGTACAAAAACAATACAACAAATCCATGCAATAAATTGCATCAAGATGAAATACATCACCTTACTAACACCAAGATACTCAACCACATCTTCAACTGAAGTACATGCTTCTCTGATGGAAGCCCCATCTTCATTATGCTACTACCTCTCTACCAAATCCCATGCATCTAACTACACCAAGAATGCATACCTGTTCCTTTTCTCTGTCTAGATCTCGTAATCCAAAACCATGCATGTGCAATTAAACCATACACTCAACAAACAAGATACATTCCATGCATCTCTTCATTTCTTTAGATCTGTGATTTTTGTTTATAACCAGGTTGCTTCGATGAACCACCAAGGTCACCTCATGAATCGACCATGGTCCTCAATAACCAACCACGGTCTCACCCTACCGATGTTGGTTGCCACTTAATCGATGCCGGTCACTTTGTGTTCTCTAACAACCTTACACTTCCAGCTCCCACTTGAGATTCAATCTCTTCCTACGATTTTCACATCAGGAAAAATAAACCCTGCTCTCATACATGTCAGTAATAACTACTAACAAAACCATGAAGCAAACCCTTGCTCTGAAAACTAAAGCCATCGCTCTGATACCAGTTGTTGGGAATATGGGACTATGGAATAGTGTTATGATTTAATAACAAACAAAATCATGCACACATGATCTAAACAATTCCCCAAAAAATCTACAGCAGTGGAAGTATAAACTAGAATAATCCAAATCACACAAAAGTACACACACATAATAAGTATGTACCATGGTTCACCCAATGTGGGCTACGTCCACCAAAGATAGAAATCTTGTATATATATAATATAACAAGAGATTACAAACCAACTCTTCTGCACAAGAGTACATGTATCTCTACAAGAGTATCTCCTCCTCCTAGATCTCCAACCAAATTTTCCTGAGTACACTAAACCATGCCTCTATACCACCACTTGTGTCTCCTCCAGATCTCTAACTAGATCTACCTAAGTACACTACAATTTGCCTCTCAAACATAACCGAGATCTCGCATACACGAAGCTACCCTACATCTACCACTGCTGTAGCCAAGCTCTCACTGTATTGTGAATCTATAAACAAGACCTCTAGAAAGATCTACCAATGTGCAACCCTAACCATGTACCAAGAAGTAAGTCTCTCCTCCATCACTATGCAAAAACTACAAACATGAAGACAACTTCCTCTACCATGCTAGATTCCTATGGATCAACAATACAACATGATCTCATGGATCTACAATACAAGATCTCACAACATGTGGATCTACAAGAATGAGCAATAACAAGATCTCACAACAACCTAGTGGATCTAACAAGAAGAAACCCTAAGTGATTTGCATACTATGCAAGCCATTACATGAGACTAAACAATACAAAGGAAACATAGTAGAAGATAATACCATCTTCTCACCAATAGTGTATTTGCACTTTCTTTCTTCTCAACTTCTCTCCATGAAAGCTCTTATCTTCATGTAATCTACTTTTTCTTCTTTCTTCTTCATCCTTTCAACCAAGGATTATGCTCTTCTTCTCATCAACTCATATAACTCTCTCTAACCCTAGTTTTCTAGCTTATATAAGCTTAGACAAACTTAGGGAAACTTAGCCATGAAATTACATCTAATAGATTTTCTTTAAAACAAAAACAATATTAAAACCTGTGACTTAAAAATAAAGTGCTTCACATAGGTAACCGGCGCTGGTTAGACCTAACCACGGCCGGTTCCTCCTTTTCCTAACCGACGTTGGTCCCACTATGTAACCGATGTCGGTTACTATATTTCTAGTCACTTTCCATTTCATGCTAACTGTGAAGCAATCTAGCTCCACAACCTAACATTTATGAGATTGATGAATGATGTATTGTGGGATTTCATAGATTCATGTGTCATTGTATATCTAGATGATATCTTGATTTTTAGTGCGACATGGAAAGAACATCTAACTCATTTACAACAAGTACTGCAAGTTCTCAAGGAGAAACAACTGCTTTGTAATATGAAGAAATGTGAATTTTCCAAACAGTCACTTGTGTATCTTGGGCACATAGTTGGAGGAGGAGAGCTACAAGTGGATCCAAAGAAGGTGGAAGCCATCACTAATTGACCAACACCAACATGATCCATAAAGACTAGAAGTTTTGTAGGAGCAGTACAGTACATGTGGAAGTTCATTCCGGGATTCTCCATGATTGCAACACCTCTACACACAGTGGCCATAAAGAGTAAGGGTTTTGACTGGGGTAAGGAACAAGACAAATCCTTTGAGTTATTGAAATACAAGATTAGTCATGCTCCAGTACTTACTCTTCCTGATTTGCAGCAGCCTTGTGAAGTAGTGACAAATGCGAGTGATTACGCCATGGACGTAATGTTACTTCAAGGAGGTAAACTAGTATGTTATCATTCTGAAACTTTCACTTCAGTAGTTAAAGGATACTTAGTATATGATAAGGAAATGTATGCACTAGTTCGAAATTGAAAAATAGAAGCATTATTTATTTGGTAAAGAAAATATTATGCACACCGACCACAAACCTCTCTAGTATTTACAAGCATAGTTTAAATTGCAGTAGGCAAGGCACTTCTGTTGGATGGGGTTCCTTCAATAGTTCCACTTGGTGATCAAATACAAGAAGGGTAACACAAAATTGGTGGCGGACATGTTGTCTATGCCACCCACACAAGATAATTTTTCCTGTTTGGACAAAAGTATCTCTTAGATCAAGCCCTTCACAAAGGAAGCTTATGAAGAGGCATATGCCCAGGGCAGAGACTTTGGGGTGACATTTCAGTAGTTGCAGTTGCAAGGGACTGAAGGAAAAATATTGAAGATCGTTATCTCAAGGAAGGGCTAATATACCGATGGGGGAAGCTTTGCATGCCAAAAGAAGAAAGAATTCTATTTATGAGGGAAGCACATATCTCAAAAGTAGTGGGACATTTCGGTGTTGGTAAGACCCTAGACCACTTGCAAAGGTACGTCTATTGTCCCAAAATGTAAGAAGAAGTATCCAAATTTATATGTGGATGTAAACTTTGTTGTACCAACAAGCCTAAGACTAGGAAGGAGGGTTTATATATGCCTTTTCCAAGTACTACTCATCGGTGGGAGGACATTTCTATGGATTTTGTAGGAGGATTACCTATGTCTAAACATGGCCATGACTATCTATATGTTTTTGATAGATTCAATAAGATGTGTATTCTTATGGCATGAAAAAAAAGACAATAAAAGCACATGAGGCAAAAATCTTTTCTTTACTAATGTATGGGTGCATTTTGGTTTGCCAAATTCTATTGTTTCAAGCAGGATTCTAGGTTCTCGGGAAGTTTTGGACTACTTTGTGGGACAAGATGGATACCATATTACAGAGGAGAAAACATTCCATCCACGATAGATGGACGAGACAAAGGTGGTAAATAGGACTTTAGTATAGTTTATTAGAGGGTATAACAACAAATATCTAAGTACTTGGGATGAGTCCTTAACCTACATTCAACAATCCTATAACCGGGTTTACACATCCACTATGAAGTCACCGTTTGAAGCATGCTTAGGATATCTACCTACAAATCTACTGGACATAACAGTTGGGCAATAGTATGAAGAGGAGACATGAGACACATAGGTGACTAGTGCAAACAAATTTATTGATAGGATCTGACAAATCCATCTCAAAGTCAAATAACAGCTAGAGAAATCTCAAGCCAAGTACAAAGCTAGGCATGATCAACATAGGAGGGATCATAAACTTCATGTTAGAGATAGATTTTGGCTTTACTTGAGCAAGGAGAGACTACAAGGTCAAGCAGGGAAGCTCAAGCCACTACAATATGTGCCCTTCACCATATTGGAGAAGGCTAGATAAAATGCCTTTCAACTTGATTTACCGTCATTTATGAGGATGTACTCTGTAGTAAACTGTGAGAACTTGCACCTATATGAGACATCCATGCTAGATTAAGATGAAGGAATTCAGATGTTACCTTCCATTGAGGATTGCATCTTAGACTCATGAGGTGAATTGGAGGAGGATGTAGTGCTTTGTAGTAGAAGGTCAGAGAGACTAGGAGAGGTCCCTAGGAGTCTTGGTAGATTAGACTAAAAGGAAAGACACCAAGGTAGTCCCGATGGTACTCCAAGGAGAAAATGAGGGAATTATTTCCTCATCTACTCCCCCACTAAGCTTTTGTGGGACCAAAAGCCTCCTAAGCAGGGGAGGTGTGATCCATAGGGATCCAAAATGACTCTACTTCATCAAATCAGTCAACACAAAGAAGGAAAAATAATACACGGAGGTTCTGTATTTTTAGTAATAGGATTACCACTATGTGCGAGTGATGGTTACGAATCACTGCCCAACCGGGCGGTGGTCCTAGGACCTCCGGTTTGCTTTGGGTAGTGGTCCTGCTCTTTTGGATAGAAAACAAAAATATGAAATGAACAACCCAGAATTTGGAAGGTTATCCATGTCTCTTCTCCTCTATGACCTTTCCCATTCTACAGTGCATAGGAAGGCATGAGAAAGACTATAAATACATGTTTGTATAAGAGAATATGAGCATCGAAGCATGAAAGCAAGTGAGAAAGAAGTTCTTAGTGTTGGAATTATGTTTTGTAGAAGAAAGGAGTGTTGAGACAGAGAAAACAAGTATTTGGGAGGAAGTGTGAGATATTATCAACTTCTCTTTCATATTTATTGTAAATTCAGTACTTGTTATTTTTGAAATGGCCAATAAAAGTGGGAAGAAAAAGCAAGTTCCCTTCCTAACTAGTTTTCCTCCTCTGGAGGTTTTCAGGATAAAATTTGTTGGTGTTTATGAGCTTAAATTATTTCCTTTCCTGTAATTGTGGATTCTAAGCATAAGCATAATTCATTCACTAGTTATCTTTGTCATTTTCTAATAGAAAGTAGAACATCAATGTTTATTTTGTGATTCTATGGATAATTCCAAAGTTGAAGAGTTTAGGGATCTTGCAATTTTAGAATGAAATTGGCATTTGATTCATGTGAAATATCATATATAGTTATAAATGGTTATATTGAACCACAAGATGAGTTTACCTTGAGTGCAGATGATGAAAATATTCTTAAAGAAAATAGGAAGAAGAATAAGAGGGCTTTGCAGATCATTGCACAAGGATTGGATGAATTAGTTGTTGAAAGGATCAAGCCAGCTACTATAGCCAAGCAAGCATGGGACATCCTAGAGACAATAAATAAAGGTACTAGTAAGGTGAAATTTGCTAGATTACAAGAACTTAAAAAAGAATTTGAAAATATGTTAATGAAAGAATCTAAATCAATAGATCAATTCACATATCATGTTATGGATTTCGTTAGTCTTATAAGGAAGATTGGTGATTAGCTAACAGATCTGAAGGTTGTAGAATCCTAAAAAAATTGATGTAATTATTGTGGTAATTGAGGAATCCAAGGATTTGACTAAATATTTTATAGAAGAGTTTGTTGGTTCTTTAAAGAATCACGAAGACAAGATAAACAAGAATGAAAATAATTCAATGAATCATGCATTCAAAACTCAAATGACATTTGATAGAGGTAGAAGAAGACGAAGAGGAAGAAATAATTTTCAAAGAGAATAAAGAAAGAGTCCATATCTAGGAGGAAGGAGAAATCAAAATTTCAGCTCAAGGGGACACAATAACAATCGACATCACAAAGGTATGAAAAATCAAATGTGCAATGTTATTACTGTAAGAAGTATGGTCACTTTGCTAATGAATGTCAAAAGAAACAAGCTGATATGAGCAAGCAAAATGCAAAATTTTTAGAAAGTAATTCAAGGTCTCGTATTTATTACATGTGATGTAGCTTAGGAAAGTTCTAGTAACATTTGGTTTCTAGATAGTGGTTGTAGTAATCACATGACTAGAAAAAAAGAGTTGTTTGAAAATATGGATACATCAGTTAAATTAGAAATAAAATTTCAGAATGATAATATAGTTGAAGCCATGGGAAAAGGTACAATTAATGTGATAACAAAAATTGGTAAGAAGACTATTCCCGACGTTTATTTTGTACCTGGTTTAAAGCATAATATCCTAAATGTGGGTCAAACTATTTAAAAGGGTTATAGAGTTGTCTTTAAGGATAATGTTTGCACAATATTTGATATTTCCTAAAGTAACATGGTGATTGAAAAAGTTGAAATGATGATGGAGCGAGAATGTTCCCACTTCACATGAAAAGTGAAATGATGGAGGAGATTGGAGTGAGTTTCAAAGCATCAAGTCAAGATCAAGCATAGGTATGGCGTTTGAGGTATGTCATCTAAAATTCAAAGGATTTTCTTTGTTGCAAAAAAGGAAATGGTAAGAGGTTTACCCCTATTGAAGCACCATTGAGCTTATGTGAAAGTTGTATTTTGGCCAAACAACATAGAGAGAGTTTTCCAAAGGAAATTTCATATAGAGCTTGGGAACCATTAGAAATTGTGCATACAAATATATGTGGTCCAATGAAAACACCATCATTAGGGGAGAATTTATTTTCTAACATTCATTAATGATTACGGTAAAAAAACACGGTTTATTTTCTCAAACATAAATCTAAGGCATTTGAAAAGTTCAAGGAATTTAAATCATTGGTTGAGAAATAAAGTGTCTCATCCATCAAGTTATTGAGATCGAGATAGAGGAGGAGAATACAAATCAAATGAGTTTTAGATTATTGTAGGTATCATGGAATAAAGAATAACTTTACTACAAGATGCACACCTCAGCAGAATGGTGTTGCAGAAAGGAAGAATCGTACAATAATGGAGATGGCATGGAGCATGTTGAAAGGTAAAAATATATCAAATGAACATTGGGCTGAAGCAATATTTTGTGTCGCTTATATATTGAACATAAATCAACGAAGATTGTGTGGAACATGATTCCACAACATGCATGGAGTGGTAAGCAACATAGTGTTTCTCATTTTAGAGTATTTGGGTGTATTGCATATGCACATGTGCATAAATAAACAAAGAGTAAATTGGATGATAAAAGTAAAAAATGCATTTTTATTGGTTATGATGAACAATCTAAGGCATATAAGTTGTTTAATCTTATAACCAAGGAAGTCATTGTAAGTAGAGATGTTGTATTCAAAGAAGAAGAATCTTGGGATGACAATATAGACAAGACAATTACAGGTACAACAATAATGCCATATGAAGACAAAAAGAAAAAGGTCAAGGAGAACAATCAAATGAGCAAGGAGGAACATCAAAAGGAGAAAACTCACAAATCCAAGTTGAGCAAGGAGAATCATCAAGTCCACAAGTAAGTAATGACTCAAATCCTACACTTGCATCATTGAGACCAAGACTAAGAGGCAAAAAGACTAGAATCTTACAAGAAATATATGATCAAGGAGATAGATATATTTGCAATCTAATTTTGCTTTATTTTCCCAAGATCATATATATTTTAAAGATGCAATTAAGGAAGAACATTAGATTAATGCAATGAATGATGAAATGGAATCTATTGAGAAAAATGATACATGGGATCTAGTTGATTTACCTAAGGATAAAGAATGCATAGGTGTGAAATGGATTTATAAAACTAAATATAAGGAAAATGGAGAAGTTGACAAATATAAGAAAAGATTAGTAGCTAAGGGATTTACACAAGAATATGGAATTGATTAAAATGAAACAATTTCTCTCATAGCAAGACTTGATACTGTTAAAATGGTACTAGAAATTGTAGCTCAAATCGAATGGAAGGTTTCTCAAATGGATATTAAATCAGCTTTCTTGAATGGTTATCTAGATGAAGAAGTTTATGTGTAGCAGCCACTAAGATATGAAGACAAATTTTACGGTTGAAGAAGGAACTTTATGGATTAAAGCAATCACCAAGAAAATGGTACAACATGATAGATTCATACATGATATAGAGTGGATTATGCAGAAGTACTAGTGAGCTTAATCTATACACAAAATTCAATGAGCAAGGTAAAGTTTTAATCGTATGCTTGTATGTTGATGATTTTATATTTATATGAAATCTTTCTATAAACATGCTTAAATTTGGAATGACAAATGATTTTGAGATGACGGATTTGGGATTGATGAAATATTTTCTTGGTATTAAAGTCATACAAAATGATAGTGGGATATTCATTTGTCAAAGTAAATATGAAAAATATGTATTTAGAACATTCAAAATGATAAATTGCAGTCCAGTCACTACCCCTGTGGCAGTAGGCACAAAACTAAGTAGAGAAGATAATGAGACATATTTTGATTCAACTATATTCAAAAAATTGGTAGGCAGTTTGATGTATCTTACAAAAACTAGGCCGATATAATGTATGGAGTTAGTTTGATTTCAAGATTCATGGATTCACCAAAGAACTCACATTGGCAAGAAGGAAAAAGTTTGTGAAGTTATATTACAGGAATTGTGAATTATGGCATAGTATATTCCACATCAAATGTTTTTGAGTTGATTGGATATACAGATAGTGACTTTGTAGGAAGTATATATGATAGAAAGATCACATCTGGATATGCATTTCATCTTAGAAAAGGTATTGTAGCATGGGCATCAAAGAAACAACCAATAGTGATAATATCATCTGCATAAGTAGAGTATGTTGCAGGTACATCAGTAACATGTTAAACAGTTTGGATGCGAATAATCTTGAAGGATCTAATGCATGAGAAAGAGGAGCCTACTACAATCTATTGTGATAATAAGTACACCATTGCAATATCAAATAATCATGTTTTCCACAAGAGGAAAAAACACATTGACACTAGATATCACTTCATCCGAGAATTGGTCAACAATGGAGAACTCATCCTACAACATTGCATATCAAAGGAGCAACTTGTAGACATATTTACAAAGGCATTAACACAAGAACAATTTGAGTATTTGAGAGAAATTTTGGGCATTATAAAAATTGATGTAATTGATAGTAGAAATTAGGGGGAGTGTTAGAAATATTAATTTCTCCAACCACCTGTAATAAATTTCTCTCCACTAACTATATTTTGTCCACATGTTTCTACTTGTACCACCGGTTGCACTTTTCTAGAATTGTCTACGAAAAATAAAACATGAGGAAAAGGATTCTAGAAAGTTCTAAAGACCTCTATAAAACTGAGGTGAATGTAATCGGTTGAATCAAAAAAGGGAAATAAAATCTATTTTTTCTTGTTCCATAGCACATCTAGTTCTTTTCTTTTTTTATCTCTACCCACAACAGTGAACTATGGTGGAGACGGTCATTGGGCGGCCATCATGGAGCATTGCTTGAATCTCCTAGCTATCATGTATCACATCGGTCTCTGCACATAACCCCCGATTTTCCCGCATGTCACTCATTTCAATGTAGGGATTTTGTGGAGAAATGGTTTGCTAGTTTCCCATACAATGAGCAATAAATGCTCTATTTTGCCCCTATTTTTCACCTCAATGAAACAAAGTCTTTTATTTAAAGCATGCGGATCCGCTTTAGCAAATTAAATATAAGAGGAACAAGATAAAAACTCATTTTAAAGATTTTGGTTACTGTAAGCTTTAGATAAAATCTTGTAACAGTTTACATGAATTTTTCAAGCTAAGAATTCATCTAGACCGATTAATTCTTTACAAATGGTAGAGTCAAATTGTTTGAAATACAGACCATCCATCATGCTAATCATGAAATATTTTCAAAATGTTGAAATTTTGTTTGTCGTTTTGTTTTCTATGTTAATTTGAAACTAATAGACCAATATATCCTTTTATTTGTGATCCTAGTTTTAAGCTATATTTTTTCTATCAAATAAAATAAGGAGGGTTTACTATTTGTCACCATTTTTGTCATTTAAGGGAAAGACTAAGAGTTTATGTAGATCAATTAATCCTACCATGTTTTACATAAAATTGAAAATTTGTTGTTTGAATTCAAGGATATCAATGGCGCAAATGACATAAATTTATGAAAACATAGAATAAACCTCAATTTTTTTAGTATATGAATAATTTTAGTGACAACAAAATTTAAGCAATAAAAGGTTCTATTTTGTTTTTAAGATTAAGACCGATAAACCGACTTATATTATATTTATGATTATGGTTATGTCAAATGAAACAAGGGAATACTATTTGACCCTCTTTTTATCATTTATGATTGAGAATGGTTGAAAAATTATGTAATCGATTGTTGTAAATGTTCATTAGAAAAATCAGCCTTGTCCATGACAAAAAAATTTCACATATTGTTTTTTGTTTTTAGCTTTAAAATGTTAGAATGCCTTTCCTTCTATCTATTGTTTTGATTTTGAACACTATTTTGTTTAAATGAGTGATCACAAGTTTGACTTGACTTGTGTTACTAATAATAGTACAAATTAAAAGAATTTTATTTCAATTATAATGGAAGTAAACAATCAAACTATGAGAAATCCATAAGTATATGATTAAATGTTGAGAATTGAATTATTTTTCATGCCCAATAAGGATTATCTAGATCATAAGTATTTGGGATTTCTACGACTATTTACTAACATAATAAGAACCTTGTGACAAACTCATGCAATTTTGGAGCCTATAAAGAATACTTGACCAATTTTATTGAGTGAAGTATTTTATTAGGTTGTTTTTTTGTTTTAAGTCTACATGCTTGATTTTTTGTTTTTAAGAAGTATTCATAAATAATAATAAGTTAATCAGATCACTATTATAAATTCAGTTGGAAATGGTTTAGCATAGAGGCAATTCTAACGATTGGTCAAATAACAAACTTGGGGAGCATAAGGTAATTATCAAGTGTCACTTTATTTATGCTTCTATTTCCTATATATACATCAAAATTAGATAAGGTAAGATTTTCTTTTAAATATGCAGATACTACGTAGGCTTTCTCAGAATTGTGAGGCTGCAAGAAAAAGTCGCTTGAGGAAAAAGGTAGATTGATGTAATCACAATTTTGACAAATAATTTTACTAAATGTTTTATGGGATTAATATGTTATTTTTAAGTGTTAAAATATTTATTTGAAGACTTATATAATATTGAGAAAATAATTTTCTATCCTCTCTTTTTGTGCATGTAAATATTGCCTGAAATAAAACAAATATAACACTTTACTATTGTTTGGAATTTCTAGATATCAATTTTTTAGAAAATATATTAATTTGTAATGATATAATCAACATGAATAAAAAATTACAATTAAAAATTGAAGACTCAAAAAACTTTATAGTTAATGTAGCATTTAAAATGATATCTACTTAGACTACTTGCAATTATACACAAAATCCAATTTATAAAGTAGGAGACATTGCTCGACAATTCTCTTGAACATATCTTGTAGAATGGACATGAACATCATAGGAGCTACATGCCTAAAATCCTTCATATAAGTAATAATTAAAAAACATATTGTCAACATTCTTATAAGTTGAACGTCCCAAGAGTCACTAAATGAGTGACATAAAGTATTGTGACATGATTATGTATGTGCTTCTAACCACCTTAATAATGTGATGAGAAAGTGTTTTGACATGGATTTGTATATGTCTCTAAACACCTCAACAATGTGATTTTTTTCCATCTCCTTTTTACCTACCAACTTCATCGTTTTATAGGACTCCTTCAAATGCTCTTGGAGCTTGATTTCCTTCTTGTTTTAATTCCTCAATGTTTAAAGGAATGGGAAATAGGCATCCAATTTATGTGTTTGTGACACATTTGCATTGTATATATTATGAATGTTCTCTTCATTTCCTACAAGAATGGATCCCTTTATTTCTCTCATCGCTTATGTCAAGATCAAAGATAGTTCTGTGATTTCATGTTCCTTAGATCCAATAATTTCTTTATTGTATTTCCTTTTATCTTGCAAAAACCCCTCCATATTTTGTGGGGAGGAGGGAGACCGAGATCAAATCTATTGGGGAGCCATGGAGGATTCTTCTTCATTCTTGTAAAAACACACGAGTGATATGTATTTTTAATCTTTTATAATTTGTTCAACAAATTGGATGGTTTAAATTCATTTTTAGAAAAAAATAATCAATGATTGACATATGACATGACTATATTAACATGTATATTCATAGTTATGTTATTTGGTTACTTTTTTGTTGGAAATTAGAGGAAACATTACATATTACATTTAGCACAATCTCTACTGACCTCGGTGAATTTAGCTTTGGTGAGGATGGGACCACCAGTGCAAAAGTTTCACACCGCCTCTGTTTAGCTGAAGCCTAGGTTTCATACCACCTCCGTATAACTGGTGTACACTTCATATTGCCTTCGTACAACCGGCATACACTTAGGGACATTGGTCAAACTACCTCAACAAAGACCATCCTATAAGCTGTTGCACATCGGGGACATTAGTCGGACTACTCCTTCGGCACTCAGGGACATCGGTCGGGCTATTCCTCATGCAACGGACATGCCAATGGGGGTTGAACCTTGGACCTCCTCTTGGTAAATTCCCATACTTTACCAATAAGCTAAGACCTAATTGGCATGTGATTTGGTTACTTGCTACAAGAAAAAAATTGTTGTTTAATTGACACTCTATCCCGTACTTGCAAAATATGGTATCGGAGTTGGTTCGCATTCATTTTGTGAAGGTGTTTATAACATTTTGTAATTTTTTCAATGAATTAGACTATTTATTTTGGTCCTTGGAATAAATTTATCATTTATTTCCCTCCGTCTTTGATCGCATCATGATGTATTATCATAGTAATGTGAGTTGGTTGTTGCAAGAAAATGGTGGTTGTTAATTTGACACTCTATCATTGACCTACATCATACAATAGCAAATACAATTTAAATCCGGTTTATGGGTGTATACCTAGCTTGCATTGGATTGTTATAAGAGATTGTAGCTATAGGTTATGACATACAATTTAAGTTTCAATATGCCTCCAAGATGAGTGGTTGGAAGAGGTCAAGTGAGGGTTGTCAATGTGGTACATATACTCGATGAGGTTGTAAGGTTGTTGAGAGCTATGTGATCACAATTGGATGTTGTCGAAGAAGATAGAAGATGAGTTTTACACTAATGGGAATTGTTGGTGACATTGATGAAGAGATAATATTATAGAAATAATCACAAGTGAATGGGAATCTATTAGATACATGTGAAGATATGATACTTTAAATGAGATGGTATTATATGCCCGAGAACCAACACATGAATCCTAAACGCACGTAACCTCTCGAAGTCATGTCGAGACAGTCATAATGGAATAGATGGGATGGTAATAAGATTGTTAAATAAGATGCGGGTAGAATACGTGGAAGAGACAACAAGAAATCAAGGAAACCTAATGTTCTCAATTGGAAAAATGGGTATTTTCTCGTTGAGGGAAATAAACACCTATCTCACTTGTTCGGGGTGATGGTATGATCAAAGATGATCATCATACTCAATTCATGGTCAATATCGGTGGAACCGAATAAGACCCTACTTGGTTATGGAACATGGGGAATTGTCCTTTATTGTCTACAAATTCCTCTCCAAAGAGGGTCATGAATATATGATGAGTGATGGGATAAGGACAAGTCTAGTCTCGATAGGTTGGTTTGCCCAAAATTCCTCGGTAGTGTCTACCTCATTATTCAAAGAAATCAGTTGGTGAATTATATTTGATGGGACATGGGTGGTCTATAAGATAAGATGACATAAAACTTGGTCAATGTCTGTCACGCAAGTACCTATATTTAGTTGTGGCATGATTTGGTCACAAACTCTACGTCTTGGTTGTCATGGACATTGAATGGTCATGTGGGCACAAAACAAGCATCTATGGAAACAAATAATCACGTAAGAAACCACAGGGGACTAAAGCTAAGATCTGGTTGCCTAGGACGCTATGGCAACGAGGAGGGTTTGTTTATTCCAATTCTAATTAATCTAGATTCCTACTTTATATAAAAAAATCAAGCAAATTTAAATCAAATAAAGTTGATTAATTCCCCTTTAATTAATTAAATCATATTGCTTCTATTTAATCAAATAAATACAAAATAAACTAAACTATTTGTTTTTGACATTTTTGATGAAGCTTTTGAAAGCAAACAAAGGAAATAAATCTAAATTACGTTTAAATTGTGTCTTTTTTAATTTTATGGTTTAATGAAAATAAAATAAATAAAATTATAGACAAACACAATTACTCCTAAATTAAATTAAATCTACCTCTATGCTAAAATAAAATAAACAAAGAATAGTCGATGTGGTTGTTCCTCTGTTGTTGAAAGTGAAGTTTAATCTAATTAACCACATATTTTCCAATTTGTAATTGTGGATTAGCTACTATTTCTTCTAATGCCTCACCTCAAAATCACGGGAGGACATAAAGCTTCGCAAAATTAATTTCTTTCCCGAAACTTCCCTGGTGAAATAGTGGATTACTCATAAAGCAAACTTGTGAATAAATGTAATAAAATGCACAGAACACGAAAAATTCCTCAAGTTTCTTTCCTTGTAAATCCACACGGATAAGAAGGAGGAAACTTTCAATGAAATATTTGTTCATGCACACATTTAAATTTATCTAATAAATAAAAATGGAAGCTATAGGTACTTTTAAATGAAGAAATTGTGCACATAAAATTCATCTAAATCCTTTCCCAGGAAAATCCACAGGGATAAGATGAGAAAGAGATATCAGCAGAAAATACATACATGCGATGAATATTTGTTAATTTTACTTCCTTAATAGAACTATTGATTTGATGAAAAATATAAAACTCTAGATTAAAAGAAAGCTTTAAAGAAATTGAATTACACCTCAACCTAGAAATGTAGAACTATGCCAATATCCAAAGGTATTTGTTCTTTTATTTATCCCTCGGCTTCTTCTCCGGATATGAGTCCATGGATTCCGGGAGCTACGCTAGTTGTGGAAGAAAATAAAATAGCTAGAAGAGTTCTAGAGTGGAGCAGATTCTGAGTTGAATAATAGCAAATGTGAGCGGAAGAGCAAAAATAAAAAGCTGAGTTGTTTTTGTACTTTCTAGTAGGATTTCAACATAGTAATGGTGCAATCAAAATAAATAATATCTAGCCAATGCTTTAGCGAAATGGTCCAACACACTTAGTTATCAAGTGTCGTCGATCATTATAGGAAGGGGCAATCAACATTATAAGAATTACAAGTACGGAAGAGAATTTCATATGCATCTAACAAAATCAAAATTAGGAGGAATGGCTGAGAAACGTGTAAGATAAGCATTGGGTAACTTGTAACACACATACAAAATGGAAGTTTGAAGTCTTAGATTAAAACACATTGAACTACTTGGGTATGCGAGAATGGCGGTTATGAAACCTATTGACAATTTTACACTCGTGCAAAAATGGGCAACTCGAAACTTCGTTACGATGGATGGCATTGGTGAATTGAACCTAAGCTAGGAAATTTATTTAATTCCATATTGTATCTATTGAATTAATTAATGATTACATGAAATCTGTAGCTATGTGTGTTGTTACAAAACATAACAGATCACATAGTATGTAATTTCATGACTATCTTCAGCAAAACAACAAAAATCCCCGAAGGACAGATGTGTTATCTTGATGAAGACATCGAATTGCAGAATAGATGAAGTGTTAATTTTTGGAACAACAATCATAATTGTAGATTGCAGCAGTCATAATTCATTGCTAAATGTTGCAGGTATCTTTAAAGTTCCTTCCTTCATGATTAAGAAATTCAATTATATTATTGAGTTATTTAATTCATCATACAATCCATATAGAAATCTGAAATGCAGAAAGAAATACACAACTCAGTTTCAGTATTTAATGTTTTATTCATAAGGAATTTCAAATGTTCCCACACAAGTCGTGGGATGTAACTAAAGAGTAAATTACAGCTACTGAAGTAAGAGGTACATATGCATGAAAAATAAAATAGAGGAGTATGAATGAACCCATCATTGCCTTGAGGTTTCTTTTGTTGCGGTTGATGTATCTCTAGCCCCAGCTTTGTTCCATCTCCATCTTGGTAGAAGGAACTATACCTGAAAATAGAAAAGAGAAAACGACAGTTTACGAGCTCATGGTTAATCCATATTCCTATACTATCCAAATTCATGCAGATGAATCTCTTAACAACAGGAGATATAAATTACATGAGGATCAAAGGCACAACTAATAAAAGTACTTTTCTATAACAACATACATGATTTATTCACTTAGAAATAAGGAGAGAGAGAAGAAAAGAAAAACTATGGAACATAAGAGAGGCCAAAAGCCTAAATATTTTCTAACTATTTTCTTAAGTGTGTAGGTACAAGTTGTAGTGAAGAAGAAAATAAAATCATGTCTTACAGTCCTCACTATTAGATAAATATTGTAGAGTTCAATGACTTCTATCCTATGGTACATCAAGATTGGAATAAATCACAAGT
This sequence comes from Taxus wallichiana var. yunnanensis, assembly GCA_018340775.1. NCBI lineage: Eukaryota > Viridiplantae > Streptophyta > Pinopsida > Cupressales > Taxaceae > Taxus > Taxus wallichiana. The sequence continues at coordinate 341,909,351 of CM031237.1, forward strand.
ACATACTGGTATTAAGGAAGAATGTAACTCGGATTTCAATAGCTATTCTAGAAATAGGAGTTATAGTGTAGATCAGAGGAGAGACTTGCATGCTTACTTACACTCAAAGACAACAGTACATGCTTCAAATTTTCAAATAGGTGAAGCAAAAGAACCAAAATATAAAGGCTAAAGTTAACTGGAAAGATAAGATTACAACTAAAACATAATGAAAGAAGGAAATCTGAGAAAATTTTGACAGGGCTTCGCCATGTAAAATTGACATTTTATATTTTCCAGCATGCATATTAAAGCTGTAATAATGATAAAATGCAGTATTTAAGAAGAAAATAAATGGGACTACAACATCTCAACAAAGCTTCAATGTTCAACATGCAGGAATTGTGAACATAAAATTTCAAAAATAACATGTCATGTTCAAGTTCTCAAATAAGAAGTAAATGATTAACTTTACAATTTTCAGTTTTCAGAATCAAATATTCAAAGTTATTCACAGCTGAAAATGAAGAATGATGTCCAATATAGAGTTCAGAAAGCTACTTCACACTACAGGATAAATTTTCCTTCATAGAATAATGCACACAAAGCATACAAAGCAAGAATTACAACAAAACATTTGAATCAAGGCTCATGCCTTCTAATGGCATTACAAGAGTGAGAAACTGTTTACAACTTCCAGGAGGCCACATACAAGGCCTCCCTCACAATGCTCAAAAGTACCTAACAACAGGATGAAGGATTACCATATATCAAAATTGAAACAGTTTCAGTCATCCAATGGGAACTACACTTCCAGTCATTAAGGTGAAGGAATTTTAAGCACTCCTTATATTTCCAATTTCAGAAAAACATGCATTCAAAAGGTGAAAAGATGGTATTCACGGAAAGTTACAAGTACATCACAAACAAATTAGATTACAGTAGATAAGTACAAGTACAAAATATCATAAGTTGAGGAGAGATTTGAATTCAGAATGGTAACATCATTGGTTAAGTTCAAAAGAATTTGTCTTCGACTTGAAAAGGTACAATGTTAATAAATGTAACAGTGCGAAAGATCCAATAAAATTCCATATATAGTATGTATTTGGCATGATCTGGTTTCGATAACATAAGAAATATCACAATTTCAGTTTAGCCTAGAATACAGTTTTCACCAATCTATTCAAGGAAATGAATGTCATAATGTAAAGTAGAGTTGTATCATTTATGCTATTAGTAGCCACTGTAAAACCAAAGTACAGATAACAATATCAATTGTATATCTAGTTTCATACTCCAGTCTTTCATACTTATGCAAAGATAAGAGAACCAATATAGATATCCTGAGGTACTTATGCAGATCTAGGACTTCAAAAGTACAACCATGCCAATGGAAGCTAGAGTTTGAAATCTTGAAGGTTAAATTACTAACTTAGTGCAAAATATCATACAAAATGAATCTCGAGATAGAGAGCAAATACCTAGAAGATTTCAAAAGCACTCACAACATCTAGTTACATAAGTCTCAAGGGCACCTTAAGGACATCTTACAGTCTAGAGTGAGTTAATATGTTATAAGGTTTCAAATTGATAATCAAAGCCATAGTATTCAACAAGTATGGTTCGAGCAAAAAAAATGATAAATGTAGTAAAAAAATCAGCGCCATTACCGCTGAAAGCCATTCTTTGAGTCTCACAATAAATTCAAGTTATACGAAGCAAGCTTAATGTAGAACTCTGTACCTTTTACAATGAAAACAAGCTTAATACATAAATTCAGGGATACAAATATCAGCTCGAGCAATAAACAATGGTGGACCTCAGGGTTTGAGGCCTTAAAGCTAGAAAAAGGAGTTAAAAATGGAAAACCAGATTACATTATAGTGTGATGGCCAATACGACACAAAATGGAAATAATGGTGAACTAGCTGAGCAAAATAGAATTCAAATCTCTTCAAAGGAAGGATCCGAAGGCTCACCTTATAAACTAAAAACAAACCGAGGCTCCACCTCCATAGAATATAACACTTGCTCCCTAGATGGGGTCTCTGATAAATCAAAGTAATCTCCATTCAAACCAAATCGAAGCTTTAGAAAGAAATGCCAACCCTCCTTTGAGATTGCAAAGCTCTAAAAGCTCAAAAAAACCATTACAAGTGTCAACATTGCTCAATGAGTGTTTTACCAGCCACAACAAATTTTGAATGGAGCACCACAGACCAGAACGGTGGCCATTTTCAGATCTAAACTGAGCACTCATTGAACTCGCCAAATCATTGAAGAACTTTCGAGCTCGAAAACCACAATAAATGATCTCTAGACTGATTAAAACAATGACCAAGAGAAGAGCTATTAAAATGGCTCATTTTTAGTAGAAAATTAGAGGGGACTGAAAATATTATAGAGCCTCAAACCATCGATTCTGAAGAAAGAAAAAGTAGAACAAGAGCTTGAAGAGTATGAACTCAAAACCATGACCCAAATGGATCATAGAACAAACTCGAAATCTTCAACACAGAGAATCAATGGCGGCTAAGAGAAATTTCACAGAGCTTTGCTAGCTCGAGAAGAGCTCAAGTGAAAATACAAAAAGATTAGGTTTCCAAAGTTTGTTTGTCGGATTCAACATGAGTTACTCTAACTCAATCATAGTGAAAAAATTAACAGCTACAGATCATAAAGGACACCAATCAACAACCCGAATCAAGGCACCAAATTTCAAAGAAAACCACCATGGTTACAGTGTACTGACCATATTAAATGCCAAATCAAAACCCTAATCAAGGGTCAGAAGATCGATGATCGAAATGAATCAAGTCATAAGATCAATGACCAACATTGGATTTAGCTTATCAATGCAGACCTAGGGTTACAATTAGCCCGACCCAGTTAGATGCCACCAACAAATCTCAAGGGGTGAGTCACCATGGGAAGGGGCCAGCCCATGTCATCATTAAATCAAATCATTGCTTTTGACCTTTTCTAAGGTCTAAAAACCTTATTATCAAAAAAACAAAATCCGACAAGTATATACTATATAAATGATAACAAAAAGGTGGCTGAGTGCATAGGATGACATTCTTTTAAAAGTGACCCCTTGTTTTATTTTAAGACATAATAATGTGCCAAGTCCACAAGGGTGGTCAAATTCATGAGGAAGACAAGCATGCACATCAACGGTGGTCCCCACTGATGTGATGTTTTGGAAATGACTTGGAATGCAATTCGCATTAAGCTTGAGGTCAACATTAGAATGCAAACAACCTTTTGAAGACTTGATTACCTTATTTTTCACAAATAAGAGTTGATTATGATTGCACATGTGCTCATAGTGGTCCCCACAATGGATTAGAGTTATTTTTTCTAAAGTATTAGCAAACAAAAAGTTATTTTCACTTGCACAGGGAATTAATTTTGCATCCAAAGGGCAAGTTACAGATGTCACATCAGCCACAAGAAGACAGAAATTGCATGCACAAGGAAGGAGACTTTCTCATCAAGCAAGATTTATTATTAGAAAATTATTCACCCATACTTTTCTTAAAAATAGAACAATCAACTGCAGTTTGACTAAGATGTAATCAAGGCTATTAATACCTCTTTGTATTAACTTTAAAAATAGGATGCATGGGCGAGTATAATTTTATCCTATTTTTAGGAGCGGTGGGATGAATGAAATTGCTATATATTGTGTGCATTGGCAAAGCACGGGGAGGAGTACTTTTGGACACGGGCGTCTTTGAAGTAGATTTTGCCGTTTTCCCTCTAAATGAGAAGTATATTCTACCTTTCCAATTATTTGTAGTCTTGTGTATGTTTTATTAATCCTTTTGAATGATGAATTCCCTGATTAATCATCTTACCCTATTGCAAATTCAGTAATTTCTACATGATATTAATGTGCATGTGTAACTTAACAATATTGTTGTGATACTTTCCCTCAATACATCAAAGTGTTTTTCCTAATATTCTATAGAAAATTGTTGGCTTGTGCATCAAGAATTCATTCTCATATCAATTGTGCATGTGCTCAGTCAAAGACCTCATACAATTTTGGTGTATCACCCCAGTTTTGAATCCATTTATAGTCATCTTTACCCTCAAATCCCAGAAAATTAGTTTAGGATACATCAATAAGGAACCAACCTTGATACCGGAGACTCACCTCAAAATAGGTATACCCACAGACCTGAGGTGTTTCCATTGTATCTACAAAAGAGAGAGATCATTTTTTCAAGCTTAGAACACATACAACCATCTCTCTACAGGGTGCACTTTCAAGAGATAAAAAAACCACCTTAGAGATTTTGTAATTGCTTCTCTAGGCATACCGGTGTTTACGCAACCGCCGTGATGATTAAGTAACTTAATAGAAAAATTCTAAGGAAAAGCAACAAAAATGTTTTGCAAAACCAAGTAAAGCTAGGGCCGAGAAGTAAAGAGGAGTAAGTCACATAGGTGAGCTAAAAACAATGAAATGGGACCTAGACATCATCATTTGGTCTTGAGATGAAATTTATCATCATAGAATAGTTTTACCATTCCGCTAATGTAGCCTTTGCATAATTTTAGGTGCGTACAAGTACTAAGAAAATCATGTTTTTGAACCATTTGTAAATATGGAAGTAAGTGTTGCAAAATCATTATTGATAGTTGTAGCATAGATAATTTGATGTCAAATGAAATGATAGATAATTTTTTTATAAGAGTATTACACCTAATTTTGTATAGAATGCCATTGTTTTAGAAAGGGCATCATATTTTGATAAATGAATAATTTTTTTCAATTTTTCAATTTATGTCTTACGAGATGGAGGTTGGTGTGATATCATGCCCACGATGCATGTCATGTGTTGTTGGGTATATTGTGGTAATTTTATCGAGAAGACCATACATGATGGTAGGGAAAGTAGAATACACCCTTGAGAAGAATGGAAAGAAGTATACCATGAACTCATTGAAGGATAAAGAAGGGGAAGTGAACAACCGTTCTAAAGTTATAATTGTTAGGGCTTAAAAATGTACCCAACATTGATACACTAGATTAGGTAGACGTTGTATTTGTATAGGTCACTAGAAAATAATTTGATAGATATGTGTCCTCCTAGAATCCTCGAGATAAATAAAATCAATGTGAATTTTTATGCCAACAAATTCAAGATAACCCCTACTTGTTGGAAAAATCTCATATATTGTATTTTTCTCAACCAATATACCTTGACGAGATGAAAAATTGTGTTTAACGCCACACAATATGATCTGAAAAAATGTCCTTGTAAAAAAACATAATCAACTCCAATTTTAATAGAATTCCCTTTGAAAGACCCACCTCGATTCATCATTTTCACTAAGAATGATGGTCCATGGAACAATTAATTACCTCCCTTCAATAAATGACGATAGATTAAACATCCACAATCGGATCATCTTATCTATTTGGAGGGCCAATGTTGATCGTTATTATTGTAACACCCTATTTGTTACGTTTCTCAACTAGTATTTTTTTTATCAAATCATTAATCATAGTTAAGGCCTTCATTGAATTTAACACACATTGATTGAACTCTAGCACACAAGAGTTATAAATCCCTATAGTTTTCATAGCCTGAAATGAGTAGCATCAATTCTGAGCGCTTTGTTGAATTATGTCATCATTTTCTAATTATCTTTTACAATAGTTTTCAGACTTCACCGACTTAAATACCTCACATTTAAATCCATATGCCTTGATGATTTAAAAGTACCACTGACATTTAAATCGAGTAGAATAAAATTACAATTATTTAGATATAAAATCAATAAATCATGTGCAAGACTATGGGTCAACTAGATCCTACTCGATCCCCTATAGAAAACTCTTTTGAGTCGATATACAAAGTGTACTAGTAGTGACCTTCGCGACATTGATTTACAAGTGTTTATTATAAGTGTCTACCGGGATTTCAATCAATCGAATCCCATCTGACATCACACACTAATGCTAGAACTAGGTGCATCTTGATAGTGTACTACCATACACTACTTTGGCTAAAGTTTCATTCATGTATTTCATGCTCAGTTTCATGATGGAACATTCGTTAATGTAAACATGTCCCATTACCATACCACTTGATCTAATTATCGAATTGAATTAATTGTTTGGTTAAATTAATTTATGTCACACAACCGTACAAAACTTGTGCATCCATTGAGGCTAGCACAATTGTGTTAACTCGACGGGAAACTTTTGCTTCATAGCACAACTTAATTCCATGTTGATCATGACATGTATAATAAGTTTGTCTTAAAGTTTTACCTCATTGAATTTGTTTATGAAAATTTAAATTTTGTAACACAGTGATATCCATCGCATTAATTATTCAATCCTAAGGTCCATATCTTAGTTTTGAATAATAAAACATAATCAACTTCCACAAGTGGCTTGTGCACATTTCTTAAGCATTGAGTTAAATAGGGCAGTAAGTTACATTAATTACATAATCCCTAATTATTAATTTATGACCTTGTCATTATATTTTCTTAAGTACACAAATGTAAAACTCATCACTTTGAATGTATACAATCATAAACATCCATAAGGTTTACATACTTAGGAATAACTATTAAACTTCCTCAATACATATGAGTCAATCATATGTAATTTCAGTTACACATATACCATTCAATATATGAACTGTATTTAATTACTAAAAGCATAAGTATATTTATAATCCACTAGATCCATTAATAATGCAAACATGCATATATAATTCTTTAAATACATCATACTTATACACTTAATAATATAAATTATTATTACTGCATAAGTTTCCAATCATGTATTCATTTAAGATAAAGAAACCTTACATCTAATTTTCTGATGCAATCAAGACCCCATAAATTAATGAATACATCTTTCTTTATTTTATTTCCTAAACAAATAATAACAGAATGGCTAATTTAGCCTCTCAAAATAATACAACAATAATTTTCTCAATTACAATTTTCACTATGCAATACAATTCAAATTTTATCATTCAAATTGACCAAATAAATTATTTCAAATTCATTTTCCTTTCACGACTTAAATTACTCCATCTAAAAAATGTTAGCAACGGTTAGTTCGAAAGAACTTGCATGATAAGTACTTTTTCCATCCTAAATACTTATCTATTCAATATCTAAGTAATTAGATTACTGATATTTAAACATCATTTAAATCAATCCACTAACAATCAACCTATTACATCACCAAAATTCAACCTATCTTTGCATCCTTAAGGTATGTTTAACACATCCAAATGTAAATGCAGATCAATCATTTTTACATTAATCAACACACTTATTTAGTTTACAACTATCATCTTTACAATCTCATAATTTTCAAAATAGCAAACCGTGTAAAGACATTCAAATATTTTACATCAATCAACATTCTTGTCATCAACAATAACCACCCCTTCATACCTTGCATATCATATTGGTGGTATCGATTGTATCAGATTTTTCAAGTTATTCATAGATTACATATTTATATATAATGTAAGTCATAAATCTAACCACATCCATCTTGTTTCAAAGTAATCATGTTTCTATCAGTCATAATAAAAGGAATAACTATGGTCATCCTCCATAATCAAATCCCTTAGACCATATCACCACTAAAATCCATAGTTGGAGTCACAACATTCGATCAAACATCGAATGCAAAGATCAAGCATAAGTTCAAGTTGCTCATACGTAGACTACAATATAAGTAGTGTGCTATTTATAACATATTTACCTAATGAGGTAAACAATAGAAGTTTGACTTCCTTAAGGTAAGATTCGACTATCCTTAATATTTTTGAAATCCTTATATAAACAATAGTCTACACCATTAGTGAACACCCTTCCCAACACATTGCATAAGTCTACCAACCCTAGGTAAAAGTATGTCGGTTAAGCTTGAAGCTCTAAGAGCTCATCGAAATTGTTTCGAGAATCATAATAAACTAAACCAAGAGAGGGATTTCCCCAAATACAACCCTAAACCCTAAAATCATGCACCTTCTAAGCGAGTTCTTACTTTCAACAAACATGGATTCAAATTTATAGATTAGGCATAAGAAAACACCAAAACATAATTATTCAACCATACTTTATACACTCATGAATGAGTCAACCCAAGTGAGTGTCAACAAAAACTCAATAAATATTTTAATATAAGGCTTAATGAGCACCCATGTTTAAACCTAGGGCTTTCCTTATGAAGTATTAAAACCCCGAGAAGTTACAGGTCAATAAATATTTTAATATAAGGCTTATCCTAAGATGAGCACCCATGTTTAAACCATAGGGCTTTTAATTTATTAATGTTTTGAATCAGTATTGGGGGTAGGTTAGAGAGATGGGCCAAAGGAAATAGAGGTTTACTTTTAATATAAAACTAAAACGTTTGAACCTTAGTTTTTAAACGTAAATACCTTAAAATTGCAAAAGGAGTGTGGTCATAAATTAAAATAATCTCTTTTTAATAAATAAATCTAGATTCTTAACCAAGAAATAATAAGATGGTAGAAAAATAGAATTGAGTATGCTTTTCAACACAAGTGATATTATTTCACCATCTTAATTATTTGAAGAACTATTGATATTCCTGGCTTGATATCTTTCAAAGGAAATGCATATTAAAAAAATTGAGTGAGAAATATAATATATTTTTGTCTAATATATTGGGGTAGAAATAAAAAGGGGTAAATAAAATTGTATTGATAAGTAAGGTACATGGAAAAATAGGGGGTAAATAATATAACTAGGGGGGTATTATCATTAATAATAAGGTAAAACTTTAGTTCTCAATACCCTTTGAACGCATGAGTGTGTTATACCATACTTTTACTAAGTGAATCCCCGTGTACACAATATACATATAAAACTAGCATTATAACAATTTAGTTCTCACAACCATATTCCAAGTACAAAACCATATGAGGATCGATGAACACACACTAATCAATCATCCTTAGACAAAATCATGAACACCCAGAACAAAAACTTTACCCAAAGATCTATTGTAGAGATTCCATTAAGCAAATAGTAAATGAGACAAGTTTTCAAGAAGGAGAAAGAACATATTTTACAGAATCGACAACAATCCCTTTTTCTTTGAGCTCCCAACTTTCCTTGACAAACACGGTCAAAATCTTGATTCCAAAACAAGAAAATACCTCCATATTCTCCATGCTACTTAATGAACCCAAAATATTAATGTCACTCATAGTTCTCTCAACTTTCAGCTAAAATAACATGTAAGATTGAATCAAGTAGATAACCTACAATAATGCGAGCTTCGAGCATGTAGATCTCAAAAAACAAAACAAAAACATGGAAAACAACAATAATTTGAAAGCTGTCCCATTTTCCCCAAAATGCTCCATGGTTTCCTGAGGCAGTGGTCCAAAGTTCAAAGAATTTAATGCATGTGAGGACAAATCAAAGTTCCTGCTACCTTTTTCGCCATCAACTTTTGCTCCTTCAAATCTATCATTGCCAAATAACTCATAGTTCTAATCACTAATTTTAATATAGTTATAGATGGCAAAACTTCAATATTGCTCCCTACATAATAGGTGGTTGGTGGTGCTTCGCAATTGAACCCATGCATTAATATTTGTAGTTATTATGGAGCAAGTGGGGAGGTGTTCCCAATGCCGCTTACTTTATAAAGTTTAGATCATGCAATCTAGCTTACTACATAGCTTTATTAACATCGAGGCACCCCCTCTTAACAAGTATTATCGTATTACTAATGCCCTTATAGACATAATTTAATACCTTCAAAATATAAATTAGGACTTAATATAATAACTAATGTGAATAATAGGGTCCTCCGACCTTTGTCTATACACATCATGTTAATGCAAGAGAGAGTATAATTATTCAATTAATCTACTGACTTGAGTGTGGTTGATTTGACCTAACAATTTCCATCAAGATAGGAAGATTGACATCATTAGTGATAGGTACAATATTATACAAGAATCCAATAGACCATATTACTTTTGTAAAAAAATTGAATTTGTAGGGTGTGACAATCATCGATGCTTTCTCATCATGTTGTTCTAAAACGCATTGCAAAATATGATTCAAAGGATAAACAACATTCAGAGACCTTCCACCAAAATCTTTTAAATATTTCAAGAGATGTTGACCCAAAATTTCAAGCACTCGTAAAATTATTTATAAGTGTGTCTTTGAGCACAACATCGATGCACAAGAAAATTGCCACATGTTGCGAAATTACCTTTTGTTTCATGTAACCATTTCTTTGTTTCCTTAAATGTGGGAAATATGGTCTTGAGGCATGTAGTCGAATCAAAGTCCCAAATAGAGTAGGACACTCTTTTCCTTGATGCCTATAAGGCATGACCCACAAATATGGAAACATTCTCTCTTATTCGAGATAGCTCAAGACTGGAATTATAGGCAATAACATCTTGGAGAGAAATGGAATCTTCGAGCCTTGTTATTTCTTCAAGACAATAGTTTTCATGTGCCCGCACTTTTGATTCACCATATTTTATAATTTTTGTTAGACTAAACTATTTTATAAAATCCATTTCACATTATTTCTTTAGATATTGGCATCACCCATGAAGAAATTATTTCTTCTTGGAACTGTTCAAGAACAATTACCAACCTTGGCATGTTCATCGCTCTAATACACCCCGAACAATCTTCAAGTGTTAAATATGGATCTAAGGATGACAACACAGGTCCTCATGTTCATTTTTAATCAATGAAACCTTATTTCACAAATACACCATGTAAGAAGCATGGGTTTTGACTATCTACATATGTTGTGGTGCATAGCTTTGACATCCACCACAATCGGAGAACTCATGGCGTTCCACACTTTTTACAATAGGTTGGACCATATTTTATAAAAATGAAAAGGAACATAATCAATATCACTCACTTTCATAGGCCCTACAAAACACTTGCTCCCACATTCTCATCTGGGAACTTTTTTCCGTTCGATACCTTTCTCCACCATTTCTTCCAATAAGTTGATATACCACCATTGAGATTAATAATTCAAGGCATTTTAGGAAAAGACAATCATATCTCATTAATGCTATCAATTCAACAATCACAATAGAAGGAACTAAAAATAATTCACATTTTCTCTTGCTTTCACCCCTACTCTTTCTTGCACCTTATTGTCGTGTAAATGTGTAACAGGAAATTGACAATTTCCAAGCACGACAACGATACCCCAATGTTAATTTTTTCAAGTCCCATCATTCCAAGACACCCCGGGTCAAATCCATCAGTCTGATCACCCCCTATTTGATGTCAAATTTTTCCCCTAGGTGATTTAGTAAAGTGCACTCATTCCACCTAGGTGATTTTAGGGAGTTCTAAAAAGACACTATCTTCTGGCAGTATAGGGAAGGGCTATCGCTAGCCTTCCCAGGACTGGATTCAACCCCTGGAGTGGAACGGAAGGGAAAAATTCAACATGGAGGTGAATGGAATACCTTAGAACATAATTGAAATGATTTTTGAAGGTTTGGGGAAGTTTTGCAAGACTTGGAGCAGTCTGAGTAAAAAATAGGGTTCACAAGCCTAGGTGGTACACAGGCCTAAAATAGTTATTGGGATTCAGAAGAAGAATCTAGGAGCTCCAGATGGAGTTAGGAGAAATAAAAAATCCAAAAATAGGATTACAAGACCTACATAATGGTGAAATAATATTTTTCACACTTTGGCGCATCAGGTCTGCAGGCGGTTTTCTCGATCCACGAGTCAAGTATAGAATAAAAAATCTGATTTTTTAGGGATCAAATGCAATAATAAAGACATGAAACCCCCACCATTGGATTTAGAAGGAAATTTATAGTTAATATCATATAAATTTTTTCCAAAAAAGTCCATCGGGAGCTCAAGTTATCAACATTACACGTTCGGACTTAGCCAAATTTTTGGGGGACACGTGTCAGCACCGAGAGCCTAGGAGGATTTTGTGTCCCTCATGTACCCCAAGGTCGGGGATACCAAGGTTATAAAAGTGCACCCATCCCCCTTGAATCCCTATCAGCCCTCATATTACCTCTTGGACCCTCATGCGACCTCCAAGACTTGACAGTTCATCCCCCAGGTGCTTTTTTGAAGCATTCATCCCCTGCCGTTGGATCGGGCGCCATGTGTCAGCTCTAGGACCACCGTGGAAACTGATGTCCCTTATGCACCTAAGTTGGGGGACATCAGACCTTGAAAAATTCACCCATCCCCATAGGGAGTCTTCTGGACACTCACGTGACCGCAGTTCAGCCCCCAGGTGCTTATTTGGAGCATGCATTCCCTGTCGTCGGATCGGGCACCACGTGTCATGCTCTTGACCACTGTGGAATTTTATGTCCCTTATGTACCTGAGGTGGGGATATCAAACCTTGAAAAATGTGCCCAACCCCCATAGGGAGTCATTTAGACACCCATGTGATCTCCTCTTAGCTCCCAATGCTTTAAACTAGCTTTTTCCTCCTTCATTCCATGTCGTTGGATCTAGTGCCACGTGTCACCATCTTGCTCATTATGGAAATTGATGTCCCTCACATCCCTAAGGTTAGGGACATCAAGCATGGAAAAATGCACCCAAGCCCTACCTGTGCATATCTTTTTGAAATTTTTCCAAGTGTCACTTTTTTCACTTCTAACTTCTAACAGTTGTGTGTGCACTTCATTCCTCCATACTTCCTCTGCAACTTTCTTCCATCACTCCACCATTGCAAGAAATCAAACTAGACCTAATAAAAATTCACTCCCCTCCCACTCCATGAAATAATTCAGGTCTTAGAAGGAATCCTCATCAAACACAGAAGGAGAAACTCATAGCACGGAAGGAGAAAACGGAGAAAACTCCATAGCCATGAAATGAGAAGTTGAAGAAACCCCAAACGGATGCATGAAACAACAAGATATATTTTTCTACTCATTCCTCTACCCAAGTCCATCAAGAAGACACCTTCAAACTCCCCCCATGTGCGATAGAGCATCCACAATGAAGAAATCTCCTTTCTGGCTCAACGAAGAAAGAAGTGGGATTTCCCGTCAAACCGGTTGCCGGATCGAAGTAAGATTACACGTGAAGCACTAGAAGAAAAAAACCACATCAAAAATACAATTTTCTTCACAAACAAAGGATAAAACTAGACCTGCAATTTTGAGGTCCATTAATGGTTGCCATACCCAGAAGCACTGCCAGGTCCGAAAATTAAAACTTTAAAATCTCCTAGATTATTAAGCGGGCGGGCTTGAAATTTCAGAGGGAGGATATTGGGAAAAAAACCCGTATCAAAAAAATTTGTTCCACATAAATCGACTCTTAGAGGAAAAATTTCTTAAAATAGTAGGTCTACTACATAGGAATTGTTATTTTGGGAAATTCATCGATAGAAGAACCATGAAGAAGACGAAGACATTGGAGGTGCACTACAGCTGAGAATCCACCAGAACGAACATTTTTGGCACTTACTAAAAATAGTAAGTGTGCCCTTGAGCACCTGCTAAAAATAGAAAGTTGATCTAGAAGGAATGAGGAACGCAGGGAGAAAGAGGAAAATTGAGCCGCAACATCCAATTAAAGATCAGGGACTGATTTCTCATACTTACTAAAAATAGTAATTTGATTTTTATAAGGAGATATGAAGCCAAAGTGGATGGGTTAGAAGACTTCTCGGGATTATGAAGTGGAGAACGATCATGAATGGAGCCAAGTCCACTATAGCAACTCATCCTTCGGCATAATTCTTCTTCTTCTTCTTCTTCATCTTCTATCTCTCTCTTTGCTCCTCATACGACACACACTCTCTCTCTTGAATGTTATATTTTTTGCGTTGAGGTTGCACTTTTTCATATGACTTAAATTACTTTAGGAATATAATGTAAATTAAGTCGTCTTGCTATTATAAAAGGGACTTAAATATTTAAAGTGGAATATGAACAATCTTAAGTAATATTAAGGTATTCAAAAGGTCATGAGGAAGACGATAAGTCACTTCTCCTTCTATAAATTGTAACACCATTCCCATTTCAAAGGGTTGGCAATTTATCTCTTACACTCAAGAGTGCATTGTACTGGAGAAAGCAAAGGAGATAAGCCATTTTCTTCTACTCTCTTCCCCTCTCAAATTTCTTCCATTCCCACATTATGTACAACTTTGATTTGAGCAATCAATATAAGAAGGAGTTTCTAGATTTCTTTGACAAAGGGCTTCTTCATACTTGGTGATCAATAAATTCTATTTGGTTTTGTTCTTATTCACGAGTTTTTTCTTCCTATAAATGCATGTGTTGAAGTTTCTAACTAGTGTGTGTGTAGGAATTTGATTTTATACCTCTGACATTAGTTCTCCTACCTCTTTTCTCATTCCCCTTTTCTGCTTTACAAATGAATACTTCCCTAGCAAGAGATTGCGAGCTTTTCCGTAGGGTCAGTAGAGTGCCTTTGTTGGATCCCCGGTTGAAAGACCACCACAGAAATCCACACTTTCTCACACATGCACATACGACAGCTGTAAAGTTAAGTAGAGGGACTTAGATTCCCAGAGTGTTGGCAAGAAATCCACAAGTTTGTCCACCTGACAAATTTTCTCGCCAACACACCTATTGGCATTGTTGTATTCAACATTTCACCATACATGATACATGCTTTCCTCTGTATACCTATCAAAGAACTAAAACCCTTAAAAAGATAAGATATTTCATCTTTTCAAGACTTCCTCAAGAATGTTGAGTATATTATTATTGATGAAATGAGTTTCATTGGACCCACATTTTTAGCCAAGATCAACTTCCGACTCTGTGAAGATATCCTCAATTCAAGACATCATGATACAACAAAGAGAAACGATCATCCTCGGTCATGACTGGACCAACTTTCACCTATCTTGGCCATTAATTTATATGCATGCCACTTTTATGGTTCCAAATTTTGGAGGATTTCTTACTTTTATCTCATTGTAAATAGTTTTTCAAGTAGGGTTCCACCTAGACATATGATTCCTTTTGGTATTTACTCCTCGACATTCACAATGATAAGTTTCATGCATCAAGGTTTATACCTCCTTATTTCATGAAGAGATTAATGCCTCTCTCTACGATAAATTTTGATCTTGATAACTACCACGATTTATTTTTGAAGAATAAATTGGTCAACCACTCCACCTCAATATGTTGAATCTTTAAATGTTCTAATCACTCATTCCATTAT
This sequence comes from Taxus wallichiana var. yunnanensis, assembly GCA_018340775.1. NCBI lineage: Eukaryota > Viridiplantae > Streptophyta > Pinopsida > Cupressales > Taxaceae > Taxus > Taxus wallichiana. The sequence goes on from CM031237.1 coordinate 341,924,568, forward strand.
ATAGAATACTAGGTGAGTTATTTTAGGTGAGGCTGATGAAGATCAAGCTATGACCCAAAGTTATTATTTCCAAAAACCAAAAATTCATGCTTATAAATAACTTGTGGGTAGAGGTTGGTTTTTTCAATGGTTTGATTAGAAAAAGCTGTCAACATTTTAAATCAAGACTCCATTGAACCGCTAGAATTGTCTTTATTTTTCACTATCATTTTTAATAGATAGATTGGGCCATGTTAGTATCTTTAAAATTTATTACATGTGCATGTACTACCTATTTTAAGAGGAATCACATATATCTACCAATTAAAATTGCTTTGGATTTAACTATCCTTAATTCTCAAGCTCTTACTTTGCACAAAGACACTTTCAACATTGGTTACTGATGAAAGACAAGGTATTACCTTCACTATTCTTTGCAGATTTTCCTCTCCCTCGCTAATATATGTATTTATCCTCCTTACTCTTTTGAGTGATACTCAAAAATGGCTCGCGGACCTCTGCTTCATGTACTAAAAAAAGATGAGGTATGACTAAATTCCCTCACTACTTCACCACACTTTTGAAACAACTCCTCCCCTATAAAATAAATATGCACTTCATGCTTCATATTTTTACTATATTTTAGTTTGTAATTTCATTTTGCCATTTCTTTGTAAACATGATTACCTTTCCATCCTCTAAAAACTACATATTTTATCCTACCTCTTTTACCTCTGGTATTTTGAAGGTTCTCACTACATGTTTACAAACCATTCCCAATATAGTTTATTTTCAATTCTATTACATTTTCTAAAAATTAATCCACTTTTATCTCATTATCATACATATTATTGTTTTTCTTTTTGGTGAACATAATCCATTCCTTCATTTCCATACCTTTATATTTTAAGGATTTTCCCTCTTCCATCAAAAAAATATCATCCGCTTCCCCCACCCATAAGGTGTTTCCTAGATACTTGCTTCCATTATTGTTTCCTCCACATAATCCATTTCAACGTTGTCATCGAATTGTTAGGTATACGATTTCTAGTTTATTCTAAAAAAACTAAATATTTTCCTAGTCTTGTATGAGGTAACATTATTATATTATCTATTATATCTATAAATCTTTGCGATCTACAAATTTTTGTGATTGTAAGTTTATTCAACTTACTTTAAAGTAACAATCACACGAAAAGAGGTTGATAGGGAAAATCAATAGGCGTAAAAGAATTTAAATTTTTCCTATGCGAAGGAGGATCTAAAATCCTAATGTTTTATGGAAATGTAACCTTTAATGTCTTGAAGTGAAGATATAGATTCGAGTGTAATGTAACAATATTTTGAGGGTGGAAGATAATTAATTATTTAGGAGAAAGAAGAAATTGTTGAATAACATAAAAAAATGGAAGTTCTATGACACAGAAGGTAAGAGGAAGCAAAAATTACATTCATAAATATTTCAAAAAGTGAAAAGGGGGTGCGAGAGATAAGAAGTGAATGATCCTATTTTTTCATGAGGTGGACCTGACCCCATACATCTTAACCACATTTTGATTTAAGAAACCATCAATATATGCAAATGGTTGTTTCTTCAATTTTGAGACATATGTAAATGTAAGACCCATGTCGTTATAAATATCCATGAAATAGTTTGTCATATATAATAACAAGTGGATGGGATGCAAACACTATAACCGGTTATATGCTTTTTTTTTCCATTTTCATCATGTCCTAAATAGGCAAGACAAAAAAACACTAAAACGGATCCATTATAATAGCTTTTACGTTTAATTATGCCTATTTTGGAAGTAACCTTATAAGATAAAATCAAAGAAAACATAGGGGAAAGGAAATATCACAACAACAATTCAAAATTTTCTTCCATATGTTGTTATTAAAATAGATGAAATAATTAAATTGCTTCATGAATTTGAAATGAGAAGATGCGCGATGTTGCGAGAAGGTCTTGTAAAAAAATTCCATGTTGATGCATTCTAGTTTAAGCGGAAGGAAAACTAAGATCACTACCATTCTCACAGAAAATGACAATTCACACAATGTACGGGCTTAGTAGAGGAGCGATAGAGTCAAAATGTATTAGCGATTACTGAATTCAAGCTCTTTGCGGGATCTTGAATGTCCAAAATGACATGTGCCATTTTCATTAGCGTTCATACTATCCTTGCCCCCAAAAGCTTCACGAGTCTCCTTCACCATCACCCATAGATAGGAATATTGAATATGTATGAGTCCATCATGCCTTTTCCCTTTCTTGTCATTCTCTCTAGCTCATCTTCTTCGTCCATCCTATCCTCTCTATAAAGAGACAAAAAAACATCAACAAAAATAATTAGCATTAATACAGTAGTGAATTTCTAGGCCCTTGATTTAGTTCTCTTACACAAAGGAGAGATTCAAACAATTTTTCTCCCTTGACTCATTTTCCAACATTCCCTCTAGAAATAATAAATGAGAACCTGATCTGACGAAGCAAGATATAAAACTAATAATATCGTGAAATGGTCCTGAATTTTAACTTTCACATGTTAAAAAAATAACTATCTATCTCTTAATGTAAAAGGGATAACAAAAGAAACATTATTATTTTATTTTCTTCAAATGATTTTGGGTGCATTGGGTCAGCATCAAGAATATTACATGTGATAGTTGGCCCACTCATTTCAATATTTAGGGAAAAGAGATGATGTTTGAACTTGTAAAACAAGATATTGGTGTAACTTTAGAAAGGTAATAATGAGGTAGTTCATGAGATGTCCCCATAATACCCAATAGGAAATACTTTCTACTTATTAGGAATATGAATTAGATGGCAAAGATTAAAATTCTAAATGTATTCATGTTTGGTGTAATGCAAGAATATATTAGCTTGTGAATGCAAGAAAAACAAACAAATTATTGTCTTACTCTAATGTTCTCAAACAAAACCTCATCTACAACAATGGATTGAAAGGAGATAAATACAAATATCTAAACCTACCTCTACAAGTTGTAAAGCTCCTCCTTTGATGTATTGGATTTTCTCTTAATTGTTAATTGATTTCTCTTGGACTACTTCAGATTTGTGTGGAAAAACTTTGATGACACCTCTCCTTGATTGCTTGTTAATTGCTATGGATGAAGAGGAAGGATTGAATGATGTTTTATGGACTGATTGTATGATTAAAGAATATAAAAATGGTAAATATTTTCTAACTTGATATCTCTCATGGAGGAGGAGAGCTCAATTTATATTTTATAGGTGGAGGATTTAATGGCTAAGATGAAGCCATGTTGGATTTGAATCACGAGTGGAGGATGCACGTGAGGATTAGAATTATCAAGAATGGAGAATTATAGAATTTGAATTCAAAATTCATGGAGGAAGAAGATTCCATTGAATTAAAAATTCAATGGAAGGAGAAAAGGATTAGAAAGGCTTCTAAATTTAGAAGCCGTTAGATTTAGAGCTGAGGATGTGATTAGGATTAAAACTAGATTAGGTTAATAAATGATTATTAGGGGTGAGGTTACATAGAAAGGCTAGGTGAACGTATGTGGATGGTAGGTGCTAGGTGAGATGTAGGAATATTAAATTCCTAGAAAATTGTAATGAAGGATTATGATGAAAATATGGTATAATAGAAGATTAATGATGAAAATGGGATAATGGATAAATGATAAAAAGGAGAAATATGATAAAATGGAATATTAGATAAATGATAAAGGGTAAATGTGATAAATGGATTAATAATAATTAATCTTGTGATTAATTATTATGTGGATAGTGATGATGTTTTTACGGGACAAATTAATTGTAATTGATCATGTTGACATTTTAGATGTCTACATTTTACCCCTCTTTGAAGGGTTATTGTGGAGCAATGACCTTTCGAGAGAAAAAGAAGATAAGGTGTTAGGATGGATATATAATGCCCCCTTGAGGGATTAGGTGGGGAGGAATGACTCATGTAACCGCTTGAAAAGAGGAAAGGCTGAAGTTAGTAGATGAGGGGGATGAGAGGCTAAGAAAATTTTAGGATTCGAAGGATTAGGATTAGAGGATTAGAAGATTTGAGGATTCAAAGGAGTAGGATGAGAGGATTGGAAGAGAGGGAGATTAGAGGATTAGGAGATATTGGATTTTGGAGTAGAGGATTGCCCCCGATCATGATGTTTGATAAGGGTGAAGATTTTTATTGGAACATGCCCCAATCATGGGGATAAGTTTTGAAAATGTTGAATTATATGATCCCAGTCTAGGGGTGAGGATTTTGAGGATTTTGGATTATTGGATGCCCCATTCAAGGGGTGAGGATTGGAGATTTTGGATTATGATACCTGGATTGGAAGGTGTTATATTTTAAGGATTTGTGTGACTTAATAAGAAGATAAGATGTGGGATTTGGAAGATGAGAAGATTGACTATGTTGGATTTGATGATGTGATATTTGAGGATTTTAAAGGATTAGAAGATTGAGGATGTGTGGATGAAAGAATAAGGATTGTATTTGATGATTGGGTTAGACTAATGAGAAGATGTTAGAAGATGCCTAGCTAGGGGAGTGAGGATTGTGGATGTGGGATGCAATATTATAAGATTTGGATGTGGATATTGATTGATTGATAAAGGATTGATTAGATAGGAGGATGAGGAGGTTAGATAGTTAGTTAGATGATGATGAGGATTAGGTGTGGATGATGATAAGGATAAAATATGATGATAGAAGGGGGTGTGCTACCATAAAGTGCCCATTGTTATCATCATTAGTAATTGTGATTAATGATATGGCATAAAACAATATGCACTAAGGTATTAATAATATGATGACATAAATTTCTAATTGTTGAATTTTGGTGTCCTCATATCACTTTGGATAGATTAATATAAAAAAATAGTATTCATATCATTAGACATATTAATATAAAAATATGGTCCTCATATGATTGGACTGCACATAAGAAAAGAAATAAAAGTGGCCTCATATCATTAGCCAAAATGTAAATCCAGACAAGAAACCAATACACATAAGAAAATAACACACACATTTCATTTTTGTCAATTTGTGATCTTTGTGGATTTGTTTTTGAATGTTTGTATATTTAGATTTTGGATTTTGGATGTTTGGATTTTTAGATTGTGGACGTTAGATGTTTATATTGTTTAGTTTTAGGATTGGGGATGTTTTAATTTTTAGAGTTTTGGATGGTTGGATGTTTTGATTTTGGAGGTTGATATTATGGATTTGGTTTGGGGGATGGTTGAGATTAGGTAAGATTGAAGGATTTAGGAAGGGATATTAATTTCTCTTATAAGTCCAAAAACATGTTTGGGTAGGATGAAAGGGAAGGATTGCGAGCAATTGGATACATTGGATATGAAAGGGATTTGTTGATAGGTTAGGATTACATGGGATGTGGGATGGGAGATAGATGGGATAAGGGATGTGGTATAAGATAAGATGGGGATATGGAATTTGATGATATATGCCCCTAATTATAGGGGATGGATATAGGGATAGATGTGGCATGTTATCATAAAGTACAAAGTAGGATGTCCTATGTGGATGGATGGATGGGTTTGATTTGACCCCAAGTGTAGGGTAGGATGGGAAGTGAGGGATATATAAAATGGAGGATTCCCTCAGTGGATGATAGTAAGGTTTCCCAAGTCATGATGATGACAATTGAAAGGGACATGAGGAGGATGGGATGAAAATGAAAGGGTCATCATTTGCCCACAGATGTTCGATCCAAAATGATGTGGATGTGATGGATGGAATAATATAAGTGATGAACAAAAGATGAGCCTAACGACACATGTTGTAAGGAAAGATTTAGACTAAAACAAAAGTGTGACCAAGGTTTAAACAATACCTGGCAACATGCGAGCCCTATGTCTCTGTGAGATCAAAGTGTGTGTGATTGTGATGGTTAATTATTGCTTGAAGTGAATACTTAATGGGTAGTATGTGAAGACAAACTAGCCAATGTATAGGGAGTGATTAAGTCAAATTGGTTGATGGAAGGTGAATGGAAGGTTAAGTCATGCATTGCTCCACTATTATCCGAGGCATCCATAGCCCCAATGAAGAAGATGCATTTGATTTTTGTCATAACATTTCTCTCTCTGACAAGCCGAGGTCCATAGCCACAGTAGAGATGCTGAAACACACCTAGAGAGAGTATTGAGGTGGACTTTATTTGATATTTTTAAAATTTAATATGATTTTTTATTTTTATATTTAGTTTTTTTAAACAAAAAAGCTTCCACCCTCTTAAAAAATCTCAAGGGTTAAAAATCACTAGTGACCTTTGATGGGGAGATAGATATGAGTGTAGTGAAGACATAGTCTAGAGTGTCGAGAGACATGCTTAAGGGTCTTAACCACAACTTGATTGAATGTGTTAAAGTATGTGGATCTCTAGGAATAAAATTTTGCTAGAATGTTGAAGGTAATGATATACTAAGGTCACATGGTTGTACTAAGTACTATTGTCTTACAACATGTGTGAAAAAGCTAATCAAGTGTTTAAATGAATGGATGGGAAGAGGGTATGAATGGATGTTATGATAAAAAATTAAAGGGATATAGATTTTGTATGGAAGGAGGATGTGTGGGAAGGAAAGAACATCCGTGTGCGGGAAATAAATTATGTTCTCAATCCATTTTTAGGTGTTTAGTATTTGTAGGGGATTAAATGATTTGTGATTCGGTTGAGTGACTAGGATGGTACGGTCAACAAGAGGATTAGTAGAAGTGAGTTGTGATAGAGTAGTGGTAGGGATGTTTTCGGTGTTAGGTTTATACCCTAAGCCTAAACGTCTTGGATTTTGATAAAGGGATATGGGTTCGCACATGCCTTATTCATGGATGCCTAAGCCTTTACCTCAATGTTTCATATTAGTGAAAATACTTTTGGCTATAGGATATGAATTGGATTGGGAGGATGATGCCATGTGTTCATCATGAGGCTGGAGGGTTGTAATTTTATCGTCCACTAAGAGACCGAGACATAACAAAGGATGGGAAATGAGGTTTGTTTTGGTTTTCGGTTGGTGAGGGAATGTTGGATGTAAGATGAGATTTGGATAGTTGATGATGTTTGGATATCAAGTGGTGTTTGGATGATTGAAAATGGTTAGGGATAGGATTGAGAAGGAAAGGTGGTGGATAGAGAGGTATAAGGATAATAATTCCTTAGTTAATGAGATTTTTGACATAAGAACGAAATTACATACAATGATGGGTTGAATGTCCATGGCTACGATGGAAGTCAAAATTGTAGTTTTCTTGATACCAAGATGCTTTGGGAAGGTTTTGATTGTGTGATTTGTTTGGGGGATGGATGATCATGCTGAAATTTTTAGGCGATGGAAGATGGTGGTTAAGGATTCTTGAAAGGAGTGAAGTGGTTTGGGTTAAATGGTTTTGGGGAGTAGGAAGTTATAGTGAACTATGAGATGTTTTGGTTGATTTGGATTTATGAGTTGGATTAGTTTGCTATGGATTTGAAGATGAATGGGATGGATTATGCCTAGGGGTTGAAAGGGATGGTTTGGGATTGGAGGTGAAGTAAATTTGATTGATTTTGGATTGGTGGGAGTATGTGGTTTTGAGGTAGATGGTTTTGGGTTAAGATTAGATTTTTTGGATTATTAGAGGCATATTAAGGGGATGTGGTACATTAATATGAAGGGGATGGGTGTGATATGTGGGTCAAATTAGATTTGGGTGATGTTTGAGATGAAGAAGATTTGGGAGATGGGTGTGGTGTAGGTCAACATTATATTTGGTCACTTTAGCGGATGAAGTAAATTAAGGTAGCATATGATCCTTGTTAGGTTGGGTAGGATGTGGGATGGTTAGAGGATTGGGATTGGATTTGTTGGATTTGGGAGTTGGTGATTTATGAGTCATGTTAGATGTTTTAGGATTGATGGATGGAGGAGATAAAATAGGATTAGAGGATAGGATAGTGTGATTTAGGTGATGAAGGGAATGTATTAGGATTATATGAAGATGATGAGGGTGGTATCTGAGCCAAATTCGATGGTTTAGGATTGGAGATAGAAGGATATGGGGGTGACTTAGGAGTCATGGTGGATGAGATAGTTTTTAGATGATTGAGTTTAGGTGATGAAGGGGATGGAATAGGTTTAGAGGTTGAATTTGATGATGAGTTAGGAAATGTGGGAATATCTAGGATCAAGTCTTCAGGATTGGATTGGGGTGATGAAGGTGAAGAGGATTGAGGACTCGGATGAGTGTAATGTCCCCTTTCCTATGCCTAAGGCCTAAGGGCCAATTCAAGTCAAGCCTTGGTCATACCCAAGGGGCTATGGACGCGGGGAGCTATTGGGTATGAATATCTAGTCCATTTTGTTATATTTCTTCATTGACATAAGCATAAAGTGTTTTGGAGGGACTAGATATTATGTTTTGTCATTAGGAAGGGGCCACATGACACTTAATATTCTAATTTTGCGTTGGGGTCACTTTTGGACCATGGCAACTTAAAAGGGGAAAAGTAACTTAAGTTACTTTTATTTTATTATCCCTTCTAAGGGAAAAATGCAACTAGGGTTTATGGGGGCTCTTTTTCCTTGGAGAAGTTATAGAAGGAGTTGGGGAAAAAGAAAGGATCATTCTTGCATACCTAATTATCTCTTTTCATGTGCAAATGTTGTTTGCAAATATATAGCTTGTGGAGTGAAATCCATGAGAACCCTAGCTTCTGTGGTGAGAGCTCCATACCTAGCTAGCAGGGCATTCTTCGGTAGTGAAAGATCTACCCTAGCTTGTCATTTTGGAGTTATTTTTAGGGTTTATTTACAAAGTTATTATCAAAGGTATTAGAGATAGGGTTTTGAGAGTTTTTGAGATAATTTGTGTAGATAACAAGTGGGTTTTCATATCATACGTATGACATCAATAAGAAATGGTTTGGCATCATTTCCAGAGGATTTCAAAAAGGTTTTGACCATATACCAAAAAGGGTGACTTGTTTTGGAGATTACAACCTTTATTTGGAGGGTTTCCAGTTGGCCATTTTCAGATTTGAGGGTTGGAATATCATCTTCTATACTTGTAAATGTTATTTCCAAAGTTTCATAGTTTGTGCACTTGTATTCAGGAAGCTATGACTTTTAGAAGTTTTCCAGCTGTTTAGGGCATGTTGGCAGCGTTATCTTGTCTAAAAATTTCCAAAAACAATTTTCTTATGTTCTTTATATTATTAGCAAGCTCTCTTTAAATTTTCAAGTAATTTGGGTGGATATTTTGGGAGATATTAATTTTCTAGTGTTCGCTTCCCTAATTGTAAAAATCTGCAAAAATTAGTATTTTATTTGGCTGCAATTTTTCAATATTTTGTGCATTTTTAAGGGGTATCCCACAAGGGATATTTCAATGACATGTGGGGATAATATTTTGAGGTTAAGTTACTAGGATTGGTATGGATATGTGAATGGGACTCGATTATAGGTTTTACGATGGTTGGATTTAGGAGTTGAGGTTTTGGATTGTGTTGGATTATTAAAATGAGTTTTGATAGAAGGAAGGTGTGGGTCATGATGATTGATAGGGAATTTGGGGTTGGGGTTTGGGATGGTTGTGTGGGTTTGTGATTGGTGCCTAGATTAACAAGGACATAAAGGAGGTCCTTTTGGTCTAGGTCAAAGTTAGTGAGGTGGTCAAATTCGATGTAATTAGATTGTTGGGATAGTGATTTATGTTGATTAGGTCGGGGTGTGGATTGGGATGATTTGGTTTCCTCAAAGAGGAAGTCAATGGGGTGAGAAGTAGGGATCTTAGGAAGGGGACATTGTGGATGGGATTGGTTGGGGGATGATAGTTTAGGGGGTGATTGGTTGATTGAATATTGAAGATTAGATATTTGTTGATTGAGATGTTGGATGATTTTTAGGATATTAGGATCAACATGGGATCGTTGATTTGGAGGATGAGGATAGGAGTAGTTGAGGTAGTATGTAAATTTTGAGATTTGTTTATTAAGGTGTTGGATAATGTGTGGGATAAAGTGAGATAACTTACTTTTATGGGTGGGGATGATGGGATAGCTTGGTTGATGGATTTAGGGAAGAGGTAAGGGTTTGAATGTTTGTTTAGAGAGGATGGGGATTGTGGATTAAAGGCCATGGTTAGATAAGATGTGTGGGGATTATTTTTGATTAGGATTTATGGTGATGTGATTAGGATTGGGGTTGTGTGATTAAGTATGGATGATTATGATAATGTTTGATTAATTAATATTTTAATGTGATGTGATGGTTAAGGTTTTTCACAAGCACACACCAAACATGCTGACACACACTTGAAATAGTCAAGTGGGATTGCAATCAAGCTATATCTTGATTTCAATACCACACACGATGTTAGTTTAATAAACTGGTGCTCCATCAATGTGCAAATGTGGGGTCAGCTAGCGAGTGATCTTAGGGAATGTGGCCTCCTTGCACTATAGCTCAATATACGTCAATGAGGTTGCCAAGTCTAAGATGCACAAACTCACTAGGGAGTCCCCGATATACCTTTCTTGAGGAAAATTTTTCCTTCACGGTTATTTTTATTTGATAATGAACCAAAATCAGCTCAACCTCGAGTATGGCGGGGTTTCTAGGGTACCCGTGGAATGTGATGGGTGTTTGATTATTTGCGCTCTGTTAAGAATGAAATAGGCTTCTTTTTCATGTAGTCAAGCCTAAAAAATCAAAGACATTGTAGAAAATGGAACTAGTAAAATAGGTAGGCATGTTACCTAGAAAAGGCCAGTTCCTAGAAGCCAAAAGAATTCTTTATGTGGATGTATACCTTCTTTTAAAACACTTAAGATTTTATTTATGAAATGGAGTACAATATGTGATATAAAGATGTGATCAAATGTTTTCTCACTTATTTAGTCTATTACATACATAAGCTGATGGTGATAATGAAAAGAAATAAGCCTAGAATCTGAAGTCAAAATCTAAGTCTGTATCTAAGTTTTTAGAAAAGAAGTTAGAGCCTATTGAGCAGGATAAATCATCATCTTCGATGAAGTATGAGTCAGGCTCTAAGATGTAGTCTTCCACGAAGAAGTCAGAGATCTCCTCCTCGGTATTCTATAGGCATGTAAGATCGAATCATTATATGGAAGGCTTATGTTGCTCTAAATGTCATATTCGGATGCGTATGGGTATCCTCAGGGATGTTGAATCCTACTTCGTAGTTGTTCATACCATGAAAGGTTGACTTGTATCCTTTAAACCTCATAGTATGCTTCCAAAAATTCTTTGGTGGCTTCACAAATTCTTTGGGTAGATGTGAAGATGGATTCTAACCTATCAAAAGGCATTGCATGAATGACACACAACTCGATATCATGTAACAGGTTGTATTGCTCCTAGTGCAAGGGGTCTTGGACAATCAGAAGTGAGCTAATGTTGGTGATGGGGTGATTAGTTCCTGATATGGCCATCTACAAAATCCATCTTGGCACAAATATTGGTAACACGAAAGCATGCATTAACTAATAACAACTTCTAATGAACAACTGTTATTAATTAGACAAAAATCTCAAAAATCACAGGTGATTAGGCTAATCACATGCAATTATGTGAAATATTAACAGACTGCTAAAATAAATGGTTTGATCATCTAAAATGAAACTACAATCTATTAAAGCATGGGGAAGTATGTAATGGTCTAATAAGACTATTTCATGATGAAAATGAAACATAAAACGAAGGATATGAACCTTTGAATGATAAGTGATGATGAGAGATTACCTGTGATGGTGTCTGGGATGATGAACGAGCCCCAAAAAATGTTTGAAGAGTGTATTATATGCAAAATGACGTTGATGCATACACTGTAACGTTACTTAAACACTTGAGAAAACTTGATAGTGATCTGGTTTGTCTAGATGGTTATGAATGAGGCCAAAGAAAGGCGAAAGAATTTGTATTTATATATCACCGATGTTTAAGGAATCATTGGTGTTTTGGGAAGTTAGAGTTAGGGTGAGATACAAAGTGATAAAACTTATATTTCCATCTTTTATGCGGGGAGTTAGGGGAATCATAGCTAGATAACTTGGAGAGGTCGAGGGTGAGGGTTAGAGGTAGATATAAGTGGTTAAGGTAGAGTAGGGATAATTTGGTAGGTTGCTACATTTATACTAGTCCTAACTAGTGAGGATTGGGAAGTGGTTATAGGGGTAAGTTAGTGGTGGTTAGGGTAGTATTTTTAGAAGGTTGCTAGTTATAACTAATTCTGAACTAGTGTGTGAGGATGAGTTCACATGGTTAGGTTTGTGGGTGAGTGGATTAATCAATTTTATTAATTAATTAATTAATTAATTTCGAGATGGGTGGTATCACTTTAAGACATATGAGGTTAATTAATTAATTAATTAAAGGGGTATGGGGTTAATGAATTAGGTTTAGGGATGTTGTAATGATGCGAGGATAATATTGACCACTCAAATGAAGGACTTGAGTTGTAAAATGATATGCAAATGGTAATACTTAATTGATTATTCGTGTGAGAACAAAATGTGTGATTTTTGGTGTCTAAATTTTCCCCCTTTTGTCTAACATCTTAACAAGGCATCGAGACAAAAATGATTGAGAGTGTTTTGATTGTATGGGTGATTCGAATGTAGTGCAATAAAGGAAACACCCGTTTCTTGTGTGTGTGTTTTTTCAAAGTTTTCCCTAGTTCAAGGGGTACTGAAAGAAAGTGTGCTACCAAGGGATTAGCTTGACAAGGAAACCAAAGGGTTTACGCCTATAGATGTGTGATCCATGGGGGTAGGCTTAGTTTTGATATGAAGTTCAAGTGATGTGGGGAAAAAGGGCACACATCCCATAGATGTATGATGAGTCCCGGGAGTTGGTATTTTCTTGTTGACTTGAGTATATAGGCCTTTTGAAAGTGAAAAACTTATAAAAAGAGTGTTTCTTGTTGTCTTAAGGAGTGTAGATGATGATGGTCATTGTAAAATAGGTTGAATCCCTAGAAATTAGGGTAATCACCCTTGATTGGGGAAAAAATGTCGGCAATCGGATTGGTGTGAAAATATGGCTTTATATTTATGCGAGCCTATTGAATTTTCATTTTAACCATGGCGTGAAAATGTGTTTTGAGGTGATTTTGACAGATTGAGAGCGATGACATCATCTAGTAGGAAAAGGAAACCTCTAACAGTAGAGGTAAGCTAATTTTTAACCTATTTTTGTGGATTTTTATATTTTGTAGGATCTTGTAGCCATTTTTGGTGTGTACATGTGCCTAGCAAGAATCACTAGCAATTTATGCAATTGTCGGTGATTCGTCAAAATCATTGGTGTTTTGTATAAATCACTGCAATTCATGTGTATTTTTGATAGTTTTGTGAAGTATGAATGTTTAATTATTTTAGATGTTGTTGGTGTAAAAGATGGGTGTGAGTTTTTTGTTGACATATTGTTGCTATATTTTTTGATGATACTAATTGATGATTTGGTTTGTTTTTTTAGGTGGAGGAAAAGTTGAATATTCGTGATCGTATTCCATTGATTCTAGAGCACATGAAAGAGGACATGTCGAGATGATGGCCCAGGCACATGTGGATTCCACCATGGGTTTTGGTGCCATGAGGCATTATAGATGGATTCATAGATTCCCAGGTTTGATTTTGGCGTTGTTAGAGAGGTGGAAATTTTCCACCAACACATTTTGGTTACCCATGGAGAGATTACCATCACTTTGGAGGATGTTCACTACATCCTAAGATTACCGATCCATGGAGCAATGGTATATATTATCCTTGAGGAAGAGAGGGATGGTGTGATGGACATGTTGTATGGAGAGGATGTGGAAGACATCTGATATGAGTCGAGGTTTTTCCTATGGTACATGTGCATAATTTTATGAGAGAGAGGGTTGTGTTTGGATGACCATGATGATGATGGCCATCATGTGCTATGCCTTGCCAGATTTAGGGAGTGGTTGTTTCCCATGGATGATGACAGGGGTTGTAGATGAGATGATGGAGCATCAGATTATTTTTGAGTGGGGGCCCACCTTATTGGCACAAACGTTTAGAGAGTTGTGGGCCTGGAGGGATCACAAGTGGTATGGTATAGATGTTGGTTTTATACTATAGGTGTGGGCTATGGAGCATATAGCTATTTCTCGACCAGTAGGGTTACCATGGGCTATTGGTGATCAACACCTAGATTTATGAGGTGGAGATCAGATAGAGGTCGTGTGGGGAAGAGGAAGAGGACAAGGTTTTATAAAAATATGTTGACTGGGTTGTAGGTGGGGATGTAGTGTGGAGACCCTACTTGGATTTACCATCATGGCCTAAGTATCCCCATGACTTATATGCTTTACAACAACCTTTGTGGATATAGGCATGTAGAGCCGGTGAGTATGAGTTATTGTGTTTTGATCATGTTTGAAGGTGGTTTGGACTATAGCATGGATTGCACGAGGAGCACATTCGGTGTAGGCGGGAGGAGACAAATGTGGATAGCTTTGAGGGTAGCGATAGCGACAGACCTCTTTGCTACTATAGAGTTTCCAAGGGATAAAGGCCCCAATGAGCGAGGGTGTTATTATGGATATTGATGATGTGGGTGTTACCCCAAGTATACAACATGATATTATCCATATTTGAGAGGTTTTGATAGAGTTTGAGTAGCGTAGAGGGCCGTGCGGCGAGTGAGATAGGTGCGTGCTTGTGTCGAGGAGGAGCACAAGAAGGATATGCAGTGAGATTCCAATGAGGAGGAGGAGGGATATGATGACATGATTGTTTGATTGATTTTATTGGTGTCAGGGATACTCTCATTAGAGAGAGCGATAGATTGATTATGGAGAGAGATGCCATGATAAGAGAGAGAGATAGGATGATGGGGGAGGGGGATAGCCTTTGAAGCACAATTGGTATAGGTCTTTGTTGATAGAGACGAGTACAAGTGAAATAGGGATTCATTGAGGAAGGCCTTGGGGATTATAGAGACTTCTATTTTTGGTGAAGAGCTATCAACGACGGCCCATTCTAGTGGATAGAGGGGACATCTGTATCACTCCCTCCATCTAGTATGATTTTAGTGGTACAATATGAGGTTGTATGAGCGTATAGATATTACTATGTGGATTTGATCATTAAGTTCTATCCAGTGTCCACATTGTACATTGATAACATAGCTGCCAAAGGGGCGGCCACAAGAGCATTCAGGCACAACGCTAGTGTGGTGGGAGTGGGATGGCCACTTTAGAGGCCAGAGAGAGGGGGCGATGCCAGGGAGGATCCAGAGGCGAGACCATTGTCACGAGTATACCCAGAGGTGGTGGAGATGTAGGTGTAGCTGGAAGCACTCCTACTCCTGGAGGAGAGGGTGGTGGTAGCACAATGTTGGGATATGTTGATATTACTACTTGATTACACATGATGTCATAGGTTCATGGAAGCCCATTTTTGTATGATGACATATATTATTTTTTTGGACATTTATTATGATGTATACCGGACTTTATATATATATATATATGATGATGATGATGATGATGATGATGTTGATGATAGATCATGGTTTATATTGTGTTTTTATTTGCATGTGGTATATTTTTATATACTTCTATTCAAAATGTGTTAATGTTTTAGATGGATTTTGATGAAATGTGATATGTTAAAATGTTTGGTTTAAACATGTGTTAGATATGGTTAAGTGCTTGATTGATTTAAATGATTTTAAAGTATGATCTAACAAATGTGCTAAATCAAAAATGTAACTAAATAAAATGAGGTAAAATTGGAATGATTTCACCACTATAAATTTGGTATGTATACGCATTGGGTTTCAAAAAACACTTGCACTTGTGGCCTTCTCATATGTTAACTAAGATCATCAATGGGTAGTTGGGTGAATCACGATAGAAATTTGGATTCAAGTGAACATATTCATTACGATGAAAAAATGGATTTTGTGTGTAGGGTGATGTGGAGAACGAGAGCTCCTTTTCAAAGGTTTCAAAGGGATGATGCCCCAACTTTTTGTATTATTTTGAAGAAAACTAATCGATGCGGAAGCTTGCTATGATGGGAAAGATGATTGATACAAAAATCTTTCCGGACACTCTCGATTTTGAAGGTGATCGATCTGAGAATCCTTTTACATGAGTAGCCATCCTTCGAAGGTATGGTCTACATTTTTGAATTTTTCTTTGGATGGTCGTACTTGAGGATTAGTCCATCATTTTGACTTGTGGTTTTCTTTCAAGGGAGTATTCTACTTTTATTTTTTATAGTGATTTAGTCTTGCGAATATCCATCCTTCGAGGGATCGTGATATTATATTTTGATGTTTTGATAAGAGGAGCATCCAAATAATTTTCATATGTTTAAGTGAGGGTAAAAACCTAATAGAAATTTTCAAGGAGGGAATAAAATGTGCATGTGACCTACACACATGCCTCATTTCATGTTTTGATTGGTATGAAATGGATGGGCATAATGATTTCAAGGAGTTCCAACAAAGGAAGGAGATATTGCAATGATATGGCAGAGTGATAACATGAATGGAACAACCATCATGATGGCCAATCATTTAATAGTAGAAAGGCCACAAGTGAAAAGCATTCAAAGGTTCCCTTTTAGGTTCCCCATTAAGAGAAGCGAGATGATACACTCCTGACCCATACTTGTGAGTGATAACATATGGACCAATCCAATTGGGGAAAACTTTCCATGTTTACTTTGTTCTAATGTAGTAACATTTTGATTTTCTTTAAGTACAAGATCACCAATTTTAAAGTCACGTTCTTTGACATGTTTTTGTATGCTCTGCTAATATGTTTGTTGATAAACTTGATGATGTTTGAGGGTTGTTAAACATTTTTCATCTAACAATTCTAGTTTTGCTAAGTGATCTTGGTGATATTCTTCATTTGGGATGAAATATTTGAGAGATACATGAAGTGATGGAATTTGGATTTCAAGAGGTAAAATGGATTTGGAGCCATAGACAAGTGAATAGGGTGTAGCGCTTGTAGGCATGCGTATACTAGTTCGATAAGCTCAAAGAGAAAACATGATTTGGAGATGCCAATTCCTGCCTACATCGTCTACCATTTTCATGAGGATTTTGTTAAGTGTTTTGTTAGAGGCCTCAGCCTATCCATTTTCTTGAGGATAATATGGTGATGAAAAACTAAGTTTGATGTTAAATGTATCACAAATTTGTTTAACTTCCTTGTTTTTAAAGTATTTTCCATTATCTATGACAAGCTTGTGCGGGATACCAAAATGACATATGATATTTTGATATATGAAATTGATGATGGGTCCAGATTTTGTTGAGGTTAAAGGGATGGATTCAACCCATTTAGTGAAATATTCATTGCTTTGATTATGGAATGATGTTGTTGGGATGATTTAGGGTTTATTGCACCAATGAGGTCTAACCCCCATTGAGAGAAAGGCCATAGGTCCTGAGCGGGTTATAGTGTTTGACTAGGGATGTGGATGAGATCTGAATGGAGTTAGCATTTGATACATTTCTTTACGTATACAACAGATCTTTAATGTTGGTGGGATAGTAATACCCTATTTGTATGACATGTTTAGCAATGGAATTACCACTAAGTGACCACCACATATGCCCTCATAGAATTCTACAATTTCTTTGGTTGATTCATGTATTTTAAGGCATCATAATAGTATGTCATCAAAACTAAATTTATAAAGGATGCCCTCTATGATTAAAAAGTGAGTGACGTGTGTTGGCGAAAATTTTTGGGTGCAAAAACGTATGGATTTCTTGCCAACGCTCTGGGAATCTAAGTCCCTCTACTTAACCAGTGTAGTTGTCGTAAATGCACGTGCATGAAAAGGTGGATTTCTGTGGTGGCCTTTCGACGAGGATCCAACATGGACACTCCATTGACCCTACAACAAAGCTAGCAATTACTTTCTAGAGAGGAATTTGTCTGAAGTGTGGGAAAGGGGAGTGAGAAAAGAGGTAGGAGAACTAATGTTGTAGGTAGGAAATCAAATTCCTGCACACACACACTAGTTAGAAGTATCATCACATGCATTTATGAGAAGAAACAACTTTGTAAGCATCATTAAGACCAAATGAAATTCGATGAAAAAAGTATCAAGAAATCCCTTAGTCAAAGAAATCTAGAAACTCCTTCTTGTATTAATTTCTCAAACAAAATTTATACATAGTGGAGAAATGGAGGAAATTGAGAAGGGGGAAGGAATTATTTTTCTATCTCCTTTGTTCTCTCAAGGTAGAATGCACTCTTGAGCTTACAAAATTAATGACCAACCCTTTAAAATGGGAATGGATTTACAATTTATAGAATAGACATGGCTCCTCATCTTCCTCATGACCTTCCATATGCCTTATTTCTAACTTTAGACTATTCTTATTCCTACAAAATATTTAAGTCCCTTCTATAAAATTAATGTGGCTTAATTTACATTATGTTTCTAAAGTCACTTTTAAGTAACTTAAAGGCATATCAAAAAGTGCAAACCCCAATGAAGAACTAGAACATTTGAAAGTGAGAGAAAGTTGGGGGAAGAGGAGAGAGAAAGAGAGAGACAAAAGAAGAGGAGGAGATTTCATTCCCGATGAAGTCCGTTGATCCTCGTCGATGGAAAGCTCCAAATGTAATGAAACTTTGAATCTTTGAACTCCTTGCACACTTTGTGAAACTCCTTCCAATTAGCTCACAAATGCTCACCAAGTTGAATGAACTAAGATGGATCTCAAATTCCCTATGAAAAATGACTAGAATGATCCTAAACAATGATGTCCCCTGAATGATTATCCTTATACATCCCATTGTGCCAAAACTGCTCTTTGAGTGTAACTTACTATTTTTAGTAAGTGTGAATTACGAGCCGAGATGACCTTTTTGATGACCTTTCTTGTGATGCTCCCTCTATGTTTACCACCTTCTTCATATCCTCTTAAAATGGTGGATTACCTGAAGTAACATACCCCTATGCAGGAAGGCATGTTATTTTTAGTAAGTGCACCGCTGGATGTCAGGATGTGACAAAACAAGTCTTGAAACTTTTGGGTTTTATTTTGGGGTTCCACGCTCTATGTTTGAGTAACTCCTTCATTTGAACAAGTGGGAAAATGATATTTTCATTGTGTGAGAAGAATACTGAAAAAAAACATAGCCCTCAATATCCCTAAAAAATAGGGGCTTCATGGCACAAAAACTAGTTCACGCAAAAATATTTTTCAACAATCATCCCCTCCATTTTTGCGCGATTTTTCCCATTGGAATAGGTTGAGAGTTGAAGAGGTAGCTCACTGCCCTTTCCACAGATTTTATTCATGTGATAGGGCAGAAATCTAATGAAAAATAAGTCCTCCATATCCCTAAAAAATAGGGGCTTCATGGTGCAAAATCTAGTTCACGTGAAACTAGATTTTTCAACGATCATTCCCTCCATTTTTGTGCGATTTCGGTCCTTTGAAACCTTGAGAAGTGGAGAGGTAGCTCGCTGATTTTTTCCACTACTATGTCATGGCAGCCATTAATGGAGCTTGAAATTTTCAGGTCTGGTTTTTTCTCTATTCGCAACAAAATAAATTCCATTGCGATAGGTTTTTGCTTCTGGTGCTTCACGCGAAATTTTACTTCCATCCGACGATCGGTTTGATAGGAAATTAAACTTTGTTCTTCATGGAGCCGGAAGTGAAATTTATTTGATGTGAGAATTCCTTGCTAAAAATTGAAGGTTTGAATATTATTTTTAATTTCCTTTAAGAGAGAAGAGCTCAGCAACAAAAGTTTTGTTAATCAGGTACACGGTTTGCAAGATATCTTTAAATCTTCATTTTATGGCAATGGGGATTTCCATTCTTCTTCTTCTTGGTTCTCCATTTATTTTTCTTATCTCAATGAATTATTCTTCTAAGACCTATGTGCCATCATGGAGTGAAGGATAATGTGTTGTGATGGAGCTGGTTCAAGCTTTGGTAATGGTGGAGTGAGGTGTTCTCTGCAACTTTTCTTCTGGCAGTGAGAAACAAGAAAGAAGAAACCAAAAGTAAGATATTTTTAGAATTTTTGAGCTGGAGTTAGGAGTAATTTTATGTCCCTAATCTCCTGATCTCAGGGATGTTAGGGACATCAATTTTCATGATGAGCAAGATAGAGACACGTGGCGACGATCCGACGGTAGGGAATGAGTGCTCCAAAATCAACTTTAAAGCACCGAGGGGCTGGAAGCGGGTCACATGGGTGACCAAAAGTCTCCCCATGGGGCTTGGGAAAATTTTCACATGATTTATGTCCCTAACCTCAGGTATTTAAGGGACATCAAATTCCACGGTGGTCTTGGAGCTGACACGTGGCGCTTGATCCGATGACAGGGAATGGATGATCCAAAAATGCACCTGGGGGATGAACTATCAAGTCTGGAGGTCACATGAGGGATGGGTGTATTTTTAAAAGGTTTTTGTACCTGACCTTAGGGACTTTGTGGACATGAAATCCTGCTAGGCTCCTAGTTACGCCACGTGTCCTCCCAAAAATTTACTAACTTCCGAACGCCTTTGAGAGGGCAACTTGGAGCGATGATAAATTTAGCTCCCGATGGAATTTCCTAGTGAAATTTTATATGATCCTAAATGGAAATGGAAGTTTTAATCTAATGGTGGGGGTCTTATGTCTTTATTCATCCATTGGATCTATGAAAAATTGGAATTGTTATCTAAGACTCCACTTGTGCCGGATAAAACCTGCATGAAAATCCTATGTTCCAAGGTTTTTTGAAAAATATGATTTAACCATCATGTAGCTATTGGAATTATATTTATAGAAATGTTTCTTTTTACTTATAACTCCATCCAGAGCTCCCAAAATCATCTTCTGAAGCCCAACAACTATTTTAGGCCTGTGTACTACCTAGGCTTGTGAAAAATATTTTTTACTTAGACTGCTCCAAGTCTTTAAGAACTTCCCCAAACCTTCCAAAATAATTTTCATGATGTTCTAATGTATTAAATTCACCTCCATGTTTAATTGTTCCCATCCCTTCTGCTCCGGGGGTTGATCCAGTCCTAGGAAGGCCAACGATGACCCTTCCCAATCTTTGCCATAAGATAACATCTTTTGAACTCCTAAAATCACACAGGGGTGAATTGACTTTCCTAAATCACCTAGAGGATCAATTTGACATCACATAGGAGGTAACCAAATGAAAGACTTGACCTAGGCTGCCTAAATGATAGGACTAAAAAATTTAACACATGGTTATCGTTATCATGCTTAGATATTGTCAATTTCCCTATTGCACATTTACATGAAAACAAATGGCTCTAGTTTGGGGACATGACATGGACTGAGCATAGTAAATACATGACATGGGAATCCATAATCTTAACTTTAGACCATATAAATTGTTTACCAAAGGCTGCCTTATCCATTGGGCCCTATAGAGTCATGTACAACTTACAACAAGAGAGAGAGAGAGAGAGAGAGAGAGAGAGAGAGAGAGAGAGAGAGAGAGAGAGAGAGAGAGAGAGAGAGAGAGAGAGAGAGAGAGAGAGAGAGAGAGAGAGAGAGAGAGAGAGAGAGAGAGAGAGAGAGAGAGAGAGAGAGAGAGAGAGAGAGAGAGAGAGAGAGAGAGAGAGAGAGAGAGAGAGAGAGAGAGAGAGAGAGAGAGAGAGAGAGAGAGAGAGAGAGAGAGAGAGAGAGAGAGAGAGAGAGAGAGAGAGAGAGAGAGAGAGAGAGAGAGAGAGAGAGAGAGAGAGAGAGAGAGAGAGAGAGAGAGAGAGAGAGAGAGAGAGAGAGAGAGAGAGAGAGAGAGAGAGAGAGAGAGAGAGAGAAGGAAACACACACACACACACAAAGGAAAAAAAAGGAAAGGAAACACATGACACACAACAGGAAGGGAAACATGTGTAACAGAAATGGAAAAATACCTAGCAATCACCTATGGTACAAGGTGAGGGATAACCCGCTTTCATTCAAACACTTTCCATTTCTCAAAATTTACCCTAGAAGAGGCAAAACCAAGTTATGATGTTACTCGCGAAGCCATTGACGGGTTCTAGAAAGTAACCTCCATCGCTTAATTGTTTATGGAATCTAGGTGCTTCCATGATTGTACCTTTACTTTGTAGGAGTGCATCCATGTGAGCTTATTGATGCTTAGGTCTTCTCTTGGAAATTCCATTTCCTTCATGTTCTTTAAAATTGGATTCATAGTGCAAGTGGCCTTCCATGTTTAACCATATTGCTGATTATCCATTGATAATCTCATCGCTGCCCCAAATATGATTTTTGTTCCAATTCCTTGGATATTCTGAGTTACTTTCTTTCTCAGGTCTATGCTCATTGACATCTTCTCCATGAGAAACATTTGATTCATCCTTTATCTCTACTCCACCGTGAGGCGTTTAAGCAATCAAGTGGCGGGAGGATCAAAGGCAAACTCATACTTTTCTAGTATATCCATGGCACAAGTGAAGAGATCAAGAATCAGCTCGGGGTCTTCTACAACTTCTACCATGTCCAAGATTTCTTACACAAAGTTATGCTTCGTCATTTCTTGTAGCTCCTCTTTGTATGCCTTTGAAGAATCTTTATTTTTCATCTCAAGGAAACTATCTAGAGGGATTACCTCATCATCTTGGGAATCGATGCATTTTATCACTCCTTTGTCCATAGGGCTTTAGCTTCAAAGGCCTCAAAACTTCTTGCTTCTATTTCTTCATCATGGAGAGAATCTTCTTCTACAAATGGGAAAGAAAATATCTCCATTTCGTCATCATATCCACCAACCATTGGCTTGAGAGGGACATTATATTTCTCATCTAGATTTATTTTAACATAGCCCATCTTCACATTAGTTGAGGTTTAATAGTCATCTTCATGCTTGTATTCAAGATTCATGGCTTGCATTAAAAGTTTAAGATTGATTTCAGGGTCTTTAGTTTCTTCCACAGCTCTTAGCAACCCTTGTACAGATAGTTCTTTCCCATTGCTCGAGGGTTTATTACAGACTGGATTGGTCTCTTCCTGGGTAACATGATCAAGAGATTCTTCATCTTCAAATGGGAATGATAAAATTTCTTCATCACGAATAAACACATAAGCTGATTTTTCTATTTGAAAATCGTCAAGAACCATTTCCTCTTCTTCATGGTTTACATCATCCAACAATTCATGGATGCCCTCTTGTAACTTGAATCTCTTCAATGCTTCCTCAAAATCCAAATCTCTCAAGGATGACCTATTAAGATGGGGATATCCTCTTCCTCCTTAGTTTCCACAAAGTGATTCATCCACCTACTACCCTGGTACAAAATGTTAGCTTATGGGATTCCAAACTTTTGAAATGTGTACATAATATTTATCTCGGAAGCAATTTCTCCATATCTCCCTTCACCGGTATGGTTGTAGAAGACCAATTCATTTGAATTTTACCTCCTAAGTCTTAGTAGAAACTTCTACTCAAAGAACATTCCGAATTAGGTTGGGATGTCTACTACCAAAATCATTACTAAAAATTTCTTGTCTAGAAATATGGCGTGAGCCACCTGTGCATCTTTGACCTTCTCTACAAGTGAGACCTCTTTTGATTCCAAATAGTAAAAAGAGATGCTAGGTGGAGTCATGGTAATTTTAGATCCTTGACAACCTTCAAAGGAATCACGTTGTCCGAGGCACCATAATCTATTATGCAATTGTTCAAAGACATATTCTCCAACAAGAAGCGAGACGTAGAAAGGTTCAAATTTATCAATCTTTGATGCACTCACGAAAAGCATGTTACGTGAGGAAGGTGTATGTGAGTTTGGTAACATTCCTTTGAAACTAGAAGTGACAACAACGGGTGTTAAACTACCACTCCTGATATATCAAATGAACCTCTCAAATTATTCAGATGAGTCCATAAATATTCAATTTAAGTAATCTACACTTTGGCTTTATTTGCATATTCAATGAAGTCAAAGGGAGAAGATGCGACAAGGGGGTGAAGGGAATGATTTTAGATTTAGGATAGGTTTGGAAGCAGGAGTAGATTTTTGGGGAATAGAGGGTATTTTGAAAGGTACACTAGGAGCTTTCAAAGTACTAGATTTTACAGGAGCATATTTAGATTTAGACTTGGAAGAGACATCAGAAGACTTACTTGGGATTTCGGGAGTCTTCTTACTTACTACTGCAGTCGCTCCAACAATGTAGACTTCATGGAAGATGGAAGTGCGGATCCTCGACTGATTATTTTATTTTATGGAGTCACCACAGGAGGATCATAAACCTTATTTTCTTTTGCAGTAGTGGAGGGAGATGCTATTTTCTCGGACTGAGAACAAGTGAATATCGCGCATGAGAAATTTGGTGCATCTTCTTCGTCTTCTTCATAACCTCCAGAATACTCACAGAATCTGATTTGTGTATCATTCTCAAACTCATCACTTTCTAGGTAACCACCACCTTCACTTTCTTGTTCAAACTCCTCTTCATTTTCCTTACTCCTACAACTTGCATTGATAGGTGGGGCCTCCAAGGAAAGCCTTCGAGGTGCTCCTGCAATCTGATTTTGTTGCTTCTTTGGGAAGAAACTCGTTCAAATAATTCCCTCTTCAAATATGCTATCTCATTCACCAAATTTTGCAGTGATGGATTGGTTCTCTCATCTCTAGGATGTTGGGTCTTTCCCTTTGATGGATTCTTGATCTTTCTAGAGAGGATGAGATTGTCATCAAGTTCAATGGCCATCCTTTGTGCTTCTATAATGTTCCTTGGTTGGGCTCTTTGCAACAAAAATCCTACTTCTGGTGATTGAGCATTGATGAAGAATCTCTTGACATTATTTTGAGATGGTGAATCCTCTTGGTATCCTACGAAGTAACCATTCGAAATGAGCCATGAAGTATCTCATAGTTTCACTTTCTCCTTTCTTCATTTGAGATAACTACACCAAGAGGTCTTAACAGTCTTCAATTGATTTAAATATTTCCTCAAAGGCAGTCTTGATGTCATTCCAACTAGTGATGGATCGGGTAGGAAGGAGGTAGAACCATTCTGCTACTTTTTCTTGGAGGGAATCCATGAACAGTCTTATAGCAACATCTTCATGTTGGACACCAAGAATTCCACATGATGTTGTGAAAGCAGCGATGTGTTCTTCAGGATGTTGTGCGTTATCACTTTTGAACTTTGGAAAGTTCTTACGAGAACCTCTTTGGTAGATTGTTAAGGGGGTTCAAGAGAAAGTGGGCCTTACCTTCCCCATGGAACAATGGGTTGAGGTATTTATTCATCTTCCATTGTCATTTCTATTTCTTCTCTTGCTTCTACAAATTCTTCTTCTTTTGGGAACTCAGTGACCAATGGTGGTTGAAAAATGGGATAATCTGAAGGGGGTATCAACAGGAGTCTTGACAGGATTTCCAGTGAACTGTTTGAAGAGATGGATGGAGAGGAGGCTTGAGAGAAGAAGTATGGATTATCTCTAATTCGTTCTTGCTGATTTTGTAAAGCCTCAAAATTGGAATCAACAACACCTCTCGACCTGCTCAACTTGGTGTATCTTCCTTCAGCCAACTTTTGGAAAATTTTGTAGTGGGAACATGAAAGGACACTGTGGAATGTGAAAAGTCACGTGAAAAAATCAACAGTATATTTTGGCAACAGACTTTCATGAAGTCCTTTTTCAATATTTGACTTTTTCTTAATTTTCAGACCTTGCAGTTGTATATTGGGTGCAGATGCTGCTAAATCTACCCCACGATGGGCGTTAAATACTATTGGCGAGAAAAATTATCGGGTAGACAAACTTGTGGATTTCTTGCCAACGCTCTGGGAATCTAAGTCCCTCTACTTAACTGATGTAGCTATCATATATGCATGTGTATGAAAAGGTGGATTTATGTGGTGGCCTTTCGACTAGGGACCCAACAGGGACACTCCACTGACCCTGTGGTAAAGCTATAAATTACTTGCTAGAGAGGAATGTGTCTAAAGTGCGGGAAAGTTAAGTGAGAAAAGAGGTAAGAGAACTAATGCTTTGCAGGTAGGAAATCAGATTCTTACACACACACTAGTTAGAAGTATCATCACATGCATTTATGAGAAGAAACAACTTTGTAAGCATCATTAAGACCAAATGAAATTTTATGAACATAAAGTATCAAGAAATCCCTTAGTTGAAGAAAGCTAGAAACTCCTTCTTCTTGTATTAATTTCTCAAACAAAAGTTGTACATAGTGGAGAAATGGAGGAAATTGAGAAGGAGGGGGAAAGGAAGAATTTGGCTATCTCCTTTGTTCTCTCAAGGTAGAATGCACTCTTGAGCCTACAAAATTAATGACCAACCCTTTAGAATAGGAATGGATTTACAATTTATATAATAGACATGGCTACTGATCTTCCTCATGACCTTCTATATGCCTTATTTCTAACTTTAGACTATTCATATTCCTATAAAATATTTAAGTCCCTTTTATAAAATTGAGGTGAATTAATTTATATTATGTTTCTAAAGTTACTTAAAGGCATATCAAAGGCATATCAAAAGCGCAAACCCCAAGAGAGAGAGAGAGAGAGAGAAGAATTAGAACATTTGAAGAGAGAGAGAGAGAGAGAGAGAGAGAGAGAGAGAGAGAGAGAGAGAGAGAGAGAGAGAGAGAGAGAGAGAGAGAGAGAGAGAGAGAGAGAGAGAGAGAGAGAGAGAGAGAGAGAGAGAGAAGAGAGAGAGAGAGAGAGAGAGAGAGAGAGAGAGAGAGAGAGAGAGAGAGAGAGAGAGAGAGAGAGAGAGAGAGAGAGAGAGAGAGAGAGAGAGAGAGAGAGAGAGAGAGAGAGAGAGAGAGAGAGAGAGAGAGAGAGAGAGAGAGAGAGAGAGAGAGAGAGAGAAGAGATTTCATTCCTAATGAATTCATGATCCTTGTTGATGGAAAACTTTAAATATAGTGAAACTTTGAATCTTCAAACTCTTTGCACCTTTGTGAAACTCCTTCCAATTAACTCACAAATGCTTGCTAAGTTGAATGAACTAAGATGGATCTTGAATGCCTTGTGAAAAATAACTAAAATGATCATGAAAAATGATGTCCCCCTAAATGATTATCCATGTACGTCCCATTGTGCCAAAACTACTCTTTGAGTGTATCTTACTATTTTTAGTAAGTGTGAATTGCGAGCCGAGATGACCTTTTTGATGACCTTACTTGCGATGCTCCCTTTGTGTTTACCGCCTTCCACATATCCTCTTCAAATGGTGGATTACTTGAAGTTACATATCCCTACACAAGAAGGCATGCTATTTTTAGTAAGTTCACCATGGATGTCAGGATGTGACAAAACAAGTCTTGAAACTTTTGGGTTTTATTCCAGGGTTCCATGCTCCACATTTGAGTAACTCCTTCATCTGAAGAAGTGGGAAAATGACATTTTCATGGTATGAGAAGAATACTGACAAAAACATATCCGTACATATCCCTATAAAATAGGGGCTTCATGGCACAAAAATAGTTCACGCCAAACTATATTTTTCAACGATCATCCCCTCCATTTTCTGTAATTTTGCCCATTAGAACCTTGAGAGTTGAAGAGGTAGCTCGCAGCCTTTTCTACAAATGTTCTTCATGTGACAAGGCATAAATTTGATGAAGACTCAGTCCTCCATATGCCTATGCATGGCACAAAACTACTTCAATAGAAACTATATTTTTCAATGATCATTCCCTCCAACTTTCGTGTGATTTCACCCACTCGAACCCTGAGAAGTGGAGAGGTAGCTTGCTGATTTTTTCCACTAATGTATCACGGAAGACATTAATGAAGCTAAAAATTTGTAGGTCTGGTTTTTTTCTCCATTCACAAAAAAATAAATTCCATTGGGATAGGTTTTTGCTTCTGGTTCTTGACATGAAATTTTACTTCCATCCGACAACCGATTTAATAGGAAATTGAACTTTGTTCTTCGTGGAGTCAAAACTGAAATTTATTCGATGTGAGAATTCCTTGCTAAAAATTGGAGGTTTGAATATGATTTTTTAATTTCCTTCAATAAATAATAACTCAGCAACAAACGGTTTGTCAATCCATGCACCGGTTTGCAAGATATCTTTAAATCTTCATTTTATGACAATGGGGATTTCAACTGTTTGTCTTCTCAGTTCTCCATTTCTTTTTCTTATCTCAATGAATAATTCTTCTGAGACCTATGTGCCTTCATGGAGTGAAGGAAAA
The DNA here is from genome assembly GCA_018340775.1 of Taxus wallichiana var. yunnanensis. NCBI lineage: Eukaryota > Viridiplantae > Streptophyta > Pinopsida > Cupressales > Taxaceae > Taxus > Taxus wallichiana. The sequence goes on from CM031237.1 coordinate 341,952,788, forward strand.
TTTGCTATTATAGATCTGGTTCAAGCTTTGGCATGGTGGAGTGAGGTCTTACATCTGACTTTTCTTCAGCAAGGTGAAAGCATCAAAAATAGCTCGAGAAACAACGAATAATTAGAAAAAAATTGATTTTTTTAGTTGGAGTTGGGAATTTTTTTTCCTAATTTCCCTAACCTTAGGGATGTGAGGGACATTAATTTCCATGATGAGCAAGATGTCGACACGTGGCGGTGATCCAACGGCAGGGAATGAGTGCTCCAAAATAAGCTTTAAAGCACTGAGGGGTTGGAAGCAGGTCACATGGGTGACCAAAAGTCTCCCCATAGGGGATGGGCACATTTTTCCATGTTTGATGTCCCTGACCTTAGGGATGTGAGGGACATAAAATTCCATGGTGTTCCTGGAGCTGACATGTGGCGCTTGATCCGACGACAGGGAATGGATGCTCCAAAAATGCACTTGGGGGTTGAATCAAGTCTGGAGGTCACATGAGGGTCCCAGAGGTCACATGGGGGCTGGGCACATTTTCCAAGGTTTTTGTACCTTACCTAAGTGACATCGGGGACATTTAATCCCACCAGGCTCCTGGTGCTAACATGTGTCCTCCCAAAAATTGACTAACTCTGAACTACCTTTGAGAGGGCAACTTGGAACGATGATAACTTGAGCTCCCGGTGGAATGTTTTGGTGAAACTTAATATGATCCTGACTTGAAATGGAATTATGAGTCAAATTGTAGGGGTCTCATGTCTTAATTCATCCTATGGATCCCTAAATAATTAGAATTTTGCTCTGAGACCCTACCTATGTCGTATAAAGATTACATACAAATCCTATGTTCCAAGGTTTTGTGAAAAATATTATATAACCATCATGTAGGTTTTATACTACTATCACCAAAAAAAATTGTTTTACTTCTAACTCCATTAAGAGCTTCCATAATCTTTTTCTCGAAGCCCAACAACCGCTTTTTAGGCCTATGTACTTTGTAGAGGCTTGTGAGCCCTATTTTCACTTAGACTAATCCAAGTATTTCAAAACTTCCCCAAACCTTCCAAAATCATTTCCATGATATTATAAGGTCTTCAATTCACCTCCATGTTTAATTTGTACCTTCTATTCCACTCCAAGGGGCTTATCCATCACAGGAAGGCCAACGATAGCCCTTCCTAATACTGCCATAAGATAAAATCTTTTAAGAACTCCTAAAATCACATAGGGGGTGAGTTGACTTTCCTAAATCACCTAGCAGACCAAGTTGACATCACATAGGAGGTAACAAGACTGATAGAATTGACTAGGGTGCCTAGGAATGATAGAAATTGAAAAATTTAACACAAGGGTATCATTGTTGTGTTTGGAAATTTCCAATTTCCTGTTGCACATTTGCATGACAATAGTTGGATCTAGCTTGGGGACATGACATGGGAATCTATAATCTCAATTCTAGACCATATAAATCATTGACATGTGCCTTATCAATTGGTCCCTTCAGATTCATGTACAACTTACAAGAGAGAGAGAGAGAGAGAGAGAGAGAGAGAGAGAGAGAGAGAGAGAGAGAGAGAGAGAGAGAGAGAGAGAGAGAGAGAGAGAGAGAGAGAGAGAGAGAGAGAGAGAGAGAGAGAGAGAGAGAGAGAGAGAGAGAGAGAGAGAGAGAGAGAGAGAGAGAGAGAGAGAGAGAGAGAGAGAGAGAGAGAGAGAGAGAGAGAGAGAGAGAGAGAGAGAGAGAGAGAGAGAGAGAGAGAGAGAGAGAGAGAGAGAGAGAGAGAGAGAGAGAGAGAGAGAGAGAGAGAGAGAGAGAGAGAGAGAGAGAGAGAGAGAGAGAGAGAGAGAGAGAGAGAGAGAGAGAGAGAGAGAGAGAGAGAGAGAGAGAGAGAGAGAGAGAGAGAGAGAGAGAGAGAGAGAGAGAGAGAGAGAGAGAGAGAGAGAGAGAGAAGAAGGAAACACACATGCATACAGAAAGGAAAAGAAGGAAATGAAACTCACGACACACAAAAAGGAAGGAAACACACGCAAAAAAAAGGGAAAAACACCTAACAATCAACTATGGTATAAGGCAAGGGAGAACCCACTTTCATTGAAATAATTTTCATTTCTCAAAAGTTACCACTGAAGAGGCAACACCAAATTATGATGTTCTTCAAATCCATTGACGGGTTAAAAAAGTAGCCTCCCCTCCTTAATTTTTTATGGAATCCATGTGCTTCCATGATTGTCCTTTTACTTTATATGAGTGAATCCATGTGATCTTCTTGACACTTAGGTCTTCGCTTGGAAATTACACTACCTTCATGTTCTTTAAAATTGGATTCATAGTGCCACTAGCCTTCCATGTTTATCCATATAGATGATTATCCATTTAGAATCTCATCGCTTCCCCACATCTAATTTTTGTTCAAATTCCTTGGATATTCTCGAGTTACTTTGTTTCCCGGTCTATGCTCATTAACATCTTCTCCATGAGAAACATTTGATTCATCCTTTATCTCTATTCCACTATGAGGCATTTGAGTACTAAAGGGAGGATCAAAGGTAAGCTCATACTTGTCTTGTATATCCATTACATGAGTGAAGAGATCAAGAATCAGCTCGGGGTCTTCTGCAACTTCTGTTGCATCCAAGATTTCTTATACAGAGTTATGCTTCGTCATTTCCTACAGCTCCTCTTTGTATTCATTTGAAGAATATTTATTTTTTATCTCAAGGAAACTATCTAGAGGGATTACCTCATCATCTTGGGAATCACTACATTTTATCACTCCTTTTTCCATAGGGGCTTTAGCTTCAAAGGCCTCAAAACTTCTTGCTTCTATTTCTTCATCATGGAGAGAATCTTCTTCTGTAAATGGGAAATAAAATATCTCCATTTTGTCATCATATCCACCAACCATTGGCTCAAGAGAGACATCATATTTCTCATCTAGATTTATTTCAACATAGCCCATCTTCATACTGGTTGAGGTTTCCAAGTCAGCTTCACGCTTGTCTTCAAGATTCATGGCTTGCATTAAAAGTTCAAGACTGATTTTAGGGTCTTTTGTTTCTTCCGCGGCTCTTAGTAGTCCTTGTACATATAGTTATTTCCCATTGCTCGAGGGTTCATTGTGGAATGGCTTGGTCTCTTCCTGGGTAACATGATCAAGGGATTCCTCATCTTTGAATGGGAATGAGAAAATTTATTCATCACGGATAAACACATAAGCTGATTTTTCTATTTGAAATTGTCAAGAACCATTTCCTCTTCTTAATGGTTAGAATCATCAAACAATTGAGGGATGCCCTCTTCTAACTTGAATCTCCTCAATGCTTCCTCAAAATCCAAATCTCTCCGAGAAGGCATGTCTAGACCTATCAAGATGGGGATATTCTCTTCCTCCTCAGTTGTCACAAAGTGATTCATCCACCTACTACCTTGGTACAAAATGTTAGCTTCTGGGCTTCCGGACTTTCATACCGCATACATCATCTTTTTTTCAGAAGTAATTTCTCCATATCTCCCTTCACCGGTATGGTTGTAGTAGACTAATTCATTTGAATTTTACCTCTCAAGTCTTGGTAGAAACTTCTACTCAAAGAACATTTCAAATGAGGCCGAGATGTCTACTACAAATATCATCGTTGAAACTTTCTTGTCCGGAAATCTAGTGAGAGCCACTTTTGCATCTTTGACCTTCCCTACAAGTGATACCTCTTCTGATTCCAAAGAGTAACAAGAGATGCTAGGTGGAGTCATGGTAAATTTGAGAGCCTTGGCGACCTTCAAAGGCATCACGTTGTCTCGAGGCACGAATCTATTATGTAATTATTTAGGACATATTCTCCAACAAGAAGGGAGACGTAGAAAGGTTCAAATTTATTAGTCTTTGATGTACTAAGAGAAAGCATGTTCTTTGAGGGAGGTGTAGGTGAGTTTGCTAACATGTATTTTAAACTAGAATTCACAACATTGGGTTTTATACTACCACTCCTCATATATAAGACAAACCTCTCAAATTGTTCGGGATGACTTCGCAAATATTCAATTTCAGTAATTTGAACTTTGGCTTTGTTTGCATAGTCTATGAAGTCAAAGGTAGCATATGTGGATAAGGGGGGTGAAGGGATTGCTTTTGGATTTAGAACAGTGTCCTGGAAGCGGAGTATATTTTTTGGATTAGAGGGTATTTTGAAAGGTACACTAGGAGGTTTCAAAGTAATAGATTTAGATTTAGACTTGGAAGAGACATTAGAATACTTACTTGGGATTACGGGAGTCCTCTTACTTGCTACAGGTCGGTCGCTCCAACAATGCAGACTTATGGGTAGATGGAAGTGGGGATCCTAGACTAATTATTTTATTTTATGGAGTCACCACAGGAGGATCATAAAACTTATTTTCTTTTACAACAAAGGAGGGAGATGCTCTTTTCTCATACTGAGAACGAGTGAATATAATGCATGAGAAACTAGGTGCATATTCTTCATAACTTCCAGAATACTCACATAATCTGATTTGTGTATCTTTCTCAAACTCATCACTTTCTAGGTAACCGCTACCTTCACTTTCTTGTTTAAATCCTCTTCATTTTCTTTACTCTTACAACTTGCATTGACATATGGGGCCTCCAAGGCAAGCCTTCGGGGTGCTCCTACGATATGATATTCATTGCTTTGAGAGTAAAATCCTTTAAATAATTCCCTCTACAAAGATGTTATCTCAATCGCCAAGTTTTGCAATGATAGATTAGTTCTCTCATCTCCGTGATGTTGGGTCTTTCCCTTTGATGGGTTCTTGATCTTTCTAGAGAGGACGAGATCATCATTAGGTTCCATGGCCATCCTTTGTGCTTCTACAATATTCCTTGGTTGGGATCTTTGCAACAAAAAGCATACTTCGTGATTGAGCATTGATGAATAATCTTTTAACATTTTTTTGAGATGGTGAATCGTCTCTAGGTATCCTATGAAGCAATCGTTCAAACGAGCCACGAAGTCTCTCATAGTTTCACTTTCTCCTTTCTTCATTTGAGATAACTACAGCAAGAGGTCTCCTGACAGTCTTCGGTTGATTTAAATCTTCCTCGAAGGTGATATTGATGCTATTCCAACCAAAGTGATGGATCGGGTAGGCGGGAGGTAGAACCATTCTGCTACTTTTTCTTGGAGGGAATCCACGAGCAATATTACACAAACATCTTCATGTTGGACACCAAGAATTCCACATGATGTTCATAAAGTAGCAATGTGTTCTTTAGGATGTTGTGCGTTGTCACCTTTTCTCAAAAAAAAGTTGTACATAGTGGAGAAATGGAGGAAATTTAGAAAGGGGGAAGGAAGAATTTGGCTATCTCCTTTGTTCTCTCAAGGTAGAATGCACTCTTGAGCTTACAAAATTAATGACCAACCCTTTAAAATGGGAATGTATTTACAATTTATAGAATAGACATGGCTCCTCATCTTCCTCATGACCTTCTATATGCCTTATTTCTAACTTTAGACTATTCATATTCCTAAAAATATTTAAGTCCCTTTTATAAAATCAAGGTGACTTAATTTACATTATGTTTCTAAAGTCACTTTTAAGTGACTTAAAGGCATATCAAAAGTGCAAACCCCAACAAAGAATTAGAACATTTTAAAGTGAGAGAAAGTTGGGGGAAGAGGAAAGAGAAAGAGAGAGAGATAAGAATAAGAATAGATGTCGTTCTCCCGATGAAGTTTTTGATCCTCATCGATGGAAATCTCCAAATGCAGTGAAACTCTGAATCTTCAAACTCCTTACACACTGTGAAACTCCTTCCAATTAGCTCACAAATGCTCGCCAAGTTGAATGAACTAAGATGGATCTCGAATTCCCTATGAAAAATGACTAGAATGATCCTAAACAATGATGTCCCCTGAATGATTATCCTTATACGTCCCATTGTGCCAAAAATTCTCTTTGAGTGTAACTTACTATTTTTAGTAAGTGTGAATTGTGAGCTGAGATGACCTTTTTGATGACCTTTCCTACGATGTTCCCTCTGTGTTTACCACCTTCTTTGTATCCTCTTCAAATGGTGGATTACCTGAAGTAACATACCCCTACGTAGGAAGGCATGTTATTTTTAGTAAGTGCGCCGCGGATGTCAGGATGCTACAAAACAAGTATTCAAACTTTTGGGTTTTATTTTGGGGTTCCACGCTCTATGTTTGAGTAACTCCTTCATCTAAACAAGTGGGAAAATGATGTTTCCATGGCATGTGCAGAATACTGACAAAAACATAGCCCTCCATATCCCTAAAAATAGGGGCTTCATGGCGTAAAAACTAGTTCACGCGAAACTATATTTTTTCAACGATCATCCCCTCAATTTTTGTGTGATTTCACCCATTAGAACCTTGAGAGTTGAAGAGGTAGCTCATTGCCTTTTTCCCAGATGTTCTTTATGTGACATGGTAGAAATCTGATGAAAAATCATTCCTAAATATCACTAAAAAATAGGGGCTTCATGGTGCAAAAACTAGTTCTCGTGAAATTATATTTTTCAATGATCATTCCCTCTAAGTTTTGTGTGATTTCGCCCACTGGAACCTTGAGAAGTGGAGAGGTAGTTCACTGATTTTTTCCACTACTATGTCATGGTGGCCATTAATGGAGCTTGAAATTTTTAGGACTGGTTTTTGTCTCCATTCAAGACAAAATAAATTCCATTGCGATGGGTTTTTTGCTTCTGGTGCTTTACAAGAAATTTTACTTCCATCCGACAACCGGTTTGATAGGAAATTGAACTTTGTTCTTCATAGAGCCGGAAGTGAAATTTATTCGATGTGATAATTTATTGCTGCAAATTGGAGGTTTGAATATGAGTTTTTAATTTCCTTCAATAGAGAAGAACTCAGCAACAGACGGTTTTTCAATCCGTGCACCGGTTTGCAAGATATCTTCAAATCTTTGTTTTATGGCAATGGGGATTTCCACTATTCTTCTTCTCGGTTCTCCATTTATTTTTCTTATCTCGATGAATTATTCTTCTAATACCTATGTTCCATCATGGAGTGAAGGATAATGTGCTATGATGGAGCTGGTTCAAGCTTTGGCAATGGTGGAGTGAGGTGTTCTTTGTAACTTTTCTTCTGGTAATGAGAAGCAACAAGAAGCAGCGAGAAACAACAAGAAGCAACCAATAGTTAGAAAATTTTCAAAATTTTGAGTTGGAGTTGGGCACACTTTTTTTTCCCTGATGTCCCTAACCTTAGGGACATGAGGGACATCAATTTCCATGATGATCAAGATGGCGACACGTGGCGGTGATCCAATGGCAGGGAATGAGTGCTCCAAAATCAGCTTTAAAGCACCGAGGGGCTGGAAGCGGGTCACATGGGTGACCAAAACTATTGCCATAGCAATTGGGTGAAATTTTCCATGTTTTATGTCTCTGACCTCTTGGAAATGAGGGAAATCAAATTCCATGGTGGTCCTGGAGCTAACACGTGGCGCTTGATCTAACAATAGGGAATTGATGCTCCAAAAATGTACCAGGGTTGAGCTCACAAGTTTGGAGGTCACATAAGGGTCCCAAAGGTCACATGGGGACTGGGTGAATTTTTCCAAGGTTGGTGTACCTGAAATCAAGGACGTTGGGGATATGAAATCCCATGAGGCTCTTGGTGTTGACACATGTCCTCCCAAAATTGACTAACTCCTGAACTGCCTTTGAGAGGGCAACTTGGAATTATGATAACTTGAGCTCCCAGTGGAATTTATTGGTGAAATTTTATATGATATTGACTAGAAATTGAATTTTGAATCCAATGGTGGGGTAATAATTTCTTTATTCATCTAGTGGTTCCCTAAAAATTCTTAATTGTGATATGAGACTCGTTTATAAGCGATACAAACTTCATGAAAATCCTATTTTCCAAGGTTTTGTGAAAAATAATATATCACCATCATGTAGGTCTTGGAATCCTCTTTCTAGATATGTTTTTTTTCACTTCTAACTTCATTCGAGCTCCTAGAATCTTCTTCTAAAGCCTAATAGCTATTTTAGGCATGTGTACTGCCTAAGCTTGTGAACCCTATTTTTTCCTCAAACTGCTCCAAGTCTTTCAAAACTTCCCCAAACATTCCAAAATCATTCGAAAATGTTCTAATGTCTTAAATTCATGTCCACGTTGATTTTTTCCCTTTCATTCCACTCTAGGGGTTGATCCAAATCATGGGAAGGCCAACGATAGCCCTTTCAAATACTGCCATAAGATAACATCTTTTCAGAACTCCTAAAATCACCTAGGGGGTGATTTGACTTTCCTAAATCGCCTATCAAACCAATTTTACATCACATAGGAGGTAACCATACTTGATAGACTTGACATGGGGTTCCTAGGAATTATCGTTGTTGTGCTTGAAATTTTCAATTTCCTGTTGCACATTTACACGACAACAACACATTGAAGAAATGATATTTTAGCACCATGTGATAAATCTAATGGGAGTTTAGATTCGGCGAGATAATCATATATTTGTGTGTACCATAAATTAGGTGGATTGTTGTCAATGTTATTTATTGCGGGCATCTAATTTTGATGTGAAGGATGGTCTAAGTGTTGAACAACCACATATATTTTAGTCTTGTCTCTTTAAATTTTTCTGTTTGAAAAGGGATGAGGGATCCAAGGGATGCTATAGTGTCTGTAAACCTATTAGAAGATTGCGGGATGGATTGAATGGTGTAATGATTGAATGCACCGAGGAGAAAGTCGACCAAAAATTTATATTTTTGCAGACTTCATTTTTACATTGATATTCTCCTTTAAGTTGAATAACGAAGAGTTGTGAATCTCCATAGATTTCATGGATGTGGGTACCTAGGATAACGATGGTATTTAGACCCATGATTAAGGCTTTGTATTCTTCCATGTTTTTGTACATTTTAAGTTGAGCTTGAATGATAACAGAAGAGAAAATTTCTAGGGTAGTATGATAACATATATGGATCCCCCCTCTTGGCATTTAGCACCATTAAAGAAGAGGGTCATTTTAATGGGGATGAAGTTGGATTCATTGATGTTAGATTCATGGATGTTGTTGATGGATTCATTGGGAAAGCATTCATGAGGTGGTTGATTATCTAAAAGGGGTGCATCGACGAGCTTATTTGTAATGGATTGACCTTTAATAGATTTCTGAGATATGATTTCGAGATCAAATTCAATCATAAGCATAATCCATCGAGTGATGCAATCATGATGATAAGGTTTAGCATGCATGGTTTTAAGTAGATTAATATTGGCGATGAAATATGTTTTTTAATTGAGGAGATAATGTCAGAGCTTGGAGGTGGCAAAATATAATGCACAACATAATTTTTCCACTTCAATGTAGCATGTATCATATTCATGGAGTGTGTGAATAATGTAGTATACGACTTGTTCACAACCTTCATTATCACAAGTGGCAAGCATAGATCTTAGGGAATGTTCGAGGTGGATTGAGCACATGTGGTTATAATAGGTATTGTTTTATTTTGTTGAAGGCTTTCTGACAATTAGAATCCCAAAGAAATTCTATGTCTTTACAGAGAAGATGGTGAAAGGGTTGACAATGGTTAGAAAGTTGTGGTATAAAACATCGAATGTACTGTAATTTACACTGAAGGCTACACAAATTCTTAAGATTGGATGTTGGAGGCATCTCAATGATTTCTCTAACCTTTTCTCGGGTCAACTTCAATGCCTCAAATAGATATGATGAATCCTAAAAGTTTTCCGATGAGGACACCAAAAACACACTTTACAGGATTAAGACGAAGACAAAACTAGATGAGACAAGTGAATATTGATTCAAGGACATCAAGATGATCTTTTTGTGATTTGGATTTTCCTAAGAGGTCATCAATGTAATCTTCAACAATTTTGTGGATGAGATCATGGAAAATGTATGTCATGACACGTTGATAAGTAGCCCCTGCATTTTTAAGACCAAATGACATGACATGGTAGTAGAAGGTTCCCTAAGGGGTAATGAAAGAATTTGTGTTGATTTTCGGGAGCAATGAGGATTTTATTATAACCTAAACAACAATCCATAAGGGAAAGAATTTTGTGGCCGGTGATTAGTTCGATGAGCTGATCTATGTTTGGAAGAGGGAAATCATCTTTAGGACAAGAAAGATTGAGATCCTTGAAATCTGTGAAAATGTGTATTTTACCTAAAGCTTTAGTTATGGGGATAACGTTAGAAACCCATTATGGATAGTCAATGGGTATGATGAATTTGGTAGATAAGAGGCGTTGCAACTCTTCCTTAACAAGGAGAGCTATACGAGGATGCATTTTACAAAGTTTTTGTTTTACTAGCTTAACATTGAGATACATGACTATGTTATGTACAATGATGTTAGGATGAATTCCGGGCATATCGCTTATATGACCAGGCGAAGGCTTGTTGATTTTTTTTTAAAAACATGGTGAAATCATTCAGTTCTTGTGATTCTAGAGATTGATCGACCTTAACTATGTGAGGATCCTAAGGGGTAAATAAGTTAACGATAAGGGTGGATTTGTTAAGGAGCATTGGTGTGTTAGATGGTAAGGAAATATAAAGGAAACGGTCTTTAGCTCCCATATGGGAAAGGATATCCTTGTCGTCCTAACACTAGAGGATATATATGGTAGGTGAATCTTCCTCAACCATTTCTGGCTAAACAAGGGGTAACGATTTAGTGGAGTGATCAGTAAGTGGCCCTAAAGATATAGCATTGAATTTAAAAAAAGTTAGATGGGGTGGGTACAGTGTCATTTACGTCCATGGGATCTTCAGGGTTTGTTGGCGATGATGGTTCTAGTTCGGAAATAGTTAGGGATGTAGCAAGTTTAGATGTAGTGGCTTTGCACATCTCGGAGGTGAATCTTTTATAACCTAAACCACTTTTCTCAGGAGCTTTAACAGAAGACAAGATATATTGATCATGGGTTCCTTGTTCATAACATCCGAGGCCAAAACCTCTCCACGTGCAGCGATGAAGATACATGTGGGAAAAGTTTGGATTGTCAAGGGATTTGAAATTCAATGTGAATGGCATGATGCGGTGTGGATTGATAGCCTAGGATGGAGGGTTATCGAGTCCCCCATAAATAAGGTTTGTTTTTAGATACGTAGGACCATAGGAAATAACATATCCTACATTCGGGTCATACATGGGTTGTTTGTAGGGACGTCCATATGTTTTAGGTGAAGGGATTGAGTTAAGCATGAAAGATGATATTCCCAAGCATAAGGAATTTTACAGCCTCACCAAGAGAGGAATCATTTGGTAACTTAGAAGAAGGGATAGATGCGCTAGTGGATGCTTCATTAGATGGCTCGTGTGGATTTGGGTACAAGAATGTCATTTGGGTGGTACATCATGTAACAATCAGTGAATGGATTAGATCAATGGGGACAGTGAAAGGTGACATTCATGTTTATATTTGAGACAACGATGGAGGGTAGAAGGAACACAACACATGGTGTGTATCTAGGGGCATCCTAATAACATGTTGTATTAAAACTCTCCTTCTATAATATAGAAGAGTTCCAACAAGGTTTTGACACCGACTTTAACGGGAATTATGAAGGTGACTAATGTGTGTGCGATAGGGTCGTTGAAGTATCATAATAGAACTATAGTTTGGGTTGTAGAACGGTGTTGGGTAATTTGATTTGGTCAAAAGGGAGGGATGATATGATATTAATGGTAGCACTGCTATCAATCATGACCCTTTTGATGGAGATTTCATTTATCTGGGTGGTGATGAAGAGTGGTAGGTCATGGTCTTTTGGTCTAAGAGATGGAATTTCAGATGGTTCAAATGATATAGTGGTGGATGTTTTAAGAGCACCCACAAATTTTGTGAAAGGAATTGGATCATTGGATGGTACAGTTATGGATTATAGGGCTTCTATCATAGCCTTCTTATGAAAAGGAAATGTCTGAACTAGCTTGTAGAGTGACATCCTAACAGGAGACTGGTGTGTAATTTTTGTATTACGGTGAAAGGAGGTGTTGTTGTTTGTATAGAGATCTTGGTTTTTGATGATGGATTTTGATTAGACTCCTCAGGAGATAAGGAAATATATACCTTAGGTTTATAAGATGAAGTTTATAGTTCATGAGGTGGGGGTATAGTAATGAATTTCTTTTCTTTTCTTAGGTTCAGATGGTTCTTTGTCATAATTTTGCGAACAGGTGGTAATGTGTATGACGTTAAATCGATGAGTAGGTGTTTTAAGGACAGCTTTCGATGATGACGATGTTATTGTTGACATTGTGTTTGATTGAGAAGGAAGGAAGAGTAGACGCTAGAGTTCATGTACTTTCAAGTGAAAGGATCTATAATTTTCTATGGAATGGCTACGTGTTCTATGGTAAGATCGAAAAATATTGAAGTCATACAAAGAAGGTTTCCATCCGTGATGATCAGATGGCTTAGGAGGTGGTAATGTTATAAGCAATCGTTGAAGGAGGTTATCTAGAATGGTGGCATAATTCCCCTTAGTTATAGACGTAGATGGGGACAAGGTTGCATCTATACTTCTCTCAAGAGGAAGTAAGATGGGTTGTTTAGTCATAGGTTATTTATTTATCGGTCGTGGAGGCTTTTTAGAAGTCACAACGAGTGGTAGATGAGGAGCTTGTATGGGTGGTCGTTCATGAGAATACTCAAATTTTGTGACATGTGAGATCAAAGGACCTGTATGGGCAGCCGTTGGTGAGGATAGTTTGTCTATGAGACATGTGAGGGCGAGGGACCCCGTATGGGTGATTGTTTGTGTGAATATTTGGTTTGTGTAAAAGGTGCAGGATATGGAATCAATGTAGGGGTTTGATTGGGAGATTTTGATCTTGTAATAATAGGGTGATTAACATGTATAAGGGAGCGAGGTTCGTGCAAAGCACTCTCGATCTAGAAAAACATATTGAGGAATTTAAACAACCTAAACAACACCCTGTTTATGAGGTGCCTTTGTGGTTTTGGATGAACTAGGTGTGGTTGATGAGGACGCAGCAAAAGGGTCCGATTTCTTTGAGGTAGCGAGTATTTTGGGTTGTTTTTCAGATGTGGTTTTGGGTGTAGTAGAGGATGTGGGTATGGATTCGTAATGATATGTAAAAAAGGTGTGGGATTAGTTTTAATAAAAAGTTTAATAGGTGAAGGGTTAGCAACTTTGGGCTTGTTGGATTCTGGTGTTGATTTTACAATTTTTGATTCGGTAAGTGATGAGGATGTAGGAAGGGTTTTAATGATGCTATTAACATGCGAAAGCTTAGTAGTCATAGTTGTAGGTTAATTGGTTGTTGGTGTTAGTTAGTAGGTTTTGATTTGGTAAGTGACAAGGATGTAGGAAGGATAGGATATATTTTGGTTATTGTATTGATGGTGTGGACAACATTCATTTGTGGTTGATCGGAGGATGAAGGGTGATTCAAAAATGTTTCTTAAATATGTCAAGATTTTGATTTGGGGGTGAATTTGGATTATCTAAGTGGAGCTCACCCTTGTCAATCAAATCTTGAAGTACATTGCGAGAATGTGTGACACCTTTTGATGTCATGTCCATTGACCCTATGATATTTACAATAGTCATTATCTCGATACCAAATAGGTTTAGATATTGATATGTCGATGGGTCAAATAGGAGGGAGAGATATCATGTTGGATGCAAATAATTTGTCAAAAACTGCACTATAAGTCTCTCTTAAAGGTGTGTAGTTACATTATTGTGGGATGCTTGACGACATATTTTTCCTTGGGAGCAGATTTGACTACGACGACATTGCAGCTTGTTTTTGTCTTATTGTAGCTAGATGTTGACTTAGAAGGACACTCATTTTTGGTTTCTTAGGATGAAGCTTAACCCATCCATCTTCTAGAGCTCACAGTTCCAATTTACGGGCCATGGTGAAAGCCTATTAAAAAGTTTAAAATGATTGGATTTGTAACATTGATGAGATGTGTTTATCACATGCATGACAAAAAACCTTGATTAAGTATGCTTGTGGTAATGTAAAGAACAATTAATTAAACACACCCCTCCAATGAGTGAAAAATTAAATGATAGATTTGTCTTTGAATTTTCTGATGGCATATAGGTCGTTGATAGTGATTTTACGGGATATGTTTATGGAAAAATGATCTAAGAAAAGTTGGGAAAGATGCGCAAAGGATAATAGCTAATGTTGCGGAAAATTGTTGTATCAATCTAAGGCGGGACCAATGAGGGACATGGGAAAGGTCCTCAACATTAGGTCTTAATCATGAGCTATTAGATAACATGCGTGATGGAAGGCACAAATATGTTGTTAGGGATCTTCCTTGTTGTAAAAATTGATAAACTTAGGAAGTTCCCAGTGAGGTAGATATGGTTTATATGGTACTGAGGGGTGAATGGGCTCATTGCAAATTTTATCATAAAATATCACATTCTTGGATGATGATGAAGAAAATTCGAGACTGGATATGCGGTTTAAAAGGGCTTGGAGAGGATCAAGTTGTGTTTGTTGTTGTGAGGATGAGCCAGGTTGAAATAAGGACTGACTAGGTTGTGAGTATGTATGATACTACTGAGGAATGCCTTGTTGGTGGGGAGTTTTTTGTTGAGGAACATTTTGCTAAGGAATGTTCTATTGATGTTATGGGATGTCATTATTGTGGAATGTTTTGTTGAGGTGCGTATTGTTAATGTATGTTTTGTTGAGGTATATTATGTTGATAAGGAATATTTTGTTGAGGGATACTTTGATGATAAGGGATGTTTTGTTGTGGGATGTTTTGATGAGATGGAGAACCTTTTTAGGAGGCTATAGGCTATGAGGTTTGTATGTATTGGTACTGTAATGGCATTGATGTATGAGTGAGTGGTTGTGAATATGTGAGTGATCACTTGAAAGAAAAAAAGTAGAGGCAACAGAGAGATAATGCTTGTTGCCTAATGTTTTGTTGCAGGATATTATATTGTAGAATATTTTTAGGGGTGTAGATTATGGTATGGAGATCAGTGGTTTTGAAGGTTGTGGTATGTATTGTGAAATAGGATGAGTGCTAGCAATGACACTAGTATTGATCAGTGATGTGGTTGTAGGAATGGACATGGTGATGTTTTGAATAGGGCTAATAACTTGTTGGGAGGATAAAATAGTAGAAAAGGCCACAAAACTTGATAGAAGTGTTTTTACCTATGAGGAGGTTGGTGGAGTGGATGAGGAAGTAGCGGTACTAATTGGGGGAGGTGTGGAACCTAGATAAGGACTTGATGAGGATGTAGACTAGTGGGTAGATGTGTTTTCGATGAAATCACGTGGAGGTAAAATGGGGACTAAAGACACCTCATATGCTTTGGGTTGACTAGTAGAATATTGTTCATTTGATGTTTCAAAGGGATTAGTAGGGATAATAGATATCTCGGGTTGACTATTATTCGGTGTTTCAGGTTGATTTGAAGTGTATGGGTATAATTGTTGGATGACAGGGTCTTGGTTTTGATCAATGAGATGTGCAATGGAAGATGAAGGATTGTAAGTATGTTGGGGTGTAAATGGTTGCATTTGAACATTTTTGGCTGCTAAATAGGCATTGAGGGCAATAGGGTTTGAGTCTAGCATTTATTCAAAGATGGTGACTCCTATTGTAGAAAAGAGGTTCGAGATGCTTCGAGTTGAGGACTAAAAGAAAAGAGGTGGTATACTTCTTGGGGTCTAGATGTATGAAGGATTTTACTATGATATTGATGTGGAGAATGAAAGAGTTGATGTCCCATTTTGTTGTTATAGTTGAATCTTGATTCACTCCAAGTCTGTTGGGTGTCAAAAAAAGGATTGGATGTAACTGTTTGATAATATGGGATTTGTTATTATGTTGGTGTTGAAAGTGTTGTAGTGTAAAATGAGACATGTTGTTAAAATGTAGGTGGTGGAGTAGATAGGTTTTCAAAATTTTGGTTACAAGCTTGTTGTCTAGTAAGTACCATGATAAACAAACCCAAAAACACCTAGAAAATGAAAAATAAGTAATTGGGTTGAGTTACAAACAATAAGAAAATGCAAGAAAAATATGTTTATTATTTATCTTGATTAATTATGAAAAAGTGAAATGTGTAAAATGGTTAACAAGGGTCCTAGGAAATGGTAAGCTATGGATGGTTTCAGGTATGTTTAAGGGTGGAGTCCTCAATATACCTAAAGGTATGTGAGGCCCAACTTTGTACTACTTTTGGTACGGGCATGTATATTGGGGCCTACCCCATGACTTCACAATCTCACCGCAATAAGGGATTCAAGTGCTTTGAGCCAATATATAATAACAAACAAGAGATTATACTCGAGGCAGAACACCGAGTCAGTTTCCCTGTTGGGTGATGAAATCCCAATTAGTTTCACCTGGGTAGGAATTGTTTGAATGCGTTTTTATTTAATAGTGGTTTGGTTGTGTGTGAGGGAAAATAAGTGAATGCAATGAATTTACTTCCCTATTTAAAGATAGATGATCAAGAAGTATGAAATAGTTTGTTTTAAGACCCAAAATAAAATGTTTAGATTCGTTGAGAACAAAAAAAAATGTAAAGCTAAAAGCAAAAGGAAGGTTTTAGGACTTATCGTGAGAGTGCTCCTATATATTTTTATATTTTAGTAATTTTTCTGAAGCGAGAAAGTAGCAAATCCATTGAATGAAGTGTTAACGCGAAATCACAACACCCCCAAATGAGTTCTATAGGTATGCTTTTCTAAGGCAGAGTCATTTGGTGTGATTGCGTAACATTGAACTTTCCCCAAGGTGTGGGACCTTATAAAATGGGAAAGCTCTCCAGATTGAAGGTTGGTTCCTTATTCCTCTATTTAGGTGCATACGTAGAAACTTGCAGAGGATTTGTTCTTAATCCTAATCTAAACTTTACCAAGGAGATAGGGATAGAAGGAATACATAAATTAAAACAAATCTAAACTACGAGGTGATGCACCAAAGGAATGATGAACACTTATTTTGCTAATAGACACAAACCAACAAAATTCATACAATAAAAAAGCATAGATAGTCAGATATATAATGGGAGACCAGATAAAAGCAAAAGAGACAAGAGAGGATCTAAAATCAATCACAGACGTGTTTTATTACTCTGTAGATTGATACAGTCCATTACAAAGTAGCCAAGAGGTGGAAACGTAATGCAATTTCGATGGAAGGCTTGAACCCCATAGATCCCTTTGCTAGAAGGAGGAGGGATCCTGCAAAACAAAGAATGTCCAACCCTTTACAATGAATCTTGCCCCGCATTTATAGATTCAATCTTGAAAGAAGAAAGAGAGAGAGAAGTGGGAAAAGTAGGTTGAAACTCAACCACCACTGTTAATGCCTCTGATGAAATCTCTCCCCCAATCCATATTTACTTTGCATCAATCCTTGGTTCGGTGCCTTGAAGGAAGAGGAAACAATGAAACAGATCAAATCTGATCTGGTTGTTGAGGCAAGAAGATCCCACATTGAAATCCCGAAGACATTTCCTCCATTTTTCTTCACCTAACCTCCTTAAAATAAAATTTTCGAACCTCTATGGCATGGGTGAGGCCGATATCTTTCTAGCGCCGTTAGATTTGCAATATTTTGATCCCTGGGTTGAAAGATATGCCCCTTCGAAGTTTGTATCGGGTCCGTATAGGAGGGCGGAAAAATAACTTGAAAAATGGGTCCCCTTTTGATATGGGACACGTGGCAGCCAGATTGGAACAAAAATCAGGCCTACAAGACCCGCAATTTATCTTTTCCCCTTCTTCTTATTCCCGCTTTGGCTTTGACTTGGGCCCAGATGCTAAATTTTTCCTTGGGCGGAGTCACGGGCCATTTTGCAACTTTTACCCCTTGAAATAGTGCCATACTGATACTTGGCATTCTCCACTAACACCTTTATACTTAGCCAATTTTGAGGCCCTTTTTTGTCCTCTTTTTAACTCTTCTGTTTTTCTATTTATGCGGGATCGTAGTCGATCCAATATTTGTACGAGGGTGAAATATGGATAACAATTTGGCGACTCACCGGGTATTCATGTGCTAGATGAAAATACCAATTGCCTTTTCATATTCGTTGGGCATGGAGTCATGAGTGATAGCCGCCATCTTGATCTAAAATTTTAAAAGCTGACCCTTGGTTCGCTTGGAAACCCATTAGAACTGAAATTGATCTTGACCAAATGCCAAGTCCAAACACTGCATGAGAGAAACAAAACAAGTACCACACTATATACAAAATTTGAAATCATACATGCTCCAAATGGAACATGCAGAGCGTGCAAAGCACTTGGGAGTAAAGTAATCTACACTATAGCAAGACAATTTGTATATGCACTTAGAGGAAAGAGAAAACTAAACTTATATGTACATGGTGAGAACTCCCCTTTTTGTAGTAGTGCTTAAGATAGATCCCATTTACTAGAATCTGCAACTCTTCACCCTCCAATGTAGACAATTGGAAAGCATTGCTACTTTTGCATCTTGTGATCATATAGGGGCCACTCCAGATGGCGTCAAATTTGGAATGCCTTCCTAGTTTTTCTCGATCTGTATCCCATTTCAAAACTAGGTCTCCTTCTGGAAGGTCCTTACTTTTTGCTTCTTGTCAAATCATTTCTTGATTGAATCCTGATTCTTCTCTATTACTTGAAGAGTGTGTTCTCTAGTTTCTTCTAATTCTATCAGCTCCACATACTTGGCCTCCATTAGTCTAAATTAAAACATCTCTAGTTTCTTCACGAGCTCCAATCTTTGTGCAAATCAAGTGATATAAGCAACACTACCTCTTTCCCATAGACGAGCTTGAATGGAGAGCTTTCTGTAGATTTCTTGGGCATTATTCTATCAGCCCATAAGGCCGTTTTGAGCTTTGTGTGCCAAGTCCTCTAATTCTCATCAAGAGTTCTTCTGATGATCTTTAGCAAGTTCTTATTTGTGGACTCAGCCTGGCCATTACCTTGAGGGTAATAGTTTGATGAAGTACTCAAATAAGTCCCATTCTTAACAACCCATCCTGTGATCTTGGAACCTATGAATGCTAATGCATTGTCTAATATGATGGTGGCTGGCACTCAAAATCTGGTCACTATCCCTTCATAGAAATCCAGGATACTAGACTCATTTGCTTCCTTAAGTGCCACTACCTCAGTCCATTTGGTGAAATAATCAGTCATTGCTAGGATCCATTTGTGACCTTGGCTTGAGTTTGGATTGATGACTCCAATGAAGTCCAATCCCCATTGCATTAAAGGTTGGTCGCCTGAGATTGAGTTCAATGGAAGTGTTGCTAGCCTTTCCTTGCCTTTGAAGAATGCACAATTCTTGCACCTTCCGATCCATGTA
Organism: Taxus wallichiana var. yunnanensis; assembly: GCA_018340775.1. NCBI lineage: Eukaryota > Viridiplantae > Streptophyta > Pinopsida > Cupressales > Taxaceae > Taxus > Taxus wallichiana. The sequence goes on from CM031237.1 coordinate 341,972,132, forward strand.
TAGCGATCACTAAAAAACTCTAGGCCAATAATATCATGCTTTCATGATTTTGAGTGTTGTCACTCTTGGAGCAAAATGGCCTCTAGTTGCTTTAACATGGAATTCTTATAGCACTCTCTCTACTTGATCTGCCCTAATGCATCTCAACAAAATGTCATTGATGTCCCTCTTGAACAAGACACCATCAATAAGAACATATGGGATGGCTTGTAGCCTAAAATGCCTTATTTTTTCTTTACTCATCCCATAAGGACACATGCCTGTTCGAAGGAAGTGCACCATGTCTTGGGTCCAACAAGGAGTAAATACATCATCTCTTCCTTCTTCTTGATCATCTTGTAGAACAAAAATAGCCTCCTTTTCACTATATGTTTCATCTTGTTAACCTGAGGCTAGTTGTTCACATAACCCTTTCCCATGAACTAGCTTGGTGACCTTGATCTCAATGTCATATTCCTTGACACGAGTGATCCATCTTGCACGCTTCTCATTCAAAGTCTTTGAGAAGGAATTCTTTAACTCTCGCATGGGAGACCAATAGTTGGATTTTGTTGTTTGAAACCAAATTCTTAAACTTCTTCAATCCTCTGATTACCACCAAGACTTGCCTCTCAATAAAGGAGTACCTTACCTCATAATCTTCCAGACTCTGGCTGAATAAAGTAATTGGATGTTATGTACTTTCTTTGTTTTGCTGCACCAAGATTGCAGAAATTGTGTCGTTGCCACCGAAGGCATACAATATGAAGTCTTTGAAAAAATATGGGTTCAAAAGAGTTGGGGCCTATGATATGGCTTCTTTGATGGCCTCAAAACTTTTTTTTCCTTAATCTGTCCACCTGAATGTTAAGCTCTTCTTTAACATCAATGTTATTGGCTTAACAAGGGCAACAAAGTTTGGAACAAACCTGCGGACAAAATTGATTTTTCCCAAGAAGCTTTGAATAGACTTCTTGTGACTTGGTAATGGCAATGCTCTTATTGCTTGAACTCTTTTTAGGTCGATTGTCAATCCTTCCTTTGATACGATATGGCCTAGAAGCTTGCCTTCATGGGCCAAGAATATGCATTTTTGGGGTTCAATGACACCCCAAAACTCCTGCATCGTTAGAACACCTGCCTTAGGTGGAAGAGATGATCTACTGCATTTTTGGAAAACACTGTAATGTCATCCAGATAGATCAACACTACTTTTTGATCAGCCCCTTGAATGTCATATCCATTGCCCCTGAAAAGTGGCTCCAACGTTGGATAATCCAAATGGCATTTTCTTGTAGGCATAGGTGCCCCATTTGGTAGTGAAAGTTGTTTTGAATTGATCATCTTCTTTCACCATGATCTGGTTGTACCCTGAGTAGCCATCTAGGAGGGAGAACCTTTTTGACCCAGACACTACTTGTAAGATCTACTCCATTGAAGGGAGTGGGTAGTGGTCTTTGAGGGAGGCTTTGTTCAAATCCCTAAAGTCAACACACAACCTAATTTCTCCATTTTTCTTCCTGACTGGGACCAGATTTGCAACCCATATTTTGCGTTTGATTAGAAATATGATGCTTTCCTCTATCAGCTTGTTCAACTCCTTCATCGAGGCTATATATGTGGGTTGATTGGTCTCTTACCCGATGGGCCGAGAAAATGGATCCAGTTTGATTGTGTGTTGTGATAGATTTGGATTGAACCCCCTTAGGTCTTCATAACTCCAAGCAAACACATCAGGGAATTCTTGGCAAAGTTGTATGAATTCATACCTTTCTTGTTTGGTGTCCACTTTTGCAATTTGAAGTGTTTTGTCTTCTCCAATTGGGATTGTCTCTGAATTTTCTCCTTTGATCTGCATGTTAGCCTTCTCTTTTCTAAACTGATCATTAGGATGGAAAATAGATTTCAGTGTCACTAAGCCTTTGGGAAGTTTGTTTGTATGCATCTGTATTATCTCGATTCCCATACTTCGCTCTAGTCTCGCTCTGGTTTATAGGCCGAGAATTCAGCTTCTTCTTGTAGAAAGTTAATGATCTGCTGATCATTCTCAAACACCTTCCAACATGTATTATTATCTAGCACTGCTGACCTCACAACCACATGGATATGCATCCATTCTCTGTCCCTCCTGATGTTTTCAACCACATCAAACGTTGCTCCAACTGTTGCAAGTCTATCAGTAGCTTCATTCTCCTTCCTGGGTATGGACACAATATTGAAGGTCTCAAAATCCTCCATGAGATCTCATACCCTACTATTGTAGTTTTTGAGTAGGTCATTTTTTACAGCATTAAGTCCTCTGACCTGATTGGCAACCAATTCACTGTCACCGAATACTTGCAAGTTCTTAATTCCTAACTTCCTTACCCAATGAAGACCTTGGACTAAATCCTTATATTCAAAAATGTTATTTGAGCAAGTGAATTAGAATCAAGGCTGAATAATATCACATACCTCTAGGGGAAATAATCAAGGCTCCTCCCCAACTCCTTGTTTACTCCTTGAGCCATCAAAGAAAATTTTCCATACCTCATTGTCATCCTTGTATTTTGGCTTGATTAGGTCGGGAAGAGGTGATTCTCTTCATGTAGGTAGTAAACACCTAGTTCGATTCCTCCATCTCCTTATAGGGGTCAAAATCATGTTTTCTTGGCCCACTCATATAGGGTGTCAAGTCCGGGATATATCCCACCTTTTTATTTGCTTCGAAGTGCTTAGGAGGTCCTCTTGATCAAAAGTGAGTAGTTGGCATTGATTGGGATAGGAACATAGGATTCGATATAATAATCAGCAATAGTTTCAGATCTGATTGTAGCCTTCACCCCATACCTTGCCCTAAAGAGCATATGTGACCAATTAACAGACATGTAGCCTCCAATTTTGGCAATGAAGTCTCTGGACAGACATAAAGCAAAATGTGGTGGCAGGTCTATGATTGACATGTTTTACAAAACAGTCACATTAGGGCAAGCATGTAGAGTGAGACTCAGATCCTTGATGATTCCCATAGTAGTCATTGTTGTCCCATCTAATTGGACTACTCCTCTAGAGATGACCTCATATTGGAGACCCAACTGATCAGCTATTTGTTTGGGCATCACAGAACTACTGGCCCTAGAATCAATCATACAATTGTGCACCAATTTGTCTCCAATAATCAATGAGACATAGAAGGGAGGAGGTCTCAGGTTTTTACCTTGTTGTTCTCCATGGTTCCTCCTAGGCTGAACTGCATTGGTAAGCACTCTTTCTTGTTGGTTAGGGGGTTGATTTGAACTTGACCAATTGCATGGCGGTCTGCAACAGATCCCTCTGCCCTGGAATGGCCAGTGACTCCCATAGTGAAATGTTCACACTTTTCCTTTTCATCTGCTCAATAATATTGAATGTTTTGCCCCTTCCCAGACACATTTCTTTCTTGCACATGGGTTGTTACAATCGTGCTTGAATGGGTTTGGGAGGTGGCTTGGATTGGTTCTAGTATGTTTGGAGTTGCACTTGGAACACTAGGACCTTGTGGAGTGATGGAAGATTGAGGGTCACCTGAATTCAGTGGCTGACCCTCTCCAATACTTCTCTTTTTGGACCGTGTATTGGTAGCTACACTTTGAGAAGGGAACTGATTCATCCCACAAAAGTCTTTGGCCTACCAGTTGACAAGCATAGTCTCATTTGGGGGCCACCTTGTTGAGCTCCTTATTGCTGATATTCCTCTTGGCCAGGTTCTTATGGCACCATACTAGTTTGCACCATCAAGGCCTAATTTAGAGCACCATTAAAGCACGTTGATTGGTTGTGTGGTTGACTGCATGGAAAACACCAATCATATTCCTATGCCATATTGTTATGTGTAGGAACCAATGCCCTTGATGTTGAATCTGTGTTAGGATCATACGACCTAAAAGGTCTAGCAGCTTGGGGTTGTCCTTAGTTCTGGCTCTAGTTTACAATCTGAGGTGGTGGCCTATTCTGCTGATACTGGGGTCTAGCTTGATATTGAGCCTGGGGCTGGTATGGCTTGGAACTCTGAGCTTGTTGTCTTTTGATGGTCACTATCTCATTCCCAAAGTTACAAGTTGCTTCATCATCACTTCTTGAAACTCTTTAGAGGTATTAGATGATGAAGTGGAAGCTTCACCGAGATTTGACTCCTAGGTGTAGGTATAGGAGCTAATGTAGGCACTTGGCCGATGTCGGGCTTCCTAGCTCGGGTACGAGAGGCATGGATGGCCTAGGAGTTATTTTTCCAGCTTGAATCAAATGATTCTCACCCTTGTGGAGAGAGGCTATAGGCTGCAGGGTAATGTAGTGCCCCCTATTATGAATCATCGAGAGAAATATCAAAATTTAAAGCCCTAAGAAAGTATAAGAAGGCACCTTCATCACTGGGCTTTCTTTGCTGTTGGAATCCTATCCCGATTCCGCTAGAATTTGAGGTTGAAGTTTGTCAACCGCTTGCTCGGGCTTTCTTGATTATTGTTAGTTTCTCCAACAAAGACAAGTTATCACCTTTTCCTCAAACTCGATTGTGAAGGGCCGTGCACAGCTGGTTCCAATTATAGATAGAGTCTACTTCAAGAATCTTGAACCATTATGAAGCTTTCCCTTTGAATGAAGAGGCAAGAAGCTTGACTGCAATGTCCATCTCATGGATCTCGTGGATTGTACTGAGACATATTCAATATCTTGGACATGGTCACCAAGAGAAGTTTGATTTTCCCAGGTGATGTGGGATGCTCTTTAATGCTACAATCGAAACTAGATTTTGTGCAATCAAGGCGAGTGGACTACTATCGGTGAAGTTGACATATGGATTTGGTTATGCCATTCTGATTGGCCTAAGAATCCTTGCAGACTAAAAGAAAGTCCTTGCAGTGGAGGTGTTGACAAGGTTCTGCTTGGTGGAGATGGAGACCTTTGAATTCTTCTTCCTCTCCTTTCTCTACTCGGGATAGATAAAAGTATTCAAATATACCTTCTTTCCTTGCTTTAGACCGGGTTTTTCTCATGAATATTCCAAGCGTGGGCTGCTGAAACCAGTAGATTTGTTTCTTTCGAGTCGCCAGATGTACAATTTTAAGGCTTCTTAAAAGCCAGAATCACAACAAGTGTACATCAATCCCTACTGTAATAATATGGAGACTTCTTAGTCCCACCGAGCGTGCCAAAACTGTTAACATGAAATCACAGCACCCCCAAATGAGTTCTACAGGTCTCTTTTCTAAGGCAGAGTCATTTGGTGTGATTGCGTAACATTGAACTTTCCCCAAGGTGTGGGACCTTGCAAAATGGGAAAGCTCTCCAGATTGAAGGTTGGTTCCTTATTCCTCTGTTTAGGTGCATATGTAGAAACTTGCAGAGGATCTATTCTTAATCCTAATCTAAACTTTACCAAGGAGATAAGGATAGAAGGAATACATAAATTAAAACAAAGCTAAACTACGAGGTGATGCACCAAAGGAATGATGAACACTTATTTTGATAATAGACACAAACCAACAAAATGCATATAATAAACAAGCACAGATAGCCAGATATATAATGGGAGACCAGATAAAAACAAAAGAGATGAGAGAGGATCTAAAATCAATCGCAGACATGTTTTATTGCTCTATAGATTGATATAGTCCATTACAAAGTAGCCAAGAGGTGGAAACGTAATGCAATTTTTATGGAAGGCTTGAACCCCACAGATCCATTTGCTAGAAGGAGGAGGGATCATGTAAAACAAAGAATTTCCAACCCTTTACAATGAATCCTACCCCGCATTTATAGATTCAATCTTGAAAGAAGAAAGAGAGAGAAGTGGGAAAAGTAGGTTAAAACTCAACCACCAATGTTAATGCCTCTGATGAAATCTCTCCCCAAATCCATATTTACTTGCATCAATCCTTGGTTCGGTGCCTTGAAGGAAGAGGAAACGGTGAAACAAATCAAATCTGATCTGGTTGTTGAGGAAAAAAGATCCCACATTCAAAGCCCAAAGATGTTTCCTCCATTTTTCTTCACCTAACCTCCTAAAAATAAAAGTTTCGAGACCTCCATGGCATGTGATAGGATGAGATATTTCCAGCGCATCATTTGCAATATTTCGATCCCCGAGTTGAAAGATATGCCCCTTCGAAGTTTGTATCGGGTCCATATAGGAGGGCGGGAAAACAACTTGAAAAATGGGTCCCCTTTTGATACGGGACACGTGGCAGGCCAGATTCGGACAAAAATCGGGCCTATGGACCCTCAATTTATCTTTTTCCCCTTCTTTTGATTCTCGCTTTGGTTTTGACTTGGGCCCAGATGCTGAATTTTTCCCTGGGTGGAGTGGCGGACCATTTTGCAACTTTTACCCCTTGAAACAACGTCATACTGATACTTGGCATTCTTTGCTTACACCTTTATACTTAGCCAATTTTGAGGCCCATTGCTGTTCACTTTTTTACTCTATTTTCTGTTATGTGGGATCGTGGTTGATCCAATATTTGCCATGGGGGTGAAATATGGATAACATGAAGATTTCAGAATAAGGAACCTACAACTAGATTAAGAGAAATAGAAAATAGAAAGTAAGAAACAAAAGACAGATTATGAGATGATAAGAAAAACATACAGAGAAAATGTAAGTGATTGGCCCAAACGTAGGTGATTAGGATAATCACATGTGATAATTACATAGTGAAAACAATTTCTATTCTATTGATTGAAATGAAACAGAAGAACAAGAGACAAGGGTCCCACCGGCATGCCGAAATGTTGAAGACAATGTTTCCTTTATGGTTGGTTTGATATAAAAATGAAAAAAAAATGACTCAACCTTGAGTATGGTAGGGTTTCTAAGGTACCAATGGAATGTGATGGGTGTTTTATTATTTTCCTCTGTTAATAATGAACTAGGCTTCTTTTCCCTTTAGTCAAGCCTGCGCAAATAAAAGACACCGCACAAAATGGAATTAGTAAAATAGGTAGGAAGGTTTCCTGGAAAAGGCCAGTTCCTAGAATCCAAAAGAATTCCTTATGTGGATGTCAACCTGCTTTTCAAACACTTAAGCTTTTATTTATGAAATGGAATACAATATGTGATATAAAAATGTGATCAAATGTTTTGTCACTTATTTAGATTATTACACAAATCAGCCGATGGTGATAATGACAAGTAATAATCATATAATCCAAATTTGGAAACTAAGTTTGTATCTAAGTTTTTAGAAAATAAGTTAGAGCCTACTGAGCAAGCTAAATCATCATCTTCGGTGAAGTATGAATTAGGCTCTGAGATGTAGTCTTCCACAAAGAAGTCAAAGATCTCCTCCTTTGTATTGTATATGCATGCAAGATCGAATCAGAAATTTGGAAGGTTGATGTTGATCTCAATGTCGATTCGATGTATTATGGATATCCTCGGGGATGTTGAATTCTACTTCGTATTTGTACTTGTACTATGCAAGGTTTGATTTTATCCTCTTAACCTCGTAGTATGCTTCCCAAAATTCTTTGATGTCTTCACGAATTATTTGGGTAGACGCAATATAGCTTCTAACCCGTTAAGAGGCGATACATGAATGGAACACAACTCAAGATCATGTAATAAGTCATACTTCTCCCAAAGGTCAAGGGGTGTTGGAAAATCAAAATTGAGCTAATGTTGGTGATGGGGTGCTTATTTCCTAATATAGCCATCTACGAAATCCATATTGGCACAAAGCTTAGTAACACAAAAACACGCATTAACTAATAACAAATTCTAATGAAAATTGTTGATTAAGTAGACATAAAGTAAAGGTATTGCAAGCGATTAGGTTAATCGCGGGGATTTTGTGAAATATTAATGCACGAGAATGCTAAAAGAAATGGTTTGATCATCTAAAATCAAACTACAATCTATTGAAGCAAAGAGGAAGTATGTAAGGGTCTAATAAGAATATTTAATTATGAAAAATAAGTAGAAAACAAAGGAGACGAACCTTTGAATGATAAGTGACGATGAGAGATTTCTGTGATGGTTTATGGATGATGAACGAGCCCCCAAAAACACTCAAAGAGTGTATTAGATGCGAATAACATTAATGCGAGACACTGGTAATGTTGCTTGGACTTGCTTGAGAAAACTTGATAGTGCTCTGGTTCATCTAGATGGTCGTGAATGGTCCCAAAGAGAGGCAGAAGAATTGGTATTTATAGATCACCAGTATTTGAGGGAATCAACGGTATTTTTGGGAAGTTGGCATTAGGGTGAGATACGAAGTGATAAACCTTCTATTTCCAACTTAGATGTGGGGATTTAGGGGAATCATGGCTAGATAACTTGGAGAGGTCGAGGGTGAGGGTTAGAGGTAGATAGAAGTGGTTAGGATAGAGTAGGGATAATTTGGCAGGTTGCCAAATTTAAACTAGTCCTAACTAGTGAGGAGTGGGAAGTGGTTTATAAGGATAAGTTAGAGGTGGTTAGTGTAGTATTTCTAGAAGGTTGCTAGTTATAACTAGTTACAAATAGTGAGTGAGGATGAGTTCACATGGTGAGGTGTGCGGTGAGTGGATTAATCGATTTGATTATTTATTTAATTAATTAATTTTGAGATGGGTGGTATGGCTTTAGGAAATATGATGTAAATTAATTAATTAAACAAGTATGGGGTTAATGACTTAGGTTTAGGGATGTCATAATGATGCAACGATAAGCTTGACCACTCGAATGGAGGACTTGAGTCGTAAAATGGTATGTGAATGGTAAAACTTAATCAATTATTTGTGTGAGATTGGAATGTGTGATTTTTCGGTGTCTACAACCTTACGATACATGGGGACCAAGTTAGTGTTGCGAAGGATGTTTTTAAGGCTTGGATTTTGGGACGTAGAATCCCCTCACTTCACGATGCTCTTAAAACAAGCAAGCATTTAGCCAATAACAAAATTTGTCCAAGAATTTGTATACCCCGCAAAAACACCGGGTGTGTTTACATGCGTGCAGATGAAACCAACGGTCATGAGACCCCTAAGACTTTGAAAAGTGCATGGGTATCACTTCCACATGCGCCTACAAAATAAAAATGGGGAGGCTAGCCACATTTGATCCTTAAGGTCGTCCTAAGATGTGAGAGGAGATCATACACGCTTTTCCTTTGGTATGAACAAGTAACAAAGGAAAACACATGAAATATAATGAAAGAAAATAAATGTTAGATGATAAAATTAAATGATAAATATTGGTAGTTTGATGATTGGGTCTTCAAGAGGAGGCCCTGCAAAACAAAGGTTAGTAGTTTGATGTTTGAACCCAAGATCTTGGACCGGTCATGCTATAAAATAAAGGGTTAGTAGTTTTATATTGATTTTTATATTTGGAAAGTGTAAGACTACACACAAAGTGTTAGTAGTTTGGAACAAGAAAATATAACTCACTGTGTAGTTAAAATGAAAATATTTAGGAAAATGAAAACCAAGAATAATTTATACTATAAAATTCTAAATTAAGACTTTCATTGCATAGATATTTTCAATACCTTCTGGGAAAAAAACAAAGCCGTTTCAAGTTCGGGATCAAAAGTTATGATCTCGGAAGGTAGGAAAAAGCAAAACAAAGGTGCCAAAATGAACAAAATCACCAATTCAAGACATAGGCGCCAAAAAGAAAAAAATTCAAGACATAGGTGCAAAAATATAAAAAGTGCCCATTCAAGACATAGGTGTCAAAACACAGTCATAGGCACCATTTCGTGTGAAAACGACATATGAGCACAAAAATTCAAAAATTGAAGTTGTAAACAAAAGTGAAAATTCTTGAAAATTTAATAGTTTTTTCTATGGATAAAATAGATTTGAAAACAATTAAGAAGTGGGGGTAAGCCCCACTATGGGTTTCAAAATGTAATGCAAGAAAAATAAACAAATTGTTTTCCTACTCTAATTTTATCAAACTAAACCTCTGATAGAGCAATGGATTGAAATGGGGAGAAATAAAATTACCTTCACTTACCCACAAGTTGCAAATCTCCTCCTTTGATGCGTTGGATTTTATATTTATTGATTATTGATTTCTCTTGGATTGGTTCAGATTTGTGTGAACAAACTTGGAAAACACGTCCCCTTGATTGTTTGATAATTTATTTGGATGAAGATGAAGGATTGAATGATGTTTTATGGATTGATTGGATGATTGAAGAATATAAAAATGGAAAATATTTCCCAACTTTCTACCTCTCATAAAGGATAAGACCTCAATTTATAATTTGTGAGTGGAGGCTTCAATGGCTAAGATTAAGCCATGTTGGATTTAAATCAAGGATGGAGGATGAATGTAAGGATTATAATTCTCTTAAATGGAGAACTTTATAATTTGAATTCAAAATTCATGGAGGGAAGAATCTTCCATTAATTTAAAAATTCAATGGAAGGAGAAGGTTAGAGAGGCTTCTAGATCTATAAGCCTCTAGATTTAGAGGTCAAAATTTGATTAGAATTAAAACTAGATTAGGTTAATAAATGATTATTATGGGTGAGGCTACATGGAAAGGCTAGGTGTAAGGATGTGTATGGTAGGTAGTAGGTCGGATGTATAATTATTAAATTCCTAGAAAATATTAATGAAGGATTATGATGATAATATGGTATAATAAAAGATTAATGATGAAAATGGGATATTGGATACATGATTAAAAGGAAAAATATGACAAAAATGGAATATTAGATAAATGATAAAGGGTAAATGTGATAAAGGGATTAATAATAATTAGTCTCATGATTAATTATTATGTGGATAGGGATGAGGTTGTTTTTGGGACAAATTAATTGTAATTAATCATGTTGACATTTTAGATGTCTACATTTTGCTCCTCTTTGAAGGATTATTGTGAAACAATGACCTTTCAAAGAAAAATAGGATAAGATGTTAAGATGGTTAGGCGGGGTGAAACAAATCGGGTAACCGCTTGAAAGGAAGAGAGGCCTAAGTTAGTAGATGAGGGTGGATGAGAGGCTAAGAAAATTTTAGGATTCAAAGGATTAGAATATTTGAGGATTTAAAGGAGTAGGATGAAAGGATTATAAGAGAGAGATATTAGAGGATTATGAGATATTGGATTTTGGAGTAGAGGATTCCCCAGTCATGATGTATTGTAAGGATGAAGATTTTGGATTAGAACATTTCCCAATTAGAGGGTTAGGTTTGAAGGATTTTGGATTATAGGATGCCTAGTCCAGGGGTAAGGATTTTGAGGATTTAGGATTATTGGATTCCCCATTCAAGGGGTGAGGATTGGATATTTTGGATTATGGGATGTTGGATTAGAAGGTGTTAGATTTTACAGATTTGTGTGATTGAATAGGAAGATAGGATGTGGGATTTGGAAGATGAGAATATTGAGGATGTTGAATTTGATGATGTGATACTTTAAGATTTTAAAAGATTCAAAGATTGAGGATGTGTGGATGAAATAATAAGGTTTGGGTTTGATGATCGGGTTGGAATGATGAGAAGTTGTTAGAAGGTGCCTAGTTTGGGGTGAAGATTTAGAATGTGGGATGAAATATGATAAAATTTAGATGTGGATATTTATTGATTGATAAATGATATATTGGATATGAGGATGAGGAGCTTAGATATTTAGTTAGATGATGATGAGGATTAGGTGTGGATGATGATAAGGCTAAAAGATGATGATAGAAGGGGTTTCTACCATAAATTTCCCATTGTTATCATCATTAGCATTAGTGATTAATGATATGGTATAAATCAAGATGCACCAAGTTACTAAGACCATGATGACATAAATTTGTGATTGTCGAATGTCGATGTCCTCATATCATCGACATGATTAATATAAAACTATGGTCCTCATATATTGATAGATTAATATAAAAATATGGTCATCATATCTTGGATGGTGCACAAGAAAAAAGAAACAAAATCAACCTCATATCATCGGACAAAATGTAAATACGGACAAGCAAGCAAACACACACATTACATTTTTATAAATTTGTGATCTTTTTGTGGATCATTTTAATGCTTTAATTTTTGGATGTTTGGATATTTTTATTTTGTACTTTTATATTTTGGACGTTGGATGTTTATATTGTTTAGTTTTAGGATTGGGGTTGTTTTGATTATTAGATTTTTAGATTGTTGGATGATTTTATTTTTTGAGGTTGATATTCTGGATTTGGGATAGAGGGATGTAAGGTGGGATTTTAATTTCTCCTATAAATCCGAAAGCATAATTATGTAGGATGAAAGGGAAGGATTGTGGGAAATTTGATAGGTTGGATAGGATAAGGATTTGTTAATAGGTTACGATTAGATGGGATGTGGGATGGGAGATAGGATGAGGAGTTTGGTATAGCATAATATGGGGGATATGGAACATGATGAGATATGCCCCCAATTATATGCGGGCGGATGGAGGGATAGACGTGGTGTGTTACCATAAAGTGAAAAGTAGGGTGACTCAGTGTGGATGGATGACTGGTCTGATGTTCCCCTAGGTGTAGGGTAGGATGGGAAGTGAGTGATATATAAACTATAAGATGCCCTCGGTGGATGATAGTAAGGTTTCCCTTAGTCATGATGATGAGAGTTTGAAAGGGAAACGAGGATGGGATGAAAATTATAGGGTCATCGTTTTCCCATGGATGTTCCATCCAAAATGATTTGATATGATAGATAGAAGGAAATAAGTGATCAACAAAATATGAGCCTAATGGCACATGTTTTAAGGCAAGCTTTGGACTAAAACAAAAGTGTGACCATGGTTTAAACAATACCTGGCAACATATGAGCCCTATGTCTCTATGAGATCAAAGTGTGTGTTAGTGTGATGCTTAATTACCACTTGAAGTGAAGAATTGATGGGTGGTATGTGAAAACAAAATAGCCAATGAACAAGAAGTGATTGAGTCAAATAGGTAGATTGAAGGTGAACGAAAGGTTAATTCATCAATTGCTCTGTTATCGTGCGGTATCCATATCCCCAACCGAGATACATCCGATTCTTGTCGCAACATTTCTCTACTACCAGCCAAGAATCCATAGCTCGATAGAGATGCTGTAAACACCCCTACAGAGAGTCTTGAGGTGGATTTTATTTGAAAATTTTAATTTTAATATGATTTTGGATTTTTGATATTTAGATTTTTTTCACAAAGAGCTTCCACTCTCTTGAAAAATCTCAAGTGGTTAAGAATCACTAGTGACTGAAGGCGAGATGGACATGAGTGAGTGGAAAGAGGATGCAACTCTAACATTTTTGTTGACAATGATACTTATTAAATAAAATTTCATCAAAAATTTGATGCCACTCCCATTGATATGGAAAGTGCAGGGGTGGCACTGGTAATGCATTTTCTTTATTAGAATCATTACTGCAATTAGAGTGCATCTTCAAATTGAGGCAATTGTTTTCAGGTGTGCACGAGTGAGAGTAAGAAATTTATAGCTATAAGAGCACTAGTTGGGTTTCCAAAGGTTCCTCATGAAGTAAACAATCATGACAACTTCATAGATCTTGCAGTTAAAAATAGAGTAAGAACAATCAATTAATTTATAAGTTTGTTTTCATCACCACAATATTACCCTCCATGTGACTGACTTGAAGTTAGTGATTTTATGACCTATCTTTTAATTTGTCTCTATGGAATTATTATTATTTGCAAATGAGAGGTAACATTTATATCAATATTACTTTAAGTGGTTTGATGTTCGAGGAACATTATCCTTAAAAAGCTATTTGATCAGATATATACAATGTCATTTTTGTAAGTCTATAACTTGAAATATTTCAAGAATTAACATAGAAAATTTTCTAGATGGTGTGATTATATTCTAAAGACAAATAGTCTCTACTCTTCTTTGGTTTGAGAAAGGTCACATTAGGCTGATAAATTTTGGGGTCATTTGAATTTTCATAGCCACTCTGGCTGGAGAGGTTTCAGGAGTTTAACATAAGATAGAATCATTTTTTCAAAAATAGGTTAAAACTAACTTTTAAAAGGGCTGACATGCTGATGAAATTCCTCTTCAAAAACTAGTTATAGATAGAGAAATGGTTTCTTGCATTATTTATAAAGTTTTTCTTAACTAGCATTAGCTTTTTTTTCCTTATATTATGACCCCTACATGGTACTAACACTTTTGAGCTAGTTAAATCTCTTTAGTTTCTATCAAAAAGGGTTTGAATTATGTGTGAGTTTCTTTTGGATTCAATTGCATGAATTTACTATCGTCCAAAATTTTACATCCATCTACTGGATCCATCTTTGGTTAATTTAAGCAGTTGAATCCAGCAGAAGCTCACAAGTTTTTACACTGCAAACAGACAAATCTCAAAATTAGGATTTTAATTTATTTTTTTAGGATTACCTTGTGTATGTTCATCTCATCTTGCTTGATCCAACAAGATAAAATGTTTTAGTTATTATTAAATACATATAAGGTCTTCACTGCATATGCATATTAGACATAAAATGATGTAAGTGATTACTACATAAATTTTGAGGATTTGAAAAAAATGAAAAAATGTTAGATGTAAAAAACCTCATAAGATCGCATGCAACAGGTCGAGAGATTTTCTTCTTTATCTGGCTAGATGGGTTGGTAGAGCTATAAATATGTAGATGTTTTTGCAATGGATCAATGGCATTTCTCTCTCTGAATCGGGTCTCTGTTTGAACCACTTATATGCTTCCAATGCCTAGTGCCCGGTTCCAACTAGTGATTCAAATGGGTACTCAAATCTTGTTCCTGTCTAGAGGATTAGAGGTCTTCAAACACATATAAGAAACCTACTCTTCCTCTCCTCCCAGCTCTCGCCTCTCTACCCGACCCCAATACCTAATTTGAAATGCTAAAAAATTAAACCCTTTCATCCCCATTTACATACCGGTATATTGGTATTTTTTGCCATTTTTAATAGCCCAATATGAACAGACGTGATAAGATATCACTTAGTTAATGAACACCTTATGTTGCGGTAATCTTGAGTCCCTGCTATTACCCCATCCTTTACTCACCCTTCTTCATCCTTCATTTTTGTTGATTCTTACCTTATCAAATCATAAATATGTGCTTTGGTAAATAAATCGACATGCACCACCCTTCAAACTTGCATTTGCCATCAAATTTCATATTTTTCTTGCATCCTTTATGTCAAATCTAGTTTCGATCTCTTACGAGTTCCTCCCATTTCATCTCAATTCATCACTAGCTCCATATATGCTTCCAAGGCCATTAGATATGCATTTTTGTTGTTTTTTGCTTGATTAGTTTCATTCATCATCGATTGGGCCATGCGATCTCGGGTCATCATCGACCCAATCATGTTTAGTTTAATTTCATAAGATCGATCTATGTTTTACCATTGTTATTACATTTCGAGTCTTTGTTACAATATAGATTCTGCTACATCTACTTTATCAATATTTTATCTCATCATTATCAAAAATGTGGGTTAACATCCATCCTAATAAGTTTTCACTCCTCATGACTGACATTGTCAGGAAACCCACCCATCTATCTACTAATCCATTTTTCGTGTTGAGTTCACTTGATTTGCAGGTCACTTAGCTCAATGTGAGGACGGATATTTCATTTGCACCTATATCCATCACCATTTCATCATGAAGTAACTTTAAATCCTCACATTATTGGAGTTACTTATTTTTTTAGTACTAGCTCACTAATCTGAGTAAGAACAAGGAAATTGGTTCAACATCGAGTATACACCACAACAAAACGTTGTATCGAGTAAAAGAATAGAACCATAATGGAAAATCCTAGAAGTATATGAAGGCCAATAATCTTACAAAAGAGTATTGGGTAAAAGCAATAACAACTATTGTTTACATTTTAATTAGGTGTCAAAAAAAATTGTTAGAATCATGGTTACTCAACAAGTTTGGGTGACAGAAAACAAAATGTTGCTCTTTTAAAAATCTTAGGTTGTGTGGCATATGCACATGTGCCTAATGACTTAAGGATGAAATTAGACAAAAAGGAGAAAAGTTAATTTTTGTTGGATATTCATAGAATAGAAAAGCATACAAATTGTTTTTCTAGTCGGAAGAAAAGTCATAATCCGAGAGATGTATAATTTTTATAAAGTGAGGCATGGGATGAAATTGTATAAAATACAATCGGTATAAAAGCGATTATTCCTCAAGATGATATGGAAGGTGAATAGATAGCACCACAAGGTATTATATCTTCTTCCACTCTTGGATGTGTACCTCAAGTTGTAGCATAAGCAACACCTCCATCAATATCTAAAAGGTCTACAATATTATTGTCAACTTCAATTATGCAAAGACTCCACAAATAACACCGAAAGAAACTCCTTAAACAATTATTCTTAGATCTAGTCCATCCAATTTAGCTCAAACCATCCCATCCTCAAATAGTCCATTGCATCTAAAAACAAGGAGGCTTAGTGAGTTTTATAATGTTGATATAACTAACTCTTTTTAGTTTTTGCATTGTTTTCTCGTGTTGTAGATCCAATGTCTTTTAAAGAAGCAATGCATGAATAAAATTGTGCTTATGTCATGGATGATCAGATAGACTCCATAAAGAAGAAGAATATGTGGAAGTTGGTAGATCTTCTAGAAGAAAAGTACGTGATAGGAGTGAAATGGGTCTATAAGACCAAGGATAGTGTAGATTGAAAATTTCATAAGCATAAATAAATATTGGTTGCAAGAGGATTTACGTGGGAATATGGAGTAGATTAAAATGAAACGTTTATTCCAGTAGCACATTTGGATACAGTAATAACAATATTAGTAATGGTAACTCAATACAAATGGGCTATGTATCAGATGGATGTGAAATCAACATTCTTGAATGGATTCCATGAAGAGGAAGTGTTTGTGAAATAACCATAAGGTTATGAGATTGAAGGCCATGAAGGAATCGTGTAAAAGATAAGAAAAGCATTTTATGGACTTAACAAACTCCTAAAGTGTGGTACATAAGGATTGATTATTACTTGGTTATGAATGGCTTCAATAGGTGCAACAATCGATCTACCTTACACATAAAGATAAATGAACAAGGTAAGATTTTGATTGTATGTTTATATGTGGATGATTTGATCATTACTGGAGACCTATCCAAAAATTCATTTAAATAAGTTATGAATAAATAATTTGAGATGATAAATCTAGGTCTCATGCACTACTTCTTGGACAAGGAAGTTCAATAATCAAAAGATGGAATTTGTATTTCACAAGAAAAATATGTTAATCACATATTGAAAATATTTAATATGTTGAATTATAAGACATCGCCAACAATGGTTATAGTAGAGGTTTGAAATTAAGCAAAGAAGATAGTGAATCATTTTTGATCCAACATTTTTCACAAGATTAATTGTAAGTCTCATGTAATGATCTAATTTTTGCGCATACACGAACTTGCGAGCTATTTTCTAGTTTGATGTCATTTTCGTGTAATCATAAGTTGTTGTAACAAATTTGATCCCATAAGCATATTCTTTGCTTGGGAAGGAAGACTCCATGATGGCATAAGGTATATTATGCATTTTGGAGAAATAAAAAATAAGGGAGAAAATGACGTAGAAATTTCAAGGACCGAAAGAAATCCATCTCTGGAGAAAATTGCACGAGAGCCATTTTCAATTCTATTTTGTATCGATTTCATTATGTTGAGTTGGTTTCAGATTGTAAAGCCTTCAACAGGCTTCAAGATTGTTCTTATAGCATTCCCTTGCTGATGTATTTGATCAAAATTTTGGATTATTTGGTGTAATATCTTGGCAAAATTTGCATATGCTTATGTTTCAAAATGATTTCAATTTGTGTTTCCTAAACATAAGATTGCAACATGAGTAAGAAACACAAATACCCCACCCTCTTTCCTGTACCAAACGTGAATCCAATCTTTCCTTCCACGCGTGCCATTTACTTCTACTCTGCCCCAGTAGATGAGGGCCTGATAACACAAAATATGGACATGGTTTTATGTTGTTTCCTGATGCGTTTAGGTAGTCTTGCTGGCACGTTTTCTTGGTGCGAGGATTTTGGGAATGAAACCGCTATTTTCTTTTGCTGGTGACCACTCTCAAACAGGTGAATTGTGGAATCTGCCTTGTTTTTTGTTCTAATATGTCCCTTCCTTGCCTCTGGCCATGTGAGTTTGGGAGGATGTTGTTGGGGATTTTGAAACCGTTGGAGCTCAGCACCTAGTGCAGTTAGCAGGGGTTAGACAACGACATTTTCTCCTTTGCTTTCCTCCTGGCTGTGCCGTCTTAAGGGGACCCTGGTGGTGTTTTTCAAAGCTAAAAGAAGTGGATCAGTGGGACGTGTGGCTTATGCAGTCCTGCTTTGGATGTGTTGCTTTGGTGGATGCATTTAAAATAGGCATGATAAGACTAACCCTCTCTCTTAATGATTTATCCCCTTTAGTATTTGGGTAAATCAATCTTTGCAATTTTGTTCGAATGTTGTAGATGTGGGTTTCTTTTGGAATGTTGATGTGTTTTTGTTTTACTAAGTAAATAGCATTTGGACTCTAGATATTATATAACATGTATTTACATATATTGACTCTTTCTTGAAAGAGATGCCCAGAAAGAGATGGGTTTCAAATGACATTTAATCATAATTGCATGAGCTGATCTCTCTCCCCTTTCCAGTTTATCTTAATTACTATTTGACAAGAAGAAATCTCTCCAGTGATTCTCGCTTATCGATCTTATAGAGTTGGTTTATCTTTTTGCCATGATTATTCCTGTGAACAGTGGTTTCTGTAGAAAATATTGTGGTGTGTGAATGAGATTTAGAATATTCCTTGTATTGTTTTTATTTGTAGAACATGGCTTGAAAACGGGAATTTTCTTGGAAGACTATGTTTGTCTTTTAATGTGGTTTGATAATGATATAAACCCCTCACCAGCATCTCTGTTATTATTATTAGTACTATGAGCTTTTTTTTTTTAGATGGGAACGCTCCTGAAGCATGTGTTTATGGGGTTGTTTTTGTGATCTTTTTGAATACGGTAAGCACTCAAGACATTAGCTTGTGTGGATAATTATATGGCTTAAGTTGAGGCACTACTTGGATTTTCGAATCAGTTAAAGTAATATTGGATACATCGAACTCTCATGAATGTGTACATTCTTCAAGTTTGATTGACATGTGATGGCCCTCAGGCATATGAATTCAGGCAATGCTTGAAATATGAAATTACAAATTTATCCTATACTTTGACTTATAAGCTTGTTGAAATGCTTTTTGGTAGGAAAACAGATGAATAGGGAAGTTATGAGAACTACCCTAAAATGGATTCATGCACAGCCTTAAGTAAAGGTGACAACTGCCATAATGGGACTGTACATACCATGTATGACAGTAAGGATAGAAGTTGACCTGAAATTATTTAACTTCATTATATAGAACAATAATTAATACCCATAAATTGGGGTATGCAAGTGGAGGTTGAATTATATAACATGATATATTATGTTATCAGGTAACCAGTAAGGATAAATATGTTATTTCAATACTTGGTTAACGAGTGGAATATTTTCTGGCATTTACAATGATTATTATGTTAGCTAAAAAAATTGATACTTGCATCTCTTTAGGAGTTGAGATAATGTTGATACTTGTATTTATAGTGGCTTGGACCACGCTTACATATCTTAGTTAGTCAAATGAATCTTTGACATATTAGCAAAATATGACAGTATTGTTGATCGTAACTCATTCCAATGAGTTGGACTCTTATACTAATAGAAACATATAAAGACATGGTAATAAGCAACCAAAAGGATACCTAAATAATATATGAACTTGTGGATTGGTGGAATCTTTGTTAACATAAGTATATTCTTAAAATTGTGAGGTAAATATCAAAATTATACTTACATATAATCATTGATTATCTATGAAGGTTTGATGCTTGAGTAATATCGATGAATAATATAAGATTGATACTTGTATTTATTATAGAACTTAACGTCGTTGGTGTTGTTATTTAATTAAAAGATAATATTATTGGATACATATGTGGGAGAAGTAGATTGAAGGTATAAAGTGAGCGATATTATTATTACTGTAATTTAAGTATGATTAATTGCATGGTTAAGGTTGTATATCTAGTCACTTGGAATTGTGTTCTTATGTAAGCAGATCTAAAGGAAGTGAACATTAATGAGTATGAAATGTATTATCATGAGATGTGCAGTTAAGTTTTGAATGTATGTTAGAAATTATTTGATAGGGAGTATTGCAAACTTTCGTTTATTTAAATGCTAAATGGCATAAGTTATAAGGTGAGGTTTATATATTATCATGCTCAATTCTAACGAACCGACTCTAGTATATATTTGTGCGAGATGGATTATGCGAGTAGATTAAAAGAAAAGAGTAAAAGTTTCATCAGTTCAAATTATGAAATTCTTGTAGAAAGTTCAATGCGTTGTAAATTTTGTAACATTGCTTGCAAAGGAGTTTAGAAGATCTATTGTCTTGGTATGTTCGAGAAAACTACGTGGTGAAGCGTTCTTTCCCTTTGTTGTTAGACTAGTAACTTACCTTGGTGAAAAATGATATTCAATCATTACATTGGCATAAGTATTGTAAAACCTTGATTTTGAGAATAAAGTGTTAAGTCAAAACTCTCTGACACCTTGTAATGATGTGATATAAGTAAAATTAAATGGAGTGGTTAACCCTTATAGAAGTTAACTAAATATATATATTCAGATAAATTAATGTAGAGATGACTTACTTGAGAACAATAGATTCCTGAAATAATCAAAGGTGAAACTATCCTTGTAAAGTAAAATTTTAAAATTTGATATCCCTAGCTAAACTAGTGAACACTACCCCTTTTGGGTGAACTCTTAAACAAGCTTAAGGAAAAACAATATTGGTTAGTTTCTAGAAGATAATAAGATTTAGCAAATAGGAGAAGAAAATTTAGAAACCACTCAATTTATCTCTCACCTTTTAGAAAATAAATAATCTCCTTTTGTAAATCTCTTTCAGAGAAGCCTAAGTAAAATCGTTAATAATTATGGATAAAACCTCGAGCTCTAATTAAATCTTGGTAATAACTAATGATGTCTTAAAGAGGAATTCAACTTGACCTTCTTCTCTTAACTTTTGCCCAAGGTGCTTTGTAATTTCCTCTTAATTATGTTGAACACGAATCCATGTGGTAACAAGGTTTTGAGCGAATTTTAATGATGTAAGTATGAATAGATGGCCTTGTGGAATTAAATTATCTCTTTTATTAAATAATAGAATTAAACAATTAATTGTCATAAAGGAGAAGACTTTAAGGAAACTACTCTACTGTGTATAAGAAAATAACTCAGTTGGTAAGATGAATTTGTGTGAATCATATGTTGAATCTCTCTAAAAACATAAGTCATGAGTAAAAGGGTGTTTTATCAAAATAAATAACCTTCAATCAATTCTTACTGTGGTTTGCCCTAGCTGTGAGAGTGTCATGTGGTTGGACTTCTATGTTGTTCTGTCAAAAAGAAAAGTGTATTATCCTTTTGGGTGTGAACATTTCCGTGTTGACCTTGTGGTCATCCTCTTAATAAGTGGTTCCCAGAGTTAGTTGTAACCTTGGTGATGACAAGTTGTGTCATGTTATGTGTCAAGCAAGTCAAAAAAAAAAATTATCCTATGTGTGAATTTTTGGTCGTTACAAATATTGAGATTGTTTGTAAACCTTTGGGTGTACCTTAAGTCATGATCAAATAGGGATTCCTGGATATTTTGTTGGTATTTTGCTTCAAGCTTTTTGTGGCAAGTTATCAAAGGTTGTGTTGAGGAGTGCAGATCTAGGCCTCCATTTGGTGCATTTATCCCGGTTGAAGGAGTATTTTAAACCCATTGAAACATCTTTGTTGTTTAGGTGTTGCAAATCTTTTGCAAAGGTTCTCAAAGATTTGGTAATTCCTACCCAAATTAACTCATCCTACCCATACGCCCTTACATTGCATTGCATGTCAACAAAAAATACAACCCATTCACAAAAATTCACAAAGCATATTAGAATTTTATCATGTCTCTAACAGACCTTAGCCTTGTCTTGAAAGCATTTCCATCATTTAGTAGTGACAACTCCTTCGAGTTTGAATAATGGATATTTAATCATATTTTCCCAAGGTCATCTCCATACTATGTGCAAAGCATAAGGATATCTCCACCTCCTTCATCAACAAACGCTGCGATATAGGTTCTCTTACTTTGGTTAAAAGGCACAACCTACAATAGTGAGGATTAGATCAAAATTCTTCCGAGGTGCTACCCACTCCTTCAAAATCTTGAGTCCTAACAAGCCGAGATAGATATCTCCCCTAATTACAAATGACATACAAATCATTTATCCGCCTTGAGTGTCTTGTGCAAATCCATGATGCTACTTGAGTTGTGAAGTAGATTAAGTTTATAATATTATCAATTATCAATTATTAATATTATATACAATATTATATCAACTATATATTTATTAGATAATTTCATATCATATATAACACTCCATTTTAATAATTTTTATTATTTATATCATATACTAATATAACTATGTATTTATTAGATAATGTTATTTTATATATAACACTATTTTTTTATCATTGATAAATAGTGTTCCAAAAGGGACTATACCCTTGTACAACAAGGCTCAAAAACAAGATATAACAATTGTACCAAGATAAAAAGATGATCAAAATCTCAATTTTAATAGTACAACACAATAAAAAAGCAATATGCAAAGAAAAGTACCAATACCAAATGAAAACAATCAAACAACAATAAATTAGCAACTTATCCACTGGTTTCACGTGCAAATAATTTTTCTTGATATGAATCGTAATTCAATCATCGAGGATTTCGATAAACATCCAAATTTTTGATCAACTAATTTGTATTGTTTGAACATCTAGGAGGAACATTCTCCTTAAGAACTACAAATTCATTTGGTTCATTGTTTCCAATCTTCTTTTTAACCCCGAAAGTCTCCTTATTTTCATAAGTTATGATTTCTCAAAGGAGTTTCAAGGACCATTTTCGTAATATCTTCCTCATCATCAAAAACAAAGATATTCTACAATTCAAATACCAAAAGTTCCATGAGGGCATTTTTCCACCAATTAACATTCTCAATTTTACATTTTTGCATCCTGCAATTAGCAATAAAATGTCCCAACAACAAACATTTTTGACATCTAAACAGAAAACCCTTAAGAGTTCAAAAGCTGCGTTCAAGTTTGATTTTGTACTTTCATCTCAATGTGGGATGAAAGATTCTTTAAAGTATCAACCTCAACAAGTATTCTTGTAAAGGTACTACATGTGAAATTAGAGGTTTGGGAGTCCATGTTGATGATGTTGCACAAGGTATTGTCAATGGCTATTAGACAATTTTGATTCCAAAATTGAAGAAGGTGGGGTAAATATAATCCATATCAATTTGTAAGAAAAATACTCAATAAGAGGGTTGAATGATGAAAACCAAGGTTGTAAAATAAGGCATTTTTGTTAAGAAACCCAAAGTTGTTTAACAATGATATCCTTATCTCTGGATTCAAAAGCAACAATAAAAATTCCTTTAGCACGAGAGTAGAGATCTAACCTATCTTCAAGAAGCAAGATCCATTTCTTGGAGATTCATTCGTGTAGGATATGTAGGCTAGGCTAAGTCCAACAAATATACAAATCAAGACATGATCTTGATAAAATGATTCTATTTCCAAGATTTTGTAATGCCCACTTCCCTACGACACTTAGTTGATTATCATTTTGAGTTATGCAGACTTTGGATATGGACATGACTTATACTTATGTTGATTAGCATGATGTTTTGTGACTAGATGCATTTGAATTATGATTGGATTTTGTTTTCAGTATGATCTACAACGACTTATGGACGATGACTATTGATACCGATATTATTTTTATATGGATATATTGCATGTGTTCTAATATTGGATTTTTCACCATGATGAGTAGAATGTAGTTGTTGAATTTACATTACTATAATTTTGGATAATTATGAAATGCATAATTAAGTTGTGATTTAGACCTAGAAATAATGATTGATTGAATTACGTATAGATGTTAATAAATTTCATGCATATGGTTATTTTGGATATTTTGACATGGCCGCAAGGCCGAAGGAGGTATTTTGTATTTTGCAGGAAACACAACATGATCACAACCATGAGGGGGATTGGGAACCAAACACAACAGGATGTCGGGTGGTTACAACTTTTGGTCGTCAAGGCAACTAGTGAATTGTATTGTGTTACCTTTGTTCTTCTATGTGTTAAGAAAAATTTCCATGAGGGGGAAATTTTCTAATGTGACCAAGGGGGTAAGAATTTTATTTACTTGTTTTAACTTACTTTAGTAGGTGATTTTATTTGTGTTATCTTTTTAAATTTTTCTTTTGCTAAGTGTGTTTAGATTAAATTAACACCTTGTTTTAAATTTTAAGTTTTGGAGGGAAGTCTAGTGGATGTAATTAATTTTTATGGTTGGCTCCTTGAGCCTTGTGTTTCCTCATGTATTGAATGCTTGGTTTTGAGTGTTGACCACTCCAAATCCTTTGAATCTCGAATTTGAGATTTAGGGCAATTTTGGGGGACTTGTGGGACAAGTTGAACTTGTCCCACACTTCCCAAAACCCCTTACCAACCATATCTATGGGTTGGGAAGCCAAAAAGGGGATTATTTATTGTTTTGGGAAGGGAAATATGACTTTGGAGTGCACTTTTCTTCCTTTTGCATTTATTTGTGCCTTAAGACACATGGGAAGGGATGGATGTGGAAAAGAGATGTCATTCAACCCAACCACCCATTTATGGTGTTTTGGGATTTGAGTTGACTAAAGGGAGGTGGTCTTGAGGATGTGTGATGTGGCATCCTACAAGGAGCCACATCACCCTCACTCTTCCTTTTGTCTATTTATGGAAACTTCCTCTCTTGTTGAGGGGGTTGGAGGTTTTTTGTTGGAGAGTTTCTTTTTGTTATTTTCTTTTGGGGAGAGAAAAGATTGGGGAGAAAGAAAAAGAAGGAGCTTGGACTTGCATGCTTGGGATTGTTTTGGAGGGAGCTTGGACAAAGTTCTTGGTTTAGGCTTCTCCAATGGAGAGGTAGGAAACCTTCTCCCTTTTTACTTTCTCATTGTTGTTTCTATGCTTAAATTTGTGAAAATGTATGTTTACTTTTGTGTATTGTGAAAAATGGATGGAATGCTTAATGTGAAGTGTATGAGAGGTCTATGGGAAAACTCATGAGGGAGGCATAAGAGTAGAATAGGATATTGTGGAGGGAGTTTGAGAGGGATGCCCATCTTGGGTAAGAATGTTCAAATTCTTACCTTGTCCTTGAGGGAGCCATAAGAGGAGGGAGGCATAAGAGTATGGGAGGAAAAGGGGTACTTGAGGGAGACATAAGAGTCATAGGGGCTTGAATTTTATTGTGAAGGGTTTTGGATGGACATTTCATCTCAATTGGGAGGCATAAGGAAAACTTTCCCATAGTTCCTTCTCTTGTTGGCTTGGATGAAAGCCTTGTTGTGAAATGTTTGGTGTTATTTGTGTGTCTCTTTGTTTCTTCTATTTTAGCTTTGAATGTTGTGAAGAAATTGTATTGTGGAAGCAAGTATTGTTGCCTTGAGTTGGAGACCACCTTTCATTGTGTTGTGTTTGGGGCTCGGGGGTCAATGGAGGAGATTGCTTCTCTTCTCCATTGAGTTTTGGTTGGGAGGAGAGTGTTGCCTCTCCCCCTATCTTGGTTGTGATTTGAAATACTTGGAACTTGGAGCATGGATGAAGAACACCTTGGAGCTTGGGAAGACTTCTTCTTTTTGTTTTCCTTTATATGCATTATTGGTTGTAAAATTTGCATGTGAAAGAAAGTTGTATCATCTTGTTTCCATTTCAAAAATAAAGGACATTGTAATCTTTATTTGCCCCAAAGGTCACACGGTTGAATGCAAAATTTTACTTGAAAAGTGTTTACATTATTGTAAATTTGTTCCACATGAAGTAGAAAGTGTTGTAACAAAATATTGAAGGAAAGTTGTATTGAGATGTTAGTTTTCTTACTCAAAAATTTATTGGAAATGTTGTTGAATTCTTTTGTGGAATGTTGGAAAGAAATTACAAAAGAATATACATGTTAGATCTCATTTTGTTGTTTACAAGGAGATGTATTAATATTGGAATGTTAGGATATCTCTATACTTGTATTGCTAATGGAACGACTTTAAACTCACTAAGTGCACTATCCAATACCCCATGATGCCCAATGGAGGTATTAATAGTTTGATTAGTATTCATATTTAAGTAACATAAAAACTAAGGAACTTATTAATATTAAACTTAATAATATCAATGTACTTTGAAGATGTAATAAGAGGTTCAAATGGTAGAGCCTTGTTAGTATCCTATGAGGATCTAAAATCAACCCATAATAATATGGCCAAGAGGCCTTTATAGAGAATATTTAAATTGTTGCAATGCCTACAAATAGTTTAAACTTTTTTTTATAGATTAGGACACTGCGAGTGGTCTTAGCTTCACAAATATCAAGCTGCATGGCAGGCCTCAAAACTGCCCAAACAAATGTAAAGTTAGTCTCAAAATCAAGACCAGTCGATCATCACCCTTAAATCGTGTCTAAGAGAATAACTGCTAATATAAAAAAAAAAAAGATGATACGTTTCAGTAGATATGCCTGATAGACAACTTGATACACAAAGCACTGACTGTCACATAAATATTTAAATTGCTGCAATGCTTGCAAAAACGAGTTCTGTGGTTGTCTATTTTAGAGTGTTGCAATAGACAAGCAACATTGCTGGTATAAGAGATCCATACTGATCAGATATCAACACGGCTGGACAGGCCGTTGTTATTTAACGTTTCTCACTGCCCCCTAATCAATTTGATTTTCCTTTGGGACGCCTCCTCTGTCCCCCACAAAAGGTGAAACCCGTTTTTGAGGATGCATTCAATACTGAACTGATAACAACATAGTTGGACAGTCGGCTCTTTTAGACGCCCTCTCAGCCTTTGGATCCCCGCCATGCATTCACCCTACGGCACCCAATGAAAGTGGAGGTAACTCGCCTCCTCACGCGCTGGGGCAATAAAAAAAAAAAAAATATAAGGATGGATCCAGTTGAGCCGCTTGTTGAACTCGCCTGTAATTTTCCTCTTTGCCTTCACGCGGCCGGGACAGTGGGAGAACGCCTGGGTGACTGTACAGCGTTTAGATGTGCAAAATAAAGTTTTTCAATGTTTAGGCGGCCCGTAGAAGGAGGCGTACACGCAAGGGGGAAAAGAAAGTCTTAGGGTTGGCAGGTAGTTGCTGAACCACCCACCGCCCAACCGTGGCATTTAGTAATAGTTTGAAATAACATACCTTGCAAGTTATTGAAAATAGGGATCTAGCTAGGTAGCTGAGTATCAAACACTATTCTAGGTAATAGTGGTATGATATGTAATAAAAATTTCATATAATAATTACACTAGACATAAATAGGGTAGTGTGTATGCCTAAACATATAAAATTATAAAATGCAATGAAATAGATTAGTGCCAAAGTATGTTTATCGTAAAGTGTGACTCCTTTCATTATACATGTGTGTGTGTGTGTGTGTATATATATATATATATATATATATATATATATATATATATATATATATATATATATATATAATGTATTAAATTTTGAAATAACGTAATATAACCGAATAATAAAGTAAAAATAAAAATTGAAGTGGTTAATGTATTCACTTCAAAATAAATTATATCATACTCTTGGGTTACCTTTCAGATGTATTGTTATCACGATTTTACCAGACAGTAGACAAATTAACTCGTATGACGACCCTACTTATCTCTGTGGAACGTCGAATGAGATAGATTCAAATATCTCTTACCTTGAAGCATCATCGCGACCGTGGTGGTTTTCAAGCCTGTTTTCGAACTCGCCCGATGTAATTAATAACTCGCCGAGTTGTGTGGAATAGCTTGGTCTCCAATAAAGCTCACCGAATTTATTTGACCAGCTCGCTAGGAGTGGTTTGACTTTTTGACCCTTGATTGGTGGTACACGTATAAGCTAAACTCATCGAGCCATGTGGAAACAACTCGAAGGTAAATAATTCGCAAAACAAAAAAAAATTAGTCGCTTTTCGGGTTGTATGTTTGTGGCACGCCATCGTCGTCGTCGTGAGTGAGTGGCGTCGTTTTTTTTGAGAGTGGCGCTACAGATTTCATCTTCAAAAGTTACACATGGATTGTTCTCAACAGAGGCCTTGTGGTTTAGAGTTCTAGATTCTTTCATAGTACCTCTCTAAATGAGAGACTCCCATACACTCCTTTTCCTTCATGTTTTTCAAATGCTCATGTAAACAATGGGATTGAGCTCAACTAACCGCCCAAGCTACCGCCATCACCGGAGGTCTGTTTAGGGGGTAGAGAAAAGCATGGTCGCCCTTCCCAATCACCTTGTCTTGTTGGGAAGAGGCATTAACAAATGTATGTAGGGGAAGAGCAGATTCTCCCTTCCCATCCCCACCTAGTTTGAAACTCGCCACTATCCAATCGAAGCTATTACAAATATATCTTAGTATAAGGTTATTTAAATAATATTGTAAATAATTATTTATTATATGTATTATATCAAGATATCGTAAGTATTCTTATATTTAATAAATAATATATTTTATTGTATATAACACCCTACTTTTATAAATTATTTAAAGTACACAAATTATGTACATTTCATATATAGTATTGCAATTATATATAAAAATTAAGATATATATATATATATATATAGTACACAAATTATGTACATTTCATATATAGTATTGCAATTATATATAAAAATTAAGATGTTTATTACATACAATACAATACAATATATATATATATATATATATATATATATATATATTATATATATACAACTATTTTCTTATATTTATTATTCCATATGTTGGTCAATTATATTATCTACCATATTTAATATATATTAAATGTATTAATGTTTATTACTATATTATACAACATATTCATTTATATTACATAAATAATATTAATATACTCATTACTACATACTGTATATACTATGATATTGATGAAACATAATAGATTTGAAATATTTATTACCTTTAAATGTGATTTTATATTATTATGACCCAAACATTTACATATAATAATTTATGTACATTTCATATATTGTATTATAATTATATATACAAATTAAGATTATTATTATATATAATATTTACTTATATATATTTAATTATTTATTTATTTTTCTTAGTGCATTTAATACCATAGACCACATTCATTTAAAATGTTAATATTAATTTATATTGGTTACAATAATAAATATATCATTAACATAAATGTTACATACTATATGTACTATGATATTGATAAAATATAATATTAATACATTTAAAATATTTACTACCTCTAAAATAATATATTATGTGTTTTTATATTATTATTATATCAATTCAACATAAATACATTTTTTATTTAATAAACAATCATCTTCATAATTTATAATGTATACTAAAATTATTATCTATATATCATTAATAATGTATATTTTTATATTACGTATAATATCTTTATTACATAAAATTTAATTATTATACAATACATGATATAATATAATATATATAAAAATTTACAATCTAATATTATGATATAACACTAATATAATATACTTAATATACACTTTCTAATATATCTCATTATTTATAATATATACTATAATTATTATATATTGTTAATAATTAAATTTATATTAAACTTAATAAATTATATTGTAATATTATTTAAAATACATTTATTACATAGTATTTCTTTATTATAATATAATACAAAATTTAATTATTATAATATATCACAATTATTATTAATATAATATATACAAAACTCGTATAATATATACAAAATTAAAATATTTAATATCTATTTTGATATAATACAATAATTAAGTATTAAGATAATTATTAAATATTATAGTATAATACACACTAATAAAATATACCCTATAATATATTTAATACACACTATTATAAAATATCTTCATTATTTATAATATATACAATAATTATTATATATTTTATTAATAAAAACTTTATAAAACTTAAATAAATTATATTGTAATATTTTGTAAGATATATTTATTACTTTATATTTTATTATTATATATTATAGTATAATATACACTACTATATATTTAACATATTATATAGTATAATATAGTATACACTATTATATTATAATGTATCACATTACACTATAATATATATATAAAAAAAAGATATTTATTATATATTTTAGTATAAAAATACACACTATTATATATTTGATTATTTATTTATTTTTCATGCTCCATTTAATACTAATTTATAGTGATTTATAATGTTGTGAATTATTATAGTGAATTAATAAAATATAAAATTTTATTATTATAATATATCACATTATAGTATAAATTAAAAAATTATCTATTTTTATATAATATAATAATTAAATATTAAGATATTTATTATATAATATAATATAATATACACTAATATAATATGATATATAATATATATATTAAAAATAACTTTACATTAAATTTTATATATTATATTGATATTATTTATTATATATTCATTATAGTATTTTATTATTATATATCCTATTATAATATATCACATTATAGTATAATATATAAAATATTAAGATATTTAAGATCATCTATTTTGATATAATATAATAATTAAATATTAAGATATTTATAATATATTATAGTTTAATATAATATACACTAATATATTTAATACACACTATTATAATATATCTTCATACTAAATAAATTATATTGTTTTTTTTTTAATATTGGTAAATAGTTTTGAAAGGGACTATACCTTGTGTACAAAAGGAGGCCTAAAAGCCGAATAAGAGAGAGCGAGAGAAGTCAGTATCAAAGCACAAAAGTTACAAACAAAAGAACACCGAAGCCTAGAAACAATAGACACAAACGAGACTTAACAGCAAAACAACGGCAAAAACAAAGAAGCCTACGGCGAGAAGCGGTAGTAAAACAGGACTACTTCTTGGCCGCAGATCAATACTCATCTTTACTTTTTCCAAGCATGGTACATACCAGCGTGGTCATATGAGCAGACATCCGTCTTATCGAGCTCCTCTCTGGTTCTTTTACTCTCTTTCTCATTGCCCCAAAGAGTCATCGGGACACCGCTGAGTTGCGAAACACTTCTTGCATGTCCTTCGATGAATTCCTCTATGGCCCCTGAATGCTGCAAATATTATACTCATGCCTAGTCTTCGTTTTCCCAAGTCGGGAGTCAAGGAGGTCGAGTTTTTGTATATTTCATCAAGTGCTGTTGCCAATGCTCCCTTCTCCCTCAATGCTTTTTTTTTTTGCCTTTTTGCTTAGCAAGATTTTTACCTCATCCTTGAAAGAATTTAAGCTCGGCCTCTAAGGCCTCCAATCTTCTAGAAGGGTTATCCGTTGGTGCCGCTTTGGACCGGCACTACTAATGTTCGAAGAGATCACGAGCAATGTCATCCAAAGGTTCATCCCCTCGGCGGTAGACTCAAGGTTGAGTCTCCTGAAGCCCCGGTGACACGTTTAGAAGTAGAGACAGTGTGGGTGGCGAGGCGCGCGATCGGGAGGAAAAGAAGGAGAAGCATGAGCAGCCTGCCTGGGGGCATCCGCACCGGAGGCGGGGGCAGCAGCAGGGACAGCAGGGGAGACAGGACGGGCAGCAACAGAGCCCAAAGCCAGGCCGGGAGAGGAAGGGAGACCGGGGAATTTAATAAGGCAGTGCTTGTGAATAAGCAGAATAAGCCCTTGGTGAAGGGGAACCGCCCGGGTATGCTTCTGGAACTCCAAAATGGAGCGCTCAAGAGAGTTTAACAGATAGTGGGGAAAGCAAACCAACCTACTCCTACGAAAGTGATTCAAAAAGACAAGGTGCTTGGCGAGGACGATAACAAACACGCTTCCAAGGATATGTAGCGAATCATCATGCGGGTGACTTCATCATACGGAGAAGGAATTGAATTAACAAGCAGACCCGCGGTGTTGAATATAAGCTTCTCCTCCTCCTCCACAAATCTTCTCTCTTCAGCCTCTTTGATAACCCTCTTGTTGAAGAAGCGGTATCCTTCAAGTGAGGCCGATCGCTTGGCTATGAGTTCGTCATTAATAAGAATCTTCTGCCCTCCATAGTCGACCATCCTCTCATTCCAATCCTTGGCAAAGCGAACAGAGATGTTTTGATCATGCCCTTGCACTCTCTCCACAAAGTTGGTGAATCCGCCAATACTAAGAATGTTCCAGAGCTCAGTGTTATCTTTCCAGTCAGGGTCTGCACACGGCTCAATCTGGCAGGGAGGCCCTCCCATCTTCACAAGGATGTGCTGGTTACAACAATTTTCAAAATACCTTTGGGCGTTGAGAGTGATTCGTTTCTCGCCGTTGCGGGTCGCATAAAAATGGGAACTGTAGCCGTTGGTCCTCCCACGAACGGCTGTAGGATTGCCGATCTGAGTCTGCGTGAAGTCGCGCGTGGAAACCCTTATCCTGTCAGCTTTCACCTTGTAGTTATCTTCGGTTTTCGCGGAGCTTGGCAACCGAATATCAACAGCTATTGTACTTCCCGCGTGCGCTGTTTTTAAATTTAGACGGCTCCACTTGAAGTTCCTAAACAAAATCTTGCCATCATTTGGAGTAGATATCATATGCCACGCCAAATAAACTAAAACAGCACCTGTGGAAGAATTTATGGATTTCCTCCAAAGATTAAAGCATATCTTTAGAGATTGTTTGCGTGTGAAGGTCCGCATGTATGCTGTTGTGAAGCTGATTAGGGATACTATCATTATCCCAAATAGTGAAATTTATATTAATGCCATAATTGGCCATTGCATCGGCCAGCTTGTTACCTTCCCTGTAAGTATGTATGATTCTGATGCTGTTGAAGGTATGACTGATGCTTATGGACTCAGAGATAAAATCTTTGATATTCCAGCTAGGAGAAGAGGACTGATTAAGCAGATTAATAATATTAAGGGAGTCCCCTTCAACAATGAGGTTCTGGATATTTTGGGTCCGAGCAACTCTCAAACCCCAGAGAACAGATAAAGCTTCTGCAAAATGATTGGTTTGGATTCCCATTTTTCCAGCATATGCAACAATCAAATTACCTTTATGGTCCCGTATTGCTCCTCCTCCAGCAGCTGTTCCAGGGTTCCCCTTAGAGGCACCATCAAAGTTCAGCTTGAACCAATTGGATTCAGGGGGATGCCATTTGACCAAAGATCTATCCACACTATTCCCGGGGTTGCTCCAATATCCGATCTGCCAATTTGATAAGATGTGCTTTTCATTTTCAGGGTAACAATTGTTCTTAGGAGGTTTAAATCTGGCCATGTCCTCTTTGATGCCTTGGGAGATCTTGCCAGTAGTGAGTTTAAAATTCTGCTTCTTATTTCTAAAAACTATATTATTTCTATCCTTCCAGATCCTCCAAATTAAATGCGGGATGGCTAATTTCCAGATTCTTCTGATAGCACAATGTCTGAATGGTGGGTTCCATTGGTTCCACAGCTGAGTAAGATCCTCCGGCATCACCCAGAGAGCTTCAAATTTGGAAAGGACAAAGTTCCAAACTCTAAAGGCATAATCACAGTGTATGAACAGATGTCTAATGTCTTCATAGTTATTCCTACAAAGGTGGCACCAATTGGGAATGATAAAACCTCTTTTCATCAAATTGTCAGTGGTGAGAATTTTGCCTCTGATGGCCAGCCAAAGAAAAAAATTTATTTTGGGGGTTAACTCAGGCATCCAGATCAAGTTCCAGTTAAAGTCAGATTGGTTACTGTGGAAAAGACTGGTATAACCAGATTTGACTGAGTATTTACCCTCGTGTGAATTGCTCCAGATCAGCTCATCCTTGGAATCCAGCTGACACAAAGGGAAGAGATCCAAAAGGTCTTGGAGGGAGGAAATAGTCTGTTTCAGTTCAATACTCTCCATAGTAAGTCTTTTCCAATTCTTGTTGGTGCCATTTCCATCAATGTAGTCCTTAACTTTAGTTCCATATTTTCTTATAAGACTGTCCTTAGCAGTCCCAAATCTCTCCAAGAGATTATCATTGGACCAGTTATCCTCCCAGAAGTTAATGTCGCTGCCATCCCCAATTTTCCATTTGCTTCCCTTCTTAATGAAGTTTCTACTCTTAACCAGATTATTCCAAAAAATGGAACCATTGGGGAGTTGCTCATCATGCAAGATAGGAGTAAACACTTGCTGGATTCAAGTATTTTGTTTTAATGACATCAATCCAGGGTTGTTTCTCAGAAAGCAATCTCCAGCCCATCTTAGCAATGAGTGCCTCATTCATTTTCTCAATATTTTTTATTCCCAGCCCTCCCCTAGATTTAGGGGTGCAGACTTTATCCCAGGCCACAAGGTGAAATCTGAACTTTTCTTCCATGCCTTGCCATAAAATTTTTTTCTGAATCCTTTCAATTTTCTCTCTGAAGGAGGAAGGAATTTTGAATAGTGACATGATATATATGGGCAAACTTTGGAGTGTGCTTTTAATGAGAAGGCACTTACCAGCACTAGAGAGAGTGGTCCCTTTCCAACCGGCCATTTTTTTCTGAAATCTCGTCAATAAATCATCCCACACCGTGTGAGAGACTTTCTTCGTGCCAAGAGGGAGGCCTAAGTACGTTGCTGGAAGAGTACCAATTTTACAGCCCAGAATTTTAGCAATCTTGAGTTGTCTTTCCTCAGGGGTGTTAAAGAAAAAAAGGATGCTTTTGTCGTAATTGATCTCTTGCCGGAAGCGCATTCATAAAGGCTGCGAAAGAGCCTTGATAGCTTTAGCTTCAACCACTGAGGCCAGAAGAAGAAGGATAGTGTCGTCTGCAAACTGTTGATGAGAGACAGCTTGGCTGAGAGAAGTGGGTTTAGAACCCTTTAAAAGGCCGTCTTCCACCGCTCTGCTAATTGTTCTACTAAGGCTGTCAGCCAGAAGGATGAAGAGAAGGGGGGAGATGGGGTCTCCCTGCCTTAGACCTCTGCTGCTGGTGAAGAATCCCACAGGCTCTCCATTAACAACCACAGAGAACCTGGCTGTAGATATACATGATTTAACAATTTTTCTAAACTTTTCTGTGAACCCAAATTTAGATAGAATCCTGTCAAGGAAGACCCAAGAGACTTTGTCAAAGGCTTTATTCATGTCGAGCTTAAGGATCATGTTAGCCTTTTTGTTATTTTCCATAGAATGCATAGTTTCGTGTACCATAATCACACCGTCTTGTATTATCCTGCCTTTAATGAAGCCACTCTGCTGCTTTGAGATGAGATCCTTCATTATGAGCTGCAGCCTAGAAGCAATAATTTTGGTGAAGATTCGAAAAATAGCATTAACCAGACTGATGGGTCTGAAATCCTTGAAATCTTTTGCATTCATTTTCTTAGGTGCCAGCACAATGTGTGTGTTATTGAGCTCTTTTAGAAGATTTCCCGATCTAAAAAATTCATTAACCGCTTTGAGAAGATCCTCCGAGCATATTTCCCAGAATTTCTGAAAAAAATTAATGGAGAATCCATCCGGTCCAGGAGCCTTATCCCCCTCAAGAGAAAAAACAGCCTTTTTTAGCTCATCAAGCGCGACCGCTTTAGTGATATCTCTGAATTTCTGGTCTTCAATATCATTCTGGGGTATTGCCTCTAGCATGAAGGAAATAGCTTCCGGATTGCTGACATTACTCTCTCTAAGAAGATTTTTGTAGAATTCAAGTGCTTGCTTCTTAATGCTGTTTGGATTTTTAGTAATACTTCCGTTGCTTTTAGAAACCTCTAAAATCCTATTACTGGCCCTGTGCTTTAGAGTGGTCATGTGAAAGAACTTTGTATTCCTGTCCCCCTCTTTAAGCCAGATAGCTCTTGATTTAAGGCGCCAAAAGGATTCTTCTCTACTGCATATCGTGTGTAACTCAGAAAGAATTCTCTTTTCATTTACTTCATCTTCAACTGACCTCCCCATAGTATCCATTTTTAACTCAAGATCCTGAAGCTTCTGTTTTAATTCTTTCTTTTTTCCGAAGATGTTTCCAAAAACATTTTTGTTCCAAAGTTTGACTTGCTTTTTGACATTTTTGAGTTTTTGGACCAATCTGTACTGGGCAGTGCCTTCCCCATTCCAATCCCACCATTCCTTTATTCTATCATAGATATCAACGTGCTCCATCCACATTTTTTCAAATTTGAATGAGCTTCTTGCAGGTTTGGTCCAATTTAGAAAGCTTAAAGCAATCGGATTATGATCCGATCCAATTCTGGGCAGGGAAGAGAGGTAAAAGTCTTGGCTAAGAATCCAGTTTGCCGAGATAAGAGCCCTGTCCAGTCTCACCTGAATGAGCCCCTTTCCCACCCTTCTATTGTTCCAAGTATACTTATTACCATGCAGATCCACATCAATGAGGTTTTGTTCAGTGATAAAATCGGCAAGATCCTCCATACCATTAGAGAAGGTGGGGGTTCCCCCAAACTTTTCGCCTGGGTTTAGAGGGGTGTTGAAATCTCCCATGATAAGCCAGTTAGCAGAACTGTGCTGGTTTCTAAAGATTTTAAGATCAGCCCATAGTTTTCTTCTACCACTAGCAGAGTTAGGGGCATAGATATTAGACAAGATCCATTCACACTTTTTTTCAATAGTGACAAACTTAATTGCAAGATGATTAAAATTATCACTAAGGATCATACCAGTACAGTGCCTTTTATCCCAAAGAGTTGCCAGCCCTCCGGAAGCACCCTGAGAATCAACAGCCGCCATTTCAGAGCTATCCCAAAAATTATTTTTAATATTATCCATGGACATTGCTTTCATCTTAGTTTCTTGAAGAATCAAAATGCTGGGGTTACTGGAGTCCCGTAACTCCTTGATGTTTCTTTGCTTAGAGTAACCGTTAAGGCCTCTAATATTCCAAGATATGATCTTCATATGGAATGGTTGGTTGTTGGATTTGCTTGGTGGTTCAGTTGTCGCTGAACACCATCTGCAATCTCCCTCTCTGTTTTCTTAGCTCTGAGAGTTTTTTTAGAGGGTCTTCCTCTTTTCGAGCTTCCTCCAAAATCAGCTAATCGTCTAACTGAAGATCTGGTTTTTCTGGAGGTAGAGGTGTCCCAATTGTCAATTTCCTTTTTCTTTTCACTATAAAGTGATTCTGGGATCCTTTCAAAGCCTTCCATTCTTTTTTTTTTCTTTTTTGAGATGACCAAAGTGAACCCAGAGTCTGGATCTTCCTTTTCCTTGGCAGGCGTAATCTCCCCTTCCTCTTGTTCCTTATGAATATTGACAGGAGTGTGATTGTAACAGACCTGCTCAGTCACTGTTGACATGCTGAGGTATGGCAGCGGATCCTCAATTCCTTTCTCTCCAGTAGGGAGAGACTCCAGGGGCTCAAACACCCTCATATCCTCCTTGATACAAGCTTCCTTTCTAACGAAAGGCAGGATTTCTTTCTCTTCTGAACCAGAAGGGATTAAAAAGGTCTTCTTTTCCATGGTAGGCGTGATCCCCCCTACCTTTTGTTCCTTATGGATACTGTCAGGAGCATGACCAGAATCAGTTTTGAGGCTGCAACAGTCCTGCGCAGACGCTGTTGAAGTGCTGAGGTATGGCAGCGGATCCGCATTTCCTGTCTCTCCAGAAGAGAGGATCGCCAGAGGTTCACTCACATCCATATTCTCCTTGTTGTAAGCTTCCTTTCTAATGAATGTCAGGATTTCTTTCTCATCTGAACCGGAGGGATTAAACCTTCTTGTTCGTTCACTTCCAAGGAATCCTTAGCAAGGTCATCCTTCACAGAAGTTTCAAAAGGTTTGTCCGGAGATGCCTTCATAGTTTTGTCCACTACTTCATTGGAAGCTATTGAAGCATCTTTGGGACGCCAGACAAGATGTTTCTTAATATGAGTTCTAAAACCCCCTTTTTTCTTTTTTTTCCCCCTGCTTTTTAACTGCACATTTCTCTGACTGGGACCTTTATCTTCAGTTATCCTTTCCTGGCTTGGATCCTTGTTGACTTTGTTTAGATCTGCGTCAATCTCAGGCTGAACAGAAACCAAAAGAGGGGTCTTCTTCTTGTTGCAGTTTTCGTCAGAGTGACCAATGCTTTGGCATCGCTTACATCTTAAGGTCTCAACTTCAATTCTTTGAGTCCAGGATCCAAATCTAGTTTTCAATATTATGTGCTCTGGAAACTCCTGATCAATGGCTGAGACAATGCAGAACCGAGCAAAAGCAAGCCTGGATCTGTTTCTTGTGGGTCCATCTAAGCCAATAGGTGAGCCAAGGGATTTTGCAATATTTAACAGTATTTCATCATCCCAAAGATGCAATGGCAAACCTGGTAGCCTACACCAGATAGGAATGGTGTTTATGTTTTCTGTATTTGGATCAAAACCCGGATACCATTTTTTCAAAAAAAGACCCATATTTCCCAACCACCAGGGGCCTCCAAGTAACACCGAATCTAAATCCTCTTGTTGGTTAAATTTAGCCAAGAAAAAACCTTTTGGCATAATGGTAATGCTTAGGGCTCCCTTGGGTTTCCATTTTCTCAAAGCCCATTTTCTAATGAAATCAATATTAGGTCTAGAGCCAAGAAACTTACCAACGAGGGAGAGGTTTGTTTTGTTTAAAGCTCTATCAACAAAACCATCTGGGACCCTAAGACAGGTGGCACCCTCTTTGTCCATTTCCCATGTGAACTGTTCAGTGCTTTTCGGACCCACCTTGAGGTTAGGGCTTTGAAAAAGCTTATTCCAAGCCAAAGGTGTGGATCTCAGTATTTCCTCCTTTTCTCTGCTAGCCGTCCGATTGCGATCTGCTTTTCCTCAGCAAGTTTTGTCATATTGCTCAGACTTTCCGCAGCGTTAAGCTGCGAGAGGCCGCACTGGCAGATCTCCCCACTTTTCGACTTCTTACCCGTGTCTTCAAACGCCCTACATGGGCTATAGCTCAGCCTTTCCTCAGCATTTTTAACCGCGGTTCGCAGACATTCTGCAGCCAAAGCTGCGGAAACTGCGGAAACCGTGTCCTCGAAGATCTCTCCATCGCTAGATCTCTCCATAGAAGATCTGGTTTTGTGCATTATCACATTATCCTATGAAATAAATGTTACACATGAGCCCCCATTAGAATTTTCAAAAGTTAAAAATTATGTCAATGCGTGTATGAGTTGATATACTAATGTGTTATGAAACAAAATGAAATGATAGCACTTGTAGTGTACGAAATTGAATGCCTCTAGGAGCCACTATGGGGTACGAGGTACTACACCAAGCATCCATGCGTCCTATAATAGATCTATAGAATTTGTGATAAAAACTAGAAAGAAAGTAAATGTGCATGTGCGTATGCTAAATATAATGACATACAATATATATATATAGCATGTGTAATAAAATGAACATGTACAAGTAAATGTAAGCAAGATTAAATGCAACCAAGATACGAAATATGTTATGGATGGATGGAATGTAATGTAGAGTGAATGATAGGATCCATGTGCCCTCTGAGTGAATGGAACTATATACAGTGAGGTTCATTTATTTATTCCCCATCAGTAGTCAAGAATGAACTGTAAATGAGAGTGTGTCATCAGGAAATGGTCAAATGATATGTTTTGTGTAGCTTGATGTGATGAATATGTAATGTTGATATGTGACATGGAGATGAGGTGTGATAATGTGTGATGATTTAGCATAAATCGTACATCACAATATGATTAGAATAAGTGATGATTTAGCCTAAATTTTATATCACTAATGGATTCTAGAAGAAGTGATGATGTAGCCTAAATGTATATCACTAATGAATGCTAGGAGAAGTGATCATGTAGCCTAAAGTGTATATCACTAATGGATACTAGGAGAATTTATGATGTATCCTATGAAGTATAGAATTAATCTAGGAATGTCGCATTAGAAAAGGGTTGCATGGTTGAATGTGTGAGTTTGATGAGGTCCATTTGGTTTGTAAACCCTCAACAGTCTAGTATGGACCGTGAGACTAGAGTGTGTCATCGGGTAGTGAGTGCACCGTGTAAATGTAGATGTGAAAAATGCATAATATGTGTAGTATATGTGGTGATGATAAATCATCATGTGATGTGTAATTATTAGTGTGTAATATAGAATGTATAGTACATAATGTAAGATGCGTAGATGAGATCAGATGTGTAGATGTATAGTAAGATGTAATATGTAATATGTAAGATGTAAGATCCAAGATGCAAGATGCAAGATGAAATATGCAAGATGTGAGATGTGAGATGTGAGATGTGAGATGCGAGATGCGAGATGCGAGATGCGAGATGCGATATGTGAGATGAGATAT
This sequence comes from Taxus wallichiana var. yunnanensis, assembly GCA_018340775.1. Taxonomy (NCBI): domain Eukaryota; kingdom Viridiplantae; phylum Streptophyta; class Pinopsida; order Cupressales; family Taxaceae; genus Taxus; species Taxus wallichiana. The sequence continues at coordinate 342,012,564 of CM031237.1, forward strand.
GCGAGATGCGAGATGTGAGATGCAAGATGAAAGATGCAAGATGAAATATGCAAGATGCAAGATGCAAGATGCAAGATGCAAGATGCAAAATGCAAGATGCAAGATGCAAGATGGAAGATGGAAGATGGAAGATGTAAGATGTAAGATGTAAGATTGATTGAGTGAAGTGAGAAGTGAAGGGAGATAGTATTGTATGCAGAAATAACAATAGACGGTTGTATATATATATGTATGTAGGAGTGATTATGCACTATATAATGATGTCCATGAAGTATGTAATGTGAAGATGAAAAGGGGTTCTTATTATAATATATCCCTCAATAGTCATGTGAGAACCGGAAGAAAATAAGTGTGTCATCAGGGGATAAGGTGACAAGAGTCACTTACTAGAGACCAAGGTTTCATGAAGTGGTGGAATCATGTGTGGAAATACTAATAGTAGGACCATGCAATGGTGGTAGAAATTTTTCTTGACCATCGGTAGAAGGAGCAATGCTTTGACAAAATGAATTGGAAATAGAATTGGACGGGGTGGGGAGAAATCTTGAATGGTGACATCTTTTGTGGTATGGATGATGTTGCAGAGGACTTCATCGGATAAGAAGGTTCATTGATTTTGATAGGTGGTTGCATACCTTGAATTGTTAATGTTGTATATGTCTTGAGAGGAGGAGGTGTTATATTGATTTTGAGAGGAGGTTGCTTATGTGGTACTTGAATGTCTGGAAATGACCATTAGAAGTGATGTCATGGTTCTCATTAGACATATATGAAAATTTTAAGAACCCATTGAGATGTAGCATTTATAGACGGGCATGCAAAAAAATTGTGCAAAGTGATGAGATAAAGCACTAAAACTCAAGATGTTTGATTCTTCATTGTAAATCATAGAAATTGTTTTCATTATGTTCATTTATTTGATGATAATTGCAATATGGAAGACCTTGATATTTTCCTAGCTGATAAGGAGGATAGTAATGAGTAGGTAGTAAAGCAATCAATTAATGACTAAGGAGCTCCAAAAGAATGTTAGGTTTCTTAGTATAGGGATCAAAGGTGAGAGGATCGAGTAATGGTATGATTTGTAACACCACACAGCTGTTGTTACTTTCTCCTAAGCATTCAAGTGTTGATATGTGATTTCTTGTAAAAGGATGTGTTCCTCGATTCAGAAATCATGCTTGCAATGTACTGAATTTCTGGCAGATTGCAGATCTCGACTGAGTCAAAATATGAATAGACTCTTTTATTTATTTCATTTTGCGTCTGAATATTAATCTGATCTTGGGAAATGAAATGGTTCCCGATATCAAAGTATATCTGGAAGGTCTCGATTGTAGACCAGGTAATAATTCGTTGACATACAATTCTGCATTAAGAACAGGAGCTAACTCCACTCTAGAAGGTATGATACAGGTCTTTCCGAGTTTTCAGAACGAGGACCAAACGAAGTTATTAAGGGTTAGTAACCTAAAACTAAAACCTAACCTAGGGGTTAGATTATTGTTAGTCTAACCTAGACCTAGGCTATTTGTTAATATCCTAAGTTAGTATCTTTGTATAAATTTGTTAGTGTGGGCATTACCCTAAACTCTAACCTAAGATACTAACCTAACTTTGGAGGAGATTATGAAGGGGCCGATGAAGGGTGGCGAACCATGGCGGTGTTTTCTATGGCAATAAATGTAAGGGATAAGGATGAGGGACAGGTCATGGCGGAGGCTTAAGTGGCGGCTAATTTGTGCAGACTTGGCAATTGCTAAGTTTGGAAATGGACTTAAATTTTTAGTTGGACTGTCGCCAATTCTGGCGGTCGGTGGGAGTAGAGTTTAAGCGGGAAAATTGGTTAATGGCATTCAATACTCTCGGAAGTCGAGCTTGGAACTCGCGAGAAGGCATGCAAGCGGAAATTTGGGGGTTTGTTTGGCTTGTCGCGATTTTCGGTCTTCTCTCTCTCTCTCTGCTCGTTTACTGGTTCTTCGCACCAGTTCTCTTTGAGTTGCATGGCATGTATGAACTGCCATAGCTCTTTTCTCTGTCATGGAAGATATATATGCGATGAAGACAGCGAAATTTTGTGGGTTGCTTTATCGTGGAAAAAGAAAAGGGAGTTTGAGCTCTTCCTGTGGTCTGCTTCGGAAATTTGATCAACATACAGGCATGCTAGGCCCTAACCTTTAAATATCTTGCTGTTTTTCAAGTGCTTTCATTAAAACAACTCTGTTCAAATGTTTTGTGAAGATTGGATGAATTTTCTATGAGATCTAGTTTGATTTTCTGGCACTGTATCTCTTCTGGTTCGATTTTTCAATTTCCTCTTGATGGGTGTTTGTTGAAATCGAACTTCAACTCTATTTGTTTGAGTATTCGTTCTGGCTTATGCATGTGAGGTATTTATTTATAAGGTTCGAGTGTTCGGCCTGTTTGGCGTGAGCCCTTAGAATATACCTATGTGTAGTATGAGACCACTGTATGTCTTTGATTCGTGGTCGTTGTCTTGTTATTGAAACTGTATAAAATGATTTGGGTGATTACTGTAAGATTGATTGTACTATCGTTTCTTTGAAAACTCTGTCGTGGGATTTGTTGACAGCGACTAATGATACTTTCGGGTTTCATTTGTTTTCAATTTTTAGCTTGGAACAGGCAACTGTAGTGTTACCATAGTCTTTTCGACCTAGCGGAAGTTGTTTTCCTTGTTATTAGGTTAGCGGGATTACTTGCGCACTGTGTATAATATAAATACACCTGTACTTTGTTGTATCGACTCAGTGGAGTCGATGATTGAATCGTATTGCTATCTATTGCTGGAAATGTAGATTCATCCATAAGTTTTGTGAATGGATTTTTGTGAAAGCCTGATAAGATGAAACAGGGCTTTTGGCTACTGTATAATTGAAATAATTAAAGGATAAAGACTTCCTGTGTAGGCATTTTCTTTTCTATGAGAAAGCTGTTCGAAAGTTCGAAGCGGCTCAGTTGCTGTCCTTGCTTGAAATGGGTATTCGATTTGTTTCACTTATTCAATCTGAATGTTAGCCATGAGTGGTATATATGGATTTATCAACCAATTTCATAGTACGTTGCTGTAGGTACAGAGGTTATAAGTGCAAAACCTTTAACAGTTACATTGTGATTATATAGATTTAAACTATTGTGGCTTGGACGACTCTGAGGAGTCGATTGAATGATTCATTTTATTTTTGAGCCAAATAAAGTTAAGTGTTGGTATTTTAAGTGCCGGCGACTTAATGGAATAACATGTATTTCGATTTTGTTATTGCGATTGGAATTCCTTCGTGTTTTTGGGATTTTGAGGTACAGATTCTTAGGTGGACATGTATGTCTTCAACCTGTGCAAATTAGTGTAAAATGATTGGCAGAGAGTAATTTGTTGTCTGATTATTGTTATGCTTTGTTGATGAATGTCAGTATGAATTCTTATGCATTTGCTTGAATTGATACCTCCGTTTGAATCATTGGAATTCTGGAAAGGTAACTAGTACTTCTGTCTCCTTTTGAGCTTGACCTTGGACTGTCTTTGTTACTTTTTGAGGTCCTTGAGTATGGATGACCGTTTCGTGTTCTGACCTTGTTGGGTAAGTCGCGAATATCACTCCAAGACTTGTATGCAGCAAGGTAAGGATCGTTGGCTGAATTCCTTTCTTTTACTTCAGTCCGATTTTGACTGAGCAAGAATATGTATGCTATGTTCTTTTCCAATTAATCTGTCCGATTTGACTGTGCATGATTTGGAAATACCGTGTGGGCAACATAGCATAGTCCATTGGAAACCTTCGATTGCTTGATACAATAAGGTTGTTGTTTTCAGCGATACGCTTGTATTTCTTGTTTTCAACTTGTGTCAATGCCTTACTGTGTAAAAGGAACTAGCATTAGGCTTAGGGTTGATACATGTTTTGTTGATGTGTTAGTTGCTGTACAAGAGTTTGTTGTGTTTCTGTTTCTTGATTAAACAGTGATCTTGGTTGCGGCTTGTCTAACTTGTTCATTTTTATCTTTGGTTGAATGTTTTCATATGTGAAGCGATGCGATGATGAACTTATGAGAAAGGAAGTATGAATGGTTTGGTTCTTTCTCTTCCTTTATTTAAAATTATTGATAATTGACTAGCAGTGGGAAATTGTTGTAACATATTGGTGGAATCCCGAATTGTTATGTTATTTCCTTTTGGAGAATGAAACAATCTGACCAATGTTGTGATTTTGGATTTAATGATTGTTGTGTACATTCGTTCCTTGTTTCTTAATATTTGATGAAATATTAGAAAGTGATTAAGACTATTTGTAACAATGATAGAGTTACATATTTGTAATCATTTTGTGTTACAAGGGCATAGTCTGATTATGTTTACTTATGTGAATATCAGATCTCATTTAAACAGGGTGTTTAATGAAAACAATTGATGGATTGCAATTGTTTTAAAAGTTAGTGCTTATCATGCTCAGTTCATTGAACTGACTCATGTTGACTATTTTTGCAGATGGTTGCCGTAAGAGGTAAAAACAATGCAGATCTGGCAGGCTGATCAGATAGTTTATTTGATTTATAAAGAATTACAGCTTGATTTTATAGATGTACTATATGTGAAAAGATGTTTCTTTTCCGTTAGCATTATATTAAGCATGCTGTTGCATAAAATGTAATTGTATGAGTTTCGAAAGGAATGAAAATAAGTGTTTGATACTTATGTGTTGTATTCTATTCTGAAAGATGAACTTCTTCGGTTTATGTAACGAAGGGGCATAGTTATCTTTGTATAATATGGATGCTTTTGTGATTGACAATGAAAGCTTGTAAGTAATTAGACTAAATTCTTATGAGTATTTAGTAGTTCTATTTGTTCTAGCAAAAGCAACATTGTAATTTAATTATTGTCTCTCTAGAGGATAGGTTAAAATTGAGCCTAAAAGAGAACGCTAAACAAGTTGGATTGAATTACTAATCCCTAGTCCTAAGTATAACAGGACAATAGTAAATTGGATTCTTAATCATTTATATCTCTAAACTAAAAGTATGATATAAATTCGAGTTAAGAGAACGATAGGCAATCAAAGGAGTTCGGATGGCAATCTCAAGTAAAGGTTATGAGATATTGTCCCATTACATTTGCTTTAGAATCGGTGTATTCTAATGACTCCTTGATGAGAGCGTGACCGTAATACCTCTACCAGTAATGAGTCTTTTAGAGGAGGGTCGTCTTAAGACAAAGAATCCAGGGATTTAAGAAGGCTAACCTTAGGGAAAAGTCTTTAAAAGTAATTTAATCTCAAGTGCGTAACGCTTGTTATGGGGTAGATCTTCTCGAGCGGATTTAAAGGTTGACGACATAAAGTCATTGCAGAGGGCTGTACCTCAGAGAGATTAGGATCTTCTCGAAGTTACAACAATGCGGGTGACTTATGGCGACACACCCTTTGCATTGATCGCTAAGATTTACACTTGATTTCGCACGAGTTACCACAGGACCGATTAAGAACGTGGTCATGTTATAAGATGCCTCGGAGATTTGGGGTATCATGACACACTTGGTTGAGCTGCAAGGTTGAACCGGTATGTCATCATATCCCTAATCCTCGTGGGCATCCATATAACATTATCACCTTGTTAATCTGCCTCCAGTGATTCATTTGTGAAAGGAAGGACCGACGTGAGTCGGTATAAGACATTCTATATAACATATGAATGGGGTGAAGGGCGTATTCAGTTGGCGAGTATGCCGTTAAGGAATACGAGACATGAAACAGTATGTTTCAAATCTTTGGCCAAAGTATCGCATGAGTTGCTGATTGCGTTGTCCTAATTCACCTAGTCTAAGGGATGAGATGCCGATGAATAATGGTAACTTGATTATTGATTAGATTCCTTGGACGAGCATTACGAATCCCAGTTAGGGAAGAGAACCGCGAGTGTTGTGTTAAATAAAAACACTAACTCTTTTTACTCATGAATAGATCGGTAGATTACCGAGTCATGGAATGAATAGATCGGAGGTATTCCGAGTCATTACAGTGCGTATGGTTATGCATTATATAAATGGTTATTTGAATTGTGAGTTCTAAATTATGTATTTAGAACCAGTATGCAATTATCAAAAAAAAAAAAAAAAAAATGACTTGTTCTATTGTCTAAAATAAGGATGTTACATCTTGGTATCGAGAAGCGAAGGTTGCAGCTCTTGGACCTATTGAGTCCATAATCGATAAAAACCTGAATTTTCTTGTATGAGAAAATGGTTAGAACAAGGGGAAACGTTGCGAGTAATGCTCCACGAAGGAGGAGCGCAACAACCAAATGGATGAGATCCTTGCTGCCTGTTGGACACAAGAGATCGCTTGGCTGTACTTGAGCAGCGGTGGCGGAAATGAGGAGGATGAAGAAGGCGATAATAATAATCAGCAACCTCACGAGGGCAATCCCGACACGGGTGTTGATGTTAATCTTTGTGAATGCACTGTGCGACGAGAAAATAAAAAGGCAGTTAGCGTGAGAACTCACTAATGATATAAAAAGGATAAGTCCACCTAAGTACGATGGCACCACATTAGGAGATGGAGCTGAGAACTGGCTCAGCGAAATGGAGAAGTACTTTGCAATAAGGAACTTCTCAGAAGAAACCAAGGCTATATGGGGAGCCTATCAGCTTTCACACGAAGCATCTTCGTGGTGGGATAGCCGAAAAGCTGAGCTAAACATTGATGAGACCAATATCACTTGGGATCAATTTAAAGGCTATTTTAGGCAACGTTGGCTGCCACAACTTTTCTATGATCGAAAAATGACGAGAATTTGAGAACTTGACCCAAGGAAGTTAACGATGGCGATTACAGGAGCGGTTTACAAAACTCCTCAAGTATGTGCCGCATGATATCAAGCGAAAAAATTCGGATACGGAAATTCATCATGGGATTGAATCTGTGATAGGGGAGAGTCGATGTTCACGGTCCAACCACTATGGAAGGAGTTGTTGAGAAGGCCATAAGGCAAGAACAGAAATTAAAGGCTATTTACTGCGCATAAGGAGGAAGTGCGGAAGAAGGCTGCAAACCCTTCTTGACCTCTCTTGCACCCGAGAAAGGACCGTGGAAAAAGTTTGGAAACAAGAGTAAGTTTCCAGGGGATAACAATAAGAAAGCAGCAGTAAATAAGCCTGCTGGAAATATAAGGGATAATTTTGTTAAAAACTATATTAATGGACAGAAGTCCTATGGAGGACAGCGTGACAATTTCAAGGCTGGAGGTAATGCTGAGCCTAAGAAGGGACCTGTAGGAGGCTGCTACACTTGTGGTAAAGATCATTACGCAAATCAATGTCCTTTAAAGAAGGACGATCGTAATCAATGACATAAGATACATCTTTGCGATGCATGACAAGCAAGGTGAAAAGCAAGCAACACCTATAGAAGTTAGGGTAAGTTATTCGGCATACTGTCACTATTCTTTTTGATACAGGAGCTACTGAATGTTTTATTTCTAATAAACTTGCTTCTAAACTTAAAAGAAAAGCCTGGGAAAATGGATAAATCTTGGTATAGAGTATGGTAATAATTTTGTTCATACAGTGAGTATGTGTCTCTTTGGAGCAGTTCTTGATTTACCTAATTTCTCCACGGAAGTTGATCTCTATGTTACACCTTTGGGATCGTATGACATTATTATTGGTGTCAATTGGTTATCTGACCATAAAGCAAAGGTAGATTGCTATGAGAAGAACATAAAATGTTTAGATGATCGGTGGAATCGCGAGAGATTCAAGGTGTGAAACGAGAAATTTCAGTTAGAAAGCTGTCAGCTATGCAGCTTAAAAAGGCTAAGAATAAAGGATGTACCCTTTATGCAGTAAAGATATCTGAATCTTCAGAAGAAGATAGTGATTTCATGAAGCAAATTCCACTGTTACAAAGTTTCAGGGATGTTTTTCCTGAGGAATTACCAGGGTTACCTCCCAAGAGAGAATTTGATTTTACCATTGAAATCAAGCCTGGAACTGAACCTATTTCCAAGGCGCCTTATCGGATGACTACTACGGAGTTAGTCGAGCTTAAGGCACAACTACAAGAGCTTTTGTCTAAAGGATTGATTAGACCAAGTGTTTCACCTTGGGGAGCACCAGTGATATTTGTGAAAAAGAAGGATGGAACACTGAGGCTGTGTATTGATTATCGGATGTTGAACAAAGCAACGATCAAGAACCGATATCCACTTCCTAGGATCGATGATCTGTTTGATCAGATGCGTGGAGCAGCGGTTTATTCTAAGATAGATCTTCGATCTGGTTATCATCAGCTAAGAATTAAAGAGGAAGATATTCATAAAACAGCTTTCCGAACAAGGTACGGACATTATGAATTCACAGTTCTAGCCTTTGGGTTAACTAATGCACCTGCAGCCTTTATGAATTTAATGAACAATATTTTTCAAGAATACCTGGACAAGTTTGTACTTGTATTCTTGGACGATATTCTCATTTATTCTAAGAGCGTTGAGGAGCACAATGAGCATTTGAAGATAGTTTTGGGAATTTTGAGAAAGAGAAAGTTGTATGGTAAGTTATCCAAATGTTCTTTCTATGATTACGAAGTTATTATTTGGGTCATGTCATAAGTAAGGAAGGAATCGTTGTAGATCCTTCAAAAATAGTGGCATAATGAGTGGCTGCACCAAAGAATGTGCATGAAGTAAGAAGCTTCATGGGTCTTGCAGTTCTTATAGAAAATTTGTAGGATTTTTCTAAGGTAGCTTTGCACCAATAACTTCATTGCGAAAGAAAGATAAGAAATTCATGTGGAATGACAAGTGCGAAGCGGCTTTCAAAAGTCGAAAGACCGGTTGACTTCTGCACCTATATTGGCTGTACCAGACCCTAATGGGAATTTTCTTGTTATGGCCCATGCTTACAGGGAAGGCCTTGGAGGTGTTTTGCTACAAAATAATCAAGTCATAGCTTATGAAAGTAGAAAACTTAAGATTCATGAGCTGAATTATGCCCCTCATGATTTGGAACTTGCTGCCATTGTTCATGCGCTTCAAGTTTGGAGACACTACTTACTAGGGAAACCTTTTGAGTTGAAAACTGATCACTTGGGTCTGAAATATATATTTACTCAGCCCAACCTGAATGCCAGACAAAGAAGGTGGTTAGAATTTTTATCACAATATGACTTTGATATTAGCTATATCAAAGGGAAGGAGAATAGAGTAGCTGATGCTCTAAGTCGTAGGAGGCACATTTACTGCTCTCATAATGTTGAGAACTCGGTTTAAAGGCGAGGTAAAAGTGCCTCGAGAATCGGATGCATATTTTCAGCAAGTAAAGCGGCGCTTGCTTTGCAGAACCTAAAGATAAAAGGTATGAAGGTTTTCATCTTGATAATGAAGGAGTCTTGCGTTATGAAAATAGGGTATATGTACCTGTGCTGAATGATTTGAGAAAGAAGTTGTTAGTTGAATTTCATAATTCACCTTTCTCTGGCACCGGGTATCACAAAAATGCTAGCTGATTTGAAACAACAATACTTACGGAAAGGTATGAAAAAGGATGTGATAAATTTTGTGACTCATTGCTGAATGTCGGCGGGTGAAGGCGAGCATATGCACCTGTTTGGGTGTTATATCCTCATAGCATACCGCAGATACAAATGGCAAGTAATAACCATGGATTTTGTACAAGGACTACCTATGTCCGAGGAATAAGCATGATGTTATCACAGTAGTTGTAGATAAAGCGACTAAGGTAGCTCATTTCATCGCTAGAAATCTAAAGGATGATTCCCAGTCTTTGGCCAAGAGGTTCGTACATGAAATTTTCAGATTGCATGGTGTACCAGAACTGATTATTTCTGACAGGGATCCTAGAATGACGTCAAGGTTTTGGCAAACGCTTAACGCAGCCCTAGGAACAAAACTAAACTTCGATTACGCATATCATCCGAAAACGGATGGGCAAACTGAGAGGGTAAATCAAGTGTTGGAGGACATGTTGCGAATGTATTGCATGGATCAACAGTATAAATGGGAAGAGTATCTCCCATTAGTTGAGTTCGCATACAACAACACTTATCACTCTTCGCTTAAGATGGCACCTTTTGAAGCACTTTATGGAAGAAAGTGCAGAACCCCTGTAAGTTGGGACAGTGTAGAGGATAGAGTGGTAATTGGACCAGAGATTCTCACAGAGATGGAACAGCAAGTTAAGCTGATTCGTGAACGATTAAAGGAAGCAGCGGATAGACAGAAGAGCTATGCTGACCTTAAGCGGGTTGATAGAAAGTTTGAGCTTGGTGATAAGGTTTTTCTGCGTGTTAAACCCAGAAAGAGTTCTATAACTTTTGGCAAGGCTGCCAAGTTGTCACCACGATATGTGGGACCTTTCGAGATTGTCGAAATAATCAATCCTGTAGCTTATCGTTTAGCATTGCCACCTGCTTTATCTCGTATGCATGATGTTTTCCATATTTCTTTGCTTAAGAAATACGTTTCAGATCTGTCACATGTTTTAAATTGGAATTCCTTGCAGGTCAGAGACCGGGGAATAATCGTGGTTAAACCCACAAAGTCTTGAAACTCGCCATTGCATTTGAGAAATCGTGATATTCAGCAATGTAAGGTCCAGTGGGACCGAGTTTAGCGAAGAAAGTGCAACTTGGAAAACTTTGGAAGAGATGAAAATTGCTTTTCCTTCTCTTTTTGCAACAGAATGAAATCAGTTGATAAAATACTGTTATGAACTTATTGTTTTTAAGTATTTATGAAAGCCAGATGAAGGCAGACTTTATTCAAGTTGAATAAAAGTGTTGTGACATTGATTTCTGAAACTATTTAATATGGAAGTAGTCACATTGTTTGTGTACTAATAAATTGATTGACCTGAAGGTTAAATTTAATATGTAATTCATCGGGACGATGAATCTTTTTAGGAGGGAAGCATGTAACACCTGAAGAATGTTGTTACTTTCTCTAAGCATTCAAGTGTTGATATGTGATTTCTTGTAAAAGGATGTGTTCCTCGATTCGAGAAATCATCATGCTTGATATCTTGAATTTACGGCGATTACGAGATCTCGTGAGTCAAAATATGAATAGACTCTTTTATTTATTTCATTTTGTGTCTGAATATTAATCTGATCTTGGGAAATGAAATGGTTCCCGATATCAAAGTATATCTGGAAGGTCTCGATTGTAGACCAGGTAATAATTCGTTGACATACAATTCTGCATTAAGAACAGGAGCTAACTCCACTCTAGAAGGTATGATACAGGTCTTTCCGAGTTTTCAGGACGAGGACCAAACGAAGTTATTAAGGGTTAGTAACCTAAAACTAAAACCTAACCTAGGGGTTAGATTATTGTTAGTCTAACCTAGACCTAGGCTATTTGTTAATATCCTAAGTTAGTATCTTTGTATAAATTTGTTAGTGTGGGCATTACCCTAAACTCTAACCTAAGATACTAACCTAACTTTGGAGGAGATTATGAAGGGGCCGATGAAGGGTGGCGAACCATGGCGGTGTTTTCTATGGCAATAAATGTAAGGGATAAGGATGAGGGACAGGTCATGGCGGAGGCTTAAGTGGCGGCTAATTTGTGCGAGACTTGCAATTCTTAAGTTTGGAAATGGACTTAAATTTTTAGTTGGTATGCCGCCAATTCGGCGGTCGGTGGGAATAGAGTTTAAGCGGGAAAATTGGTTAATGGCATTCAATACTCTCGGAAGTCGAGCTTGGAACTCGCGAGAAGGCATGCAAGCGGAAATTTGGGGGTTTGTTTGGCTTGTCGCGATTTTCGGTCTTCTCTCTCTCTCTCTCTGCTTTCGTTCTTGGTTCTTACTTTTGATTCTCTTTGAGTTGCATGGCATGTATGAACTGCCATAGCTCTTTTCTCTCATGGAAGATATATATGTGATGAAGACAGTGAAATTTTGTGGGTTGCTTTATCGTGGAAAAAGAAAAGGGAGTTTGAGCTCTTCCTGTGAGTACCTTGGAAATTTGATCAACATACAGGCATGCTAGGCCCTAACCTTTAAATATCTTGCTGTTTTTCAAGTGCTTTCATTAAAACAACTCTGTTCAAATGTTTTGTGAAGATTGGATGAATTTTCTATGAGATCTAGTTTGATTTTTGGCACTGTATCTCTTCTGGTTCGATTTTTCAATTTCCTCTTGATGGGTGTTTGTTGAAATCGAACTTCAACTCTATTTGTTTGAGTATTCGTTCTGGCTTATGCATGTGAGGTATTTATTTATAAGGTTCGAGTGTTCGGCCTGTTTGGCGTGAGCCCTTAGAATATACCTATGTGTAGTATGAGACCACTGTATGTCTTTGATTCGTGGTCGTTGTCTTGTTATTGAAACTGTATAAAATGATTTGGGTGATTACTGTAAGATTGATTGTACTATCGTTTCTTTGAAAACTCTGTCGTGGGATTTGTTGACAGCGACTAATGATACTTTCGGGTTTCATTTGTTTTCAATTTTTAGCTTGGAACAGGCAACTGTAGTGTTACCATAGTCTTTTCGACCTAGCGGAAGTTGTTTTCCTTGTTATTAGGTTAGCGGGATTACTTGCGCACTGTGTATAATATAAATACACCTGTACTTTGTGGTATCGACTCAGTGGAGTCGATGATTGAATCGTATTGCTATCTATTGCTGGAAATGTAGATTCATCCATAAGTTTTGTGAATGGATTTTTGTGAAAGCCTGATAAGATGAAACAGGGGGCTTTTAGCTCTTTGTATAATTGAAATAATTAAAGGATAAAGACTTCCTGTGTAGGCATTTTCTTTTCTATGAGAAAGCTGTTCGAAAGTTCGAAGCGGCTCAGTTGCTGTCCTTGCTTGAAATGGGTATTCGATTTGTTTCACTTATTCAATCTGAATGTTAGCCATGAGTGGTATATATGGATTTATCAACCAATTTCATAGTACGTTGCTGTAGGTACAGAGGTTATAAGTGCAAAACCTTTAACAGTTACATTGTGATTATATAGATTTAAACTATTGTGGCTTGGACGACTCTGAGGAGTCGATTGAATGATTCATTTTATTTTTGAGCCAAATAAAGTTAAGTGTTGGTATTTTAAGTGCCGGCGACTTAATGGAATAACATGTATTTCGATCTTGTTATTGCGATTGGAATTCCTTCGTGTTTTGGGATTCTGAGGTTCAGATTCTTAGGTGGACATGTATGTCTTTGACCTGAGCAAATTAGTGTAAAATGATTGGCAGAGAGTAATTTGTTGTCTGATTATTGTTATGCTTTGTTGATGAATGTCAGTATGAATTCTTATGCATTTGCTTGAATTGATACCTCCGTTTGAATCATTGGAATTCTGGAAAGGTAACTAGTACTTCTGTCTCCTTTTGAGCTTGACCTTGGACTGTCTTTGTTACTTTTTGAGGTCCTTGAGTATGGATGACCGTTTCGTGTTCTGACCTTGTTGGGTAAGTCGCGAATATCACTCCAAGACTTGCATGCGGCAAGGTAAGGATCGTTGGCTGAATTCCTTTCTTTTACTTCAGTCCGATTTTGACTGAGCAAGAATATGTATGCTATGTTCTTTTCCAATTAATCTGTCCGATTTGACTGTGCATGATTTGGAAATACCGTGTGGGCAACATAGCATAGTCCATTGGAAACCTTCGATTGCTTGATACGATAAGGTTGTTGTTTTCAGCGATACGCTTGTATTTCTTGTTTTCAACTTGTGTCAATGCCTTACTGTGTAAAAGGAACTAGCATTAGGCTTAGGGTTGATACATGTTTTGTTGATGTGTTAGTTGCTGTACAAGAGTTTGCTGTGTTTGTTTCTTGATTAAACAGTGATCTTGGTTGCGGCTTGTCTAACTTGTTCATTTTTATACTGGTTGAATGTTTTCATATGTGAAGGCAGTACAGTGATGAACTTATGAGAAAGGAAGTATGAATGGTTTGGTTCTTTCTCTTCCTTTATTTAAAATTATTGATAATTGACTAGCAGTGGGAAATTGTTGTAACATATTGGTGGAATCCCGAATTGTTATGTTATTTCCTTTTTGGAGAATGAAACAATCTGACCAATGTTGTGATTTTGGATTTAATGATTGTTGTGTACATTCGTTCCTTGTTTCTTAATATTTGATGAAATATTAGAAAGTGATTTAGACTATTTGTAACAATGATAGAGTTACATATTTGTAATCATTTTGTGTTACAAGGGCATAGTCTGATTATGTTTACTTATGTGAATATCAGATCTCATTTAAACAGGGTGTTTAATGAAAACAATTGATGGATTGCAATTGTTTTAAAAGTTAGTGCTTATCATGCTCAGTTCATTGAACTGACTCATGTTGACTATTTTTGCAGATGGTTGCCGTAAGAGGTAAAAACAATGCAGATCTGGCAGGCTGATCAGATAGTTTATTTGATTTATAAAGAATTACAGCTTGATTTTATAGATGTACTATATGTGAAAAGATGTTTCTTTTCCGTTAGCATTATATTAAGCATGCTGTTGCATAAAATGTAATTGTATGAGTTTCGAAAGGAATGAAAATAAGTGTTTGATACTTATGTGTTGTATTCTATTCTGAAAGATGAACTTCTTCGGTTTATGTAACGAAGGGGCATAGTTATCTTTGTATAATATGGATGCTTTTGTGATTGACAATGAAAGCTTGTAAGTAATTAGACTAAATTCTTATGAGTATTTAGTAGTTCTAATTTGTTCTAGCAAAAGCAATATTGTAATTTAATTATTGTCTCTCTAGAAGATAGGTTAAAATTGAGCCTAAAAGAGAACGCTAAACAAGTTGGATTGAATTACTAATCCCTAGTCCTAAGTATAACAGGACAATAGTAAATTGGATTCTTAATCATTTATATCTCTAAACTAAAAAGTATGATATAAATTCAGTTAAGAGAACTGATAGGCAATCAAAGGAGTTCAGATGGCAATCTCAAGTAAAGGTTATGAGATATTGTCCCATTCTGTTGCTTTAGAATCAGGTGTATTCTAATGACTCCTTGATGAGAGCGTGACCGTAATACCTCTACCAGTAATGAGTCTTTTAGAGGAGGGTCGTCATAAGACAAAGAATCCAGGGATTTAAAAGGCTAACCTTAGGGAAAAGTCTTTAAAAGTAATTTAATCTCAAGTGCGTAACGCTTGTTATGGGGTAGATCTTCTCGAGGCGGATTTAAAGGTTGACGACATAAAGTCGACTGCAGGGCTGTACCTCCGAGAAGATTAGGATCTTCTCGAAGTTACAACAATGCAGGTGACTTATGGCGACACCCTTTGCATTGATCGCTAAGATTTACACTTGATTTCGCACGAGTTACCCTGGGACCGATTAAGAACGTGGTCATGTTATAAGACTGCCTCGGAGATTTGGGGTATCATGACACCTTTGGTTGAAGCTGCAGTTGAACCAGTATGTCATCATATCCCTAATCCTCGTGGGCATCCATATAACATTATCACCTTGTTAATCTGCCTCCCGAGTGATTCAATTTGTGAAAGGAAGGAATGATGATGTCGGTATAAGACATTCTATATAACATATGAATGGGGTGAAGGGCGTATTCAGTTGGCGAGTATGCCGTTAAGGAATACGAGACATGAACAATATGTTTCAAATCTTTGGCCAAAGTATCGCAAGCTGCTGATTGCGTTGTCCTAATTCTCACCTAGTCTAAGGGATGAGATGCCGATGAATAATGGTAACATTATTCATTAGATTCCTTAGACGAGCATTCGAATCCCAGTTAGGGAAGAGAACCGCCCAGTGTTGTGTTAAATAAAAACACTAACTCTTTTTACTCATGAATAGATCGGTAGATTACCGAGTCATGGAATGAATAGATCGGAGGTATTCCGAGTCATTACAATGCATATGGTTGTGCATTATATAAATGGTTATTTGAATTGTGAGTTCTAAATTATGTATTTAGAACCAAAGATGCAATTATCAAAAAAAAAAAAAAAATGACTTGTTCTATTGTCTAAAATAAGGATGTTACATGATTTGAGGCTCATTGATATGAGCACATGTAGTAGAGATAGAATGAAGATGAGATGTAGAAGGAAAACAAACATGAGCCTAAAAAGATTCCTTAAGATGTTGGATTCCATAGCCTTAAATTTGTCTTGAAATAAATATCGCCAAGATTGAAATGACTCCAACATAGGTTGATTAGATGAAGGATAAAAAAGACTAGAGTCATTAAATAAACAATCAAAAATAGCACTTGATGTGGAGGCGTATATCGGGAAGATACATGGTGTCTAGGGCCTTTTTAAGAAAAAATTGGAAATTATGATGCATTTGAAGTAAATTAGAAAAGGAAATTTGAGGAATTTTAGGATCCATGATAAATAAAATGATATACTAAAGAAGGATCTGAAAGACTGATCATGAGTGGGGTTCACCAAAATGATTATGCTAAAATGTAAAATAATAGCCTAATCTAATGCAAGTTTGCAATAAATAAATGAATACTAAAATACTGAAATAATACCCAAACAACTAAGTAATGAAAATATGAAACCCTAATGTGCAAAGAGGGTTAGAAGAGCCTTATCTAATTTTCGGGGTTTGTTGGACTATGTTGCAATGGAGACTAACTAAATAGAGATGGAATACCATCACATAGAAGCCTAGAAAAATGTAGATCCAACAGATTTGACTGGATTATGGTTCCTAGAGAAAGATAAGGGCACCTGTGGGCACCTTGGTCTATATTCTAGGTGCTCTGGTCTATGTAGATGCTCATAAAACCTCCTCTAAGATATTGCAATACGATCGCACTCATTCTCCTTTTATCACGTGTGTGTCGCTAAATTATGTTGAATGTCTCTATAAATCTAGAATGAATGAATCACCTACAAAACCCCAAAAAAACATCAAACCCTAAAAAATAAATATGTAAATGAAGGGGTCATACTTGTCCTCAACTTCCAAAATGATGGACTTGTCACTGAGTGTTGCACTACATCTCAGACCCAATGTAGTTCTATGTGTGTGTGTAGAATTTTTCCCTAGGTGGCTCTTGTGTCACTCGCATTTTTTGAGTAGGGAGCAAGTAAATATATGTAGAATGTAAATAATGTGTGCATGGAAACAATAGAATCCCCTCCTATGAAGTGTGATGCAGATGAACCAATCTTTTCCCCTTGTGATGGAGCTAGATGGATGTAAATGGAGCTATAGATGCCTTTGATGGATGCAATCTTAGGTGGAGATAGTAGATGTTTAGTTCTTGGTCCCTTATTATGATCACATAAATTTATATTTATATGATTCCTTTGCTTAAATTTCGTAATTAACCTCGAAAAGGTCGACTACTAAAAATATAAGATGCTCAAATGGCTAAAAAGGACCCAAAAAGTGTGACAAAAGTACAAAGAGGATAAGGGCACCCAGAGGGGATGGGGGCGCTGGCAAAGTGACATCCTTGCTAGGAGCTGGTATTAATTAATAATTTTCTTACTTAGGAATTATGAAAATAGTAGTATGTGATTGAGACTATATAATTACCCAAAGTGCATTATTTGTCCTCTTTTTTACTTTGTTGTTGTGAATTTTGTTACATGATTATGTGTTACATGGGTGTTGAGTTCATTCCAAATCATAGTTGTTGGTTCTTGATACGTGTGTGAGTTAGGGAACTTGTGGGGAAATGTGGATGAAATCATTTCCCATTACCTTGATGGGAGATAATGTCACCGATTCCTCATTTTGTTAAGTACTTCTCTTGCTTTTTGACTTATAGAATTTTGGCTTATTTATTATGATTTGATGAATTAATATTTTGGGTTGCTTAAAATTAAGTTTTGTTGATGTGAGCCATATATTTTATTTTTCAATTTATTTATTTATTTTGGTGTGAGGATTTTGGTGAAAATGATTGAGTATAAGTCAAGTCATGTTAAAGCTGAAATGACAGCTTTGTAAAGGAGACCCATGTGAATGTGTAAGGGCTTTCTTTTCATGCTCAGGGATTAGAGTTATTTTTGGGGATAGAACATGACACAAGGGATGATCCTAAATGATCCCCTACTTTGAAATTTTCCTATAAATTGGAATATTTTTCTTTATTTTGGTGGAGTTCACTTGTTCTTAGGGAGGTGTTGTATGATTGGAATTGTTTGGAGGGATTTTTGGAGTGCTTGGAATGCTTACTTGAGGAATATCTTGGCAAAATTAAATATGAGTATTCCTTACCCATTTTATTTCCTATTTGTAATGTAAATTTTATCCCTTGAACTAATTTCAAAATTGTGATTTTAATTACCCACTTGGGTATGTGCTAGATTTATTGAATAAGTGTTATGTTGAAGTTTGCATAATTCTACTGTGGGCATGTAAGTGGTGCTAGGGGTGGGGAATGTGTCTTACCACTAGAGGAATAATTATTTTTTGAATTCAAGGATATGTTCTTTTTTTTAGGTTTCATTTTGGTGGAACCAAGGGGAAGGGAAACTAGTCCTAGTGGAGCGATAAGTGGTTTTGGGCATGGGAGGTATAAGTGTGGATCAAAATATTGTTTTTCTTTATTGTAGAAAAACAAAGGGATAGATACCCTCTCTTAGTTAGAGATAAGTTTTATAGGGTGGTATTTCCTCCCAATTTCAAACCATAGTTGGTTTTAATGTGTATTGATTTCCCTTCCATGGTCGGCATACCTTGTTATTTGTCCCATTTGTTTACTTGGTTGTTGTGAATTTTGTTTGCATGATTATATGTGATATGTGTGTTGAGTTCATTTCAAAGCTCATTCATTGGTTCTTGATCCTTGTGTGAGTTAGGGAAATTGTGGGTAAATGGGGATGAAATCATTCCCCCATTTACTTACTAGGAAGTAAGTGTCACAAGATTCCTCATTTTTTAAGTACTTCTCTTTCTTTTTCATTTTGGAATTTTGGATTATTTATTATGATTTGATGAATTGACATTTTTGGTTGCTTGAAAATTAAGTTTTTTGAATGTGAGCCATATATTTTATTTTTCAATTTCTTTATTTATTTTGTGTGAGTACTTTGGGGAAAAGGATTGAGTATGAGTCAAGACATGTTAAAGTTGAAGTAATGGTTTTGTAAGGGATACCCATGTGAATGTGTAAGGGGTTTCTTTTCATGATTGGGGATTAAATGTATTTTTGGGGATGAAGCATTTTACATGGAATTATCCTAAAGGATTCTCCACTTTGAATTTTTCCTATAAATTGGAGTCTTTTTCTTTTTTGGGGAGTTCACTTGGTCTTAGGGAGGTGCTTTCGTATTGTAATCTCCTGGAGGGATTTTTAGAGTACATGGAATGCTTTATTGAATAATATATTAGGACGAGTAACTATTAGTATGCCTTACCCATTTGATTTCCTATTTGTAATGTAAATTCTATCCCTTGAACTAATTTCAAAATCATGATTTTAATTACCTACTTGGATATGTGTTAGATTTGTTGAATAAGTGTTGTGTTGAAGTTTGTATGATTCCACCGTGGGCATGCAAGTGGTATTGTATGTAGTTGAATGTTTCTTATGAGTAGAGGGATAAGTAGTGCTCGAATTGAGGGATATGTTCCCTCTTTTAGGTTTTGTTTTGGTGGAACCAAGGGGAGGGGAAGTTATATCTTATGTCTCATTTTCATGGATGTTGTTATATTTTAGTGATTCATGTTAAGATGGTTTGAATGGTTAAACTAAATGCAATGATTGATGAATGTTAAAGTAAATTTGAATGAAAATTTTAAGGCTTATTGATTCACCCCTAGATCTATTATGATTCCAATAATCGGTATCAGAGCAGGTCCTCTGAAACAAGCTCAACAAGCTTGAGTTGATTTTTGAAGCACAAGATGGATAAAAGTTAAGGAAAGAGAACCAAGAGTTAACATCTATGGTAAAATTTATTGAGGAGAATGTATGTGCCCTAAAAGGTGACATGATCAAAGAATCCAAGAAGCATGAAGAATAAATCATTATCATAGATAGTGCATACAATAATATCATTAAGGTGAAGAATTCTAAGAATAACAGTCAGACAACTTGTCTCAAGGTTAAGGAAGAAGAGTATGAAACTCAAGTTGAGTTAATGATAGAATCCCTAAAAGATAAAGAAAAATATTATATCAGGTATGAAACTGATATGAGGTCCTTGAGAGGCACAATTGGAGAAGTTATCTATCAAGTTGAATAATTATGAGAAGTTGGAGAAGATCTTTAAGGCTCTAAATGATATTTTGAGTATTCAAGAGGGCTTCAAATGATAGAACATGCCTATTTTTCAAGGAGACCAAAAGGATGATGACATAAGACAATAAGATGTTCTTCAAATAAAAAAGGATTCTAGCATGGACACCACAAGATCTAAACCTATTAGGCAAAATTTCCTAATGAAATGAATCATGATAAGTCTTTCAATGGATATTGTTATTCTTAAAATGAGTTTAGTCATAGGGCATAAGAATGCATGTGGTTGTTAAAAAGTGAGTATCCATAGAGAAATGGAAGAAATCATAAAATTCATCATTCAATAGGTATGCATAATGTGGTTTGTTATAGTTGTCACCAAGAAGGCCACATTACTAGGTTTTGTCATCATGATCCATCTAGACCAAACAAGAATTTTGTTGCTCCAAAAGTTAAGGAAGTGTGGATACCTAAGTCATTCAAGCATAAAAATTATAATATCCTATTGATATCATCAAGAAGGAACATGTGACTGTCAAGAAAATCTTGAAGTCAAATCATGAAAATGAGATTAAGAAGGAGCCTAAAACATTCATGCCTATTCGTAATCAGTCTACAAGTCAAGAAGGAATGTTTTCCATAGTAGTGCAAAAGCCATATGTTGAAGAGATTCATGTGTGTTTAACAACTATACAACTAGAGGAAGAGAAGAAGGACAAGTTGGTCATCAAGCCTAATATACCATATAAGAGTAAGAAGATCCTAAAGATTGGCTATAAATTGGATGAGAAAGTGGTGGAGATCTAGGAATTTCCTAAGTTCATGGTAATTTAGTTCCCTAAGTGATATGAGGTATCTTCTATAAGCTTATTGAATAAATTTATCTGTAAATAGAAGCATGAGTGTACTCTACTATGGATTTTTAGGTATGAAGCACTTTGAATTATGTTCCAAGGTATGTCTTTTACTCTTTTTATATGTTGTAATCATCAAGAGTCTTATGATAACTATGAAGTATGGATGATAAAGGTGATTAAGGTATGTTTGGTGACCTGATTTAGTTTTTTCCATAATTTTCTTTTATTTAAGAATGCCTAGAGTTTTGATAAGTAGTTAGACATCTTAGAGAAGTTTTGATCATGCATCATGACTTGGGAAAATTGTAAAAGGACTATCATGAATAATTAGTGCATGATTGAGATTGTAAATGTTGTTAGTTGGTGTGTGAAGATAAAATGAGTGGGTGATCCAAGTTTGGAATCATGTTGAAGATTCAAAACAGTTGTTAAGGAGACTTAAATATGCTTACAAGTGTCTTAATACCTAGTTTACGTCTGTGATGACTATGGAAATATGAGATTTATTCAAAGTATGATTATGTGTTATTATGATAATCTTGATTTGTTAATTCATAATGGTGCCAATAAGGAGTGTCAAGGTGGTGTGTAAAATCTTGAATGGTGAAAAGATGGGTTTTTTCATGAGTAGACCCAATTTCCAAGAATGTTGACAATACAAGTAAGCTATCAAGGTCTCATGAATCAATGATGTGAAGGAGGAAGATAAAGACTAGTCTATTATGAGTTTGTGAGAATTTTCGAGATAGGTATGATTGGTATCAATGGCATCAAGGGTTAGTTAAGATAATTTTATTTGGTATATAGTAGTCATGTATGTGGTAAAGAATGTAGAGTTTTGATGAGTTTCTCCCGACTAGTTATCATATTGGACATTTATAGGTGGCCCTATCTTTGTGGCTTAAAGACATGTTTGTTTAAGATATGAGAATGATTAAGTGTGAAGTCAAAATTTCTATTATTACTATTAAGGTATACTTTAAGTTGTGTTAAATTTTAGTTTTACTTTAATCAGGTGATATCAGGTTGGGAATGAAGGCCTTTGAAGATGCTTATAAGTATGTGTGATTTCTATCTAAGATAGTTATATTGGAGAAGTGTGATAGCTTGAATAGCCTTGTTATAGTCACAAGCTTTCATTACAAGGTGAATTATTCCTTGAAGAAAAAGTAGAGGTTCACCGCAAAGTGTTTAGAAGGTCCTATAATGTCCGGAGTATATCATCAATCATGTAGTTCCATCAGTTAATGCCTATCAAAATATGCATGAAGAATTTGACAAATATATGAAATAATGTTTGAGAGGTTTGATATTTGAATATTTTCATGGATTTTTTGGGATGAAAATGATTCATAGAGACCCAACTAGTAGTCAAAATGAAAAATATTTTTTTAATGGTACATTCGTGAAGGAATGTTTCCTTATTCTTTTCATGTTGCATAGTAAAGGGTTTCAATAAGGTTAAGTAGTTGTGTAAGGACTGTCAAGTTGGTATAAGAGTTTGAAAGCAAGAGAAAGGGTTTGGTATAATTTTTATGGAGATATGGTACATAATTCAAGTTTCATGGAGATAGGTGGAGTCTATCGTAATTTTTATAGTGGAGGTGATTTGGTTGAGTTTGTACTATTAGGATTTCAGGATTGGTGTCATGTTAGTGTCTTGAATACACCTACAAAAGAGGGCTCCAGCTAGGAATATTAGTTAAGGTATTTATTTCTCATCTAGACATGTTTCAGTCTCATTCATATTTCTAAGTGTGAGTATTAATAGGGTTTGTAAAGGCTTGAAGGTGAATAGATAATTTAACATACATGGTTAAGAAAAAGATGGTGCTTTAAGGCTTGATTTAGGTTTGTATAGAGATTTTATTTCATTTGAATCATTAAATGCGGTTTGAAGGCTTGACTAGGTTATAGTCTTAGCTATGAGAGGACTGTTAAGAAAGTTTTCCAAGATAGAGGTCTATGTTCTTGAGACCTCATAGGTTGAAGATGTATGATTATAAGGATTGTGTTGTTTTGAAAATTTTATGAATTTATAAAGGACACGTGGATGCTTTCATGAAGATTCATCATAATTAAACAATTATCAAGAAGATATGAGGTTGCAATTTTGTTATCACCATGAAAAGGAGCTTCACAATAGTCAATTTGAGGAAGTGAGGTGTGTTTCTCATGATGATGTCTAAGGAAAGATAATTTCTCTATATATGTATGAAGTACTTTGAATTAATTGGATTTGTGTATGGCTCATGAAGAAGGTGGATTTCCATGTAATGAGAATTTACAATAAATCTGTGTATGAGGGTCCAATTTGTTCCTTGTTTGAAGATTGTTATAGATGATTTCTTGATCTCAAGGGGAGATAATCAGGATTTGTGTTGATCCTATCAATTTTGAATCCTTAAGAAGGTTTAAGAAGACTCAAGACATATGTGTATGTTTTAATGAAGAAGATTAAGTTTTATAAAAATTTACCTAAAGTCTTAGAATGTTGTTTGAAATTTTGTGAGTTTGGTGTCTATCTAAAGCAAGACTAATCTAGCTGAAAAATTGGTAATTAAGCTCTACAAGTAGGATTTGTGGTGTCATGATGATTTTTTGAGTCATGTGGACATACCTATAACAAATGTAATGTATGCATTGAAAGGTAATATTTTTGTCTTTGAGGTGCCTAGAAGTCAAGGGGAGTTCTAATTTTTGTTGCAAAGAAAATAAGTCTACAAATGGTTTTTTGTTTCTTCTTGACGTTGGTAGAAGATGGTATCTAACAATCAAGGACTTAGGGGTATTCAATTTTCTCAACTCAAGACATGTAAACAAGCTGATTCATTACTTATATAAAGTTGATAGTTGGTAGTTATGTATTGAGAGGTCCTTGATTAAGGAGGGGTCAGATTAGTCCTTAAAGGTGAGCATCTACTAAGGAACTATGATTACTCAAAGTGTCAAATCAGAGATGAAGATGGTCAAATGGACCTTGATTGTTTTGGTTGACGTTTCTAACCAAGTGGTGAACCTATTATGTTTCCAGAATAAATTTTCAAGTATGTTTCTTTGTCATTAATTTCAAAAGGGGAGAATGATTTGATGACATGTGAAGTACCTTAGGAAGGAGAATGAGCTAGTTGTTTTTTCCATCAATGGGTTTTTCATCAATGAAAAAGGGGAGATTGTTGGTAGTGTGTTGTCATTGATGTCAAAAGAGTGATGATGTAGATGTTTCTACTTATGTATTATGTATCATTGATATCAAAAGTAGTAAGAAACATGAAGGTTGATTGGTAGAGTCATCTTGACTTGTTTGGTCTTGATGATGTTTCATGAGTTATTGAGTAGGTATGATGGCTTGTAATGACTTTCATATCTGTTGTAGTGTTGTGGTGATAATGTTATGATGTCATGTAGTGTGTTGAAGGTCCTTATAGGTTGCAAATGATGGAAAATTGATGAGGTGATCAGCTTTGGTGAAGCAAACATGTTTAAGGTGCTTAATTAGGAGGCCTAGTCAGCAAACTAAGGTATGTCATAATGTTTCATGGTATTTTTAGCTGGTTATGAAATTTTAGAGCATGGGGAATAGGATTATAAGGTTTTGAGAAACACACTAGTGCATTAGAGTGTTGGTTTAGGTGTTGGACATGGTTTCGAGTCTCGCACTAGATCTATTCTCAAGCCCTAAATGTCCATATGAGATTGGTTGAGAATTTTTGATCATGGGTATACTAATGTGATCATTGTGGAAGTTGTATTAGGTTTTCATAGAGGTTTGGTCCAAGTTTTAAGTGCTAATTTACAAATTTGAGCAAGATATTGCATTTTTACCCCTATTGAGTTTATGAAAGTGAGAAACCAAGTTTGATTTGGACTTTCTCATGCTCATTGGATCATGTAAACTATGCATGGTGGTACATGATATTCATAGAAGTTAGGGAAGGTTACTAAAATGAATTTCTAGGAATTAGTTCAGATATTAAGGGGCATGTCTTTATGAACAATCATTAAGAAGTTAAGGAGGTTCTAAACCCTCTTAAAACCCTAGTTCTAAAGTAATGGAGAAGAAGTTGATCATACATGCCTAGAATTGATTGTTTTCTCAATTTTTATGATTTGAGGTTGTAGAGGAATCCTCCATATTTCTCTAGGTGGTATTGTAGACACCAAATTTGTGTCTTATGACCCCTTGTGACCCACATCTCATTTCGCAACCTAACCTCACCACCTAAACCTTACACAATTATTTATTAATTATCTTATAATTAATAAATCCACATCGCCTTACCCGCCACCTCATTTTGCCACCTCATCATGACCTAGTCTTAACCCTAAACTAACCTAATTAAGACCTATAACTCATGACCCTCTCTCGCAAAAACCAACCTTCCACACCCAAGAAAAGGAGGGAAGCCGGCTATTTTACCAAAAATAGCCCACTTTGACCTAACCGATACCGGTTCCTACTGACCGCCCGTCGGTTGTGTAACCACCACCGGTTCCTCAAATGACCACTTCCAACCAAAAACAAAGGATCGGATTTTCATTTGATCGAGAGAAAGAGAAATCATCGAAAGGATCCGGATTTGCTTGGCCGAGCAGAGACAAGTGAAGAAATAGGAAGAGTTTGCAGAGAAGGACATCAAGCCCAAGACTGCAACTGAATAACCAGAGCCCAGTAACACTCATCCAAGCATCAGAAGAGGAGATAACTCATCTTGGATTGTCAAATCATCCAACTTGGGTCCTGTCTTCATCATCACAATCCTGAAACCTGCATCTGCATCAGGGACGAGTAAGTAGTGTTTTATATGTTTCTAAGCACCATTTTCTTGAGCCTGTTGATTAATAGTAATCATAAGTTTATTCCTAGATCTACTACCAGCAACATACTGCACTTAACCTTCACCCATACATCCTGATATTGCCCAAAAGGCCATTTTATCACACTCTAAGTCTTCCCTATCCTCTCATCATTCCCCTCAGCCATCCCCCAATCTTAATAACCCCACAATCACCTTGAACCAACTTCTATCCGTAAGCACTTAGATTGCTAACCCTACCAAAGATCGCTTATCCCCTACCGGCGGCGGTTCTCTAACCGTGGTCGGTTATCCAGTGACCGGCATCGGTCACCGTGACTTATACCCCAAAACATTATTCCCGCCTATTTTCCACCTAAAACCTCGTATCCACCGGTTTATCCTCTAACTCAACCTCGGATGTATCAACAACCAAGAACCAAACCAACAACGTGACGCTTTATTATTGATAGTTTAGCTCCTATTGCTTTGTAACGAGATACCTAAATCGAGATTTTGCAATAGCTCTCTTTATTATCATTTGTGTTAAATCATATTAAAAGGGGAACTCACCACCTTCAAAAGGAAGTTTTATATTTCACGGCCTAAGACAGATCCCTCATTTATTGTCTAATTAAAATCTGGTGGTCTTGTATTATTACTTGCAGGTAGTCCTTCCAAGACAAAAAGGAGTTCTTCGCAGTCGATCTGATCTTTCTCTACGGCACACGCACACCATCTCAACATTCAACAGGTATTCCTCCTAGCCCTAACCCTTATCTGCTTTCTCAAAGGAATGATAGGATAGAAGCAAGTCTATTCTCGCAGAGCTGAATCCATTCCGTGTGAAACATTTTGGCACGCCCGGTGGGACACATTTCGGGTTTCTGTTTCTCTTGCTTGTTTTCGTTTTAAGAAGCATACTTGTTGTTGTTGTTTTTGTTATATTTAGTAAAGAATTTGTCTTGCTTTTCTAGTTTCGCATTAGTGAAAGTCATCTTATTTGCTTCATCAAATATCATTTTCGATTTTGGTTTAAAACACGTGCATTACATTCTTGCTTGTTGTTTTCAATTCTAGTGAACATAGACTAAGTAATGTGTCGTACACGTAGGGGTGATTTCCATGGTATTGACAGAAATTAATCTTACTTTCACCGCACAACACACATACCGAATCACTTCATAATTAACACAACAGCTCAAAACATCCCCCCTTTTCCGCAGTATTCCTCCGCCCGATTGAGGTAACCTTATAAGCCAAAACAAACTTGACATTTCCCCTAAGTCTTTTGTTTAGGATTGACATCATTCCACGTCTAAAGGCATAAGCCCACAATAATTAAAATTAACCCTAGGGTTAGTCTCTAGATTTGCATGTGCATCTTGCTTGTTTTCAGTTCTATTTTCTCTGTTATACACTGTCTTCTGTGATTACCTTAGAACAATTTAATAAATGCACTGAGCGTTGTTAACAATCAAATCAGCAGCTTCTTATATTTTCTTATACCAGGTTTATTACACCGACATCGGTTAATCGACGACGCGTCGGCTATAGTCTAACCGACATCGGTTATCGACCGATATCGCATTCGCTCTTTTATAGTTCCTGACAAACCAGCAACCTACCAATTTCACCATTCTGAGTCTGTTTCTATTCTTGATAGATTAAAACCCTACTGTGTACTCCTATCCATGGTTGTTATCACTCGAAAGCAAGCCACCACCATGGTTTCACATGCTTGCTCTGTGCCTTTTCCTGAATCACCCCCTTCACATTCTGTGGGGAATCCTACGGACACCAGCGAGGTTCCTAAAATTCCTGTGGGAGATAAAGAATTTTCCAAATTTCTGGATGCTAATCCTAGCACTGTACAATACTATTTGTCTCATGCCCTTGACCGTACACCCGACGGTCAACTCCTTGTTGGCATGCCTATCAGTATAGCTACTCATTTAGCCCCTTCTCCGCCTGATAACTCCGCTTTGCCTTCCGCATCCTTAGTCCCGTCGCCTACCTCAGCAGCTTCAGGGGTCCATACGGCACAGATTGGCTTTCCTTTGGTTAATCTTGGGCCCAACATGTCATTACCGCCAACTGCTCCTACCTCGTCTCTCTTGCAGACTGTTCCGTTCATGACTTGCTCTCTACCACCTATCCACACGAGCTTTCCTTCTCAAGCTCCGCCCACCTTTTCATTTCCACACACATATCCAGTAACCTCAACAACTTATATAGGACATCCCTATTCGGTTGCCTCAACACATTCGTCCTCCATACCTTATCAACATTTAACCCCACCATTGTCTAGCGGTGGCCCTTGGCCCAATTTGCCTCCGTTTACCACAACCACACCATCATCTCATCCAACTTCTGATTTAATTAAACAAATGATGGACAAAATGCAAAATTTGGAGGCTTATGTTTCAGTGAAGTCCTAAAGCACCTTGACATACGAGCAAGTTTTTCAGGAGCCTATCCACCCTTCAGTCCCCCTTCATTCATATCCTCCTCAATGGGAATTACCAAAGTTTACCCGCTTTAACAGTAAGGAGGACCCTCAACAACACTTGCGATCATTTAGACATGCCTGCTATCTGATTGCTCACGACGACGCTTTACTACTCCACACCTTTCCCATGTCCTTATCAGGACCCGCCTTGGAGTGGTACAGTGCTTTAACCCAGCACTCAATCTTCTCTTTTAACCAGCTAGCCCAATCTTTCTTGGATCATTTCTCCATTAACATTGCCAAGAAAGTATCTATCACCGACCTCTATGCCATCCGAAAATTTGAAGACGAATCTATCACAGATTTTGTTGGACGATGGCGGGGCCTTATCAACCAACTTACGTATGCCTTGCCTCAGACCGAACTTATCAAACTTTTTACGCGGGCCTGCGCTAAGCACATCTCTCCTACCCTCCAAATTCAAACTTTCCATACATTTGACGAGGCCTTTACTATGGCTCGAAAACTAGAGATTCGAGCCTTAGAGGAAGAGAAATTACAGTTGCGCAACAAAAACCCTCTTTCCGAACCCAAGATTCCACCAACAAACCTAACACCACCAATCCTCACCCATCAACGCTTCAAATCAAAAGGGGCCGTGCACGCGTGATGGTAAAATCCCAACCACCGTCTAATACACCACCAAAACCACCTATAAGTATAAAGCGAGAACCCATCAACTACACTCCCTTGGGAGAAACACATGGTGTGATATTGGAAAAATTGCTCAAAGCAGGAGCCATTACCTTACCTCCTGTTAAACCTCATTCTGGGTTCGATTCCACTCGCGCCATACCTTCTTGGTACAAATAAAATGACTTCTGTAACTTCCACCGCGTGAAGGGACACAGTCATGAGAACTGCAAGATGTTGAAAATCATAGTGCAGGAAATGGTTGATGCGGGGGATATAGCCCTCGATAATCCTAACGCCCCTGCTAACCCAAATTTGAAAATATTCAACAAACCATTCCCGAATCATTCTTCTAACAGTAATCTAAACCAAAATATCTTAGCCAAGGAGAGTGTTCATGAGATCCATGCAGTCTTCGATTCCCAGCCAAAGACCTCTATCAAACAAATTCTGAATCAAACCTCTTCACTAACGCAGGAAACCGAACCCCCTTCCTCGTCATCAAGACAAACTGAAATCCTTTCTGTTCCTTTACCCATCAAGGAATTAACCGCCTAGAGTTCCCTTCTCACAAATGAGCCTTCTTACACCACATCCTTGCAAGACTGTGAGCGGATGTTATCTAATTTATCTATTTCCCAAACGTCTCCTTCTACCATTCTTGTTGTACAAGAGGAAGGCTCGCCACTTCTTTTGTCATCCTTAGACAAGAAACCTCTTGAACCGACATCACCACATTCTTTAAACATGACAGATCCTCTCAAACACGTCCTCCTACCTATTAGTCCTTCATCACCTAAATCTTTTCAGCAACCGGTTGACCTCTTAACGCCCATTGATACAGTGCCTCATATACCCCTCAGATCACACCCACAAAGGGACCGGAATCACAACCCACCTTTCTTCCATACAAAAGTTCCTATTCACATATGAGGACTGTCATTCCCCAGAAGATAGACAGGTCCTATGGGAACGTTTGAGTACGCCATATTCTACTCAAATGCAAATGACCGATCCTGATGCCTCTACCATATACCCGAAGTGTTTACAGAAGCTTAAAATGCCTATGTCCTCATCTTCACCCCCCTCATCTCTACCAAATACCTCATCCACTTCTATTAACCTAACCAAATCTTCCCCTACACTTGGGACCTCACCCATACCTAGTCTAACACATCCACCTAAGCGGCTTGATTTATCTAAAAATAAAGCCGTCCATCCCATTAGGAGACAGACTCAATCTCCTCAATCTAGGCCGTTAACACAACTAAAACCCTCGTCGTCACACCTACCTTCCATATTGGGACCCCATCCCTCTACCTTACATCAATATATCATACCTCCTGCGTTTTCTTTTAAGCGACCTACGCCTTCTGTACCCATACAGAAATCCAAGGTATAGCAACACCGTCACCCCGCGTATCCTGTCCACCTATCAACCATAAACAAATTCCATCATCAAAAGATTTGTTTTCTATCACTCCTATTTCTCCATGGTTATTTTCTGATACCACATCATCTGTGGCCTCATCATCCAACCAGCCAAACATAGCTTCTACGTCAAAGAAACCACGGTTAGTTAAAACCCATTATCAAAACTCCTCGCTAAACCACCCCCATACAAACCAACCACACCATGTCGTCACCAACTGACCCACTAATAGCCTCATTTTCCTCTGACTTTGACCCACTCAAAGGGTCTTACGCCAAAATCCTTGCTATGTTGGTAGAGAATGCGACCATTTCCCTACCCCCACTTAGACCTTATGATCCATCTAAACCTCGACCTATAGGTTACGATGAGTCTAAAATCTGCGCTTACCACCACACACCAGGACATGATGTAGAGGGATGCAAAGCATTGAAAGCCATACTTCATCCGTCACCTCTCTCAGATAGAAAAGTTAAGAAAGACAACTTCCGAAGAGAGAGACCTTTAGCTTCAATTCCCTCTCCTATACCACCTGTCCCCGCCTCACCAAGATCTATCATTATTACAGCCCCACCTCTCGAAAACCATGACCTATCCCTACCATCTTCCTCCTCTCGTATTCACGAGATCAATATGATTAGTGTTGCTACTCGAGGGCAGAAAAACAATGGGAAAGCGAAAGAAAACACACCTGCGGCATCTCTTTCTCCGTCAAACATCCTGATTGCACCACCACCTAAAGTGGTTATTCGCGGACCCGCCTATCCCGTCTCTAATGGCATTGCCCACCGAACTATGATCAAACAGCTTCACCAATCACCTGTAAAAATGACATTGTATGATCTCATTCAGACTTCTGAATCTCATCGACAAGCTCTCGTTGAAATCCTTCAAGGGATAGAGGTTTTACCTAATGAAACCTTGCCTGTTACCTCTATTCTAACACCCAATCACGTTGCTTCACTCACCAAACAATCTATCTCCCCAACCACTTCTGTCTCTGTACAGCAAGCCGCTGCTGTTAGTTTCTCCGAAGATGAAATTATTGACTTGGTGTGCCGATCCCGACCTCGCTCTTTTCATCTCGGCGACGTTCGGGATATTCGGGTACATCGTGTTATGATTGACGGGGCGCTAGCTAAACATCATCTCTTCAAAGGCCTTCCAACAAATGAATATCCCTTCTAGTTGCATGTGTGCCAACCCCATCATGTTGCAATCATTCAATGATGCTATTACTTCTACTTTAGGCACCGTGATCCTTAACATTTGTGTAGGACCACGTACCTTACCCGAACTCTTCTATGTCCTTGAGGGAGAGTTCTAATATAATATGTTGTTAGGCCGCCCTTGGATCCGGGCTATGGGATGTGTTCCCTCCACCTTACATAGATGCATAAAATTTGAGTACGAGGGGAAGTCCTACACCGTAAAAGCTGATCCTCCCCCCTTCAAAACTTGCAATATGTTGTATTGCCCTAATGATGTGCTTGTACCAGTCAAGACACCCATTCATCCAACCTAGCCATCTACTTCCGATGCACCTACACCTTCAACCAATGAAACCACCATTACAAATATTACTTCCTTTCCCACAGATAACATCCCAACCTCCGACCCCTTAGTAGATGTTTTTCAACACCTTACGCTGGGGGAGTACCGCCTATATAACGTTAGCTCTTTCCATACCCCACAGGAATACGGACAATTACATGCACATCCCACCTATGACCGTAGCGTGGGGGAGGTAATCTCTTACGGACCACCCCATTGCCGCACCAACCTAACGTATGGGGTGTTGACGCATCCTCCGTTACCCCTAAACCTCCTCTTGGTGTGGTTCCTTCCACCCGATTTTCAATACTTTACAAATCGTCGTTTCGCCCTCACCTTCTTGACTCGCTGTGCTTGGAAAGGCTTTGGTTTTGGTCTTTATGAACAAGGCCAACATACACTCATTCCCGTGACTACACGTAAACACAATGATCGCAGTGGTCTCGGTTTTCCTGAAACACCTACACCGGAGAAACCTCGTGTCAGTTGTATCCTGGAAGATGACGACATCACCCCCACCAAGCCATCATCACCCACTTTGCCATCATCACCCACAGAGTCGATAGACCCTGAATCTATCCCTCCTAACTTTTTTTTTTTTTTCATAAATGCTATCTTCATAGGTCCTCTCACTTATCAACGTGATACTGAGGACCCATCTTCTCTTCCCCTTCTGTATCCAGACATGATCGAGGAGGATTCCCCTTCGATTAATGTTGTTGAGTGCCAGGATGACGATTCCATCCTCACTTACCTTGGTGCGGACGACTCCTATATTCAACGTGCCTTACCATCTGAAACACAAACCATGTTGAATGAGTCGACTATAGAAATCAACATCCACACCGAGGAGGATCCTCACGTTGTGAAGATCGGACAATCCCTTAGCACATCAGAACAAGCCGCCTTTACTACCTTTCTCCGTACCCGCAACCAAGCTTTTGCTTGGTCCTACGCTGACATGCCAGGAATTGATCCTACCATTGCTGTCCATAACATCACCCTAAACCCCGATTCCAAACTAGTCAAACAAAAACTGAGAAAATGCATCCATGCATTGCCCTCTTGGTCAAAGAAGAGCTTCAACGACTTCTTTCTGTTTCCTTCATCTTGCCTATTGACTATCCTCAATGGATTTCTAACATCGTACCTATCACTAAAGCGACGGGGACTTCGGATATGCACGGATTTCCAAGACCTTAACCTCGCTTGCCCCAAGGATGACTTCCCCCTCCCAAGTATTGATCAACTTGTTGATCTCACTGCAGGCCATGAAATGCTTTCTCTCATGGATGGCTTTTCGGGATACAATCAAATTTTGGTAGCCCCGGCCGATCAACATAAAACTACCTTCATAACTCCTTGGGGAACCTTCATTATCGTGTCATGCCATTTGGCCTTAAGAATGCTGGTGTGACCTATCAGCGGGCTATGACTTACATTTTTCATGACATTATGCACACTATCCTTGAGGATTATGTCGATGATCTTCTTGGCAAATCTAAACATCGCAGTGAACATCTCGATGTTTTAACCATTATTTTCGATCACCTGTTACAATATTCAGTCCGGCTTCAACCAAAGAAATGTGTCTTTGGTGTTCTTTCAGGAAAAATTCTTGGCTTTATCGTCTCTTTGCATGGCATTGAGGTCGATCCATCTAAAGTAAAAGCTATCCTAGAAATTCCCCCACCCAAAAACCTCAAACAATTACGTAGTTTGCAGGGTAAACTTCAATCCATCCGGCATTTCATCTCCCAACTCTCGAATCGATGTCAACCTTTCCATCACCTTCTTAAAAAGGACATTGCCTTTCAATGGAGTGACGAGTGTCACCAAGCCTTTGAAGCTCTCAAATCCTATCTCTTGCAGCCACCTGTGCTTATTCCACCGCAGGATGATCACCCTTTCTACCTTTACCTTTCTGCCACTGACCATGCTATAGGAGCCATGCTCGCACATCGGGACTCGGCACGTCGAGAACAAGCCATTTATTATATAATTCGTACTCTCATGGATTACGAGACTAGGTATACACATGTAGAAAAATTGTGCCTAGCCCTATCATTCGTAGCCACCAAACTCCGACATTACCTCCTAAATCACAAAACTTTTGTCATCACCAACACGGACCCCATTCATTATATGTATGCCAAACCACATCTAAACCAACGCATCGCCCGATGGCTTATGCTCCTCGCTGACCTTGACCTTGAGTTTGTACAACAGAAGTCAATCAAAGGACAAACTATTGCGGACCAACTTGCAGAGGCCCCTTTACCTGGGGAACAATTCACCAATTTTAATTTCCCCGACGAACTCATCGCCACTCTTTCACTCAGGGAAGAGTCATATCAAATGACCCTCTTCTTCGATGGATCTAAATGCCAGCGGCAGAGGAGCCGGTGTTGTTCTCATTCCTCTTGACGCTGAACCTATGCCTCTTTCATTCCCGCTCGATTTCCCTGCACTAATAATACAAATGGAATACGAGGCCCTTGTTTTGGGTCACTGTTCATTTACACTTAGGTGTAAAATCCATTAATATTTTTGGCGACTCTCAATTGGTAGTCAATCAAGTTATGGGCATCTACCAATGTAAGAATGAGGAACTTCAAAAGTACAAACATTACGTGGATTCACTTTTGACCTCATTTACTCGTTATTCTATCTAGACCATTCCCCGCTCCACTAACAAATTTACGGATACTATGGCTTGCTTAGCCTCGCAAATTCCTGCCTCACCAACTGACTCTGACATATTCGTCTTGGTCCAACAACTTTTTGCCCCATCCTACTCAAATTCTTTCCGGTTGTTTGTATGATAAATAATGTGTCTCGCTAATTCGCAGGATACCCGTACCACCAATTTCATGACTATCTTACAACCTCTGTTCTCCCACCGACCTTACTAGTAACTTAAAACGTGCTTTTCTTAAAAGTGTTTCTCGTTATGTCATCATGGGGGACTCCTCTATAAATGTGGCTTTGATGGCATCCTTCTTCGATGTCTAACCGGCACGGAGGTCACCTATACCATCCAACAAGTCCATGACGGCATTTGTGGTGGACATTTTAGTGGCCTTGCCGTGGCCAAACGAATCCTTCGCCTAGGTTATTATTGGCCTACTCTTAATAACGACTGCTACGAATATGTTAAGCGTTGTGTTATATGTCAACAACATGCCAACCTTCAACATACTCCTAGCCATCCGCTACAGGTCGCACAAGATCTTTGGCCTTTCTCACAATGGGGTTTAGACCTTATTGGTGAGATTCACCCACCTTCTTCACAACGTCACCGTTGGATAATCACAGCAACCGAATATTACACAAAATGGGTGGAGGCCATTCCACTCATTTCAATCAAAAAAAAAAATTTGTCGAATTAATTTGTTAACCATCACATTATCTCTGCGCTTTGGTATTCCTCATCACCTAATAATGATAATGGTAAATATTTTAAAAATAAGTTGTTACAAGACCTTTGTGACAACTTTGGTATCAAACTTAGTTTCTCATCACCTTACTATCCGCAGGCCAATGGTCAAGCTGAATCTTCTAATAAAACCCTAACCAAAACTCTCATGAAAGTTGTCAATGAGTCCGGAATAAATTGCACGATCACATCCCCTTTGCCCTTTGGGCTTATCGTACTAGCATTCGTACCTCCACTAATGCCACACCATTTTCTTTGGTATATGGTACCGAGGCTGTCTTGCCTCTCAAAATACAAATACCCTCCCTCGTAATATATCTCCGGATATTCTCACCAACGATGATTTCCACCAAGAGTGGTTAGCCCAATTAGAGCTTCTTGACGAGCGCGTCATCTTACGGCTCTTGATCACCTTCAAATATATCAAAAACGCATCAAGCATGCTTATGATAAGTGACTTCATGAGCGTACCTTTAAGGTTGGTGATCTTGTCCTCAAAGAGAATCAACATGTAACCAAACTAGAAAAGAGCAAACGTGGAAAATTTGCTCCTAATTAGATTGGGCCTTACATTATCACTCACACTTATGGATCGTGCACTTATCGTTTAGCTTCGCTTAATGGTAAACTCCGAGCCTCGAGCCCCTTAATGCCTTGCATCTTCGACCATTCTACTGTTGAAATTAGTATTATATCACTTCTTATCTACCTTACGCTCGTCCCTTGAGCTCCTTTACCACCGCATACACTTTGTTTCTTCCATCTCAGAATCAAATCCAGCTCACATGGTTTGATTATCACCTCCCCTTAAAAGATGCCTTCCCTTTTAGTCTAGTCCATGACTTCAAAGTATCAAAATGACACATTCTTAATTAAAACACTTATGGGATTTTCTTGAGTCAAACTTCCTACAAAAACTAGATGCTTTATGCCCAACGGACATCTAGACCTCTAAATTATACAATAGACTACTCCTCAAGGACAGCTATATGCCAAACTATTGCTACTATTATATATAGACTGCTCCCGAAGGATAGCTATACATAAACACCGCATTCTGCTACTATAAATAGATCGCTCCTCAAGGACAACTATACACACAGCCAGCCTTTATCGAAGCTTATCGCATTGATCAGCCTTTTGAAGACCTCAAGAACAACAAAATACATATCCCATGTAGACTTCCCGCATCGATCGCTTTATATCCAAAAAAATAAAATAAAAATAAAAGTAGTATTTCAAAACACTTTTGAGTCATGGACTTGTCTATTTAGGTTTGATTCTCTTTTGTCAGAATAATAATCTTATAATAAGTTCTTTGCACCCTCGCCCACATCAACCACTTCATCTCACCATTTGTTAAAGCAACAAAACTCAAGGGACGTGACGTATATCCGATATATTGTGATTATACCACTCTTTTCACCTATCGACTTCTCACCTATGCAAGCTACCTAGGGATTCAAGCTCATCCTACATTAATATGTGGTTTGTTTAGCTCTTCTCAATTACGGGACACTCTTGCCTCTTTTTCTCGGCTCTAGGATTGTGTGTTGACCTTAATCAGGACACGATTCCCTACTACTTGGGAATGCTAACTTTCGCTTTACCCTACCAACACCAACAACATTACCCTACCAACATCCAATTTTTACCAACCAACAAAATTGCCTAACCACAACCAAATTGCCTGAATTCACCTCTCCCTGATCCTAAGGGAGAACTACATCGGTCTGAGGCCCTTCCTTGCTTTGTGCAATGGGCTATGTAGGCAGCACTTAGGAGACATGGGGTCTCCCAAGGTTAGCTCGACCATCCCCTACCTTACCCTATCATGTGTTGTAAATATAAATATTTTTTGTGTGTTTTTTATTTGCCAAACATTCATCTTTATCCTTTTTCAAACAAAACAAAAATAACATTCAAACACAACCATTCTTATTATTATCTTCACTCAGAACCACATACATCTTTAGTTTTATTTTTAGATGTTAAACAAATACATCTTCTCTATCATCGACTCGCAGGTCGGCATCTTTATTTATTCTTATATTCCTATGAAATTCACTTAGATCCTTACACCTCCTCCCGAATCGTGGTGGTGATCGTGATCATCGATGCCCTCGGCCTAGCCTCTCCATCCTCAAAGGTGCCACTTGCCATTGGTTCCTCCCATTGATCCGCCAACATCTCCTGTAACATACGAATACGCCCTCTCACATGGAGGAACCTTGCCTCCAAACATCTCCACTCGTAATCGTGAAGCCTCTAACAATCCCATTGTCTCATTCACTGTGTTTGAAGTCAAGGCGAGCCAACCATACAGACGATCTCTCTCCACCGTAATCATAACTATGTCGGGCACTCACATGTACCTCGCAGCTCTGCTACCCACCATACTCTATACGCCTCTATCGTTCCCGCATCCATAACCCTACGATCGGATGCTATCTCTTCTGGCCCTTCTGGAGGTGTAGGCCGGGGAGGTGAGAATGTTGCCTCGGCATCGATCCTCATGTATGGTCTATATGTCACTGGAAAATTCCCGAGCCGAACCCAACGCGACCCCCCAAAATCCTTTTTTGCCTATTTATACCTATTTACCCACCCAAACACCCTAAAAATCTACCCACCCAGCCGCCTTGGCCTATTTAACCTATCTACCCTCTCCCTTTTTCAAATAACTTCCATTTATTAATTATTTTATCAAATCTAGCATTTCTACCCAAAACCCAAATAGAGCATAATACAATCCAATCCACAACAATGAGGGGTTTCGAACCTACCGGTACGACGACACGTCGTCGTGGTGGGATGGGTGGTGGTTGTCCAGCCCCTCCTGCTCCTCTTGGCTATGACATAGCTCCACCTTTCCTCTCGCTGGGTCCTCCACTAATCAACGGCTGCCTCCTACTCACTCGGGCCCACTAATCACTCACTTCTCCACTCAAATAGTGCCACTTCAACCAACAAACGCTCCAATCTCAACACTCCACCTCAGATAACTCCAATCGATTTTCAAATTGACCAATGTGACAATGACCGGCCGTATTTTTCTTTTTATAGGTTTTTGACCTATAACCGATATCGGTTTTATTGTGCCCTAAGGAACCGGTATCGGTCATCTAACCGATATCGGTCATACACAATCGATATCGGTTTTATCTCACCTCTACCCCAATTTTAGCCCTTATTTACTAAAAGCCCTTTCTACCAACATCACCTATATCCACCTTCATTGACAACCCTTTGTTAACCCATTTGGCCCAACCCAAGGCCGTAACCAACCAATTTGGCCCGACCCAAGGCCGTAACCAACCCATTTGGCCCGACCCAAGGCCGTAACCAACCCATTTGGCCCGACCCAAGGCCAGTGTAACCAACCCATTTGTAACCGTAACCACCATTTGCCCGACCCATGGCCGCAACCAACCCATTTGGCCCGGCTTGACCCAAGGCCGTAACCTACCATTTGGCCCGACCCACGGCCGCAACCAACCCATTTGGCCCGACCCAAGGCCGTAACCTACCATTTGGCCCGACCCACGGCCGCAACCAACCCATTTGGCCCGACCCAAGGCCGTAACCTACCATTTGGCCCGACCCACGGCCGCAACCAACCCATTTGGCCCGACCCAAGGCCGCAACCAACCATTTGGCCCGACCTAAGGCCATTTGCCCGACCTAAGGCCGCACCAATTAAATACCATACCCACAATCAACATTTTATTTTATCCATCCATCATGTAGCTTTTTGTTCAATCGAGCTCACCTGTTCGTGTTTTAGCATGATTAGGGTCCTTGACTTGATCAGTCGACCAACTTTGCCTAGACCAAGACCGTGATGTTTATCTCAACCAAACCAACCATTTGGTACTGCCGAACATGCCTAAACGTTCTTGTACCTTACCCGTTATATCCCCTGGAGCTACTTCCTATGCCTTGGATACCAGGATTATATCACCCTTGTTTGGATAAACTATCGACCTTTGCCTATGAATTGCTTGTTTGCTCTTCAAATCATATACCCTAGTCGCACTACTGCATTTCAATGTGCATCTGCTTCCTTGGACCTACCCCACCCTCTTACCGTTATCTCAACACCATTTACCCTTTATCAACCCTATCCCTGCTTTCACACTACCTCAATCTGTGATAGATTTGAGGGGGATTACCTATACCCTTAACAGGGGTAACCACTTCTTATTATTGTCCGTGCAGCTTTACAAAACAAACTACACGACAATAAGGGGCTAATGTAGACACCAAATTTTTGTCTTACGACCCCTTGTGACCCACATCTCATTTCGCAACCTAACCTCACCACCTAAACCTTACACAATTATTTATTAATTATCTTATAATTAATAAATCCACATCGCCTTACCTGCCACCTCATTTTGCCACCTCATCATGACCTAGTCTTAACCCTAAACTAACCTAATTAAGACCTATAACTCAGTCCAATTCCACACCCATGACTAATGACCCCTCTCTCGCACCCAAAACCGACCTTCTAGTCACTTGACCAAGCCCGCAACCAATCCCTTGGAAGAAAAGGAGGGAAAGCTGGCTATTTTACCAAAAATAGCCCGCTTTGACCTAACCGATACCGGTTCCTACTGACCACCGTCGGTTGCGTAACCGCCACCGGTTCCCTGTAAATGACCACTTCCAACCAAAAACAAAGGATCGGATTTTCATTTGATCAAGAGAAAGAGAAATCATCGAAAGGATCCGGATTTGCTTGGCCGAGCAGAGACAAGTGAAGAAACAGGAAGAGTTTGCAGAGAAGGACATCAAGCCTAAGATCTGCAATCAATAACCAGAGCCCAAGAACACTCATCCAAGCATCGAAGAGGAGATAACTCATCTTGGATTGTCGATCATCCAACTTGGGTCCGTGTCTTCATCATCACCCAAAACTCAAACCTGCATCTGCATGGATGAGTAAGTAGTGTTTTATATGTTTCTAAGCACCATTTTCTTGAGCTCGTTGATTAATAGTAATCATAAGTTTATTCCTAGATCTACTACCAAAGAACATACTACACTTAACCTTCACCCATACATCCCGATATTGCCTAAAGGCCATTTTATCACACTCGAGTCTTCCCTATCCTCTCATCATTCCCCTCACCATCCCCCAATCTTAATAACCCCACAATCACCTTGTAACCAACCTCTCCGTAAGCACTTAGATTGTTGACCCTACCGGTATCGTTTATCCCCTACCGGCGGTGGTTCTCTAACCGTGGTCGGTTATCCAGTGACCGGCGTTGGTCACTGTGACTTATACCCCAAAACCTTATTCCCACCTATTTTCCACCTAACAACCTCAGATCCAATCTGGTTTATCCCTCTAACTCAACCTGGATGTATCAATGACCAGTAACCGAACCAACAACGTGACGCTTTATTATTGATAGTTTAGCTCCTATTGCTTTGTAACGAGATACCTAAATCAAGATTTTGCAATAGCTCTCTTTATTATCATTTGTGTTAAATCATATTAAAAGGGGAACTGACCACCTTCGAAAGGAAGTTTTATATTTCTTGGGCCTAAGGCAGATCCCTCATTTATTGTCTAATTAAAATTTGGTGGTCTTGTATTCTTACTTGCAGGTAGTCCTTCCAAGACAAAAAGGAGTTCTTCGCAGTCGATCTAATCTTTCTCTACGGCACGCGCACACCATCTCAACATTCAACAAGTATTCCTCCTAGCCCTAACCCTTATCTATTTCTCAAAGGAATGATAGGATAGAAGCAAGTCTATTCTGCAGAGCCGAAACCATTCCGTGCGAAATGTATTTTTGTATCTTTAATATATATGGACCCCACTTTGAAAATATATAAGTTTTTGAAGAAGTTTAATTTTCTCCCAAGTTGTGCATTAGACCTATTGGCTAAATTGGTGTTTGAGGAAAATGGGAAGATTTTATACATGTCTAGAATGGTTTCGTATATATTTTGATCCTTTAGAAGGTTTGTTGAAGTTTTTTTTGTATGACCGGTTTTAGGGCAATTTTAGGTGATTTGGTTGTAGATATGGTTTGGTGGTGCTTCAGATCCTAATTTTTGGTTTTGTAAGAACTTTTTATGACCATGAGGTCATGATATTTCCATTTATATATCACACTTGCATGGTTGAGTTAATTTGATGAGGTTTTGAGCTTCATCTTTGAAGACTAGTTTTGGGGTAGCTTGGTTGTCCTTGTTCTCAAGTGGGTTTCATGATGAGAGATAGTGGTACAGAGTTGATCAAGCTTGATAGAGGTTTATAGTAAGCTTATAAAACATGTCTAAGTGGTCCTTAATGCTTTTTTAAGGTGTTGGTTTCTAAATAACATTCAACTTTGATGAATGGGTTGTTTTTTTGTTTTAGACCTTCTTGTTTTCTATGAGGGATTTGAGTGTGAAGATGATATTTCTGACCTATGTGGTCTCACATATATGATGTTTTTATGACATTATTATGGTTTTATAATGTCATTTTCCTTATGAAGGCCAAAATTTATGTAATTAAGTCATGATTCATGTATAAAAGCATGATGTAAGTCTCATTTGAGCTAGTTGTGTGTGTATGGAAAAGTGTGAGATAGAGGGCTAATTAAGGATGTGTTAAAGGTATTTGTGACCATCATGATAGGTTAGAGATGATACTATTATATCCTATAGTGTGATCAAATATGGGTGAGCTAGGTCAGATTGTTGGTGTCCATTTTGATCCTCTATTATTTTTCCCTAATTTTCCTTTCACTCGCTTTCTCTTGAAACATTTTCTACAATTTTAATGGGTGAAATGAAGTTGTTGCCTCTGTTTCCATGCCTTAATCCATTTGAAAATCATTTTCCATGCCTCATTCATGAAGAAGCACCCATGCATGCCTTGTTTGTGCCCTAATTCTTCCAAATTTGTGGGCTATGTTGTGTTCTCCCTTTTGCCCGATCGTGAAAAAATCAAAATTGGTTGTTTTATACCAATATGCCTTCAAAAATCCCTCCCCATGGTTGAAACTTGCATAAAATCAACTTCCCCTTGTTTTTTGAGCAAAAAATCCATCGCCCATGAAGAAAAAATCAAATTTGGGCATCTCTGGTAAATTCTGTGTTTTTACATGGTCGTACGGTTGTCATTTGACCATCAAAATTAAGCTCAAACAATGTCTCCTACATGGCCACTTCTAGTTGGACATGGATCAACGATCTCTTTGAAAAACTTAGCCATTTTTTGCTTTGGGAAAAATTTCAAAATTCCCCACAACCCCGCGAGGGGACACGTGTCATGTTCTTATGCGA
Source organism: Taxus wallichiana var. yunnanensis (assembly GCA_018340775.1). Taxonomy (NCBI): domain Eukaryota; kingdom Viridiplantae; phylum Streptophyta; class Pinopsida; order Cupressales; family Taxaceae; genus Taxus; species Taxus wallichiana. The sequence continues at coordinate 342,055,281 of CM031237.1, forward strand.
AGGTGGAGGAGCGGGCCGGTGGGGAACTTAGGCATTTTTTACCTTTTGGAAAAGAGGAAAAAGGCGAGGGAAGGCCCGTGGGTCCGCAAAGGAGCCACAATTTGACACGTGGTAGATGTAGAAAGAAGTGTGGGCCATGGAGGGAAATGGGGAATTTTTCTCCTTTTGGCAAAAGGAGTTAAGGCAAAAGTTTAAGCCACGGGCCCGCAAGCAAATCAATGAGCGACACATGGCGGGCAGAGCGGACAAGGTGGGTCGGCGGGCCGGCGGAGGTAGGAGGGAATTTTTTCCCTTTTGCAAAAAGACTCAGAATCAAAATTTAGAGCACTAGCCCATGACGAATCACAAGGAGACACACGGCAGGGAAGAAATCGGAGGCGCGGGCCCACGAGACAAAGTTGAGAATTTTCCCTTGGCTTAAAGGGAGTAAAAATGAAGATTAAGCCCATGGGTCCTCGGCAAATGAGAGATGGACACGTGGCAGAGGACAAAGTGGGTTAGTCGGCCAGCGGAGGCAAAAGGGAATTGTTTCACTTTTGTGAAAAGAAGGCCTAAAATTAAAAGTTTGGAGTGCAGCCCCGTGGCTAATCACAGGTGGACACGTGTCTAACAGAGTTAGAGGGAAGTGCGGGCTGTGGAAGGAAAAGGGAAAATTTTCCCTTTTGGTAAAAAGACCTAGGGTAAAATTTTGGAGCATGGCCCCACGATGAATCAATGACAGACACGTGGCAAAGGCAGAGTGGGTCAACAACCCAGGAAGGAAAATTGAAAATTTTCCCTTAGCAAAAAAGGGGAGTTAAAATGAAAATTGGGCCCACAGATTTTAGCGATAGAGGAAGCAACACGTGGCAAGGTAGAAATCGGGTGTGCGGGCCACGGGGTAAAAAAGTGAAAAATTTCCCAATTTCAAAAAGGGGTCAAAATGCACATAATTGAAGCACGATTTCAATGGGACCCACCATATGCCACATGTCAGCTCCAAATTTCAAGGGCGAGAGGGGTGGAGAAAAAGTCAAAATTTTCCATTTTTTCAAAAATGTGGAAAAGTAAAAATGATCCCAATTTCGGTCCCAATTGTTTTTTGACACATGGAGGGCCCAGATTAAAGGACAAAGAGAAGATCAAGGGCAGCTATGCACTTTCATTTTTGGCCGCCATTTTTGCTCCAGGAAGCTTGGAGATGTGAATTTTGCATCTTTTTTCATCAAATTTTTGGTGAATTCAAGTCATTTTTGCCTTCTAGGAACATTGGAATCGGTTTCATGACTCAATATTTTGATTTGAGATGTTTTTGAAGTAATTTTTGCCCCAGCCTAAGCAAACACATGAAATGTCAAATTAAAAGTTGCAGAGGTAATTTTAAAGGGTGAAAAGGTGAAATGATGAGTGAAAAGGTGTTTTCATGCCTTAATGATGAAAAACATGCCTCTAGGAAGGATAATGATCCAAATATTTGCAATGATTTGCCATTTTAGAAACACCTGGCAACTCTCGTTGCAAATTTGTTAAATGTCATTTTCAGTGAATCATGAAGAATGGTTGTAACAAAATTGATCCCTTGGCATATTCTTTTCTTGGGAAAGAAGGCTCCAAGGTGGCAAGAGATATATAATGCATGTTTTGAGACATGCAGGAGGTCGAGAAGTTGAAAATCACGAGCAAATTTTGTGAGAAAGATCATTTTTCTAAAAAACCCACCAAAGAACTAGAATAATTTCTTCTATTTTGGATCTTCATGTATGTGAGTTGGTTACAAGTTTATAGCCATCACATAGCTCGAGATTGTTCATGAAACTCTCCCCGCTGATGAATCTAACAAGATCTTGAGTTAATGTGTTTTTCTCGGTAATATGATGTCTCATTATTTTTTTAAATGCCTACAAATAGTTTTCATTGTTTTTGTTGCAATCTTGCATTGAAATTCTTTAGAAATCACACATACTATCCATTTCTTGTTGATATTTTAGTGGCATTTGCAATCTCATGTTTAGAAGAGCCTTCATTTGATAAAGAGATAAAAAAATTCAAATCACTTTACCTTCCCGATCAGCAGATATTGCTTGTAAGCCTTTGGGGTACCTTAGGCGTGGTTTGATCAAGGAATTTTGTTTTAAATTGATTTCTTTACTTCAAGCTTTTGTGGTGAATTCTCAAAGATTGTGTGAAGAGTGCAACCTAGGCTTCCATTTATGCCTCTTCTGGTTGAAAGAATATCCTGATTATTTGAAGTATTTTATCGATAGTTGTTCAAGTATTGTAGAGGTTGTCAAAGATCTGATATATCCCAGTTTGTCTTGTCAACACCCCACCAAAAAATTCATTCAAACAAACTAATCCTACCCATACTACCCCTGCATTACATTATGTGTCAACAAAAGGATCTAACCCATCTACAAAAATGCACAAGGCAAATAAGGATTATACAATGTCTTCAGTAACCCTTGCCTTACATTGAAAATATCTCCATGATCTAGGAGTGACAACTTGTGAAAGTTAGATTTGGAGTGTTGATCATATTTTCCCAAGGAATTTTCATATTATTTGCATAAATTGAAGGATATCTTCATCTCCTTCACCATTTGGGGTTTACAATATAGGTTCTCTTACCTTGGTTAAAAAGGCACAACCTAAAATAGTGAGGGTTAGATCAAATCCTTTTAAAGTGCTATCCATCTCTCCACAAATATGAGTGCCAGTTAGATCACCTCCCTGGCTACAAAACAACACACATCATGATCTATCTGACTTCAAGCTTCATGCCATAACTCTCGATGCTTCATGGACTAAAAAGGAGAATAAATTTGGGTACCAACACTTTCTAGCACCACTTCCTGGGACATTATTCTACATTGCAGATTTGAGATCCTTGTAATACTTCTTCTATGATTTGTGTGTAATTACAAATGAGTATCATTTTATAATCAGATTTTTAAGGATTAAGTGAAGATATAAGTTCTGCCTGCAATTTTACCAGTTTCCAGCAGTTGTTACACTTCATTTGCATTTGTGGTTGATAATTTCAGGAAGAAAGAAGGTCTGATTTGTAAATTTTGGCAATATTTTCAGTGCTAGTAAATATTTGACAGATTATTTTAGTGCATTTGCACAACTAGGGTGAAAGTCCTTAGTGGCAAATCCATGTTGATTTGATATTAATAAATACCAGTGTCTTGCCTTTCTGTCATTTATTTTTGTGTTGCTAATCTCTGCAAAACTGGAAGGAAGAAGATCTCTCTTCCTTAAAGACTCTGCTAAGAAATTGTTTTCAGATTCAAGGAACTCAGAGTTGGAAGGGAGAAGAGTTTGGAAGGTTGTTAAAGGTCAGACATCAGGAAAATATATATCCATTGGTGAGAGAGATCAGCCTTTGGTAGAATATTATCATTCTTCTTCAAGTGATTCTAATTCAAGAAATCCTCTCATAAACTTGTTTGCCTCAGCTAGTGAAGGTCCTTCTGCTATACCTGGTAAGTTCCTTCTCCAATCTACACCTCTGTGTTTTAATTCGAGTAAAACTTTCCAAGAAAATCAGCACTTAGAGAATACCAGTCTTGTGAATCACATTCTTGAGCCCCAAAGATCTTACACTCCTCATCAGCTTGTTTCACCTCCAAGATCACCTCCACCAAACAATATGGCTCAGCCTAGACCTCCATTTGTTGTTAACACCTTTGGTCCCATAGATTTTAGAGGAATGGATGGTTACCCGAATGCTATTCCACAAGATGTCAGAAATAGATTGCCAAAATTTTAAGGCAACAATGCAATAACTGGTGATCAACATCTCAAACTCTTTGTTAATATGATGGAATATTTTGAGATAGAGTTTGAATATGTGTATATTAAGTTGTTCATTCATACACTAGAAGAATGTGCTAGGTATTGGTACAAGGCTCTACCCGATAATTCTATTGATTCATGGACTCGAAATGAAAAATGCATTTAGGTCGTAATATGGTGACAAGACTGATCCTAGATTTCTTTTATTTGAGTTTGAGAATATCAAGAAGAACCCTAATGAATCATTCCATGACTTCAACACAAGGTTTAACAAAACTTTGAGAAGGTTGCCTTTTAATTTGAGGCCTTGTGATGAATCTTGTCTAATCAAATATGCAGATGCATTTGATAAGAAGGTAGCCTATTACCTAAGAGACAAGAACACAACCTATCTAAGACAAGCTTTCACCATGGCACTTAAAATTGAGAACAATATCAAAGCAATTGGGAAACCTCTCAAGAGAGACGGTGTAAAATTGATAAACCCTAAAAAACCTCAAGCTTGCAAAGGTGTTGATCTAGAAGAGGTTGTGAAAACTTTGGCAGGGGTTGTCAAAGAAATCTCATACAAGCTGGCAAGAGATGAGAAGGGGATTGGGCAGACTTCACAAGGTCATCCTAGGTAGCAAGCACAAGATATATTTGGTAATCACCATAGGAATGATCAGAGGTTTGATGACAAAGGTAAAGGTCATGCTAGATCTACAAATAGACATCCTCAAGCATGTGAAGGAAGAGTGTTTCCTGATCCCTTAACTACTAGGGTTGTTATTGTTGAAGGGGTTACTGATATTGATTGGTGTGATAGGTGTCTTCTACCCCATCCTCCATGTGAAGTGGACCAGCAAGAAGGTGAAGCTAATAATGATGATGATATTTGCATGATGGGTTGTTCTTCAAGCTCGAAGGAGGAGAAACATATACTGAAGTAATAAGTGCTAGGACAGCTACAAATTTTTGGGATTACATCAAACGGGTACAAATATTTCTTCCCCCTCATGCTCTTGAAGTTGATGTAGTGCAAGATTTTGAAAATTCCTAACAATGACTTTGAATACTTAAGAGCTTTGATGATTAAGAAGTACAATGGTGGTATCCCTTCGGAGAAAGATAGACAATTTTTGATGAATGTTGTTATAGCTTAAGAGAAATACTATAACACTAGAAAAAAATTTGTTAAGGGAGTTAGGCCTCAAGCCAAACCTAAAACACCCTTGCTCACAAGCATTCCAAAAGAAGCTCCTAGGAGAGAAGCACCTGTCAGAAGTTCTATTGTCCCAAAAAAAAATTACAGTCCTCCTCATGCCCAAGCTTCCAAGAATCCACTGCCATCTAATGAATCTTCTTGTCTCCCTTCCAATGTTGTTTTTCCAAAGAGTGTCCCCTCTGACATAGCCCAAGTATTGAGCCAAATTAAAGTTAGTGTTCCAATCATTGAGTTACTTATAATTCATGAGCATAAGAAGAGAGCATTTGAGTACTTGGGATTGAAAAAGAGAAGGTTACTCCAGGCAGAAATGTAAATGTTGTTGAAACTCCACCTCGATCATTTTTGACCTCAAACACCACCAGCAAGTAGAAGATATTGGAGAGACACCCGAGGTATATTTGGGGACATCTTTGGTTGATTCCCAAATGAATGTTGATCCATTCTTTACAACTTTGATCATAAAGGATAAGATACTTCACAATTGTATGTTTGATTCGAGTGCATCATGTAATGTCATGCCTCTAGAAGTCATGAATGAGTTAGACATCAAAGTGACAGATCCTATGGAAAGTGTACTATCACAGACTCAAGATAACTATCGGTTATTGGTTGTGTGAAAGGTTTGGTAGTGTAGCTTGCATCTTATCCAGGGATGAATTTAAAATTGGATGTTGTGATTATTGATTACCCTGCCAAATGGGGTATGATTTTGTCAAGAAAGTGGGTTGCAAGTGTTAGAGGGAGTGTTCAAATGGATATGTCTTTTGCCACCATTCCCATTGAGGGAAGTCTAGTCAAGCTCTATGGAGAAAAGAAAATGTTGCATCTAATTGAGGACCCAAACAATGCTACTTATGAAGTATTATTTGCTGATGTTGATGCTGATAATTTTATTGGTTTTTCTGATGAAAAAGAACACAAAATGGATCAGTCAAAGTGCCTTGAATAGGTATGTTCTTCTCGGGTCTTTCTATTTGATGGAGCTTGCTCCAAATTTAGAAATGGTGTTGGAGTAATTCTGATTTCTTCTAGCTTGGAAGAATTTGTTTTTTCCTTTAAGCTTAATTTTGAATGTACTAACAACATTGCTGAGTATGAAGCCTTATTGTTGGGTATGAGAATTGCATGGAAGTATGGTGTCAAGGAAATCATTGCAAAGGGAGATTCAAATTTGGTTGTCAATCAAATAATAAAATTATATGCTACAAAAAATCAGCGGATGAAGCAAAGATAAGCATGCGCTTTGGGATCTAGTTGAGATGTTTGATTCCTTCAATATTATGCACCATGACAGAAGTTTGAAAGCTGTTGCTGACAAATTGGTAGTTTTGGGGTCAATATTTGGATTTTTCACCATTTCACCTTATTGTGAGTACAATGTTGAAGTGTTGACTAGGCCAGCTGTCCCTAACAACATCAAGCATTGGCAAGTATTTGATGATGATTCTCAAGTGCAAAGGTTCTTACAAAATCAAGGTGAGTTTGTAGATCAACATATTTATTGGGAACCAATGGTGTGTATGACTAAAGGGAGATAAAATTTGATTGGAAAATATATTATCCAATTGAAAACTAACACCATTCCTAGAGGCCTTGTTGCTCTTGAGTCTAATTTTAACAATGTTGATTACATCATCAATAGAAACATGTCTACCTCAAGGGATATGGAAGAGCATGACTTGGGAACAAAGGACAAACCAAGAAAAGTTTGGTTGGGCAGCAGTTTAAACAAGGAAGAAAAATAGTCCTACCTCCAATTGTTGAAACAATATCAAGACTGCCTTGCCTGGTCATATTCAGAGCTGAAAGCATATAGAGAAGACTTGTTTCAACATGAGATTCCTCTTGAAACAAATGCCAAACCATTTAGATAGAAGAAAAGGCCAATCAATCCACTCCTCTCCATGAAAATGCAAGGTGAATTGAAGAAACTGAAGGAGGGAGGGATCATTCTGCCCACAAGGTATTCATCTTGGGTTACAAACCTTGTGTCAGTCAGAAAGAAGAATGGAGATATTAGACTTTGTGTAGACTTCAGAAACCTAAATAGAGCTTCATTAAAAGACAATTATCCTTTGCCAAACATGGAGAACATGTTATAGTTAGTAACTGGATCTGAATTACTGTCCACCTTGGATGGTTTCTCTGGCTACAATAACGTTGTTGTCAAGGAGTCAAAGAGATTTAAAATGTCTTTACCACTCCTTGGGAACATATGCTTATATGAGTGTTATCTTGTTTTTGTGTTTGATAACCCTACGAAATTTTTTTAGTCGGTTTCCTAGAACGCCCTTTCAAAGAGATAATCAGGTTTTCAGGTTTCCATAGCAAGATAACATGAGTTTTGGATGCTTCATGTTGTATGTTCCCCGAAACCAAAAACCTGCATCAAGTAAGTCTTTCAGGTTTTCAGGTTCTCTAAGCATTGGAACATGCTTTATTCAGAACATGCTTCATGTCACATGTCTTCGATTCTCAAAACCTGATTCACTCCTTTGTATTGGGTTTTCGGATCCATTGAACATCGAAACATGCCTTATTTAGAACATGCTTCATGTCGCATGTCTTCGATTCTCAAAACCTGATTTGCCCCTTTGTATCAGGTTTTCGGAACCATCAAGCATCATGCTTCATGTCGCTTGCTTCCCGCAACCCGAAACCCGAATTGATATGAAATCCTTTGTGTTGGGTTTTCAGACATCCCAAACATGCTGACATGGCATTAATGCCAAGTTGTCGGGTGGTTGACACACGTGTCAACTGAAGTGTATTAAATGCAAAATTTTTATAAATACTCATATTTCCACGTCATTTTTACCAGATGTACTTTTACCTCATGGATTTTCATGCATGCATCTTTAACCCCGAAACCTGACTCACCTTTGTGCTCGATTGCGTTGCTCATTTTTTTATCATTTTTCAATCTGATTGAAGGTATTTCACTTTGTTCTTTGTTTGTGAAATTTGTGGAAGAATTGTGTAATGATCCTTCTAAATTCCTCTTTCTTTCTTGTTAGGGTTTTGGGGTTTTTGATTATTTATTCCTTTTTGGGTTGTTTTCCAATCAAGTTTGTGTTTTAGGGTTCACCCTTGGAATGCTCACTTTGTTTTATTCCTTGGAATATGCCATTGTAATGACAATAAAAATGTATCAAAAATATTAACAATGGAGAGGAATTTACATGTTTTGACCTAACAACAACCCGATTCCCTCTTTTCGGGTTTCACAGGGTGTTTTGTAGTTTCCAAAACCCACAGTGTGTCAAGAAATATAAGGTGTCAGACATTCTAAAATCTCTGCATCCTCTAAGGTGTCGACACTTCAAACATTCTGGCATCCTCCAAGTATAGCAGGATTTCTAATCTTCCCGGCATCTAACAATAGTGCGGGTTTTCTAAACCCTTTGACATCTTCCAGTGTTACGGGTTTTCCAGAGTGGTGGACATCTCATACCTTCTCGATAGGTTCAACTGATTGTCGGGACTTTCCAAGTGTTCGACACCCACTAATCTCTGATACTCTCTATAGTGTTTTGGGTCTCTGGGATTGCTAAGCAGGTCCTCAAACCCGAAGTGTCTAAATCAGAAGCAATCAGTTCACTCCTTTCAAATTTCTCATGTCGATCCTCGGTCCATCACGGAAAAGAGGAAAAAATTAGGGAGGATGAAGTATAAATTTAAGAAGGTGTATTGTCCTTCCTACATTGATTTTAATTATGACATATGAGATATAGAACTCGTAAACATAGATATGGAAGACTTTTTAATAGAGTCAAAAGTTCTTCCTAGACCCCATGGATGAAATCAATAGTTGGAAGTGGTCTTCCTCTTGCAAAGAGGTTTCCTATGTCCTCGCGGTGCCCGAGTTCATCTTAGCATGTGCTTCAAATTGCAACTCCGCTTCTCGTTCGTGAAAAATCAAGCAGGAGAGGTCGTAATCAAGTTAGACGAAGGTTACTTCGATGACCTCCTCAAATTGCCTAACTTTGAGGAGTATGGGGACATAGATCTCAATTCATCCCAAAAATATTAGGATAATGATCAGAATATTATATCAAACACGTGAATAAGAAGTTCCTAATCAAAGCCAAGCCGGTGCTTTCCGTGTTCCCAAGACTTGTTCCTAGAAGTGATTTCATTCAGAAATCAATGCTATCATTACTCTACTAAGCCGTGTTTTTGGTTTTCCGAATCAAATTTTTCCAAAGGATGGATGTACCAATTCATGATCATTATTAAGAAGAATCAACATGGGATTGATTGGGGTACCCTTATCGAGAATCTAGATATATTCTCGATGACAATAGTCTTGTCTCATCGGAAGTTTTATATGTCCTCGTATGTCACCTATGCAGCAGAGCCAACATGAGGAAATACCTCGGATTGGACACAAAGGGGAACAAGACAAAGGTGGAACATATTTATTGATATTTCCTCAAATAACAAGAAAAGGGTCCGAAGGCCAATTCAGAAGGGTAAATGATGCCTTCTTTTACGAGAACATCTACAGGTTAAACCCCAAACTGAGGAAAACAAGAGTCTCTAATGAGGCATGGGCTGAAGTTTCGAAATGGGGTTGTGTCTTCTTACAATTCAAGAAGTTCACTTACCTTCGGGTGGTCATGTACTCAGGTGATCCTTTCCATTTGCCCAGATATCTAGGAGACAAACTAATCTTGATGGAGTTGGTTAGGAAATTTTTGGATTTTCATAAGTTCCAACAGAGTAAACACAAGGCCGCGGTATCCTTCCCAATTTATATCGAAGGTATACCTACTCAATGGTGGTAAAATCCAAGAACGTTGTGCACGAGCTTCAAGATAAGTTAAAAAGCACATGAAGCCTAGAGATGGGTTCAAATTTCGAGGAGTCCTCAAGACATATGGAACTCTACACTTGCACATACCAAGCATAGAAGACATCTGGATTGATTTACGTGATGACGTTGTTGTCTACAGAAACATCATATCAGGTGACACTTGCGTAAATTCGGACACTTGGGATCGCTTAAATTTCGTGAGGTTACCGGTGATAATGAAATTGTTCTAGATCCTTCCTATGATGGACTGAATGAAGATCAATATGTTTTCCCACCTATTGATTGGTCTATCGGTGAGAAAAACTCTATTACTAATAGATCATCCCGATTCTCACATGCACCAAGGCATGGCTCACCTCTTGGGAGATGAATGTCAAAGAAGATAGTTTCTAAAATTTGGTCACTTTGGAGGAGGGTCCTCTAAAAAGGAAAAGGAAAAAGGCTCTTCCAAGGGACCTATAAAGGTCAAATTTTTCAAGAAGAGAAGAGAAGAAGAAACCCCTTCAACTACTACTCTAGTTGAAACGGTGAATGTGCCAGAGTCACCAACACCACCAGAAATAGGGGAAATTTCTTTGGAAGGAGAGGTGAGTCAGCCCCTAATTTCACCATTTGCTGATTGCCCAACAGAAGTAACTCTATCTCTTGCATCCCAAGCTTTGGCGTTAGGATCTACACTTCCTACTTCACAACCACTTCTACCTCCTCTTTCCCCATCCACTTCATTAGCCATGGCCAAAATTTTCTCCAGACTCTCGCCTCTCTCTGTTGGGACAAAAGTAACTATAGATATGACTCCTCCTACATCTCTTTTCATGGAATCTGCTACCACACTGGTAATTGTTCCCACTCCACCAAAGGGGATCTCCTCCACCTAAAAATATGATACCAACTTCTCGCAACAATGGCAACTCCTCTCGCACGCCTCAATGGTTACTTGAGAAAACTCTGAGGAAAAGGAAGGTGGTTGTACCCATACCAGCCTTTGATTTTAGTTCACTCAAGGCTTCTACTGCTAAATCAGCCAAGAAACCCAAAACAGTTTCAAGGGTTTTAGTGGATGCTTCGGGGAATAAGTTTGCAGAGATCACCACTCCCGCGACTGATAAGACCAAAGAGGACGTAGCGGCCTCTCGACTATCGATAACCGTGGTTGCTCTAGGAGAGGTGATGATATAAGGAGCACAACATGATGCACAAGATGCTATGAACATGCTATGCCGTAAATTAAAGTAAACAAAGGACAAAGCAGGATGAGCTTAAAAAAATGTGGAGCAGTTGAATAAGGTATTGCTTAAGCTCTCAAAACCCTTGAGTCCATACCATCATCCTCTATTCCTATCGGGTTCGATTTCTCATCGGTGCCTATAATTGAAAATATTAATGAAAAGGGGAGGGTGGTCAATGAATGGACCCAAAGGCTGCTCCTATAGGGGAAAGAAGTGATTCAAGACACCGTAGAAGTCTATCAATCTTTGGGAATATACATACACAAGGATGGGGAAAAGATGGATGATGATTTATCTCAAGAGATCAGACACCTAGAGTTGACTTTCAAAGCTCTCCAGGTACTGAATAAAATCCCATCATGCATCTTGGTCAAAGAGAGTGTCATCCCACATGTGGATAAGCATTTCCAACTGACCAATGCCATCAAATTTAGGCTAAATATTCTCAACAAAGATTATGGAAAATTGAGAGAATCAAGAGATCAATTGATTGATGGCAAGAGTGATCTGGAAGAAGAACTGATGAAAATCTGTGCAAAAGTGTTGGGTGGAGACTCGAGTATCCTACTAGCTGATGATCTTTTCAAAAAAATCCAAGAAACAATTTAGCATGAACCAACTCACGATTTGGAATTGAAATCATCGAGTTTTTGTAAAGATTGAACATTCTTTGAGACCCTGAGAAAACTCAACAAGAGATTGAGAAAGCTTCCCGAAATGCCAATGACACTCATGAAACATGTGAAGTCTTGAGTGATCATTCCACTGCGCCTGAATAAAATGAGATGTAAGGTATAATCTAGAAATTCCAATAATTTTGGAACAAACAGCTCAATTAGAAGAAGAGAAAGACAAGGAAGAAAAAGATGACGATTCGTGACTAAGTCTCGATGTGACATGTCATTTCAATATTGAAATTGACATGTCTTTTTCATTTCTGTTTCGTCACGTAGGAAGTAAATTTTGACTTGGTCTCCTCGCGTGAGATTCAAGCACAATAGGAATCTTTTTATTCCAACTTTTCTTGGATTTATCCTATTTTCTCTCAGCTCTTTTTATTATAAATAAGGAATGCTCATGCATTCCAAAGGGTTGAGATTTTTGGAATATTGAGAATTATTGTGAAGAAGAAAAACTGTGTTTTCTTTTAATCATTTGAGGAATAGAAACCGATGCTATTTTTGCAAACTTTGTGTTGTGAGATTCATCTCTCTTAAGATATTGTTCTTATGTTCAAGATCTTAAGCTATTCTTTGTTTAGCATTCTCGATTATTTTAATTGTTTCAAACATTACATTACATTTGTTATCTAAAGCTCGTATGATTATTTGGTGCTCTGTGTTTACTCGAAAGAAAATATGTTCCTCTCATTTCCTTTCCATTGTGTTTCTTCCATAATAATAATTTCCTTTCTGACCCATTCCATTTATAAAAACAACATCTTCACCTAGTGTGGATATGGATTTCAGGATTCTATCCCAACCCCAATGGTTAGATTAGTGTGAATACTATATATATTATTTCTGTTGTGTTTTAGATTAGTAATAAATAGGCAGCCTCACCTGTCTTTGAGGAGGGATTTAATCCCATGTACTGTGGTTGAACCTCATATTTTTACTTGAAAAAATATCGTACCAACAGTTTTTGGTGACTCTACCGGGAATACGGATTTATAGTATAAACCTTATCCTCCGTGTCTGCGACTCTATATTTTCCTTATTTTCAACAAGACCTCTTTCCCGGTTCAATCTGGCCATAAATATCTTCACTCGGTCCCGCCAAGCCCGGGGTGAAATTGATCCACTCTTTGATTTGTTGTAACAACATAATTTTAGTCTTTCCCCAAAAGCATTATTTCTAACCGAACTAGAAGTTCTTCACCTGTTCGGAGAAACCGGATCCCCATAGAATGAGAAGTGTCTACAACTTGTCTTGTGTTATTCTTTCCTAAGATTCCGATCCCTACACACACTCTTTTTCGTAAGGATGGTAGCACAACTCGTGCCTTGGGGCGCAGCCTATTGGTCCTCTTTCTTTAACTCCACCATTGCATGAGTTACCACATGGATCACGTAAGAACATTCCCAAGTTCAATGGTGATGGGAAGCAACATCTTGATGAACACATTACATCTTTCTTTGTAGCATGCGGTGTCCTTGGAGTATCTCACGAAGATGTCTCTATTTGACTCTTCGTTGAAACATTGCATGGTGCAAAGAAATTTCAATGGTTTTACCACCTTCCAAACGCATCACAAACTGGGCTACCATGAGGACCAGATTCGAAGCACGATTCAAACCGGCTGAATATTCTCATGCTTTGTTAGCACAACTTACCCATATGAAGAAGGAATCTCACGAACCCATGCGACTTCGTGGAAAAGTTCAACAAGCTGATCAGAAAGATTCTAGAAATAGTTGTACCTACTCTAGAAAATCAGAAATGCTTCTTCATTAATGCTCAGCCCCCCGATGTGAGCTTCTTATTAAGAAGGTCAACTATCCTTGATTTGGCTATCACTCATTCAATGGATATTGAAATAGAGGATGATCTCATTTTGGCAAGAAGAATCAGAAAGATGCACCCAAGCCTAAAAATCAAGGTTCTTCTCAAGGTAATACTGACCCTATGATTCAAAAGATGGTTAATGATTTGATTGCTTTGAAAAATCAAATGTCCCAGTAGGTGATCAATGTTCCGTATCGGGATATCCCTAGATGGCATTTCAATAATGTTAATGGCGCGCTTGTAAGAGATAGGTCGTGGTTAACTCCTACTCAACCGAGGCTGGCAATCGAAGCCCCTCCCATTAACGCAGTAGTAGAGATAGTTGAAGAAGAGGAAGAACCAGAAGAACATGATTCCTCTGAAGTTTTTAAAGCCATAGGATACATTGATGAGTCTTATGACGATTCAGCTAGCAACTCCAACATTGGGTATTTGGAATATGAAGAAGATGAATGTGCATCAGATGGTCAGTCATTTTCTGTCTTCACTCGATCCCAATCTCAGAACCCAAGAAAACGCTCAAGGCCGCAAGGATAAGAACAAGGAACCTCCCATAGCCATAGTTAAGAGAGGTGCTCCTATCTCAGCGTAAATTGAAAGAGAAGTCACCAAAAAGGTAACAACTTCCCCTCATTCTCTTTCTCCCAAGGTCGTGCCCCACTCAAGCTCACGTGATTATAATCGAACCTACTATCACTCCTTATACTACTTTTGACATTATTGACCATGTAAAAAGAACCAAGATCCAAATGTCAGAAGAAGAATACCTTCACTCAAATCCTGAACAATTCAAAAAACTCACTAAATTCATTATAAGTAACGTTTCCATTCCCCCACCTTCAAAAGGTCTTTTTCCAAATCGTACTCAATCCCCACCTCAGAAAAATCTGATCTTCGCTTCTTCTTCTAGAAAGATTGAATTGTTCTATTTTTCTTTGCTTATAAATGGGTTTAAACTCAGTAATTGAATCGCATCATCGACTCAGGGGCCTCTAACAATGTTATGCCCGCAAAAGTAGCCCATGCCCTTGGGCTTACTTTGACTAAGTCATATGGATGGTGTTACTCCATGGAAACCAAGCAAGTTCCCTTGATTGGTCAAATCAAAGATGCATAGTTCACATTTTTTTCCTTCCCAAAGAAGACAAGAAATGATCATTCTAGTTGCCGACATTCTTGCAGCTTACGGTATCCTCTCTGGGTAGAGGTTTTTGTAAAGATGTCGAGGAGAGATTAATATGGATTGGACAAAGGCCGAAATTCCAGCTTAATGGGGTTTATTGTGTTCTCCATCTTGAGACTCGGTAAAGCATTTGGTAACTAAATCGATGACCCTAAGGCTAAAATCCTTTTCAAGACCATAGTTTTGGAAATTATTTCATGACATCAGAAGTAATAGCTGTAGATGTCAAGGAAAAATATACTAATTCTATTTGGACCCTTGAATTTGATGGTAGTTGTTCGACCATTGGATCATGCACTCGGTGTAGTTCTTATATCTCCTGATTTTGAGATCTTTTCCTTTGCTTTCAAGTTACAGTTTGATAATACTAATAACATGGCTGAATATGAAGCTCTGTTATTAGGATTAGAAAAGGCTAGACAAAAGGGAATTGGAAATCTCAAGGTTCAAGGAGATGCAGAGCTGATTTTCAACCAAGTCAAGGGGATCTATCAAGTAAAAAATGATCACCTGAGACATTACAGGAACAAAGTTTGGGATAATATAGAATGCTTTGATGCATTCTCCAGCAAAGAAGTTTTGAGAGATTATAATGACAAGGCTGATTCTTCAGTTGTGTCTACATCCCTCCTTCTCCCTCATCTGCAGTTCAAACAAGATAATACACCATTGAGATTGTGTATCATCCCAGTATCCCGGATAATGCGGGTCATTGGCAAGTGTTCAATGATGATCAACAGGTGTTGTCTTTTCTAGAAAAAACTGACAATTTTAGTGAGCTATACTTTGAAGGTTTGGAATCAGCTTTCCATGAATCTATTTCAGATCCATATCAAGAGGTTGATGGTGAGTTTATTTAACTTAAAATAAACAAGATTCCCAAAGGGTTGGTTTCTCTATAGGCTCTGCTTTGACAAGCATGACCGTTTCATTCAAAACAAGAGACAAACGAAAGGAGCTTCTTCCTCGGAGGTAGATCAGTTAATCTAGGTTCGCCCGATCAACCTCGGATGGTGAATATATGGAAATGTTGTTCCCCAAGGAGAAAGAAAAATTCACTTCACTTCTAAAGAGATACATGGATGTCTTAGCTCTGGTCCTATGCAGATTTAAAATCCTTCAAGCTCAAAGATGTATAACACAAGATTCCTTTGAAGCCCGATGTAAAATCCTACAAAGGCGGCAAGGGGGCATTATAATCCTAAAATCTCAGGAACCATTCTTGCAGAAATCTAGAAGATGCTAGATGCTAGGATTATCTTTCCAATCCACCATTCCACCTGGGTTGCTAATATCGTACCTGTTAGGAAGAAGAATGGTGAAATCTGGATTTGTGTTGATTTTCAAAACCTAAATCAGTCTTCATTAAAAGACAACTATCCCTTACCTATCATGGATCAGGTGTTACAGACCGTTACTAGATCAGAAATGCTATCCATGCTCGATAGATTTTCAGGATATAATCAAGTTGAGGTAGCTGCTGAGGATCAACACAAGACGACCTTCACAACCCCATGGGGGACCTTTGCTTACAGGAGGATGCCTTTTGGCTTAATCAATGCCGGAGCTACCTTTCAAAGAGCTATGGACTTAGCATTCAGAGACCTGATGGGTAGATCCATAGTGGTATATTTGGATGACTTGACCGTTTTCTCTAAAAACGGAGTGATCATTATGATCATCTAGAACAAGTACTCTTGAGATACCGGCGTCACGGAATTTCATTAAATCCCAAGAATTCCATGTTTGGAGTGATCAAGGAAAGTTTCTAGGTCATATTGTGACTAGAGAAGGAACCAAGATTGACCCAGAAAGGATGAAGGCCATTCAAAGCCTTACCCTACCCACAAATAAAATTGGAGTCCATTCCTTCTTCGGAAAGGTCAACTTCCTAAGAAGGTTTGTACTTGATTTCACTGATAAAACCAAGGATATCCTTGGGATGATGAAAGGAAAAATTCCATTTCAATGGAGTACTGAAGGGAAGCTTGCATTTGATGAAGTCAAAAGGGAAATTGCTTGTGCTCCTATCCTAGTATGTCCAGATTTCAAAAATACTTCATCATGTATAGCTACGCTTCCACACACATAGTGTCAGCCATCCTGATGCAGGAGAATGAAGAGGGCATTGAAGCTCCCATCACTTTCATGAGCTTCCCACTAAAGGAACATGAACTAAAAATGTCACAGATTGAAAAGCATGCTTACGTAGTAGTGCGAGTGGTGAAACATTTTAGGTACTATGTGCTTTGGACTCTCATACCCTCGTTCTCATTCCCGACACCGCTTGTTAAATCCATTTTGACTCAACAAGAGCTAGGTAGTCAATGAGGTAACTAGATAGCTAAATTTTAGGAGTATGACTTAGACATTAGACCTACCAAGTTGGTATGAGGAAAGGTCCTCTGCCAATTGATTATGGAAAATCATGCTAAAATAGAATGCGAAGGGACTGAAGATGCATCCTCAGTGTTGCCTATGGTGCTTTTCGTGAACACAACTGATGAATGGTACCCATATATTGCTTTCTTTCTGACTTATGGTGAATGCCCCCACATTTAAGCCAAAAGGAGAAGAGGAAAGTCAAGTTAAGATCTATAAGATACCTCCTGTGGGATAACGGAATATATAAGAAAGGTATTGATGGTGTTTTCTTGTGCTGTGTTGATAAATCACAGCAGGTAAAGTTACTAGAATCCTTCCATAGTCTAGCATGCGGAGGACATTTCTCATCCTCCGTAATAGCGTATAAGATCCTATGGGTTGGGTATTGGCCTACCCTCTTTTGGGACTCAGCAAAATGGGTGTCCAAGTGTGAATCTTGTCAACATTTCGTTGGTCGCCCTAAGCTAGCAACTCTTCCCCTGAAGCCCGTAGTGATTGAAGAACCTTTCCACCAGTGGGGAATTAACTTCATTGGAATGTTGAATCCTTCCTCCAGTGCTGGACATAATTACATACTTACTGCTATAGAATATTTTACCAAGTGGGTGGAAGCTACACCAATCAAGTAGGAAACCTCAGAAGTCGTGTGCAAATTCCTTAAAGAAAATATAATTGTTAGATTTGGTGTGCCTCACAAGATTATGGCTGATAATGCCTCCAATTTCTCATCACATGAGTTGACATAATTTTGTTATGGATTCAGCATCACCCTGGCTCACTCATCTGACTATTATCCCCAAGGCAATGGGCAAGCTAAGTCCAACAACAAGAACCTGGTTACCATAATTAGAAAGCTAGTAGATGACAACCAGAGGACATGGCACAAAGCATTGTAGGATGCGTTGTGGGTAGATAGGATTACCCTGAAGCGAACTATAGGAATGTCCCCTTTTCAAGTACTTATGGGATTGATGGTGAGATTTCTATCTCAAGAGAGTTAACACCTTATAGTTGGCCAAAGTAGTCGAAGATGTGACTTTTCAAGATTCTATTGAAAAAAGGGTTATGTACCTAGCCAGGCTAGAAGAAGAATGAAGCAAGGTGGTTGATCACATTGTGGATCATCAAAGAAAAGTAAATAAATTTTTTGACAAGAAATAAAGGCAACGTAATTTCCAAATTGGAGATCTGGTGTTGCTTTGGGATAAGAGAAGGGAGTAGAAAGGAATGCACAGAAAATTTGATTCTTTGTGGAAAGGACCTTTTAAGATTCATTAGCTAAATGGTGAAAATAGTTTGTCTATCATATCTTGATGGAGAGTCAATCCCCTTACCTTTCAAAGGGCCAAAGATCTGAATTTTTTCCATCATTAATACAAGATGCTCTCTTGCATTTTACATACTTTGTTTTCTATGGTGTGTTTGTTTTTCATCTTCTTTCTTTCCTTGTTTTGTTTTTCTTCTTTTTCGACTCTGTGTAGCCCAATGGATAAAGCCATAGTTTCTAAATTCTCTTCCTTTGTTGTCACAAAGGATGTCCCACTGAGCCAATTGTTATCTCATTTTTGTGTTTACACCAAAACTTAGTGATAACCCTAGGAAATTTTTTAGCTGGTTTCCTAGGAATGCCCTTTTAGAGAGATAATCGGGTTTTCAGGTTTCCATACCAAGATAACATGAGTTTTGGATGCTTCATGTTGTATGTTCCCTGAAACCAAAAACCCACATCAAGTAATTCTATCAGGTTTTTGGGTTCTCTGAACATCGAAACATGCTTTATTCATAACATGCTTCATGTCACATGTCTTTCGATTCCCGAAACCCGACTCACTCCTTTGTATCAGGTTTTCGGATACACTCAAACATCGGAACATTCCTTATTCAGAACATGATTCACGTTGCATTTCTTTCGATTCCTGAAAACTGATTCACTCCTTTGTATCATGTTTTCAGATCCATCAAGCATCATGCTTCATGTCGCTTGCTTCCCGCAACCCGAAACCCGAATTGATATGAAATCCTTTGTGTTAGGTTTTTGGACACCCCAAACATGCTGACATGGCATTAATGCTGAGTTTTTGGGTGATTGAAACACGTGTCAACTGAAGTGTATTAAATGTAAAATCTTTATAAATACTTGGATTTCCATGTCATTTTTACCAGATGTACTTTTTACCTCATGGATTTTTGTGCATGCATCTTCAACCCCGAAACCCAACTCTCATTTATGCTCGATTGCGTTCCTTTTTTTTGATCATTTTTCATTATGATTGAAGGTATTTCCCTTTATTCTTTGTTTTTAAAATTTTGGAATAATTGTGTAATGATCCTTCTATTTTCCTCTTTCTTTCTTGTTAGGGTTTTGGGGTTTTGATTATTTATTCCTTTTTTGTGTGTTTTCCAATCAAGTTTGTGTTTTAGGTTCACCCTTGGAATGCTCACTTTGTTTTATTCCTTGAATATGCCGTTTAATGACAATAAAAATGTATCAAGAATATTAACAATGGAGAGAAATTTCCATGTTTTGACCTAACAACAACCTAATTCCCTCTTTTCGTGTTTCGCAGGGTGTTTTGCAGCCAAAACCCGTAGTGTGTTGGGAAATCTAAGGTGTCGACATTTTGAAATCTTTGGCATCCTTTAAGGTGTCGACACTTTAAACATTCCGATCCTCGAAATATAGCAGGATTTCTAATCTTCCCGGCATCTAACAATAGTGCGGATTTTCTAAACCCTTCGACATCTTCCAGTGTTGTGGGTTTTCTAGAGTGGCGGACATCTCATACCTTCCGACAGGTTCAACTGACTATCGGGACTTTTTGAGTGTTTGACACCCACTAATCTCCGATAATATCTATAGTGTTTTGGGTCTTTGGGATTATTAATCGTGTCCTCAAGCCCAAAGTGTCTAAATCAAGCAATCGCTTCACTCCTTTAGAATTTCTCATGTCGGATCCCGGTCCATCACAGAAAAGATAGAAAAATCAGGGAGGATGAAGTATGAATTTAGGAATGTGGAGTCCCCTACATTGATTTTAATTATGACATCCGAGATACGTAACTCAAAACATAGATATGGAAGACTTTTAGAATAGAGTCAAGAGTTCTTCCTGCACCCCATGGATGAAATCAATAATTGGCAAAGTGGTCTTCCTCTTGCAGAGGTTTCCCCATGTCTTCTCAGTGCCCTGAGTTCATCTTAGCCTGTGCTTCAAATTAATACTTTGCTTCTCGTTCTGTGAAAAATCAAGCAGGAGAGGTCGTAATCAAGTTAGACGGAGGTTACTTTGATGACCTCCTCAAGTTTCCTAACTTTGAGGAGTATGGTGACGTACATCTCAAGTCATCCGAAAAAGCTTGGGATAATGATCAAGAAGATTTTATCAAACAAGTGAATAAGAAGTTCCTAATCAAATCCAGTGGCCGCTTTTTCGTGTTCCCAAGACTTGTTCTTAGAAGTGATTTCATTCAGGAAATCAATGATATCATTACTCTACTGAGCCAGGTTTTTGGTTTCCCGAATCAAATGTTTTCCAAGGATGGATGTACCAATTCATGATCATCATTAAGAAGAATCAACAGGGGATTGATTGGGGTACCCTTATCAGTAACGAGATAGATTCTCATATGACAATAGTCTTGTCTACTGGGAAGTTTTATATGTCCTCGTATGTCACCTATGCAGCAGCCGGCATGAGGAATTACCCCGGATTGGACACAAAGGGGAACAAGATAGTGGAACATATTTATCGATATTTTCCTTAGTTAACAAGAAAAGGGTCCGAAGACCAATTCAAAAGGGTAAATGATGCCTTCTTTTATGAGAACATCTGCAGGTTAAACCCCAAACTAAGGAAAACAAGAGTCTCTGATGAGGCATGGGCTGAAGTTTTGAAATGGGGTTGTGTCTTCTTACAATTCAAGAAGTTCACTTACCTTCGGGTAGTCATGTACTCGGGTGATCCTTTTCATTTGCCCAGATATCCAGGAGACAAACTAATCTTGATGGAGTTGGTTAGGTAATTGTTGGATTTTCATAAGTTTTTAAGTGAATAAGCGGTATCCTTCCCAATTTCTATCAGAAGGTATACCTTCTCAACGGTGGTAAAAGCCAAGAACATTTTGCATGATCTTCAAGATAAGTTAAAAAATCACATGAATCCCAGAGATGGGTTTGAATTTCGAGGAGTCCTCAAGACATATGGAACTCTGCATTTGCACGTACCAAGCATAGAACACATCTGGATTGATTTATGTGATGAAGTTGTTGTCTGAAGGAAAGATCATAGCAGGTTGACACTTGCAAAGATTCAGACACTCTAGATCGCTTACATTCCAAAGGGTACTGGTCATAATGAAAGTGTTCTGGATCCTTCTTATGATGGAATGAATGAATATCAATATGTTTTACCACCTATTGATTAGTTTATCGCTGAGAAAGCCTCTATTACTGATAGATCAGCCCCGATTCTCACACGCACCAAGGCATGGCTCACCTCTTGGGGGATGATTTTCAAAGAAGCTAGTTTCTAAAAATTGGTCACTTTGGAGGCGGGGCCCTCCAAAAAGGAAAAGGACAAAAGCTCTTGCAAGGGACCTATAAAGGTCAAATTTTTCAAAACGAGAGGAGAAGAAGAAACCCCTTTAACTGCTACTCTAGTTGAAATGGTGAACATGCCAGAGTCACCAACACCACTGGAAATAGGGGAAATTTCTTTGGAAGGAGAGGTGAGTCAGCCCCTAATTTCACCATTTGCTGACTACCCAACAGAAGTAACTCTATCCCTTGCATCCCAGGCTTTGGCGTTAGGATCTGCACTTCCTACTTCACAACCACTTCTACCTCCTCTTTCCCCATCCACTTCATTAGCCATGGCCAGCATTTTCTCCGGACTCTCACCTCTCTCTCTAGGACCAAAGTAACTACAGATATGCCTCCTCCTACATCTCTTTTCACCGAATCTACTACCACACTGGTAATTGTTCCCACTCCACCAGTGGATCTCCCTCCACCTGAAAGTATGATACCAACTTCTATAAAAATGGAAACTCCCTATAGCACGCCTCAATGGTTACTTGAGAAAACTCTGAGGAAAAGGAAGGTGGTTGTACCCATACCAGCCTTTCATTTTAATTCACTCAAGGCCTCTACTGTTAAATCAGCCAAGAAACAAAAAATAGTATCAAGGGTTTTAGTGGATGCTTCGGGACATAAGTTTGCAAAGATCGCCACTCCCACGATCGATAATACCAAAGAGGACATAGTGGCCTCTCGACTATCGATAACCAGGTTGCTCTAGGAGAGCCGATGACGAAAGGAGCACAACAGATGCATGAGATTCTATGAACATGCTATGCCAAAAATCAAAGGAAATAAAGGACATCGGGATGAGCTTTAAAAAAAAGATGGAGAAGTTGACGAGGTATTGCTTAAGCTCTCAAAACCCCGAGTCTATACCATCATCCTCTATTCCTATCGGGTTCGATTTCTCATCGCACCTATAATTGAAAAGATTAATGAAAAGGGGAGGTTGGTTGATGAATGGACCCAAAGGCTGCTCCTACAGGGGAAAGAAGTGATTCAAGACACTGTAGAAGTCTATCAATATTTGGGAATATACAAAGTGATGGGGAAAAGATGGATGATGATTTATCTCAAGATATCGGGCACCTGGAGTTGACTTTCGAAGCTCTCCAGGTACTAAAGCAAATCCCATCACGCATCTTGGTCAAGAGGGCATCATCCCACATGCAGATAAGCATTTCTAGCTGACCAAAGCCATCAGATTCAGGGTAAATATTCTCAATGAAGCTTGCGGAAAATTGAGAGAATCAAGAGATCAATTGATTGATGGAAAGAGTGACCTAGAAGAAGAACTGATGAAAATCTGTGCAAAAGTGTTGGGTGGAGACTCGGGTATCCTTCTAGCTGATAATATTTTCAAACAAATCCAAGAATTAATTTAGAATGAACTAACTCAAGGATTTGGCATTGAAACATTGACAAGTTTGTAAAGATTGAACATTCTTCGAGACCCGAGAAAACTCAACAAGAGATTGAGAAAACTTCCCAGAAATTCCAGTGACACTCATGAAACATGTGAAGTCTTGAGTGATCATTCCACTACGCCTGAATAAAATGAGATGCAAGGTATAATCTTGAAATTCCAATAATTTCATAACAAACAGGATCAATCAGAAGAAGAGAAAGATCAGGAAGAAAAATATGACGATTCAGACTAAGTCCCGATGCAACATGTCATTTCAATCTTGAAATTGACATGTCTTTTTCATTTATGTTTCGTCACGTAGGAAGTAAATTTTGACTTGGTCTCCTGTATGAGAGTCAAGAAAAATAGGAATCTTGTTATTCCACCTTTTTCTTGGATTTATCGTATTTTCTCTCGCTCTCTTTTTATTATAAATAAGGAATGCTCATGCATTCCAAAGGGTTGAGATTTTTGGAATATTTAGAATTATTGTGAAGAACAAAACTGTGTTTTCTTTTAATCATTTGAGGAATAGAAACCAATGCTATTTTTGCAAACTTTGTGTTGTGAGATTCATCTCTCTTAAGATATTGTTCTTATGTTTAGGATCTTAAGCTATTCTTTGTTTAGCATTCTTGATTATTTTAATTGTTTCAAACATTACATTACATTTGTTATCTAAAGCTCGTATGATTATTTCGTGCTCTGTGTTTACTCGAAAGAAAATACGTTCCTCTCATTTCCTTTCCATTGTGTTTCTTCCATAATAATAATTTCCTTTCCAACCCATTCCATTTATAAAAACAACATCTTCACCTAGTGTGGATATGGATTTCGGGATTCTATCCCAACCCCAATGGTTAGATTAGTGTGAATACTGTATATATTATTTCTGTTGTGTTTTAGATTAGTAATAAACAGATAGCCTCACTTGTCTTTGAGGAGGGATTTAATCCCATGTACTATGGTTGAACCTCATATTTTGACTTGACGTAATATCCTACCAAAAAAATTTAGTGACTCTCTTTGGGAATACGGATTTATAGTATAAAGCTTATCCTCCGGGTGTCTAATGACTCCGTATTTGCCTTATTTTCAACAAGACCTCTTTCCCAGCAAGTTGGCCGGAAAGATATTCACTCGGTCCCGATGAGCTAGGGATGAAATTGATCCACTCTTTGATTTTCTACAATAACATAATTTTAGTCTTTCCCCAAAAACATTATTTCTAACCGAACCGTGTTCTTCACTTGTTCGAGAAACCGATCCCCATAGAATGAGAAGCATCTGCAAATTGTCGTGCGCTATTCTTTCCTAACTCTCGAGATCCCTACAACCACTCTTTCGTAAGGATGGCAACACAACTTATGCCCCGGGTCACAGCTATTGGTCCTCTTTCTTTAACTCTACCATTGCACGAATTACCACATGGATCATGTAAGAACATTCCCAAGTTCAATGGTGATGGTAAGTAGCATCCTGACAAACAAATTGCATCTTTCTTTGTAGCATGCAGTGTCCTTGGAGTAGCTCATGAATATGTCTCTGTTCGAATCTTCGTTGAAACATTGCATGGTGCAGCAGCTGAATGGTTTTACCACCTTCCAAACGCATGCATCACAAACTAGGCTACCATGAGGACCAGATTCAAGCATGATTCAAACTGGCTAAATATTCTCATGCTTTGTTAGAAAAACTTACCCATATGAAGAAGGAATATCACAAACCCATGCGGGACTTCGTAGTAAAGTTCAACAAGCTGATCAGAAAGATTCTAGAAATAGTTGTACCTACTCCGAAAATCAGAAATGCTTCTTCATTAATGCTCAACCCCCCGATGTGAGCTTCCTATTAAGAAGGTTAGCTATCCCTTATTTGGATATCACTCATTCAATGGCTATTGAAATAGAGGATGATCTCATTTTGGCAGGAAGAATTAGTAAAGATGCACCCAAGCCTAAAAATCAAGGTTCTTCTCAAGGTAATACTGACCCTATGATTCAAAAGATGGCTAATGATTTTATTGCTTTGAAAAATAAAATGTCCCAAAGTGAGAAATGTTTCGTATTGGGATATCCCTAGATAGAATTTTAATAATGCTAATGGCACACCTACAAGAGACAGTACCATGATTAACTCCTGCTTAATTGTGGCTAACAATCAAAGCCCCTCCTATTAACGTAATAGTAGAGATAGTTGAAGAAGAGGAAGAACCAAAAGAACAGATTCCTTCAAGCTTTTGAAGCCTCAAGATACGTTGATTAGTCTTATGATGATTAGTCTTATGAATGTGCACTGGATGGTCAGTCATTTACTGTCTTCACTAGATCCTAATCTCAGAACCCAAGAAAACAAGGAACCTCCCATAGCCATAGTTAAGAGAGGTGCTCCTATCTCAAAGCAAATTGAAAGAGAAGTCACCAAAAAGGTAATAACATCCCCTCATTCTCTTTCTCCCAAGGTCGTTGCCCCACTCAAGCTCACGTGATTAGAACCGAACCTACTATCACTCCTTCTTATACTGCTTTTGACATTATCGACCATGTAAAAAGAACCAAGATCCAAATGTCAGAAGTAGAATACCTTCACCAAATCTCCTGAATAATTCAAAAACTTGTTAAATTCATTAGAAGTAACATTGTTGTTCCCTCACCTTCAAAAGGTCTTTTGCCAAATCCTACTCAATCCCCACCTCAAAACAATCTGACCTCCGCTTCTTCTTCTAGAAATATTGAACCATTCTATTTGTCTTTGCTTATAAATGGGTTTAAACTCAGCAATTGCATCATCGACTCAGGGGCCTTCGACAATGTTATGCCCACAAAAGTAGCCCATGCCCTTGGGATTACTTTGACTAATTCATATGGATGATGTTACTCCATGGAAACCAAGCAAGTTCCCTTGATTGGTCAAATCAAAGATGCACAGCTTCACATTCGTTGCCTTCCCGAGAAGAGAGTAAAAATGACCATTCTAGTTCTTTGACATCCCAAGCTTATGGTATCCTCTTGGGTAGAGGTTTCTGTAAAGGCATCGGAGGAGAGATTAATATGGATTGGACCAAGGCCAAAATTCTAGTCAATGGGGTTTATCGTGTTCTCCATCCTGAGCCTCAGGTAAAGTATTTGGTAACTAAATTAGATGACCCTAAGGCTCAAATCCTTTTTGAAGACGCTAGTTTTGGAAATTACTTCATGACATCAGAGGTACTAGCTATAGATGTCAAGGAAGAATATTCTAATGCTATTTGGACCCTCGAATTCGATGGTAGTTGTTCAACCACTGGATTAGGCACTGGTGTAGTTCTTATATCTCCTGATTCTGAGATCTTTCCCTCTACCTTCAAGTTACAGTTTGATAATACTAATAACATGGCTGAATATGAAGCTTTGTTATTAGGATTAGAAATGGCCAGACAAAAGGGAATTCGAAATCTCAAGGTTCAAGGAGACACAAAGCTGATTGTCAACTAGGTCAAAGGGATCTATCAAGTGAAAAATGATCACCTGAGACATTACAGGAACAAAGTTTGGGATAATATAGAATGCTTTGATGCATTCTCCATCAAAGTAGTTTTGAGAGATTATAAGGACAAGGCTGATTTTTTAGTTGTGTCTGTATCCCTCCTTCTCCCTCATCCCCAGTTCAAACAAGATACATACACCATTGAGATTGTGTATCGTCCCAAATATCCTGATAATGTTGCTCATTGGAAAGTGTTCAATGATGATCAACAGGTGGTGTCTTTTCTAGAAAAAACTGACAATTTTAGTGAGCTATACTTTGAAGGTTTGGAATCAACTTTCTGTGAATCTATTTCAGATTTATATCAAGAGGTTGATGGTGAGTTTATTCATCTTAAAGGAAACAAGATTCCCAAAGGGTTTGTTTCTCTATAGGGTCTGTTTGAAAAGCATGAAAATTTCATTCAAAACAAGAGACAAATGAAAGGAGCTTCCTCCTCGGAGGTAGATCAGGTCAATCTAGGTTCGTCTGATCAACCTCGAATGTTGAATATAGGTAAATGTTATTCCCCTAAGGAGAAAGAAAAATTCACTTCACTCCTAAAGAGATACATGGATGTCTTAGCCTGGTCCTATGCAGATTTAAAATCCTTCAAGCCCAAAGATGTACAACATAGTATTCCTTTGAAGCCCGATGTAAAACCCTACAAGCAGAAGAAGCGGCATTATAATCCTAAAATTTCATGAACCATTCTTGCAGAAATCTAGAAGATGCTAGATGCTAGGATTATCTTTCCAATCCACCATTCCACCTGGGTTGCTAATTCATACCAGTTAGGAAGAAGAATGGTGAAATTTGGATTTGTGTTGATTTCAAACCTAAATCAATCTTCATTAAAAGACAACTATCCCTTACCTATCATGGATCAGGTGTTATAGACCGTTACTAGATCAGAAATGCTATCCATGCTCAATGGATTTTCAAGATATAATCAAGTTTAGGTAACTGCTGAGGATCAACACAAGACGACCTTCACAACCCCATTTGGATCCTTTGCTTACAGGAGGATGCCTTTCGGCTTAATCAATGCCGAGCTACCTTTCAAAGAGCTATGGACTTAGCATTCAGAGACCTGATGGGTAGATCCATAGTGGTATATTTGGATGACTTGACTATTTTCTCTAAAAAATGGAGTGATCATTATGATCATCTAGAACAAGTACTCTTGAGATGTCGGCATCACAGAATTTCATTAAATCCCAAGAATTCCATGTTTGGAGTGACCAAAGGAAATTTGTTGGGTCATATTGTGACTAGAGAAGGAACCAAGATCAACCCAGAAAGGGTGAAGGCCATTCAAAGCCTTACCCTACCCATAAGTAAAATTGGAGTTCATTCCTTCTTCAGAAAGGTCAATTTCCTAAGAAGGTTTGTACCTGATTTCACTGATAAAACCAAGGATATCCTTGGGATGATGAAAGGCAAAATTCCATTTTGATGGAGTATTGAAGGGAAGCTCACATTTGATGAAGTCAAAAGGGAAATTGCTTGCGCTCCTATCCTAGTATGTCCAAATTTCAAAAATACTTCATCATGTACAGCTACGCTTCAACACACATAGTGTCAGCCATCCTGATGTAGGAGAGTGAAGAGGTCATCGAATATCCCATCACTTTCATGAGCTTCCCACTAAAGGAACATGAATTAATAATGTCACAGATTGAAAGCGAGCGGTGAAACATTTTAGGTACTATGTGTTGAACTCTCATACCCTCGTTCTTGTTCCCGACACCACTATTAAATCCATTTTGACTCAACAAGAGATAGGTTGTCAATGAGGTAACTGGATAGATAAATTTTAGGAGTATGACTTGGACATTAGACCTACCAAGTTTGTATGAGGAAAGGGCCTCTACCAATTGATTGGAAAATCATTCTGAAACAGAATGTGAAGGGACTGAAGATGCCTCCTCGCGTTGCCTATGGTGCTTTTCGTGAACACAACTGATGAATGGTACACATATATTTATTTCTTTCTAACTTCTGGTGAATGCCCCACACATTTAAGCCAAAAGGAGAAGAGGAAATTCAAGTTAAGATCTATAATATACATCCTGTGGGATAACAGAATATATAAGAAAGGTATTGATTGTGTTTCCCTGCACTGTGTTGATAAATCACAGTAGGTAAAGTTACTAGAATCCTTCCATAGTCTAGCATGTGGAGGACATTTCTCATCCTCTGTAATAACTTATAAGATCCTATGGGCTAGGTACTATTGGCCTACCCTCTTTCGGGACTCAGCAGAATGGGTGTCCAAGTGTGAAGCTTGTCAACATTTTGTTGGTCGCCCTAAGCTAGCAGCTCTTCCCCTGAAGCCCGTAGTGATTGAAGAACCTTTCCGCCAGTGGGGAATTGACTTCATTGGAATGTTGAATCCTACCTCCAGCACTGACACAATTACATACTTACTGCTATAGACTATTTTACCAAGTGGGTGGAAGCTGCACCAATCAAGTAGGCAACCTCAGAAGCCGTGTGCAAATTCCTTAAAGAAAATATAATTGTCAGATTTGGTGTGCCTCACAAGATTGTGGCTGATAATGCCTCCAATTTCTCATTGCATGAGTTGACAGAATTTTTTATGGATTTGGCATCACCCTAGCTCACTCATCTAACTATTATCCCCAAGGAAATGGGCAAGCTGAGTCTAGTAACAAGAACCTGGTTACCATAATTAGAAAGCTAGTAGATGAAAACCAAAGGACATGGCACAAAGCATTGTATGATGCATTGTGGGTAGATCGGATTACCCTGAAGTGAGCTATAGGAATGTCCCCTTTTCAAGTACTATATGGGATTGATGCTGAGATTCCTATCTCAGTAGAGTTGTCAACCTTACATACTTGGCCAAAGCAAGATGTGACTTTTCAAGATTCTATTAAAAAAGGGTTATGTATCTAGCTAGGCTAGAAGAAGAATGAAGTAAGGTGGTTGATTGCATTTCAGATCATCAGAGAAAAGTAAAGAAAATTTTTGACAAGAAATAAAGGAAACATAATTTCCAAATTGGAGATCTGGTGTTGCTTTGGGATAAGAGAAGGGAGCAGAAAGGAATGCACGGAAAATTTGATTCTTTATGGAAAGGACCTTTTAAGATTCATCAGCTAAATGGTGAAAATAGTTTTTGTCTATCATATCTTGATGGAGAGTCACTCCCCTTACCTTTCAGTGGCCAACATCTGAAGTTGTTCCATCATTAATGCAAGATGCTCTCTTGCATTGTACATACTTTGTTTTCTATCGTGTGTTTGCTTTTCATCTTCTTTCTTTCCTTGTTTTGTTTTTCTTCTTTTTCTTACTCCGTAGCCCAATGGATAAATCAAGAGTTTTTGATATCTCTTCCTTTTTATTCACAAAGGATGTCCCCAGTTGGAGCCAGTTGTTATCTCATTTTTGTGTTTACACCAAAACTTAGTGATAACCCTAGGAAATTTTTGAGCTGGTTTCCTAGGAATGCCCTTTCAGAGAGATAATTAGGTTTTCGGGTTTCCATAGCAAGACAACATGAGTTTTGGATGCTTCATGTTGTATGTTCCCTGAAACCCGAAACCCACATCAAGTAATTCTTTTAGGTTTTTGGGTTCTTCGAGCATGGGAACATGCTTTATTCAGAACATGCTTCATGTCACATGTATTTCAATTTCGAAAGTTGATTCGCTACTTTGTATCAAGTTTTCGGATCCACTAAACATCAGAACATGCCTTATTCAGAACATGCTTCATGTCACATGTCTTCCGATTCCCGAAACCCAATTCACTCCTTTGTATCGGGTTTTCGGATCCATCAAGCATCATGCTTCATGTCACTTGCTTCCCGCAACCCGAAACCCGAATTGATATGAAATCCTTTATGTCGTTTTCAGACACCCCAAACATGCTGACATGGCATTAATGTCGATTTTTTAGGTGGTTGACACACATGTCAACTGAAGTGTATTAAATGTAAAATTTTTATAAATACTTGGATTTCCACGTCATTTTTACCAGATGTACTTTTACCTCATGGATTTTCGTGCATGCATCTTCAACCCCGAAACCCGACTCACCTTTGTGCTCGATTGCGTTGCTCCTTTTTGATCGTTTTTCATTATGATTGAAGGTATTTCCCTTTATTCTTTGTTTGTGAAATTTGTGGAATAATTGTGTAATGATCCTTCTATTTTCCTCTTTCTTTCTTGTTAGGGTTTTGGGGTTTTTGATTATTTATTCCTTTTTGGGGTGTTTTCCAATCAAGTTTGTGTTTTAGGGTTCACCCTTAGAATGCTCACTTTGTTTTATTCCTTGGAATATGCCGTTGTAATGAAAATAAAAATGTATCAAGAATATTAACAATGGAGAGGAATTTGCATGTTTTGACCTAACAACAACCCAATTCCCTCTTTTCAGTTTTCGCAGGGTGTTTTGCAGTTTCCAAAACCTACAGTGTGTCAAGAAATCTAAGGTGTCAGACATTCCGAAATCTCTGGCATCCTCTAAGGTGTCGACACTTCAAACCTTCCGGCATCCTCCAAATATAGTGGGATTTCTAATCTTCCCGACATCTAACAATAGTGCGGGTTTCTAAACCCTTCGACATCTTCCAGTGTTGTGGGTTTTCCAGAGTGGCAGACATCTCATACCTTTTGATAGGTTTAATTGACTTTCAATACTTTCCAAGTGTTCGACACCCATTAATATCTAATACTCTCTATAGTGTTTCAGTCTTCGGATTATTAAGGTCCTCAAACCCAAAGTGTCTAAATCAGAAGCAATCAGTTCACTCCTCCTTTGGAATTCCTCATGTCGGATCCCAGTCCATCACAAGAAAAGATGGAAAAACAGGGAGGATGAAGTATAAATTTAGGAAGGTGGAGTCTCCTTCCTACATTGATTGTAATTACGACATCCGAGATACAGAACTCAGAAACATAGATATGGAAGACTTTTGGAATAGAGTCAAGAGTTCTTCCCAGACCCCATGGATGAAATCAATAGTTGGTAGTGGTCTTCCTCTTGCAGCAGGTTTCCCCATGTCTGCTCAGTGCCCCGAGTTCATCTTAGCATGTGCTTCAAATTATGACTCTACTTCTCGTTCTATGAAAAATCAAGCGGGAGAGGTCGTAATCAAGTTAGATGGAGGTTACTTTGATGACCTTCTCAAGTTTCCTAACTTTGAGGAGTATGGGGATGTAGATCTCAAGTCAGCCCAAAAATATTGGGATAATGATCAAGAAGATTGTATCAAACATGTGAATAAGAAGTTCCTAATCAAAGCCAAGCTGGTTGTTTCCAGGTTCCCAAGACTTGTTCCTAGAAGTGATTTCATTCAGGAAATCAATGATATCATTACTCTGCTAAGCTAGGTTTTTGGTTTCCCCGAATCAAATGTTTTCCAAGGATGGATGTACCAATTCATGATCATCATTAAGAAGAATCAACAGGGGATTGATTGGGGTACCCTTATCAGTAACGAGATAGATTCTCAAATGACAACAATCTTGTCTACTGGGAAGTTTTATATGTCCTCGTATGTCACATATGCAACAAATGTATGAGGAATTACCCCAGATTGGACACAAAGGGGAATAATACATTGGAATATATTTATCGATATTTTCCTCAGTTAACAAGAAAAGGGTCCAAAGACAAATTTAGAAGGGTAAATGATGCCTTCTTTTATGAGAACATCTGCAGGTTAAACCCCAAACTGAAGAAAACAAGAGTCCCTAATGAGGCATGGGCTTGAGTTTCAAAATGGGGTTGTGTCTTCTTATAATTCAAGAGGTTCACTTACCTTCGGGTAGTCATGTACTCGAGTGATCCTTTTCATTTGCCAAGATATCCAAGAGACAAACTAATCTCGATGGAGTTGGTTAGGTAATTTTTGGATTTTCATAAGTTCCAATAGAGTAAGCACAAGGCCACGGTATCCTTCCCAATTTCTATCAGAAGGTATACCTACTCAACAGTGGTAAAAACCAAGAACATTGTGTACGAGCTTCAAGATAAGTTTACAAAGAACATGAAGCCCAGAGACGGGTTTGAATTTTGAGGAGTCCTTAAGACATATGGAACTCTACACTTGCACGTACCAAGCATAGAATACATCTGGATTGATTTACATGATGAAGTTGTTGTCTGAAGGAAACATCATAGTAGGTTGACACTTGTAGAGATTCAGACACTCGGAATCGCTTACAATCTAGAGGATACTGGCGATAATGAAAGTGTTCTGGATCCTTCCTATGATGGACTGAATGAAGATCAATATGTTTTCCCACCTATTGATTGGTCTATCAGTGAGAAAGCCTCTATTACCAATAGATCAACCCCGATTCTCACATGCACCAAGGCATGGCTCACCTCTTGGGGATGAGTTTCAAAGAAGATAGTTTCTCAAAGTTGGTTTCTTTGGAGGCGGGGCCCTCCAAAAAGGAAAAGGACAAAAGCTCTTCCAAGGGACCTATAAAGGTCAAATTTTTCAAGAAGAGAAGAGAAGAAGAAACCCTTCAACTGCTACTCCAGTTGAAATCATGAATGTGCCAAAGTCACCAACACCACCAGAAATAGGGGAAATTTCTTTGGAAGGAGAGGTGAGTCAACCCCTAATTTCACCATTTGTTGACTACCCAATAAAAGTAACTCTATCCCTTGCATCCCAGGCTTTGGCGTTAGGATCTGCACTTCCTACTTCACAACCACTTCTACCTCCTCTTTCCCCATCCACTTCATTAGCCATGGCCAGCATTTTCTCCAGACTCTCACCTCTCTCGATGGGACCAAAGTAACTATAGATATGCCTCCTCCTACATCTCTTTTCACCGAATCTACTACCACACTGGTAATTGTTCCCACTCCACCAGTGGATCTCCCTCCACCTGAAAGTATGATACCAACTTCTACAACAATGGAAACTCCCTTTGGCACGCCTCAATGGTTACTTGAGAAAACTCCAAGGAAAAGGAATGTGGTTGTACCCATACCATAATTTGATTTTAGTTCACTCAAGGACTCTACTACTAAATCAGCCAAGAAACCCAAAACAGCTTTCAAGGGTTTTAGTGGACGCTTCGGGACATAAGTTTGCAAATATCGCCACTCCCGCGATCGATAAGACCAAAGAGGACATAGTGGTCTCGACTATCGATAACCAAGATTGCTCTCAGGAGAGGTGACGATGTAAGGAGCACAATAGGATGCATGATATGCTATGAACGTGCTATGCTAGAAATTAAAGGAAACAAAGGACAAAGCAGGATGAGCTTAAAAAAAGGTGGAGCAGTTTACTAAGGTATTGCTTAAGCTCTCAAAACCCCTTGAGTCCATACCATCATCCTCTATTCCTATCATGTTTGATTTCTCATCAATACCTATAATTGAAAATATTAATGAAAAGGGGAGGGTGGTCAATGAATGGACCCAAATGCTGCTCCCATAGGGGAAAGAAGTGATTCAAGACACCATAGAAGTCTATCAATCTTTGGGCAATGTATAGAGTGATGGGGAAAAGATGGATGATTATTTCTCTCAAAAGATCGGGCACTTGGAGTTGACTTTTGAAGCTCTCCGGCCTGAAGCAAATCCCATCACGCATCTTTGTCAAAGAGGGCATCATCCCACATGTGGACAAGCATTTCTAGCTGACCAAAGCCATCAGATTCGTGGTAAATATTCTCAACGAAGCTTGCGGAAAATTGTGAGAATCAAGAGATCAATTGATTGATGGCAAGAGTGACCTGGAAGAATAACTAATGAAAATATGTGTAAGAGTGTTGGGTGGAGACTCGGGTATCCTACTAGCTGATGATCTTTTCAAACAAATCCAAGAATCAATTCAGCATGAACCAACTCATGGATTTGGCATTGAAATCATTGACAGGTTTGTAAAGATTGAACATTCTTTAGAGACCCTAAGAAAACTCAACAAGAGATTGAGAAAGCTTCCTGGCAATGCCAATGACACTCATGAAACATGTGAAGTCTTGAGTGATCATTCCACTGTGCCTGATGAAAATGAGATGTAAGGTATAATCTAGAAATTCCAAGAATTTCAGAACAAACAGGCTCAATTAGAAGAAGAGAAAGATGAGGAAGAAAAATATGATGATTCAGACTAAGTCCTAATGCGACATGTCATTTCAATATTGAAATTGACATGTCTTTTTCATTTCTGTTTCATCACGTAGGAAGTTAATTTTGACTTGGTCTCCTACGTGAGAGTCAAGCAAAATAGGACTCTTGTTATTCCACCTTTTTCTTGGATTTATCTTATTTTCTCTCAGCTCTTTTTATTATAAATAAGGAATGCTCATGCATTCCAAAGGGTTGAGATTTTTGGAATATTGAGAATTATTGTGAAGAAGAAAAACTTTGTTTTCTTTTAATCATTTGAGGAATAGAAACCGATGCTATTTTTACAAACTTTGTGTTGTGAGATTCATCTCTCTTAAGATATTGTTCTTATGTTTAGGATCTTAAGCTATTCTTTGTTTAGCATTCTCAATTATTTTAATTGTTTCAAACATTACATTACATTTGTTATCTAAAGCTCGTATGATTATTTCGTGCTTTGTGTTTACTCAAAAGAAAATACATTCCTCTCATTTCCTTTCCATTGTGTTTCTTCCATAATAATAATTTCCTTTCTGACCCATTCCATTTATAAAAACAACATCTTCACCTAGTGTGGATATGGATTTTGGGATTCTATCCCAACCCCAATGGTTAGATTAGTGTGAATATTGTATATATTATTTCTGTTGTGTTTTAGATTAGTAATAAATAGGCAGCCTCACCTGTCTTTGAGGAGGGATTTAATCCCATGTACTATGGTTGAACCTCATATTTTGACTTGACAAAATATCCAACCAATAATGAGAATGAATTTTGGTCTAATGAATGCTAGGGCTACCTTCCAAAGAGTAATGGATGTTGCTTTTTTTTGTTATATAAATGACTTGATTACGGTTTATCGGGATGATGTGACTGTGTTTTCAAAGAGCGAAAAGATCACTTATAGCCTTTTGGAAAGGATGTTGATCAGATGTAGAGAGTTTGGGATATCTCTCAATACAAATAAGTGTCACCTTGGGGTGCAAAATGCCAAGTTTCTTGGTCATATTATCTCAAAGTCTAGTGTCATGATTGACCCTGTGAGAATAGAAGCAATCAACAAGGTGCCAGTTCTAAGAACAAAGAATGGATTCCAATCTTTCTTTGGGAAAATCAATTTCATTAGAAGGTTTGTGTCTAATTTTTCTGAGTTGAATCTTCCTATCACATGCATGTAAAATAAAGATTAGGTTATCAAATGGGAAGAGGCTATTATTCAGGCTTTTGAAGGAATCAAGGATGCACTCAAACATGCACCTATCTTGGCAGCTCCAAATTACAAGAAGCCTTTCCAAATCTTCTCCTTTGCTTCTAAAAATACTATTGCATCTATTTTTCTCTAAAAGGATGAAGATGGTGCTTTGAGAGAGCTATTTCCTTCTTTAGCAAGGCTTTACAAGCTACTTGAGTTAAAGTATACAATCATGGAAAAACAAGCATTTTCCTTGGTGAAAGCAACAAAGGTTTTCAGGCCTTATATTTTAAGTTCAAAGGTTGTTGCTTATGTTCCCCACACCATGGTAAAAGACATCTTATCAGAGATGGAGATCTCAAGTAAAACGTGTAGATGGGTGAACAAACTGTAGGAGTATGATATGGATATCCAAACCACAAAGTTGGTAAGAGGTTTTTGTCTTGCTAAGCTCATGGCTGAGAGAAACTCACAGATCGTAGAAGTGAATGAAGTAGAAGAAGAAAGGGCAAATTTTCTTGAGAAATTGGTAAGTTTTGAGTGGTACAAAGATATAATCTTTTACCTCGACACCTTTGTTGTCTTGATCATTTAAATAAAAATCGAAAAGAGCCCTCAAGATCAGCTTCTCAAAATACATCATCACCGACTTTGGGCTGGCTTGGAAGAACCCCGTAGGTGTCCTCTTAAATTGTGTAATCAAGATGAAGCTCCCAAAGTAATTGCTGATTTCCATGGCAGAGTTTGTGGAGGACACTTTTCTCGGAAAGGTTACACCACACGCTTTGAGAGCTGGTTATTGGTGGTCTACTCTCTTCAAAGATGCAACCATGCTGATTAGAAAATGTGAAAGTCAGCGTTTCTCTGGAAGAATGAAATATTTAGGCTCCCTTCCTTTATAGCATGTATCAATTGAAGCTCCTTTCAAACAATGGGGGATGGATTTCATTGGTGAGATTTCAGATCCTACTAGTGCTGGCCATAAGTGGATTCTTGTAGCCAATTATTATTTTATCAAGTGGGTAGAGGCAATCCCTAGCAAGAAAGCAACACACCAAGTTGTTATGGACTTCTTGTTGAATAATATCATTTGCAGATTTGGTGTGCCACCAAGATTATGGTTGATAATGCCATGTGTTTTAGAGCTAAACCTTTGATGGCAATGTGTAAGGAATATGGAACCAATCTGACTTATTCTTCAAATTATAACCCCCAAGGGAATGGGCAAGCTAAGTCCAGTAATAAGAACTTATTGAAGACAATTAGGAGAACCTTGGAGTTGAACAAGAAAAAGTGGGGTGAACAACTAAAATTTACAGGTTTGGGATGATAGAATCACTTTGCCAAAGGAGTTAGTGGAAAGAACCCCTTTGAGTTGGTATATGGAACTCAAGCTATGTTGTCCTTACATCTGTAGTTATCTTCATTTAAGTTTGTTCAACAACTTGAGGATCAAGAAGTCAATCCATATGAAGCAAGGATCAATCAGTTGTGGAGCTAGATAAAGAGATAAGAGCATCCCACCAGAGGCATGTTAGATTCAAAGAGAAGTTGAAAAGATTGTTTGACAAGAAGGTCACTCCTAGGGCCTTCAATATTGGAGATCTAGTTTTGTTATGGGATAGCAGAAATGAAGATAAGGGCAAACATGGAAAATTTAATGCATCATGGATGGGCCCTTACTCCATTGATATCATAATTGGTGAGCATACCTTTTTCTCAAAGATTTAGATGCGGAACTTCTTGGATTTCCTGTTAATGATAGGAATCTTGAGAATTTCTTGAATTAATCCCAATTTGAGGTATGCACAGCTTGTATAGTGCATAGTGTTTGGTTTTTTCACTCTTTTTTGGTGTTTTGTCGGTTTGTGGTTTGCCTTGCTATGTGACATCATTTTTGTTGGGTTCTCACTGGTTTTTGGTAATTTTGGCTCGTGACTCCTTTTCCTAATGGATTATTTTAGCACTTGGTCTACGTTGTTCTTGTGGCACTCACTGGGAGTGCCCATCCCAGCTGGAGCCAATGTTGGTGTCCATTTTGATCCTCTATTATTTTTCCCTAATTTTCCTTTCACTCTACTTTCTCCTGAAACATTTTCTACAGTTTTAATGGGTGAAATGAAGCTACTACCTCTGTTTCCATGCCTTAATCCATTTGAAAATAATTTTCCATGCCTCATTCATGAAGAAGCACCCATGCATGCCTTGTTTGTGCCCTAATTCTTCCAAATTTGTGGGCTATGCCGTGTTCTCCCTTTTGCCCGATTGTGAAAAAAATTAAAATTGGTCATTTTATACCAATATGCCTTCAAAAATCCCTCCCCATGGTCGAAACTTGCATAAAATCAACTTCCCCTTGTTTTTTGAGCAAAAAATCCATCACCCACGAAGAAAAATTGAATTCAGGCATCTCTAGTAAATTCTACGTTTTTTACATTTGCGGTTGTCATTTGACCGTAAAAATTAAGCTCAAACAATGTCTCCTACATGGCCACTTCTGGTTGGACATGGATCGGCGGATTTCTTTGAAAAACTTAGCCATTTTTGGCTTTGGGAAAAATTTCAAAATTCCCCGCAACCCCACGAGGGGACACGTGTCATGTTCTTATGCGAAGGCGGAGGAGTGGGCCAACAGGGAACTTAGACATTTTTTTCCTTTTGGAAAAGGGGAAAAAGGGTGAGGGAAGGCTGCGGGTCCGCAAAGGAGCCACAGTTTGACACGTGGTGGATTGAGAAAGAAGTGCGGCTGCAGAGGGAAATGGGAAATTTTTCCCCTTTTTGGCAAAAGGAGTTAAGGTAAAAGTTTAAGCTGTGGGCCCACAAGCAATGACACGTGGTGGGAAGAGAGGACAAGGCGGGTCGGCGGGCAGGTGGAGGCAAAAGTAAATTTTTTCCCTTTTGTAAAAAAGACTCATAATCAAAATTTGGAGCACTGGCCCATGACGAATCACAAGGAGACACATGGTAGGGAAGAAATCAGAGAGCATGGGCCTATGGAGACAAAGTTAAGAATTTTCCCTTGGCTTAAAGGGAGTAAAAATGAAGATTAAGCTTTGTGGGTCCTCGACAAAAAGAGATGGACATGTGACAGAGAGGACAAAGTGGGTTGCACAAAGCCGGTGGAGGAAAAAGGGAATTATTTCCCTTTTGTGAAAAAAAGGCCTAAAATTAAAATTTTGGGGCACACCACTCTGCCAATCATAGGTGGACACGTGTCCAATAGAGTCAAAGGGAAGTGCGGGCCGTGGAAGGAAAAGGGAAAATTTTCCCTTTTGGTCAAAAAGACCTAGGGTAAAATTTTGGAGCGTGGCCCCGCGGTGAATCAGTGATAGACATGTGGCAAAGGCAGAGTGGGTCGGTGGCCTAGTGGAAGGAAAATTGAAAATTTTCCCTTAGCAAAAAAGGGAGTTAAAATGAAAATTGGGCCCACAGATTTTAGCGATAGAGAAAGCAACACGTGGCGAGGGAGAAATCGGGTGTGCGGGCCCGCGGGGCAAAAATTGAAAATTTTCCCAATTTCTAAAAGGGGTCAAAATGTGTAGAATTGAAGCATGATTTCAATGGGACCCACCATATGCCACGTGTCAAATCCAAATCTCAAGGGCGGAGGGGCGGAGAAAAAAGTCAAAAAAATTAATTTTTTCAAAAATGTGGAAAAGTCGAAATGATCCCAATTTCGGTCCTAATTATTTTTTTCGACACATGCGGGGCCCGATTAAAGGACAAAGAGCGGATCAAGGGTAGTTGTGTACTTTCATTTTGGCTGCCATTTTTGCTCCAGAAGCTTGGAGATGTGAATTTTGCATCTTTTTTCATCAATTTTTGTGAATTCAAGTCGTTTTTTCCTTCTAGGAACATTGAAATCAGTTTCATGACTCAATATTTTGATTTGAGATGTTTTTGAAGTAATTTTTTCCCCAGCCCAAGAAAACACGTGAAATGTCAAATTAAAAGTTACAGAGGTAATTTTAAAGGGTGAAAAGGTGAAATGATGAGTGAAAAGGTGTTTGCATGCCTTAATGATGAAAAACGTGCCTCCGGAAGGATAATGATCTCGAATATTTGCAATGATTCACCATTTTAGAAACACCTGGCAACTCTCGTTGCAAATTTGTTAAATGTCATTTTCAATGAATCATGAAGAATTGTTGTAACAGAATTGATCCCTTGGCATATTCTTTTCTTGGGAAAGAAGGCTCAAATGTGGCAAGAGATATATAATGCATGTTTTGAGACATGCAGGAAGGAGGGGGAAAGTTGAAAAATCACAAGAAAATTCTATGAGAAAGCTCTTTTTTCTAAAAACCCCACCAAAGAACTAGAATAATGTCTTCTCGTGTTGGATCTTTATGTATGTGAGTTGGTTACAAGTGTATAGCCATCACACAGCTATGAGATTGTTAATGAAACTCTCCCCGCTGATGATTCTAACAATATTTTGAGTTAATCTATGTTTTCTAGGCAATATGATGTTTGTTATCAATTTTAAATGCCTGCAAATAGTTTTCATTATTCTTGTTGCAATATTACATTGAAAGTCTATAGAAATCACACGGAATCTCCATTTCTTGTTGATAGTTTAGTGGAAATTGCAATCTCATGTTCGAAGAGCCTTCATCGATAAAGAGATAAATAAATTCAAAATCATTTGACCTTCCTTAACTGCGGGCAGAGATTGCATGTAAGCCTTTAGGGTACCTTAGGCTTGGTTTGATCATGGATTTTTATGTTTAATTGAGTTCTTTACTTCAAGATTTTGTGGTGAATTCTCAAATATTGTATGAAGAGTGTAACCTAGGTTTCCATTTATGCCTCTTCTGGTTGAAAGAATATCCTAATTATTTGAAGCATTTTATCTGATAGTTGTTCAAATATTGTAGAGGTTGTCAAAGATCTGATATATCCTAGTTTTTCTTGTCAACACCCCACCAAAAATCATTCTAAACAACCCATCCTACCCATACTACCCTTGCATATTCATTGCGTGTCAACAAAATAATACAATCCATT
This sequence comes from Taxus wallichiana var. yunnanensis, assembly GCA_018340775.1. Lineage (NCBI taxonomy): Eukaryota > Viridiplantae > Streptophyta > Pinopsida > Cupressales > Taxaceae > Taxus > Taxus wallichiana. Next base: position 342,096,206 of record CM031237.1, read on the forward strand.
TACAAAAATACACAAGGAAAATCAGGATTGTATAATGTCTCCAGTAACCCTTGCCTTGCATTGAAAATATCTCCATAATCTGGGAGTGACAACTTGTGAAAGTCATATTTGGAGTGTTGATCATATTTTCCCAAGGCCTTTTCATACTATTTACATAAATTGAGGGATATCTTCATCTCCTTCACCATTTGGGGGTTACAATATAGGTTCTCTTACCTTGGTTGAAAGGCACACCCTAAAATAGTGAGGGTGAGATCAAACCCTTTCAAAGTGCTATCCATTTCTTCATAAATCTGAGTGCCGCTTAGATCACCTCCATGGCTACAAAACAACACACGTCATGATCTATCGACTTCAAGCTTCATGCCATATCTCTGATGCTACTCAAACTGAAAAGAAGAACAAATTTGGGTACTAACACGAGATGACCTAATCAGCTTTGTGAAGGAAGTTTCTAAGTGAGTTGGCCTAGAGGGTGTTTTGAGGAAGATAGAAGGAAAGTGAGTTGAATTGGTGTCATCATCAGTTTTTGGTGCAACATTTTAGAGGTGAAAAACACATCAAGTGGATTTATTTTATGCTAAGTAATCTAGGGGGTCGGTGCATCCTTATATGGTTGGTGATCTACTGAATCTATGGGTTGGTGCTCCTTATGGGGTTGGTGCCTAACTAAACCTAGGAGTTAGTGATCCTTCTTGGGTTCATGCTCAACTAAATTTGAATCATGGATCTAATAAATATTTTTTTCATTGGGTTTTCTTCCCCTTTAGGGTTTCCCACTCATATCTGGTGTTCATGTGTTCTTATGTCTCATTTGCATGCATGGATGTTGTTATGTTTTGATGATTCATGTTAAGATGGTTTGAATGAATAAACTAAATGGAATTTTTGATGAATTCTAAAGTAAATGTGAATGAAATTTTTAATGCTCACCGATTTACCCCCACCCCCTCTTAGTGATTGTTCTTCTAAAAATGGAAACTTATAAACCCACTTTAACCTAAAATTCCTTCCCAAGTCCCATTTTCTTTGCTTCCTCTTTCTTCTAGAAAGAGGTGTCCCTAGAGTATTTTGCATGGTAAAATGTTGTTGGATACCATAATTTCAACTTTTATCATGCAATTGAGTAGAAATTATCATCCCAACATTATATTTTTTTGATATGGTAAATGCTTTTGACCGGAGCTATGAACCGGAGGGTTAAGGGACCCCACCCTTACAAAAACCAAGATATTACAATTAAGCTCAACAATCTATGGACCACAAGCCACCACCAATAAAACATGAAACTAGAAAAACACGATCTTCCACCAAAAATCACAAGCCACCGACACCTGTAAAACATAGGTGCCCAAAGAAGCACCATCTAGAAAAATACAAGTCGGCATCAGTGAACCGTGAGCTGCTACATCACATCTGATGAAACACAAGCCACCTTTCTTACACACACCATTGACAGAACATGAGCCATCACCAACTAACCAACCATGTTTGATCCAACGAATCATGAGCCGCTGCATAAGCACACACCACCATAGGTGAAACATGAGCCACCACACACCACCAAACACAGGTATTCTTGATCCAGAAACTCCTTCCATGACACAACCTAGGACATTACCACCACAAATGAGTATCATGCCATAGTGGGATTTGAACTTGGGTGGAGACGAAAACAACCATCCAACTTAAACAGTCTACCCTGCACCCCATCGGTGCATCCCAACACTATATTTAGAAAGTAATGCTTCCACCGATATAGATTCAAGTTCATCCAATGGGATGTATTCAAGGGGAGGCATTTCATTTTCATTTTCATTGATAGTTTCAGTCATGAATTTTTTAGATATGTAATAAGATTCAATTTTGAAGGGACTAAAAAACCCTTTACATAAAAAGAATCTAAAGCACACAAGCCAACAAAAAGATTTAAAAGCAAGGTGTCAAACAGGCTTAACAAACGGTGTAAAGAAAACCACAAGCGGTCTAAGTATTACAATACTAGATAATTTTTAAAAAAACATAATAATTAGAGAAACAAGGAACATAGAACCTTAAGAAAGGAAAAATAGAGAAGTACACTAAAAGGGCGAGTCATTAATCTACCTTGTTGTAGGAATTTTTATTTTGGTGCGAGTTCTCATGCCAAATTCCTTATTCCCTTTGCACTTGATGATGACCTTGGAAGGAATTTTTTCAATTTTCTTTTCCTCCATCTCCCTGATGTCTTCCTCATCGGTACTACTCATTTCCAACCGCATGTTAACCTCTTCCTTCTCCGCTTCCATTTTGGCAATCTGGTCTTGAAGAATCAATATCCTTTGCTCTTGGATAATGATATCAACATTCAAACTACCAATACGCCTATTTTGGATTTTAATTTTTCTGTGGAAATCCTTGACTTCTTGAACCAAATTCTTGTTGACCACCAAAATTGTGTCTGCAGCAGACTCCACTCTAAGGATGTGGGCTTCCCAGTCAACAATTTCTCTAGCTCTCTCCTTATTCCCAACACTTTCCTCTATGGCTTGGTCACCCTTTTTCATGTCACAAAGAATGTCAGCTATGCCACAGACCCCTCTTGTTACCTCCCCTTTTTCCTTTTTTTATGTGTGAATCCAAGGTCTCATTATCTGAATCCTCACTTTGATCCTTGAAATTATCATGAAATTATCATTGAAATCATTCTAAGTTTTATTTCAAATGTTATTGTGTTACCTTGATAGTGGTAGACATGGATTATCCTTCATAAATGGTTTCTAAAAATAAGATGGGATGTTTTGTCTGTTAGAACTAGAAGGTGTTATACTAGCTTTATTTCATGTGGTTTCCTATTACCTACCATTTTCCTATACTGAGACATTTTTATTATTATTAGAGAAGCATATAAATGGGGATAACATTGAGTGGGGAATAGTCAATAGAATAAAAATATTAAAAATCATGGTGAAAATAATGGATCTTTGTAATGTTAGGAGATTTGAGATTGAACATTGTCATTGAAAGAGTAAATTATGATGAGCTATGTAAAGATAAATAGATGAAAAATGAAAATGGTGATGTTGTACATATACTTGCGGCAATGCTGAAAATCAAGAAAAGAAAATTTAAAAATTATTGTAAATTTTAATAGAAGAGAAATAAATGTGAGATCACATTATCACAAACATGTTATAAAATTTAAAATTGATCATTGATCAATTTGATTACCAGCTTACATGTAGGATACTATGTTATAAACTTGAAAGTGACAACGTGCAATATTTTTGTTTATCTAATTTTTATTAGCACTAAGCAATATGGTTTTTATGATTCCTTTTCTATTCAAATCAATTCCAAACTTGCAAATTTGCAATTCGCAAAATATAAATAAAAGCATTTATTTTAAAGTTTTAAGTAAATGTAATATATATAGACACACACATATATAGACACACACATACATGGTCAATTCAAATAAATTTAAAATTTTCCCTATCCAATGTCTAAAATTGTGATCCAAGGGCCCATATAATCTATGGCAATGTAAACATTTTTTTACAATCTTGGACCATTGATGTGAAGGCGATCACTAACAAACTAATTGAGGCTACAAATAATTTGTCGATGCGAGTGAGAAATAATAACAATTGTGAGATTTTTTGGTGAAGTAGGGGGTAGGTATACGATGACCAAATAGCCAAATTAGATTTCAAAAATCTCTACTATTCACCTAATTATAAATATTTGACACTAAAATTATTCCTATTCTAGGGCTATGCCTCTTTTCCCTTTCGATTCTATCATATGTAAGCGCTTAATTTATATACAAATATTCTAAACTATGAAAATATTAAAATATTTCAAGTAAGCACAAAAATTCAAATATTTTCAAAATACAAAATCATGACCTACATGTGACTTGATTTTCTATCTTTTCACTTTATATATGTTGTTTGTCATATGTTTTAATGAATAGTATATTATTTATATACTCTTTAAAAAAATCTTTCATGCGGTATCTTGATCTTGATGTAGGATACATATTTATTTATACACAATTTCAGGTGTTAGCTTAAGTCCATTTAAATGACCATGCTAATTTTAGGGCATCTCTTATACTATTCAGGTGATTTGATTTCAATACAATTACTTTCACTTCCTCGTTATCCTCATTTTATTATATCATGAGATATGATAGTTTTAAAACTAATATGGCTAACACGTCTTGTGCAACACTAGATTATTTTTATCTATTTGCCTCTAGGCTAAAATATTTTATTTTATTCATTTGCTTGTTTGATTATATGTTTTCTTCAATGTATGTGGCCTATGTCCTTTGTAGTGTGTGTCTTTATATACTTGGTGTCCCTTGTTTGAGGTCACTTTACTTTTTATGAATAACATATGTGACATTGATTATGTAATTTTATACTAGATTACTTTTGTATTTACTTGCCTTTGTGTTTGTTTTCTTCCATACACGATTTCCTTTGCACTTGTTGCTTGTTTTATTGTTTTATTTCTCCTGTGTCATGGTTCTTACTATGTAAACCCTTGCGAAGAATAAGATCTCCATGGTGGCCACCTAAAACAACCCTCCATGTTATCCAATGTTGAATATTAGGTACATCAAACATGGATACATACCATTTCTTTTGAGACAAACATTTTGTTTGCACATCTCACTCACCTCAAAAGATGGGTATTCAATAGGATTTTTTACATGGATATTTATACACATCAAAAAATAGATAGAATTCAAAAATAAAATGACACAGGTTACAAATACACTAAAAGATAATCAAATAAAGAGAGTGTGTGTATTATACACATGGAAAAAACCATCTAATAGAGATGAAACCATTGGACGTTATGGTAAAAGTTATAGGTTTTCATCCCAAGGGCATATTTTTAGATTCTCACATATAACTACAATATGTTGATACATGTTTAGGAAAAATTACACAGCTTCGAGTAGGGTCTACTACATTTTGGTACATAATGTGGGGGTTTGAGTACTTCATTCCTTTTTGGCACTACATAACTCGAGCATAGTTTTAATATAGGGTATGGGGAAAGGATCTTATTTTCCTTTTATACATTCATAATTACATATGATACTCATATGGACACAATATGGTGGGGAATGTTACTATTCATTCCTTTTTGACCTTGTGATATTTTTCAATTAGACCTAGATCCATTTCCAAAATGTGCGGTTTGTGGGATTAGAAGAACATAAAGGTGACAAAAAAGGTTATATAAACCTTCTTCTCACTTTTTTGGAAGATATAAGGAAGACTAGAAAACCCTATAGAAACCTTCCTTTTTTAAGGTCCTTGGGATGGCTATAAATTCCTATGATACCTTTTGGTGTTAGGTTGAGTGATACCTAATTCCTCTACATCTCTCGGCATATCCTTAAAAAAAATAGAAACCAATCACCCCTAATTCTTTTGTATATATCCCAATTCAAATCTCCAAGAATGAGAAGACCCAAGAGCTTGTCTTTTGGAAAATCAAATAGGTGTATTATTTATATAATTTTGTCTCTCTACTTTACCACTTACAAATTCAAGTGTTAAAATTACATATATATATATATTCAAAGATGAGTTAAATCTAAATTATTATATAGACATTGACTACACTATGTGTTTCAGTTTTTATTGTGGAGCATGCCAACATTCAAGAAATATAAACACCTTAGAGAAAATACAATGTGTGTGTACACACTCAAGTATATTTCCCTTTAAGCGTGTAATTTTCATTTCATAATTAAAGGGGAGGAAAATGTATACACCTAAATTTATCAATTTACCATTGGTTGTGATAATTTTAGCCTTGCACCTAAAGCATGACTTTCATACACATTCCAATCCTACATGACCAATCCGTATCTCCTTTACGTCACTTTATTCACCATACATATGGCTGAGTTGTTCATATAACAAGTTGTGTTAGTCCACAACACTTTAATATCCCTAGATATTAGTCTTAGATAGTTGTAAAGTCGTACGAGATGCCTATATGGGACTATTTGGATGTATGCAAATTGTTCCATGGTTTTGAGTATGAAAAATGGTCTAATCTCCTACCACACAACATACACTTTTATAATTTTGATATCTTTTATGGGTTTGTTCATATACTAAAGGTTGATCCTAATGTAAAATAAAAACCTATGAATTTCTATAAAAGTAAGTCTAACTCGCCTATTTACCTCACCTAGAAATAACCTAGCACATTCAAGAGAACTCGTTGTAAAATGCATTCCTAAAGCATTTTAATCCCTCATAAATTCCCTCAAAGTAGAAGTAGAACCTAGGATCAACTCACACACAAGTGTAAAGCACTCCCAAATAGGTTCAAGAGTCAAGAATATTCTAGAGACCTTTAAATCTAATTCAAGATAAGATAAAATGTTTCAAGCCATTGTTTCTCATATTCAAGTGATTGAGTTGTAAAACTAGTTGCATCTATATAGATATCACAAGCTAGGTGGATAACTAGGTGTGGTTTGAGGCCTCTTCATAGTAGTGTCGACATAGGTGATACAAGGTCACTTTATCCTAAACACTAACATTTTGTAGGGTCTCTTACCCATAGTTAGAGTTTGATGGCGTTCGCATCATACATAGAGTTTCACAAGTGTGTGACACATAGGTTTTACCGCAAAGGTCATTATAGAGTGTCACAATGGTTGCACGAAAAGTTACAGGGCACAAGATAATTCCTATTTGAAAATGCCAAACATAGGATAAGACCCTAATATGCTCTAGGAAAAGCCGATGGTTCCATACCAACTAATTTTGTAGCCATAATTCCAAAATTGAAGTACCTCTAGGTCATTTCTAACCCGGACAATCACCTTGTAGTGCCAAATCACATCTTTGTATATATTTTTAACCAAGTGCAATCCTCCCCTTATGTTTAGAGAAATCACATTTATCATTACACCTTGAAAATTACTTTGATGATATACTTAATTTTATGCAATTAATGGTTATTAATTAATGTGAATACAATTTTTACTAACCCTTACTGCGCATAAATGAATAAGAATCACATCTCAATAAAAATCTTATTTATTTATTTAGTGTGAAATTGGGGGACTCTAAAGAGTAAGAAATACCTTGTTGATGCAATTCCTAATCTTGATGCTCTTGGTAACCAAATTCTTTAATGATAACCTCCAAGTATAAGTTCTACCATGCCCTAAGACTTTTTAACCTTTAAGGGAATATTTTTGAGTGTAGAAACAACAAATTATTTGATGATATATTTGAGAAATGACAATATTGAGACCTGTAAATAGGTGAAAATAAACTACAATCACAACTCAACTTAGCCAACTACATTGAAAATGATCGATGTGTTTGAAAATAGTTCATAAAAGGTGAGGTCGAGGATAGATAAGAAATGTTGGAATGAGACAATTGGAGCGAGATGAAGGTGATATAAAGGTACAATAAGAAGATGATATCAAGGTGATATTAGGTGGTAGTACTAAGAATATTATGTGGTCATAAAGTATTATTATGGAGAAAAATACACGTTTTTCCAAATACCATAAAGATATCTCAAAATGTAATACACACCAACCTCAAGTTAGGAAATCATGGTTAGAGTTCACATGGTTATTAATATTTATGTATGGTAAAATGGTAAGTTAGTATGGTTTTTTATTATTATTAGGGTTGTTTTTAACATTTATAATAAGATAAAAATATAATAATATTGTGCTCCTCGCTGAATCTTAAGATATTATTTTTAAAATGATAACAATATAATATTTAAATATGAAACTCCTCACTGAATCTTGTGCTCCTCCCTGCTGCCACCAAATCGTGGGCAGCCAAATTGTTTGGTGGCATAGTTAGAGAGCCTCTGAAAATATTACCTTCATGGATTGGTGATGACCCTCATTTGAAGATTCAATAATTTTTGGTAGATGGGGAAAAGAATAGATTAAAAGCACAACGGTTGGAATATTTGGTGGGCTTTGAATAACTATTGATTTTGTTAGGGAATGGTGTAAGAAGAAATGGTCATGTAAGTTGGATGTGAGAGCACTCGGGGATATTGCTTTCTATTATGCTTCCTTGATGAAGCAAATTTGTAAAGGGTGTTACTGGGAGGTACTTGGTTTTATGGGAAATCCACTCTCATCTTGTGTCGATGGATCCTAAGAATGAAATCTAATTATGCATTTTCGACTCTTCTAGTTTGGATACGATTTCCTACTCTTCCTCTAGAATTTTGGGAGCCTGAAGTTCTTTTAGGAATGGCAAGATCGATGGGTGTTCTAATAGTCATGGACACAACTATAAAGGAACACTCAAGACTAATTTTTGCAAGGATGTGCATTAACGTGCCTATGGGGTCTAAAGTACCAAACAATTTTTTTTTTTTAAAACCATAATAGACCAATGCAAATAGGAGATTATTTTTGAAACATCACAAATTGTGTGTGAAAAATGCAGGTATGTGGGGCAATATGCCATGTCGTGCTGCAGGGATGCTAAGTCTTCTCAAACAATGGTTAACAATGGTGAGGTCTCATGTACTCATGTTGCCCAATTTGAGGATGTTCCGTCTGAGTTTGAGATGAGAAAGGGGGAAGATACAAAAGTTGAAGATGGTGACTTCTCACTAGAGGAGATAGATGCGGTGGAAAACAAGATGGGCGAATGGGAGGGATTTATTGCTAGTGTGGAGAGTGAGGAGGTTAACATGGTGGAATATTTGCGGGGAGAAGAAGGGTCCTAGTCCAAAGTGGTTGGGTCTATGAGCCGATTGTGTAACATCCACTTTTTATGACTTAGAAACAAGGGGAAAAAATTACATAATGTTCTCTGTTCTAAATTAATATAATTTAGAACACACATTCCATTGCCAATCCATCTCATAATAGAAAACCATATGCATTTGTAATGACTTAGTGAAACACCAATTTCTAATGTTAACTTGTTCAAGTGTATACTATGTATAATTGTTTCTTTTACCCTTTAAGGTTCATTAAAGTGTTATGTTTAAGAAGTCTACCCGAATATATGTTACCGATATTCATCAAATCCTACAACTTAGACTAGGTGATATTAGACAACACATCTAATAGCTTGCAATACTTTGGCCAAAGTTTTAAACATGTTTACCATGCTTAAATTTTGAGACAGATACTCGTCAAAAGGAATATGTCTTTGACCATATTCGTATTGTTATCTAGATTGGTCATCCTTGACTAGTGTCAACCGAACCCGAGTCAAAGTTTCATACTAAAAAAGGGCATCTTAAATGCACTAGTGTGGAAGAATACTCATGGTGACTAAGGATACATAGACATACTCAATCAACTTTCATCGATTGGGTGTGTTTAGTTACCCTAAATCAACATGAGTTGACCACTACACTAGTCCATGTGTCTATCTCTATTTAGAGTAGAACTATGAACCGAATTTCCACTTATGTCAATTGAGTTAATTAAACTAAGTGGGGTGTTGAAGCATAGTTGTCTTCATCACAGTAACCTCATACTGACTCCCATCATTATGAAGGTGTTGATTCTCAATTTGATCTCACCCCATTTTTCCTTGAAATTATTCAATCTGTGGGCTCTATCGTATGCCCTATCTCCTTGTATTGATGCATGAAATATTTGTGCTTCATTTGGTTACCATGATCAGTACTTTTCTTTGGTCAAGGATCACTTTAAGTCTAGAATTTTTTTCATTCCTCTGTCCATGTGAAAGAATTTGTAACTTGGGTGTAAATTCAAGTTTTTCCCCTTCCTTCTATTTTTCCATAGTCATGTTTTGTTTTCCCTATCAATTTTTGTCCCAACATATGTGGAAACGTGGTCCTTTCTTATTGGATGCGGCTCGGTGGGGCATTTTGAAACTCTAAGGCCCACTTCAACTCAAGTCTTGTCCACGTGGAGGGCTGTGCTCATCTAAAAATTCACCTCTTGGTTTGACCTTTGGATTTGTGCCAAGGAGACACGTGGAGGTTTTTGCTGGCCCTACCCAGACTTAGACATTTTTTTCATGCATCTAGTGTAGTTTTTTTGGACCATGGACACATAGAGGGCCAATGCTCATTTGAGGATCTGCCTCTAGGTGTTACCTTAGCATTTGTACCAAAGAGACACGTAGCACCTTCCTCTGGTCCTTAAAATTTTTAACAACTTTGTCGGACTAAGACACGTGGTGAGCTCAAGTTTTTAGGGCCTCTTCTTTTGGGCACCATCTCAAAGTTGCACCAAGGAGACACGTGGAGGCTTCCGCTAGCTCCTCTCTATACTTAAAATTTTCAAGAAACTTTCTAAGGCCTGGGACACATGGAGGGCCCATGCCTACTTGGGACTGCCCATGTACTTTACTTGTGAAGAAGTACCGAAGGTACATGTGGAATTTTTCACTCACTCTATCCTTGCTTGGAATTTTCAAAAGCGAAGGAAACTTTCTCAGACCCTAGGCACGTGGCACCTTATGTTGGTCCCTAAATTCTTTCAAAAAATTTTTCGGGCTAGGACATGTGGTGAGTCCATGCTTGTTTGGGGTCTCCACTTTTGGGCACCATATCAAAAGTGTGCCAAAGAGACACGTGGAGGCTTCTACTGGCTCCTTTTTATACTGAAACTTTTCAAAGGCTAAAAGGCAATTTTCTTGGGCCTGGGCATGTGCAAGGCTTGTGCTTGTTTGGAAATTTTCCTTTGTACTTTACCTTTGCATTTGCGCCAAGGAAACACATGGATGCTCTAATCTAAAGTTGAGAAAGGGGAGAATCAATGGTTGTTGTGCATTGCATCTGATTTTTCTGTCATTTTTTCTCCAAGACTCCTGGAGATGTGAATACACATTGTTTTTCATTGTTTTTTTATTAAATTCCATGTCATTTTTGTTGCAAAGTGCAATTAAATGGATTTAAAGCTTAATTTGTGAGTCTAAGGAATGTAAAGGTTGATATCTTGAAGTTGGAATTGCTTGGGCACTTAAAAAATGTGAATTACTAGAGAAGTTGGATGTAAAATAGAGTTGCAAAGGAAAGAATGGGAAAAGGATGAAAAATGTGTTGCCAAATGAGATGACTAGGTTCCCTAGTTAAAACAATGATGGAAATATTTGCAATGATTCACCTTTTTTAACAACTAGTAACTTTTTTAACAAACTTTGAGACTCATTTCAAAGAAAATTTCCCCTATTGATGAATCTAATCAACTTCAAGTAATCTATGTTAATCTTGGGCCAATTTGTGTCTGCTTTATTTCAAAATGTCTGTAAGTAGTTTTTCTTGTTCCTATTGCAATCTTGTGTTAAAATCCCTCCGAATCACACAAGATCTCATCCCTAGTGATAGTTTAGTGGCATTTGCAATTTCATTACAAGAAGATTCTTCATCTTGTAATGAGATAAACAATTTAAAATCACTTTACTATCATTTTGTTGATAAATATTGTCTATAATCCTTTGAGTGTATCTTAGGCATGAGGAACCAGGGTCTTTAATGTTTAATTGAGTCTTTAGCTCAAGCCTTCATGTTAAATTATTGGATATTGTGTGAAACAGTGTAAATTTGGGCCTCCATTGATGCACAACTTCTACTTGAAGGAATATTTTAGTTGTTCTGAAGCATTCTTTCATTTATTTTTCCAATTATTGTGAAGGTTCTCAAAGATCTGGAAAAATCAAGTTTATCTGCTTAATCTCCCACCAAACATTATTCAAAAACAATGAATCCTACCTGAACTACCCATGTTTTCCCTGTATGTCCACAAATGAATAAATTCTACTGCCAAAATATGCAGAAGCAATCAGGATTCCATAATGTCTTTAGTAACCTTAACCCTGTTTAGAAAATATCACCATTCTTTAGAAGTGACAACTCATGAGAGTTAAATTGTGGTACATTGAACATATTTTCTCAAGGTTTCCTTTCAATTTTTGTAAAGAAGGATATCTTCATTCTCCTTCACCAACAGAGGTTACAAAATGGGTCCTCTCACCCTAGTTGATAGGCATAACCTAAAGTAGTGAGGATAGATCAAATCCTTAATGAAGGTGTTATCCATTTCTCCAATGACCTAAGTGACAAAGAGTCAAAAATTCCCCTCCCTAGCTAAAAATGAATCATAATATGATCTTTTTGTCTCTCATTGTCTTGCTAAATATGTGATGCTTCTTGGCTTCTAAGGGAGAATCAATTTGGATACCAACACTAGATTCGTGCCATTGCTAGGGATGATTTGAGTTACAGAGGAATTATTTGTATGGAAACAACACCAAATTGGCACTTGTTGTTGGGGATCCGATTAGCATTGTCGGGGGATCTTCAAAGGCATTCTTATATTTGGCCCTAGTAATGTTTCTTACATGCTCTAAGTGTAAATATGTTGTTGAAACGTCATCCTGTGTCCGATTTGTAAGAATTGAGCAAAGTTACAAGTTATGTGTGTAATATTTCTAGTTTTTGTTGGTTTTTTTGCACTAAGTTTACATCATCAATGTTAAATACGGGTAAAGGAAGGTTATATCTATGAAGCTTTGCATGAATTTACTATTGAGAGACATTTGATAGATCAATTTTAGTACATTTGCACAACTAAGGTGAAAATCCTTAGTGGTGACTCTGTGTTGAATTAATTTTTGATAAATGTTAGTGTCTTAACCTCTGTCAATTAAAATTTATCACTAATCTTTGAAAATATGGAAGGAATAAGATCTCTCTTCATCGAAGACCCTACTAGAAGGTTGTTTCTAGAACTAGGAAAGAAAAATTTTGAAGGAAGAAGAATCTAGAAAGTTTTTGGCGATCAGAAATCAAGAAAGGAGTTATCAATTGTGGAAATTGATCAGCATTTCATTAAAGATTGCCATACTTCCTCAAGTGCTTCTGAATGAGGTAGTATTTTTATAGATCTGAATTCTCCAACTGGAGAGGGTCCTTCATTTTTATTTGAAAATTTTGTGTCTCATTCTATCCCTATGTTTTCCAAAGTTGATGGGATATTCCAAGAAACAAAGTTTTTAGAGAACATTCATTCTAAGAATTGTACTCCTATGCCCCACAGACCCCTCACTTCTCATAATTTTGTTTCTCTTGTAAGATCACCTCCCCAAAACAATATGACCCAGCCCCCACCCAGACCTTTGTTTGTTGTGAACACTTTTGGTCCTATAGATTTCAGAGGTATGGCTGGATATACAAATGTTGTGCCCCAAGATGTTAGAAATAGATTGCCTAAATTTCAAGGAAATAATGCTATTACTAGTGATCAGCACTTAAAGCCTTTTGTTAATATGATGTAATAATTTGAGATTTAATTTTAGGATGTGTACATAAAGTTATTTATTCATACTATAGAGAGGAGGATGCATGAGACTAGTATAAATATTTTCCAGACAAACTCCATTGATTCATGGATGGAAATGAAGAATGCTTTTAGATTGCGGTATGGGGATAAACAGACCCTAGGTTTATTTTATCATAATTTGAAAATATTAAAAAAAAAATCCTAATGAATTTTTTCATGACTTAAATACAAGGTTCAATAAGACCCTGAATAGGCTACTTGTGATCTTGAGGCCAAGTGATGTTTCCTATCTAATAAAATAATCTGATGCTTTTGATAAGAAGGTTGCCTATTATTTGAGGGATAAAAACCCAGCAACATTAAGGCAAGCCTTCACCATGGATTTGAAGATTGAAAACAATATCAAAGTAGCTGGTAAGCCTCCTAAGAGAGAAGGCATCAAGATTATCAATCCAGAGAAGCCTCAGTCAAGTAAAGTTGTGGATCTAGAGGAGGTTGTAAAAAAATTGGCTGGAGTTGTTAAGGAAATATCCTATAAACTGGCCAGAGTAGAGAAAGGGATTGGACAAGGTTCCCAAGGTTAGCATAAAGCACAAGGTCAATAAATATTTGTAAATAATCCTAAGGGTGATCAGATATCTGATGACAGAGGCAAATGACCCATGGGATCAGGAAATAGACAACCCCAACCCAGGGAAAACAAATTGGTGTCGATCCTTTACCCGCCGAGTTGTTGTTGATGAAGCTCATGAAATTGAGTGGTGTGATAACTATTTCTTGCCACATTCTCCATGTGTTGTTAAAAGGGGAGTTGAGGAAGAAGATGATGATGATGAGATAGATGATGATGCATGCATGATGGATTCCTCTACAAGTTCATAGCAAGGAGCAACCTCAACTGAGATGATGAGTGCCAGAACTATTGAAAAATTATGGGATTGCATTCACCGGGTATTACCTCTTCCTCGCACTGTACTTTTCATCTTCGAGATTGATATGGTACAATCTTTTGCATTTCCTAATAATTATTTTGAGTACATAAGGGCATTAATGATCAATAAGTATGATGGAGGAATTCCTTCAGAAGAGGACAAACAGTTGTTAATGAATGTAGTAGTTGGCCATGAAAAATAATATAATACCAGGAGTAAGGTTGCCAAAGGGGTAGGGCCTCAAGCCAAACAAAAATTCCAGTGCTTACCAATATCCCTAAGGAAACCCCTAATAAGGATGCATCTGGAAAAGGCTTTGTCACCCCAAATAAAACTTGTGTTCCTCCCCATGCTCAAGACTATAAAAACTCTTGTGCCATCAGATGAATTTGTAAACCTTCCTCCTAACATTGCATTACCCAAATATGTTCCTTATGACATAGCCCAAATCTTGAGTCAGATCAATATTTCTGTTCCTATTGTTGAATTTCTTAGAATCCCTGAGCATAGGAATAGAGCATTCGAATATTTGGGATTTAAAGAAGAAAAGGTCACCTAGGGTAAAAATGTAAATAGTGTAGAGGTTCCTCCTACCATTACAGAGTTGGAAAAACCCCAAGTACTTTGGAAGAACTAGGTGAGCCACCTGAAGTATATTTGGGAACATCCTTGGTTGAGTCTCAACTAAAGGTGGATCTATTTTTCACTACTCTGATTATTAAGGATAAGTTGTTACACAAATGTATGTTTGATTCTGGAGCATCATGCAATGTTATGCCTCTTGAGGTCATGAATGAGTTGGATCTCAAAGTAATAACAACTTATGGGAAGTGCACTGCCATGGATTCCAGAGAGGTTTCAGTGGTTGGATGTGTCAAGAGTTTGATAGTACAACTTGCATCCTACCTAGGCAAGAACTTTAAGCTAGATGTTGTTATTGTTGATTTCCTTGCCAAATGGGGAATGTTTGTTGTCAAGAAAATGGGTTTCTAGTGTGGGTGGAAGTGTGAAAATACACATGTCTTATGCCACCATACCAATTGAAGGCAGCCTTGTGAAGTTACCTAGTGAAAACAAAATGTTATATTTCATTGAGGACCCCAACAATACTTCTTATGAAGTATTGCATGCGATATTGATAACTCTGTGAGCTAAATTGTTTTCAAGGAGTATGAAATTGATCAATGCGGGATCCTAAGTAGATTTATTTTTCTAGGAATTTGATGTTTGATGCAGCCTTGAGATATGTTGAAAAACTTGACACAGCACAAAGGATAAGCCTAAAAAATAAGGTCGGATTAAGCAACTTGGATGGAAAAGAAAAACAATCATATGACCAGTTGTTAAAGACATATCAAAACCGTATAACATGGTCATATCCAGAATCACAGAGCACTTGAAAATTTTCCTTGATTGTTTTCTATTTTGGTTCGTCCTAGTCCCTAGTGACCAGTTTTGTTTTTTCTCGGTTCGTCTTAGGGGAGTTGGTTATTGTTGTTCTTCTTTGTAAGCTTGTTTTTGAATCTGTTTTCCAATGGTTTATTTTTAGCACTTATTCTTCTATTTTTTCTTGTGGAACTCACTGGGAGTGCCCATCCCCGAGTCAGAGCCAATGTTGGTGCTCAATTTGATCTCGCCCTGTTTTTTCTTGAAATTCTTCAATTTGTGGGCTTTTTCGTATTCCCTATCTCCTCGTATTAATGTGTGAAAGTTCTTTCCTTCATTTGGTTACCATGATCAGTCCTTTCCTTTGGTCAAGGATCACTTTAAGTCTAGAATTTTTTTGTTCCTCTCTGTCCATGTGAAAGAATTTGTAACTTGGGCGTAAATTTAGGTTTTTCCCCTTCTATTTTTCCATAGTCATGTTTTGTTTTCCCTGTCAATTTTTGTCCCAACATCTATGGAAACGTGGTCCTTTCTGATTGGATGCGGCTTAGAAGGGCATTTTGAAAATTTAAGGCCTACTTCAACTCAAATCTTGTCCACATGGAGGGCTGTGCTCATCTGAAAATTGACCTCTTCATTTGACCTTTGGAGTTGCACCAAGGAGACATGTGGAGGTTTCCGCTGGCCCTACCCAGACTTAGACATTTTTTTCATGTGGCTGGTGTAGCTTTTTTAGACCATGGACATGTGGAGGGTCGGCGCTCATTTGAGGATCCACCTCTGGGTCCTACCTTAGTAGTTACACCAAGGAGACACGTAGTGCCTTCCACTGGTCCTTAAACTTTTTCAACAACTCGACAGACTAAGACACATGGTGAGCCCGCGCTTGTTTAGGGTCTCTTCTTTTGGGCACCATCTCAAATTTTCACCAAGGATACATGTGGAGGCTTTCGCCAGCTCCTCTCTATACTTAAACTTTTCAAGAAACTTTCTAAGGCCTAGGACACGTGGAGGGCCCGCGCCTTCTTGGGACCTGCCCCTAAACTTTACTTGTGAAGAAGCGCCAAAGGGACACGTGGAAGTTTCTGCTCACTTTACTCTTGCTTGGAGTTTTCAACGGTTGAGGAAACTTTCTCGGACCCTAGGCATGTGGCACCTTCCACTGGTCCCTAAATTCTTTCAACAAAATTTTTTTGGGCTAACACATGTGGCGAGTCCAGACTTATTTGGGGTCTCCACTTTTTGGCACCATATCAAAAGTGTGCCAGGAGGACACATGGAGGCTTTTACTAGATCCTTTTTATACTTAAACTTTTTCAAAGGCCAAAAGGTAATTTTCTTGTGCCTAGGGTATGTGGAAGGCCCACACTTGTTTGGAAATTTACCTATATACTTCACCTTTACAATTGTGCAGGAAAAACATGGATGGCTCTAATCTAAAGATGAGAAAGGGAGAATCAATTGTTGTTGTGCATTGCAACTAATTTTTCCACCATTTTTACTCCAAGACTCTTGGAGATGTGAATACGCATTGTTTTTCATTTTTTATATTAAATTCCTTGTCATTTTTGTTGTAAATTGTAATTGAGTGGATTTAAATCTTAATTTGTGATTCCAAGGAATGTAAAGGTTAATATCTTGAAGTTGGAATTTCTCGGGCACTTACAAAAATGTGAATTACTAGAGAATTTGGATGCGAGAACAAATTTGTAGAGGAAAGAATGGAAAAAGCGATGAATGATGGAGGTTGCGGGCATAAAGGATGAAACACGTGTTTCCAGAGGAGATGACTAGGTGCCCCAGTTAAAACAATGATGGAAATATTTGCAATGATTCACCTTTTTTAACAACTGGTAACTTTTTGTTAAAAGTTTGTTAAACGTCATTTTCAGGAAATCATGAAAAAACATGTAAAAAACAAAGGTTCCTTTAATATTCTTTTCTTGGGGAAAATATTTAATGTAAATGAGTGTTATAAAAATCATGCTTTAGTCATGCAAATGGTCGGGGGTTGAATTTTTAAGAAAAATTTGAGAAATCCCATATTCTGAGAGACCATTTGAGAAACACATTAATCCTTTATGTTTTGGATTTGATCATGTCAAGTTGGTTACAAGTGTATAGCCATCAACAAGCTCTAAGACTATTCAAATAAAATTTCACCTATTGATGAATCTAATCAAATTAGAATTAATCTGTGTTAATCTTGGGCCAATTTGAGTCTGCTTAATTTCAAAATGTCTGCAAGTAGTTTTTCTTGTTCCTATTGTAATCTGTGTTAAAATACCTCTGAATCACACAAGATCTCATCCCTATGATAGTTTAGTGGCATTTACAATTTCATTACAAGAAGATACTTCATCCTGTAATGAGATAAACAATTTAAAATCACTTTACTGTCATTTTGTTGATAAAGATTGTCTATAATCCTTTGAGTGTATCTTAGGCGTGAGGAACCAGGGTCTTTAATGTGTAATTGAGTATTTAGCTCAAGCCTTCATGTTAAATTCTTGGATATTGTGTGAAACCATGTAAATATGGGCCTCCATTGATGCACACCTTCTACTTGAAGGAATATTTTAGTTGTTCTAAAGCATTCTATCATTTAGTTTTCTAATTGTTGTTAAGGTTTTCAAAGATCTAGAAAAATCAAGTTTATCCTGCTTAATCTCCCATCAAAAATTATTCAAAAACAATGAATCCTACCTGAACTACCCTTTTTTTCCCCTGTATGTCCATAAATGAATAAATTCTACTACCAAAATATGCAAAAGCAATCTGGATTCCATAATGTCTTTATTAACCTTAACCCTATTTAGAAAATATTACCATTCTTTAGAAGTGAAAACTCATGAGACTTAAATTGTGGTGCATTGATCATATTTTCTCAAGGTTTCCTTTCTAGTTTGTGAAATAAGGATATATTCATTCTCCTTCACAAACAAAGGTTACAAAATGGGTCCTTTCACCACCCGGTTAACAGCACAACCTAAAGTAGTGAGGATAGATCAAATCCTTAATGAAGGTTCTATCCATTTCTCCAGCAAGGTCAAGGGATTGAAGAGTAGAATCAAAATAATATCTTGAACCTGTTCCAGAAAGTCATCTCCTAGAAGAAAATCGTGAGATCTTAAGGATCCCTTCTGAGGAGGAAATCAGATTTGTGGTCTTTGATATGGAACCTGACAAGTCACCTGGGCCTGATGGTTTTCAAGCTCTCTTTTACCAAAAATTCTAGAAGGTGATTAAGAACGAAGTCATTGAAATGGTCCAAGATTTCTTCAGTAATGGGAAACTCCTCAATCAGCTTAATAACACTTTCTTGGTCCTTATTCCAAAAATTGCAGGAGCCAATGAAGTCAAAGATTTTAGACTAATCAGTCTCTGTAACACGAGTTATAAAATCCCTAAAATCTTAGCTGGAAGAATCAGATTGGTTCTCGATCATTTTATTTCTGAAAATCAAGGTGCCTTTGTCCCAGGAAGGTAGATTACTGATAGTATTGTGGTGATTCAAGAAGCCATCCATTCCATTGTCAATTCTGACAGATCTGTAATGTTCCTTAAGCTTGACATGCACAAGGCCTATGACAGAATTACTTGGTCTTTCCTTGAGGCCATCCTCAATAAAGTGGGCTTTGATAATTCTCTGGTTAGAATGATAATGACCTGTATATCTACTGCCAGTTATTCGGTTTTGGTCAATGGTAGTCCGGAGGGATTCTTCAAAGTCTGGTAGGGGTTTGAGACAAGGGGATCCCCTATCTCCTTTCCTCTATGTTATAATGGCTGAATCTTTGAGTAGAATCTGCAAAACAGGCTTTACTTTCTAGGAGGATTCAGGGAATCAAGATTTCTAATGGCCTCCCCACATCTGCCTCAATCAATTTGTTGATGATAACTTCCTGATGGGAAAGGCCTCTATACAAGAAGCCACCAACTTCAAATATGTTCTCATGGATTATGAGTCGGTCTCGGGGTAGATGGTCAATTTTCTCAAAAGTGTGGTGTTCTTTATTAATGTGGAGAAACAAGTCCAATTAAGGCTTGCTCGCATTCTGGGTTGCAAAATCAAGTGTTTCCTAGATTCTTATTTAGGAATGCCTCTAATCCACAAAAATCCTGATTCCTCTGTCTGGAATGCCCTGCTGGAAAGAGTTAATAAGAAACTTTCATCCTGGAAAGGCCTCCTCCTCTCTCAGGTAGGTAAGATCCAACTCCTTTCGAGCTCTCTTCAAGGAGTTCCCATTTTCATTATGTCTCTCTTCAAGCTCCCGACCAAAATTATTGAATCTCTAGAAAAAAATCAAAAGATATTTCTCTAGGCTGGAGCCATGGAAAAGTTTAAATTCCCTCTGGTGGCCTGGGACAAGGTCACTAGGCCAAAGATGTGTGGGGGTCTGGGTCTGAAAATTTTACCTATCATGAACAAAGCTTTGGTTCTAAAGCTAGTTAGAGAATTGCTAGAGAGGAAGGATTGTGGATTGATATTATAAAAAAGAAATATCTGTAGAATTTAGGTAGAATTGACTTTTTTTCTCTCATGAAAATCTTCCTAGAGGATCCTTTTTCTGGAATTCCCTGTTGGATTTGAAATGCATTCTCTCAAAAGGTTCCCTTTGGGAGATTGGTAAGGGGAACATGATCAGATTTTGGTGGGATAATTGGTTAGAAGAATTCCCCTTAGTGGATCAGGAAATTTGGAAGGAGGTGGCTCAATTCTATGAGGAGAATGGTAAAATCTAGATAAGAGATTTCTGGAGGCATGATGATGATGAGGTCCAATGGGAAACCATAGTGCCCCCTAGTTATGATGGTGATTTCAAACCTTTTCAAGATCTCAATAAGAAACTCAAGGAATTCCACATCCCCATATTCCAAACCAAGGAGGATTCCATCATTTGGAAAGAGGAAGACTCAAGAAATTATTCTGTTAAATCAGCCTATAGATTACATTTCAAGAAAGACTTCCAAAAAGAGTATTGGGGTAAGTTATGGATTAAAGACTTGATCCCTAAGATCAATATTTTTTACTGGGCTGCTCAAAATAGAATCCTGACTGTTGAAAATCTTATAAAAAGAGGAATGCAGATCCCTAATAGGTGTATACTTTTCCGGAGAGGGGAAGAGAATGTGAATCATCTTTTATTACATTTTCCTTTCTCTAAAGGTGTCTTCTCACTAATTTGGAACTTTTCAACATGCAATGTATTATGCCTTTGAATATAGAGGATTTTTGCACCAGTGAGAGAGCCCATTTAGATTTCCTTATCCGCCTACACTTGGAAAATTGCACCTTTGGCCCATCTCTTATGGGGTCTGTGGAAAACAAGGAATGATAGTGTTTTTAGAGACAATAAAACTCTAATTAGGGTGGCTAAAAGGAAAATTCAAGCTGCCTTTAAGGAAAATCTCAAACTATTTAAAGGAAAAACAAAAATCCCTATTCGAAATGGGAACAAGAAGTCCAGGATAAGTTCGCCTATAGTCAAGTTAAGAGAAAAATCCCAGGTAAGAATGTAAGTTGGATTAGACCTTTGGGAAACATGATCAAGATCAATTTTGATGGGGCCTCAAAGGGGGCCTTGGTCAAGCTGGGGGTGGGGACATCTTAAGGAATAGTGAGGGTGATTGGTTATTTGTCTATGCTTTTAGAACCACAGGGTAAGCAAGGACTAATAACATGGCTGAAGTTAGAGCCCTCCATTGGAGTAGTTTGGTCGCTAAGGAAAAAGGTCTTAAGGACATTCGATTGAAGGTGATTCCTAATTGTTATAAATGCTCTTCTTAATAGAAGTAAGATCAACTAGGTGATAAAAAAATCATTCAAGATATCAAGTAATTACTAAAGTTTTTGACAAGATATCTATCAATCATACCTTAACGCAAAAAATAAATGTGTGGACAAGACGGCCAACGTGGGAGTCCTTTGTAATGAATACAAAATTTGGTGCAAAGGGGAGAGATTACCCTCTAATATTAATGATGAAATCATTAAGGATAAAAGGTGCTAAGTTTCATGATGTCGGCACAGTGGGGAAAGTATTTCAGGCACCAAGATAGTTTATACAAAAATCACTGTTTCAGTTCGAACTCGGATAGGGAGATCAGTTTGTGGATTGTGAAAAGTTTTAGCTGGAATGAAAACCTTGACAAAGTGCAGATGGGAGGCAATAAGATTCGTGTGGAACCCGCCAGTCAGAACATGGAAGAGAGCAACAAGGATCTGTGGAACAAGCTTAAAGTGGGTGGATTTAGTAATTTTATTACTAAATTACATGGTCACGACCCTACTCTATCCAAGGATTTCGGCCAAGCATGGAAAGAAGGGGTTTTTACTGTTCGTGGTGTGGAGGTCGAGGTCTCGGAGGCCAATATTGCCAGGGTGACAGAAATGAAGATGGATGGTTTAAAAATCTACAAGGAAAGAACCCGCAGAGACCTTGAGATTGAGCATTTTTTTGTTGGCAAGGAGACTTGTTTTTTCTTCATTGATGGCATTGCACGCTCATGTATTCCTGGAATCTGGAAGTATGTATACCTTCAAGTTATGAAGTATATCACACTGGAGGGTAAGTATAGAAAAATATATACACATCATATGACCTTCCTCAACATGTTCCGTCATAATTTTATGGTCAGTATTCCCTTTTCCTGGCTACCTCTCTTTCGAATTTGCTTTGATGGTGTTCCAGAACAAGAAAGCTGAGTTGCCCCTTCATGAGGGCCTGATTCTTCTTCTGTTCGAGAATGGAAAGCCGGTTCTGGATCACCCTTTGGTCATGACCCTAGAGGAGCAAGATGAGGATGATGACATTACTCTGCAAAATGTCTTACTAAGATGAAAGAGGGTAAAATTATCCCTAGGGGGATGGAAATGACAGAGACAATAAGGAGGGAGGTGTTGGGAAGCTAATGCTTCCAGGAAGAATGATTGTGTGGGTGATCCCATTGTTTTCAAATAATGGAACAGGAAGATGGTGTACTTAGAGGGGGTCCTCAAAGCTATGGAGGACATGAATGAGGGGAAAATGGAATCCATCTTGAACATCATAAACATTTTGAAGAATATGGTGGTGGACCAGGTCCAGATTAAACACTTGAATGAAGGAGCTAGCAACTTGGGTCAAAGTGCTACTAGGCAGTGGAGGAGGAGATTGAAGGAGAAAAGAAAAGGAGGAGATTCAACCTTCGCATCAAAGCAACTTAGAGGAGGAATAGATGGTGGTTATTTATGGTTTCCTGGTCGGTTTGTTATTGTTATGGGACCTCTGGAGGTTTTTAGTCTGTCATGGAGGTTTTTTAGGTCTTTGAACTTTTTTTGGACTTTGGGTGAACTGTGACACCCTATTTTTTCTATCTTTTTTTGTCCTTTTGGGGGTCCAAATCCTGTGTTGTAAGAGTTAAGCTTGTTTAACTCACTTTTCTAGGACCCTTATCTAGATTTGTCTTTCTTGTTTTGTTTTTATTTCTATTCCTCTCTTGTTCTGACCCCTAGGAGCTGATCCCTATTTTTTGCCTTATCTAATAAAAAAATTCTCCAGCACCCAAGTGATAAAGAGTCGATGAATCCCTCCTCCTGCTACAAAATGACTCATAATATGATCTTTCTATATCTTAGTGTCTTCCTAAATCTATGATGTTGCTCTATTTCCAAGGGAGAATCAATTTTGATACCAACAGAAGGTACTTTGCTGCTGATCGCTATATTACAACAACCAACTGAGTTTCTTCAACTAAACTAACATACTTAAGAACATTAGATCATTAACCCATCAATTTATTATCTTGTTTAATTTATCGTTAAACAACACACCTAAGGGTTCATTGTGTACGATTGACCAAAAAAAAGATATGAAATGTACTTTTACACTAATTGAAGGTATGCAAATAAAATAAATGTTCATTCATATGAACATTTAAATCTTAAACCATTATTTTCATTTATCGATATATGTGAATTCGATATTAAGTGAGTAAGATCATTGATTTTTCTTACTACATTAAACTTAGAGATATCATAAAGTCTAAACCTTCCTATTAACTCTTTTAATCTTTCCTATTTCCATTTATTGTTTACATATAAGGAGCATACAACCAATCATCCTTTATGATTTAAACATAATCACTTAACAAGATAACATACATAGTTCTTATTTAATGATAAAAAGAAGTATCCTTTTCTTTCTTATTAAGGACTATTGTCCTATTAATGAATTTAGAAAACATATGGTTTAGTTTCGTAATAAGAAAGCCACATTCTTCTATATAAAACTATCCTTATTCCCTTTTCCGAATAAGGATCTATCAATCATAGTCAACATAGTTATACACTTTCTCAAAATGAAAGGAATCAAAACTATAAGTATAGATCCTTATTCCTAGTATCATTTTATACCTTAGAATCCATTAAGTCATGAATGTCAGTATTTAAGTATATCCATAAAGTCCCATCATGCATGTTAATATTTAGGAATATTAAACAAATCCAAGTCATATAAGACTTTAGAATAAATCAGAAATCAACAACCCTTCACAACAATTCATTAATCAAAAGAGAGATCACTTTACTCCCAACTTAATTAATATTCCATAAGTTTATATGAAACATCTTTCACCATTACAAAACTAATTTTAATACATCTTCATAGTTTTTCCAACAAGTAAATTTCAAGAAAATTTCAATACATAAAGTATCTGAATGAAGAAAAATTGATTTCATTAGTAAAACAAATGCAACTTTCTATAATTCTTTCTCCTTTCACTTTTCATGAAGTCCATCTCAAAATTGTTGGCATGAGTCAGTTCACAAGAACTGAGCATGATAAGTGTTATAATGTTAAAACAATATGATTTTATCTAATTGTTTCGTAAAAGGAACCCTGTTGTTAATGAAAAGGTTCCAAGTACACAATAATAAGGTCAATAAGAAAGACTTCCCTAATAGTCACATAATCAGATATAGAGAAGAGTCACTAAATCTATATAAGTTTCATTGTTCATAAAATAAACTAATTAAACCATCATAAATTAATTCCATCTAAATCACAGTTATGATAATCATTTCAACATGATAACATTCCAAACTACAACCAATTAAGAAAAGAATTAATTAAAGTCATGATCTGTCCTCAACGGTTTTAATTTAATTCTCCAAAAAAATTCCTCAATAACATAGTTAGATCAAAATCAATCAAAATAAAATGAATTGATCTAAAAATATTGACTTGTCAAGAACATAATGTTGTTCCTATAATAGTCAATTTTGTATCAACTACTAATAAGGTTTGATATAAAAACATGAAAGATCTAGATTGGGTAACAAACCTTCCTAATAACCTTGCTCTCATAATCCCTACCTTCATTATAAGAGGATAACTTCAAGCAAAGAACCAACTTGACAATATAGATAATAATCATTGTATATCATACAAGAGATTTGGCTCAAGCCTTCACAAGACAAAATAAACACATGATATAGAGTTCCAAAAGGATATTTCATCCACAAGCTGAGTTCAATACTTATTTGAACAAAAACATCCATCACAACCATGCATCTCAAAAAAAATCAATAATTGAATGCTCATTATCTCCCACATACAAGCTACTAGAGAAGGAAATCAGAATGGTTTCATGAACAAAAATGCAGAGTACGGTCTTACCCAAAAATACCAAGATCCAAGTTTTAAGAAATGAAAACTTCCTTAACAATGATCAAAGTAGACCTCACATCATCCAACCTATTGAAATGAACTCCAATACAAGCAAGAACTACACTCAAACCTTAAAACTAACCCAAATATGTGAGTACAATCTCAAGGATATGTTTCAAAGGATCAAACAAAACATGTAATCCTCGTCAAGGAAAAACGATGATCCAAAACAAGAATCGTAAAAGATAAACAAGATCTGCAACCAAAACATGATACCCCAACATGATGCTCGAAGCTTAAAGTTCAACACAGGAACCTATATCTAAAGAAAATGAACCCAGATCGAGAGTATAATAACCTATGATCCTTTCAAAAATCAATCAAGTTCCATAAACATGAGCCAACCCAAAAGGGTAAATTCAACAATGATACAAACTGAAATTGGCAAGGAAAAATACTTCATCCTTCACCAATACAATATGCACTTGTAGTACTCAAAAACAACCTTCGAGAATACCTAATATGGGTCAAAACAAGATCTCCATAAAAACAACAAAATATCAAAGTTTGGTTACCAACTTAATCCAAATAAAGGATTAAGAACTGAAACAAGAATCCCAATAGGCATTCAAGAATGATTCGACCATAAATAAATGATAATACAACCAAAACGAAAGACCATCAACTGAAACAAAAGTTCCATTACAAGACCCTCTTTAATAAGGCATACAAAGTCAAACCCAAATAACATTAATCACAACCCAATTTTACTACACGCTGAGAGTTTCAAGGTTCAAGACATTTCTACAAATCGCTGCAGAAATGTTTAAATTCTATAACGATACAAAACAAGGAGACATATGTATATCAAAACAAAAATCCCTTTTAAATTCATACCTAGTATTCTAAATAGGAAACACATTTGTTTTTCCAACTCCATTCAAAACTCAAATTCATTAAAATATTCTATTTCACAAAACTATTCATATCCAAGAAACCATGTTCAAAAGAAACACACACACGAAGCAAAAGAACAATCAATCATTCCAGAAGACATTCTCAGAGACATTTTCATGAAGAAAAACATTATTTTAATGAAAACATTTAAATAAAAGTAAGATATTTTAATGAGATAGGGCCTATCATGCTTGGTAGTGCTCCTGCCTTCTCTTCCTTGCTCCAATCCTTCAAACTGAGCTTCCACAGAAATATTTCCAACAAAAATGCAAAAACAATCCTCTGAAACTCTTCCCAATTTCTTCTTATAGCTTCCTTGATCATATTTTTCCATTATTTCCACCATGCAAGGTGAAATCATACATGCAATAGATTCAAACTGGAGGTTCAAAAATGGAAACAACATGCAGAGCTCAAAGACTCAAAAATTCCAAATGAAACAATAAAAAAAACCATTTATTTTTCCTCCAACCTCCTTACTATTCCCCAAGTGGTTTTCGCTCTGGTCGAGGATCATAAATGCAACAGGACTGATAGAGTCCCCTCTAAAAACTCCCACCCAACCTTATCCTCTATTAGTCATAACTAACAGTTCAAAAATTCAATCACTAAAAATAGTAATGTTGCCAGCTCGACAACTTTCTACCTTCCCCAAACCTTGGCCAAGTTTTGTGGTACTAAAGTTTAAATGTCGCATTTAAAACTGTCAATGCCTTTGAAATAGTGCCACCGCCATCCCAATCTACTTGCCAATAATGCCAACCCCCATTTCCTTAGGTTAGGTCGATGTCAATAGGTTAGGTCCCCTTAATAATAGGTTAGAAACCTTAGTTTAGGATCTTAGGTATAGTTCATTAGAGCTTAGGATTATTTAATGTACAAAACTTAGGATAGTCTCCCATTAGGATTTAATCAACAATTAAAATAATCACATTAGCATAGGTTTAGAATAGATCAATAATCAAACCCTTAGATTAATTAAGTCCTAATTAATTAATCAAAGAACATTACCTTCCATAGCTCATTAAAATGATGAGCAGGTCACCAAGAAGGGTGGAGTCCGCAGATGCTACAGGATGCCCTCGTGACCCTAGTGCAATCCTGGGTGCAAAGATTAAATATTCTAACCAATTCAGCCAAGATGTTCAAAACATCGAAAAATCCTAAACATGCCTTGGATCACTAAAATTGATCCAAGGTGATTAATCTTGAACTTTACAAACATCATACTGAAAAACAAGTTCAATATTGCAAACTAGGAAATGAACCCTTCAACATGAATTTATTTCCTTCATCCATATGCAGATTACAATAAAAAAATTAGCACAAAAATATAAGAATACTTCATTAATAAATTTAGAATTTTCATGATATGAAGTTATCCCGTTTTAGAAGATATAGTATATCCCTACAACAATAAGATTTATCTGTTTTAAAGAGTACACCATCTTCAAAACAAAAAATCACCTATCAATGTTACTACTTCATTAACATAAGTGATCAAAAATAATAGCCATGGAAGAGGTATTACAGATTGGATGAATGACACCCATTAAAATTCAAAATTCAAATCATGTAATTAATAATGTGTCAAGAATGGTCAGGGTGAATTTGGTGATTGTTAGCAATGTGCATGATTTGGGGGAATTGGTTAGTGACTGTTATAAGAACCATTGCAACAATGAGTGGAGGAATCCTAATTTTAAAGCAATTTCAAGTGTGATGGGCCACGTGGAAGAAACTTCTAGAAATGCGGTTGTGAATAGATAAGGGGAAAGAGCCCCATCATTAAGCAAACGATGCAGAAGATTTTCATGGTAAATTAGAAGTACTTATCATGACCAATGGGGGTGACATCATGGATGATCTTATTCCCTCCTCAAATGTAGATGACAGTTAGACTAAATTTCACTACAAAAAAACAATATTCCTAAGACTGGTCGTATTTTGCGAATCCATCCTTCGACGGTTACCATTGGCTAGTCTTTTGTGTTTTTTCATTGTTTTTGTGTTGTTTTTGCACTATTTTTTGTTGTCATTGGTACTATTATAGGCAAATTGTTTTTCTACTATTGGGCATGCTTGTAGAATTATATAACCTACTTTTTGAGCCTCTTTGTACAAGGATATAGTCAATTTCAAAAACTATTTTCCAATAATAATAATTTTTTTGATAGTGATATTGTTTTGGTTATAAAAATATTACGTAGATAGGTTATGGGGGTAGTTTTTGGAGTGTATAGTTAAACATAACTCATATTTTATAAGAGCTTCATAAGTCTATATATTGTATCCTATATGATTTCATGTTATGTCGACTACAAGATCATTTATTTTTTTGTGCAAATTTGTACATGTACCTTCATTTTGTATCGAAGCGGTGAATCCTATGATTGTTAATATGTAGTGTTAACTTTTGAAGGGGTGGTCCACTAGTATATTGCCTCAAATGATGGCGGGTTTAGTTTTCAAAGAATAGTTTTGACATTATTTTTACCATCATTTTGTATCCTTATAAGGCATATTCTCTCTTGAATAATAACTCTCTCACCAACGAGTAATCATTGTATTAGACAGTAGTATTTATTTGGCAGGCATATATCATAACTATAGAAGAGCATGAGTGGAGGTTATAATGAACCACAATGAAAACACATCCTTATTATTATATGACCTTGTGTAACACTTAAATTATGGATTAATTGTGATGGCCTTATATGCGCCTCAAACCTACTTATATTTACTTATGTTCACTAAAATCCTCATCAACATACCACCACATGCACATCTCATTGGATTCAACTAGACATTCAAATAATTGGGAGATTCGACTATTAGAAAATTATAACATCAACACAAATAGCCTAAATTTCATTTAAAGTTTTAGTCTTGAGTGCTTTCACAAATTTCATATCGGTCTTCACACTCATCAACTAGCCACGTCTACACCATCCCAAACAAGTGCATTTGGTTCTCAATTCCTAGCGACATATTCTCTCCATGCATACTCACGGTTGGGCATCATTGGTGACAGAGGTTTTAAAAGAAAAGCAATGTTTTAATTCACATTATGTCCTTCAAGTAAATTTTTTTATTATAGTCTTTAAATATTCCTCTAATAGTTTGAGTCGGTCTATTTTGAAATGTCTTTTGTTTAAAATTTAATTATTTTAATATTGATTTATATTCATTTGTGTTCGAAATTTTTTTTTAAGTGTCAAAATAAATAGTTTGGTGTTATTAGTTTGTCCAAAATATGTTTTCAATCCATAAATTTCGGTGTGTCATCAAAAATTTTTGTTATTAAAGTTGTTAATCAAAAAAGCGTCGTCAATTGCCGATAAATTGTATTTTAATTAGTAAAGGTTTGTATTATTAAAATTTTGACCATTATATTCTTGATGTCAAAGTATAAAGCCATGTCATTTTCTTGTCAACATTAAAATTCAAGTGTCTTCTAGTTAATCTTGAGTCATTATCACCTTTCCTAGATGTATCATTGTCGAGTGTCTTGTAAAAAGTTCATTATGAGTTGGAGTCAAAGTGTCAAAAAAATTTAAAAAAGTGTCTCATAGACACATTTTCGGTGTTACTCGATGTCTAAAAAATAAACAAATTCACATTTTGGGGGAATAATAAACAATGTGGAAATCATTGAGCTTCGTGATCATATCAGTGAGCTAAGCCATGAAAGTGGAGGTCGGAGGTAGAAGAGGATGGAGGGAAATCAACACCTCTCATCAATCACCAATGATGGGGTCATATAAAAAATTGGTGGCACCTTTTAATATTATTTCAGTTGTTTACTTTGAGTGGTGTGTGAAAAAATAAAATAATTTATTCTTTCCATGTAAAATAGTGAAATGAGGAGAATGTGCATTGTGGATGCTAAGAACAACGATTGTATATGAGGGCAATTGATTGCGATGATTCTATGATTGTCAAAATTCTTCACCGATCATTTGGTGGAAGTGTGATCATCCAGTGAGGGATTCACTTTGGTGAAGCAGATAGTCATGTGCAGAAGATCCACATAGTAGTATGGAAACCTAAAATTATGCCGAGGCATACGATTTTGTTTCCATTTTTTCAGATTTGTTTTCTTCCCATGTAAACACTAAGGGGGATGTTAGGAAATCATAGTTAGTGTTCACATGGTTATTGATATTTACGTATGGTAAATATTTTTAAGTTTACCGTATGCTAAAATGGTAAGTTAGTATGGTTAGTTATATTGTTATTAGGGTTGTTTGTAATGTTGTTATTAATATTGTTGTGGTCATAATAATATTATGTAGATTTGTTATGGGGGTAGTATTTGGAGTGTATACTTAAACCTACCTCTTATTTTATAGGAAATTCATAAGTTTATATATTGTATCCCATATGATTTCAAGTTATGCTAAATACACGATCATTTATTTATTCTTGCAAATGTTTGCCTATACCTTCAAAATCATCCCACTTCGGTGTGCTCCTTAAGGAACACACTCGAGGGGATTAATGTGCTAATAAATTGTCCAAATAAATCATTAATAAGTGTGAAAAATAAAATGTGTATAAAATGGAAAAAATAATTAATCAAAGACTTCTTTATTAACATGAATTGACACCAACACCTATTTATTTCATAATGTTGAAAATAAAATTAATTTGAAATGAGTCATTAAAATGATGATATTTAGTGGGCTCCTTTGCATAAACCTAATTTTGTTCGAGGCTTCTTAAAATTAAATTATACTTATTTATAATAGAATATTGTTTTGAAATATTGGAAATTTTTAATTTTTAAGATGTAAAATGAAACAGAAAAAACGTAAAGAGCTTGAAATAAAAGATAATGAGAAAAGGAAGGAAGATTATAATAAACCATATGTTGGAGAATTTGAAGTTGGTGGAAGTTGAGACACCTATACTAAGATAATCCAATTGTAATTTTAGTTACTAATTTTCTAATGGGGTTTGGGTGGATTGGTTAAGAAAGACAGGTTTGTTTATGGATCCACCCAGTTCAAATCCCAATGGGTACAATCCCTTCAGGGTGGTTTATCGGTGATGACAGTTTTTGTATCACTTTGGTGGTTACAATTGGTGGTTATTCTCGGTGATAACGGACTTTACATCACCAAAATTGGCATTCACAAAGGGGTTGGTGGCCCTAAAAACGGTAGTGGTGGAAAATTACATTGTCGGTGCGGGCTTAGTGGTCACGGTTTGTGTTGGATTAATTATAATATCTCGGTCTCATGACATTGGTTGTAATGGGTTGGGTCCCATCAACCCTCCGGTTCATATCTCTCGGTTAAAATCATTTAATGATAAAAAATTAGTTCTTGGTTTAACTTTGATCAATCTCTTCCTCGTATCCCATGGTTTTATGAATGGTGACAGGAGCAGGTGAGATAATGTATGCATCTAGTGTGGAGGAAGACGAGTGGGGAAGAGAATGATTTTTCCTCCATCTCTTGCACCAAACAAAACCATTCCTCTCATTTCATTCATGGGTGTTTCTTGCACATTCAATGTCTTCCCACATATGTGATTTATCTCGTACACAAGAAATCTAGGGGAGCTTACCACGTTCGTAATGAAACTCCCTCGATCTTGTTAATCATCTTAGCAAGGATGTTTCTCAATAGTATCCAACTTAAGTTGCATTGTCTTGTCCCTTCCAAATTACCTACATATTTCTCAATATTATCCAACTTAAGTTACATTTTCTTGTCCCTTCCCAATTACCAGCTACAAATTTTGCATTTGCATTCCTTGCAAAAATTTTATTTTCATTTTTCAACATGTTCTATAAATGGAAACCTAGAAACCCACTCTAACCTAAAACTCCTTCCCAAGTCCCATTTTCTTTTCTTTCTCTTTCTTCCACAAAGAGTTGTCCCTAGAGTATTTGGCATGGTGTGATTTTTTTACTATCATAATTACCATTTTCATCATTCAATCGAGTAGAACTTAGGGTCCCAACATTAGATTTAGAATGTAATGCTTCCAGTGATACAACTTCAATTTCTCCAATGGGACATCTTCAAGAAAATGTATTTCATTTTAATTTTAATTTTCATTGATAGTTTCAAAGTCATGATATTATAATTGAACTCATTCTAAGTTTTATTTCAAATGTTTTCATGTTATGTTGATAGTGGTAGACATGGATGGGCTTGCATAGATGGTTATCAAAATAAGATATGATGTGATGCAGCCTAGAATTCAGATAATACAATCCCATTAAGACCCTAGACACGTTGGCACATCACTCAACCTAGACTGAGTGCTCACCAAGTGCGCAAAGTTCCAGGTTCCTCTTTAGGGTTGTTGTTTCAGGATGTTAGCATGATGAAAACTGAATACATGTAGTTCCATTATTAATACATCATTCTACAGAGCATGCCAGATCTATTTCTAAGGTAGAATAGAATTAAGTATTAACCATGATGAATTCAAGAACATACTATATCCAAATACATAGATAACTAACACTCGCATTCAACCAGTATCCTCCATTGTATTAAATATGAAAATTACACAGAAGCTTCTTACAATAATGGCATTTTATGCCCATACGCGCATAGATCTGATACAATAGTCCAGTCTTGCACACATACATACATATATATGTTTCTCTACTCATTCTCGTAATATATTATTATCTCTACTACGTAGTTCACTACATATTTATAAGGGTGGGGACTTGCCTTTCACCAATTATCCAATCCTAAAATAGGTCGCACATTATTATTAGCTATGCTATTTTTACATCCATAGCCCCACATGCAAGCCTTCTAATAATAGACTTCCTTTAGTTAATTGGAAGTGATAAACCTATTCTTAGCATGCATCCATGTAAAGTAATTTGTAGCTGATCCTCCAAAAATAGGGAATGTGTGGCGCGTAATTATCTACCTCATTTATATGCTCTACATGTCATCTCTAAAAATAGATCCTCATGTACAAAAACAGATAAGTCCCTAAATATGAACTCATCCTCAATGCACGTGTTTCTCTTATCCATTCGCACCTTTGAATAGGCCCTATTTTCCTGTACGGACCTCTTGTGTGCCTTTTTTTAAGTATTTTCTGCTCAACATTACCCCACACTAACTGTATTGCCACCCTGGCAATGGTTGTCTCAAAATCAAATTAAATAATCTGAATGGAAAGAATAAGAATGAATCTATATGCATAAAATAATGATGTTACCCTGCAGTTTCATCCACTTCAACCTAAAAATTAATTTGGGATATTCCTCCTTTATCTTGGCCTCCAAGGTCTATCACTCAACAAGTGCTTCCTCTTCTTTTTCTAGAATGTCCACAAAGAATGGAATCCAGTTCATCTTGCACAATATCTCCTTTCTCATTCCGCAAGACCAACCTAATAATAGACATTACAGTCATCCTTCCCTCTAGAAAATCCATCTTCTGCACAATGAGTTTCCCAAGCTCCTCTATCCAATCCTTGTGTGGTTCTTGGGCTGCTTCCAAGGCCTCACGCTTCTATTTAACCAGTGTTAATCTTTCTGCATGGCCCAATGTGTCATCCTTCATCACTTTCTGGACCTCATTGTTCTCCTCCAGGGTTTTTATTTTGATGAGCACCTTTGGAGCTATACAGATGTTCAAGGCTTGGTCTTCCTTCTTTAGTTCTTCCTGCAAAGACTTGCAACAGTCCTTCATATGATGCAATCTTCCACATCATGGAAGTATTTTTTCTCTCTGCATCTTGTGTTGGATCCTTTGGCATTGGCATGCGTAGAGGTTCATCTTCA
This sequence comes from Taxus wallichiana var. yunnanensis, assembly GCA_018340775.1. Lineage (NCBI taxonomy): Eukaryota > Viridiplantae > Streptophyta > Pinopsida > Cupressales > Taxaceae > Taxus > Taxus wallichiana. The sequence continues at coordinate 342,130,205 of CM031237.1, forward strand.
AGCACTAAGTCCACCAATGTACTTACATAATGTATTGCCGAAGGAAACATCTTTGGTACCTTTGGCTCTAAGTGTGGCCTAGCCTTCATGACATTGTCACCAATCTCCTCTACGATGCTGATAAACACAAAGGTGTTATTCTTCTCGCACCAATTCTCTTTCCTTATTTGGGCACGCTATCTCCTCATCCTTATTATTGATCTCTTCCTTTAGCACCCTAATTGTGGCAGCTTTATCCATATTCCAACGTGCGACCTCTTTGAAACTTTTACCAATACATTACTTACATGTTAATCTAACATAATAGTAGGCTTTTCTATTATTTGTCTAGCCTGAGGTGTCTTTTTCAACCTCCTTGACACACATGACTCCTCACACACATCAAAATCTGGTTCATCCATATGTGTGTGCATCGACCATGAAAATTGCTTTCTTGTGTGCATTGTTGCCATATCTTCATCCATTAACTCCCAACCATATAACTCCTTTTGTGTCATTGTGCTCTGAAACGGGCACGAAAATTTTACCTATGTCCTCAGCATAACCCATGGCTAGTGGAATGTGTTCCCCACTTGTTCTTCTTGACCTAGGCTACTTAGGAACTTGAGCTTCCAGATTTGGGACTTGTGCTTCTATGTCCTGAGTAGTCTCGGTTGTTATCTCATCTGTTCCTTTTTCTTCCTCTTCTCCATCCTTCATTTCTTCATCTTTTTGTTCTTCTACATTCTCTAGAGGTGTAGGAGAATTGGGCACACTTTCCTCTGACTCTTTCGCTTCCTCATTCAATTTTAATTTCCTTCTCCTTTTCTCAGTTGTCTCCTTCTGTGGAGAGATTTGGGGTGATCTATGCACTGTTTACGGAGTAGCACCTTGGGTCCTTGTTCTCCTGAACACTCTCTTGAATCGGTGCTCTCCTTGGACTACATCCAAGTCCTCATCATCCCCCTCTTATGGCTGAGGTGGTGTAGTTGTGCACTCATCTTCATCCTTATTTAGGGGCTATCTTCTACCTCTAGTGTTCCAAACCACCACTATCCTCGCGCTCATCCTCCTCATCCTCTACTTCAATTGTCTCTATGGGCTTAGGCACTAGAATTTTCTCCATGGTATGCTTACCCTTCGACGGCCCTAGGAGCGCGAACTCATCTTCCACATACTTGTTATTTTCTAGCTTGGGCTTCAGTTGGAGGTACACAAGTGCTACTCCAATGTCTCCAACAACTAAACTTACTAGCTTTATGCTCAACACATCTAAGATGAGCCTTTCAATATATGCATTACATCCTAGATATACATACTTCTTCCTCAGTGTGTGGTAGTTACAGTCTACCTTTTCTGCATTGAATGTTAGGCGGTGTGCATCTAAGAACCTATGAACTGATTCCTAAAATACCTCACTATGAAGGCATACATCATTTTGCACCATGGGCTCCAAGCCCCGTCCTTCATTGCAAATCACGCAATGTAAAAATGTTGTTATCCGAAAATTGAATTACCTTACTTGTCACCGATGGTAAATCCTTTGGTATGTGCCACTCTTCTTTGAATTTGTCTTGTGGAAAAATTAGTGGGTTTCAAGCCAACACTATGGGAATCTAAGTCCCTCTACTTGAATGGTGCAGCTTCCGTAGGTGCATGCATAAAAGATGGGTTTCAATGGTGGCCTTTCGACCAAAGATCCAATAGGGGCACTCCACTGACCCTATGGAAAAGCTAGAAATGTCTCACTAGAGAAGAAAATTTGTCTTGGAAAGGGAAGGGAGTGGAAATGGAGGTAGGAGAAAACTAATGTTGTGAGTAGAATATCAAATGCCCACACACATTAATTAGAAATTTCATTTACATGCATTTATAGTTAGAAGAAAAAAAATCCATAGGAGAAGCTACAAGACCAAATGAAATTCATTGGTCACAAGGTACCAATCAATCCCTTAATCAAAGAGGTGAAAATTCCTTCTTTTATTATTGAAGCTAAAGCAGAATTTGTACAGAGCTTTGAGAATAGAGGAAAATCTAAGGAGAAGGGAAAATAGAAGAAGTATGGCATTTTCTATCTTTTCTAGGTACAGAGCACTCTGGTCTTTTTGAAATCAATCACCAGCCCTTTGGAATGGCTCTGAGGAGCCATTATATCCTCATGCCAAAATGGTTACAACTTTACAAATCATTTACACCTCTTCAAATTCCTCCATTGCGAAGAAAATGCTCATGGCGGGTTAAAAACCAGATCTTACAACGCGAATGTTACATTTGATTTGCCAGTTTGAATATAGACTATTTGATTTTCTCTTATAACTTTGAAATCAGGTCATCCACGTGGTAGGAAGAGATTGGAGTGGGTATGGGGGAAAGCCCTTTGTGTTTTGTGATTTTTTAGAGATTTGGAAATTTGGAACAAATTGGCCTGCACCCCCACTTCAACTTTTTAACTTAGGCACGTGGCATGTTTTCATTGGAAATGGGGTCATGGCCCTTTTCTCAAAATTTTAACCTTTTTGGAAAAATTCTCAAAAACTCAAATTCCTTCACTGACCCAGTCTCCAATTGAACTCTTAACATGTGGCATCCTCATCCTCTTCGATTAGAAATGGGGTCGTGGCCCTTTTCTTAACATTTTAACTTTTTTTGGAAAAAAGCTCAAAAACTCAAATTCCTCCATAACCTCTCTGCTCCAATTGAACTCTTGACATGTGGCATCCTCTGATTGGAAATGGGGTTATGATATTTTCTCAACATTTTAACCTTTTTTGGAAAAAGGCTTAAAACTCAAAGTTCTCCATCGTTCTCGCTCTCCCGCTTTGACTTTTCAATGGCAGGCCGAGACCTTGGTGGAGCCGTGGAGCATTCTAGAAATTTTACTTCACTTTTGGGAATTTGGTTAAATTTCCAAAAGTGCCCCAATGGCCCACTCGTCCACTTTGACTTTTCAACAATGGGCTTCACCTTTGACTTTTTCCCTGTGGCTCAAATTTGACTTTTACCTTTATAGCCTGATCGAGGTCATGGTCACTTTTTAACTTTTCACCTTTTTTACAAAGAGGCTCAAAAACACAAATTTCTCCACCGACCCACTTCCAATTAGGTATGTCCACGTACCCATGGATGATGGGGCCAAAATTTGGGGAAGAAAATGCCCATCATTCCCGACTATGGGAAAAATACACAGAGGAAGAGAACTTCATCATTTTGAGTCCAATTTTTGAATTTCCTTCACGAGCCGAGAGGCATGGAGGAAAAACAATGATTTGATGACCCAGGCCATAGAACAAGTGAACAATTTCGATCAAAAAAGGAGATTGTAAAGAGGATATTACATGCACAAACCGGAGATGGAGAATTTCTCAAAATGAGAAAAACAAAGATTTAAACAACACTAGGGCATGGATTTTGCTATTTCTTCAAACTTTCAACTTGGCTTAAATACTTTAGGAGGGCAAGAGCTCAAATTTCAAATTTAACTTGGAAAATGAAAAGTGGTTTTGGGAGACAACAGTTGGCTCTAGCTTGGGGACATGGCATGGACTGAGCATGATGAAGACATGGTATGAGGATCCAAAATCTCAATTTTTAAACATATAACATTGACCAGTGCCTTATCCATTGGGCCTTGCAAATTCATGTACAATTCTAAGAAATAATGGAAGGAGGAGGAAACACACAAGCCAAACCACACACAACAAAAACCAAACAAAACTAAACCAAAACCACACAATAGAAAAGGGAAAAACACACCTACGAAATCACCTATGGTACAAGGCAGGGGACAACCTACTTTCACTGATGATACAGTTTCAAGTATTTCCCACTTCAAGGTAATTCCAATGGCATTCCATCCAAGTATGAGAGGAGAAAAACATTCTCACCACAAGCTCCATGAATTTGGAATGGGCCCAGCCACAATGAATCAAACTTTCCATGGCTGCCCTTTGGTTCTCTTCTCTTGTCCCATAGTAGGAAAAAATCTCCAACTTTGAAATTCCTTGCTTTTCCTTCTTGTCAAAATTTCTTCACTTTTAACTTGATTCTCCTTAATTCTATCCACCACTTGGCATCTTCTTTCTTCCAGCTTCTCCAGGAAGAGGATCCTCTTGTCAATGGAGTCTTTGTATTGACCATCTTCTATTTCTTGTAGTAACTTGAGAGCTAGCATCTCAATTGTGAGGGGAATCTCTGCCTCAACTCCATACAACATTTGGAAAGGTGACATACCTATTTCCTTCTTAGGAGTGATCCTATCGGCCCATAATGCATCATATAACTTCTTGTGCCAGTTCCTTTGATTCTCATCTACCAACTTGTGAACAATGGTCACAATGTTCTTGTTGCTTGACTCAGCTTGCCCATTTCCCTATGGGTAGTAGTCAGAAGAGTGAGATAGGGAGATTCCAAAGCCATAACAAAACTCTATGAGCTCCTTGGAAGATAAATAGGTGGCATTGTCTACAATAATTTTTGTGGTATTCCAAAACAAACAATGATATTCTCTTTGATGAAGTTGCAGACTATGTTTTAGAGCTAGCTTGCTTGGTTGGGATGGCTTCCACCCATTTAGTGAAGTAATTAGTTATAGTGAGTACATAAGTATGCCCTACACTAGAATGAGGATTCAAAACACCAATAAAATCTAGCCCCCATTGCTGAAATGGTTCTTCAATCACCACAGGCCTGAGTGGCAATGTAGCTAGTTGTGGCTTTCCAACAAATTGTTGGCATGCTTTGCATTTGGAAACCCAATCTTGAGTGTCTACAAAGATGGAGGGCCAATAATATCTCCTCTCGAGGATCTTATGTGTGGTGACCATTGCTGAGAAATGTCCACCACAAGCTTGATCATGATATGCCCTAAGCAACTTTTCTTGTTGCTCCTTATCTACACACCTGAGGAAACAACCATCTAGGCCTCTCTTGTAAAGTGCATGATTCCAGATCACAAACTTGGCTTCCTTTAGCTTGAGTTTCCTTCTTTGTTTGTAATCAAGATGAGGAGGGCATTCTCCATAAGTGAGGTAGTAAGCAATGTCAGCATACCACTCATCAGTAGTGGTGACAAAGAGTGCACTATGGACTGTCTCTGAACAGGTTGAGAAAACACCATATTTTTCTCCTTATTGAGCCTTGAGAGCTTCATCTTCAGCAATCAGCTTGCACAAACCATTTCCTCTTACTAGATTAGAGGGTCTAATCTCCAAGTCATACTCTTGGGTCTTTGTAATCCAACTTCCTCTCTTAGCCCCAGGATCTTGTTGAGTCAAAATGGACTTGATTGCACTTCTAGGGACCATCACCACTATATGGGAATTGAGAATGTAGAATCTGAAACTTTTAACAGCTTTGACCACTGTGTAGGCATGTTTCTCCAATTGGTTGTACTTTAGCTCATGATTTTTCAAAGGATATCTCATGAAAGCAATGGGTGCTTCCAAACCTTCATCATTTTTCTAACAAGGACAACAGAGAGTGTATGTTCTAATGCATAGCAATACATGATGAACTCCTTGTTGAAATCTAGAGATACAAGAGTTGGAGCTTTGGAAATGGCTTTCTTGATCTCCTCAAATGTTGCTTTTCCTTCCTTATTCCACTTGAAACCTACTTGAGGCTTCATCATGGAAGTTATATGCTTAGTCAATTCAGAAAACTCAGGCAAAAAATGACAAAGGAAGTTTACCTTTCCAAAGAATGAATGAACTCCCTTCTTGCTGGTTGGTAAGGCTAGTGCTTGGATAGCTCTGATCCTCTCAAGATCAATGTGTGCTCCATGTTTGTTCACAATGTGTCCCAACAAACTTACCTTCTGTGACTCCAAAAATGCACTTCTTTGGATTTAGAGAAATGCCATGTTTCCTACACCTTACAAGGACTTGCTCCAAATGATAGATATGATCTCCCCTCCTCTTTGAAAAAACCATGAGGTCATCAAGGTAAATGACAATGCAATGTTTCAAATCTTTGAAGGCCAAGTCCATTGCTCTCTGAAAGTGGCTCCAACATTGATCAAGCCAAAAGGCATTCTGTTATAGGAAAAAGTGCCCCAAGGTGTTGTGAAGGTTGTTTTGTTGCAATCCTCTTTTGCCACCTTGATTTGGTTGTACCCTGAGAATCCATCAAGCAAAGAGAGCATTTCAGATCCAGTGACTACTTGCAAAATATGATCCATGATTGGAAGAGGGTAGTTGTCCTTGAGAGATGCTTGATTCATATTTTGAAGTCTACACAAATCCTTATTTCCCCATTCTTCTTCCTTACTGGCACAATGTTAGCCACCCATGTTGAATGGTGGATGGGGAAGATGATTCTAGCATTGAGCATCTTTGTCACCTCTTCTTTGATAACATCGGTAAATCTTTGGATTATAGGGCCTTTGTTTTTTCTGAAGGGCTTAGCTCCTTGCTTCAAAGGAATGGAGTGATGCATTTCCTTTGGCTGAAAAGATTTGAGTTCATCATAGGAATAGGCTAGGACATCTGAGTACTTTTTAGCAGAGCAAAAAAACTTTCTCTTCTCTTCTGGTGAGCAACATTTACCAATGTTAACCATCCTTGGATTCTCTAAAGTGCCAATGTTTTCTTGATCAAAATTAGATGGACATTGAGAAGACTATTTTTATTTCTCTTGGATGAACCTGTCATGCTTGTCAAAGAGGTCTTCCAAAGAAACTAGGCCTTTGGGGATTTTGTTTCCTTTCAGTTTGATTACTCCCTCTTCATCAATTCCCTCAATTCCTTCCTTCTCTTCTTTGGGGACTGATTCACGGTGTGGGTTTTCACTTCCTTCAAAGAAAATATTATTGAAGTTATCCCTTTGTTCTAAGAAGGCTAGGATCTAATTGTCATCATTGAAGACCTGCTAGTGATTTGCATTGTCTGGTATGTTGGGTCTAAACACCATCTCAATGGTCACTTTATCCTTGCCAAAAGAAGGATGAGGTGTCACTAAGGAAGTTGACACTGCTAGAGAATCAGCCTTTTCATTCTACTCCCTAGGGATAGCTTCAATGGAGAATGCATCAAAGGATTCAATGCAGTCCCACACTCTATTTCTATAGTGCCCAAGTCTGGGGTTTTTCACCTGATATTGTTGGTGGACCTACTTTACCACAACCTCTTGCATCACCTTTGCATCTCAACTTCTTGATTCCCATGTCCTCTATTTTATTCATGCCTAAGAGTAATGCTTCATACTCTTGTTGTATTATTTGTATTGTCAAATTGCAGCTTGTAGGAAAAAGGATATACCTCATTGGAGGGAGAGTATAATACTACACCAGCTCTTGAACCTACTCTAGAATGACTGCCATCAAACTCCATTGTCCAAATTTGGTCTTCTTCTTCCTCCATGAGAAGTGGAAAGTCCTCTTCCTTTTGTGATGTAAGGAGGTAATTTCCAAGCCCACAATCTTGAAAAAGGATATCAGCTCTTGGATCATCATACTTCCTTACTGTGAACTTCATTTTTCTAACTGGCAGCAGTAGCTTCTTCATTTCTCCTTTCACTGGATAGTTGTAGATGACCAATCCATTTTTATTTCTCCACCTAGATCTCTGTAAAAACTTCTACTCAATAGCATACCAAAATATGTTGGGATGTCTGCCACCAAAATGGTCAGAGTATCTTCTTGTTAGGGTAATCAACTAGTGCAACCTGAGCATCCTTAATCCTTCCTACCAATGGAACTTGTTTGGATTCCATTGAGTAGCATGTGCCATTTACTCGGTCAAAGTGAGGCCAAGAGAATTTGTAAATTTTGTTGGCATCACATTATCTGAGGCTCCAGAATCTATAATGCAATTGTTCAGCTGGAAACCTTTGATGAGAAGTGACAGGTAAAAAGGCTCAACTCTATTGGTGGTGGAGGCACTGAGGGCTAGCATGTTTTGAGAAGATGGTGTGGATGGTGTGGGAAGTAAGCCTTTAGAATTAGAGATTGGGGATGTAGAGTTACCACCCTGGACTACCTTGATGAATCTATCAAATTGGGTAGGATGTGTTTGTAGGTATTCAATTTCAGAGAGCTGGACTTTGGTTTTGCTAGCATGCTCTACAAAGTCAAATGAAGTTATGGTAGATGAGGAAGAGGTTCCAGTGGATGAGGACTTAAATGGCAGATGTGTCATTACTTTTGGTGTTGGGTTCTCCTTTTCAAATGTAGCAATTGGCTTGGAAGGAGATGGGGGTGTAGCCTTTGATTGAAATTTAGATGTTCTTGTAGAACCAACATTTAGAAGAGAATTGCTCTTAACAACTTTTGAGTTGGGAGAAGAATCAGATAACTTACTTGGCACAACAGTGTGATCCTTGACAACTGGTGAATCTAATTTCTCTCTAGCTGATTCCATGGAAGGTGGTAATGGTGATCCCCTGCTGATGATCTTGTTTAGTGGAGGATTTGAGAGCTATCTTCTTTGTTCTTCCTACTCTCAGTTGCAACTGTTGAGGCTGAAACACCATTCTTGGATTGTGCATGAGTGAAAACAACACATGAAAAACTTAGAGCTTCTTCATCACCTTCCTCCTCATCATCAACGTATTCAATCAGGCCATTGTGCATGCCAACCTCTTCAATTTCAAGATAGTTTTCATAGTCATCCATGCTTTCTTCTTCAGTTTCCTCAATGTCTTGCTCCTTCTTCTGATTCCCTATTGTCACAGATGGCATTGACTGGTGGTGCTTCAAGGGAAATCCTACGAGGAGGTGGAGAAATTCTTGGTCTATCAGGAGGATTTGGTCTCCTTGGAGCATTCCTCATTGTGATTTGTGATAGCTGCTTCTTCAAAGCAACTAGGTCATTTGCCATTTTTGGAACATTGGATCAGTGGTGACTAAATTTGAACTCTGAACTTTTTTCTTCCCATTTGGTCCTTTCACTTTTCTAGAAAGAATTAGATCATCATCAGTCTCAATTGCAAAGTCTTGAACTTCCCTCAATGTTCTTGGTTGGGCTCTTCTGAGGAAGAAACCAACTTCTGATGGAAAAGCACTGATGAAGAACCTTTTCAAGTTGTTTTTAGAGGTACCACATCTTCTGGGATCCTTCTTGTCAACCTATCATACCTTGCTACAAAATATCTCATTGATTCGGAGGTCTCCTTCTTCATCTAAACCAATTGGACTAGCAGATCCTGACAATCTTTTGTGCTCTTGAACCTATGTTCAAATGCACTTCTTATATCTTCCCAACATGTGACAGATCTTGGGGGCAACATGTAGAACCATTCAACAACTTTTCTTGGAGTGACTCCATAAAGATCCTAACTAAAACATCTTCATTTTCAACTCCCAACACTCCACAAGTAGTGATGAATGCTTGCTACATGTTCTTCGGGAGTTGAGAACCATCCCCTTTGAATTTTGGGAAGTTCTTTCTTGAGCCTCTTGGGAGCTCATGAAGTGGTTGTGGAAGAGCAAGTGGACCAATATTTCTTCCCCATGGTACATTAGGCCTACGTACTTCATGCTCATGATCACCCATTCTATTCATGTTTCTAGCCTCCAATCTTGCTAAGGTTGCTTCTATTGCTGCTCTTTCTTCTACTTCAATTTGGAGTCTTTCTATTTCTTCAAGTTGAGCCCTTATCTCCTCTTCAGACTCTTGCCTCTCTTTCAAGCTCTTCAAATGTGGGATCAATTTTTCCTCCTTGCCTCAATTCGGGTGTATCTTCTATCATCCAACTTGAAATTTTATGCTCTTCTCTAGGGTGTTGGAATTTGTCTCTTGCCTTTCCAATTCAACAACACGTTCCTCTTCCAGGTCTAGAATCCTTATGGAAATGAAGTATTGATTGACACTTTGTCTATTATGCCAAATAACTTCTCTCAGATCAAAAGCAATGTCTTCTTGGATGTGAAAGAGTAAATCAGGTCTCTCAACAGGAGGATTTCCCATAATAGCCATGATTTACATCCATGTAGTTTGTGTGATTATTCAATCTCCAAAAAATTTCTTCTAGAATCTTTTTTTGTATTTTATGACCCTGAGGTCATTTTTAGGTGCAGATGCTACAAAATCTGCCCCATGGTGGGTGCTAAAAACTATTGGCAAGAGAAAATTTGTCTTGTGGAAAAATTGGTGGGTTTCAAGCCAACACTATGGGAATCTAAGTCCCTCTACTTGAATGGTGCAACTTCCGTAGGTGCATGCATAAAAGATGGGTTTCAATGGTGGCCTTTCAACCAGAGATCCAACAGGGCACTCCACTGACCTTGTGGAAAAGCTAGCAATGTCTCACTAGAGAAGAAACTTTGTCTTGGAAAGGGGAAGGGGAGTGGAAATGGAGGTAGGAGAAAAATAATGTTGTGAGTAGAATATCAGATGCCCACACACATTAATTAGAAATTTCATTTACATGCATTTATAGTTAGAAGAAAAACAAATCCAGGAGAAGCTACAAGACCAAATGAAATTCATTGGTCGCAAGGTACCAATCAATCCCTCAATCAAAGAGGTGAAAATTCCTTCTTTTATTATTGAAGCTAAAGCAAAGTTTGTACAGAGCTTTGAGAATAGAGGAAAATCTAAGGAGAAGGGAAAATAGAAGAAGTATGGCATTTTTGTCTTTTCTAGGTACAGAGCACTCTGGTCTTTTTTTAAAATCAATCACCAGCCCTTTAAAATGGCTCTGAGGAGCCATTATATCCTCATGCCAAAATGGTTACAACTTTACAAATCATTTACACCTCTTCAAATTCCTCCATTGCGAAGAAAACGCTCATGGCGGGTTAAAACCAGATCTTGCAACACAAATGTTACATTTGATTTTCCAGTTTGAATATAGACCATTTGATTTTCTCTTATAACTTTGAAATTGGGTCGTCCATGTGGTAGGAAGAGATTGGAGTGGTATAGGGGAAATCCCTTTGCATTTTGTGATTTTTTAGAGATTTGGCAATTTGGAACAAATTGGCCGCACCCCTACTTCAACTTTTTAACTTAGGCACGTGGCACATTTTCATTGGAAATGGGGTCACGGCCCTTTTCTCAACATTTTAACCTTTTTGGAAAAAGGCTCAAAAACTCAAATTCCTCCATTGACCCGCTACTCCGATTGAACTCTTGACACATGGCATCCTCTGATTGGAAATGGGGTCGTGGCCCTTTTCTCAACATTTTAACCTTTTTGGAAAAAGGCTCAAAACTCAAATTCCTCCTGACCTCTTTCATTTGAACTCTTAACACATGGCATCCTCTTATTGGAAATGGGGTCATGACCCTTTTCTCAACATTTTAACCTTTTTTTGAAAAAAGGCTCAAAAACTCAAAGTTCTCTTCGCTTCCACTCTCCCGCTTTGACTTTTCAACGGTGGGCCCGAGACCTTGGTGGAGCCACAGAGCATTCTAGAACTTTTACTTCACTTTTGGGAATTTGGTTAAATTTCCAAAAGTTCCTCAATGGCTCGCTCATCTCGCTTTGACTTTTCAATAAGCTTCATCTTTAAATTTTTCCTACAGCTTCAACTTTGACTTTTCCCTGTGGGCTTCAACTTTGACTTTTCCCTGCGGGCTCAAAATTTGACTTTTACCTTTATAGCCTAATCGGGGCATGCGGTCACTTTTTAACTTTTCACCTTTTTTACAAAGAGGCTCAAAAACAAAAATTTCTCCACCGACCCACTTCCAATTAGGTATGTCCATGTACCCATGGATGATGGGGCCAAAATTTGATAGGGAAGAAAATGCCCATCGTTCCCGACTATGGGAAAAATACACAGAGGAAGAGAACTTCATCATTTTGAGTCCAATTTTTGAATTTCCTTCACGAGCTAGAGGCATGGAGGTAAAAAAATGATTTGAACCCAGGCCATAGAATAAGTGAACAATTTCGATCAAAAAAGGAGATTATAAAGAGGATATTATGTGCACATACTAAGAGATGGAGAATTTCTCAAAATGAGAAAAATAGAGATTTAAACAACACTAGGGCACAGATTTTGCTATTTCTTCAAACTTTCAACTTGGATTAAATACTTTAGGAGGGCGAGAGCTTGAAATTTCAAATTTAACTTGCAAGTATTACCCGCCTGAGGCAATTCCAATGGCATTTCATCCAAGTATGAGAGGAGAAAAACATTCTCACCATAAGCTCCATGAATTTGGAATGGGCCTAGCCACAATGAATCAAACTTTCCATGGCTGCCCTTTGGTTCTCTTCTCTTGTCCCGTCATCACCAATCCGACACTATGATAATTCTTCACCGGGAACTCCTCGTGCTATGATTATTTACTAATGCACAGCCTTTAGTTTGGTGGATGTAATCTGGAAACAAAACAACAACATAACACAAGAATACCATCGACTATGACAAGACGGAATGATGACAAATCTGAAATATCAAAGTAAATTATAATATTAACATGAAATTGTTACAATCTCACCCATGAGGTACTTCAAGTGTTATTGACTTCACTTTCCTTTCACCAAGACTATGGGAGAAACTTTACAATTACACCTCTTAATGGCTTCTTCAACACACCTTTAAACTGATGGCTTCCTTCGCACACTTCCTACAATATTTCTCACTACTTCGCTCTATGCTAAATGAGAGGGTGGCCTCTCTATTTATAGAACTTCCAGGATTATCCATCTTATCTCTAAGATAGGATAAGAAATCCACTCGACGAATCATATTCCATACCTTAACTCTTATCTCAGTACATGTAAGCTTATCTTTTAAGATAATATAAACCTTTTTTACATGGGTTCCACATTTTTAGACTTTTTACAAATAAAATACACAAAATATTTATGACCTCACTCCTTGTCCTTATTACCAATATAATATTTCTAATTCCTAATCATGTAGACCCTACTTCTCTACTTACCCAAACTTTGACATTTTAACATTACCGGACCACTTACGACAAATATTTACTTTTTACAACATTCCTATTGTACTTTGACTATTACCGTACTCCACATTATTGGCGGCACCGTACTGACGGTGCCGTTATCTTCTATCAGACGCTACTACTAATTATACTTAACAACATCCTATTCCTAATACATACATTAATGAAATAGAAATTACGGAGGAAAATTTTAGTGTTGACATCTTCCCCCTTCCTAGCTTCTACTCCATCCTCGAGTAGACTATTAAGTGCTTGGAAAATCTTCAACTTGTCATGGTTGACCCATTTCATAATGGGAGTGCCATCCAATTCCTCCAGTCGGTATGTACCATTTTCATGCACAGCTGCTATTTTGTAGGGCCCCATCCATTTTGGAAGAAATTTTCTCTGTCTTCTTTTTTTGTATCTGGAATCATATACTAGAACCAAGTCATTCACATGAAATGGAGACCACCGGATCTTTTGATCAAAGTATTCCTTCTGCTTCATTTTCTTCTTATAGCTTGTATCCTTAGCTATTTCCCTCATTTCCTCTAACAAATGAAGATGTACCAACCTTTCTTTTACTGAATCACTTTCATCCATTCTTTCATTTTTCATTACTCTGACCGTGGGAATATCAAACTCAATAGGAAGAACTGGATCAATGCCATAAGCCAACTGAAATGGGGAGTATCCTGTTGCTGACTTTGATGTTGCCCTATATGCCCACAATGCTTTGCATGAATCCTTTTATCCCATTTATGTACCTGCAAGGCTGCATCTTTTGCTAGAATTTGACACAACACAAAATTTGTTCGTTCCACCTGTCCATTTGTGCTTGGCTTGTATGTTGTTGCCTTCCTGTGCTTAATAGAAAACTTATTGACTAGGGCTTCTACCACCTCATTAATGAAGTTTCTTCCTTGATCTCATTACAATTTCTAATGGACAACCAAATGGTGACAATGCATTCATATATGAACCTTGCCACCTCATCCATGGAAGTCAAGTTTTTCAATGGCCTAGCTTCAACCCACTTGGTTAAATAATTTGTGGCAACTACAATATACTTATTTTGGCGTGAGGTAGTTGGAAGTGGACCTACAATGTCTATTCCCCACTTTTAAAAGGGACCAAGTGGAAGAATAGGGCATAATGGAGCTGATGAAGTCTTACGGTTACCATGTGTTTGACAAATATCACATGTCTTACAATAATTATAACAATATTTAAAAAGAGTGGGCCAGTGATAACTGCATCCAAGATCCTTCTTGTTGTAAGTTGTCCAGAGAAGTTCCCTCCACATGTACCATTGTGGAATTCTTCTAGCAGTTCCTTACCTTGATCATGTCCAACTGCCCTCTTGTACTATCCATCAGGTCCTATTCGAAATAATACTCCATGCAGAATAGAATATGGACGACTGGCTTGAGTAATCTTTATCTTAGTCTTTGCATTGGCACCATCAGAACTTGAATTCATTTAGATAATTCCAAATATCTATGTATTCACTAGGGATTGTGTCGAGGATAACAATGTTGCATTGGTGAAATCATCATCATCACAAGATGATCCTAAACCATCATAGGCTTGAGAGAGTGCATCTGCGCATTGACATGCTTCTTTCTGGCTTATCTATAATATCAAATTCAAATTCTTGTAGAAAAATTATCCATCTTGCTATCCTCCCCGATGGGTTAGGCTTATTTACAATATATTTTAGAGCTGATGATCTGTTACTGACTAGAAATTTTTTCCTAGCAAGTAATTTCTAAAATTTTTTATAGCAAAAATGATAGCGAGCCTCTTTTTCGATTCTGATATAATTTCCTCAAAGATTGCTCATTTGTCTGCTCCCAAAGTAAATTGGATGTTCATTCCCATTTTCATCCTTTTGGCTCAAAGTACTTCCTAGTGCTACATCTGAGGCATCAGTGTACACAATGAATGGCTTGCTCCAATCTGGATTCTTTAAAACAAGTGAAGACACCAGGGCTTCCTTCAGTTGTCCAAAAGCTTCATGTGCCTTATTTCCTGGTTCATAAGTAACATCCTTCTTCAATAAGCGGGTTAATGGTCATGCAATCTTTGAGAAATTCTTGATGAACCTTCTATAGTAACCCACATGGCCTAAAAATGATCTCAACTTACTTCTATTCATAGGAAATGGTAAATCTTTGATTTTGAAACTTTATCGGATCGACTACAATACCATCTCTGGATCAACATGCCCTAACAAAACGCCTTTAGAACATCCAAAGACACACTTTGTAGGGTTTAGTGAGGCTTGTGCTTCATCTAACCTTTGAAATGTTGTCTCCATCTAGTGCAGGTGGTCCAACTTGCTCCCATAGATGTAAAAATCATTCAGAAATACTCTGATGAAGGTCCCAATGTAGGGTTCGAACACCCTATTCATCAAACGCTGGAATGTTGCTGGAGCATTACACAACCCAAAAGGCATAACTCTATAAGAAAACGTTCCCCAAGGAGTGGTGAACGTGGTCTTCAGCTGATCTTTCTCATTATACGAACTTGGTTGTAGCCGCTATATCCATCAGCAAAACTATAGCACTCCTGGCTAGCTACTTCATCCAAGATCTGATCTGAAAATGGAAGAGGGTAATGATCCTTCTTTGTTGCCTTATTGAGCTTCCTGTAATCAACACAAATGCGTAGCTTCCCATTCTTTTTTATTGAGATCACAATGGGAGAAACCCATTCTAAATTCTCCACAGCAAATATGAATCCTGCATCAAGCAACTTATCTATTTCTTCTTTTACAGTCTTGGAAAAATTAGGATTCATTCTATATGGCATTTGCTTTATGGGCTTAGCACCATCTACCAACTCAATAGAATGTTCTACCCAACTTACTTGACGGAGTTCCTTGTAATCAAAAGTGAATATGTGTATGTACCTTCGAAAGAGCTGGAGGTAGGATTCCTTCTCACTCTCCATCACAACGCATCACCAATCTTTATTTGTTGGAGATGATCATCAACTTCTTCTTCAGATAATTTTATGGGGTC
Source organism: Taxus wallichiana var. yunnanensis (assembly GCA_018340775.1). NCBI lineage: Eukaryota > Viridiplantae > Streptophyta > Pinopsida > Cupressales > Taxaceae > Taxus > Taxus wallichiana. The sequence continues at coordinate 342,146,064 of CM031237.1, forward strand.
ATGAGTTGGTGTGACTGGAAGGATATCCATGACTGAAACATCAACCTCACTTTCTTCATCTTCAGTGTCCACTTCACTGGTACTAGAGTAATCAGAGGATGTCTAATCATCAGTTTCATCACTTGAATCGACAGGTTCTGCCTTATGATGCCGAGGGATCACGTTTATTTTCACCCTCTCTCTACCACATCCAAGTGTCATGAAGCCTTCATTCCAGTAGTTTCTTACATGAACTCTCCTTAGCCATGGTCTTCCCAGCAACATTGGGTACGCAACAGTACCATTTTTCATCACCTAAAAGTCTACCACACATACAACACCCATAACAGATATTGCCACATTTGAAACTACACCTTCTGGTTTAGTTTTTCCTTTATTTAATGACCTTAACATAAGTGTTGAAGGGCGATCAATTTTTAAACCCAACATATTTATTATAGACTCGATCATTACATTAACTGCAACACCTTCATCAACTAAGACATCATGAATTGAAATACCATTACATAATACCTCAGCTTGTGGAGCATAGGGATCTTCCTCTACCTCCAAAACAGGGACCTCAACCTCCTTCCTTCATCAAGCATTGAGTCCACTTCACAACTCCCGCCTCTTCTCTCCGAAGACATAGCCAAGAGTTGACCATATATAATATTTGCAAGCCTTTTGGACAGATCTTCCAAGATGGAGTATGGTCCTTGTCCCTGTGAAATCAAAAAATCCTGCACACCCAACTTTCTTCTCCTATGTTTCTTACTAGTTTCTCCTTTCATCTTCTTAGGATCATTTCCATCTTGATTATCTTTTTCTTTCTTTCTTTTTGTTACAAACACATCTACTTCATTATTTATGCTCTTATCTACTACATCAAAAGAATTCACAGGTGCTTTTCCTTTATCATTATCTCCTTTACCGGATGTAGAAGCTTTATCTGGACAATTATACTTATAATGACCCTTTTATAACAACCATAACATACAACTTCAAATATTTATTTTGGACCTCTATCTCCTCCCGAGAACTAAATTCTTTTCCTTGAAGAAGATTAATAGTTAACTGACCCATCTTTTTTAGTAGATCTTCATACTCAGTAGATGTACTAGGAGAAATATTTGTGCTCACTAGGAGTGGTTGTGGATTCTGGACCAAAGGTGCTGGTGTAGGCTCTACTTTAGCAACAATTTCTTTGGGCTCCTCTTCCATGCTTTCTTCTTGCCTTCTTGCAATCTCCTTTGCTTGTTCAATGGTAGCTGGGTGGTCATACTTCACTCATTGTCTGATCTCTAGCTTCATCCCAAGAATGAAGTGCTTACATAGGAGATTATCCACGCCATTCATCAACCCATCCGCTAATCCTTCCTTCCGGATCTGGGCATCGAGCTTCCTCCTTAGCTCTAGAACACGAGCATGATAATCCCTTATCTTCTCCTTCTCTCCTTGGGATAGCTTTGTGATCTCAATCATGAGATCTGCATATTTCTATTGTTCACCAAATTCTTCAAGAAAACTTTCAATTAATAAATCCCATGAATTTTTCACATTATCACCTAGTGTTTCAAACCACCTAAGTGCGGAACCATCCAAAAAGGTAGGAAAAAATTCAGTCCATTGTTCCCTTCTTATAAGGCCATTACAAATACAAGATCATTTAAACTCTTGAATGAAAGAAGAAGCATCTTCATTAGATTGAGCTGAAAAAACAAGAATCTTTCCCATTTTTAAAAGTAACCACCATGAAATACCAACCCACAAGTACAATCAACAAGACTTATGTGCACAAATAATTAGAATCACTATACTAGAAAGTGACTTTACACCTTTCTACAGTAAAATAGAAATGACCACGGTAAACTATGGTAAAACTTGACTTACTGTGGTAAAAAATGACTTTACTGTGGTAAACACTATTCACAGTAAAAAGTGAAGTTACTGCGGTAAATACTATTCACGGTAAAAAGTGACTTTACTACGGTAAATACTATTCACGGTAAAAAGTGACTTTACTATGGTAAATACTATTCACAGCAAAAATGACTTTACCATGGTAACTACTATTCACGGCAAAAATGACTTTACCATGGTAACTACTATGCACAGTAAAAACAAGGTTACCCTCCAATTGATTTTTGACTAAGTGGGAATATCTCTCTAGAAAATCCACCAAAGAGGAATGATCCCGCAACGGAACCAAAATGTCATCACCAATCCGGCACTATGATAATTCTTCACCGAACTCCTCGTCTTATGATTATTTACTAATGCATGACCTTTAGTTTGGTGGATGTAATCTGAAACAAAACAACAACATAACACAAGAATACCATCGACTATGACAAGACGCGAATGATGACAAATCTGAAATATCAAAGTAAATTATAATATTAACATGAAATTGTTACAATCTCACCCATGAGGTACTTCAAGTGTTATTGACTTCACTTGCCTTTCACCAAGACTATGGGAGAAACTTTACAATTACACCTCTTAATGGCTTCTTCAACACACCTTTAAACTGATGGCTTCCTTCGCACACTTCCTACAATATTTCTCACTACTTCCTTCTATGCTAAATGAGGGGGGTGGCCTCTCTATTTATAGAACTTCCAGGCTTATCCATCTTATCTCTAAGATAGGATAAGAAATCCACTCTGACAAATCATATTCCATACCTTAACTCTTATCTGTACATGTAAGCTTATCTTTTAAGATAAGATAAACCTTATCATTTTACATGGGTTCCACATTTTTAGAATTTTTACAAATAAAATACACAAAATATTTATGACCTCACTCCTTGTCCTTATTACCAATATAATATTTCTAATTCCTAATCATGTAGACCCTACTTCTCTACTTACCCAAACTTTGACATTTTAACATTACCGGACCACTTACGACAAATATTTACTTTTTACAACATTCCTATTGTACTTTGACTGTTACTGTACTCCACATTATTGGTGGCACCGTACTGATGGCACCGTTATCTTCTATCAGATGCTACTACTAATTATACTTAACAACATCCTATTCCTAATACATACATTAATGAAATAGGAATTATAGAGGAAAATTTTAGTGTCGACATCCCATAGTAGGAAAAAATCTCCAACTTTGAAATTCCTTGCTTTGGTCTTATTTTTAAAAAAATTCTTCACTTTTTAACCGATTCTCCTTAATTCTATCCACCACTTGGCATCTTCTTTCTTCCAGCTTCTCCAGGAAGAGGATCCTCTTATCAATGGAGTCTTTGTATTGACCATCTTCTATTTCTTGTAGCAACTTGAGAGCTAGCATCTCAATTGTGATTCAAATCTCTACCTCAACTCCATACAACATTTGGAAAGGTGACATACCAATTTCCTTCTTAGGAGTGATCCTATCGGCCCACAATGCATCATATAACTTCTTTTGCCAGTTCCTTTGATTTTCATCTACCAGCTTGTGAACAATGGTCACAATGTTCTTGTTTCTTGACTCAAATTTCCCATTTCCCTATGGGTAGTAGTCAGAAGAGTGAGATAGGGAAATTCCAAAGCCATAACAAAATTCTATGAGCTCCTTGGAAGAGAAATAGGTGGCATTGTCTACAACAATTTTCTATGGTATTCCAAAACAAACAATGATATTCTCCTTGATGAAGTTGCAGACTGTTTCCAACTCCTTGTTTTCTATGGTATGATGGTTTTACTCACTTATCATGATTCTCTAAATATTGGAATCCCATTCCTGGCCTACTATAACCCTCTATGGATATTTCATCTCATAAAAATTACTCTCAGGGGTCATTTCTTCTTCCTCCATAACCACCTTCTTCTTTCCCTTAACTCCCGCTACAGCTGCCTTCTTTTGTGCCATTTCTACCCTACAATCCTCTGAAAATACTCATCTTTTGAATTCTACAATGTGTAACTCAAACCCTAGCTCAAATATCCATGCCCTAGTGGAAATCACATGCCCTAGATTGGTTGTAACGCATCTGCTTCGCTCAAACCCTTCTCCTGTGGGAACGCAAGCTTCTTCTTCACACAAACCTCCTTTCCACACCTGGTTTAACACTCTTCACACCTCAACACGATTTCTGGGCTCTTCGCACTTGGATCTTGTCAAATTCTCTCAATTTCAATGGTAATAATTATCTCGCATCCCATCCTTATATAGATTTTCAAAATTTTGATGCATTTATTGCTCCTTTACCTACCCAATGTCCTCTCATTTATGAACTAATTTTGTTCATTCCACATAGTACATATTCTCACCCCGATTATAAAATTCTAACATGCCTTCCTACCCTATGGTCACAAAATTCTCTTGAGCACGCTTCCTTGCACCCGAGTACCTTGTCACTGCACCTTCCACTGGTAGTTGTTATGGCATCCGCTTACCTCATGTTATATTGTCCCTTCATTCATCTCCATCTTTTACCACTTTTTAGAAGAAATCATTTGACTTGAATAGCACCCGTAGTAGCTTATTCCTTTCGTCATTTAATTCCAATAGTCTTGTACCTAGATATAAACAACCACCCCACACTAAAAGTATGTGTAGTCCTTTACGCATAAAAATTCTTCAAATAGTAATTAGCTTCTGGCACATAAACGCACTTATTACACAACACACCAACTAAATTGACAAATCATAACAACAAAGAAGGAACACATTAAGGGAATGTAAAATTGAAAACCTAATCTAAATAGAAATACTACCTTATTACAAACACCAAGAAGACTTATTTATAGTAGTGCTTCAGCCTACTCCCATTGAAGTGACCGGGTAGCCATGTTCCATCAAGTGCTTCTAACTGAAAGCACTTGTTTCAAGGATGTAAGTGATAACATATGGCCCCAACCAATATACCTTAATTTTTCTTGGATGGCACAAGAACTTAGAGTCATAGAGAAGCACCATTTGTCCAATCTCAAACTTCTTATCCTTTATGTTTCTATCATGTCATGCTTTCTACCTGGGCTTTTCTTACTTCTGACTCTAACGTGCTATGGATTGTCACTCATCCATCTTAATTATCTTTTCAATCCATTATTCTAAATCTTTCTCATCAGCTAGACCTCCAATGCATAGAATATGCCAAGAAGGTAACATAAATTCCATAGGAAGAATTGCTTCTGCGCCAAACACTAAGCGAAATGGTGTGGCTTTGTTCAACATTTTATATGTTTTCTCGATATGCCCAAAGTACTTGCATATAATTTATCATCCCAATCCTTTCTTCCAACATCACAGCTTTTTGTCAATGGCTCAAAATTTTATTGAAAGCCTCGGTAGTTCCATTTTCCCGAGGATGGTAGGGTGTAGTCTTATGGTTTGAAATCACGAATTCATCCAATAAAATTCTGATTGTCTCATTAAGAAAATGTGTTCCCCTATCACTGGTCAAACTTAAAGGACATCCATACCTTGTAATAATATTTTCCTAAAGAAATCGGGCTACTATAGCCGTTATATAATCCTTTATAGGTGTTGCTTCTTCCCACCTTGTCAGATAGTCTATGTAAGTTATGATGTAGCATGATCCAGTTCTGTGTACAACTGGTGAAATAGGACCCACAAAATCTATAGCCCATTTCTCAAATGGTTCTACGCTAGTAATAGGTCTTAGAGGCATTTCATCTCATTGACCTAGTTTTCCAAGACATTGACAATGATCACATGCCTTACAAAATTCCTTACAATCTTTATATAGGGTCTCCCACCATAATCTAGCGAGTAGAATCTTGCACGCAATGGCATCACCGACATAGTTCCCACCTGTAATACCACCATGAGCCTCTTTCATAATATCTATGCACTCATGTTCTAATACACAACAACACAATTCCTCATCCCAACCTAATTTGTATATGTCACCACTAATTAACATATAGGGTACTGCGCGTATAGCAAGTTGTTTCTTCTCCAAGGATTTCATTCCTTCTAGTGTCATCCATGTTCATAGAAAGACAAAGAATGTCCTTTAGTTCTGATGGTGCTCATTGTAACCTATATAACTATGCATCGGCATGGTATCCTCAATTACTTATTCTTCTTGTCCTGACTATATTCTTGATAGATGGTCTGGTCCAGAATTACTTTTCCTTGGTTTTACCACAACTGTGAAATCAAATTATTGAAATAATATCACCCATCGACATATGCACCCTTTTAAAATAGGTTTATTTACCAAATACTTCAATTCCATGTGATCTCTGTATAAAATATGAATGGTGTAGCTAGTAGGTACTTGGAAAAATTTATGTAGCGCATAGATCATTGACAAAGCTTCGCGCTCTGTAGTTTTATAATTTTGTTCTAAAAAATTTAGCTTTCTAATAGCAAAATCGATAGGATGATCTACAATACCTTCTCTAGGTTGAGCCAACACCACGCTAATGGTTGTGCCAGAGGCGTCAATATGTACATGAAATGGTTGGTCTTATGAAGGAAAATGTAGAATAGGCATGGTAGTAAGTTTCTCCTTCAATGTCTTGAATGCGTGTTGTTTCTATTCTCCCCAGTAGAACATACCTTTCCCCTTCAGCAATTCTTCCAATGGTGTGGTAACTTTGGCATATCCCTTAATAAAATTTCTATAATATCATGTATGACCCAAAAATCTATGCACCTCACTCTGACTTGTAGGCTCTCTTAGGCCTATAATGACTGCAACCTTAGCTAGATCAACCAACAAACCCTCCTTGTAGATTATGTGTCCTAAAAGTATTCCAAATGGTGTAGAAAATATGCACTTCTTGATGTTCAAAGAGATACTTAACTGTCTGCATCTTTCAAACATCAAGCACAGATTGTCACTATTATCCTTAACCAATCCATACACCATCCAATCATCTAAATAGACCTGTAAGAAGTTGTGGATAAATTCCTTGAATGTTTGAACAACTATGCGCGAAAATACAACATGCACATTTTTCATACCAAAAGGCATTAAAGTATAGGCAAAGCTACCCCATTCAATAGTAAACGTAGTCTTTTCCTAATCCTCCTAGGTAATCCTAACTTGATGATACCCAGAGAACCCATCTATAACCGAGAATCACCTTCTAGTAATTCCTCGGTGAATAGCGTAGAAATGGATCAGCCATACACATGTAGCATTCAACTCCTGTAATCTATGCATATCCTAATCCGTCCATCCTTTTTTATAATGATCACCATTAGACTAACCCATTCTGACTCAACAAGGGGTTTGATGATCCCAAACTTCAACATTTTATCAATCTCTTCTTTGACCTTTTCACGTAAGTTGGGGTTCATCCTGTAAGTTCTCTTTATAACTAGGTGTGCACCCTCTTTAAGCTTTATCTCGCATCTCCCTAATAATTCATGCATGCCTTTAAGTTCATGGTACCCCCTAAGGAATAAGTATTGGTAATCACGTAGTAACTCTATGATTTTTTCCACTTGAGTTTGAAGTAGTCTCCAATTATGGCTTCCTTAGGCTCAGTATTTGTTCCAATATTCACCTTCTTTGTCTTCATAGGTTCATGATAGGATCATGTTGTTGTATCTCACACCGGCCCAACACCTCACACCTACCTGTTGAATGATTTACATCCATATTTTCTACTTCTTCATCATCCACTACATAGAGCATTTTTCCTTTCTCTTTCTCAAGGCAAACACATTGAATTAATGTTGCATTGGACTTTGTTTCTTCATCAAGATGCGCACTGAGTCTTCTTATCTAATAACTCTTGAAGGAGTTCTTTAGCCTTAGCACTATCTCCCATAGTTAAGCACTTTATAACTTTCAATGCTTCTTCCACCAGAGGCTTTGTAGAGAAGAAGTCAAATGTCTGGGCCATTCCTGTAATTAAATCCTGCCAATTTCCAGTCTCTCGATGGAGTTCTACATATACATACTAATCACATGCGCGGTCATGTTAAGTGGAATAAAAATTGTGCACCCATAGCGAAGGTGTTAAATCTTCCTTCCCTTTTGTCTATAGTCTCTCACACTTCTAAACATGGTGTTGAATAGGTTGATTACCATAATAAGTGCAGATTTGAGTAAGTGCATTTCTCCTGAAGAACCTAGTAGTAAGAGAAATCCTTATTTCATTCCACCCTATAAGATTATACTTGTGGGCCACCCACCAAAGATGATTTTTCCCACGTAATGTAAATGCTAGCACATTTCTTCTTTCCAATGGGTCTATACACTATTCTTCCATGGTGTGCAGGAATACCATAGGATCTCCTTCTCTGTGTAACAAGGTACTGAGTTATTACCTATCCTCCTGACATAACGTGGTTTTGTGCCTCTAGGAAATATGATCTTTACTTCACGCCCTACCAACTCATAAGTGTTGTGAGCCCAATTATCACAAGCAAAACTTGTAGTATCACTAATAGACTATGCATCCTCCCACTGAATTAGTCCTTCTTTGGTTGGCTCAATTATCTCTGGATCTCGGATGGCACGTACATAAATCCTATTCATATCTTCTTCACTTAAGGGCTCAACATAGGGCACAAATTTTCCATCTGTTAAAGGGATAATAACTCTTTCCTCTTTGTTTTTAAAACTGATATAGCCCTTGTTGAACCAAAGATCAACATTATTTGTATAGCACCAAAGATGCCCCAATAGAGCTGGGAAGCTATCTGACTCTGCTAGTGCTAAAACTTCTAAGTCTCCAGTGAACTTGGATCGTTGTATGGTAATGGATGCATATTTCAAAACTTTTATGGGAGTGGCCTTAGTCCGATTAGCCATGAATAATATGTTAGAGGATGGCTGCAATGGGGGTCTTCCCATTTGTACCCATGCATCTAAGGTAAGAACATTGAATTTTGCGCTTAAAACAATCAGTATATTACTCAATAGCCACCCATTTATAACATCATTTAGAGTGATTTCCTTTTCATAATCTAGGCTATGAGGGGGAAGATTCACATACAGAATCTGTCATCCAGTATCAACACTTGTGCATGGAGTGTTGCCTTTTAACCAACTCCCTAACAGCAAACTGATATTTTCTTGGCGCAACATTTTACATACTTCCCTTAAGTCATCTATATTAGTTTGGACCATCTCTAATACTTTATTTTTCTCCATCTTCTCGTGATTTCTCTTTTAAGTATTGTATCTCACCCTAAAGATTCCTAAGAACTTCCATGGTTTTCGGTAAACCTCCTTTTGATGGGCAGGATCTGGGTATCGTGCATGAAGAACTTCCTCCTTAATGATTGTAGGCTTCTACTGCAATGCCTCTTTTGTGCGTGCCACTTCAACTTGTGTGGTAATTTTCACAGTGAAAGCCTCAGGTTCCGCTTTGATAACTTGGGCATCCATTTATTTTCCACCGTGCGTTGGATTCTAACCATCCCTACACCTTTGTTCTCCTACTTATGTTGCTTACTAAGATGCTCATACAAGTTCGGGAATTCCTCATAGATATGATTCTTTCTGCAGAAAGAACATGTAACATTATGGGGAAATTTGTGCCTATAGTGGTCAGGAGACCTGCATGTATAACATGTTCCATGAGGAAACTCACCTCTTCCTCCACCATGGCCTTGTCCTCCATATCCACCTCGATAACCGCGTCCTCTTCCATGACCTCCCTCAAAACGCCCCTCATTCCTATCATAGCGCGCTTGACTATGATCCCGATCCTGGTGCTCATTATTTTTTTTAGAATTATCAGTTACACTTGTCTGTCGTACACCAATGTCTATGGCATCATGGATCTAACCGATCAATCTACAATCTTTTATATCATGGGTCGAGGACCGAAAAATTTTACAATAGCAGGATACATTCTTCCTTATCACGTGCTATAACAAAGAACAGTGGCTAGCATCATGATTCAAATGATAGATCTTGCATTCTAACAATAATGAATGTATGGATCTATTGGGGCAACTATCCTTAGTGTGACCTTCCACTTCACAATCTATACACCAAATCCTGAGCACATTTCATGGGCCAAATTTTTGATAGTTTCTCTAACTACTTTTTCATAGCTATAATATGTGCCTCTAAGAATGGGCTAATTCCAGTGTCAATACTCCCAACTGCCTCAGCACGCATAGCTACCTCCAATGCTTCACACAGATCATTGTATGTCTTATGTGACAGTGCCCTTCTAAAAGGGGTAATCAAACCCCCAACAAACCATTGTGCATGTTGGCTTGTGTGTATATCATAAGAAAGCTTTGATAACAGCATTTTAAAATGGGCATCATACTCTCTAAAACTCTTAGTAGTGCCTTGCTTAATATCCTTGAGTGCACTTATACTCTTCTTCTCAAACTCAGGAATATGAAACTCTTTAAGGAATGCATCTTTTAAGGCTAGATAGTCTATGCAAGTCTGATCAGGGTCAAATTTTCTGTACCAGTGTGTGCGCCCTCAGAATGTATACTTCAGAAAATTGGCTTTCCCTATGCTAAAAAGTTGTGGTTCCTTTTACGTGTCATAGTATCTCACACATATGCACATGTTCGAAAAGCATCTTCTATGCCCCTATACTCTGGAAGATGAAGAGACATTTCAATGTAAATATTCTGGGGGTTAGTGTGGACCTTGTCCACTGATCCGAGAACCTCATGTGTTTCCCATGCCTCTAGAACCACCAAATCCACATGAACTAGAGCTACATATGCCTCCCCGATCCCAAACTTGTAGGTCGGGGTTAGACCGGAAAGATGTACTTCCTTGTGTCCCAACAAGAGAACTAAATTGTAGACCGACAGCAGTGAAGCGTTACTTCTCCTAGAAGTTAGTCCACAAAAATGGTAAAATAGTAAGTTAGTATGGTTAGATATATTGTTATTAGGGTTGTTAGTAATATTGTTGTGGTTATAACAATATTATGTAGATAGGTTACGGGGTAGTTTTTGGAGTGTATACTTAAACCTACCTCTTACTTTATAGAACTTCATAAGTCTATATATTTTATCCCGTATGATTTCAAGTTATGTTAAATACACGATCATTTATTTGTTCTTGCAAATGTGTGCATGTACCTTCAAAATCATCCCACTTCCGAGTGTGTGCTCCTTAAGGCACACACTCGAGGGGATTAATGTGCCAATAACTTGTACAAAGAAATCATTAGTAAGTGTAAAAAATAAGATGTGCATATAATGGGAAAAATAATTGATCAAAGACTTCTTTATTAACATGAATTGACACCGACACCTATTTATTTCATAATGTTGAAAATAAAATTAATTTGAAATGAGTCATTAAAATGATGATATTTAGTGTGCTCCTATGCATATACCTACTTTTGCTCGAGGCTTCTTAAAATTAAATTATACTTATTTATAATAGAATTTTGTTTTGAAATCTTGGAAATTTTTAATTTGTACGATGTAAAATGAAACGGGAAAAATGTAAGGAGCTTGAAATAAAAGATAATGAGAAAAGGACGGAAGATTATAATAAACCATATGTTGGAGAAATTTGAATTTGGTGGTAGTTGAGACACTTATACTAAAATAATCCAATTGTAATTTTAGTTACTAGTTTACCAATGGGATTTGGGTGGATTGGTTAAGACAGACGATTGTTTCCGAATCCACCGAGGTTCAAATCCCGCTGGGTGTGATCCCTTTGGGGTGGTTTATCGGTGGTGGAAGGTCTTAGTATCACTGGTGGTTATGGCTGGCGGTTATTCTCAGTGGTGGCAGACTTTACATCACCAACATTGGTATTCACAATAGTTGGTGTCCACAAAACAAGCAGATGGCGGAAAATTGCATTGTTGGTGCAGGCTCAGTGGTTGCGGTTTGTGTTGGATTAATTGTAATATCTGGTCTTAGGACATTGGTTGTAATGGGTGGGATCTCATCAACCCTTCAGTTCATAAACATGGTCAAAATCATTTAATGATAAAAAATTAGTTATTGGTTTAACTTTGATCAATCTCTTCCTCGTATCCCATGGTTTTATGAATGGGGATGGGGAGCAGTGAGATAATGTATGCATCTAGTGTGGAGGAAGGTGAGTGGAGAAGAGAATGATTTTCCTCCATCTCTTGCACCAAACAAAACCATGCCTCCCAATTCATTCATGGGTGTTTCCTACACATTCAATGGCTTCCCACATCTGTGATTACACAAGAAATGGGGGAGCTTACCACGTTAAATAACGAAACTCCTTGGATCTTGTTAATCATCTTAGTGATGGATGTTTCTCAATAGTATCCAACTTAAGTTGCATTGTATTGCCCCTTCCAAATTACCTACATATTTCTCAATAGTATCCAACTTAAGTTACATTGTCTTGTCCCTTCCCAATTACCACCTATAAATTTTACATTTGCATTCCTTGGGAAAATTTTATTTTCATTTTCAACATGTTCTATAAATGGAAACCTAGAAACCCACTCTAACCTAAAACTCCTTCCCAAGTACCATTTTCTTTTCTTTCACTTTCTTCCACAAAGAGTTGTCCCTAGAGTATTTGGCATGGTGTGATTTTTACTAAAAGAATTACCATTTTCATCATTCAATCGAGTAGAACTTAGGGTCCCAACATTATATTTAGAATGTAATGTTTCTGTGATACAACTTCAAGTTCTCCAATGGGACATATTCAAGAGAACGTGTTTCATTTTCATTTTAATTTTCATTGATAGTGTCACCATGAAATTATAATTGAACTCATTCTAAGTTTTATTTCAAATGTTATCATGTTACGTTGATAGTGGTAGACATGGATGGGCTTGCATAGATGGTTCTCAAAATAATATGCAATGTGATGCAGCCTAGAATTCAGTAATACAAGCCCAATAAGACCCTAGACGCACTGGCACATCACTCATCCTAGACTGAGCACTCACCCAAAGTGCGCAAAGGTACCAAGTCCCTCTTTAGGGTTGTTATTGCAGGATGTTAGCATTATGAAAACTTAATACATGTAGTTCCATTATTAATACATCATTCTACGAGTGTGCCGGATCTATTTCTAAGGTAGAATAGAATTAAGTATTAACCATGATGAATTCAAGAACATACTATATCCAAATACACATATAACTAACACTCAGATTCAGCCAGTACCCTCCATTGTATTAAATATGAAAATTACAAAGAAGCTTCTTACAGTAATGGCATTCTATGCCCATACACACATAGATCTGATATAATAGTCCAGTCTTGCACACATACATACATATATATGTTTCTCTACTCATTTTGTAATATATTATTATCTCTACTATGTAGTTCACTACATATTTATAAGGGTGGGGACTTTTCCTTCACCGCTTATCCAATCCTAAAATAGGTGGCATGCTATTATTATCTATACGTTTTTTACAGCCATAATCCCACATGCAAGTGTGCTTATAATAGGCTTCCTTTAGTTAACTAGCTATGATAAACCTATTCTTAGCCCGCATCCATGCAAAGTGCTTTGTATCGATCCTCCAAAATAGCCAATGTGTGGCGCGCAAGTCTCTGCCTCATTTATGTGCTCTGCACACCATCTCTAAAAATAGATCCTCATGTGCAAAAATGGCTAAGTCCCGAAATATGAACTTATCCTCCACGCGTGTGTTTCCCTTATCCATTCACACCTTTGAATAGGCCCTATTTTCCCGCGTGGACCTCTTGTGTGCCTTTTGTTAAGTATTTTCCGCTCAACATGATGTTTCGTCTGTTAGAACTAGAAGGTGTTGCACTAGATTTCTTTCATGAGGTTTCCTTATTACTTTCCATTTTCCTATATGGATATTTTTTTTTATTATTATTATAGCAGACATAGAAATGGGGATAACATCGAATGGGAATAGTCAATAGAATAAAAATATTAAAAATCATGGCAAACAGGATGGAGCTTTGCAACTTATGGAGAGTTGAGATTGAACATTTTCACCGAGGGAATGGAAAGAATAAATTATGGTGGGCCACGTAAATAGAAAAGGATGAAAATGAAAATGGTGATGTCATACATATACTAGAAGTGCTGAAAATTAAGAAAAGACAATTTGAAAAGTATCGCAAATTTAAATAGTAGAGAAATAAATGTGACATCACATGATCATAAACATGTTATAAAATTTAAAATTTAAAATGGATCATTGATGAATTCAATTACCAGATTACTTGTAGGATATTATGCTATAAAATTGAACGCAACATCCCGTAAGAGATTTTCTTATCTAAATTTTGTAAGCAATAAGCAATATGATTTTTATTATTCCTTTTCTATTCAAATCAATTCCAAACTCACAAATTTGTAATTCAAAAATATAAATAAAAGTGTTTACTTTGAACTTTCAATTAAATGTAACACACACGCACGCTTGTGACGCCGCACATGACACACACACACACGATGAATTCAAATAAATTTAAAATGTTCCCTATCCAATGTCATCAATTTTGATCCAAGGGACCATATAATCTATGGTGATGCAAACAATTTTTTTAATCTTGGACCATTGATGTGAAGGTGATCCATAAAACACTAATTGAAACTACAAATCATTTGCCAAGGGTAGGTATACCAAATAGCCAAATGATATTTCAAGAAATCTCTACTATTCATGTAATTATGAATATTCTGCTGCTAAAATTTTCCTATTTTAGGGCTAGCCCTATTTGCCCTCCTAATTCTATCATATGTAAGAACTTAATTTTTATACAAATATTCTAAACTAAAAATTATTCAAATATCAATTAAAAACAAAAACATTCAAATATTTTCAAAACACAAAATCATGACTGCGCATATGACTTGATTTTCTAGCTTTTCACTTTATATATGTTGTTTATCACATGTTTTAATGGATAATGTATTTTTATATGCTCTTTAAAGATTTTCTTTCATGAGGTATCTTGAGCTTGATGTAGGACACATATAGTTTTATACAAAATGATAGGTGTTGGCTTAATTCCATCCAAATGACCATGCTAATATGTGGGCATCTCTTACATTATTCGTGTGATTTGGTTCCAAAGATAATTACTTTTACTTCCTCATATGCTCACTTTATTATATTGTGAAACATGGTAGTTTTTAAACTAATATGGCTAGAACGTCTTGTGCGACACTATATTCTATTATATTCACTTGTTTTCTTGATTATATGCTTATTTCCATGTATGTGGCCTATGGCCTTTGCAGTTTGTATTTATGATACTTGGTGTCCCCTGTTTTGATGTCCCTTTCCTTTTTATGAATAACATATGCGACATTTCTTACGTAATTGTATGCTAGATTACTTGCACATTTACTTGCCTTTGTGCTTGTTTTCTTCTATACATGATTTCCTTTTCACTTGTTTCTTTTTTTCTTATTTTATTTCTCCACATGCCATGGTTCTTAATATGTAGACCCTTGCAAGAATAGGATCTTCATGGTGGCCACCCAAAACAAACCCCCATGTGATCCAATGTTGAATAAAGCAGGTACATCGACATGGATGGATACCATTTCTTTCAAGATAAGAATTCTTTTTGCACATCTCATTCACCTCAAAAGGGGGGCATTCAATGGGGTATTTTATATGGATATCTATACACATAAAAAATATAGAATTAAAAAATAAAATGACATAGGTTACAAATACTCAAAAACATAATCGGATAAATAACATGAACATATTATACACATGGACAAAACCGCAATAGGGATGAAACCAATGGACGTTATGGTAAAAGTTAGAGGTTTTCATCCTGAGGGCATATTTTTAGAATATTACAATATTTTTAGATTCCCACGATAAGCTCGCAATATTCTAATACATGTTTGATAAAAAATTACACAGATTCGAGTAGTGTCATGAAATTTTGGAACATGATGTGGGGGTTTGAGTACTTCATTCCTTTTTGGAACTGCATAACATGAGCATAGTTTTTTTATAAAAAAGGATCTTATATAATATTAAATACAACATGATATAAGATAACTTTTCAACAAAAAGCATGCGGTATGAGAGCACGCCCCAAAAACACCAACAACCTAAGTCGAGCCTAGGAGAACAAAAAAAAAAGAATTCTACATGGACACCCGAGGAACGTGCCCACAAGTGTTAAAGACAAAGGCATCCAACGCTGAAGTAGAATGAGAAACAAGAGGCTCAAACCACCTCTTATTCTCATTACATCTCGTGACAACAATCCACAAGTGCTGTTGGGGATACAACTCAAGCGGAGAAGATCGAGGTAAGGGCTATCCTAATCTGGGGTCATAATCGATGACTCTAAAACATGTGATTGCTTGGCATAACCGCCAGGGGGAATCTCAACATTCATATCTTCTAAATTTTTAGGGTGAGAACATTCTTTGACTTCCGGTGCTGAAAATGGCTACCAACCTTTAGGCCACGGAGAAACCCCTTTTCCTTATTCTTTTTAGTTTGATTGGGTGACATTGTGAAAGCCTCTTAAAGGTGCCCAGTTTGATGGAAAAACCGGCATCGAAAGGTCATGTTCTCATAGTCTAGGACTTGTATCCACTTGAAGCCATCATGGTTTAACTCCAACTTGTTCGGAAGACCTTTGTTGAGATCCACCTCAATACAAATACGTGCATAAGTGAACAACCCTTACTTGGGCCATTCATTATCCATTTTAATGAATCAACCAAGAGAGTCACCAATAGCAACACAAACCGCAGGTGCCAAAAAGGGAGAGGAATATTGGGGAGATGAACCCAAACCAACATTTTTGAAACTACCATAGTAGAAGGTCAAATTCAAAAACCACAGAGTAATAAAAATACCAGCCATACCCCATAACCTTTGGCCCTCATTAATAATCTGTTGGCACTCTAAAGGAGAGAAGAATTGAACAATTAAAAATCCCTTTGCACATAATTGGATCTCACAATCACTGGTCCAAGTAGAGAAGATCCATTTGTGTAGATCTTCAATTCAGGGCCAAAAACCATTAAATAAAAAAATAAGGGTAGAAGTCTTAGAGAGCGAGATATAGAATCGCTTACCTCTCGAACATAAAATAGTAACCACAAGAGTAATATTTCCTTTTACACAATGTATGATAGCCCTACACTTGATGAAACCTGCCCCTGAGTACCAAGCGGTGGTCACCACGAAGGATTTTGTAAAGTTGAGGGGGTAGAGCCATTACTCACTTTGTGAAAACTGCCGCCACCACTACTTTTTTCGTTGGCCTACACCTTCCTTCCTAGTCTCGTTGCCTAGGGTTTTGAATCCATTATTTACGTCTTTTTCACTTGAGCATAATTTCAATATAGGGTATGGGGGAAAGGAGATTATTTTCCTTTTTCTACATTCATAATTACACATTTGATACTCATAGGGACATCACATGGTGGGGGCATGAGACTCTTCATTATTTTTTGACATTGTGTTATTTTTCAATTGGACCTAGATCCATTTGCGGTAATGTAGTTTTTGGGATTAGAAGAACATCAAAGTGACAAAAAGGTTATATAAACCTTTTTCTCACTTTTTATGGAAGATATTAGGAAGACTAGAAAACCATGTGGCAACCTTCCTTCTTATGAGGTGCTTGGGATGACTAGAAAGTCCTATGATATGTTTTGGTGTTGGGTTGAGTGACATCCAATTCTACTACAACTCTAACATATCCTTTAACAAAACTAGAGACCAATCACCCCAATTGTTTTGTATCTATCCCAATTTAAGTTTCTAAGAATGAGAACATGCAAGAGCTTGTCTTTGGAAAATTAAATAGGAGTATTCCTTCTATTTTTTGTCTCTCTAATTTACCACTTACAAATTCAAGTGTTAAAATTACAAATATATTTTCAAAGATGAGTTAATGATGAATTATTGTGTATACATTTACTACACTATGTGTTGCAATTTTTACTGTGGAGCTTGCCAACATTCAAGAAAAATCAACACCTTCGATAAAATACAATGTGTGTATACACACTCAATTATATATTCATTTAAGCATGTAATCTTCATTTCAATATTAAAGGGGAGGCAAATGTAGACACCTAAATTTGGTCATTTATCATTAGTTGTGACAATTTTGGCCTTGCACCTAAAGCATGACTTGCATGCACATTCCAATCCTAAATGACCTATCCCTATCTCCTTTGCATGACTTGCTTCACCATACACATGGCTAACTCATTCATAGCATCAGTTATTCCATAACACTTTAATATCACAAGGCATCAGTCCTAGAAAGTTGCAAAGTCCTACGATTTTCCTATATGGGACTATTTGGATGTATGCAAATCATTCCATGGTTTGGCCTAAGACAAATGGTCTTATCTCCCACCACACAACATACACTTTTCTAATTTGTTGTCTTTTTATGGGTCAATTCATATACTAAAGGTTGATCTTAATGCAAAATTAAACCTATGAATGCCTATAAAAGCAAGTCTAACTCACTTATTTACCTCGCCTAGAAATCACCTAGCACATTCAAGAGCACTCATTGTGAAATGAGTTCCTAAAGCATTCTAAGCCCTCATAAATTCCCTCAAATTAGCAAGACAACCTAGGATCAACACGCACACATTTCTAAAGCACTCCCAGCTAGGTTCAAGAGTCAAGACTCCTATTCTAGAGATCTTTAAATCCAATTCAAGACAAGCTCAAATGTGTCAAGCCATTGTTTCTCATTTTCAAGTGATTGAGTTGTAAAATTAGTTGCATCTATATAGATATTAAAAGCTAGGTGGATAACTAGGTGTGGTTTGAGAAGTGTTGGCATAGGTGATGTAGGGGCACTTCAACCTAAACACTAACCTTTGTGTAGGGTATCTTACACATAGTTAGATTTTGATGGTGTTCACATCATATTGAGAGTTTCACAAGTGTGTGGCACCTAGGGTTTTGATGCAAAGGTCATTATAGAGTGTCACAATTACACAAAAATTTATAGGGAAGAAAAGCATTCCTATTTGAAAATGTACAATAGAGGATAAGACCTTATTATGCTCTAGGAAAGTCCAGATGGTTCCATACCAACTAAGTTTGTAGCCAAAATTATAGAAATGAAGTACCTCTAGGTAAGTCCCAGCCTATACAATGACCTTGCAATGCCAAATCACATCTTTGTATCTATTTTGAGCCAAGTGCACTCCTCCGCTTATGTTTTGAGCAATCACATCTATCATCACATATTACAAATTACTTTGGAGTTATTCTAGTTTATGCAATCAATGGTTATAAATTAATTTGAATATACACTTATTGATAACCCTTATTGCCATAAATGAATAAGAATCATGGCTCAATACAAAATCTTAGCTTAGTTATTTATTTAATGTGAAATCGGGGACTCCAAAGAGTAAGAAATACCTTGTTGATGAATTTCCTAATCTTGATGCTCCTAGTAACCCAATACTTCAATGATAACCTCCAAGTATAGGTTCCACCATGCCTTAAGACTTTTTAATATTTAAGGGAAGATTTGTGAGTGCATCAACAACAAACTATTTGATGATATATTTGAGAAATGACAATAATGACACCTATAAATAGGTGAACATAAACTAAACTCACAACTCAACTCAGCCAACTACATTGACCATGATCGATGTAATCATTTGCAAATAGTTTATAAAAGGTGAGGTCGAGGAGAGATAAGGAAGGGTGGAACGAGACACTTGGAGCAGAGATGAAGGTGATATGAAGGCGCTATAAGAAGTGATATTAGGTGGTAGTACTAAGAATATTGTGTAGTCATAAAGTGTTATTTGGGAGGCCAAGACACGTTGTGCTAAGTGCCACAACAATCCCTCACAAAATACAACAGAGCAACCCATTCCACTTCCAAAGTGTGCTCCTTAAGGAACACATTCGAGGGAATTAATGTATCAATAACTTGTACAAAGAAATCATTAGTAAATACAAAAATAAAATATATATACAATGAAAAAAATAATTAACCAAAGACTTCTTTATTAACAAGAACTGACTTTTTTTCATAATGAAGAAAATAAAATTAATTTTAAATAAGTCATTTTGATGATGATATTTAGTGGGTTCCTATACATATACCTACTTTTGCTCGAGGCTTCTTAAACTTAAATTATACTTATTTATAATAGAATATTGTTTTGAAATCATGGAAATTTTTAATTTGTAAGATGTAAAATGGAACAAGGAAAAAAATGTAAAGAGGTTGAAATAAAAGATAATGAGAAAAGGAATGAAGATTATAATTAACCATATGTTGGAGAAATTTGAAGTTGGTGGAAGGTGAGACAGTTGTTGCTGGGTTAACTTTGATGAATCTCTTCGTCATATTTTATGAATAGGGGCGGAGAGGAGGTGAGATAATGTATGCATCTGGTGTGGAGGAAGGCGAGTGGAGACGAGAATGCTTTTTCCTCCATCTCTTGGGCCAAACAAAACCATGCCTCCCATTTCATTCATGGATGCTGCCTGCACATTCAATGGCTTCCCCCATCCGTGATCTATCTCGTACACAGGAAATCTGGGAGAGCTTACCACGTTGGTAATGAAACTCCCTCGGATCTCGTTAAACATATTAGCGACGGCTGTTTGAGGAGTTTGCAGGAAGTGTATGAAATGATTCAGCTCTTCTTCTGCGGCGGTGCAGGATTTTACCACCTCCTCGATAATGCCCGCAGCAAATCCAACGTCCTCGCCCGCCAGTCTTCTGCTACTTGTCTCACCAAACCCAGTACATATGCAGTTGCCAAAATAATTTGAAATGGACGGCTTCACTCGGCCTCTGCAGTCAGCCAAGAGCGCAAAAATAACACGCTCCTCATCTCCCACTCGCCGAGCTGTCATTACACTTTTCCAAAAATGTGCAGCCACCGCAACAAACGAACTCGACGCCCTGCTTCGTTCTTTCAACTCTGAGATCATCTTTTCTGTAAAACAGAAGGTTGAGTATACCACTTTATGTGTTTTCTGCTCCATCCATTTCAATCTCTCTGCCTCAATGTCATCTGTCTTTGTCTCTCTCTCTCTCTCTGTCTTTGTGTGTGGCATAAACTTGTATATCCGCACCCCTTTTATTCGATCATTTACTGCTTGACAGGGCTTGAAGGAAATGGACATTCCACTCTTGTTTTCTCGTTTGAACATTCTTCTGTCGTGGTGAGGAAGTTTGGAAACGGGGAGGCCTCTGCTGCATTCTGCCCACGACTTCATGAAATGCCAGAACGAATGTCCATCTGCTATCACGTGATGAACTATGGTTCCTATGCAAATCCCTTCTCCTCCCAAATCTGTGACCTGCATACAAGATCAAATCAAAGTAGCTATAATAAACAGAGTTTCTCAAAATAACTGTGAAAACAGAGCTTCGGATCATTGTTATATTCTAATGATGGATCGTTCAATCTGATCATAAAAACTCTTTACACACTTATTCCTAAAAACTTGTTTATTTATCTCGTAAGGATCTCGAAATAAGTGTGTAACACGGTTTTTGATGACTGCTACCCAGATTGATTATGGATCACAAATTGATCTGAAACATTAATCACAAAAAGATTTATTAAATTAGAAACTCTTACGCACTGTGAATCCAACAAGAAAGATGGATGAGCGAAGATTTAAGCAATTTATTTACCTGTACCGAGAGAAGCGGAGAGTTGTTATTTCCTTGGGCAAGGGGAACAAGGATTTGAAAAAATGGCTTATACTGAAACTCTTGTTTTTCCAGGAGATGGAAAGGCAAATCCATGGATGCTTCAATAAATTGAACTCCCCGTCGT
The DNA here is from genome assembly GCA_018340775.1 of Taxus wallichiana var. yunnanensis. NCBI lineage: Eukaryota > Viridiplantae > Streptophyta > Pinopsida > Cupressales > Taxaceae > Taxus > Taxus wallichiana. Next base: position 342,167,719 of record CM031237.1, read on the forward strand.
TGCAATCAATCTCTGGCCTCCCTGTTTCATCCTGATCCAGCCTGCCTGCCAATGGGTAGAAATACACCAAAACTGAGGACAGGCTTTTCTTCAGGCTGTCTACCATTGAACAATACTTATGTCCACCCGCAGCTGAGACTCTGTAAAACAGAAGCCTTTGAACGTTGTTGACAGATAAAAACACAAAATCCAGGTTAGAGAGGAACATCCTGTGCCTCCTTGTTGGGATTGCTGGTGCCACTGCCGAATTTCTCATCACTTTGATTTCCTCCATGCTCGCAGGGAAAGCCACACCTGGTCACCTAATACATTGAACCAACTTATTTACTTAAATAAACCTAAGTTCAACCACACCACGTGTTAAATGCTGTCACGTGAAACTCAACTTCATATAAGATGGCCAAACAATACATAAAAACCAGGTCAGGCACTTACACCACCCTGTTTTGACACGCAAAAATAAATAAATAAATGTCCTTCCCTTTTGGGGACAATAATATTTCCACTAATATGTAGCAATTTCAAGGTAAGCATGATGGAATGCAAATGTAAATCAATTTTTGAAATGTTTTTTTTGGTTAACAATTGTACGAGTAGATGTAACGGGCACGGGGATAGTGCAAGCAATTATTTGCCTATATTACTACCCGCAGCTATTCTCCCCATAGAATGTACTTCCATAACACTATGACACCATGGTATACCATAACACCATGCAACATCTAATTCGTCGGTAGGATGACATGATCAAGACAAAAAACAAGGCGTGCCGATAGGATGACGTGGAAAGGAAGGTCTTGTTTGAATTGCAATCGTAAAATTTCGTGTCCCAATTGTGCCCAAATCAAGCCCCGCCGAGTTATCATTGTCATTTCAAAAATAATGGTGGCTTGGGATGAACTAGAACACAACAGGCGGGATAACCGGATGGCGGATCTTACAAGAAAAAGAGGCATATCCAGGCTATTACCACACCATTATCACGAGGCATAGACGTGTTTGGGCATAGCTACAAGGATTGTAGAGCCGTGAAATCGCTATAGTCGGCGCAGGGAGGCGGTGAGGAGATGAGCCAAACAACCACCACGAAATAGTAACATAGTATGATTATTCGCCCCAAATCTCCCCTCATTTCTTGATATATGAAATCTCCCCACTTTTCTTGAAGAATGCAATATGTTTATTAGTGTATGTTCTCAATATGTTTACATTCTGACCTAGAATTTACCGGATAACTCCTGACACGCTAGCACATCACTCATCCCAGACTGAGCGCTCACCCGAAGTGCGCAAAGGTACCAGGTCCCTCTTTAGGGTTGTTGTAGCAGGATGTTAGCGTGATGAAGGAAGAAACACATAGATTCATAACTAATCTATCATTCTACATTGTATGCTACATTCAAATCTATGACAAAACAAGCATTAAATAGTAATCATGATTGAATCAATAACATACACTACTCGATTACACACAAGAATGACACTTAGATTCAACCAATATCTTCCATCTATTAATAACACAGAAGCTCCTTACAATAATGTCAAACAATACCAATGCACGTATGGATCTGCTACAGTAATTCAGTCATATGTGTATATCTCTATATATTCATACATCCATCACACTCTTATATATAGGGTGGGGACTTGCCCTTCACCGCTTATCTATTCCAGAAATAGGCCGCATGCTATTAATAGCCACGCGTCATTCATAAGCATAGCCATACATGCAAGTGTGCTATCTATAGGCCTCTTATAGTTAAGCTGAATTGTCAATCCCATTCTTATCTCGTCTACATGCAAAACGCTTTGTTCCAATCCTCCAAAATAGACAATGCATGGCGCGCACATCTCTGCATCGTTGGTGTGTTCCGCATGCCATCTTCTAAAAATAGGTCGTCATGCTCAAAATTGGCTAAGTCCTTAATGCTAAACTTGCCTTACGTGCGCATCCTTCCTATCCTTCCACGCCCTTGATCTTGGCCTTCTCTCCGTGCGGACTCCTTGTGTGTTCTCTAACAAGTATTCTCTGATCAACATTACCCCACACTAATCTCATTATCGTCCCGACAATGGGTATTCCTCCAAAAATTGAAGTAAAGAACGAATAATGGAAAGAATAAGAATGAAAGAATGTTTACAAATAAAGAATTTTTATGAGACAACCTCCTCTGTATCACTTTGCAATATCAATTCTGATACTCCTCCTTTATTTCGGCCTCCAAAACCTGCCATTCGGTGAGTGCTTGTTTTGATTTTTAAGGGGATTTCCATAGCAATGGATTCCAACTCATCCCTCACAATCTCTCCCTTTTCATTCTCGTAGAACCAACACAACGCTTTGGACATTGATTTAATTCTTCCTTTTAAAAGATACATCTTCGCACAATTAGCTTCCCAAGCTCTTCCACCGAGTCTTGTGCGGCTCTTGTCTTTCTTGTCAGGGACCTCTCACTTCGCTTAACTATTAACAATCTTTCTGTGGCCCAATGTCTCATCCTTCATTTCTTTCTAGACCTCATTGTTTTCTTCTAGGGTCTTTATCTTTGATAAGCGCCTTTGGGGTCAGTGCGATATTTAAAGCTTGGTCTTCTTTCTTCAATACTTCTTATAATGCTTGCGAAGCTCTTCATAAGATGTAATATTTCACATCACCGACGCTTTACGTCATTTTGCATCTTGCTCTAAATTTCTTAGCACTCATGCGCGCAGGTTCGTCTTCAAGTACCAAGTCCACCAAATTTCCCACATATGTATCAGAAGGAAACATCACAGGTACCTTGGCCTCCAGTGAGGCCTTGCTCGATGACATTATCCCCAATCTCCTCTGTGATGCTTTGATAAATACTTCGTTCTTATTCTCGCGCAAGTCAATCTCTTGCAGTATTCATGCTATTTCCACATCCTTTGTCTTCACTCCTCACGCGATTACTCGATTGTTGTAACTTTGTCCATGTTTCCTCTAGCCACTTCAGCAGAAACCTTCACCAATGCGTTGCTTACCTACTCATCTGACATGACAGTAGGCTTTACTATCATGTGTCTAGCTTGGGGTGCCTTCTTCAGCTGTCTCGAAACGCATGACTCTTCACATACATCAAGTCGGGCTCATCCATGTGGGTTTGCATTGACCATGACATTGCTTTTGAGTGCGTGCGATCGCCATATCCTCATCCATTAGCTCCCAGGCCGAATAAATCCTTCCGTGCTATCGTGCTCTAGAAGCGGGTGCGATAATTTTACCGCATCCTCTGCATACCCCATGGTGGAGAAATGTGCTCCCCACTTGTTCTTCTAGACTGTTGCTACTTAGGGACTTTAGCTTCCGAATTTGGCACTTGTGTCTCCATGTCATGAACATTCTCTATAGTTTTCTCCTCTGGTCTCTTCTCATCCTTTTCTCTTCCCTTTGATTCCTCGCCCTCCTTTCTATGTTCTCTAGAAGTGTAGGAGAATTAGGCATTCTTTCCTCCGAATCTTTTTCCTCCTTATCTAACTTCATTTTCCTCCTTCTTTACACAATTTCCTCCTTCTGTGTGGAGAGAGTTTGGGTGATCTACACACCGTGGTTGGAGTATCACCTTGGGTCCTTGTTTTCCTAAACACATTTTTAAATTTGTGCTCCCTTGGACTGCATTCAAGTCCTCATCATCCCCCTCTTGTGGCTAAGGTGGTGTAATGGTGCGCTCTACTTCACCCTTATTTGTAGGTTGTCTCCTACCTCTATGCTCCAAACCACCACTATCTTTGTGCTCCTCCTCCCCATCCTTCACTTCAATTGGCTCTGTGGGCTTAGGCGTTGGGATGTTCTCCATTGTATGCTTTCCCATTGGTCGTCTTGGTGGTGCTTCTTGTCTGCATCATCAAAAACTGGCATGTCATCTGCCGTACGCTTGTTCATCCTAGCAATGAGCAAGGAATCGAGCTCCTTCTTGTTCTCTGCAGTCCTGTGATTGTATTCACTCACTTTTCTCTTTCTAATGGGTGAATCCCACTCCTGGCCAATGATGAATCCTTCTGGATATTGCATTTCTAAAAAATGGCTTTGGGTGCCATCTCTTCTTCCTCAACGACCACCTTCTTCTTTCCTTTTATTGCTGCTGCAGATGCCTTCTTAGGTGCCATTTTTTCCCTTTGCAAACGTCTCCTCTTTAACTCTGCAACTTTGTGAATCAAACCCTAGCTCGATTCAATCATGCCCTAGGTGGAAACTTCATGCCCTAACTCCTCTACCTCCTTGCTTCGCTCAAACCCTTCACCACCGGGGACACAAGCTTCTTTTCGCACAGATCTGTTTATCACGCTTGGTTTCACACCCTTCACACCTTAACCCGATCACTCGGCTCTTCACAATTGGCTCTTTCCTCAAATTCTCTTAGTTGCAATGGTAAAAATGAATCTACATCCCATCCTTATATAATTTTTTTCAATTTTTCAAATTTTGATGCATTTATTACTCCTTCACCTACCAAATATCCTCTCATTTATTGTCCAATTTTTTTATTTCCACACGGTACATCTTTGTACCCCAGCTATAACCTTCTAGCATGCCTTCCTATCCTCTAGTCACATACTTCTCTTGGTACACACCCTTGTGTGCGAGTACCTCGTCATTTACCTTCTCCTGGTAGTTATCATGGCCTCTGCTTGCCTCATGTTATATTGTCCTTTCATTCATCTCCATCCTTGGTCACTTGTGAGAAGCAATCTTCTTTTGACTTAAAGTGCACCCGTAATAGCTTATTCCTTTCACCTTTCAATTCCCACGGTCTTTTACTTGGATAACTACAACCACCCCACACTAAAGGTATGTGCAGTCCTCTACGCATAAACATTCTTCACATAGTAATGAGCTTCATGCGCGCAAGCGCACTTTACACAAGAACAACAACTAAATTGACAAAGCATAGCGACAATGAAGGAAATACATAAGGGAAACCTAATCTAAATGGTAATACTGCCTTATTACAAACACCAAGAAGTCTTATTTATAGTAGGGCTTCAGCCTACTCTCGTTAAAGTAACTGGGTAACCGTGTTCCATCAAGTGATTCTAATTGGAAAGCACCTGTTTCAATTATGTGAGTGATGATATATGGCCCCAACCAATGTATTTTGAGCTTTCTGGATGGTGCAAGAACTTAGAGTCATAAAGAAGTAAAAATTTTCCAATCTCAAACTTCTTATCCCTTATGTTTCTATCATGTCATGCCTTATACCTAGCCTTTTCCTACTTCTGACTCCATCTTGCTATGGCTCGTCACTCATCCAGTTGAATCATATTCTCGATACACTCTTCTAAAGCCTATTCATCATCTAGACTGTAGAGCGTGCAATGCGCAAAGAAGGTAACATAAACTATAGGAGAGAACGGCTTTTACGCCAAACACCAACTGAAATGGTGTGGCTTTGTTCAATCTCTTATAAGTTGTTCTATATGCCCAAAGAATAGCTGACACTTTGTCATCCCAATCCTTTCTTCCAACATCAAATTTTTTTGTCAAAGTCTAGCTCAAAATCTTGTTGAAAGCCTCATCGGTTCCATTTTGCTTTGAGGATGGCGGGGTGTAGTTTTATGGTGTGCAACCATAAACTCATCTAATAGGATCCCGATTGTCTCATTAAAAAGTGTGTGCCCCTATCACTTGTCAAGCTTAAAGACATCCATATCTTGTAAGAACATTCTCCCATAGAACCTAGCCGATGTAGCTCTTTGTAAAGTCCTTTGTAGGTGTTGCTTCTACCCACCGTGTGAGATAATTTTTGCAAGTAATGATATAGTGTAATCCGATCTGCTTGTGCGGCTAGTGAAATAGGTCCTACAAAGTCAATGGCCCATTTCTCAAACATTTCTACACTATTAGTTGGTCTCAAATGCATCTCATCTCTTTTCCCTGGTTTTCCTAGGCATTGAAAATGATCACACGCCTTACAATATTCTTTACAGTCTTTATACAATGTCTCCCACCATAATCCAACAAGTAAGATCTTCTAGGCAATCGCATCACCTACATAATGGCCTCCTATAATACCACCATGAGCTTCTTCCATAATATCCTTGTGCTCATGCTCTAATACACAACGGTGTAATACTTCATCTCTACCTAACTTGTAGAGGTCACCACTGATTAACATAAATGATGTCGCACATATAGCAAGTTGTTTCTTTTCTAATGCCTTCATTCCTTTTGGTGCTATACTAGTCCATAGAAAGACAACAATGTCTTCTAATTCTGATGGTGTGCATTGTAACCTATATAACTGTGCATCTAGCATGGTTTCTTCAATTGTCTGTGCTTCCTCTCCTGAGTTGATTCTAGATAGATGGTCTGGTCCAAAATTTCTTTTCCCTAGCTTCACCACAACTATGAAATCAAACTCTTGAAATAAGAGTACCCATCTACATATGCACCCCTGTAAGATAGGCTTGTTTACCAAGTACTTCAATGCCATGTGATTTGTATAAAACACAAATGGTGTTGCTAACAAGTATTGTCGAAACTTTTGCAATGCATAGATCATAGACAAAGCTTCGCGCTCTATAGTTGTATAATTTTGTTCAGCATGAGTTAGCTTCCTACTAGAAAAAAAAATTGGATGATCGACAATACCTTCTCCAGGCTGAGCTAACATAGTGCCAATGGCCATGTCGAGGCGTCCACATGCACATGAAACAGCTTTATCCCATGAGGGAAAGCATAAAATGGGCTCGGTAGTAAGTCTCACTTTTAATATCTCAAACGCACACTACTATGGTTCTCCCCAATAAAATGTACCTTTCCCCTTCATAACTCTTCCAAGGGTGTAAAATTTTTGGCATACCCTTTGATGAATTTTCTATAATATCCTATATGACCTAAAAATCTACGCACCTCGCTTTGGTGGTAGGTGCTTCCAGGACCTAAAATGACCGCAACCTTAGTGGATCAATGAGCAAACCTTCCTTACATTATATGTCCTAACAATATTCCAAATGGCGTGGCAAATATGCACTTATTGATATTCAAAGAGATACTCAACTATCTACACCGTTCAAACACTAAGTGCGATTGTCACAATGATCTTTCACAAGCCCATATATTTTCCAATCATCTAGGTAAACATGTAAGAAGTTGTGTTGTCTGCAAAAATTGACAAGGGCAATTTTCGTGTAACCATACCAAAAATTCTGTTTTGGTCCCCTAAAGAAGTCTGATAACGTTCAAAATGGCCTAAAACTCCCTTTCGAAAATCAAGTTATTTATAAACTTAGCCATTTTCAGCTTCTTCCCTTGGTGTAGTTTTTCATGTGTCAACAATCCCAAAAATGCACCTTTTTGACCTAGGTGCAAGAATTCATGTGTCGACATCAAGAAAGTTGCACCCCCTTAAAACATCTTTTGGTGCGAGAAAATTGTGTGTTGACATTTCTAAAATGTGCCCCTTTTATTTTTGGCATTGAAATTATCATGTCAACATCATAAAATGTGTGCTTAGGTGCTGGAAATATTGTGTCGATGTCAATAAGGTTGTGCTAAGGTGCACTTTTGTCGTGTCGAATCTCTAAAATTCATGCCAAAAGAAGTTGGTGAAGTAATAAATGCCATTTTTCTATAAATATGCACCCGACACCTGTCATTTTCATGAGTTGAAAATTGTGAAAAGTGTTTTCTCTGCACCTGTCAGCCATCCTTGTCACCCCCACATGTTGTTTTTTGAGCTTGTGGACCCCAATGTCATTCTTCATCATTTATAAATCTAGGTAAGTGGCTCCTCTCCTGGTTGTTTTTGTCTTGTTTGTATTAGGTATTAGGGTTAAGTGTAAAAGATAAAATATGGAAGAAACACACCTAACCAGCTGAAGCCCTTTTGCCTCTCCTTCCAGATCTACAAATCTAGAAGACCCCTGCCTCTGAAGAAATCCAAAAAACCATCTTTCCTTGCTTGTTGCTTTGCCAAACAAACCCTCTCTTTACCATCTGAGAAATCCAAAAGAGAGAGGAAGAGAAACCAAGAGAATAAGCCAAATCGATTAACTGATTAAATTCATGGTGCACTGTCCTTCCTTGCAACATCTTCCAAAATTGCACCTTGGTGCACTTTACCTTCTTGCAACATAACCTAAACCTATGCCTAGTTGAAATAACACTTAGCAACTTTTGTGGGGTGCAGGCACAACTTGCACAACATCAACATAAGATGTGTGCTTCAAAATTGTGCCACGCGCTTTTTCCTTGGCGCACTGATTTTTCTTGCAACATATTTTGAAGTTGTGCCTTGGCGCACTCTAAACCCATGCAACACAAAAATTTTCAGCGCCCAGCCAAAGTAGATTTTTCCCAAGGCGCAGGCGCAACCTCCTTAACATCAACAATAGATGTTGCATGTTGCAAACCGGCACCCTGCACTTTACCCTTTGGCGCTACATTTTGTCATGCAACACCTCTCAAAAGTGTGCCCTTTCTAAACCTTGGCGCAAATTTTCTCATGTCAACATTAGGCACAAATTTTCTCATGTCAACATTAGGCACAACTTTTCTCATGTCGACATCTTCCTAATTGCTCCTAGTAATAAAAATGCTCTGCAGCATGCTATGAACCTGCACCTTGCGCCCTAAGCCTTATAATTGCTTGCTCTTTATTCTGCAAGCTTTCATTATGAATAACATGACGGTTGACATGGATCTTCTGTGTTGGACCTCCTTGATTCTTCTTGTACAACAACAACATCCATCCTTGAGCTCACACATGTCTTCATCAAGAAAGACACCAAGTTTGAGCAAAGGGATGATGAGGAGTAGTTTCTCCTCTCATATGCTTTGATCATTTTTGTAAAATATTTAAAAAGCTTGTTGGCATTTACGATGACATCATCCATGTTGCACCATGGGATGTTGCCATCCAAAAACTTGCCCAAAGTCAACTTTTGGCTTTTTAGATATTTTGTAAATATCTTGTAAGATATTTTGTAAGTAGTGGTTGGTTTTCTTTTGTCTTCTTTCCTCCTCTTCTTCTATAAATACTTGAATACTTGTTGTATTTGTGGGTGGAAATTTTTGTATGAAAAGAGAAGTGAAGAGAGAAATACTTTGTGTTTTCTTGTAACATAAGAAATATTAATACATATGTTTAGACTTTGTGCTTAATATGTGTGTTATTTTCATCAGATCTGTCTTAAGTTAGATCTATGTTTTTATTCTATTGGATTCATTCCTACTATTGTCATATGTTCATCAGTATTGCTTTAATTGTTTATGCAAGTAAGCTTGGCTCTGTTTTACTACCACTCAAAACATAAACCTTCTAACCTTTCCATCTTGGAATCCATTTCTTTTCACCCTTGATCTACCATCCTCCGTTCCTTTATTCCTAGCTTTCTTTTGTACTTGGAACTACCTCTCTTTGGGATGAGATCCCAAACCCCTAAAGTTAGAATAGTGTAGATTTGCATAGATTCATGCTTGATAGATTAGTAATAAACCGCTTTTTGCTTTGTTGTCTCAAAGAGGGGCTATGCCCTGCACATTGTTGGCCTATTTCCCCACGACCTACCTAACCGACAATTTTTCGGACCAACAATTTTTGGCGACTCCACTAGGGATCAAACTAAGGAAATAACTAAAAAACTATAAAAATCACTACCAGATTGCAAATTTTAACTCTTTGTTAAAAATTAAAATTTTTAAGTGAAGTGATCAAAACTGAAAATTTCCTTATACAAATCCATAGATTTGGACCAGATAGGAGCTTTTAGTTCGCTGAGTTTTTACAAAAACTTGTATATTTTAGTAGATTTGAGATTCTAATATTTCACGTTATTTTCAAAACCTTGCAAAATTTAGGTCAAAGATCTGAAAATCAGCTTTCTAAATTAACCCACTTTTTATCCTTGTTAATCTTTGTAAAAAAATGCAATCGGTTGTTATTAAAAGAGGGTAAAATTAAATATTGAAAAAGTACATGCTACTGATTTTTGCTAGAAAAATCAGAAAATCGAAAGTATAAACAAAAATATTGTTGTAAATCTACTCTTAATTGTTGTAGATCTGAATGGGTACACTGACGGGTGAACCATTTACTCGCATAATAGAAGAGCTCGTGGGGAAGTTGATCTAATTTTTAATCTACTTCAAAGGCACAATTTCAGTATCACTCCAAAGATGATTCACATCATTAGGCTCAGTGAGCAGATTGATCGAGTAATAAGTGCCTCGCCTCCTCAAAAATCCGGATTTCACATGTTGCCTCAACATCAACTTGTAGTACTCTATTGCTAAGTGGAACCACACTCCCTACTCACATTCTTTTTCCTACTTTTCAAATGGTAGAAAATCTACTTGTACCATGGGGAAACGCCATGGGTCCTCTAGCACTGCCACATCCAAATCAACCTTCTCCCCATGGAAATAAAAAAAAATTCTCAAAATTTGATGGGAGCGGAAATCAAAGCACGGATGCACATATAGCTATGTTTATTATGTCATGCAGCATTCTAGACGTGACTCATGAGGATGTATTGGTACATCTCTTTCTGGAGACCTTGCAAGGGCCTATAGTAGAATGGTTCCAACACTTACCAACTGCATCTATCACCAGTTGGGCCACATTGTGGACTACATTTGAAGACAGATACAAACCTTCAGAAGACACATTTTCATTATTATCACAAATCACTCATATGAAGAAGGAGGCCAATGAAACCATGTGTGATTTTATCACCTGATTCAATTCACTGATCAACCGTGTGTCACTTGCCATGATGCCAACATTAGAAAATCAAAAGTGTTTCTTCTTGAACGCCATGAGCTCAAAGGTAAGTTTCTTACTTTTACAGGAACAGATACCCACCTTGGTTCTTGCTCAAGATACGGCCATTCGGATAGAAAACAACCTTCTTATATCCAGTGAGTTAAGATGAGAACAGTCAAAATCAAAGGCTTCAACTTCTTCTTAGGCTACCTCATCAGATCTAGCATTTCAAAAGATGGTGAATGACCTGCTCTCATTAAAAAAGCAAATCTGAATCAAACATCATCTACTACTCCATACCGGGATATCCTGACGAGGAAACTTCACTCCCAACAACACCCCCAAAGGTCATGCTTTCTTGTAGCTTCTCCATGGTTAGCAATTAAATTCCCTCATGTTAATGCTTTGGTTGAAATTGAAGAAGATGATCCAAATTACGAAGAACCTTTATCGCAAGGCGAAGATGACCAAGATGTCGGTGAACCGATTAGCGACTCTACTATTGGGTATATGGAATTTGAAGATGAGGAATATGATGAAGAAGAGGGTACCCAAGGGTATGCAAGTGGACAATCATACGTAGTTTTCACTTGCTCGCAAGGAAAAGAAGCAAAGATTGCTGCTGAAAAACAAAAGGAAAAGGCTATGGTAACTCCTCCTCCAACGATCACTAAAAGAGGTAATCCCCTTCCTACTTAACCTCTTGTTAAACCTTTTGTAAAGAAATTTTTTCCTCTTGTTTCTTCTCCAATCCATCCTTTCTCCAATCCCGTAAAGACTAGTAATCCTCCTCCACAAACATGAAATGAAGGAATCATTCCTTCGTTAGCTCAACCCTTGGTTGCATTTGATATAATTGATCATGCCAAAAATACCAAGATCCAAATGTCTGAGGTTGAGTACCTTTAGTCCAACCCAGCAGACTTGTAGATTAACTAAGTATATCCAAAGTCGGGTTGCCATCCCTCCTCCCATTTCTCCAAAAGGAATTCTTCCCACTCCTCATGTATCTCACGTAAACATCACCTCAACTTCTGGCATCGGGAAAATTGAATCTTTTTACCTATCTCTCCCGATCAATGGTCGCAAACTAAGTAATCGTATAATTGATTGTGGAGCTTCGATAATGTTATGCTAGCAAAGGTCACCCATGCTTTGGGCCTCACCCTTACTAAAACTTTTGGCAGATCTTTACTCCATAGAGACCAAATAGGTACCATTGATTGGTCGGATCAAGGATGCGCAGTTTGCATTCGCGGCATTTCCTGAGAAAAGGGTAAAAATGACTATTCTCATAGCTGATATTCCAGTAGCATATGGGATATTACTAGGGAGGATATTTTGTAAAGAAGTTGGTGGGGAAATTCACATGGACTGGTCCAAAGCCAAGATTCCTGTCAAAGGAGTGATGTAGACATTAGAGCAAGAGACATAAAAGAAATATCTAGTCATCAATTCCGATGACCCTAAAGCTCATATTCTTTTCAAATCATCAGGGATGGGGAACTACTTCCTGTCCACCGACTTAGATAGAATAGATGTTCTCGTCCAAAAAGAGGATCTCAACAAAGTGTGGACATTGCAGTTTGATGGTAGTTACGTGATGAGTGGATGCGGTGTTGGGGTTTCTAATATCTCCTGAAGAGGATATTTTCCCTTTTTCTTTCAAGTTGCAGTTCTTCAATACAAATAATACTACCGAGTATGAATCCTTGTTACTTGGCATGCAAGCTGCAAAAGAGAAAGGAATCAAGAATCTAAAAGTACAAGGTGATGCTAAGTTGATTGTCAATCAGGTAAAAGGGATATATCAAGTAAAGAATGACCGGCTCAGACACTACCACAATGCAGTATGGGATAACATCGAAGAGTTTGACGCTTTCTCAATCAAAGCAATTCCACGAGCCCAAAATGACATGGCTGATTCATTGGCCATCTCAACCTCTCTCATGCTCCCTCATCTAGGGTTGAAAACAGATACATATACCATTGAAGTGGTTTTTCGCCCAAGTGTGCCAGATAATTCACAACACTAGAAAGTGTTCAATGATGACAACCAACTTATCGCCTTTTTGGAGAAAGCTGACAATTTCAAAGAACTCCATTTCGATGGATCAACTTCTACGTGTCGTGAGTCTCTCACCGGTCAAGCACATGAATCTGAAAAAGAAACAGTGATACAGCTCAAAGGAAATAAGATTCCAAAAGGTTTGGTTTCCTTAGAATGATTATTTGATAATCATGACCGTTTTGTTAAGAAAAAGTGACAGGATGATCCTTCCTCTTCTCTAGAAACTGAATCCGTCAATCTGGGTACTGTGGAACATCCTCGTTCCGTGAATATCGGAAGTGTTGTACGCCCGAGGAAAAGTGAAAATTCGTTAAGTTGTTGAAAAATTACATGGATGTGTTAGCATGGTCTTATGCTGATCTAAAGTCTTCAAGCCAAAGGACATTCGACACGACATTCCGCTCAAGGACGATGTCAAGCCTTTCCATCAAAAGTAAAGGCATTACAACCCCAAAATCTCAGGTACCATCCAAGCTGAAATTCAAAAAATGTTGGACGCAAGAATTATTTTTCCAATTCATCATAGTACCTAGGTTGCAAATATTGTGCCTATGCGAAAGAAGAATGGCGAGATACGCATATGCGTGGAATTTTGCAACTTGAACCAGTCATCCTTAAAAGATAACTATCCACTGCCGATAATGGATCAAGTGCTCCAGTGCAAGAACTCGGTTTAGAAATGTTGTCTTTGCTTGATGGTTTTTTAGGTTACAATCAAATTCAAGTCACGCCTAAAGATCAGTTCAAAACAACATTCACCACTCCTTGGGGTACCTTCGCCTACAACAGAATTCCGTTCGGTTTGATCAATGTCGGTGCCACCTTCCAATGAGCAATAGACTTTGCATTCAAAGGTATGATGGGAAATGTCATCGTAGTTTACCTAGATGATCTAATCATGTTCTCTAAGAGACGAAGTGATCACTGAAATCATTTGGAACAAGTCTTGATTAGATGTCGAGAGCACGAAATTTCACTAAATCCCAAGAAGTTAGTTTTTGGGGTCATCAAAGGAAAGCTACTAGGACATGTTGTCAACAGAGAAGGAACTAAGATAGATGTCGAAAGGGTCAAGGCTATTCAGAGCCTTAATTTGCCTACAAGCAAGACCGGTGTTCACTCTTTCTTCGGAAAGGTAAATTTTCTTAGACACTTTGTTCCTAATTTTGCTGAGAAGACTCGTCATATATCTAATATGATGAAAGGGTCCCAAACATTCGATGGAGTGACAAAGGCGGACATCATTCAAAGACATAAAAACCTTTGTCACTCATGCTCTGCTTCGGTGTGTCCTAAATTCAACAAATACTTCGTCATGTACGCTTATGTGTCTCATGCATACTTTGTATCGCCTATCTTGATGCAAAAGAACTCCAAAATATTGAATCCCGATTGCTTTCATGATCTCTCCTCTTAAGCCTCATGAACTAAAGATGTCACAATTGGAAAATCATGTCTTTTCTATGGCAAAAGTAGTCAAAAATTTCCCTACTATATTCTGAATTCTCATACAGTAGTGTTGGTTCCTGACACAGCTGTTAAGTCTATCCTGACTCAACAGGAGTTAGGGAGCTTACGAGGGAATTAGATCACAAAGGTCCAAGAATATGACCTAGACATCAGACCAACCAAGTTGGTAAGAGGTAAGGGCATGTGTCAGCTAATGGCTGAAAATAAAGACTCAGAGGTACTTGAAGATAAAGTTGATCATGTTGATGGAGAACAAAATGAACTGGAGAAAGTAGATTCTTTACCTATGGTTCTGTTTGTCGCGACCAATGATGAATGGTATTTTGACATCACATTCTTTCTCACCTATGGAGAGTGCCCAACTCACCTAACCACTAAGGAAAAGTGAACGGTGAAGCTCAGAGCCACAAGATATGTCATATGGGATGATGGATTGTACAAACGTAGAATTGACGGTATTTTTCTATGATGTGTTGACAAGCCACAACAGGTAAAATTGTTGAAGAGTTTTCATGACTCAGCCTGTGGTGGTCACTTCTCCTCATCCATGACAACACATAAAATCATCCAAGCTAGGTACTACTAGCCGACGCTATTTCAAGATACAACCACCTAGGTAGCAAAATGTGAACTTTGCCAATAGTTCGTTGGCAAACCAAAGTTGGCTGCATTTCCCCTCAGGCTCGTCATCATCGATGAACCATTCAGACAATGGGGAATTGATTTCATTGGAGCACTCAATCCTTAATCGAGTGCTGGACATAGTTATGTCCTAATAACAATGAATTACTTCACGAAATGGGTGGAGGCCATACCTGTCAAGCATGCCACTTCTGAAGTTGTTTGCAACTTCATCAAGGAGAATATTATTGTGAGATTTGACATTCCACAAAAAATCGTTGCTGACAATGCTTCCAACTTCTCTTCATGGGAAGTTTTTGGTTTTTGTTATGGATAGAAAATAACCTTGAATCATGCTTCTGATTATTATCCTCAAGAAAATGGTCAAAGTGAGAATCCAACAACAAGAACCTAGTGACTATCATACGGAAGCTAGTCGATGAAAACTAGTAGTCCTGACACAAATTATTGTATGATGCTTTGTGGGCAGATCGTATCACTCTAAAGAGGTCTCTTGGCATGTCACCTTTTCAGGTGTTATATGGGATTGATGCTGAAATCCCTATCTCTGCGGAACTTCCTGCTTTGCGCTTAGCTCGAGCAATTGAAGATGAAACTTTTTAGAATTCTCTTGAAAAGAGGATTATGTACCTAATGGAACTTGAAGAAAAATTAATGAAAGTGGTTGATAAGATCACTGAACCTCATAATCAAGTTAAGAGATTGTTTGACAAGAAAGTTAAGCAAAGATATTTCCAAGTGGGAGATCTTGTTCTTCTGTGGGACAAACGAAGAGAACCGAAAGGTATGCATGGAAATTTTGACTCTCTTTGGAGAGGGCCATACAAAATCAAGCAACTCAATGGAGATAATAGTTTCTATCTCTCATATATCAATGAAATCGAGCTCCCGATTCCCTACAGCGGGAAACACCTAAAGATCTTTAGGAAGTAGAGCTTGCTCTCTTTTTTGTACCATTTTATTTTGTTTTCATCATGTGCTTGCTTTCATTGTGTGTTTTCTTTCTATTTTTTGTGTGTTCCCTTCTTTCCCTTTTGGTCGCCCTTGTTTTTGACTCTCTGTAACCCAATGGATAGGCACATAGAAATCTAGGATTCTCTACCCTTGAGTTTCACTTAAAGATAGTCCCCAGAAAGAGCTAGTTGTTATCCTACAAAATTGACAAGGGAAATTTGCAGGTAACCATACCAAAAATTCCGTTTTGGTCCCCTAAAGAAGTCTGATAACGTTCAAAATGGCCTAAAACTCCCTTTCAAAAATCAAGTTATTTCTAAACTTAGCCATTTTCAGCTTCTTCCCTCGGTGTAGTTTTTCATGTGTCAACAATCCCAAAAATGTGCCTTTTTGACCTAGGTGTAAGAATTCGTGTGTCGACATCAAGAAAGTTGTGCCCCTTAAAACATCTTTTGGCATAGAAAATTGTGTGTTGACATTTCCAAAACTACGCCCTTTTAGCTTTGGCGCTGAACTTATCATGTTAACATCATAAAATGTGCGCTAAGGCACTGGAAATATTGTGTTGACGTCAATAAGGTTGTGCTAAGGTGCACTTTTCATCATGTCGACACTCTAAAAGTCGCGCCAAAAGAAGTTGGTGAAGTAATAAATGCCATTTTTTCTATAAATATGCACTTAACACCTGTCATTTTCACGAGTTGAAAATTGTGAAAAGTGTTTTCTCTGTGCTCTGTTAGCCATCCTTGTCACCCCCGCATGCCATTTTTCGAGCTTATGGACCCCAACATCATTCTTCATCATTTATAAATCCAGGTAAGTGGCTCCTCTCCTGGTTGTTGTTTTTGTCTTGTTTGTATTAGGTATTAGGGTCGAGTATAAAAGATAGAATCGGAAGAAACACACCTAACCAGCTGAAGCCCTTTTTCCTCTCCTTCCAGATCTGTAAATCTAGAAGACCCCTACCTCTGAAGAAATCCAAAAAACCCATCTTTCCCTACTTGTTGCTTTGCCAAAACAAACCCTCTCTTTACCATCTGAGAAATCCAAAAGAGAGAGGAAGAGAAATCAAGAGAATAAGCCAAACTGATTAACTGATTAAAATCATGGCACACTATCCTTCCTTGCAACATCTTCCAAAATTACACCTTGGCGCACTTTACCTTCTTGCAACATAACCTAAACCCGCGCCCAATTGAAATAACACTTAGTAGCTTTTGTGGGGTGCAAGTGCAACTTACACAACATCAACATAAGATGTTGTGTGCTTCAAAACCGTGCCACACGTGTTTTCCCTTGGCACACTGATTTTTCTTGCAACATATTTTGAAGTTGTGCCTTGGCACACTCTAAACCCATGCAACACAAACTTTTTCAGATCTTGCGAGCCAAAGTATATTTTTCCCAAGGTGCAGTCTGCAACCTCCTTAACATCAACATAAGATGTTGCATGCTGCAAACCCATGCCCTGCACTTTACCCTTTGCACTGCATTTTTTCATGCAACACCTCTCAAAAGTGTGCCCTTTCTAAAACTTGGTGCAAATTTTCTCATGTCAACATTAGGCGCAACTTTTTTCTTGTTGACATCTTCCTAAGTGCGCCTAGCAATAAAAAGCCTTTGTAGCATGCTGTGAGCCTGTGCCTTACGCCCTAAGCCTTATAATTGCTCGTTATTCATTCTACAAGCTTTCATTATGAATAACATGATGGTTTACATGGCTCTTCTATGTTGGACCTCCTAGATTCTTCTTGTAGAACAACAACATCCATCCTTGAGCTCACACATGTCTTCATCAAGAAAGACACCAAGTTTGAGAAAATGGATGATGAGGAGTAATTTCTCCTCTAGTATGCTTTGATAATTTTTGTAAAATATTTAAAAATCTTGTTGAAATTTATGATGACATCATCCATGTTGCATCATGGGATGTTGCCATCCAAAAACTTGCCCAAAGTCAACTTTTGACTTTTTAGATATTTTGTAAATATCTTGTAAGATATTTTGTAAGTAGTGGTTGGTTTGTTTTTGTCTTCTTTCCTCCTCTCCTTCTATAAATACTTGAATACTTGTTGTATTTGTGGGTGGACATTTTTGTATGAAAGGAGAAGTGAAGAGAGAAATAATTTGTGTTTTCTTGTAACAGAAGAAATATTAATACATATGTTTAGACTTTGTGCTTAATATGTGTGTTATTTGCATCAGATCTTTCTTAAGTTAGATCTATGTTTTTATTCTGTTGGATTCATTCCTACTATTGTCATATGCTCATCAGATTGCTTTACATTTTAATGCAAGTAAGCTTGGCTCTGTTTACTACCACTCAAAACATAAACCTTCGACCTTTACTGTCTTGGAATCCATTTCTTTTCTCCCTTTAGATCTACCATCCTCCGTTCCTTCATTCCTACCTTTACTCATAGTTGGAACTACCTCTCTTGGGATGAGATCCCAAACCCATTGAAGTTAGAATAGTTTATATTTTCACAGATTCATGCTTGATAGATTAGTAATAAACTAGTTTCACTTTCTTTGTCTCAAAGAGGGGCTATGCCCTACACACTGCGTTGGCGTGTTTCCCCATGACCTTCCTAACCAACAATTTTTCGGACCAACAAGTTGTGAATAAAATCTTTGAATGCCTAAACAACTATGTGCAAGAATACAATAGGTGCATTTTTCAATCCAAAAGGCATCATAGTATAGGCAAAACTGCCCCATTCACTATTAAATGTTGTCTTTTCTTGATCCTCCTGAGTAGTCCTAACTCGATGATACCCGAAAAACCCATATGTAAAAGAGTATATCTCACACCCTACAATGCCTTCCATTATTTCCTCAATGAATGGCATCAGGAATGGATCAGTGACATATGCAACATTCAACTCCGTGTAGTCTACACATATTCTAATTCATCCATTCTTGTTGATACTAATCACCACCGGACTAACCCATTCGACTCATCGAGGGTTTGATAATTCCATATTTCAACATTTTATCAATTTCTTCTTTTACCTTTTTATGAAAATTATGATTCATTCTGTAAGGCCTCTTTCTAACTGGGTGTGCACCATCTTTATGCTTTATCTTCATCTCCCCAAGTGATTTATGCACACCTTTAAGTTCATGATATCCTCATGGGAATAAGTCCTGATAATCCTTGAGTAACTCAATGATCTTTGCTACCTCTGAGTCTGACCAATAGTCTCCAATTATGGCCTCCTTAGGCTCAGCCTCCAAACCTATATTCACCTTCTTTGTCTTCATGGGTTCGTGATAGGCACACGTATCCTTTTCTGCACTATCCAAGACCTCATGCACCCCTTATGAATGTTCAATATCCAGGTTTTCAATTTCCTCATCATCCATGATGTAAACCATCTTTCCCTTCTCTTTCTCAAGGAAAGCATGTTCAAGTAGTATGAAGTCCATTTCTTCTTCCTTCTCAAAATGTGCTCTAGACTTTGTCTCACCAAATAATTCCTAAATATGCTCTTCTACTTTTGCACTATCTCCCATGGTTAAGCGCTTGATAAATTTTAATGCCTCTTCTATTAGAGGTTGAGAAGAAAAGTAGTCAAAGGTTTGGATCATCCTTGCAGTCAAATTTTGCTAGTTTCTAGTCTCTCGATGTAGTTTTGCATATACATACCAGGCGCGTGCGCATCCTTGTAGCGTAGAGTATAATCTATGCACCTAGAGTGAAAGTGGTAATGCTTCATGTCCTGTTGTCCAGAGTCTCTCACACTGCTGAATGTGATGTTGAACATGTTTATCACCATGATAAGTGTAGATTTGCATAGGTGCATTGTTCCTTACAAACCTAATAGATAGGGAGATTCCAACCTTTTCCCATTCTATAAGATTATCTCTGTGGAATACCCACCAGCGTGCACTATCCCGCACAAGGTATATACTAACATAGTGCTTCTCTTAATTTGATCAGTCCACTATGTTTCCATGGCTTTCAAAAATGTAGGAAGATCTTCTGCCCTTATATACCAAGGTATTGTGCTACCTATCCATCGGACCAAATGAAGTCCATTCCTTCACGCAACCACACTTTTTACTTCGTGCCCTACTAATTCATATGTACCATGAGCCCAATTATCGCAAGAAATACTCGTAGTATCACTAATGGAATGAGAATCCTCCCACTATAGGATGCCTTCTTTTGATGGCTCATTAACCTCTAGGTCCTGAACAATGCATACATAAATTTGGTTTCAGTCCTCCTCACTTAGAGGCTCAACATATGGTGGAGACTTCCCATCTGTCAATGGTATCACAACCCTTTCCTCCTTGTTCTAAAAGCTCATATACCCCTTATTGAATCTCAAGTCAGCATTATTCGCATAACACCAAGGGCGTCCAAGCAAGGCTATAAAATTTTCCACTTCTGCAAGTGCTAATACCTCAAAATCCCCAGACAAACTTGGCCCCTTGTATGGTTATAGATGCATCCTTAAAAAATCCTATGGGAGTAGCATTAGTCCAGTTTTCCATAAACAACACATTAGATGATGGTTGCAATGGAGGCCTCCCCATTTGTACCGTGCATCTAATGTAAGCACATTTACTTTTGCACTGTATCAATCAATATGTTGCTCAACATCACCCATCCACAAAAGCATTTAGAGTAATTTAATTTTCATAGTAAATGCTATCGGGGGAATATTTGTATGTAGGATCTGCAGTCCGATTTCAAAACTTATGCGCGGAGTGTTCCCCTTTAACCAACTTCCTAATAGTGGGATAATGTTCTCCTGGCGCAACATTCTGCACACTTCTCATGGATCATCGATATTAGTTTGGAATGTCTCTGATGCTTTCTTCTACTCCTTTAAGTATTGTATCTCACCCTAAATATTCCTTAGCACTTCCATGGTATCCTAGTAAACCTCCTTCTGATGAGTGGGATATGGGTACCTTGCATGCAAAACCTCCTCCTTGGTGATCGTAGGCTTTTGGTGTAATGATTCTCTTACGCATGCCACTTCAGTGCATGTAGTAATATTCACTTTCAATGCCTCAAGTCCTTCTACTATCTTGGGAATCCACTAATCTTCTACCACATGCTAGATTCTAACCATCCCGGTGCATTTGTTTTCTTTCTTATGCTACTTACTCAGATGCTCATATAAGTCCGAGAACTTTTCATAGCTATGGTTCTTCCCGCAGAAAGAACATGTAATATTCTAAGGACATTCATGCCTATAGTGGTTAGGATATTTGTACATATAACATGTTCCACAAGGGAACTCACCTCTTCCTCCACCATGGCCTCATCCTCCATATCCACCATGATATCCACGTCCCCTTCCACGACCTCCTTCAAAATGCCCCTCATTCCTATCATAGTGTGTTGGATTATGATCCCGATCCTGGTGCTCATTCTTACCCTTAGAATTATCTATTACACTTGTTTGTCATACCCCAATGTCTATAGCATCCTGGATCTGACCAATCAACCGAAAATCCTTAGTATCATGGGTCATGGACCTACAAATCTTGCAAAAGCAAGATACATTCTTCCTTATCATGCGCTGTAACAAAGGACAGTGACTAGCATCATGATTCAAATGATAGATCTCACAATCCAATAGTAATGAGCATACAGATTTGTGAGGGAAACTATCCTTGGTGTGACCTTCCACTTCACAATTTGTACACCAAATTCTTGAGCACGTTTCATGGGCTGAATTTTCTGATAGCTTCTCTAATTGCTTTGCCATAGCTGCAATCTATGCCTCTAAGAATGGACTAATGCCGGTGTCAATATTCTCAACTACCTCAAGACACAAATCTGCCTCTAGTGCTTTGCACAAATCAGTATATGTCTTATGTGACGGCGCCTTCTAAATGGTGTAATCAATCCTCCAATGAACCATTGTGCATGTTGGCTAGCGTGAATATCATAAGATAGCTTAGATAGAAGTGTCTTAAAATGAGCATCATACTCATGTACACTCTTAGTAGTGCCTTACTTGATATCCTTGAGTGCACTAATACTCTTCTACTCAAACTTAGGGCTATGTAACTCTTTCAAGAAAAAATCTTTCAATGTTGCATAATCCACTCAAGTTTGATCGGGGTCAAACTTCCTATACTAGTTATGCGCACATCCCTGTAATGTAGTAGAAAATTGACTTGCCTTACGCTCAGCAGCCATGATCCCCTTAGCGCACCACAATATTTCACACATATGCACATGTTCGAAGCATCCTCTATACCTCTATACCCTTGGAGATGAAGAGACATCTCCATATAAATATTTTGTGGTTGTTGCGGACCTTGACCACCTAATCCAAAACCTCCTATGTTCCCTCTACCTATAGAACCACCAGATCCACCAAAAATAGAACCAAATATACCTCTTGATCCTCCACCTTGTGGTAGGAATATGACCAGTAGATGTAATCCCCAGTGCTTCGATAGTAGTACTATACTTGAACCCCTACCGTCTGTGAGGTAGTTCCACTTCTAGAGGTGAATCCAACATTCTTCGTGCTCACATTCTGTGCAGATGATGCGCCTAAGGATGTTCCTCCAAATATCATTGAAGTTATTTTTCTTGCCATTGATGTACTTGCTCCTTGACTTACTCCTGTTCTCCTGCTTCCCAAATTAGCTTTTTGGTTACTTGTCGTACTAGATACTAGAAAACCAAGCACAAGGGCTAGGTCACCAGGTGGATTAAGATGCGTGCCCGCGGTCTAGGTAGTCTCTGCTGGTGTACTTCGTGTGAGGCTAAGGGGGATCTCTGTCATGCTTTCCAAGATGGGGGAGTTCCTGATGCTCTAGCTCCATGTCTTCTACGCGAGCTGTAAATCCTTCATGAGCTATCTCTCTCCTCAATGCCATACTTTCTGCAACGTAACGCTACTTCTCTATCTCCCTCTCACGTGCCTCATTAAAATTAAGCCACCTTTCCTCTCTCTACCTCTCTACCGCTAGGTTTGCCATCTTTCACCAAACCTATTCCTGTCCTCGCGCATGGTGAAGTTTAGTTAGCCATCGGTTTAATCTCTAGGTTCAAATTTACCATCAATATCTTGATCACCAGTGGGATACCTCGCAAATATACTCCTCTTGGATACCGCAAAACTAGAATTCAACTACCTCTGGGAAAGATTACACCAAAATTGAATATTCTAGAATAAAACTATTTAGAACACCACGAAACCACGTATCCACAGTGTGAGTCCAAATCAAATCAGCATCATAAAGGGCATGAAATTCTTCCTGCGTCCAGACAAGTGTGTGATACCTCCAATTCTGCTAAGATGCATAAGTAAAAAGATGGGAAAAATCTCTCATATAAGTTGTCATATAGATTTTTTCCTACCCATGTGTGTGCGTTAAACTCGGATCCACTGCTTTGAACCACCATGCATATTCTTCCACTAGATTGTGTATCCATTCCTCAATACTTGCTAGAGTTAACCAAAGATGCGTATTCATCATAAACCATCCTGAAAACAACTAAAAAATAGGTCCCAGAAATGGAACCAATGTTGCAGCCTAGAATTTACCAGATAACTCCCTAGACGCGCTGGCACATCACTCACCAATCGAGTACTCACCCAAAGCGCGCAAAGGTACCAGGTCCCTCTTTAGGGTTGTTGTAGCAAGATGTTAGCATGATGAAGGAAGAAACACATAGATTCATAACTAATCTATCATTCTACATTGTATGCTACATTCATATCTATGACAGAACAAGTGTTAAATAGTAATCATGATTGAATCAATAACATACACTACTCGATTACACACAGGAATGACACTTAGATTCAGCCAATATCTTCCATCTATTAATAACACAGAAGCTCCTTACAATAATGTCAAATGATACCAATGCGCATATGGATCTGCTATAGTAATTTAGTCATATGCATATATCTCTATATATTCATACATCCATCACACTCTTATATATAGGTACTTTCCCTTCACTCGCTTATCAATTCTAGAAATAGGCCACATGCAATTAATAGCCACGCGTCGTTCACAGGCATAGCCATACATGCAAGTGTGCTATCTATAGGCCTCTTACAGTTAACTGAAGTGTCAATCCTATTCTTATCTCGTCTCCATGTAAAATGCTTTGATCCGATCCTCCAAAAATAGACAATGTATGGTGCGCACGTCTCTGCATCGTTGGTCTGTTATGCACGCCATCTTCTAAAAATAGGTTTTCATGCTCAAAATCAGCTAAGTCCTTAATTTTGAACTTTCCTTCCATGCGCGGGTCCTTCTTTTCCTTTCGCGCCCTTGATCCTGGCCTTCTCTCTCGCGTGGAATCCTTGTGTGTTCTCTAACAAGTATTTTATGATCATCGGTTTCTGAATGCAAATGTTTTATATTTTTTAGAGAACCTATTTCTGAATAGGAGTATGATCAAATCTTTAAAACATGTTGAAAACCCTAAGGATAACACAATATAATCAATACAATCTACATTTTTCATTCATAGAACATTGGAGTCAAGTCTTTCTTGAGTAGATCATTGTGGAATTTTCAAGGCATCAAGATAAGCCTATGAATTACACCCCTACCTCATCCTTATTTAGTACCGAAATCAAACGAAAATTCTTGGGTCCTGATTTTTTCACCCATCGATGCACAAGTCAAAACAAAATATGAGATTACATCTACCAATAGAATGATTTAGTGCGGTATGGGTGATCCAATAGAGAAATATTAAAAATGAAAATACCAAATATATACTATAAGAAAAATTATTTGGCATATGTTCAAATCTGGGTAAGTTTTCTGATTAATAAAATAGATCTTTTTAAACCCTAACTGTTATTTTGTGTATTGATACCGCAAATTGTTTTTTCTTTTAACAATAGGCTCGAGGTTAGCCTTTTGCCAAAGTTTGCATGGGGAAGCTTGACATATTAGATATTATTTAGTTATTTTGTGGCCATAATTCATAGGTTTATCTTGATGCCTTGAAAAGACCACTTAATACAATTTGTTTTTCAAAAATGTTGAAAAATACAAAATATGGCAAAACAAAATCTTGAAAAATTAAGTATGTTTTTGAAAAATGTTGAAAAATAAACTGTGTTTTTCAACAACAAAATTTGCTAAAAAAAAACATTGACTGTTTTCTCAACCAGTTATGTAAAAGGATCTTTCTTTGTCAAAAGTCCATTGTTAAGAGTTTGAGCTATCATAGTTCCCTTCAAATAAATTTGTGCTTTCATAGAGATTTGTCAAGATAATTAAAAGAGAGTAGGCACAAAGATTTTTTGAGAAAATTAGAGTAAAGAAGAGGAGAAATTGGAGAAAAATGGCACCTAAAGTAGAAGATTCATCTTCATCCCAAATACAAGAGTTGAAAGACACTCAATTCACTATAATTGGAGCCAATTATTTTGAGAAATTCAAGATTGTGACCAAAATTATAGAGGATGAGATTTGTTACAAATAGATTAGGATTATTATGATGATTTGAAATCAATCAGAGACTGTTGTTTACACAATATTACATCTAAGCCTAAATTTTTCCCATGTGATGACCTATTCTCAAACACATGTTCATTTCCTACACCCTTCAAGATGGGAAAATCATCTCCAATGTTATAGGATCCATCATTGCTATGGTTATATAGGAAGCACTTTTAATGGTATTTATAATATTAATTCCCCACTTTATCATACAATTAAGATATAGTGCAAGAATATATGAATGAAAGTGATGTGTTTGAATATTTAAGAGATTGGGCCATTGACTCATCTAGGGTTAAATAGAGATAGAAATTGAACCTCCCTATGTCACTATTTAGAAAGGATTTAGGGTTCTTATGGTCATGTTAAATAGACTTTATGGAGCAGAAAATGATGACCATGTCAAATAGGTAAGAGAGGTCAAATCTATGCATAATATGGAAGAATTAAAAAGAACGTGTATGACAGGATGATATATTAAAGGAACATATTTATATTTGCATCCTCTTTATATATTTAAATCCTCTTTATATATTTAAATCCTCTTTATATCATAGGATGATATATTAAAGGGACATATTTATATTTGTGAATGCAGGGACTCTACCATTATAAATTTCATTTTATGGAATACCGAATAATATATATTATATTTCAAAGAAAGTATACATTAATGTAGATAATTCCCATTGTTTTTTCCATAAATGATTATTTGAGTTTACTTCTTATAATGTGGACTATCAACAATTAATCTTTTGTGGTTTTTATTATTTATAAGTAGACTGTACTAGAAAAGTTATTATTATGTAGATAATTCACATAGTTTTTCACATATGATTATTTGTTTCGATTTCTAATAGTGTGGATTATCAACACATAATATTTTAAGGTTTTTTCTTATTTATAAATTGACCTCACTAAAAAGGTTATTAATAATTGTGTTTTATAAATAATTCATTAATAATCTTTTGTTGATTATATAGTTATCAACCGCTTATGTCATACTCTTTATTATCCATATTAAATGTTTAAAGAGTAAATTATCCACAACTTAGAGTTTAGTATATTCTATTATTGTATATTATTCAAAACACAAATTTTATTTTTTAGATAATACACAATTAATATAATAATATATATAGAATATTGACAATTTTATTTCAACTTGAAAATGGGGTCAACATGTGATTTATTGAACAGAAAAAATAAATATATTTTCTAAAAAATTTAAAACCTTAAATGTGATGTGAAAAATCAAATCATAATACTCTATAATTGATTTGTGTACACTATTTATAATTGTATTTATAAATGTCTAAATTTTCAAAAACATGAAGAAGAAATGTAATTTTTTCACAAAATAATTCCAAGAATGTGAATATTTCACAAGTTTATATTTGAATTTTATGAAAATTTGGAAAATATTTTTGAAAACATGTAAAAATGTTGATTTTTCACAATGAAATTTCATTAATGTGGGTATGTAACAAATTTAAATGAATTTTTATAAAATTGTGCAATGTATTTTATAGAAGCTATCCATTTTATGTTGATAATTCAAAAAATTCCAAAATTAATTTTTGTGGTAACAATGTGAATAAATTATCCTACTTCTAGTAGTGTTAGCTCTTTACCGTCAACACAGTCACATTATGTTCTTGAATTTGGACAATCTCAAGCTCATTTTTATCTTTCCTCGGTCCTTTCATACTTTCTAAAGACATGTACCATCTTTAATACCTGTAAGACATTCATCCATCAACAAGTATGCATTAGAATCAATTACTCAGTTCTTTAAACCTTCATTCTTGATATCAAGCAATCATACACAATCCTCTACTATAAGAAGCCTTTATTAGATTAAACCATGATCTTGTACAAAGCTTCCCTTAGCCTTAGAGGCTCTGTCACAGTGAAATCCTCTCTCCAAAACCTCTACCAACTTCAACAACAACCACCCATTCGAATGCATTAGCATGATTATGAAGAAAGGAGAGGTGGTTAGGTTTCCACCATCTAACTCACCCTAGTACAAGCTAACCATAGTGGTTTTTCACCATGGTGAGGTTAGGTAAGTGATTTCACCACATGACCCACCTTACTACATTAATGTAAAGCCTATTATAACCCCTAAATTATCCTAGTTCTAGTAGTGTTATCTCTTTACCTTCAACACGGTCACATTATGTTCTTGAATTTGGACAATGTCAAGCTCATTTTTTTAATTTTTCCTTGATCCTTTCATACTTTATAAAGACATGTACCATCTTTAATACCTATAAGAGATTCATCCATCAACAAGTATGCATTAGAATCAATTACTCAAGTTCTTTAAACCTTCATTCTTGATATCAAGCAATCATACATAGTCCTCTACTATAAGAAGCCTTTATTAGATTGAACCATGATCTTATATAAAACTACCCTTAGCCTTAAAAACTCTACCATAGTGAAATCCTCTTTCCATAACCTCTACTAACTTCAACAACAAGGTCACCCATTTGAATGCATTAGCATAATTATGAAGAAAGGAGAGGTGGTTAGGTTTCCACCGCCTAACTCACCCTAATACAAGCTAACCATAGTGGTTTTCACCATGGTGAGGTTAGGTAAGTGATTTCACCACATGACCCACCTTACTACATTAACATGAAGCCTATTATAACCCCTGGATTATCCTAGTTCTAGTAGTGTTAGCTCTTTACCTTGAACACAGGTCACATTATGTTCTTGAATTTGGACAATGTCAAGCTCATTTTTAATCTTTCCTCGGTCCTTTAATACTTTTTAAAGACATGTACCATCTTTAATACCTGTAATACATTCATCCATCAACAAGTATGCATTAGAATCAATTACCCATTTCTTTAAACCTTCAATTCTTGATATCAAGTAATCATACACACGAGTCCTCTACTATAAGAAAAAACCATGATGTTATACAAAACTACCCTTAGCCTTAAAAACTCTACCATAGTGAAATCCTCTTTCCACAACCTCTACTAACTTCAACAACAAAGTTACCCATTCGAATGCATTAGCATGATTATGAAGAAAGGAGAGGTGGTTAGGTTTCCACCGCCTAACTCACCCTAGTACAAGCTAACCATAGTCGTTTTCAGTGTGGTGAGGTTAGGTAAGTGAGTTCACCACATGAACCACATTACTACATTATTATCAAGCCTATTATAACCCCTAACTTACTAACATACTAACACTTAGAGCTAGGATACATTACTAGGATAATTTGAATATTTAAATGTGGATTTTATAGGGAAACCTCCAAAATGCCACTTATGTAGACAAAAATCACACACTTTGGGTATTTATCTAGTCTGGTTACACACTACTATTCATATGATTTCTAAATATGAAAATTAATGATTAACCCATGTATTTGGCCACCTTTCTTTGTTTTATACTTCTTCTTTCAATATTACACTCTTGTTTGCTCGGTTGTGTTTTCACTTTTCGACATTTGTCATTCGGACACCAAAGCACCTAGACCAGGATTCCAGTGTCGGGCGCCCTCATCCAACACGGGTGCCCTGTCCTCTTTGTACTTAACTCACACTTTTTGGGTCCTTTCTAGCCGTTTGAGCATCTTATCTTTTTGGTAGTCGATCTTTTCAGGGTTAATTATGAAATCCAAGGAAGGAACTCATATAGATATAAAGTTATGTGATCATAATAAAGGACCAAGATCTAAGCACTATCTACAACCACCTAATGTTACATATATCAAGGAATCTATAGCTCCATTTGAATCCATCTAGCTCCATCACAAGTGACAAAGGTCGGTTCTTCTTCATCACACTTCATTGGAGGGAAATCTATTTTTTCCATGCACACATTATTTACATTTTACATCTAGCTAACTTTGATATCTATCACAAAGTGTGACACACATAAGAGCAACCTAGGGCACAATTCCGCACACACACACAAAAATACATTGGGTTTAAGATGTAGTGCAACGCTCAGTAGTAAGTCCATCATTGTGGAAGATGAGGATGGTCTGAACCCTCATTTTGCATCTTTCTTTTTAGGATTTGATGTTTATTTGAGGGTTTTGTATGTGCTTTCTTCATTGTAAGTTTACAATGACCTCGGTGATCTTATAGTGACACACAGGTGATCAAAGGTGAATAAGTGCGAACCTCTTGCGACACCTCAAAGGAGGTTTTATGAGAATCCATGCATACTAGGTTGCCCAGAAACAAGACTAGGGTGCCCACAGGTGCCCCCATCCCTCTCCATGAGCCCCGCCCCAGTCAAATTTCTCAAATCTACATTTTTCTAGGCTTCTATGTGACGGTCTTCCATCTCTGTTCAGCCGGTTATCACTATGACACAGTCCTAGAAACCGATCTGAATCAGCTAAGGCTCTTCTAACCCTCTTTACAATTAGGATTTCATTATTTATTACTTAGTTACTTGAGTTAAAATTCAATATTTCATTATTCACTTATTTATTACTACTATAACATCTAAATTAGGCTACAATATTACATTTTAGCATAATAATTTTGGTGAACTTTGATATTTGAATTCCCCTTGCATCTAGCATTCTTATACTCTCGTCATTATGGCTTAATCTTATGATGAATTTACTGAAGCCCATCTTAACACCCTTAATGATCATATTGTTGAGCATCCCCAAGATCTAGAATTTCTCTTACATGTTGCTTGTGAGGAAGCCACCAATTTGGCAGAGCTTGTTGCTTCTCCTGCCATTTCCACTTCCATTACTACTCAACCACCTACTTCTACTCTACCACCTGTTTCTAGCGTCTCCCTTTTTGTTCCTACCCCAACTATCTACTTCACTCCACCTCTTTTTTCTCACATGTGGAAATTTTCCTCCAATGGCACTCAAGATTTAGCCTCCCTCTATCCTGATCTCCAAGCACAAATTAAATCGATTCTGACAGACTACTTCTCATGTGTCTCCATCTTTGGATTCCACCTTATTATTACACACTCCATTCACACCCGTCATCTCCGCTTATTCGCTTCCTATGATCAAACACATTTTTTAACTATAATTCATGATATTAAGTTGAAGAAATCAAAAGATCCAAGAAAAAATCTCCTACAGCTCCAAAACTCCTTCAAAACCCCACACCCTTGAAAATTTGAGCGGCTCGTTCCCTCAAACCGTGCGAGAGAATCCCTTGAAATATAGATCATTCATTCCTCTCCCGAGAGATTTGAAATGAGACTAATATTAGATCAAATGGATAAGAATTAATCATGGAATGATTAGATGAATTTTTTCCCTATCTCCCATGTTCACCATTTACCAAGCTTTTCCCACAACTAGAACCCATTTTCAAATTTCCTACTGATTCCGACGAGAGAATATAACCAAATTTAGAGAACTTGTTCTTCTTGGGATTAGCTTTATGATGAATCAAGTCGCATCCAATTTGGACTTGATTTGCTCAAAATTTTCCCGAATTATGAAATCAAGACATTTGTAACACCAAATTGCACTCAAATTTATGGGTTTCCTAAACGATTACGAATCCATTTTATCTGCATCATAACATTCCTATCACTTTCTAAACTCGGATATTTATAAAATTTTGTTATGTATAAACGTGTGTTGTTTTTACATTGAGATTTCATGAATAAATTGTCCAAATATACTAAGCTGCACATGTTTTTGGTGGTAATGTGCGGAATTTTCAACAATTTAATATATGAATTTCAATTAGATAAATTAATTGTTAAAAATTATGATTATTATTTTGTCACGAGTCTCAATTTAAAATGTGTTTTAGGTCCGAGTCTTAATATTTTAGTTAAAAATTTTGTTGGACAAATTGTTGAGTCTTTTTAAATGTTCAGGTTTAATGAAGGGAAATTCTCATTAAATAAAATATAATTGTATATGCAATTACATATCTAGCATATGAAAACATTTTTACAAACATAAATCTTCATAGAAACTCATTTTGGCCAATACAAATTCTCTACGGAGCGAGAAGAATGAGTGATAAGACTCAAAGAAGTAGTTTTGGATAGATGAGGAAGGAAATGGCTAGAAAGAATCATGTCGGAGATAGTGCAAGTACTTTCTAGATCCAACATTCTAGTTTAGGTTGCAAAGCACTTTGTCATGCCCACCAACGTGCACTCCCACCGATGAAAACATGGCCATGATTTCTAAACACAAAAATACATGTAACATATTTGTGTTTCGTGAGATACAAACTACATACGGTTTTCTAAGAGTCTTAATGCCCACAATGAACAGGTAGCTCATTATCATTGTGACTAATATGGAGGACCACTCTCACATGGTTTTTGCATTCCTATAATTTTTGTTTATAACACACTAGTTTCTTAGTTTTATACATGCTTTGACATATGATTTATCTTTCTAACATGCTAATGAGTGTTTCATGTGCAATATTTTTCATGCTCGGATATTTTCTTCCATACTTGTTTATTACATTGTCTGCTATTATTTGTTCATGTTTGCGGGATTTTCCCTTTGTCTTGTGTACACATTTATTTGTTTGTGGCCACTATGGCCTTGATTGTCTTACGACACCGTGAGTGGTGTCCCATGTTTACAACCTACTTTGTATGACCTATATTTTCACCTTGCATGTTTACATGCATTCTAGCTTCTACATTGTCTGCATAGTTTACACTTTGTCTTATACATGCATGTTTATTTATACTAACACTTGTTTCCTAGCCACTTGTTTGTGTGTGCCTTGGTTTCTACCAAGCACATTCCCTCCCCCTATAGGGCACAATATCAGTGGTTGGTCCTCTTTTGGGCCACATTCTCCTATTTGCGACGTCACATGTGCCACCAAAGAGGGGGTCATCATTTGGGTTAACACACAGTACAAATACAGTTTAGTTTTCAATTTTTGTCCATGACACAGTGGGTTACACAACGAGTGAGTTCAGACCAGTCTACATAACTCCATACACATCAGATTTTATTGTGCAGATTGTCCTTAGCATTCTAAGGAAAAATTACATGTTAGATGATAATACAATTGTTCTTAGCATTCTAGGGAGTAGTTACAGGCTATAAGATAAAACATACCTTCCTCTCTACACTACTTCAGCCAATGGCGTCAGATTGCCCAAAAAAATAGATAGTACAAAGATCTCTTCACTCTGAGGAAATAGCTACAAGTTGGAGGATAAATAAGACTTTCTTCCCTTCACTTCTTCGGCTAGTGGTGTGAGATCACCCGAAAAACTCACACGACATCGACATGATCCTTTCTATACCCTTTTTCTCATCACGGATCAGTGCACATGTTCCTTTTTCATTTTTTCATACTTTATTTACATGTTTTATACATATATACATGTGTTTTTACACATTACACATATACATGCGTATTTGACTACTTGATCGTCTTCTCTTTTGCATGTTTGTCTGCGTATGGGAAGAAAGTAGTAAAAACACACATAATAGGTACACCACACACATATCGGGTACATCACACACATGATACTAACCATGTATGTAGACCATACACACTGGAATCTACACATGTGTTTCCTCCCTCGCCCATTCTCATCACTATTTTTTTCACTTTTACATCATTAGTCTCTATGCTCCATGTTTTTATGACTCCGTGTTTTTTTATCACTCTATGCTTTTTCTAGTCCCTCGACACGCATTCTACATATGAAAGGAATGGTAACCAGATCGTACCAAGCTAAGAACACAGATGCTAATCAAACACCACGATGAATAAGATGAAAGCAATTATTAGAATAGCTTTACATAAAACCTTTACAAATAAATAAGCAGCAATATCATATATTATTATGGAACTCAATGTAATACATTGAGAATGGACCTTGCTTAAATAGGAAAGGAATAATAATCTAAGAACTAGTCAAGGTCGTAGATCAAGCCATGAATCACGAAATAACTAGTCATCAAAGAACTAGTCAATAGATTTAGGAGAGAACTAGACATCAAGGATCTAGTCAATACCATAGATCAAGGAAAGAACTATACCTAACAACCATATAATATCTCGTAATATCTAAATAAGATAAAATAAATATCCACACACATAAGTGGGTGAGGATAAATACAATAAAGGTAAATAAAGTACCTAGGTGAACATGAGCCAAGGTAAATACCTACTCTAACACCCCCCTCAAGTGAAGCTAGGGGCAAAAATAGAAGTGGCATGTCCACGGTATGAGTCCCGATAACTAGGCCTAATGAGGTACTCATGTACAATAACTGGGAAAAAAGCTACACCATAAGGTACCCAAAACCAGTAACAACAAAGTAAAGAGAGTAAAGACCCGCTCCAAGGCATCCCAAGAAGCTCAACTCAAAAACTCGTACAATGCTAAAGAAGTTTGGTGTGCACTATGGTCTGAATCCACTACTCGATCACAAAACTCAAAAACAACTGACATTGGGTTTCACTGAATAGCTCCATACAAGGAGATCACAATGGAGTGATGTCGAAAGTGTAAAAAAAAACCAAAAATAATTCGATCAACTGCTGCAAATAGGTGTGCCACGATCCAAGAACAATAACCAAAGCAACAATGAAAGGACACAAACTCAAGAGTGTCATGATCCAAGAAAATCCAAGGTAATAAGGCAACGACACGAAATCCAAAGAAACAGGATCAAAACCACACTCTCCCATATTGTTGAATGGGTGGAGTGACGCTACAAATCTATATCAGTTGTCAAAACAACTACTCGAACACTAACAAAATAACACTGGAATGCACCAAAATAGATCCCCCACAAGAGATACTGTCAACATGTCAAAATTTTCGAAAATACATATACAAAATCTCTCAACAAACAAGAGAGATACACTACACCTGCTAAAGAAAAATGCTCAAAACAAGAAGCATTACAATGCAAAAGGTATAAAAAGTGGAGCAAGAGGCCGAATGGTGGAGGATCCATGCCTGTAGAGTCCTCTCAACGAATGCCTATGTCACCGCCATGAGTGATCAAATATCCACCCCAAATCAACATGGATGGATGAAGAAGATGCCTGCATATGACTTGGTGCAAAATGCACAATGGGTGCATGCTGCAAACAACATCGAATGTGTGTCGGGCTGATCATGTCTGATAAACTAAAATCTCAGGTTTCTCAAGCCTGAGTGAAGGTATAGAACTCATGTGTTGCTCATGATCCTCAGAAAGAGTCGAGTGAACAAAAAAGGAGCTTTGTCAATGTGTGATCCCAATGAAGTATCTACTCAAAACCAATGTCATGACGAGAATTCCACTTAACATGTGGAATAGAGGAAACAATACCCTATGAATGTTTGTCAATGACTCCACTAGTGAGACCCATAGAACAGAGCATGCGAGAACTGAATGTAGTGGTATGCTTCTCAAAAAAGCCATGCAACTAAGAAAAAGTAGGATACACAACATGTGGTACTGTAATAGGCACAGATGTGGAAGAGCATGCGATAATAATTCTCACAAGGTTTAGAAGCATCAAAAGGAGTTCGGCTCAAAGACCGGCGCAGATCAATGTCGGTGGGTACAAGAGAAAAAGCTGCAAGTGGACTAGAAGCAAGGATATGTTTGTCCACAATATGATGGTGATGTTGTAGGCTAGCAAGTTTGTTCTGCATGGATTGTATTATTGTATCCTTATCATGAATGAGTGATTGTAGAAGAGAATTTTACTTCTTGAGCAATCTATTTTCTTCCACAAATTTTACAATATCCTCTTTAAGTCCACACACTTCAGAGAAAAGCATATCATTCTCATAATCCATGATAGGTACAAACTGCAACTCCTAAAAGTTTAAAGAGCACGAAAAAACAAGCACTTTTGCAAAAAACGACACTTAAAACTGAGTTACCGATCAAAAGTTACAAGCTTTTTAATATTTTGCTTTGTTCTTTATTTTAGGTGCCACTAAAACAAAATAAAATGTTGTTGCCTTCGCCACACAAACAAAATTATAAGGGCTGAAGTTAAGCACCTACTAGTATGAATCACAAGCTTTAAGCCCTCATATGACCATACCATATGACCAAGGGCTAAGGATTTGTGGACTGAAATGATTGCCTCCAAAATTGGCCGAGTTTACAGTCAATCTTAGGGTTTTCACACCTTCTGGATCCAATGGAAGCCTCTATTTTGCATAAAAATGCACATAGCAACAAAATACGACCAAATCCCAAATATATGAATACACAAATAATTTATTTGCAAAATAAAACTTATAGACGGATGCCAATAGCAATCTCTGCTCTGCTACCATAAAAGGAACGATAGCAATCGCTTAGAGCTTTTGGTGTGACGACAAGTCATGCAGCTCTGATACCATGAAAGGAATGATAACTAGATCGTACCAAGCCAAGAACACATATGCTAATCAAACACCATGATCATAAGATGAAAGAAATTCGCCATAATAGCTTTACATAAAATCTTTGCAAAAAAATGAGCAAATATCATATATTATTATGGAACTCAATGCAATACATTGAGAATGGGCCTTGCTTAAATAGTCATGGAATAACAATCTAAGAACCACCAAGGTCATAGATCAAGCCATGAATCAAGAAAATAACTAGTCATCAAAGAACTAGTCAAGACCATAGATTTAGGAGAGAACTAGACATCAAGGATCTAGTCGATACCATAGATCAAGGAAAGGACTATACCTAACAACTAGATAATATCTCCTAATATCTAAATAAGATAAAAGAAATACCCACACACATAAGTAGGTGAGGATAAATACAATAAAGGTAAATAAAGTACCTAGGTGAACATGAGCCAAGGTAAATACCTACTCTAACAACATCACTCTAGATGGATATCATGTATACATCTATATTTTCTTTATGTTATCGAGCTTTTTTCTCACCAACATAAAGTGGGGACAAATGTAGACACAAAATCACGCACTTTGAGCTATTATTTAGTCTTGGTCCCAAACTACTATTCATATGGTTCTTGAGTGAAAAGAGTAATAATTAACCCATGTCTTTGGTCATTTTTCATTGTATTCTGTTGCTTTACTTTTGATCTTACACCCGTACTTTCCTAGTCCGTGTACTCATACTACATTTTTCCTATTTCGATTGAGGGTGCCCTGCACTCTAATCCTTTTACACTTTCCTCTCAATTTTTGGGCACTTTCTAGTCCTTTGAATTTCTTATATTTTTAGTGGTCGTGATTTTCGGGTTAATTATGAAATTAAAAAAGAGAACCATATAAATATAAAGTTATGTGACCATAATGAGGGACTGTTAGTGTAACTCTGCAAAGCACCCCTTGGATGCACATCAGGCTTCTAGGTTGATGTTTCAGGCATCCAGTGTGATTGCACAACATTGAAACCTCTCTCCAAGTGTGGGACTTGTAAAATGAGAGAGGAATCTCCATATTAGAGGTTGGTTCCTCAAACTCCTCTGATCAAATCTATTATTTGCACTATTGCAGAGGTTTGAAACCTAATCCTACTCTAAAATCCAAGGAGACAGAGATAGAAAGTGCAAAAATTAAACTAAACTAACAGGTGATACACCAAAGGAGGAGTGGTGAACACTTCTTGTTCTATAGATAGACATAGATCATAAAATGCAACATAAAACATCATGCACAGGCTGATAAGATGTAATCAGAGGTTTGAAATGAAACAAGCAACACAAACAGAGGAATTTGAAATCGTCACAGAGCTGCATTGTCATTTCCATTGTCAAAATCCCTTCATTACAACATCAAAGAGGCGAAAACCTGTTACAATTTTAGAAGAGGTCTGATACTTGCAAAAATCACCTGTGAAGGTGAAAGAAGAAGCTTGCTATCCAAAGAAATGTTCCCCCCAGAGAATGAGCCAAATCTGGCTATTTACAATGTATGGGTCGAGCCCAGGAGAGAGAAATGTGAAAAAACGTGGGAGCCATTCCTCATTAAATGCAGATGCATTAAAACAACATGGGCATCCTTACAGACCCATGCCTTGACATTTTTAACCATGCTGAAGAAGAATGCGACCCATTCTGCATTAAAGCTGGTTGTTGAAACGTCAGTTCTGGCCATTACCACGTGCCAGAGATGTTTCTTAATTTTCTCTCTCTAAACTAAACCAAAATGTAAGATTTACCCTAGAATCATGTAGATAATTTCACCAGCTTTCCATTGATATAAAGAACGTGAAAATATGAGCTCTGGATTAAAAGTTATGGTGATCTGAAGATTTAGGGCAAAAACAGGCCAAAACGGATCGGCGGGAAAATATTTGAATTTTTCCCGCGCTCTGCCACTTGGATGACACGTGTCAGGCTCTGATTCATCCATGGGTTCATCCTCTGAAAATTCCTTTCGGCCCTTAAACTTGGACACATGGCACTATTTTATTGGTTCGGGCCTGAGGGGCGCATTTTTACCTTGCGCCAAACACTTAGCAACTTTTCAACCTTCTGACACGTGGCACGTTCTGATTCATCCGCGGGCCTCCTTGTATTTTTTCAACCATTTCACCTTTTCATGTTGCGCGTCCCGCATGTACTCTTTTTCCTAGCTGTCCCAGATGAAAACCTCTGAACCACCCGAAATGGACCTTTTTGCGGCAAACCGCCGATTCGCCCCCATGTACCTGCGTACCTTTGTCCCAACTCCCGAGATGCCAGGGACAAATATCTCTGAACCGCCCGAAATGGACCTTTTTGTGGAAAATCGGTCGATTCATGCCTCACGTGTACCTCACGTACCTTTGTCCCAATGTCCCAGTACTACCCGGGACAAATATCTCCAAACCGCCTTGAAATAGACCTTTTTTACGCGAAAAAAGATTCATTCGCCCCACATGTACCTTTGTCCCGGTGTCCCAAATTGTGTGAAACAAAAGACTTGAAATTTATCCCTCTTTCGGCCGATTCGGCTTTTCACGTCCCATGCGTCCCGACATCCCAACTGTCCCATAGACCGCCTGGACTAGGACTTAGCCGATTTTCTTCATTTTTTTGGCCCCAAGCTTGGTACAATGAACCTCAGTATGACCCGAACCCTTCAGACCCGAAATGCCTTAACACAGTCCTGCAACCTTATTTTTGCATTTCTTCCATTTTCTCAACCTGTTGGGATTTCTTCTTGGGTGGGGAGTTAGAAAAAGGCCGAGGGGACCCCAAAAAACATGATTTTGGGCCTCGAATCAATCTTACTTGCTCGGGACTGAATAATCTGATGCATGTTATCAAAATTACCCCAGGGGTGAATTTTGGATAACAATTTGGTGACTCAGCGGGGTCATCTACCTGCTAGATGAAGTTACCAGTTTCCTGAAGCATCCATTGGGCATGGAGTCACTTGATTCTCTGTTTAATACCCCAACTGACTAGAACGTTGCAAGGAGGAAGATGGAAAATCACCTGATGGAAGCAAGGGCTGCAAAACATCTCCAGGGACAGCAAGCCTGTGCCAAAGCACTTAGGGAAAGCAAAACAACCTACAACAAAACAATGTGCACAAGCACTTGGAGGGATGAAAACCTAAACTAATATTTACAAGGTGGAGAATTTCCCTTTAGTAGCAATGCTTTAGATAGATTCCATTGACTGGAATCTGCAGTTCTTCGCCATCCAATGAAGACAATTGGAAGGCATTGCTATCCTTACACTTTGTGACCATGTATGGGCCACTCCAAATGGCATCAAATTTTGAATGCCTTCCCGGTTTTGCTCTATCTGCATCCCATTTTAATACTAGATCTCCAACTTGGAAAGATCTACTCTTGGCCTTCCTATCAAAGGTCTTCTTGATCAAAGCTTGATCCTTTTCCATTGCTTGGGATGCCTGATCTCTGATCTCTTGGAGCTCCATCAACTCTGCATATCTCACCTCCATGGGCCCAAACTCTAGCAACTCTAATTGCTTCATGAGTTCCAATGTTGGCAACTCAAGTGACATGGGCAAGATTGCCTCTCTTCCATAAACAAGCCTGAATGGAGAATTACCTGTGGATCTCTTGGGAGTTATCCTATCAGCCCATAAGGCTGATTTCGAGTTTGGTATGCCAAGACCTCGATTCTCATCAAGAGTCCTCCTAATGATCTCAACAAGTTCTTGTTTGTAGATTCAGCTTTGGCCATTACCCTGAGGGTAGTAGTTTGATGAAGTACTTAGGTAGATCCCGTTCTTGACAGCCCACTCAGTCACCTTGGATCCAATGAATGCTAATGCATTATCTGAGATTATTGTAGCAGGTATGCCAAATCTGGTTACTATCCCCTCATAGAAGTCTAAGATGCTAGACTCATTTGCTTCCTTGAGTGCTACTGCTTCAGTCCATTTGGTGAAGTAGTCTGGTTTCAAAAAATCCACTTATGCCCTTGGCTTGAATTGGGATTAATGACTCCAATGAAGTCTAAACCCCATTGCATGAATGGCTGGTCAACTGAAATTGGATGCAATGGGAGGGCAGCAAGCCTCTCTTTACCTATGAAGAATGCACAACTCTTGCACCTTTTGATCCACGCGAAGCAATCACTGAAAATCTTGGGCCAATAATAACCAGCCTTCATGATTTTTAGGGCTGTCACTCTTGGTGTAAAATGACCACTAGCTAGTCCACCATGGAACTCTTCGAACACCCTATGAATCTTGATTTGTGTTAATGCATCTCAGCAGCACTCCATTCACATATTTCTTGAACAAAACACCATCTACTATGGCATATGGGACAGCCCTGAAGTGTCTTCTTTGGGTTTTGTTCATCTATGGAGGGCATAGGCCCGTGCTTAGGAAGTGCATTATACCTTGGGTCCAGCAAGGAGTGGGGATAGCATTATCCTCTTCTTGAGTGCTACCTTGCACATGGCTGTCTTGAACTTTCAAAACATCCTCTTCTTCATTGCATACTCCCTTTTGCTTGCCTAGAATCAACTGCTCACACAATCCTTTTCCTCTTACTAGCTTGGTGACCTTGATCTCAATGTCATACTCCATGACATGAGTGATCCAACCTGCTCTTTTCTCATTCAAATCCTTGTTGAGGAGGAAGTCTTTAACTCCCGCATGAGAAACCAACAACTGGACCTTGTTGTTTGAGACTAAATGCTTGAATTTCTTCAAGCTTCTGATTACTGCAAGAACATGCTTCTCAATAAAAGAATACCTCACCTCATAGTCCTCCAGGCTTTGGCTGAAGAAAGCAATTGGCTGCTCATCATTGTCTTTATTCTGCTGTACCAAAATTGCAGAGATAGTATCATCACCCCCAAATGCATAGAGGATGAAATCCTTGGAGAAATCTAGGTTGATGAGAGTTGGTGCTTGGGAGATGGCCTCTTTGATTGCTTCAAAACTCTCCTTGCCTTCTGTTGTCCACTTGAAAGCCATGCTTTTCTTTAATATTTTGGTGATAGGTTTGACAAGGGCTGTAAAATCTGGGACAAACCTCCAAACAAAGTTTATTCTCCCCAAGAAACTCTGAAGGGCCTTCTTGTGGCTTGGCAATGGTAGTGCTCTTATGGCTTCAACCCTCTCTGGATCAATTGCTAATCCTTCTTTGGAGACAATATGGCCAAGGAGCTTTCCTTCATGTGCTAGGAAGATACACTTCTTAGGATTCAAAGACACTCCAAATTTCCTGCACCTTTGGAAGACTTGTCTCAAATGAGAGAGGTGGTCTGCTGCATTCTTTGAAAAAATAGTGATATCATCAAGGTATATCAGCACCACGTTGTTAATCAAACCTTTGAACACCATGTCCATTGCTCTTTGGAAGGTAGCTCCAGCGTTGGATAGCCCAAATGGCATTTTCCTGTATGCATAAGTTCCCCATTTGGTTGTGAAGGCTATCTTGAACTGATCTTCTTCCTTCACCATAATCTGATTGTAGCCCGAGTAGCCATCAAGTAGTGAAAACCTCTCGGAGCCAGCCACCACTTGCAAAATTTGCTCCATAGAAGGGAGTGGGTAATGGTCCTTGAGAGATGCTCTATTCAAGTCTCTGAAGTCAACACACAATCTGATCTCTCCACTCTTCTTTCTAACTGGAACTAAGTTGGCAACCCAACTAGAATGCTTGATTGGGAATATGATTCTTGACTCAATCAACTTGTTCAATTCCTTCCTCATGAGAGGTTCCATGTGTGGATTGACTGGCCTTTGTTTCTGCCTAATGGGCTTAGTATTTGGATCCAACTCAATGGTGTGTTGAGCTAACTTGGGATTGAAACCTTTCAAGTCTTCGTAGCTCCAAGCAAAACACATCAGGGAACTCTTGACACAACTATATGAACTCATACTTTTCTTGTTCAGTTGTCATCTTTCCAATTTGCAATGGTTTGTTCTCTTCCACCAAAATGGATACTGAATCTTCTCTCTTGACCTAAATGTTTGCTTTCTCTTTCCTAAACTGATCATTGGGATTGAAAATGGACTCCAAAGTGATAAGTCCCTTGGGCAGCTTGTTAGTTCTCAGCTGTACCACTTGGTCACCATATTGTTGTTCCAATTTTTCCTGATTTTTAGCTGAGAACTCAGCTTCTTCTTGCAAGAAATGGATGATTTGTTGGTCATTCTCAAACACTTGCCAACTTACATTGTTATCCGGCACTGAAGGCCTCACAATCACATGGATGTTTGGTTGTACCTTGTCCTTATGAATGCTTTCCACAATATCAAAGGCTCCCCCAACTGCTGCAAGCCTGTCAGCAGCTTGGTTCTCTTTCCTAGGAACTGATTTGATGCCAAAGCCCTCAAAATCTTCAATGAGGTCCCACACCCTATTCTTGTAGCACTTGAGTAGATCATTCTTGGCAGCATGCTGCCCTTTGACCTGATTTACAATCAATTCACTGTCACCAAAGACTTGCAAGTTCTTTATCCCTTTCTTTATTGCCCAATGCATCCCTTGCACCAAGGCTTCATATTCAACAGTGTTATTGGAGCATGTGAACTGAAATCTAAAAGTTGAATAGTACTTTACTCCTTGAGGTGAAACCAACATGGCTCCCCCTCCGGCACCTTGTCTACTCCTTGATCCATCAAAAAAAACAGCTGCCATACCTCATTGTCATCCTTGTGGTCTGGCTTGGTGATGCTAGGAATGGGCTGATCTTCTTCATGTATGTAATAGACTCCTAGCTCAGATTCTTCTACTTCTTGATAAGGATCAAAATCATGCACCTTGTTTTCCCATTCATCAAGAGTTAGATCCGGGATGCTTCCAACCTTGGTGTCAGCTTCATCAGTGCTTGGGTGATCTTCTTGATCAAATGCCGAATAGTTGGCATTGATCTGACTTGGAGTGTAGGGCTCAATGTGGAAGTTTGCAATAGGTTCAAACCTGATTGTAGCTTTGGTTCCATACCTCGTTCTGAACAGCATGTGTGACCAATCAGCAGACAAATATCCTCCAATCTTGGCTGTGAAATCTCTTGACAAACATAGGGAAAAGAGTGGTGGAAGGTCTATAACTGATACATCTTGTAAAACAACAACATTTGGACATGCATGCAAGGTAAGACTCAAGTTTCTAATCACCCCAACTTATTGTTCTTTACTGTCCCATCCAACCGCACTACCCCCCTTGGATATGGTTTCATATTGAAGTCCTAGCTGATCAGCTATTTGCTTGGGCATCACTG
Source organism: Taxus wallichiana var. yunnanensis (assembly GCA_018340775.1). Classification (NCBI taxonomy): domain Eukaryota; kingdom Viridiplantae; phylum Streptophyta; class Pinopsida; order Cupressales; family Taxaceae; genus Taxus; species Taxus wallichiana. The sequence goes on from CM031237.1 coordinate 342,210,660, forward strand.
CTACTTGCCCCGGAATCAATCATGCAATTGTGCACCAATTGGTTTCCAATGATTAATGAGACATAAAAAGGAGGGGCTTCAACATTTTACCTTACTGTCCTCCATGATTCCCTTGAGTCAAGGCAAAGCATTTGTGAGCACCTTCTCTTGCATTTGGACTTGCTGATTCGAAGTTGGCCAGTCTTTCATGGCAACTTGTAGCAAATCTCTCTGGCCTAGGATAGATAGGGATTCCCACATTGATATATTTACATTTGTCTTCTTCATCTGATCAATGATACTAAATGGTGATGAAGGATCTCTTTGTTGTCCCTTGGTTTGCATATTCATCCCTTGCACATGGGCAGCAGCAGCTGGCATGTGAGTTGGTTTAGGAGCTGGTTTGGGTGCTCCTTGCATGTTTGGAACTACATTTTGTTTTCCAAAAGCTTGTGGAGTGGTAGAAGGTTGTGGATTACTTGGAGCCAATGGCTGTCCTTCACCCAAATTTCTCCTTTTTGACCTTGTGTTGGCTACAACACTTTGAGAGGGTATTTGATTCATACCACAGAAATCTTCAGCCTGCCAATTGACAAGAGTAGTTTCATTTGGAGATGTTCCTTGCTGAGGTGCTTCTTGTTGCTGATCCTCTTCGTGGCTGGACTCTTGCGACCCACCAATGGTTTGCACCATAAGAGCCTGATTTAATGCACCGTTAAAGCACATTGATTGGTTATGTGGCTGACCGCATAGGAAACACCAATCATATTCTTGGGCCATGTTATTTTGCACCGGTACCAAAGCTCTGGATGTGGATGCAACATTGGGGTTATCGGGCTGAAATGGTCTGTTGGTAGGAGGCCTTGCTTGATTCTAATTTGCAGCTAGATTGGGTGGTCTTTGAGGCTGATATGGTTGTCTGTTAGGCTGAGCTCGAGGTTGATAAGAAGGTCTAAAACTTTGGGCTTGCTAGCCTCTTGAGTGTAACTAGCTCATTGCCTAGATTTTGCAATTGCTTCATGACTTCTTGAAGTTCGTTTGAGGCACTAGAAGATGAAGTAGAAGCTTCATTTGAACTCTGATTTCTAGGAGTGGGAATAGGAGCTAAGACAGTGCTTGACTAGTACTTGGGCTCTCTAAACTTGGAAACAATGGCATGGGAGGTCTAGGGGCTAGTTTTCCAGCTTGGATCAAACAATTTTCAGCCCTAATGGCAATGCTATAAGCCATAGGGATAGTTATGCCTCCCATGGAATGAATCAACATAGAAATATTAGAATTTAGAGCTTTGAGATAATAAAGAAAAGCACCTTCTACTATTGGCCTGATTGCCACTAGAATTATTTGCCAAGTCATTTGAAATATGAAGTTAAAATCAATCAGCTGCTCATTGGGAGCTCTTTTAATAGTTGTCAGCTGCTCCAAAAGGGACAAGTTGTCTCCTTTCTCCCCAAACTACTCATGGAGAGCAATGCATAGCTGGTTCCAGTTTTGAATAGAACCTGAGGCAAGGCTTCTAAACCATTGCAAAGCTTTCCCTTTGAATGAGGATGCCAACAATTTGACAGCAACTTGCATCTCATTGATTTCATGAATTGCACAAAGGTTGGCAATGTCTTTAACATGATCACCAGGAGTAGTCTGGTTCTCTCCAGTGAAGTATGGAATGTTCTTCAATGCTGCAACTGGGATTGGATGTTGTGCATTGAGAGCAAAGTGGGCTCTTTGCCCGGTGAAATTGACGTACGGATTTGGTGGTTACGCCATTCTGATTGGCCTGAGAACCCTTGTTGATTGGATGAAAGGCCTACCAGGTGGAGGTGTTGACAAGGTTCTATTTGGTGGAGATGGAGACCTTTGAATCCTTCTTCCTCTTTGCCTTCTTCTTGGAGATAACTGCAGATATTCAAACAGCACCTCTTCTTCTCCAGCTCTTGACCTTATAGTGATTCTTCTCATGAGTTTTCAGGCTTGCACTGCTAAAACCAGTGATTCTTCCCTTTGGAGTCGCTAGATGTGCAATTTATAGCTCTTTTAAGCAAGAAAATTGCAGCAGATGCACATCAACTTTGCTGCAATGAAAATGAGACCTCTAATGTCCCACCGGGCATGCCAAAACTATTAGTGCAAATCAGCAGCACCCCCTGGATGCACATCAGGCTTCTAGGTTGATGTTTCAGGCATCCAGTGTGATTGCACAACATTGAAACCTCTCTCCAAGTGTGGGACTTGCAAAATGAGAGAGGAATCTCTAGATTAGAGGCTGGTTCCTCAAACTCCTCTGATCAGATCTATTATTTACACTATTGTAGAGGTTTGAAACCTAATCCTACTCTAAAATCCAAGGAGACAGAGATAGAAAGTGTAAAAATGAAACTAAACTAACAGGTGATACACCAAAGGAGGAGTGGTGAACACTTCTTGTTCTGCAGATAGACACAGATCATAAAATGCAACATAAAACATCATGCATAGGCTGATAAGATGTAATCAGAGGTCTAAATGAAACAAGCAACACAAACAGAGGACTAAAAACTGGTCACAGAGCCTGCATTGTCATTTCCATTGTCAAAATCCCTTCATTACAACATCAAAGAGGTAGAAAACCTGTTACAATTTTAGAAGAGGTCTGATACTTGCAAAAATCACCTGTGAAGGTGAAAGAAGAAGCTTGCTATCCAAAGAAATGTCCCCCTAGAGAATGAGCCAAATCTAGCTATTTACAATGCATGGGTCAAGCCCAGGAGAGAGAAAACATGAAAAAACGTGGGAGCCATTCCTCATTGAATGCAGATGTATTAAAAAAACATGGTCATCCTTATAGACCCATTCCTTGACATTTTTAACCGTGCTGAAGAAGAATGCGACCCATTCTGCATTAAAACTGGTTGTTGAAACATCAGTTCTAGCCATTACCACGTGCCAAAGATGTTTCTTGATTTTCTCTCTCCAAACTGAACCAAAATGCAAGATTGACCCCGTAATCATGTAGATAATTTCACCAGCTTTCCATTGATATAAAGAACGTGAAAATCTGAGCTCTGGATCGAAAGTTATGGCGATCAAGTTTTAGGGCAAAAAAGAGGCCAAAACGATCGGCGGGAAAATATTTAAATTTTTCCCGCTCTCTGCTACTGGATGACACGTGTCGGGCTCTGATTCATCCATGCGTGTTCATCCTCTGAAAATTCCTTTCGGGCCCTTAAACTTGGACACGTGACACTATTTTATTGGTTCGGGCCTGAGGGGCGCATTTTTACCTTGCGCCAAACACTTAGCAACTTTTCAACCTTCGACATGTGGCATGTTCTTCGATCCATCCAGCCTCCTTGTCTTTTTCGGCCATTTCACCTTTTCACGTCCCGCGCGTACTCTTTGTCCCGTTGTCCTCGACGAAAACCTCCGAACCGCCCGAAATGGACCTTTGCAAATCTGCAAACCGCCGATTCACGCCCCACGCGTACCTCACGTACCTTTGTCCCAACTGTCCCGACCGCCAGGACAAATATCTCCGAACCACTTGAAATGGACCTTTTTGCGGCAAACCGGCCGATTCACGCCCCACGCGTACCTTGTCCTAACGTACCTTTGTCCCAACTATCCCGGACTGCTCGGGACAAATATCTCGAACCGCCCGAAATGAACCTTTTTTTCGGCCAAAACCGGATGATTCGCGTCCCACGCGTACCTTTGTCCCAGCTGTCCCAAACCACGCGAAACAAAAGACTTAGGCAATTTTTCCCTCTTTCGGCCAATTCGGCTTTTCATGTCCCACGCGTCCCGACGTCCCAACTGTCCCGCAGACTGCCTGGACTAGGACTTAGCCAATTTTCTTCATTTTTGGCCCCAAGCTTGGTACAACGAACCTCAGTATGACCCGAACCCTTCAGACCCGAAATGCCTTAACACAGTCCTGCAACCTTATTTTTTGCATTTCTTCCATTTTCTCAACCTGTTGGGATTTCTTCTTGGGTGGGGGAGTTAGAAAAAGGCCGAGGGGACCCCGAAAAACATGATTTTGGGCCTCGAATCAATCTTACTTGCTTTTAATCTCATGTTATCAAAATTACCACTGGGGTGAATTTTGGATAAGAGGACCAAGCACTAAGCACTAGCTATCACCACCTAAGGTTATATCCATAAAAGTATATCTATAGCTATATTTGCATCCATAAAGCTCCATCACAGGCACACAAGGCTGGTTCATCTGCATGACATTTCATAGGAGGGGAGTCTATGTGTTCCATGCACACATTTATTACATTCTACATCTAGTTATTTTCTCGTTACTTCACAAAGCGACTCAAGAGCACCTAGGAAAAAATATTCACACACACACACACACACACACACACACACACACACACACACACAGAACTATATTGGGTATGAGATGTAGTGCAACACTTAGTGATAAGTCCATCAATTTGGCAATTGAGGACAATTCGACCCCTTCATATGCATCTTTCTTTTTTAGGTTTTGATGCTTTGTTTGGGGTTTTCTTGCAGGCCATTCTTCTATTACGGGGCTGCAGCGACATTGGTGATCATACCGCGACATTGAAAAGGCATTCATGCAACATGAATTGAACATGGCGAACACTCAATGATACCTTAGAGGAGGTTTCCTAGTCATTTCTGCGCGACCCAGGGCACCTACAGTGCCCCTATCCCTCTCTAGGCGCACTAGTCTAGCCGGACATTCCAAATTTGTACTTTCTCAGGCTCTTGTGCGACGGTCTCCCATTATTGTTCATCCCGTCTTCACTATAACATAATCATGTGACATCTTTGAATCAACTAAGGATCTTCCAACCCTCTTTACACATTAGGGTTTCATATTTTTATTGCTTAGTTTGCTTGGGTGTATTTCAGTTATTTTATTATTTCATTGATTATTTATTTACTGCAAACTTGCATTAGATTAGGCTAGGATATTATATTTTAGCATAATCACTTTGCAAGCATAGTGATCTTGAACAACAAAGAAAAGGATTTGTAATTTTGAGGAACCTGTTATGATCCTCACGTGTAGATTTCACTAACGCCTCAAGGTTTTGGTGTAATGGTTCATTACATTTGGTATCAGAGTAACCAACCAGGTTCGAGTCCCGACAAAGGTGGCTATGTCGGCATTGCAATGTTCGCTCGGGGCTCGTATAGGGTAGGGTGTGGTCCTGCTATATGGGTGCAAATCTAGCCCGAGGTCTGGGCTACGGAAGCGTGGTGGGATGTTATGATCCTCATGCGTGGATTTCACTAACGCCTTGAGGTTTTGGTGTAACGGTTCATTACATGAACAAATTAATGGAACTTTGTGTCTTTAGTTTGTTGATCTCATTGTTGTTTGCATAGTTAGATTCTTCTAATTGAATGTGGACCCACTCTGGTTGATGTATGTGGATTTTGTAAGCCTACCCACAACATTAACCCTCTCTCCTTATTTCTCATATCCCCCTTTACCTCCCTTCATTGCAATTTCCTCCCTTGTACTTCATACAAGCACTTTGCCATAGGTTCAGTAGATTGTTCCCGTGTGATCCCCAACCTATTGGCCACCCCACAACTTTAGGTTAACTTACATTCAATAATGGGAGCCTCCCCATACCCAAGAAGGAGGGACTTAGCCCCGTGACCGTTGGTGAAACCTATAATTTGCACACGAAAAATTATTTCACCAATAGGAACATAGTTTAATATCCATGAATTATTTCAAACTTGTATTTTGTGATGTCCTCACTAACATATACTCACTTGATGGGTCAAGTAGGAAATAACTATTAAGTTGATAAATAAGATGATGTAAATGTTTGACTATCTTGTAGAAAAACACCCATTACTAGATTGACACTTGACCTAGATGAGGACCTTGAAGAGGATTTTCGACAACAAAATTACGTGTGGGACTAGTGAGATAAAAAAATAGGTTTTCTTGTATGAACCAACAACAAGATTATTTAAAAAATGATCAATTTTTTTGTATGAACTAGCAATGAGATTTATGAAACAATATTTGCATGTTTTTTTGCTTGATTGAATTAAACATTTTTTTTTGGTTAGATTATGAACTTGAGTGTTTAATACCATAAGCTCCCGAACATACTTGATGTAAGAAGTGAGGGATATTCGAGGCACAATAAGGGTATTATTTCTATACTAATGGCATATGACATCAACAACACTAAGACTGATATTACATTTACACAGAGAGATTCTATAAATCGACTCTATCATAAACTTTCGAATAAACTTCTACACCCATGTTGGTGCCAACTCCTTTACCCTTTTTATAACTAAATTGCATTTGAATAATTTGTTTTCATATTTGAAAGGAACATCACTTTTAAAATAAGAGGTAAAATAGAAATTAATGCTAAAATAACCCAAAATATCCATAACAACTCTTAAATAAACAAGCCATTTTACAACATAATATCCATAACAACTCCTAAATAAGCTAATCACTTTACAATATATCATTCATTCTTGAAACATAATATTTACCACCTAAGTCATGGAATTACTTTTATGACTCTAAAACTAAAACTAAAACAGAGTTGCACTTTGGAATTTATTTCTACGACCGTAAAATCCCACGCTCATTCATTTCATTTACATTCTTAGTGAGAATAACTTTTTTAGATGAAGTGCAAGTATGTGACATGCTATTTATTTAACACTTTAAGTATGTTCTTTTTTCCACTATGTCGTGTCATAGATGAATTATTACTAGCACCTACATCGATAAGAGGTGCAAGGGAATCATAGATAACAAATACAAGAACAATTTATAAAAGGTAGATAAATATTTTGAAGATGGTGGTGTCAAATGGTGCCTTGATGGTAATTTTTCCCAATAACATTCAATGTGAAAATCCAATAAATTTAATGCAAATAATAATTAATGCATTACAAGTTACTTTTGAAATGTTTATTGATGTGAGATCCTTTTATTTAACATTGCAGGTTTGACTTGGTGTATTTTGTTATAGTGCCCACCTATGTCTATAGATTGCTTCACATAACATTACCAATAATCTCTACAAGAACATTGTCCCTTTTTGAAGTGATGTAATTGGTTTATATCATTCTCTCACAACAATTTGTTTTGCAACAATCTTGACAAAAACTTGGTTGTTGTGTGGAAGTCAACACACACACGAAAGTTCTTAACAACACCAAGAGTTGTTTGAGAAGGCGTGTTTAACAATCCAAACACAAATGCCAACTTCTCACTATCATGACAGAGAAAATACGTTTTCCCCTCTCCTTGTCTATATCACTTAGTACATGTAATTTTGATTAGGAGAAATGAACATTTAGGTATGATATGTCTCCTACACAAAACACATGCACCATATCATGGTGTTTAATCCAACTACACCCTAGTTTCTTTTTAATTCCTCTTTCCACATGAATCTCTTTATCATTTAAACCTCACCCCACAATATATGTAAATGAATCTCTTTATCATTTACAACACTCCTCCGTAATAAAACAAAAATGAAACTTACATAGTAAAAATATATGTTCCATGAGACCACATCTCTTTTTAAGGCATGTAATTTTTCTTAGGAGCTGTTTTGGGTGGGCAACATGTGAGCTGTTCACATGGATTGGATTCTAATTGTATTATTTAATTGAAAGCGCATCTTCCCATGCGGATTTAATAAAAACAAAGACTCTCCTTAAAATGCGGCGTTTACCAAAATAAATTAAATAAAATAAACCCATAATTTTTACTTTTCAATGTTTCGTCGCATCATCGCATGTGGAACTGCATTGCTAGCTGTTTTAACATGTTAAATATTAAAAGAACGTCCATTGTTTAAATATGGGATGAGTTTTAAAAAATCGATAGGAAAGTACTTTCTAAATTAATCAACTTTTTAGTTTTTTTGTCTTAATTATGATATTAAATTTTTATTTTTAAAAAATATAACTAATTTCAAATTAAAATATAAATATTTAAAATTTTTGAGGAGTTAGAGATTTATTTTTAATATATTAATCCTTTTCAAATTAAACAAAGTCATGATATGGCAAATATTGCCGAAGGTAATGGTTTCTGAGATTGTGGGAGAAAAGTTATATACGTAAAACTTTTAAACATATGTAAAAGCAAAGTGCCCTCTTAAGGTTTTTGTTTCTAAAGTGATTATTTTACATAGACCATAGAATAATGGAAGACAGATAGGTGTTTCAAGTATATGTATGCAAAATATAGAAACATACTACTGGAATGCGAATTGTTTGAATATGTGTTACATTTACAATATTTTTTATGACATTTAGACAGCCAAATTCATGTAACTGCTGAAAATAAATTGTAGAGATCTATTTGATTCCGACACACAAGTTTAAAAATTGTATTGCTCGTGAGTTTCATTTCATTTGCGAATGTGATGTTTTTTTTTAAACCATTGTACAAGCATATATATCATAAATTTTTAGCTGAATTAATTGAAGAATATGATTGAACCAAAATGACAGATTTGCTAAAAGGTCGAGGTTGTAGAGAAAATTAAAAAAACAATATAACTATTTATCTATATAAAGACCTTATGAAAAAGAACTCGACTTTACTGAAATATAAAGGACACGATTTTGCACAACACAATGTGCACTTATGCATCAAAGGCCTTATATTTCTAATGAGGAAATTAACCTCAACAGCTAAATATTCTGATTTTTATTGTATATAGCTTCACTGGAAGCAATTTTATGCTTTTCGTCATGTGACAAAAGAAAAAAAGCATTGACACGCATAAGAATCAATCTTTTAACACATTCGTTGTTTATTCTAGTTAGAAAGCAGATGATATTCTATAGTAGCAAGACACATGCCCCTTACTATATCTACATTAATACGGTTCTTTGCGAACATGAATTTCAGAAAGTTTCATTTGAAATAAAATCCATGACCAAGAATCAAAACATCATATGAAATGGGAGTTAGGACAACATATATATGTATGGTGTGGAAAGGCTTAAAACCCAAACATGCAATTTAGTTATTATGGGAAAGTCCAAATGCTATGAAGCAAACCATGTTGATCCTCAAATTTAGTCGTAAAATATTTTTGTAATAAAGAATGTTCTAAATGCCAAGTTCATCAATTATTGTTTTTAACGTCACAAATAGGCTTCACACATACTACATTGAACAAAAAGTATACATTAGCCCATGAATATGTGAAGAGAAAAGTTACAGAAAAATTATTGAAAATGATAGCTATACAATCTTAAATTTTATAGGAGATAACAATCTAGTAGGTCGTGCTCTGTGCTTTTCTATGTAATTATATTGTAAATTTGTGTTAAGCGACAATTATTAAATCAATATTTCAAGTAAGATGGAAAAATGGACATTCGATTTCACAAAAAATGGTTCGGTTTAACTCTAGAAAGGAGACTTGCATAGAAGCAATTTTTGTAGATTTATGGAAAAATAAATAGACATTACATTGCTTCCTCATTGTACTTAACATCCTCACTTTGTGGTCATATTTTTGTCCATTCAACCATCTTCTTCCAACAGATGATTGCGGTGGTGGAGCAACATGTATATCATAATATGGTTTTAAAAATTGCTACATGAACTACAAACCAAATACAAAGGTAAGGCTGAAATCTCACACCACATTACAAAAGCCAAAAAAGAAATTAACCCTACCAAAATTCATGGTCTACACAAGAATAAAAATATTTGTTTGAAGTCCGGTTCTGATGATAGAAAAGGTTGCATTACAGCAATAATACCTACCCTAAAAGCATAAAAGCATAAGTTTTATGTGCAAAGCGCGAAAGTGGTAAAGAACTCGAACTGAAATTGAATAACACGATAACATCTTCGATGTATTTCAATAAAAAAGAGTAAAGCATGGATTAAGGGGAACTAGTTCCAATTCCTTCCTCTCTAAAGTTCCGGAGGCATTTTTTGAAGTTTTGATTGAAAGAGTGAATTTTATTCTTCTTTGGAAAGACAAAGGATACTCCGAATGTAAGAAAATATGTTTTAACTTCATGGGAAACATTAAGAAGAGTCATCCCATACAACAAAAATGAAGGGGAGTGAGTTTGAAGAACAACAAAGAAAACAATTTTACTTACCAAAATGATGATTCTAACAAAAACCAAAAAAAAATTCAAAGATTCAAAGAAATGCTAAAATTTCAGCTCACAAGAAAAAGGTTAGGAGAAAGTCATAACAAACCCATATTGATGTTAAATATTAGTAATTTACAATGATAGCAAAGATTCAACATGCAAACATAATAAGGAACAATGAATCATGAAATGCTATGTAAAAAGGTCTAAATACTAAATACTAGAAAGACTTCCTCCTCAAATGGCCAAAATAAAGCTAGGCACAACAAATATCATTATGTGAATTATTATGGCCTTGCGGAAGAACGAAATTCAAGCACCAATGTAAATGAAAATTTGTGTGCATATCCCACCACTTTAAAAACATAAAATGTTAACTTGATATAACCTTGAACAAAGGAAAAGGAAAGAGAAAATTGAAAATATTGGTTGCTTACAACATAATGGATCTATCACAAATCTCATAAAAACTTCCATGAAAATAAAAACAGAGTTGGTCAATGGGACGTGTTCTATGGCACCCATTGAAAGTAAAAAAAGTGTAATTATAAGAGGATACCAACGAAAGCATTTGTGGACTTGGCCAAATTGGTAGTAATAAAAAGAGTAAAGGCATACAAAATCTCAAAAGAGGAATAGGGCACTGCAATAAAGGTATAAAAATACTTTTAAAACATCTTGATGCTTCCAAGTTCCACTGTACAAAGAAAAAATGGCACCAAAACAAACCGGCAAGACGCGAAACCATGTCATCAACGTTCAAATCAAACACATGAATCTATAACGAGTAGAGCTGTGTAGAAAGAGAATCAACTCCCAACATGGAACCCCACAACTCTCCTCCTTTGGATTGCATATTAAGAGACCCATTTTCATTCTCCTCAACTCCAAGTTGAGCTTATGCTTGATGGAGCTTCCCCATTATCAGTGTGTTCAGTGTTCATATAGCTTTGTGCATGTTGTAGTTCACTATTATTGGCCCATTCCTCCATTGAAACAATAATTTGTGTATGTCATGCTATATATTTGCAAGAAAAATGTAGAAACAATGTTAACCCTGCAAAATCCTTGCCCTCGCAGTCTCCATAGTTGCACTCTCCCTTGCATCGGTTCTTTTTAGTTTCTTATCAGATTGGTATTGAGGGTTTGGGGTTGCATGGTTTAAATGTGTTTACCTGATAACCACGTCCTCGATTTTAATGCACTCTTCTTGTGGTTGAATATTCTCTAGGGTTTCGGTGTGGAGAATTGTTGTTATGTTTCTCCATGAAAATGCTTGGGAGAATCCTATAGAGCGGTAGGCTCACAACCGGGTTTCTTCAAGAACTCAGGCACTAGATATGTCAATTAATTCCTACTAATGTTTTGAAATCCCCCATGATGTCACCCCCTCTCCCCATTAAATGTACACCAACTTTTTAGCCACCTATCACTGGAGTTTAATTCCAAAATTAACTCCCGACATGACATGAAATTGTACCGAGGAGACACGCTTTAAATATTATGCAGATTTATATTATCAAGACTATATTTAGAAATGAAAATAATGTAATATTCTTGAATACTTGAATAAAGGGTATTTAAGATGCAAAACATTAGAAAAGAGATCAAATATGACATATAGGAGCTTGTTATTGGACCCAAAAAAAATTATTGTTAATGGTGAAGCCAATATACTTGCCTTGGGGAGTATAATAAAAAAATATTCTTAATTTAACAATAAAAAAATTAATTTAAATATTTTGTTGTTTTTAAATTAAAATTAAAATATCTTTTACTTTTACTACAATGTAATTTTTTTCTTCTAATTTTTAATTATTTATATTGTTTGTAATCTTTTAAATATTTTTTTGATTGAATGTCGAAGTATTACACACGGACTCACTAAATTACATAGAATGTTGGCATATGTACTCATGTTTTGAGGAAACATATAACGTAATGCTTTAATTTAATTGAATTATTTTAATGAATTTTTCTATTCAAATATTTATCATATATTGTTTGAGTATGATAAACACATTAAAAATCAAGTAAAAGATGACTAAATCATTTTCTAAACAACCTTATTTAATTAATAAGTAAAATATTAGTATATATGTAAAGTCTATAATGGAAAATAAATATTTTGCATGTAATCAATTAATTAAATACTCTTGCCTTGAGTGTACTTATAATTTGTGTAACTTTGTACTTTCAAGAATCACTTCGTAACCTGTTACATCATGTACTTTTTTTAAGTACCAAGGAATATGTCACACAACTTAGAAGATGATACCACTTGAAAAATTTGTGGAGTGCTCACACCATTGCTATTACACTACACTCACAATATTTCTCACACACACGACATTGTGCACGTAACAACAATGTACTTGCAACATTGTGCAACACTCATAACACTACTGTAGGCATGCTATAGACACAAAATCACGCACTTGGGTACATTTCTAGCTCCAAAAAGCATGCTAGCATTTACATGATTCCTAAACAGAAAACTAGTAATTCACAACTCTCTTTAGCATGTTTCTTTGTCTTTTGCACTTTTATTGGATTTATACACATTTATTACTCTTGTCGGCATTTGATGTTTAATCTTTTTATGGATTTGCACACTGGCACCCATTTTAGGCGATGAGTGCAAACGCTCCCCATCCTCCCAGGCACTCATGCCCCTCTTTATCTTTTTCCTACACCTTTTGGGCCCCCTTCATTTCCTAGTTACATTTTATTACCTTAGGTCGACCTTTCGGTTGTTAATTATGAAATTCAAACAAGGGAATCGTATAAACAAATAATTATGCTTTCAAAATGAGGGACCAAGCACTAAACATTACTATCATTGCCTAAGTTTGCATTCCAAAGGCACTAAAGCACTTCAAAGGTATCCATCTAGCATCCATACAAGGGACAAGGGATGCATCACTTCTACATACACTATATAGGAGGGGGAAGTTTATTTTATTCCATCCACACATACTATTACATTTCTACATTCTAGCTACAACCCGCTATCATTTGTGTAACTTGCACAAGGGCATCCTAAGGAACCATTTCTACACACACATACAAGAACTACATGGGGTCTGAGATGTAGCACACTACTCGGCAGTAAGTTCAGTATTTGAGTGATCGTTGGGGTCAGTCAGACTTGCCATTCAAAATTTTCCTTTTAGGTTTGTTACGGTTTATGGGCTTGTACAAGTAGTCATTTTATTTTGTAGGTTATATGTACCCTCGATGATCATAGTGTGAACATCAAGTGATAGAGATGAGCTAACAATGAAACCATAACGACATAGGAAAAAGTAGATCCTGAGTATTTACATGACCACCAAATCCCGTATCCATTTCTTTAACACCCAGTGCCTTTCCCTCCTTTGGGCACCCATGTTTGACTTTGTTAGTAAGTTCCAAATTTTATAGTGACCAAAGATGAACCTATTCGTTCGGTACTCACACCTACCCATATCACTTCTTGCTCATTCGAAATCAGCTAAGTCCTCTTACTTCTTCGTATTGCTTAGGGTTACATATTTTGCTTGTGTCATTACTATATTTTATCATTTGTACATCATATATTACAATAGTTACTCACGTAATCAGATTTAATTAATTTCCAATTAAATTAAATCATTTGGTGAACCCGACATTCGAACCCTACCTAGATTTCCCACATTCTTCTCCTATGGTTGCCACTAATGAAACCTTTACTGATGAAGATCTCCATGACTTCTAGAACCATCTTGTTAAACATCCTCAAGATTTATATATCCTCTTATTTGCTGCTCATGCGAGGAATCCACTAATCTAGCTAAGCTCAACCTTCCAATGTCTAATGACACATCTCTTCGTATTGCGAACCCAACCTCTTTGCTTCACTATTACACCCACCCCTAATGTTCTTGTTTCTATGCCTGCCCCTACCAACCATTTTACCACACCTATTACTTCTCACACCCACCAAGTCTCCTCTTCGGACATTAAGGACCTAGCCTCCCTTTATCAAGATCTACAAATTCAAGTCATCACATTATAGCAAGCCACTTCACATGCCTCTCTATCCCTTGATTCCTCCTTACTCCTTCATACCCCTTTTGCACCCTTCATTTCTGCTTATCCCATTACTTCTAACTTTATTACACCTAAGATACCCACCTTGAATGGTGACCCTCATGAGCATATTCAATCTTTCCATGTGGCATGCCTTGATTATGCGGATGACCATACATTGTTAGCTAAGCTATTTCCTAAAAGATTACAAGATCATGCCATGTGTTGGTTTTATGATCTAATTTTTCACTTGATAAGTTATTTAACGCACTTAATTGATGCTTTCATTTCTCATTTCTCTATCAATATTAGCACTAAGAAATCCTATGCACAACTCTCTCAAATCAAACAAGGATCTAATGAGAATCTAGCTAACTATGTTTTACGTTATAAGAATAACCTAGCTAAGATGACCAATGTACTCGCTGATTTAGAATTGCAAGATATTTTTATTCAAAGTCTCTTACCTCCACTATAAGAGAGTGTTATCTTTGAGACTTCTCCATCTTTTGATCAATTATTCCATACACTCAAAATGTGCAAAAGAAAACTCTTATCTATGGGAAAATTGAAATATCATGGCAATGCTTCATCATCATCTTCTAATCATTTTCAAGCTAAATCTACTTTCAATCCATCTCCTAAGACCACCGAAGCAAAGGAAACTGTTAATGCCATCTCTCCACCTGAAAAGATTCAATTGCAACCTCCAAAGCATACTTTCACCAAATTACCCTACGCACCTCATTTTTATTGCCACAACTTATTGAAAGCAATCTTATCACTCTTCCACCTCTATTCAATCTCGACCCTTATAGCCCCCATGGCCACGATTTATGATGAAAATGCATGATGTGATTATCACCAATGTGTTGGGAACTCTACTAATCATTATTTCAAACTTAAGCATATTATTTAAGATCTCATTGATAGCAATGCACTCAAGCTCCCTAAGCCATCTACTTTTAAGTCAATCAATGATAATAAAAAGCTAAAAATATTTAATGAACCTTTTCCCAAGCATGACAAACAAGCTTCCAATTCTTTTTCCAATCATACATATCGTGTTGTGCCTCCTCCTTCATTGGGACCTCTTGATTTCCTTGTTGCTTTTTGCGGCGCATCGCCACTAGTCATTTCATTCTCAAATCATGATTATCATACTAATTTACTTCTGAATCCTTACATATCAATGCTTCTATTATTTGTATACTATCAATAATACCATGATATATCCATTGGCTCCTACCAACGTATGCTCTATTTCAATCCTCCTTGCTATCAATTATCCATTGTCTAATGTCACATCTCCAGTCCCTAAGTCTTTTTAATATGTAAGGCCTCCCATCACGGTTGGACCTCTAACTATGCTTGTACCATTTTCCATTGTATCTTCAATCAAAGGTTCGACATGATCTTAGGACTCTCTTAGCTCTGCACCACTCAAGCCATCTCTTCCATGAACCATTTATGTCTTAATTTCATTCACAATAAACAAATTTTTACTATCAAAGGCATTCCACCATGCACACCATTGCCTCAACCCACTTTTGCTGATACACCAGTCATAACATCTAGGCTTCCATGCCTCTCAAATATAAAGCTACTTCAACACCTAGCTCTCATATTTGCACACGACCTACCTCACAACCTTATCATCCTCATTGGTCTCTTAGTCCACATCATTAGCCTAATTCCCCTACTCGGAAGCCCCTTCACATAGGTTTTCACCACCTCCTTCACCACATAGGTCTCCATCACATGTAAATACTTATTTTCTCACACCACCCAATTTAGAGCATCATCACATGCATTTTTCTCCTTGGATTTGGGGTAGAGGGAACTCACCCTTCAATATCGTCAAATAACATTTTTATCACTTACACACTTGGGGGCATCATGCTTTCTTTCCCCCTTTTTATCACTATCAATTTTCTCTAATGAATACTATCACACTTTGTGCTATGTGCCTCATAACTTTTACATACTCTCATACCCTTTGATACACACATTGTATCGTCATTATCCTATGATGCACTCTAGTTCCATGGTTCATACTAACTCATTTGAGGGGCATACTTCTAAAATGAACCTCACATCATCTACATTTTATGCTCTGCACTTCATGATACATCTTTCTAGATTCTATTCACATGGAAAACTCATTCCCCGATGACGCACTCTTGTTCTATGGTTCATTCTTGATTGTTGAGGGATCTTTTATAAATGAACCTCATCTCATGCATATCCGCTAGGGCCACGTTGCTCCTATCACCTTCATGTTATGCATACCATTCCATCACACTCATACATTGCATTTGCACATCTTGGTTGCATATACTCTTGCTAGCTTATTCTATTTACATGTTACACGTTGTTTTCCATGTTAGATGGATTCTTAGTATGTCATTATCTTTATATATGTACGCATGCATGCTCACTTGGTATTTTGACATGAATGCAAACCTCTTACAAGTTCTTACACATTGCAATGATGCTTGGTAATTTACCTTTTACCAGTCCCACCAAGTCTCCTGGGGGCATCTAATTTCAAAACTATCACATACTACACAAGTTCTATCGTTTCATTTCATTATATTTAATTTACATTTCACTTATTTATACATGCTCATGACGTACTATTTATCTTTCTAACATGCTAATAGGTGCTTTATGTGTAGCTTTTTCCTTGTAGGACTCTATGCCACCATGGTTATCTGATACATTTTTCTTGCTACTATGTGCTATTGTATGCTAATATTTTCGGGCTATGTCATATGTCTTATGTGATCATTGTATGTGTTTGGCCGCTTCGGCCCTACTTGTCTTGTGTCTTGTGACATTTTGAGTGATGTCCCATGTTTGAAACCTATTTTTTATGGTCTATGTTGTTTAAACACTTGCTTGTTACATTGATTTGTATTACATGCTTGCACTAACACATTTTCTAGCCCACTTTGTTTGCATGTGCTTTGGTGTAGACAACAAATCACACACTTGGGTAAATTTCTAGGTCATAAAAGCATACTAGCATTTATATGATTCATAAGGGAGAAAACTAGTGGTTGAAAACTATATTTAGCCACTTTTTTTGTATTTTATTTTCTATTTGATCTGACACACCCTATAGACTAGTTAGAACTTTACTTGTTTATCTTTCATGGCTTCAAATACCGGTGCAGAACCAGGGATAACAACACTAGGTGTTCGTGTCCCCTTTGGGTGCCCCCCCCTTCTCACCTTACTCACTCCTTTTGGGCCTCTTTTATGTTTTGGACATCTTTTCCACTTATGGGTCGACCTTCTAGTTATCAATTATGAAATTCAAATAAGGGAACCATATAAATACATAGTTATGTGTTTAAATGAAAGACCAAAAATAAGCATTGTAGTCACTAAATCACACACTTTGAGTCAATAATTAATCCTGGTATCATACTACTATTCATATGGTTCTTGAGTGAAAAGAGTAATAATCAACCCATATCTTTGGTCATATTTATATTGTTTGTGTTATATTATCTATCATACACCTACACTCGCCTTGATTGGTTTTGTCATTACGTATTTTTCGACTTCGATTGGGGTGCGTTGGGCACCATGGTCCCATTCTAGGTGCCTTGATTCTCTTTACACTTTACTTGCATATTTTGGAAACTTTCTAGCCATTTGAGCTTTCTATCTTTTGTCATACCCTGTTAAGCCTATCCTAGATTAATAGACATTTTTCCGGTTGTAGGTGAATTTGTGTATATGTTTATCATGTTTGACTTGATTGGATGACTGTATCAACAATATGTTATTGTTTGATCATGTTGGTTTCATTATCTATGAGATTGTAGTGATGGCTTGATTTGCTTTGTGTAAGGTTGCTTCTTGGTTGATCTTATACTTATGTACTAATTTACATTCTACAACCGTATATAGTTACTAAATCTTACGAACCTTGTATGGTAGATTATTTTTATGACACTTGTTGGAGAACAAAGGTATAGTCATTGGGATTATATTTAAAATGTTATTTTGAAAGCCTTTATAAGGCATTTATACAAATGTCGACTGATTCGTAAAAATTAATAAATTTGTCCTAACGATAAAGAAAAATATACATATGTATATAGGTATGTATGAAAAAGTACATACAAATATATATTATTGTAATTAATATTGTTTGGGCTTATGTTTAATACATAACAATGACCATATAATGGTTGAGCCATATGCGAATGATAATGAAAATTTTAAGTTATATTGGGTTGGGGTTGGCTAGGTTGGTGAGCCCCACCCAAGCTCCAACCGAGTTGTATGTTGATTTGCCACCTAAGATAATGTTTAAATAAAATGGAAAGAGAACATCATTTGTTGTGCTGGAAAGTGGGAGTTAGGGTATTGAGGTTAGGACGATCCCTAACCGTTGATGGATTTAACTGCCCAAAATTAAGGGTTGTGATTACAATGTAGTTTTGGTAAAAATGCCAAATATGGTGGATGGTGATTTAGCAGGGAGTTAGAGGAAGTTGGAAGGTTTAATGAAAGTTTCATTTAATATAATTTATGAGGCTTTGTAGCCTTAGAAGAAGCGAGAAGCTTCTCGAATAAGCCATCACCGATCTAAGTGGCTATTTGGTCTTTCATTTTTGTTGTCAATCTTTTGACTCCTCCATGTGAGCTCTACATGCAAGTTTATTTTGGCTATTTCAGGCATCATGTTGGAATATGCATGTGAAATAATAAATCCAATTTGTTGAGGAGATTATATAGTCTATTATTATGGGTTTTATTATGATCCGGTGTCAATTTTAAGTTCTTCATCTGTCTAGTTTTGTACAAAATCTTAGGAGGATTTTTGAGGAAAGAAGGAAGCAAATTCGGCCTTCTAAAATGCATTACGGCATAGAATAATTTCTTGCTCATTTTTATCATTTATAACATTAATATATTTGAATGAAAATGAAGAAAATCGGTTTCTCTTGATATTATCATTTTCTCCTTCATGGGTATGGTAAAATATTGCTTGAAAGCCATGGTTGATATCATTCGGGTTTGATAGCTCTGTTTGTACTTATTTGTGCTCAAATGTAAATATTTATTCCCATTTGAATGTGGTTGAGTTACAAATGGAAATTGTAATGGAGGCCATGTTATTTTTGTGTTTGTTTGCCCGGTATTGTTACTGAGTACACATACGAGATACTTGCAGTTTCAATGGCATTTTCTAGACTTAGGCATTGTTTTATTTGGTACATTCAGTCACCTAATTAGGGTGGGGTTGATGTTGAGCCTATCTCTGGTCGTATAAGTTTATTGTGTGGTTCATATGATTTGAGCTCAAGCTCGATCTCTTGGTAAGCATCTTTGTTCATTGTTTAAGTTCATGATTTTGGACATCGATGTAGGGTTGACAATATGTATTATTCCATTTCATTTAGCTATGTCATATGGGAGTTAACATGCATATGTGCAGTTTTTAAATCAACTTTGTGGATTTATTTTTGATCTCTAGCTCGTATACCTTTAGCTTATTATTTTATGACACTTTTTTTATCAATTTGGGTCTCACATTGGTTTTTGGGTTTATTAAATGGTTGCATTATCATGTATATGTGACTTGTTCACCTACTATTTTGGGCTGTGCTATTGTTTTATTCATAATGGAATGATCTCATTGCTCGAGTCATAGGGTTTTGTGGTTGGTTTGACCATTCCATGGTTTGTTTCATTTGTTTTTTTAGACCACTCGTGGTTGATGAAAATTGTGTATTGTGTTACGATTCCACCGTATGGTGGAGAGATTTGATCTTTTCTTCTAATGGTTCGTTCGAACCAGGAATGATATGATGGCTATGGTGTATACACGAGGGATAAGTTTGTTGACTTATTGTGGAAAAATATAGCCTATTCATAAGCTCATCTGTATCCTTATTTCATAAGATTGTAATAAATATTGTGACTGTGCTTTGGTTCGAATAGGTTAAGGACCCTTCGAAAATTTTAAGGTTTATTCGAAGATGTTAAGGTAATCAATGATATTTAAATAAAAATATTTTATATATTATTATTATTATTATTATTATTAAACAATTCTTAATCTCTTATTCCTTTAGGAAGGAATAATCTACTTTTATATGTGAATATTATTATTTCGATTAAGAATATGTTTAAGATTATTAAATGATTAAGTTGTGATAATTTATTTATTATCTTATCGAAATAAAATTCTTAATAATATTATTATTAAGATGGGACTTGAGTATTATTATACTCTACTCTTTTGCAATCAGTTATATATTCTTTGAATGATAATTGTGTGGTTTGTATGGTATTGCACTGATTCATATAATTAACATATGATGATGATCTAAAAAAGTAATAATATTTTAGTTTATAGTTAATACTTGTTTAATATTTTTATATAACCTTGTTCGGGTATAAAAGACAAAGTGGATGTTTTGTAAATAGTTAAAGATAATTGTTATCTCTTAGTTATTTGTTTTATTCTCTTATTGATTGGAGTTGGAAAATCAATTGTTCCATTTTGGATTATAAAAAAGAAAAAGAGAAATGATAAGTTGTAATCTTATATGATTTTCAGATTATGTATTTAGTTAAATTATGATTCATTGAAATATTTCAGTGTTATAAATTGTAAAGATAAGATGGTAGAATTTTTCATGCCAGTTCTTTCGAATTGACGGTTTGCCTAACATTTTTACAGATGGCGAAGTTTAGATCTTATCTAGCAGATGATTTGTTATGGCTATGTTGAATTCTTATTGTTATGATTAAAATATGTATTCTTTACTTGATTTTGTAAAGAAAGCTTGTGCTTCGTTGAATAATTTGTTTAAATGCATTATGGCCTCTGAGCTTTTGTATTAATTTTGGAAAGGAAAATAAAAGTTTATATTCAAGTTTTGATTATTTTTGTAATATTGCTCTTGGCTATTTATGACATTTATTCATATTTGTGTATATGTTAGAATGTGATTGATATTGAATTAATCAATCTAATTCATGATAATTACTATTATTAAATTAAATAATGAATCAATGTGAATAATATCCTTAGTGTGTTAGCTTTAATATTATGAAATAAACTAAAGCTATAATATGGATATAAGAAACAATCTACTAAATTAAATAATTGAGGTTGTTATTTTATAGATTGTATGATTGAACTATGACCTGATGGTAATGATTAATGATCAATTATTATATAATCACTATGGATATGAAAATATGTATTATATGTAGTTGATGAGTTTAATAGCTATGTACTTAAGCAATTATAATGAAAATGTCATATGTTAAATAAAATAGGACTTTGTATAATTAATGCAACTTATTGGCCTAATTATCTTAAATGCTTATTGAATATGCATAATTTTTTTATGAAATTTGATTACGAATAATTATCGAAACTAAGATAGGGACCTTAGGATCGAATAATTAATGCGATGAATATTGTTGCATTATGAAATATAAATATTTCATAAAACTAATTCAATGAGGTGAATAGTTATGACAAACCTAATACATGGTACTCATCAGGCCAACTTCAGATGACTATTGTAGTGTAGAGTTCATTGAATGAGATGGGCGATTCATTGAATACTGGCATACAACATTTATCCTAAAATTTCTGTCAATCTCCATTTTTTGCACTTGTCATAATCAACATGGAACTGAGTCGTGCTATGATGTAGAGGCTATCTATCCAGTTCTGTCTATTTCTTATATACCAACTTATGTTGGCTACGGGAAAGAAATTGATCGCGTGACAATGCAAGTTGTTACATGAACTATTTCTCTCCCATAGGTAACCTAAGTTTGCACAGTCGTGGTCATCTTACTTACTAGATGAACAATTTTTGTATCGTGTGCATGACTTGAATTTGATTAAATTAAACAATGATTCAATTATAATAACAGAACCAAGTGACATGGTGATGAGACATGTTTCAAAGACAATGTGCAATCTAGAAACAGAGCATGTAATGCATGAATCATAAACTTTGGTTGAATTAGTGTATGTCGGACACTTTCTCGGTTCACCTAGTTCTAACTAAAGTGTGAGATACCAAATGGGATTTGATTGATGAACCCTAGGTAGACACTTTGAAAAACACTTGTAAAATCAATGCTAAGAAGGAACTAATAAGTATACTTTGTATACTTGACTCGAAAGATTACTTTAATGGGGGATTGAGTAGGATCTAGTTGACCCATAAATTATGCACATGTTATATTGATTTGTTATCTAAAGAATTTTAATTATAAGTTACTGGAATTAAATGTTAGTTTATACATTTAAATCATTAAAGGAATATGTTTAATTTGGGAAATTAAAAAAATTCCCATAATTATGATGTTTGGAAAGTGGTTGTTACATTTTGGTATTACAGGATGAAAGTTGTAGCTCTTGGACCTATTAAGTCCTTACACTAACACAAACTTAAATTATTTTCTAACAAAAAACACGGTTAGAACAAGAGGAAATGTTGTGAATAACCACCTTATGAATTACGAGGCTACCACAATGTAAAAGTTGGATGATATTCTTGTTACCCTTCAGGACACGAGAAATGGGATGGCTGTTTTGGAACAACAAATCCTAGGAGTTATTGATCATGAATGTGATGGTGAATAGTAATCACATGAGCATTAAATTGTTGAAAATAATGATGTTGCATATGTTAATCAAGAAAATAATAACATAGCTAATGAAAATGCTAGCATAAATTATAATGTTAATGAAGTTAACCCACCTGAGAACAAGAGGGCACATTTGGAAGCTGAACTCTCAAGCGATATCAAAAGGATCGGACTAAAAAATTTGATGGTACCACTTTGGGTGATGGAGATGAGAAGCTGTCTCAACGAAATGGAGAAGTACTTTGTAATAATTAACTTTTCAAAAGAAAATAAGGTAGTTTGGGTACCATGTCATCTCTCTAATAAATAATCCTAATGGTGGGACATCTGGAAGGTTGAACTAGAAGTGGATGAAGAAATTTTGACTTAGGATCAGTTCAATTCATACTTCTAACAACGTTGGTTACCCTAGCTCTATTATGATAAGAAGATGTTTGAATTTCAAACATTAACTCAAATTAAAATGACAATGACTGAGTATTGAGAGAAGTTTACAAAGTTTATCAAGTACGTACCTCACTATCAAAAATATGAAAAATTATAGATTAGAAATTTTACCACAGGGTTAAACCCAGTGATAGGAGGTGAAGTTGATGTCCATGACCCATAAACCATGGAAATTGTCTTCAAGAAGGCAATCAAACAAGAACATAAATTATAGGCTATTCTTGCACAAAAGAGGAAAAGAAAAAGAAGGTTATTAGAGATCATCACCTCAACACCTAAAAAGGTTGCTTGGAAAAAGTTTAACAAAAAAATGATAATGGAAATGGAAAGAAAAATACAACGGGTAAGACTGTTGTAAATAACAAAAAGAATGGGCTGAAAAATACAACCAATCATGAGAACAAAACTGAAAAGAAAGGACCATTTGGGGGTTGCTTTATCTACGGTCTAGATCATTATGCTAATAACTATCCTCAAAGAAAGAAATATGGAAACCAACAACATCATATTCATGCTGTGGTGATAAAAAAACAAGTTGAAAAGTAAGCTACACCAGTTGAAGTTATATGTAAGTTGTATGGATTACTTGTAACCATTTTATTTGATACTGGTACTACTGAATGTTTTATTTCAACAAAATTTACATCTAAACTTAAAATAAAAGATGGTTTTATGAAATAATCATGGATTGTTCAATATTAGAACAATGCTATCTACACAGATTAAATAATTTCTATCTAGAGTAACTCTTGAATTACCAAGCTTTACCACTAAAGTTGACCTATATTTAGCCACACTATGATCTTATGACATAGTCATAGGTATAAATTGGTTAGCTCAGCATAAGACAATTGTATACTACCTAGAAAAGTGAATTAAGTTCCTTGATGACGTGTAAAAAATTATAGAAATTCAAGGAGTAAAAAGAGGTTTTTAGTGCGAAAAATCACCACAATGCAGCTTAAGAAGGCTAAGTACAAAGGTTGCATGCTATATTCTATAAAAATTATAGATTTAAGTGAAGAAGGTGAGGATTTTGTGGAAGAACATCCACTATTACGTGAGTAAAACAATGTATTTCCCAAAGAACTACTCGGTCTCCCCCTAAAAAGTAATTTTATTTCACTATAGACATCAAACTAGGAACCGAACCAATTTATAAGGCTCCCTAGAGAATAAAAACAACAGAGTTTGTTGAGATGAAAGAACAACTTCATGAAATTTTGTTAAACGGATTGATTAGACATAGTGTCTCTCTTTGGGCGCACTACATCTTCGTAAAGAAGAAGGATGAAACACTTAGGCTTTGCATTGATTATCAAATGCTTAATAAAGCCATAATAAAAAATAGGTATCCTCTCCCTAGAATTGATTATATATTTGATCAGATGCATGGAGCATCAATTTATTCTAAGATTGATCTTCGATCAAGATACCATCAGTTGAGAATAAAAGAGGAATATATTCACAAGACTACTTTTAGAACAAGGTATGGACACTATGAATTCATCGTGTTACCTTTCGTGCTTACCAATACTCTGAATTTTTTTATGAGTAATATATTTCAAGCATACTTAGAAAAGTTTGTTCTAGTATTCTTGGATGATATTCTCATTTATTCAAAAAGCATTGAAGAGCATAATGAACATCTTAGAATTGTCTTAGATGTGTTAAGAAAGATAAAATTATACGATAAACTTTCTAAGTGTTCGTTTTATCAAAAAAAGTGCAATACCTAGGACATATCATTAATAAGGATGGAATTTCTATAGATCCATCAAAAATTACAACAATAATAGAATGGCCAACACCTAAAAATGTACATGAAGTGAGAATATTCATGGGATTGGTTGGATATTATAGGAAATTTGTAAAATATTTCTCAAGAGTTGCAGCTCCAATTACCTCATTGCAAAAGAAAGAAAATAAATTTGTATGGTCTGAAAAGTGTGAAAACACTTTCAATTTGCTTGAAAGAAAAATAACTACAACACCTGTATTAAAGGTTCTAGATCCAAATGGGAAATTTATAGTAGTAACATATGCATCCGATGAATGCTTAAACAATATTTTTCTGCAAAATGATCATGTAATCGCTTATGAGAGTAGAAAGCTCAAGGTACATGAACTAAATTATGCTCCCCATGACTTAGAGCTTGCTATCCATTGTGCATGCATTGATAATATGGAGACATTACCTTTTGGGAAATCCCTTTGAACTGAAAACAGATCATCTTGGGTTGAAATACATCTTCACATAACCAAACTTAAATGCAAGGAAACAAAGATGGTTAGAGTTTTTATCACAATATGAATTTGATATCAATTATATAAAGGGTAAGGAAAATAGAGTGGTAGATGTGTTAAGTTGTAGGAAGCATATTTCCACCCTTGTCACTTTGAGAATGCAATTCAAGGATGATGTTAAGAAAGCAATGATGGTTGATTCTTATTATCAGCAAGTGAAAGCAGTGCTTGCTGCAAATCCAAATGATAGGAGATATAAAGGATTCAAATTTGACAATGAAGGAGTCCTTAGATTTGAAAATCAAGTTTACGTACCTTCAGAGAATGAACTAAGGATGAAATTGATAAAGTAATTTCATGATGCTCCTTATTCTAGACATTCTAGAGTGAATAAGATGCTTGTTGATTTAAAAAAGTAATATTTTTGGAAAGGGATGAAGAAGGATATAGTGAACTATGTATCACATTGCTTAGAATATCAGTGAGCTAAGGTTGAACATTTACATCGAGCAGGTTTGTTGTACCCTCATATCATTCCACACTATAAATGTTAGGTAGTCATTATGAATTTTGTGCAAGGACTACCTATGTCAAGGAACAAACATGATGTAATTCTGGTTACAGTTGACAAGTTAACAAAAGTGGCTCATTTTATACTAGGGAATCTAAAGGATGATTCACTCGTTCTTGCAAAAAGGTTTGTGAATGAAATTTTCAGATTGCATAGTGTACCTAAACTAATAATTTTAGATAGAGATCCTAGGATGACTTCTCATTTTTGACAAACCTTGAATATCACTTTACATAAAAACCCAAATTTCAGTTCCACGTATCATCCAGAAATAGATGGAAAAACTAAAAGGGTAAATCAAGTGTTGGAATACATGCTCAGTATGTACTGCATGGATCAACAACACAAATGGGAGGATTACCTTCCATTGGTTGAGTTTTCTTACAATAACACATATCAATTCTCACTAAAAATGGATTCTTTTGAGGCCTTGTATGGACGTAAGTGTAGAACACCACAATTGGGACAACATGGAAGATAAATAATTTATAGGAACTGAAATGTTGATCGAAATGGAATAAGTTAAACTCATTAGAGAACGATTAAAAGAGGTTGCTGATAGACATAAAAACTATACTGATTTAAAGAGAGTTGACAAAAAAATTTAATAAGGAGATAAATTTTTCTTAAGGGTTAAGCCTAAGAAAAGTTCAATTTTGTAATGTAATTACTTGTATAAATATGATTATCAGCAGTAATATAACACCAATGAACACAATATTTTAGATAAATGATCTCAATGTGCAAGAAGAATAGCTTAGCCACTTCGAGGGGGCAACCTCCAAACTAGACAATAAGACTCAAATGCTGAATATGATGATCAAATACTACCTAATAACCCCTATATATACTATTCCTATGCTATGGCCAACACCAAGGCCAACCCACTAATGAAAATATAACATATATGAAAGAGATACATAATGATAAGAAGTTATGATAGCCACAAGTCAGCTATATACATCCAATATAAGATATATGATTAAGGGCATAACATGCCCCTCCCCTTCAAAGCAACATTGTCCCCAATGTTGAGAAGATTTGGATGTTGTTGTAGGAAATTTGCATCCTCCCAAGTTATGTCTTCATTGTCTAGATTTTCCACTTGATCAAATACTCAGTGATGACCCTTGTCCTCAATCGCTTAGTGCGTGTTTGAAGGATGCATTTTGGTTCCAAGATGATTCTTCCCTCTTCATCAAGCTCAAGTAACACTTTGTCTAGGTTGATACTGTCTATCCAATTACCTTCTTTAGGTAAGATACATGGAAGACTGGATGAATTTGAGTAGCCAGAAGGAAGTTCCAGTTTATATGCTACATTGCCAATCTTTTGTAACACTTGATAAGGACCATAATACTTAGGTGAAATCTTGTTATCCTTTTTATATTGTTTTAAGGAAATTTGCTTATATGGTTGTAAACACACAAAAACCCAATCACCGACTTCAAAATGTATTTCACTGTGATGTTGGTTTGCTTGTTGCTTCATGCGGTTTTGTGACATGGAAAAATTCTCCCTGAGACTAGAAAGCACCTCTTGTTGGTGTTGAATATGTTCTTCAACTGCTTGAACCTTTGGCTGGACTCTCAAAGATGAAGTGATAGATGGTGGATGGTACCCATATAATGCCAAGAAAGGAGACATTTTAGATGAAGTATGAAAGGAGGTGTTATACCACCATTCTGCTAACGGTAACCATTGGACCCATCTCGCTTGCTTATCTGATGTAAAACAATGAAGATATCCCTCCAAGAACTTGTTTACCACCTCTGTTTTCCCATCAGACTAGGGATGATAAGAGGAACTACAAGCTAGTTGTGTGCCCAAGCATGAGAACAAGTTAGTCCAAAAATTACTAGTAAAGATAGGGTCTCGATCACTTACTATAATCTTTGGTGTCCCATGTAGCTTCTAGAATTGTATCCTTGAAGGTCGTTGCTACTGTACTCGCAACAAATGGATGTGATAAAGCACAAAAATGGGCATATTTGGTGAGTCTGTCCACCACCACCATGATTACATTTTTATCTTTTGATTTAGGCAATCCTGTGATGAAGTCCATGGACACCTCTTCCCACCTCTGGCTAGGAATAGATAGAGGTTGTAAAATACCTAGGGACTTAATTTTTTCTCCCTTATTTTGCTGAAAAACCATGCATTTTGCCACAAACTTTTGGACATATCCTTTTAGCCCTTCTTAGAAAAAATCATGCTTAATTTGATGATAAGTCTTTAAGAAGCCAGAATGCCCCCCTATTGGAGAAACATGGAGCTTAGATAGAACCCTATTTTTAAGGATTGAATTTTTACATAGATATAATCTATCTTTATACCATAAAACATCTCCTTTCCATATAATTTTTTCTGACATGCTTGGATCTTGTTGGAGATTCTGAATGATATTTTGTGTACCTGGGTCATTTTCCCATTCAGACCTTGCATCCTCTATCTAATCTTCTTGTAATACAGATATGGCACACAACCATGCCTGGGAAGATTCATCCTTCCAAGATAAAGCATCAACAACTACATTCTCTTTCCCTTTCTTGTATATTATCTCAAAATCATACCCCAACATTTTTGAGACCCATTTCTGTTGTTCTTCTAATGATAAACGTTGCTCTAAGAAGTATTTCAAACTATCATGATATATATTTACTTTGAAATGTCATCCCATTAGATATGGTCTCCATTTCTTCACTACATGAAGTATTGCTAACATTTCTTTCTCATAAATTGGTTTAGAGATATTCTTACCTTTGAATTGGCAGCTCTTGAAGGCAATGGGTTGTCCTTCTTGCATGAGTACTACCCTGTTACCATACCCTGAAGCATCACATTCAACAATGAATGCTTTTGAAAAATATGGGGTGGTTAGAACTGGAGTGGTGCATATGGCCTCCTTCACTTCTCAAAGGCCATAGTAGCTTTCTCGTTCCAATGGAAAGAGTCCTTCAATAAAGTTGTGAGTGGTGCTATGATGTTGCCATAATTCCTTACAAATCTACGATAATAACCTGTAAGCCCCAAAAATACTTGGATATTTTTTAGGGTTTTGGGAACCTTCCATTTAAGCATGGATTTTATCTTATTAGGATCCACTTTAACACCTTCATAAGAGACAATATGACCCATATATTCAACCTCATTGACACCAAAAGAACACTTAGAAGGCTTTGCATAAATTTGATGTTGTTTAAGAG
Organism: Taxus wallichiana var. yunnanensis; assembly: GCA_018340775.1. Classification (NCBI taxonomy): domain Eukaryota; kingdom Viridiplantae; phylum Streptophyta; class Pinopsida; order Cupressales; family Taxaceae; genus Taxus; species Taxus wallichiana. Next base: position 342,239,928 of record CM031237.1, read on the forward strand.
TTTCCAACACCTTATTTACATGATGCAAGTGTTCCTCCCATGTTTTACTATAGATTAATATATCATCAAAGAACACTAATTTTTTTTTCAAAGAAATGGCTTAAAGATGGAATTCATCAACATTTGAAATGTAGAGGGTGTATTTGTTAGTCCAAAAGGCATTACCAAGAACTCATAGTGTCCTTCATGTGTCCTGAAGGTGTTTTATGAATATCTTCATCCCCGATTCTAATATGATGATATCCAAAACGAATATCAAGTTTTGTAAAGTAAAAACACCATGTAACTCATCTAGAAAATCATCAACTACAGAATAGGAAACTTATCTTTAATTGTGTACTTATTGAGTTCCCTATAATCTGGACACATGCGCCAATTATCATCTTTTTTCTGTACCATCACTATAGGAGAAGAGTAAGAAATTTGACTATGATGAATAAGTCATGCTTCTAACATCTCTTGAACTATCTTCTCAATCTCACTCTTTTGCATATAGGGGTACCTATAAGGTCTGATGTTGGGTGGTTGACTCCCTGGTACTAGCCGGATGGCATGGTCCTAGGTGGATGGCATGGTCATGGTCTCTTTTCGAGGTAGACCCTTGAGCATTTCTCCAAACACCACTGAGTGCTCATCTATAACTACTTTCATATTTGTGGGTATAAATTAATTGGAATGATGTGCTTCCAATGAAAATAGTTGTGCCACAAACCCTTCTACACCTTTTCTATGAAATTTTTGCATCTGATGAGAACTTACCGTCTGTGGGGACTTTGCTCTTAGTCCTTTTAGTTTAAAATTCCTCCCTTCTGACTAAAATTGCATGAACAACTCTTGGAAATTTATTTCAATTGTTCCCAAGGTGGTAAGCCACTAAAATTCTAACACAATTTTTGCTCCTCCCATGGCAATGGCATACATATTGCTAGCTAGCAAGTAATCTCCCATGGCAAGATTAATGTTATGGAATTTTCCTGAACAACTAACAGTTTTCCCATCAGTGATCATGACTTGACATTCTGGAGTTGGATAAACAAAGAAGTTCAAGCATACCGCCAACTTATGATTGATGAAATTGTGAGTACTTCTTGAATCAATCAACATTGTTACCCTCTATTTTTTAAGAATCCAACTACTTTGAGAGTTTGGGGAGTGCTAATACTATAAATTGCATGGCATGATATTGTTGGCTGGGGATCTCCTAATTCCTCCTCTAGCTTTACCTCTTCGCCTTCTTCATTTTCTTCTTCTTCAGTAGGTCACTCAATGTAGAAAAACTTCTTTTCAACACACTTATGTCTTGGTCCAAATTTGTTGTCACAATTAAAACATAACCCTTTGGCTCTCTTTTCTTCAATTTTTTGAGGTGTCAGTCTAACTGGCTGAGGGAATGATGGTGGAAGGGTGCTATGATCTTTGATATTACTGACAATTTGTTTCCTACTAGAAATAAATTTTTCCTCTGCCCTACATGCCATGATCATAGAGTCTGAAACCTTATGAGGATTAAATATATGCACCTCAATCTCAATTTTTTCTTTAAGACCCCCAAGAAATAATTCATTCAAATTATCTTCAGGAATATTTTCCACCTGTAAGGAAAGGTTTTGGAATTGATGGATGTAATCTTTGATTATTCCTATTTGTCTTAGCTTTGATAATTGACTAAAATAATTCTCTGACACACTAGAACTATAGTGCAATTGCAACTCTTCGATGAATACTATCCATGTAACATTGAGGCCACTCTTTTTATTTGAGCACATAACCATCGATACCAAATGAATTGGTTAGGTTCAAGATACAACGATGCCATGGTAACCTTTTGTCTCGATGGAATCTGATGAAGATAAAAGAAATTATCCATCTGGTTAATCTAATTGAGTGGATAATTTCCATCAAACTTACACATTTCCACTTTTGGAATCATGTTACGGGCTTGCAGAGTGTTTGTATTTGGATTGGTCATGTTTGCAGATCCACCCTAGCTAGTTTGTCTATTACTTTGACCTAAAGATCCACCCTGGTTAATATGAGTATGATTGAGTTGTGGCTGATTAGGAAGGATATGATGACCCATGATATTGTAACTAAATTGGTGAATGAAATCCTCCAATCATTGTCCAATATTTTCTACATCTTCTTTGTTGGCCACTCTACCCTCGAGGTTTCACAACTCTAACTCAAGATAGCTGACCTTATGGTCAGTTGAAGTAAACCCTAACCCGAGGACTCTGTAGATAATTCTTCCGAATCGACTCCTCAAATATTATCTCATCCTTATCGGGGTTTTATCGGGAGTGATGGGATTCTATTTGCCTCTTGTCGAAGGCCCAACCATGAATGTTAAGATTTAAGGATCAAGGTCGAAATTTAGGGTTTGGGATTTTAATAGGAATTCAGATTTTTTTATAAAACTCAAAGAAAAAACTCAAACTAATTTTTAATATTATTTCTGGAAATGTAAATAACTTTGAAAATTTCCACAAATTGCACCCTAGGTAGCTGAATTATGAAAAAACATAAAACTGATATAACTTTTGCAAAACAAGTCAAAAATTTGTAAAATTTGGAGGGAATATTACTTGATGAATTTTTCCACACCACAAAAGAATTTACAAAAAAATTCCCTACCAATTTTGAGATATGGAAGAACCTTCACAATTAGGGTTTGACGCAGTGCTGGTCGAGTTCAAGCTCTGATACCACTTGTAATGTAATTACTTGTATAAATATGATTATTAGAAAAATATAACACCAATGAACACAATATTTCAGATAAATGATCTCAATGTGCAAGAAGAATAGCTTAGCCACTTCGAGGGCAACCTCCAAACCAGCATAATCGGACTCAAATGCTGAATATAATGATCAACTACTACCTACTAACCCCTATATATACTATTCCTATGCTATGGCCAACACCAAGGCCGACCCACCAATGAAAATATAACATATATGAAAGAGATATATAATGATAAGAAGTTATGATAGCCACAAGCCTGCTTATATACATCCAATATAAGATATATGATTAAGAGCGTGGCGAATTTCGTTTGGAAAGGAAACCAAACTGTTACCTCACTATTTTGGACCCTTTGAAATTATTGAAGTAATCAATCCTATAACATACCATTTAGCATTTCCTCCCACACTGTCCAAGTTGCATGATGTTTTTCATATCTCTTTTCTTAAAAAGTATGTATCAAATTTATCACATGTGGTTAATTGGAACTCCTTATAGGTTACTCGATATGTGTGTCTTCATATTTTAACCCATAAACGTGTTGGAAAAACACAAGCTGCACTTGCAAAATAGAGAAATAAGTCAGTGTAAGGTCCAATGGGACCAATTTTATGAAGAAAGTGCTACTTGGGAGAATCTGGAAGAAATGAAAACTTATTTTCCACATTTATTTGAGTGATAAATATGAGGATTTGATATCTAATACTATACTTTTGATATTTTTATTGATTAAATAACTGAAAAACTCATGAAATGGTGTTTTTATTAGCAAGAAAAATGTAAAATAAGGCTATTACAACCTGATAAAATTATTGTTATAGTTATAAAAGTGGATTAATTTTAAGCTTTAGTTTTGATATTATGAGTTTATGATATTTTTGTATGTGTAATTTTATCTGTTTATTCTAAATTCTTAGCATGATATGAACTAATCATCAAAGATGATGATACTTAAGGGGAGAGGTATGTCATACCCTGTTAAGCATATCTTGGATTAATATACATTTTTCTCATTGTAGGTGAATTTTTGTGTGTGATTATCATTCTTGATTTGATTGGATGACTGTATAAACAATATGTTATTGTTTGATCATGCTGGATTCATTATCTATGAGATTGTAGTGATGGATTGATTTTCTATGTAAGGTTGCTTATCGATTGATCTTATACTTATGTACTAATTTACATTCTGGAAAGTGTGTAGAGTTAGTAAATCTTACGATTCTTGTATGGTAGATTATTTTTGAAAACCCTTATTGGTGAACAAAGGTATAGTTGTTGGGATTATATTTAAATTGTTATTTTGAAAACCTTTATAAGAAATTTATACAAATTTCAATGGGTTTGTAACAATTAATAAATATGTCTTAGTGATAGAGAAAATATACATATGTATATAGGTATGTACAGTAATATATATATATATATATAAATATATATGTATGTATATATATTTACACACACACACACATGTTATATATATTATATATCTATGTATATATATAATACACACACACACACACATATTATTGTAATTAATATTGCTTGGGATTATGTTTAATACATAACAACGACCATATAATAGTCAAGCCATATGTGAATGGAAATGCAAAGTTTTAAATTATATTGGGTTTGGGTCGGCCACTCGATCGAGCCCCACCCAAGCTCCAACGGAGCTGTGTGTTGATTTTCCACCTAAGCTAATGTTTGATTAAAATGGAAAGACCCCATATTTTTTTGTCTTTGACAAGTGGGAGTTAGGGTTTTGACGTTGGGAGTTAGGGTTATAATCTCTCTATGATGTTGATGATATGTTATCCATATGTCACCGTTATTTTCTTCCAACTCGCCGCAAATGGCCCGAAGAGAAATGTTTTGATCATGGCCTTGAATCTTCTCTATGAAGTTAGAAACCCCACCCATGTGCAAATAATTCCAGAGTTCCTCATTTTCCTTCCAAGTAGGGTCACAGTTGGGTTCAATTTGGCATGAAGCCCTCCCATTTAACTCTATTTCTTCTTAACTTCCTTTTTGGTTCAAAATGGAAATTTTTCCCCCTAATACCGCCTCTTAACCACACCTTTGCATACCCGAGAAAGTGTGTGAAGGCTCATGATTATTTTTATTGGTATTAACTCTGCGTGGGAGAGTTATCACCCCTAAGAAAGTGGAGGACATCTTATTAATTATTTTGGATATCGAGCATTTTCCCATACTTATCATTTATGATTGTATTTTGTACCTTGCTAGGAAGGATGTCATCACTAAACCAAATTTTGCATATTGTTGCTAACCCCATGGTTAGTAAAAGTGTCTATCACTTTGTTACCTTTTCTATAGGAGTGAATGCTTTGACAATTTGCAAACAATTTTCAAATATTTATGGATTCATTAATGAAATCCTTTATAGTCCAAATAAGGTGTTGAGTTTCAAAAGATTAACAATATTCATAAAATCCTCCTCAATTATAATATTTGAAATATTACAATCCTTTGCTAGCCTAATACCCCATAATGCTGCTAGGGCTTTAACATAGTGATTAGTTTGATGATCCATTTTACCAGAAAAAACAACTAGACAACCTCTGTGATCCATGATTACACCTCCACCTCCAGTGTCTTGGGTTACCCTTGGAAGCCTCGCCAAAATTTAGATTTTACCAAAAATTAGGGGGTGGAATCCAAAGAACTAAAGATCTGTCAATACTAGTCTGATCTTTCTTATGCAAATTTCCAATATCAATCTTCCAAGCTGCTAGGATAGATTCTTCTTCCTTGGGGTAGTGCTTATTTTTTGGAGGTTTGAATCTCTCTAAATTTTCTTTGACAGTAATAGTAATTTCCTTAAATACATTTTTACAAACTTGTCTGCTATCCTGAATATTATTCCATTCCTAGTTTTCCATAGTCTCCAAATGGCATGAGGCAGAATCAATTTCCATAATATTCTAACCATGCAGTGTTTGTATGGGGGATCCCAATGTTCCCAGGTCTGCAAGAAATTATTAGGGAGATTTAAGTACAGATTAAAACTAGAGAATATTAGACTCCATACCTTAGAGGCATAATCACAATGCAAAAACAGGTGTTTGATATCTTTAGCCTCCTTTTTACACATGCAACACATATTAGGCATAATGAAACCCTTCTTGATTAGGTTGTCATTAGTAAGAATCTTTCCTTTAAGCACAAGCCAAAAAAGAAATTAACTTTTGGGGTTAACTCAGGCATCTAGATTCTGTTCTAGTTGATATCACATTGAATATTATCAAAGAATGTACTATAACCTGATTTGACAGTATAGTCACCATTAAAAGAATTAACCCAAATGAGATCATCCTTAAAAATAGTTTGATCTAAAGGAATGAGGCCAAGATACTCTTGAAGAGAGGAGACTATAGGTTCCAGATTTAATAGGTCCACTTTAAGCTTCTTCCAAGTTCTCCTATTTCCCTCCAATTCTATATAGTCTTTCACTCTAGTACCATATTTATCCATTAGAGTGTCCTTGATGGTTCTCGAATTTTCACTCAGGCTGAAATTAGTCTAGTTGTCTTGCCAAAATTGTATGTCATTACCATTACCCACTTTCCATCTACAACCTTGTACAAGAATTTTCCTAATTTGAAGCAAGTTGTTCCAAAAAACAGACCCATGGGGAAGCTGCTCTTCAAAAAGAAATTCATTCACATTATGTTGAGCCAAATATTTGACTCTAATTATCTCTATCTAAGGTTGTTATTACTTTAGCATTCTCCATCCCATTTTGGCAATCAGAGCAACATTCATTTTCCTGATATCCTTGATACCAAGGCCACCAAGTTTCTTAGGCATACAAACTTGATCCCAAGCAACCAAATGATATCTGAATCTTTCTTCAGTTCCATGGCAAATAATTTTTTTTGAATTCTTTCAATACTATCAATGACAACTATAGGAATGTTGAACATAGACATTATATATATGGGAAAGTTCTGTAATGTGCTTTTAATTAACAAGCATTTTCCAACACTAGATAGGACAACCCCTTTCCATCCAGCCAATTTCTTATGAAATCTATCTAATAAGGCATTCCAAACACTCATAGAAAATTTCCTAGTTCCCAAGGGCAGACAAGATAGGTTATAGGTAAAGAGCTGATTTTACAACCCAAAATGAGTGCAATTCTCCTCTGTCTATCCAAGGGGTATTGAAAAAAAAAAACCGAGCTCTTGTCAAAATTAACTTGTTGTCCAGATGTTGCCTTATAGAATATTTTAGCCTTTAGAATAGAGGCCATCAATAGCAAAATTGTGTCATCAACAAATTGTTGATGTGAGGTTATCTGATTTGTAGAAGTAGGTCTGAAACCTTTTAGCACTCTTGCATTAACAACCTTAGTTATAGATCTACTAAGGTTTTCACCATTATTATGAATAAAAAAGGGGATATCAGATCTCCTTTTCTTATGCCCCTACTACTAGCAAAGAATCCCACTAGAACTCCATTAACAACAACTAAAAATCTAGATGTAGATATGTAGGCCTAAATGATATTTTTAAATTTATTGTGAAAACCAAATTTAGACAATAACTTATCTAAAAAATTCCATGATACTCTATTAAAGGCCTTATTCATGTCCAATTTAATTTTCATCCCAAATTTATTTCTTTTATCCTTTGAATGAATGGTTTCATAAACCATGATCACCCCATCTTGAATAGTTCTACCTTTGATGAAGTCACTTTATTGTTTTGAAATTAGATCAACTACTAAAGGTTTTATTCTAGTAGCAAGTATATTAGTAAAAATTCTATAAACAACATTTACTAGGTGATCAGTCAGAAATCCTTGAAGTATTTAACATCTATCTTCTTGGGTCTAAGAACAATATGAGCGTTATTCAACTCCTTTAGCATATCACATGTTCTATAGAATTCATTGAAAACTTTAAGAATGTCTTCCAAACAAATATAAAAAAATTTCTAAAAGAAATTTATAGAAAAATCATCAGCCCCGGTGCCTTATCCTCTTCAAGAGAAAAAATATCCTCTTGTAACTCATCAATGGTTACAGATTTGGCAAGAATTTTGAATCTCTCATCAGAAATATTACCATTCGAGATGACATCAAAAGAAAAGAGGTTGCTTCTTCATTGCAAACATTGGTCACAATGAGAATATTTTCATAAAACTTTAGAGATTCTACCTTTATGTCATTTTTATCCTTGGTGACAATGCCATTTCCTTTTAAAAATTCAGTAATTCAGTTGTAGGCCCTGTGCTTGAGGGTGGTCATGTGAAATAATTTAGTATTTCTATCACCTTCTTTCAGCCATATAGCTTGAGATTTCAGCCTCCAAAAGGTTTCTTCGTATTGAAAATGTTATGAAAATCAGAAAGTAATTTCTTTTCTAATTGTTGATCTTTATAATCCATACCTCTAGAAGACATTCTCTACTCAAGTTCCTCCAACTACTGCTTCAGTTCCTTATTTTTCTCAAAGATATTTTGAAAGACCTCTTTATTCCAGGTTTTCACTTGCTTCTTGGCATTTTTAAATTCCCACCAACCTAAATTGAGTTGTTCCTTCCCATCCCAATGCCACCATTATTTAATCCTATCATTGATGTCCTCATGTTCCAACCACATTTTTTCAAATTTGAAAGATCTATGCAAGGGTTTGGACCAATTGAAGAGACTTAGTACAATAGGATTATGGTCAGAACTAATTCGGGTAATGAAGAAAGATGAAAATCTTGATTAAGAATCAAGTTAGTAGAGATAAGAGCTCTATCTAACCTGACTTGGATCAGATCTTCCCCAACTCTCCTATTAGACCAGGTGAATTGATTTTCATTAAGCTCAATATCCATAAGATTTAGGAAGAAACAAATTCAGAAAATTCTTCCATTCCAACAGAAAATTTAGAATTACCACCATGTTTTTCACTAGGGTTTAAGGGAGTGTAAAATATCCCATAACCAACCAATTAGAATCCTCAAATTTGTGTCTAAAGTACTTTAACTCCTCCCAAAGTTTCCTTCTACCAACAATAGAGTTAGGAGCATAAATATTGGAGAGGATCCAATCTGAGTCATTTTCCAATGCATGAAATTTAACAGCTAAATGATTATGGGAAGCAGAGATCACCTTACCATTTAGGATGTTCCTATCCCAAAAGATAGCCACACCTCTTGACACTCCTTGACAGTCAAAAGCAATAAAATAAGAATTCTCCCAAAAATTCTTTTTACAATTCGCAAGTGTTTGAACTTTCATTTTAGTCTCATGCACACCAAGGATACCAAGTCTACTAGATCTTCAAATATCTTTAATCATCCTTTGTTTAGGACCTCCATTCAGTCCTCTAACATTCCAAGATATTATATTTATCTATAAAAAGTTGGGGAAACGATTACTAAATGGCTCAATTGACTTTGAGTCCCATCTGTAATATCTTTCTCAGTCTCTTTCTTTCTTATTTCCTTTTTGGTGGGTTTACCTTTTTTCTTTATTAGCTCCAAAATTTGTGACCTTCCTAGTAGATGATCTGGTGATCCTTGATGTGAAAGCCTCCTAGTTTCCAATTTTCTTCTTTTTATCACTATAGAGAGCATCATGGATCTCCTCAAATCCTTTCATTCTTCTCTTTTTAGATTTAACTTCAATAAAACCATTATTCAAATCATTATCACAGTCAACAAGTACCTTTGTAGGAGCTGGGGTGAGTTCCCCTTCTTATTTTTCACAAGTTTCATTTTCAGCATCCTACTTTGTGGAGTTGTTGTGTTATTGAAGTTTTTTTTTTTCACTAATAGGAGAGAAAGAAATGTCAAGATCAGGAATTGAGGTCTTCTCTTCCATGAGATCATCCAATTCCTTATACTCTTCTTCTTCAGTTAGATCTTCTAATATGGTTTCTATTAAGTCTTCTTGGATGACATCCTCTGAAGGTACTTTCATCTCATGTGTCTCTATAGCTATTAGGATGTTGTTTTGTGGTTGCTCATAGATCTTCGAATATTTTTGGGTAGAAGTGTTCAGCTGATCAGTATTCACATCCTTTGTTATCTTCTGATCATTGGCCACTAGATTGATAGTAATCCTAGTGTTGTTCTCATCCACCTCCATGATTAGCTTCACAGGATTTTGTAATTCTAAATTTGTAGGTTTTCTTTGTTCCATTACAATAACTTCTCCCTTTTTACTAAGGGAGTATTTTGTGTATAGATATTTCTATAGATAGGTGGTCACCTTATAGGGGTTCTAAAACCCTATTTCTTCTTATATTTCAGATCGGGTAGATTTGAGACAATTTTTCCATTTCCTTTCTTTGTTCCCTGGTCGTGTGGAAGCTTGACCTTTGATGACTCTTTATCTTTAGCCTTCTCTTCATGAGAGGAATTTTTCAATGATGTCTCAGATCCATCAACTGCTAAAGGGTTTTTTCCATTAGATATATTTTTCCCTCATCCTTCTTTTCCTGAGAAGTTCCTTTCATTGAATCCCCAAATCTTTCACTTGTTAGAGGGTTTTTTCCATCTGATCTATCTTTAGGTGCTCATTTTTCCTTTTTCGATTTTTGGATCCCTTTATGGTAGGACATTTCCTGGTGAAATGTCATAACTTATGATTTTTTTTTTTGTATCTCAATTGAAAAGTTTCATAATCAATCACCTATGCCATGTGCCAAACTTGAACTAAAGGATGATGTGATTAGGTAGTTCTTGCTCCATTTCAAAAGAGATGTAAAATATAGCAAAATACAGTCTAGATCTATTTTTAATAGGCCTATCTAATCCTATTGGAGCACCAATTGATTTAGTAATATGAAGCAAGACCTCATCATCCCAGAATTGTAAAGGAAGCCCAGGTAGTATACGCTAAATAGGAATGGTGTGAATATTTTTAGTAGTGGGATCAAACCCTGGGTACCATATTTTTAAGAAGAATCCCATATTACCCATCCACCAGGGTCCACCCAATAACACCGATTCAAGATCTGACTGTTGATTGAACTTGGAAAGGAAAAAGCCTTTAGACATAGTTGTAATAACCATATCCACTTTTGGTTTCGATTAGTGAATGGCCCATTTCCTTATGGCATCAATATTGGGCCAAGTACCCAAGAACTTGCCAACAAGGGAAAGATTCATTTTACCCATTGCTCAATGCAAACATCCATCGGGAACATGGATGTGGGTGACCCCCTCTTTGTCCTTAATGATTTCGAATAATGATTGAATCTACGTAGATGTAAGGGACCGAGAACCCACACACTTGTCAAGAAGTACCTTGAAAATGTCTCCAAGTGCGATTTAGTACCAATGGTCTTAGTAGTATCTCCTGTGAGGGTGGTGTTTCAACAACCCATTTAATGCTAGAAATAAAGCATTTTGTATCAGGTACCTTATTAACTACACTTTTAAAACCCTCAAATGCTCCAATCTTGCTCACCATCGCTAATAGATATAATCTACTATTTTATAATCAGTTATATAATCCTTTAATAAAAATTGTGTGGTTTTTATAACTATACCTGATTTGTATTATTAACATATGATGATGATCTAAACAAGTAATGATGTTTTAGTTTATAGTTAGTACTTGTTTAATATTTTTATATAACCTTGTTTAGCTATAAAAGACATAGTGGATGTTTTGTAAATGGTTAAAGATAATTGTTATCTCCTAGTAATATGATTTATTCTCTTATTGATTGGAGTTGAAAAATAAATTGTTCCTTTATGGATTATGAAAGAAAGGAAAAAGAGAAATGATAAGTTGTTATCTTATATGATTTTCAGATTGGTTTTAGCTGAATTATGATTCATTGAAATATTTCAATGCTATAAATTGTAAAGATAAGATGGTAGAATTTTTCATGCCAGTTCTTTCAATTGATAATGCCTAAAATTTTTTACAGATGACAAAGTTTAGATATTATCTCGTGGATGATTTGTTATAGCTATGTTGAATTATTATTATTATGATTAAAAGATGTATTCTTTAGTTGATCATTGTAAAAGCAAGTTGTGTTTCGCTAAATAAGTTGTTTTAGACAAGTATGGCCTCTCGAGCTTTTGTATCAATTTTCAAAGGAAAATAAAAGTTTATACTCAAGTTTTGAATATTTTTGTAATATTGATAGTGGCTGTTTATGACATTTATTCATATTTATGTATCTTTTGGAATGTGATTGATATTGAATTAATAAATCTAATTTATGATAATTAATATTATTAAATTAGACAATGACTAAATGTGAATAATATCCTTAGTGTGTTAGCTATGAAATAAACTAAAGCTATAATATGGATATAAGAAACAATCTACAAAATTTAATAACCAAGGTTGTTATTTTATAAATTGTATGCTTGAACTATGACCTGATGATAATGATTAATAGTCGGCTTAGTATATAATAAATATGGTTATGAAAATATGTATTTTATCCAATTGACGAGTTTAATAGCTATGTACTTAAGTAATTATAATGACAATGTCATATGTTAAATAAAATATGGACTACATAATTAATGTATCTTACTGCCCTAATTATCTTAAACACTTAATGAATGTACATAAACAAATTTATGAAATTTGATTATGAATAATTATAGAAACTAAGATAGGGACATTAGAATCGAATAATTAATGCAATGAATATTCTTGTGTTACTGGAATATAAATTTTTCGTAAAACTAATTCAATGAGGTGAATAGTTGTTAAAAACCTAATACATGGTACTTGATAGAAAAACTTCGATGGATTCTCAGAGTGCGGAGTTCATTGAATGACATAGATCATTCATTGAATACTACCATAGAGAATTTATCCTAACTTGTTCCTTGATATCCATTTTTTACGCATATCATAAGCAACATGGAACTGAGTGATGCTATGATGCAAAGGTTTCCTATCTAGTCTATTTGGTTCTATGTACCAACTTATGTTGGCCACGGGATGAAATTGATCACGTGATGACGCAAGTCATTATGTGAGCTCTTTCTCTCCCATAGGCAACCTAAGTTGGCACATTCGTGCTCATCTTATTAGATGAAAAAGTTTAGTATCATGTGTGTGACTTGAATTTGATAAACTTAAACAATGATTCTATTATAATAATGAAACCAAGTGACATGGTGTTGGGACATGTTTTAAAGACAATGTGTAGTCTTGAAATAGAGTGTGAAATGCATAAATCTTAAACTTTAGATGAAGTAGTATATGTCGTTGCACTTTCAGTGTTCACCTAATTCTAACTAAAGTGTGTGAAAGGAACGATAACCAGATCATACCAAGCCAAGAACATAGATACTAATCAAACACCACGATTTATAAGATGAAAGCAATTTTCCAGAATAACTTTACATAAAACCTTTGCCAACAAATGAGCAGGAATATCATATATTATTATGGAACTCAATGCAATACATTGAGAATGGGCCTTGCTTAAATAGGTGAGGAATAAAAATCTAGGAACCAGGTCAAGGTCGTAGATCAACCCATAAATCAAGGAAATAACTAGTCATCAAAGAACTAGTCAGACCATAGATTTAGGAGAGAACTAGACATCAAGGATCTATTCAATACCATAGATCAAGGAAAGAACTATACCTAATAACTAGATAATATCTCCTAATATCTAAATAAGATAAACGAAATATCCACACACATAAGTGGGCGAGGATAAATATAATAAAGGTAAATAAAGTACCTAGGTGAACATGAGCTAAGGTAAATACCTACTCTAACACCCCCCCTCAAGTGAAGCTAGGGGCCAAAATAGAAGTGGCATGTCCATAGTATGAGTCTTGGAAACTAGGCCTAATGAGGTACTCATGTACAATAACTGGGAAAAAAGGGACACCGCAAGGTACCCAAAACCAGTAATAACAAAGTAAAGAGAGTAAAGATCCACTCCAAGGAATCCCAAGAAGCTCAGCTCAAAAAAATCATACAATGTTGAAGAAGTTTGGTGTGCACTGTGGTCTGAATCCACTGCTTGATCACAAAACTCAAAATAACTAACACTTTGGTTTCACCGCATAGCTCCATATAAGGAGACTCCAATGGAGTGATGTCAAAAGTGAAAAAAACACCAAACATAATTTGATCAATCTGTTGTAAATATGTGTGCCACGATCCAATAACAATAACCAAAGTAAAAAGGTAAGGACACAAACTCCAGAGTGTCATGATCCAAGAAAAGCCAAGGTAACAAGGCAAGGACACGAAACCCGAAAAAGTAGGATCAACACCACACCCTCCCATACTTCGAATAGGTGGAGTGACGCTACAAATCTGCACGAGTTGCCCAAAATCAATGACTCAAACACTCGAAAAACTAACACTGAATGCACTTGTTATCCAACTTCACCCCGTGATTGAATTGATAACATACATCGTGAGATTCTCAAGTCCCAGTGCTGAAAAGAACGAGATCTCGAGAGAATGCGATAAGTTGTAGAAAATAAGCCCGACCAGAAAAAAATTGTGAAAATTAGCTAAGTCCTTGTCCTAGAAATATTTGGGACGTTCGGGACACCAAGGCGCGGTTCGGCCGAAATGCCTCCAGGCGGCCCGCGAAGCACTGGGACAAGTGGAACAAATGTACGTGGAGGGCGCAAACCGGCCGGTTCTGCCAAAAGAGAAATTGTAGCACAAGGACAAGTGGGACAAAGGGATGTGTGGGACGCAGATAGCCAAAGGAGCTAAAAGCCAATCAGATCACGCCACGTGTCACCGGCAGAAAAGGGACGAGGAAGCCCATTTCGGGTGGATCAGAGGATTTCGGCCCACGAAGCACTGGGCACATTTGGGACAAAAGGACACAGTGGACGTGAAAATCCAGCAGGCCCGTGGACAAATCACAACACGACACGTGTCGCCAAGGAAAAAGGTCCAAAAGTTAAAGGGGCGAGTTTTCGAGCACTAATCCAAACCAATGAAATAGTGCCACGTGTCCAAGTTTAAGGGGCCCACAAGAAAAACCCATGAAAAGGTGGAGAGAGGGAATTTCTCAGTGGACCAGAGCCTGCCACGTGTCGTCCAGATGGCAGAACGTGGGAAAAGAAATTTAAAAATATGTTTTCACCTGTTTTGTGCCCTAAATCTTCAGACCTTCATATCTTTTGATCCAGAGCTCGGATTTGCACGTTCTTTATATCAACAGAAAGCTGTTGAAATTATATACATGATTCTAGGGTCAATCTTGCATTTTGGTGCAGTTTGGAGGGAGAAAATTAAGAAAATGTCTCTGACGCGTGTAATGCTTCAACAACCAACTTTAATACAAAGAGACACCGCTCGCGCTCCCGTTAGGGATACCCCGCTTTTGCCAGATCTGCCGCTTGGATCATAATGAGATGATTTAAATGCTACCAAGAAGTGGTTGGAGCAGCATTCTAAATTTCCCTCTCTCTGCTCTCTCATTTCTTGATATATATTGTAAAGAGGAGCCCTTTTAAGACAACGGACATTTTTTTTTGTTTTGCATCCTCCCTTCTTCCCTCGCTTGCAAGAGAGTTTGTGGAGTTTTCAAACCTCCCATATAGGTTGTAATGCCAAGATTTTGTCTCTTGGCCACCGCAATATACTGTATTGACTTTTGAGAAATAATATATATGTTCGTGATTGATTCTCAACCCTCTCATGTATTCATTCTTTGTCGCTTTTGATCTCTTATTGCAGTTTTGGTTACACATGCATGGTTTTTGTATTGCATTTATGTGGTCTCGTGTTAAATTTGCAAAAAAATGTCTAATATTCCTCGGTGCATCACCTTTGTAGTTTAGGTTTTATTCTATGCATTTTCTTACCCTGTCTCCTTGGCAAGTTAGATTAGGTTTTAGTAAACCCTCTACATTTTTTATATGCATCTGAACAGAGGAATAGGAACCAGCCTTCTCTAGAGAATCTTTTCTCATCTTCACAAGTCCCACACTTGGAGAAAGGATTCCATGTTGTGTAATCACACTGGATGCCTGAACATCAACCTAGAAGCCCGATAAGCATCTAGGGTGCTTTGTGAGTCTCGCAACAACAGCTTTTGGCACGCGTGAGGGGACACTAGAGGTCTCATTTTTATTACAAAGAAAGTTGATATGCATCTATTGTAGTTTTCTTGCTTATAAGAGCTATTATTTGCATATCCGCGACTCGACGGGGAAGAATCAACTGGTTTCAGCAAGTGCGGGCCCGAAAAATCATGAGAAGAATCACCACAAGGTCAAGAGCCGGAGAAGAAGAAGTGTTGTTTGAATACCTGCAGCTTATCTCCAGAAGAAAGAAAAAGGAAGAAGGATTCAAAGGTCTCCATCTCCACCAAACAGAACTCTCTCAACTCCTCCACCTGACAGGCCTTTCTTTCAATATACAAGGGTTTTAAGACCAATCAGAATGGCTCAGAACAACCCCTACGTCAACTTCACAGGAAGCAGCCCACTTGCTCTCAATGCACAACATCCAGCCTCCTATCAGAGCCTTGAAGAACATTCCCTACTTCACTGGAGAAAATCAGACTACTCCAGGTGATCATGTTAAAGATATTGCTAACCTTTGTGCAATCCATGAAATCGATGAAATGCAAGTGGCTGTCAAATTACTGGCATCTTCATTCAAGGGTAAAGCATTGCAATGGTTTAGGAGCCTTGGGGCTGGTTCTATTACAAACTGAATCAGCTGTGCATTGCACTTCATGAGCAATTTGGAGAGAAGGGAGACAACTTGTCTCTTTTGGAGTAGTTGACAACTATCAAGAGAGCCCCCAACGAGCAGCTGACTGACTTCAACTTCAGATTTCAAAGGTCTTGGGATAGGATTCCAGTGGCAGTCAGGCCAATAGCAGGAGGTGATTTTCTATATTACCTTAAAGCTTTGAATTTTGATATTTCTATGTTAATTCAGTCCATGGGAGGCACAACAATCCCTATGGCTTATAGCATTGCCATTAGAGCCGAAAACTGTCTTATTCAAGCTGGTAAACTAGCTCCTAGGCCTCCTATGCCCTTGTATCCAAACTTAGAAAATCCAAGCACTAGTCAAGCACCCACTTTGGCTCCTGTTCCCACTCCTAGAAATCAGAGTTCGAATGAAGCTTCCACTTCATCTCCAAGTGCTTCAAATGAACTCCAAGAGGTCATGAAACAGTTGCAAAATTTGGGAAATGAGCTGGTTACTATTAAGAGGCAGCAAGCCCAAGGTTTCAGACCTTCTTATCAACCTCAAGCTCAGCCTAATAGGCAGCCATACCAACCACAAAGACCACCTAATCCAACTACAAATATGAATCAAAATCAAAGCCAAGTAAGGCCTCCTACCAATAGACCATTCCAGCCCTATAATCCAAATGCCATATCTGCCTCTAAGGCATTAGTGCCAACACAGAACAACATTTCTCAGGAATATGATTGGTGCTTTCCATGCAACGAGCCTCACAACCAATCCATGTGCTTCAATGGTGCTCTCAATCAAGCACTAATGGTGACAACTACCGGTGTGGAGGGCGAGGGCAGTCAAGGAAACAACCAACAACCAGAAACATTCCAACAGCAATCAGCCCCAAATGACACTACATTGGTGAACTGGCAAGTAGAAGATTTATGTGGCATGAATCAGGTAGTTTCTCAAGGTGTTGCAGCCAACACAAGGTCAAAAAGGAGGAATCTGGGTGAAGAACAACCATTAGCCCCAGCCAATCCACAACCTTCCATGGCTCCACAAATGATTGGCAAGCAGAGTCCAGTTTCAAATACACAAGGGCAGCCAAGAACAGCCCCTAGGCCAACTCAAATGCCAACTGTTGCTACCCACGTGTAGGGAGTAAACATGCAAACCAAAGGACAACAGAGAGATTCTTCATCACCATTCAAGATTATTGATCGATGAAGAAGAAAATGTTAACATATCAATGTGGGAATCCCTATCTATCCTGTGCCAAAGAGATCTCACTGCAAGCTGCCATGAAGGATTGGACAACTTCAATCAAGTGGGTTCGATGCAAGACAAAGTGCTTACAAATGCTGCCCAGCCTGAAGGAAGTCATGGAGGACAACAAGGTAAAATGTTGAAGCCCCCTCCTTTCTATGTTTCATTAATCATTGGGGATAAACTAGTACACAATTGCATGATTGATTCCGGGCAAGTAGCTCCGTGATGCCCAAGCAAATAGCTGATCAGCTGGGTCTCCAATATGAAGTAATATCTAAAGGAGTAGTGCAATTGGATGGGACAGCAATAACAACAGATTGGAGTGATTAAAAACTTGAGTCTTACCTTGCATGCATGTCCAAATGTTGTTGTCTTACAAGATGTATCAATCATAGACCTTCCACCACTCTTTGCCCTTTGCTTGTCAAGGGACTTCATAGCCAAGATTGGAGGGTATTTTTTTGCTGATTGGTCTCACATGCTGTTTAGAACAAGGTATGGAACTAAGGCCACAATCAGATCTGAACCCATTGCAAACTTCCATATTGAGCCTTACACCCCAAGTCAGATTAATGCCAATTGCTCAGCATTTGATTAAGAAGATCACCCTAGTACTGATGAGGCTGACACCAAGGTTGGAAGTATCCTGACCTAACTCTTGATGAATGGGAAAACAAGATACATTCTTTTGATCCCTATCAAGAAGTAGAAGAATCTAAGTTCGGGAGTCTATTGTATACATGAAGAAAATCAACTCTGCTTCCTAAGATCACCAAGCCAAGCCATAATGATGACAATGAGGTATGCTAGCTATTTTTGACGGATCAAGGAGTAGGCAAGGTGCAGGAGGTGGAGCCATGCTTGTTTCACCCCAAGGAATAAAGTACTATTCAGATTTTAGATTTCAATTTGCATGCTCCAATAACACTGCTGAATATGAAGCCTTGGTGCAAGGGATGCATTGGGCAATCAAGAGAAAAATAAAGAATCTGCAAGTCTTTGGGGATAGTGAATTGATTGTAAATCAGGTCAAGGGATGGCATGCTGCCAAGAATGATCTACTCAGGTGCTACAAGAATAGGGTGTGGGACCTCATGGAAGATTTTGAAGGTTTTGGCATCGAATCCATTCCCAGGAAAGAGAATCAAGCTGCTGACAGGCTTGCAGTAGTAGGGGCAGCCTTTGACATTACGAAAAGCATTCAACAAGACAAGGTACAGCCAAACATCCACGTGATTGTGAGGCCTTCAGTGCCGGATAACAATGTCAGTTGGCAAGTGTTTGAGAATGACCAGCAAATCATCAATTTCCTACAAGAAGAAGCTGAGTTCTCTGCCAGGAATCAAGACAAGTTGCATCAGTAGTATGGTGACCAAGTGGTGCAGTTGAGAACTAACAAATTACCAAAAGGCCTCATAACCTTGGAGTCAATCTTCAACCCGAATGATCAGTTCCGGAAGGAGAAGGCAAACATTCAAGTAAAGGGTGAGGATTCAGAGCCTATTTTAGTGGAAGAAGGCAAAACATTGCAGATTGGCAAAGTAAGTACCTCACAAGAGAAATCTGATTTTGTTCAGCTTTGCCAAGAATTTCCAGATGTCTTCGCTTGGAGCTATGAAGATTTGAGAGGATTCAATACAAATTTGGCACAACATACCATAGAATTGGATCCAGATGCTAATCCCATCAGTGCGAAGAAGAGATCACCAACCCTCACATTGAGCCTCTGATGAAGAAAGAGCTAAATAAGCTAATAGAGGCAAGCATTATATTCCCGATCAAGCACTCAAGCTGGGTTGCTAACTTGGTTCCTGGTCAGGAAGAAGAGCGGAGAAATCAGGTTGTGTGTGGACTTCCGAGACCTCAATAGGGCATCTCTCAAGGATCATTATCCACTCCCTTCCATGGAGCAAATATTACAAGTAGTATCCGGTTCAGAGAGATTCTCTCTCCTAGATGGCTACTCAGGGTATAATCAGTGATGGTAAAAGAAGAGGACCAATTCAAGACATCCTTCACAACTAAATGGGGCACGTATGCTTACAAGAAGATGCCATTTGGGCTATCCAACATTGGTGCTACCTTTCAAAGGGCAATGGACATGGTGTTCAAGGGCTTGATCAACAAGATAGTGCTGATATACCTTGATGACATCACCGTATTCTCCAAGAATGCAAAGAGACCATCTCTTCCACCTCGTGCAAGTGTTTCGAGGTGTAGAAAGTTTGGAGTGTCTTTGAACCCCAAGAAGTGCATCTTTCTTGCACATGAAGGAAAGGTCCTTGGCCATATTATCTTGAAAGAGGGACTGGCAATTGACCCAGAGAGAGTTGAAGCCATAAGAGCACTGCCATTGCCAAGTCACAAGAAGGCTCTTCAAAGCTTCTTGGGAAGGATCAATTTTGTCTGCAGGTTTATCCCAGATTTTACAGCCCTTGTCAAGCCCATCACCAAAATGTTAAAGAAGAGCATGGCTTTTAAGTGGATAGTAGAAGGCAAGGAGAGTTTTGAGGCAATCAAAGAAGCTATCTCTCAAGCACCAACTCTCATTAACCCAGACTTCTCCAAGGATTTCATCCTCTATGCATTTGGAGGTGATGACACTATCTCTGCCATTCTGGTACAGCAGAACAAAGATAATGATGAGCAGCCGATTGCCTTTTTCAGCCAGAGCCTAGACGACTGTGAGGTGAGGTACTCTTTTATTGAAAAGCATGTACTTGCAGTAATCAGAAGCTTGAAGAAATTCAAGCATTTAGTCTCAAACAACAAGGTCCAATTGTTGGTCTCACATGCTGGAGTTAAAGACTTCCTCCTCAACAAGGATTTGAATGAGAAAAGGGTAGGTTGGATCACCCGTGTCATGGAGTATGACATTGATATCAAGATCACCAAGCTGGTAAGAGGGAAAGGACTGTGTGAGCAGCTGGTTTTGGGGAAGCAAAAGGAAGTATGCAACGAAGAAGAGGCTGTTTTGACAGTCCAGGACAATCATGAGCCAAGTGGCAATCAAGAAGAAGACGATGCTTCCCCCACTCCTTGCTGGACCCAAGATATTATACACTTCCTAGGTACAAGCCAAGTGCCCCCTAGAGATGAACAAGACCCAAAGGAGACACTTCAGGTTGCAGGCTATTCCGTATGCCATTGTTGATGGAGTTTTGTTCAAGAAAGATGTGAATGGAGTGCTGCTGAGATGCATTAGCACAGATCAGATTCAAAGGGTGTTGGAAGAGTTTCATGGTGGACCAGCTGGTGGCCATTTTGCACCAAGGGTGACAACTCTAAAAATCATGAAGGCTGGTTATTATTGGCCTAAAATCTTCAGTGATTGCTATGCATGGATCAAGAGGTGTAAGAATTGTGCATTCTTCACAGGAAAAGAGAAGTTTGCTGCCCTTCCATTGCATCCAATCTTAGTTGACCAGCCATTCATGCAATGGGGTTTGGACTTCATTGGAGTCATTAACCCCAATTCAAGCCAAGGGCATAAATGGATTTTGACAGCCACCGACTACTTCACCAAATGGACAGAAGCAGTAGCACTCAAAGAGGCAAATGAGTCTAGCATCCTAGAATTTTATGAGGGAATAACAACTAGATTTGGTGTACCTACCACAATAATCTCTGATAATGCATTGGCATTCATTGGATCTAAGGTGACCGAGTGGGCCGTCCAAGAATGATATTTAATTG
The DNA here is from genome assembly GCA_018340775.1 of Taxus wallichiana var. yunnanensis. NCBI lineage: Eukaryota > Viridiplantae > Streptophyta > Pinopsida > Cupressales > Taxaceae > Taxus > Taxus wallichiana. The sequence goes on from CM031237.1 coordinate 342,261,285, forward strand.
AGCACTTCATCAAACTATTACCCTCGGGGTACTGGCTAGGCCGAGTCTACAAACAAGAACTTGTTAAGGATCATTAGGAGAACTCTTGATGAGAATCAGAAGTCTTGGCACACCAAGCTGAAATCAACCTTATGGGCTGATAGGATCACTCCCAAAAGATCCACAGGTAACTCTCCATTCAGGCTTGTCTATGGAAGAGAGGTAATCTTGCCCATGTCACTTGAGTTACCAACATTGGAACTCATGAAGCAGCTAGAGTTACTTGAATTTGAGCCCATGGAGGTGAGATATGCAGAGTTGATGGAGCTGCAAGAGATCAGAAATCAGGCATCCCAAGCAATGGAAAAGGATCAAGCTTTGATCAAGAAAACCTTCGATAGAAAGGCCAAGGATAGATCTTTTCAAGTTGGAGATCTAGTGTTGAAATGGGATGTGGAAAGAGTAAAACCGGGAAGGCATTCAAAATTTGATGCTATTTGGAGTGGCCCATACATGGTCACAAAGTGCAAGAGCAACAATGCTTTCCAATTGGCCTCATTGACGGTGAAGAACTGCAGATTCCAAAGAAATGGAATCTATCTCAAACATTGCTACTTGAAAATAAAAGGTTCACCCTTGTAAATATTAGTCTAGATTTCAATTCCTTTAAGTGCGTATGCACATTTTCTTGTTGTAGTTAGGTTTCAGCTTTCCTAAGTGCTTTGGGCACAGTTTTGTCGCTCCTAGTTTGAGTTTTTACAGTTCAGTGTGCTCTCATGGAGGGAGTTGCAGTATCAGGCTCATTTCAGGTCATTGTTTATGACTCCATGCCCAATGGATCGCAAAAAGGCAACTGGTCTTTTCATCTAGCAGTAGATGACCCCGCTGAGTCGCCAAATTGTTATCCAACTTCACCCCCCAGGGTTGAATTGATAACATACATCAGGATTCTCAAGTCCCAGGCTGAAAAAGAACGAGCTCTGAGAGAATGTGAGAAGTTGCAGAAAATAAGCCTGGACCAAAAAAATTGTGAAAATCGGCTAAGTCCTTGTCCTAGAAATATTTGGGACGTTCGGGACACCAAGGCGCGGTTCGGCCGAAATGCCTCCAGGTGGCCCGCGAAGCACTGGGACAAGTGGAACAAATGTACGCGGAGGGCGCGAACCGGCCGGTTTGGCCGAAAAGGGAAATTGCAGCACAAGGACAAGTGGGACAAAGGGACGCGCGGGACGCGGATAGCCGAAGGAGCCAAAAGCCAATCAGATCACGCCACGTGTCACCGTAGAAAAGGGACGAGGAAGCCCATTTCAGGCGGATCGAGGATTTCGTCCCGCGAAGCACTGGGACATTTGGGACAAAAGGACGTGGTGGATGCGAAAATCTGGCAGGCCCGTGGACAAATCACAGCATGACACGTGTCGCCAAGGAAAAAGGTCCAAAAGTCAAAGGGGTGAGTTTTCGAGCACTGATCCAAACCAATGAAATAGTGCCATGTGTCCAAGTTTAAGGGGCCCACAAGAAAAACCCACGAAAAGGTGGAGAGAGGGAATTGCTCAACGGACCAGAGCCTGCCACGTGTCGTCCAGATGGCAGAACGTGGGAAAAGAAATTTAAAAATCCGTTTTCACCTGTTTTGTGCCCTAAATCTTCAAACCTTCATATCTTTCGATCCAGAACTCAGATTTGCACGTTCTTTATATCAACAGAAAGCTGTTGAAATTCTATACATGATTCTATGGTAAATCTTGAATTTTGGTGCAGTTTGGAGGGAGAAAATTAAGAAAACATCTCTGACGCGTGTAATGCTTCAACAACTAACTTTAATACAGCAGACAGCTCGCCGCTCCTGTTAGACAGCCCTCCGTTTTGCCAGGATCCACCACTTGGATCATAATGAGATGATTTAAATGCTACCAAGAAGTGGTTGGAGCAGATTCTAAATTTCCCCTCTCTCCTCTCTCATTTTTTTGATATATATTGTAAAGAGAAGCCCTTTTAAGAGGTCAAACATTTTTTGTTTTGCATCCTCCCTTCTTCCCTCACTTGCAAGAGAGTTTGTGGAGCTTTCAAACCTCCCATATAGGTTGTAATGCCAGTATTTTGCCTCTTGGCCATTGCAATATACTGTATTGACTTTTGAGCAATTATATATATGTTTGTGATTGATTCTCAACCCTCTTATGTATTCATTACTATCGTTTTGATCTCTTATTGTATTTTGGTTACATGTGCATGGTGTTTGTATTGCATTTATGTGGTCTATGTTAAATTTTCAAAAAAATGTCTAATATTCCTCGGTGCATCACCTTTGTAGTTTAGGTTTTATTCTATGCATTTTCTTACCCCCGTCTCCTCGGCAAGTTAGATTAGATTTTAGTAAACCCTCTACATTTTTTTATGCATCTCGAATAGAGGAATAGGAACCAGCCTTCTCTCGGAGAATCTTTTCTCATATTCACAAGTCCCACACTTGGAGAAAGGATTCCATGTTGTGTAATCACACCGGATGCCCGAACATCAACCTAGAAGCCTCGATCTACATCCAGGGGGTGCCGTGAGTCTCGCAACAACAGCATCCCTCACCCGCAAAGAGGTTTACAAAATATACTTGTGAAACCATGACGACAATTCACAAGGCATTCCTGGAGAAGTGGTATAAGTGAATGCGTGATGCATTCGGGGCTGAGTGGAGGATCTTAGAGTAGTTTCCTATGCTTGTGAATGGGGAGGAATAATTTGTAGTCTACCAAAAGTTCTTCATTGGTAGATTTATATTGACAGATGAGAACATGAGCCCATGGTGCAAGAAACCCTTCACCTTCACCACATAATACTTATAAGCCGATTTAATCGCTTTAAGGAGGCCAAGAGACAAAGGTTTGACCTTAGTGAGGTAGATATAGACTACTATGAGCTACACCGGAAACTAGTCTACCCAAAGAAGCACACATATGTGGAGAGATATGTCTCCCACGAGATACAAATGATGAGGCCTTTAATGCCACCGATTGTAGGAAGGACCGTAACAAGGGTATATCTACGCATAAGGCCAAAATTTGAAAAAGGAACTTATGTGGAGAATGATGTCTCCATCCGTGAAGACCCTACCAAAAGGAAGAAGGCCACACCTAGAAAGAGAGAAAGAGAAGAGGTGCAGAAGGCACGAAGTGTTCAAACCACACAAACGGTGAGCATTCCAGGGACAAGCTCCAAGAATAGTAATTACACACAGAGAAAGAAGTCTCCTATTAAAGCAATGACCCTAGAAAAAGAGGAACCAGAGCATGAAGAGCCCCTCACATAAGAGGAATCACTAAGGAAGACATCAAATGTCAAAGAAAAAGAAAGAGAAGAATCCCCTCTACTGGAATCCCAGGTAAGTAAGAATCGAAGGTGACAGATGAGGCCGATTCAGAGGAGACAAAAGACCTAGATTCCTACATCGGTGACATGGATGATGATGATGAGCCAGAAGGAGGTGAAGACCATCCTATCTATGAGATACATGATTCTGAAGAAGAAGGTGATGAGGAATATAATGAAGGAGATGAGAAGGAGGATGAAGAAGAAGATGAGACTCAAGGCAAGGGGGTAAGTGGGGAAGAAAATATGAGGGATCAAAGGAACCCAAGCCTCATAAAGGAATAAATAGACAAGGTTACGTAAAAAGAAGTGGAAAAATCATCAAGGACTTGGTAGAACAAAAGGTTGAACGCAGTGATGTAGATGTGGTACTAAAGGAAGCCGAGGAGGAAATCGTAGGAAAATAAAATATGGTAGTATGGGGGAGATCTGTAGTCATTTTTACCCCTATCACAAAAGAAAGGAACCCCATGCGCACCGGCCTATCACCCAATGGATGCTGGGCACTCACCTGAGGCATGCGCAGGTGTCGAGTCTCTCTTTTATGTGATTTTAGTGGGAAACATCATCTATGATTTGTGTTTAAGAGATTTCAAAGGATTTAAGACATACAAGAACCATAGAGCTCATAACGGCCTCTAGATCCTTGCAGTCATTCTAGATTGTGTACTTAATAGATTATATAACTTGTACCATAATAGAAAGAAGTATACAAGCATCCATACTTAGCATAAAATGAAAAGAACTTATGAAAAAGATGTATGCATCAGAATCATTGATATTCATATATATAAAATGGTAACCTCATTACATCCATGGAGCCATTTACAGAATGTCACAGAGAAGCAGACCGCAGTCATGCATTACAACTAGACTAATGTAACTATGCTACCAAAAAGAAAAATTACAATCCCCATACCCAATACATCCTTTCCCAAGTGCAATTACCCACTAATAGAGTTCTTGCCACGGGTTTCCTTAAACCATTTTCTTAAACCCTGCCTTGCATGCTTTGTCCTTGTGCACCTTTCCTTAACTAGGACCTTGCACACCTACGCACCTTTTGTACTTAGTCAATATTCTAGGGGCCCAACATCACCCCACACTATGCCTATTCTCCCATGCCTTTTGTACTTAGTCAATATTCTAGGGGCCCAACATCACCCCACACTATGCCTATTCTCCATCCATGGGAACACTTCTCTTAGTGAGAGAAAGAATACAATAGGCTTACACCTAGGAAAAAGAATAAGGGGATGAAAGAATGGGGAAAGAAGAAAGAATGGGAGAGTGAAAGAATCACTACAACAGACTGGAAAATCCTTTTGCAAGTCGGCCTCCAATTTATTCCAGCATCGACTTCATCTTGTGCTCTCTCAAAGATGTCGCCAACTAGAGCACTCACCCTCAAATTTTAATCCATCTCCTTGCGCTCATGGTATCAGTGATCTTCTCCAATTCCTTGCATATATCCTCCAACATGTCCATTCTTCGTAATGTGCAGATATAGCTCCTTCAACTAGTTTTTGATTGAAACCCTTAAGGTTTCAATGGCCTCAAATTTCTTCTCAACCTTGAAAAGGATTTTGTCTCTTTCCACCCTATTCCCCTTGTTTTTCTCCTGAACTCCTTGAGTTCTACTTCATGAGTGGCGACCAAGGTGCCTGCCACTTTGTCTCTATCCACAAAATTTTTGTACATGGCCTCAACTATCTGGGAAGTGGCCCTTACATTAGCAAGAAATTTTTGTACTCTACAAAGAGTGCTACGATCTTCAACTTGTCTTCCTTCTCTAGGTGCGCGGCCACTTCCTCTGCAGACTCCAAGGCTAGTGGTTGTCTTTCCATGGTGAGGACCCTTGTTAAATCCTCCAGGCATCCCAAGGCAGATCCATACTTCTACGCGGGTGATGCTAGGTCCAGATGCTTTAATAGTATGGCCTCATTGATAGATTCCACTTTCTTGTACACAACGCTCACCTTGGTCTTTTCATCCTTCAACTCCCATTGCCACTAGGCACTGATCAACTTTTCCTAGCTCAGCTCCTTGGTCATTGTAGCTAGCTCTTCCTCTTTCTTCTTCAACTCCCCTTCCAGATCCCTAATCCTATCATTTCACTTGAAGAGTCTAGCCTCTATCTCAATGGAGACTTTGTTAAGCGCATTGCATAGTTGTTCATCCGAGAGCTATTGGGTATCCACCACTGGGTTATCTTCTCTTGGTCCTAAAATGTTATTATTGCCCTATGGCTTACCTCAAACTATGGCTCATCAAGGTGGGACTCAAATTTCCATGAGATCATCTTCCTTTTTCACGATAGGAAACCTCCTTGTTAAAATATGACACACCTACAAGCTCCTCCGCCTAAGTGTAACTGACCCGTGTGTGAAACACTTTCTTGGGGTCATCAATATAACCCATATCTAGCCTCCCCTCTCGTGCACCTTCTTCCCATGTGCATACCCTTGGGTATAATTATAGTTAAAACTAGGCCTCTAGTGCTACTACATTCCTCTTCTATGCTCTCCTTCTCTTTGTTCAAAGACTCGGCTCGGGCCACATTCAACTTTGTCCTCCACCAGGGTCTCAATGTCCCTTGTCTCCTCTTCTTCTACCACCTTGGCTGTCTACTCTTGTGTAGAGCTCAAAGCCTCTTGCTTCTATGCACTAGCCTCTTCATCTTTTCCCATGTCCTAGAACTTCCTCCTACCTGGCTATCCTTGCACCGCATAAAAAGGAGCCCTTGTCCTTCTTTACCTTCCTCCTCCGAGTCATGTATATTGAAAAAAATAGCCCTTGATATTTCCCGGGGTCCTCTTCCCCACTTACTTCTTCTTCACTACCATCCTTTTCTCCTATGCACTTGTCCAAACTTCCAACTTCTTTTGAGGTGGTCTCCTCTTCTACCCTCTACTTCTTCCTAACCGGAGATTCTAGTGTAGGTGACTCTGTTTCTTCTTCTTCTGATGACTCCTTATCTGATGGCTTTTCTAGCTCTAGAGTCTTTTCTCTGATTATGGAATTTTTCTTACACATGTACATACTAGTTATGGTAGTTGTATCGAGGGAACCTATTGCCTGTGTCTCCACCACACTTAGAATTTTCTTTTCTGGTTCTTTTTCCTCCCGTTTGGGCGTGGGTCTTTTCCTCCCAGTTGGATCCTGAGGTATAAATACCTCATTTTCTAGATATGTGCCCTTTTCTAACTTGGGTCTTATGTGAATGTACATGCATGCCACAGATCCTTCTGCAATGGGTAGAGTCATGGGCCTTGTCATTTGTACCTCATGCGATACGTACTCGCTCCATGTATGCACAATTGCTGGGGTAGACCAACCCTTTACACATTTCTCTGTGGTCTTTGTCTAGATTACCAAAGTCCAACTTAAAATTTTTGGACTCCTTGAACCTGTTTACTCCCGCTTAGAAGTATTGAGCTATGAAGGCAAAGGGGATCTTGGACCATGGGCTTCATTTCCCATCTGATAGTTTGAATCTAGCCAAACAGAAATTCTGGTACACAACAAATTCTACTTCTCCCCTGGTGGCTTCTTGTAATTATTCAGGAATTCTCCATTCTACCCCAAACACATTCCTTAGGTGTGTATACCATTTTTCCAAGTGCGCCTTGTGCACTATTGTCATCAGGGTACTCCCATATAAACTTATTGTGCACTATTGGTAGGTGATGGGTTTTCATTAGGGTACTCCCATATGAGCTTATCTCGATGCATCCGGTATTTCAATTTCCAAAAACACAATGGTTAGCAACACATTTCCAAAAAGGATCATGTCACCTTCCTTCGCGTAGTTGATAATTTCATTTGTGATGAATGCAGACAAATTATAGATGGTGCCCTCTGAAATCTTTCTACAAACATTAAACCATGGCTTATCGACCCAGGTCCATCTCTCCTAGCCATTTACTTTTGACACTAGGTGCGCAACCATCTTCATTACTAGATCCTTGATGTCTGCGACATCATAATACCTTGACCCCTTTTTGCATGCAAAAGCAGCAATAGTTTCCTTAATCATTTCTTTGTCAGTCAAGTCATCCTCCAAACCGTCTCCTTCATAGATGAGGCCTGTGAAATTTGAAATTAGTTGAGGAGTTATGCGTATCTTGTGCCCTGCAAAGTGGAAATATTCCTCATGTACACGTGACATCAGCCACTGATACAGTCACTCAGGTTTCACAAAGTAGGGCAACTTAAAGAGTTCTAATAACCCTTCCTTCTCCAACTTGACCTTCACGTCATCATTATAAATGGGAAAGCCCTCTGGTTGTCCTCTTGTTTGTTGGGCACACTATTTCTAATACCAACTCCTTTTTTATTGTTCTTGTTCGATGATTATAATCATTTATAGACATGTCCCTAAGATGGGACTCCCACTCCTTCCCCAACAACACTCCATCTGGGTACTACATTTTTACATACCACTCTTCATTTGTGTGTGCTTCAATTTCTTGTTGCTTGCCCTTGCCCTTTCCCTTGCCCTTCTTAGGTGTACTAGCTGGTTTCTTGGGTGCCATTATCTAGGTCTTCTTCCCACTTCAATCACTTTGTCTTACTCTGTTCTTCCGCTCTCTCCAACCTTAGATCTCGAACTTGTGAAGAAAATTACTTAAACCCGTGCCCTAGTTCTTTAAACCCTATCTGGGATACTTGCTTCACAAGATGGTGCCTTCTCACAAATTCTCCTACAGATGTGAAATCCCTTCCTTCTGGTTCGAAAACCCACACTAGTTACCCATGCTTTAATCTCTCCAAATTTTTCTTCACACGGATCAGTTTTTTGGAAGCCCTTGTTTGAAAAGGTGTAAAAATCACTTTGTTCTCCTTATATGCAAAGTGAAGAATGAAGTACCACAACCCCTTTATTTATAGTTTTTCCCTTTTTAACATTAAATGCTACTTCACCTCCCACCATAATTTTTCATTTAATGTGACTTTTTCAAACAAAGTCCATCTTCAACGCTTTCACTCACATGCCCCAACCTATGTAGAAAAACCTCCAACCTTCTCAAGCGCGCAGCCAATCCAACATGACAGGAGACTCTTATGTGCGCGTAACCAGTGCCGAAGGAACTTCTTCTGTCCTAATTTTTGCTCTTGCCTACCTCATGTTGCTTAATGCACTTTCTCCTCCTTTGTATGTGGGATCTAAAAGTAGCTTTATCTTGACACCAACCATCCTTTTTCCATATTTTCTCTCCATACACCTCTTTCACCTGCACCATTCAACTAGGATTTTTAACACAAAATTCCTTGGCACTTTAACCATGCACTCCTTCACATTACTCCACCCCACACTAAAATGATGTGTGGTCCTCTAGCACACTCACAGATTCTCAAAAAGTAGCAATAAGGTTATTGACGCCCAAGGCGTAAAATAAAACAACAATGTGAAAGGGAAACACAAGAAAAGAAATGCATAAAGGAAAATTCTAAACTAATTGGAAAAACTACCTTATTTACAAACACCGAGAAGACTTATTTATAGTAGGGCTTCAACCTACTCCCATTGAAGTGTCTAGGCAACTTTGTCCCATCTAGCGCTTGTAACTAGCATGCGCCCGAATCAAGGATGTACGAGATTGTGTAAGGACCCAACCAATGGAATTTCAACTTCCCAAGATGGCATAGAAATTTAGAATCATAAAGTAAGACCATCTACCCAACCTTAAACTTCTTGTTTCTTATGTGGCGATCATGCCAAGCCTTTTGCTTTACTTTCTTTGCTGTTTGGCTCCACTTGGTGAGTGATTGTCTCTCATCTAGTTTCATTAACTTATCAATTATTTCTTCCAGTGCTTGCTCATCAGCCAACCCTCCTACATGTGCTATTCACAAAGAAGGTAACATGAATTCAATCGAAGAACATCTTCTGTAAGCAAACACCAATCAAATGGTGTGGCTTTGTTCAGCCTTTTATATGTTTTCCTGTAAGCCCATAACATTGCTGATACTTTGTCATCCCAATCTTGTCTTTCGACATCATAAATTTTTATCGTGGTATGACTCAAGTATTTTGTTGAATGCTTCCGTGGTTCCATTTTCTTGTGGATGATAGGGTGTAGTCTTATGATGAGCCACCATGAACTCTCCTAACAGGATCCTCACGTACTCATTCAAGAAATGTGTACCCCCATTCTTTGGTTAAACTCAACAGACATCCATACCTCATGATAATGTTCTCACACAAGAATCTTGCCGATGTGGCTACTGTGTAGTCTTTAGTCAGCTGCCTTTGCCCACTTTGTAAGATAATCCGTGCAAGTGATGACATAGCCTGACCTAAATCCTATGCGCCGCTGGTGCAATAGGGCCTACAAAGTCTATTGCAAACTTTTCAAAAGGCTCTGTGCTAGGTATAGGGCACAAAGCCATTTCATCTCTCTTTCCTGACTTGACAATGCACTGACAATGGTCACATGCTTTACAATAGTTTTTACAATCCTTATACAAGGTTTCCCACCACAAACCTTCCATTAATATCTTATGTGTGGTGGCATCACCTGCATAATGCCCACCTACACTTCCTCTAGGTGCTTCCTCCATGATGGTGAGGGGCTCATGCTCTAATACACACAACAAAAAACTTTATCATGTCCCAACTTATACAAGTCTCCACCGATCAATGTAGGGCACGATGTGTATGGCTAGTTGCTTCTAGGTTTATATTCCTAATTCCTACTCTAAATTTCAAAGAGGGAAAGATAGAGGATGCAAAAAACTAAAACTAATGCTAATAAGGTGATGCACCAAAGGAGTGGTGAGCATTTTTTACTTCTGTAGATTGACACAAATCATGGAAATGCAACAAAACATCATGCACAAACTGATGACATGTAATGAAAGATCAGAAAGGAAGCAAACAACATAAGCAGAGGATTGAAACTCATTCACATAGCTTGCATTGTCATTTTAATATCAAAATACATGCATTACAACACCTGAGAGGTAAAAATAGGTTACAGTTCTTAGAAAAGGTCTGATATTCCACCAAATCACTTCCAAGGTGAAAAAGGGAGCCTGCTATACACAAAAATGTTCAACCTTTGAAAATGAGCCAAATCTGGCTTTTACAGTGCAAGGGACGAGCCCAGGAGAGAGAAACACGGGAAAACGTGGAAGGGATTCAACCATTGACCAAAATGCAATCAAAATAGCATGGGCATCCTTACAGACCCATCCCCTGACATTTTTAGCCATGTTGGGAGAGAATGCGAGCCATTCTTCATTAAAAATGGTGGTTGAAACGTCATTTCTGTCCATGACCACGTGCCAAAGGTGTTTTTCAATTTTCTCTCTCAAACTCCATCAAATGCAAAAAATGACCCTGGAATCTTGTAGATAATTTCACCATCTTTCCATTGATATCAAGAACGTGAAAAACTGAGCTCTGGATCGAAAGATATGGCCATTTGAAATTTTAGGGCAAAACAGGGCCAAATCGGATTGGCGGGTGAAAATTTGAATTTTTTCACCTTTTTTGCATTTGGGAAAATTTCCCAAAAAATCCCCACACTCCACCTTTCCAGGTGCCATGTGGCACATTTTTATTGGGCGCGGGCCCATCCTGCTCCATTTTCCTTTGTTTTTCCCTTTGGAAAATTTTCCAAAAATCCCCAGGGCCGGTGAGTTGAGGCCACGTGGCATGTGCTGATTGGGCGGGCCTTTCTTCCTAAATTTTCCATGGGCCATTTTATCATTTTCCCCTTTTGACACATGGAGAAACCCCATTGGATGTGGGTTTTCCCCTTTGAATTTTCCATGCGGGATTTTCTTTGATTTTTTGGGCGCCACTTGGACACGTGGCGAGATTCCATTGGCTCGCATTTAGGGGGCGGGATTTTCCTTTGAAAATTCCTTCATTTTTCCTTTGGGAAAATTTCTCAAATTCTCCCCACCTCCACCATTCTAGACACGTGGCAATATTTACGGCATGCAGGCCCTCCAGAAAATTTTTTCTTTTCATGCCAACACTTTGGGAAAATCCCAATTTCCTCCCCGCTCCGCAACCTTCCGACTCCCGAGGACACGTGTCGAAACATGATTGATTGGTGGGGGTAGTGGGCCAAAACTCCTTTTTGAAATTTGGTGAAACACTTCGCCAAAAATCCAACTTCTCCTCCACCCTCCGAAACTCCCACGCCATAGGACACGTGGCGCAATATGATTGGGCACGGACCTTCCCTCCAAAATTTTCCATGCACAACACTTAGCCAAATTTTTTTCAAATTTCTCCCTTGGACACGTGGCATCATCTGATTCGTCGGCGGGCCTAGGGGAAAAATCTTCCTTTTTGAAATTTTTCCAAAACACTTGGTAAAAACCAAGTTCTCCTCCGACCCCGCCACTTCCTTGGACACGTGGCGGCATCTCATTGGCTCATGGGCCTTTCAGGGGAAAATTTCCCACAAAAACTCCACCGAGCCATAACTTCAAAAATACATGGAGTTAGGAGGAAAACTTTACCTTTCTGGAAAGCTGAGAGAGAGCTCTATCCAATGGTGTCATTTCCAAAAAGTTTTGAGTGCCTAAAAAGCAAAAAAATTATGTCTGAGGCACAAGAGAGGGAAGAATGAAAGGAGTTAGCCACAAAATGAGCAGGGGGGCACATTTTGGATAACAATTTTGGTGACTCAGAGGGGTCATCTGCCACTGGATGAAGTTACCAGTTTCCTGAAGCAATCCATTGGGCATGGAGTCATCAATTCTTTGTTTGATACCCCAACTGACTAGAACACTGCAAGGAGGAAGATGGAATATCATCCTGATGGAGCAAGGCCTGCAAACACATCTCCAGAATAGCAAGCTTGTGCAAAGCACTTAGGGAAAACAAAATAACCTACAAAAAACAATGTGCACAAGACTTGAGGAATGAAAACCTAAGCTAATATGTACAAGGTGGAGAATTTCCTTTAATAAAGAATGCTTTAGATGGATTCCATTGACTGGAATCTGCAGTTCCTCGCCATCCAATGAAGACAATTGGAAAGCATTGTTGTCCTTACACTTTGTGACCATGTATGGGCCACTCCAAATGGCATCAAATTTTGAATGCCTTCCCGGTTTTTCTCTGTCTGCATCCCATTTTAACACTAGATCTCCAACTTGGAAGGATCTATTCTTGGCCTTTCTATCAAAGGTCTTCTTTATCAAAGCCTGATCCTTCTCCATTGCTTGGGATGCCTGATTTCTGATTTCTTAGAGCTCCATCAATTCTGCATATCTAACTTCCATGGGCTCAAACTCCAACAACTCCAACTGTTTCATGAGTTCCAATGTTGGCAACTCAAGTGACATGGGAAAAATTACCTCTCTCCATAAACAAGCTTGAATGGAGAGTTACCTGTAGATCTCTTGGGAGTTATCCTATCAGCCCATAAGGCTGATTTCAACTTAGTATGCCAAGACCTCTGATTTTCATCAAGAGTCCTCCTAATGATCCTCAACAAGTTCTTGTTTGTAGATTCAGCCTGGCCATTACCCTGAGGGTAATAGTTCGATGAAGTACTTAGGTAGATCCCATTCTTGACAGCCCATTCAGTCACCTTGGACCCAATGAATGCCAATGCATTATCTGATATTATTGTAGCAGGTATGCCAAATCTGGTTGTTATTCCCTCATAGAAGTCTAGGATGCTAGATTCATTTGCTTCCTTGAGTGCTACTGCTTCAATCCACTTGGTGAAATAATCTGTTGCTGTTAGAATCCATTTGTGTCCTTGGCTTGAATTGGGATTAATGACTCCAATGAAGTCTAAACCCCATTGCATGAATGGTTGGTCAACTGAAATTGGATGCAATGGAAGGGCAGCTAGCCTCTCTTTACCTGTGAAGAATGCACAATTCTTGCACCTCTTGATCCATGCATAACAATCATTGAAAATCTTGGGCCAATAATAGCCAGCCCTCATGATCTTTAGAGCTGTCACTCTTGGTGCAAAATGACCACCAGCTGGTCCACCATGGAACTCTTCCAACACCCTATGAATCTGATTTGTACCAATGCATCTCAGCAGTACTCCATTCACATCTCTTTTGAACAAAACACCATCAACAAGGGCATATGGGACAGCCTAATCTGAAGTGTCTTCTTTTTGTCTTGTTCATCTCTGGAGGGCATAGACCTGTGCTTAGGAAGTGCATTATGTCTTGGGTCCAGCAAGGAATGGGGACACCATTATTTTCTTCTTGAGTGCTTCCTTTCTCATAGTTGTCTTGCAATGCCAAAACAACCTCCTTCTCATTGCATGCTTCCTTTTGTTTTCTCAAAATCAGCTGCTCACACAATCCTTTCCCTCTGACCAACTTGGTGACTTTGATCTCAATGTCATACTCCATGACACGAGTAATCCAACCTGCTCTCTTTTCATTCAAGTCTTTGTTGAGGAGGAAGTCTTTAACTCCCACATGAGAAACCAACAATTGGACCTTATTGTTTGAAACTAGATGCTTGAATTTCTTCAAGCTCCTACACTACAAGAACATGCTTCTCAATGAAAGAATATCTCACCTCATAGTCCTCCAGATTTGGCTGAAGAAAGCAATTGGCTGCTCATCATTGTCTTTGTTCTACTGTACCAAAATTGCAGAAATAGTATCATCACCCCCAAATGCATAGAGGATGAAATCCTTGGAGAAATCCAGGTTAGTGAGAGTTGGGCTTGAGAGATGGCTTCTTTGATTGCTTCAAAACTTTCCTTTCCTTCTACTATCCATTTGAAAGCCATGCTTTTCTTTAACATCTTGGTGATAGGTTTGACAAGGGCTGCAAAATTTGGGACAAACCTCCAAACAAAATTTATTCTCCCCAAGAAACTTTGAAGGGCCTTCTTGTGGCTTGGCAATGGTAGTGCTCTTATGGCTTTAACTCTCTCTGGATCAATTGCTAATCCTTCTTTGGAGACAATGTGGCCAAGGAGCTTTCCTTCATGGGCTAGAAAAATACATTTTTTAGGATTCAAGGAGACTCCAAATCTTCTACACCTTTGGAACACTTGTCTCAAATGAGAGAGGTGGTCTGCTGCATTTTTTTGAAAAAACAGTGATATCATCAAGATATATCAGCACTATGTTGTTAATCAAACCCTTGAACGCCATGTCCATTGCTCTTTGGAAGGTAGCTCTAGTGTTGGACAGCCCAAATGGCATTTTCCTGTATGCATAAGTTCCCCATTTGGTCGTAAAGGCTGTCTTGAACTGATCTTCTTCCTTCACCATAATCTGATTGTACCCCAAATAGCCATCAAGTAATAATGAAACCTCTCGAGCCAAAGAACAACTTGCAAAATTTTCTCCATGGAAGGAAGTGGATAATGATCCTTGAGAGATGCTCTATTCAAATCTCTCAAGTCAACACACAATCTGATTTCCCCACTCTTCTTTCTTACTAAACCAAGTTGGCTACCCAACTAGAATGCTTGATAGGGAATATGATTCTTGATTCTATCAACTTATTCAATTCTTTTCTCATGAGAGGCTCCATGTGGGATTGACTCGCCTTTGTTTTTTCCCGATGGGTTTAGTACTTGATCCAATTCAATGGTGTGTTGAGCTAACTCAGATTTAAACCTTTCAAATCTTCATAGCTCCAAGAAACACATCAGGAATTCTTGACAAAGTCAGTATGAACTCATACCTTTCTTGCTCAGGTTGTCATCTTACCAATTTGGAGTGATTTGCCTCCTTCTACCAAGATGGACACTGAATCTTCTCCCTTGACTTGATGTTTGCTTTCTCCTTCCTAAACTGATCATTAGGATTGAAAATGGACTCCAAAGTAATAAGTCCCTTTGGTAGCTTGTTGGTTCTCAGCTACACCACTTGGTCACCATACTGCTGCTCCAACTTTTCCTGATTTTTAGCTAAGAACTCAACCTCTTCTTGCAAGAAATGGATGATTTGCTGATCATTTTCAAACACTTGCCAACTTACATTGTTGTCTGGCACTGAAGGCCTCACAATCACATGGATGTTTGGCTATACCTTGTCTTTTTGAATGCTTTCAACAACGTCAAAGGCTGCCCCAACTGCTGCAAGCCTGTCAACAGCTTGGTTCTCTTTTCTAGGAATGGATTTTATGCCAAAACCCTCAAAATATTCAATGAGGTCCCACACCCTGTTCTTGTAGCATTTGAGTAGATCATTCTTGACAGCATGCTACCCCTTAACTTGGTTGACAATCAACTCACTATCACCAAAGACTTGCAAGTTCTTTATTCCTCTCTTGATTGACCAATGCAATCCTTGTATCAAGGCTTCATATTCAGCAGTGTTATTAGAGCATGCAAACTGAAATCTAAAAGCTGAATAATACTTAACTCCTTGAGGTGAAACAAGCATAGCTCCCCCTCCTGCACCTTGTCTACTCCTTGATCCATCAAAAACAACTACCATACCTCATTGTCATCCTTGTGGTCTGGCTTGGTGATGCTAGGAATAGGCTGATTTTCTTCATGCATGCAATAGACTCCTAACTCAAATTCTTCTATTTCTTGATAAGGATCAAAAGCATGCACCTTGTTTGCCCATTCATCAAGAGTTAGATCTGGGATACTTCCAACCTTGGTGTCAGCTTCATCAGTGCTTGGATAATCTTCTTGATCAAACGCTGAACAATTGGTATTGATCTGACTTGGAGTGTAAGGCTCAATGTGAAAGTTTGCAATAGGCTCAGATCTGATTGTGGCCTTAGTTCCATATCTTGTTCTGAACAACATGTGTGACCAATCAACAGATAAGTAACCTCCAATCTTGGCTGTGAAATCCCTTGACAAACATAGGGCAAAGAGTGGTGGAAGGTCTATTACTGAGACATCTTGCAAAACAACAACGTTGGGGTAGGCATGCAAGGTAAGACTCAAGTTTTTTATCACTCCAACTGTTGTTACTACTGTCCCATCCAATTGCACTACCCCTTTGGATATGACTTCATACTAAATTCCCAACTGATCAGCTATTTTCTTGGGCATTACTGAACTACTTGCCCTTGAATCAATCATGCAATTGTGTACTAATTGATTCCCAATGATCAATGAAACATAGAATGGAGGGGGCTTCAACATTTTACCTTGCTGTCCTCCATGATTCCCCTCAAGTGGGGGCAACATTTGAGCACCTTCTCTCTGCATTTGGACTCGCTGATTTGAAGTTGACCAGTCCTTCATGGCAGCTTGTAGCAAATCTCTTTGGCCTGGGATAGATAGTGATTCCCACATTGATATGTTTACATTTGTCTTCTTCATCTGATCAATGATATTGAATGGAGATGAAGCATCTCTCTTGCTATCCCTTGGCCTGCACATTCATTCCTTGCACATGGGCAGCAAAAATTGGCATTTGAGTTGGCTTAGGAGCTGTTTTGGGCAGTCCTTGCATGTTTGGGATTGAATTTTGTTTGCCAATAGTTTGTGGAGTGATAGAAGATTGAGGATTTCTTGGGGCTAATGGTTGTTCTTCACCCAAATTTCTCCTCTTTGACCTTGTGTTGGCTACAACACTTTGGGAAACCATTTGATTCATGCCACAAAAATCTTCTGCCTGCCAGTTTACAAGTGTGGTATCATTTGAGCTGACTTCACGCTGAATGTTGTTTTTGACTACCTCACCCTCCACACCAATTGTTGTCACCATTAATGCTTGATTCAAGGCACCGTTGAAGCACATGGATTGGTTATGAGGTTCATTGCATGGGAAACACCAATCATACTCTTGAGCTATATTGTTTTGTACTGGCACTAATGCTTTAGAGGCAGATGTAGCATTGGGATTATAGGGCTGA
Source organism: Taxus wallichiana var. yunnanensis (assembly GCA_018340775.1). Classification (NCBI taxonomy): domain Eukaryota; kingdom Viridiplantae; phylum Streptophyta; class Pinopsida; order Cupressales; family Taxaceae; genus Taxus; species Taxus wallichiana. The sequence goes on from CM031237.1 coordinate 342,278,425, forward strand.
AATGGTCTATTGGCAGGAGGCCTTGCTTGATTTAGATTTGCAGCTGGATTGGGTGGTCTTTGGGGTTGATATGGCTGCCTGTTAGGCTGAGCTTGAGGCTGGAAGGGAGGTCTAAAACCTTGGGCTTGCTGCCTCTTGAGTGTAACCAGCTCATTACCTAAATTTTGCAATTGCTTCATGACTTCTTGAAGCTCATTTGAGGCACTAGAAGATGAAGTAGAAGCTTCACTTGAATTCTGATTTCTAGGAGTGGGAATAGGAGCTAAATTAGGCGTTTGATTAGTGTTTGGGCTCTCTAAACTTGGAAATAATGGCATTGGAGGCCTAGGAGCTAGCTTTCCAGCTTGAATCAAACAATTTTCAGCTCTAATGGCAATGCTATAAGCAATGGGGATAGTTGTGCCTCCCATGGATTGAATTAACATAGAAATATCAGAATTTAAAGCTTTGAGGTAATAAAGAAAAGCACCTTCTGTTGTTGGCCTGACTGCCACTGGAATTCTCTCCCAAGTCCTTTGAAATCTGAAATTAAAATCACCACCACTCTCATTGGGAGCTCTCTTGATGGTTGTCAGCTGCTCTAAAAGGGACAAGTTGTCTCCCTTTTCTCCAAACTACTCATGGAGGGCTATACATAGCTGATTCCAATTTTGAATAGAACCTAAGGCAAGACTCTTGAACCATTGCAAAGCTTTCCCTTTGAATGAAGATGCCAGCAGTTTGACAACAACTTGCATCTCATTGATCTCATGGATTGCACAAATGTTAGCAATATCCTTAACATGATCACCAGGAGTAGTCTGATTCTCTCCAGTAAAGTATGGGATGTTCTTCAATGCTGCAACTGGATTGGATTTTGTGCATTGAGAGCAAGTGGGTCGCTACCAAAGAAATTGACATAGGGGTTGTTTTGTGCCATTCTGATTGGCCTCAAACCCTTGTTGATCAATGAAAGGCCTACCAGGTGGAGGAGTTGAGAGAGTTCTGTTTGGTGGAGATGGAGACCTTTGAATTCTCCTCCCTCTTTGCCTTCTTCTTGGAGATAACTACAGATACTCAAACAACACCTCTTCTTCTCCAACTCTTGACCTTGTGGTGATTCTTCTCATGAGTTTTCAGGGCTTGCACTACTAAAACCAGCTGATTCTTCTTCCTTGAGTCACCAGATGTGCAATTTAGGGCTCTTTTAAGCAAGAAACTTGCAACAAATGCACATCATTTTTGTTGCAATGAAGATGAAGACCTCTAAGGTCCCACCGGCATGTGCCAAAACTATTGTTGCAAATCAGCAACACCCCTGGATGTTGATCAGATTTCTAGTTTGATCATCCTAAGCATCCAGTGTGATTACACAACATTGAATCCTTTCCCCAAGTGTGGGACTTGTAAAATGGGAAAGGAATCTCCAGATTAGAGGTTGGTTCCTCAACTCCTCTGATCAGATTTATCACTTACAAGTTGCAGAGGTTTATATTCCTAATTCCTACTCTAAATTTCCAAAGGGGGAAAGATAGAGGATGCAAAAAACTAAAACTAATGCTAATAAGGTGATGCACCAAAGGAGTGGTGAGCATTTTTTACTTCTACAGATTGACACAAATCATGGAAATGCAACAAAACATCATGCACAAACTGATGACATGTAATGAAAGATCAGAAAGGAAGCAAACAACATAAGCAGAGGATTGAAACTCATTCACAGAGCTTGCATTGTCATTTTAATATCAAAATACATGCATTACAACACCTGAGAGGCAAAAATAGGTTGTAGTTCTTAGAAAAGGTCTGATATTCCACCAAATCACTTCCAAGGTGAAAAAGGGAGCCTGCTATACACAAAAAATGTTCAACCTTTGAAAATGAGCCAAATCTGGCTTTTACAATGCAAAGGACGAGCCCAGAGAGAGAAACGGGAAAACATGGAAGGGATTCAACCATTGACCAAAATGCAATCAAAACAGCATGGGCATCCTTATAGACCCATCCCCTGACATTTTTAGCCATGCTGGGAGAGAATGCGAGCCATTCTTCATTAAAAATGGTGGTTGAAACGTCATTTCTATCCATGACCACGTGCCAGAGGTGTTTTTCAATTTTCTCTCCAAACTCCATCAAAATGCAAAAATGACCCCAATCTTGTAGAGAATTTCACCATATTTCCATTGATATCAAGAACGTGAAAACGAGCTCTGGATCGAAAGATATGGCCATTTGAAATTTTAGGGCAAAACAGGCCAAATCGATCAAGGGGCAAAAATTTGAATTTTTTCACCTTTTTTGCATTTGGGAAAATTTCCCAAAAATCCCCACACTCCACCTTTCTAGGTGCCACGTGGCATGTTTTTATTGGGCGTGGGCCCATCCTGCTCCATTTTCCTTTGTTTTTCCTTTGGAAAATTTTCCAAAAAATCCCCGCAGGGCCGGTGAGTTGAGGCCACGTGGCATGTGCTGATTGGGCACGGGCCTTTCTTCCTAAATTTTCCATGGGCCATTTGATCATTTTCCCCTTTGGACATGTGGCAAAACCCCATTGGATGTGGGTTTGCCCCTTCAAATTTTCCATGCGGGATTTTCTTTGATTTTTTGGCGCCACCTGACACGTGGCGAGATTCCATTGGCTCACATTTAGGGGGCGGGCTTTTCCCTTTGAAAATTCCTTCGTTTTTCCTTTGGGAAAATTTCTCAAATTCTCCCCACGCTCCCATTTCCAGACACATGTGGCAACATATTATTGGCTCACGGGCCCTTGGGGAAAATATTTTCTTTTACCAACACTTTGGGAAAAAATCCCAATTCCTCCCCCGCCCGCGATTTCCGACTCCCCGGGACACGTGTCAAACATGATTGATCAAGGGGGCAAGGGGCCAAAAATCCTTTTTTTGAAATTTGGTGAAACACTTCACCAAAAATCCAACTTCTCCTCCACCCTCCGAAACTCCCATGCCATAGGACACGTGGCGCAATATGATTGGGCGCGACCTTCCCTCCAAAATTTTCCATGCGCAACACTTAGCCAAATTTTTCAAATTTCTCCCTTGGACACGTGGCATCATCTCGATTCATTGCATGGCCTGCCTGTAGGGAAAAATCTTCCTTTGAAATTTTTGCCAAAACACTTGGTAAAAACCAAGTTCTCCTCCACCCCCACCACTTCCTTGGACACGTGGTGGCGTCTCATTGGTCATGCGGTACCTTCAGGGGAAAATTTCCCACAAAACTCCACCAGCCATAACTTCAAAAATACATGGAGTTAGGAGGAAAAATTTACCTTTCTAGAAAGCCGAGAGAGAGCTCTATCCAATGGTGTCATTTCTAGAAAGTTTTGAGTGCCTAAAAGCAAAAAAATTATGTCTCGAGGCACAAGAGAGGGAAGAATGAAAGGAGTCTCTGCTGCGCCTCTCCCCAATGGAAGGCACTTTTATGTCCGAGAAACTCCTCTAAAGGCACGGTGATTTTGGAATATCCCTTGTTGAATTTCCTATAATAACTCGTATGCCCAAGGAATCCACGCATGTACTCTATCTAGTAGGATCCCCTAACCCCAAAATAACTACAACTTTAGCGGGATCTACCAACAAGCCATCCTTACATATGATATGCCCCAAGAATTCCCAAAGGGTGTAGTAAATACACACTTCTTAATATTAAGGGATATCCTCAACCGCCTACACCTCTCAAACATTAACGTCAAATTATCACAATGGTATTTTACTAGACCATACACTATCTAATCATCCAAATAGACCTGAAGGAACTTATGGATGAATTCCTAGAATGCTTTCACCACTATGTGTGAAAAAATAGCAGGCACATTCTTCAACCCAAAGGGCATGAACATATATGCAAAACTTCCCCACTCAGTGGTGAAAGTTGTCTTCTCCTGGTCTTCCTTTGCAATCCAAACTTGGTGGTACCCCGAGAATCCATTCGTGAAGGAAGATATTTCACGCCTAGTGATTCCTTCCAATATTTCTTTAGTGAAGGGGGTTGGAAAAGGATCAATTACATAAACTACATTCAAATCCCTATAATCCTTGCAGATCCTAATCCGCCCATCCTTCTTGATGCTGATTACCATCGGACTTATCCATTCCGATTCCTCCACTTCTTTAAAGATTCCGTAAGCTATCATTTTGTCTATCTCCTCCTTAACCTTTACCCGTAAATTGGGATTCATTTGGTAGGACCTCTTCCCGATCGGGTGTGCACTTTCCTTCAACTTTATTTTCATCTCCCCAAGGAATGGTGAATGCCTTAAATATCATGGTACATGCGTGAGAATAAATCCTCAAATTCATGCAACAAATCTATGATCTTAGAGACTTCCTTCTCCGGCCAATAATCTCCAATAATAGCTTCCTTAGGTTCTTCTCCTGAATTGATGTTAACCCTATTTGTCTTAAAGGGCTTCTAGTAGGCATGCACGTGAGTATCAAAGACTGCCCACTACCTCACGTGTCCCTACTGCAATGGATAACATCCAAGATTTCCACTTCCTCCACATCAATTACATACACCAACTTTTCTTTCTCCTTTTCCAAACACGCATGCTCAAGTCAGAACTCTTTTGTTTCCTCTCCTTCCTCTTGAAAATGCACCTCCAAACCTATTCCATCTAGTAAATCTAACAACCTATCCTCCACCATGGCACTATCCCCCATGGTAAGGTGCTTGATACCTATTGTAACAAATCACGACACCCATAGATGTAAATCGGTTTCCAAACCGATGTTTTAGGCATCCAAAGATGATTGCACAACATTGAAACCTCTCTCCAAGTGTGGGGACTTGTAAAATGAGAGAAGAATCTCTAGATTAGAGGCTGGTTCCTCAAACTCCTCTGATTAGATCTACTTTTAACACAATTGCAGAGGTTCAAATCCTAATTTTACCCTAATTTGCAAGTAGACAGGGATAAGAAATGTAGAAAATGAAACTAACCTAATGATGGTGATGCACCAAAGGAGTGGTGAACATTTTTTTCTCATAAAAATAGGCACAAATCCATGAAATGCAACACGAAAAACATACACAAGCTGATAAGATGCAATAAGAGATCTGAAAATGAAGTAAAAACAATACAAACAGAGGACTGAAAACATTCACAGAGTTTGCACTGTCATTTCCATGTAAAATCCCTTGCATTACACCATCAAAGAGGTATAAACCTATTACAATCCTTGAAAAAGGCCTGATACTTACAAAATTCACTTGTTTTCAGGTGAAAGAAGAAGTCTGATGTTCAAAAAAGTGTTCCTCCCAAGAAATGAGCCAAATCTGGCTTTTACATTGCATGGGTCGAGCCCATGAGAGAGAAAACGTACAAAAACATGGGAGCCCATTCCTCATTGATTGAAAATGCATTAAATCAGCATGGGGGACCTTACAAACCCATACCCTGTCATTTTTGACCAAATTGGAGGAGAATGCGACCCATTCTGTAATAAATTTGGTAGTTGAAATGTCATTTTTGGCCATGGACACATACTAGAGCCGTTTTTGAATTTTGTCTCTCCAAACTGAACCAAAATTATAAATTGATAATGGAATAGAGTAGAGAAATTCAACATCTTTCCAATGATATAAAGAATGTGCAAATTTGAGTTCTAGATCAAAATATATGATCAGTTGAAGATTTAGGGCAAAAACGGCCCAAAACGGATCGACGGGAAAATTTTTCAAATTTTACCCCTTTTTTTGTCTTTGGAAAAATTTTCAAAAAATTTCCGTGCTCCGCTAGTCGGACGCCACATGGCAAGCAATGATTGGATGAGCAATTCTCTCTCCTCCACCTCTCGCAGGTTTCCCTTTGAAATTTTTACGTTTTTATAATTTTGGAAAAAAATTCACTTTCCCCCCGCGCCCCGCCACTTGGGACACGTGGCGTGATCTAGTTGGAGGATAGGGGCACGGGGTCATCCTTGTCTTTTAATTTTTTTGGCCCAAGACTTTTGTCAAATTTTCCTAAGTCTTTCCTTGGCTCCAAACTCCCCCACCTTAGGACACGTGTCCTGTGTCTATTGGCTCGGGCCGACCCTTCAAACCTTGCCCTTTGAAATTTTTGGCCAACACTTAGCAAATTCTTCTAGTCATTTTCCCCCTGACACGTGGCGTTTCCTGATTCATCCGTAGGCCTCCTTGTCTCTTTTCAGCCACTTCACCTTTTCACGTCCCACATGTACTTTTGGCCCGGATGTCCCAAATGAAAGTCCTCTGCTTTCCCGAACCGCCGGCCAGCCAAGGCCCTCCCGTATCGTTGTCCCAACTGCCCTGCATCGCTGGGGAAAAATTCTCCGAACCACCTGAAATGGACTGACTTGTGCCAAACCGGCCGATCCGCGTCCTCCACGTACTCTTGTCCCAGATGTCCCAAAAAACTTGGCGATTTTTTTTCACTTTCACCGGTTCGCCCCTTTCGCATCTCGCGTGTCCCGACATCCCAATTGCTGTGCAGTGCAGACCGCCTAGCGGCTTTTTGGCTGATTCGCACCCGATGTCCCAACTGTCCCAACTACTGCGAGGACTAGGACTTAGCCAATTTTCATGATTTTGGGCCTTGAATCAATCTACTTGCTCGGGACAGAATAATTTGATGCATGTTATCAAAATTACCCTGGGGGGTGAATTTTGGATAACAATTTGGCGACTCAGCGGGGTCACCTACCTGCTAGGTAGAAGATACCAGTTTCCTGAAGCAGTCCATTGGGCATGGAGTCATCAAATATTCTGTTTAGAACCCCAACTGACTTAGAATGTGTAAGGAGGAAGATGGAATATCACCTGATGGGAGCAAGGACTGCAAAACATCTCCATGGACAACAAGCTGTGTCAAAGCACTTAGGGAAAACAAAACTAACCTACAGCAAAACAATGTGCACAAGCACTTGGAGGAATGAAAATCTAATCTAATATTTACAAGGTGGTAATTTTTCCTCTAGAAGCAATGCTTGAGATAGATTCCATTTATTGGAATTTGTAGTTCTTCACCATCAAATGAGGCCAATTGAAAGCATTGTTGTTCTTGCACTTTGTCACCATGTATGGGCCACTCCAAATGGCATCAAATTTTGAATGCCTTCCCGGTTTTGCTCTATCCACTTCCCATTTCAACACTAGATCTCCAACCTAAAAAGATCTATCCTTGGCCTTCCTATCAAAGGTCTTTTTGATCAAAGCTTGATCCTTTTCCATTGCTTGGGATGCCTAATTTTGATCTCTTGCAGCTCCATCAACTCTGCATACCTCACCTCCATGGGCTCAAACTCTAGCAACTCCGGCTGCTTCATGAGTTCCAATGTTGGCAACTCAAGTGACATGGGTAAGATTTCTTCTCTTCCATAGACAAGCCCGAATGGAGAGTTACCCGTGGATCTCTTAGGGAGTTATCCTATCAGCCCATAAGGCTGATTTCAGTTTGGTATGCCAAGACCTCTCGATTCTCGCAAGAGTCCTCCTAATGATCCTCAACAAGTTCTTGTTTGAGACTCGGCCCGGCCATTACCTTGAGGGTAATAGTTTGATGAAGTGCTTAGGTAGATCCCGCTTCTTAACAACCCACTTGGTCACCTTAGATCCAATGAATGCCAATGCATTATCAGAGATTATTGTAGCAGGTACACCAAATCTGATTGTTATCCCCTCATAAAAGTCTAAGATGCTAGACTCATTTTCCTCTTTGAGTGCTACGTTCATTCCATTTGGTGAAGTAGTCCGTGGGTCATTAAAATCCATTTGTACCCTTGGCTTGAATTGGGATTAATGACTCCAATGAAGTCCAAACCCCATTGCATGAATGGCTGGTCAACCGAGATTGGATGTAATGGAAGGGCAACAAGTCTCTCTTTCCCGTGAAGAATGCACAATTCCTACACCTCTTGATCCATGCATAGCAATCACTCAAGATCTTAGGCCAATAATAACCAGCCTCATGATTTTTAGAGTCTGTCACTCTTGGTGCAAAATGACCACCAGCTGGTCCACCATGGAATTCTTCCAACACTCTTTGAATCTGATTTGTGCTAATGCATCTTAGCAAACTCCATTGACATCTTTCTTGAACAAAACTCCATCAACAATGGCATACGGGATAGCTTGCAATCTGAAGTGTCTCCTTTGGGTCTTGTTCATCTCTAGAGGGCATAGGCTTGTGCCTAGGAAGTGTATAATATCTTGGGTCCAGCAAGGAGTGGGGGCAGCATTGTCTTCTTCTTGATTGCCACTTGGCTCATGGCTGTCCTGGACTATCAAAACAACCTCTTCTTCATTGCATACTTCTTTTTGCTTCCCCAAAACCAGCTGCTCACACAATCCTTTCCCTCTTACCAGCTTGGTGATCTTGATCTCAATGTCATACTCCATGACACGGGTGATCCAACCTGCCCTTTTCTCATTCAAATCCTTTTTGAGGAGGAAGTCCTTAACCCCAACATGTGAGACCAGCAACTGGACCTTGTTGCTTGAGACTAAATGCTTGAATTTCTTCAAGCTTCTGATTACTGCAAGTACATGCTTCTCAATAAAAGAGTACCTCACCTCATAGTCATCTAGGCTTCGGTGAAGAAAGGTAATTGGCTGCTCATCATTATCCTTGTTCTGCTTGTACCAAAATGGAAGAAATAGTGTCAATACCTACAAATGCATAGAGGATGAAATCCTTGGAGAAGTCCGGGTTGATGAGAGTTGGTGCTTGAGAGATGGCTTCTTTGATTGCTTCAAAATCTCCTTGCTTCTCGTTGTCCACTTGAAATTCATGCTCTTCTTTAACATTTTGGTGATGGACTTGACAAGGGCTACAAAATCTGGGACAAACCTCTGAACAAAGTTTATCCTTCCCAAGAAACTCTGAAGGGCTTTCTTGTGGCTTGGCAATGGTAGTGCTCTTATGGCTTCAACCCTCTCTAGATCAATTGCTAATCCTTCTTTGGAGACAATATCGCCAAGGAGCTTTCCTTCATGTGCAAGAAAGATACACTTCTTAGGATTCAAAGACACTCCAAATATCCTGCACCTCGTGAAGACTTGTCTTAAATGAGAGAGGTGGTCTGCTGCATTTTTGGAAAAAATAGTGATGTCATCAAGGTAAATCAGCACCACGTTGTTAATCAAACCTTTGAATGCCATGTCCATTGCCCTTTGGAAGGTAGCACTAGCGTTGGACAACCCAAATGGCATTTTCCTGTATGCAAAAGTTCCCCATTTGGTTGTGAAGGCTGTCTTGAACTGGTCTTCTTCCTTCACCATAATTTGATTGTAGCCTGAGTAGCCATCAAGTAGTGAAAACCTCTCGAGCCAGCCACAACTTGCAAGATTTGCTCCATGGAAGGGAGTGGGTAATGGTCCTTGAGAGAGGCTCTATTCAAGTCTCTGAAGTCAACACACAATCTGATCTCTCCACTCTTCTTTCTGACTGGGACTAAGTTGGAAACCCAACTAGAATGCTTGATTGGGAATATGATACTTGACTCAATCAGCTTGTCCAATTCTTTCCTCATGAGAGGCTCCATGTGTGGATTGACTGGTCTTTGTTTCTACCTGACAGGCTTAGTATTTGGATCCAATTTGATGGTATACTGAGCTAAGTTGGGATTGAACCCTTTCAAGTCTTCATAGCTCCAAGAAAACACGTCAGGGAACTCTTGACACAGCTGTATGAACTCATACCTTTCTTGTTCAGTTGTCATCCTTCCAATTTGCAATGGTTTGTTCTCTTCTACCAAGATGGATACTAAATCCTCTCTCTTGACCTGAATGTTTGCTTTCTCCTTTCTAAACTGATCATTGGGGTTAAAAATGGACTCCAAAGTGATAAGTCCCTTGGGCAGCTTGTTAGTTCTCAGCTGTACCACTTGGTCACCATACTGCTGTTCCAATCTTTCTTGATTCTTGGCTGAGAACTCAGCTTCTTCTTGCAAGAAATGGATGATTTGCTGGTCATTTTCAAACACTTGCCAACTGACATTGTTATCCAGCACTGAAGGCCTCACAATCACGTGGATGTTTGGTTGTACCTTGTCTTGTTGAATGCTTTCCACAATGTCAAAGGCTGCCCCTACTGCTGCAAGCCTCACAAAGAGCTTGATTCTCTTCCCTAGGAATGGATTTGATGCCAAAACCCTCAAAATCTTCCATGAGGTCCCACACCCTATTCTTGTAGCACTTGAGAAGATCATTTTTGGTAGCATGCTATCCCTTGACCTGATTTACAATCAATTCACTATCACCAAAGACTTGCAAGTTCTTTATTCCTCTCTTGATTGCCAAATGCATCCCTTGCACTAAGGCTTCATATTCAATAGTGTTATTGGAGTATGCAAACTGAAATCTAAAAGCTGAATAGTACTTTATTCCTTGAGGTGAAACAAGCATAGCTCCACCTCCTGCACCTTGTCTACTCCTTGATCCATCAAAAAACAGCTGCCATACCTCATTGTCATCTTTGTGGTTTGGCTTGGTGATGCTAGGAATAGGCTGATTTTCTTCGTGTATGCAATGGACCCCTAGCTCGATTCTTCCACTTCTTGATAAGGATCAAATGCATTAATCTTGTTTTCCCATTCATCAAGAGTTAGATCCGGGATGCTTCCAACCTTGGTGTCAGCCTCATCAGTGCTTGGGTGGTCTTCTTGATCAAATGCTGAACAATTGGCGTTGATCTGACTTGGAGTGTAAGGCTCAATGTGGAAGTTTGCAATAGGTTCAGACCTGATTGTAGCCTTAGTTCCATACCTCGTCTTCGAACAAAGATGTGTGACCAATCAAGCAGACAAATATCCCCCAATCTTGGCCGTGAAGTCCCTTGACAAACATAGGGCAAAGAGTGGTGGAAGGTCTATGACTGATACATCTTGTAAAACAACAACATTTGGATAGGCATGCAAGGTAAGACTCAAGTTTCTAATCACCCCAACTGTTGTTACTGCTGTCCCATCTAGCTGCACTACCCTTTGGATATTGTTTCATACTGGAGCCCTAGCTGATCAGCTATTTGTTTAGGCATTACCGAGCTACTTGTCCCCAGAGTCTATCATGCAATTGTGCACTAGCTGATTTCCAATGATCAATGAAACATAGAAAGGAGGGGGTTTCAACATTTTACCTTGCTGTCCTCCATGATCTCCTTCAGGCTGGGCAACATTTGTAAGCACTTTGTCTTGCATCTGAACTTGCTGATTCGAAGTTGGCTAGTCCTTCATGGTAGCTTGTAGCAAATCTCTTTGGCCTGGGATAGATAGGGATTCCCACATTGATATATTGATGTTTGTCTTCTTCATCTGATCAATGATACTGAATGGTGATGAAGGATCTCTTTGTTGTCCCTTGGTTTGCACATTCACTCCTTGCACGTGGGCAGCAACAACTAGTATTTGAGTTGGCCTAGGGGTTGTTCTTGGCTGCCCTTGTGCATTTGAAATTAGATTTTGCTTGCCAACCATTTGTGGAGCCATGGAAGGTTGTGGATTGGTTGGGGCTAATGGCTTTTCTTCACCCAAATTCCTCCTTTTTGACCTTGTGTTGGCTGCAACACCTTGGGAAACTACCTGGTTCATGCCACAGAAATCCTTTGCTTGCCAATTTACCAATGTGGTGTCATTTGGGGCTGATTGCTATTGGAATGTTTCTTGTCGTTGGCTATTTCCTTGACTACCCTCACCTTCCACACCAGTAGTTGTCACCATTAATGCTTGATTCAAAGCACCATCGAAGCACATGAATTGGTTATGAGGCTCATTACATGGAAAACACCAATCATACTCCTGGGCAATGTTGTTTTGTGTTGGCATCAATGCCTTAGAGGTAGATATGGCATTTGGATTATAGGGCTGAAATGGTCTATTGGTAGGAGGCCTTGTTTGATTCATATTTGCAGCAGGATTAGGTGGCCTTTGTGGTTGGTATGGCTGCCTATTAGGCTGAGCTTGGGGCTGATAAGAAGGTCTAAAACCTTGGGCCTGCTGCCTTTTGAGAGTAACCAGCTCATTGCCTAGGTTTTAATTGCTTCATGACTTCTCAAGCTCATTTTGGGCACTTGGAGATGAAGTGGAAGCTTCATTTGAACTCGATTTCTAGGAGTGGGAGAAGGAGCCAAATTAGGTACTTGATTGGTGTTTGACTCTCTAAGCTTGGAAACAATGGCATGGGAGGTCTAGGGAAAGTTTTCCACTTGGATCAAACAATTTTCAGCCCTAATGGAAATGCTATAAGCCATAGGGATAGTTATGCCTCCCATGGACTGAATCAACATAGAAATATCAAAATTTAGAGCTTTGAGATAGTAGAGAAAAGCACCTTCTGTTGTTGGCCTGACTGCCATTGGAATTCTCTCCCAAGTCTTTTGAAATCTGAAGTTGAAATCGGTCAGCTGCTCATTGGGAGCTCTCTTGATGGTTGTTAGCTGCTCCAAAAGAGACAAGTTGTCTCCCTTTTCTCCAAATTGCTCATGAAGTGCTATACATAGCTGATTCCAATTTGTGATAGAACCAGCTCCAAGGCTTCTAAACCATTGCAATGCTTTCCCCTTGAATGAAGATGCCAACAACTTGACAACCACTTGCATCTCATTGATTTCATGAATTACACAAAGGTTAGCAATATCTTTAACATGATCACCTGGAGTAGTCTGATTTTCTCCAGTGAAGTACGAAATGTTCTTCAAGGCTGCAATAGGAATTGGATGTTGTGCATTGAGGGCAAGTGGGATGCTACCTGTGAAGTTGACATAGGGGTTGTTTTGTGCCATTCTAATTGGTCTTAAAACCCTTGTTGACTAAATGAAAGGCCTACCAGGTGGAGGAGTTGAGAGAGTTCTGTTTGGTGGAGATGGAGACCTTTGAATCCTTCTTCCTCTTTACCTTCTTCTTGGAGATAATTGCAGGTATTCAAACAACACTTCTTCTTCTCTAACTCTTGACCTTGTGGTGACTCTTCTCATGAGTTTTCGTGCCTGCACCGCTGAAACCAGTGGTTCTTCCCTTGAGTTGCCGATATGCAAATAATAGCTCTTTTCAAGCAAGAAAATTACAGCAGATGCACATCAACTTTGTTGCAATAAAAATGAGACCTCTAGTGTCCCACCGGGTGTGCCAAAACTGTTGTAAAAATCACGACACCCCTGGATGCAAATCAGGTTTCCAAACTGATGTTTTAGGCATCCAGTGTGATTGCACAACATTGAAACCTCTCTCCAAGTGTGGGGACTTGTAAAATGAGAGAAGAATCTCTAGATTAGAGGCTGGTTCCTCAAACTCCTCTGATTAGATCTAGTGTTTACATAATTACAGAGGTTCAAATCCTAATTTTACCCTAATTTGCAAGTAGACAGGGATAAGAAATGCAGAAAATGAAACTAACCTAATGATGGTGATGCACCAAAGGAGTGGTGAACATTTTTTACTTATAAAAATAGGCACAAATCCATGAAATTCAACACAAAAAACATACACAAGCTGATAAGATGCAATAAGAGATCTGAAAATGAAGTAAAAATAATACAAACAGAGGACTGAAAACATTCATAGAGTTTGCACTGTCATTTCCATGTAAAATCCCTTGCATTACACCATCAAAGAGGTATAAACCTGTTACAATCCTTGAAAAAGGCCTGATACTTACAAAATTTACTTGTTTTCAGGTGAAAGAAGAAGTCTAATGTTCAAAAATTGTTCCCCCCGAAGAAATGAGCTAAATCTGGCTTTTACATTGCATAGGTCGAGCCCATGAGAGAGAAAACGTACAAAAACGTGGGAGTCCATTCCTCATTAACAAATGCATTAAATCAGCATGGGGGACCTTACAAACCCATACCCTATCATTTTTGACCAAATTGGAGGAGAATGCGACCCATTCTGTATTAAATTTGGTTGTTGAAATGTCATTTCTGGCCATGGACACGTACCAGAGCTGTTTTTGAATTTTATCTCTCCAAACTGAACCAAAATTAGAAATTGACCATGGAATCGTGTAGAGAAATTCAACATCTTTCCAATGATATAAAGAACGTGCAAATCCGAGTTCTGGATCAAAAGATATGATCGTTTGAAGATTTAGGGAAAAACGCCCAAAACGGATCGGCGGAAAATTTTTCAAATTTTACCCTTTTTTTTGTCTTTGGAAAAATTTTCAAAAAATTTCCACGCTCCGCTGGTCAGACGCCACATGGCAAGCACTGATTGGATGAGCAATTCTCTCTCCTCCGCCTCCCGTGGGTTTCCCTTTGAAATTTTGACATTTTTATAATTTTGGAAAAAAATTCACTTTCCCCCCGCGCCCCGCCACTTGGGACACGTGGCGTGATCTGGTTGGAGGACAGGGGCGCGGGGTCATCCTTGTCTTTTAATTTTTTGGCCCAAGACTTTTGTCAAATTTTCCTAAGTCTTTCCCTGGCTCCAAACTCCCCCCCCTTAGGACACGTGTCCTGTGTCTATTGGCTCGGGCCGACCCTTCAAACCTTGCCCTTTGAAATTTTTGGCCAACACTTAGCAAATTCTTCGAGTCATTTTCCCCCTGACACGTGGCATTTCTTGATTCATCCGCAGGCCTCCTTGTCTCTTTTCAGCCACTTCACCTTTTCGCGTCCCACACGTACTTTTGGCCCGGATGTCCCAAATGAAAGTCCTTTGTTTCGCCGAACCGCCGTCGGTTTGCCTCCTCCGCGTACTTTTGTCCCAACTGTCCTGGACTGCCTCGACAAAATTCTCTGAACCGCCTGAAATGGACTGACTTGCGCCAAACCGGCTGATCTATGTCCTCCGCGTACTCTTGTCCCGGATGTCCCAGATAAAACTTGGCGATTTTTTCCACTTTCGGCCGGTTCACCCTTTCGCGTCCCGTGCGTCCCGACGTCCCAATTGCTGCGCGACTACCTGGCGGCTTTTCAGCCGATTCACGCCCCAATGTCCCAACTGTCCCAACTGCTGTGAGGACTAGGACTTAGCTGATTTTCATGATTTTGGGCCTTGAATCAATCTACTTGCTCGGGACAGAATAATCTGATGCATGTTATCAAAATTACCCGGGGTGAATTTTGGATAACAATACCTGTAAGGCCTTATCAACCGATGGCTTCATACTCGATACTCAAAGGTTTGAATGAGGTCATCCGTGAGCTCTTACCAATTCCCTTTCTCGGCAGCATGTCTCCAAATGAATGTACCATCTATACGCGCAACCTTACAAAGTGTAGAATACAACTTGTGCACCCAGAGGGATGGTGGAAAATATTCCGCACCTTCTCTCCAAATCCTTTCACACTCCTAGATATGGAAAGAGGAGGGCTCCTTCCCATGGTAGTCCTTGATGGTGGTGGGAACATTACTCCTAGATAATTTGATAGAGAGATCAATTCCTCGTGCCATTTCAAAAGGCTCTCCTGATGGGTAGCCCACCACCATGCCATTGTGTCGAGTAGGACATAACTTAACATCCCCCTCCGTTCCTTCTCATTCTTCCATTGAGCTTCCATTTCCTACAAAAAGATCTCAGGGAAGGCTCCTCCTGAATACTTAGGCAGCTCCTTTCCTCCTAGGCGCCGAACTATGTGCGCCTTTTTCACCTTGGTCACCGACCCTCTCAACTACCGTCCCATCAATTCATAAGTTCCATGCACCCAATTATCACATGCTAGACTAGTGGTATCACTTACTGACTGAGCATCCTCAAACTGGATAATCCATTGGTAGGGTGTATTATCTTTGGGTCCCTAATTGAGTGCACATATATCTTGTCCATATCTTCTTCCCCAAAGGTTCAATATAGGGTGTTGACTTCCCATTAGCTAGGGGTGTAATGATCCATTCCTCCTTATTCTTAAAGCTGGTGTACCCTTTATTGAACCAAAGGTCCACATTGTTCTTGTAACACCATGGGCACCTAAGTAGTGCTGGGAAATTATGTACCTAGGCGAGCACTAAGACTTCAAGTCCCCAAGAAACTTAGCTCCCTGAATAGTGATAACTGCATCCTTTAAGACACCGATGAGAATCACCTTAGTCTTGTTTTTCATATACAACACATTCAAAGATGGCTATAATATAGGTCTTCCCATCTGATGCCATGTATCCAAAGTTAGAACATTAACCTTCGTGCTTGTGTCAATGAGGATATTACTAAGGAGCCATCCATCTACAACTACATTCAATGTGATCTATTTTTCATAGTCAAGGCTGTGAGGGGGAGGGTTTGTATGTAATACCTACCTCTCATGCTCTTCTCCAATGTGTGGTACCTTCTCTCTCAAACATGATCCTAGCAAGGGAATGATATTCTCTTGCCTTACCATTTTACACACCTCCTTGACGTAATCTATGTCATCCTTTGGAACCTTGACTCTCCTCCCTTGTTCCTCCTTCCTAGATTACTCCTTTAGACACTAGATTTCCCCTTGTAAAATCTTAACGACATCCATGGTGTCCTGATATACCTCCTTTTGATGTGTGGGGTCTGAGTACTTTCCATGAACTACTTCCTCCCTTGAAACCAGGTTCTTCTACCTTGGTATCTCTCTTATGCGCATGGCTTCTACCCTTGTTGTTACCAAGATAGGCTCCAAACCTACATCCCGTGTTACCCGAGGCATCCACTGTATGTTTGCCTTCTTAATACTGACCATTGCAGTGCCCTTGTCCTTCCGGTGCTACTGATTCATGTGCTCAAATAACTCTGGGCACTCCTCATACTTATGCTTCTTTCCACACCATGAGCACTGCAACAAGTCTAGGCACTCTCATTTGTAATGCTCTATAGACCCATAATTGAAATAAGTTCCACGTGGGAACTCACTCCTTCCTCCTCCGTGGTTACCACGACCACAAAATCCTCCGCAAAACCTCTTCCACGTGCGCTCCATCTGTGCACTCCTCATAATGGTGATCATCACCCTTGGAACTACTGGCAACACTAGTTTGGCACACCCCATGATCAATGGCCTCATGGATCTGATCAATGAGCCTACAGTCCTTAGTATCATGGGTTATAGAGGTGAAAATATTGTAGTAACAAGACACATTCTTCCGGATTGCGTGTTGTAGTAAGGGGCATCTACTTACATCATGGTCCCCATGACAAATTTCACAATCTACTACCACAATGCATACTATCCTCTGGGGGAAATTATCCTTAACATGCCCCTCTACTTCACAATCTGTGCACCATAAACCACTGTGAGTCTCATGGGATGAGTTCACAAATAAATTTTCCAACTACTTGGCCATAACAACAATCTGAGCATCCATGAATGGGATAATGCCAGTATCAACACTACCAATAGCCTCGGTGTGCACAACAACTTCTAATGCCTCACGCGGGTTTGTAAAAGTTTTATGAGATAAGGACCTTCTAAAAGGGGTGATCAATCCTCCAACAAACCACTGAGCA
The DNA here is from genome assembly GCA_018340775.1 of Taxus wallichiana var. yunnanensis. Taxonomy (NCBI): domain Eukaryota; kingdom Viridiplantae; phylum Streptophyta; class Pinopsida; order Cupressales; family Taxaceae; genus Taxus; species Taxus wallichiana. The sequence goes on from CM031237.1 coordinate 342,295,792, forward strand.
TGCTATGAAGGGTGAATATCATATGATAATTTAGACAAGAGAGTTTTAAAGTGTGCATCATACTCCCGCACACTCTCTGCCATTCCTTGTTGAATCTCCTTCAAAGCACTGATGCTCTTCTATTCAAAATCAGGAATGTGGAATTATTCCAAGAATGTGTTCTTTAAAGCAGTATAGTCCACCACTATTTGATGAGGGTCATATTTCCTATACCAACTATGCATGTGCCCTCGCAATGTGATTGTAAACCGACTAGCCTTCACTCTAGGGTTGTGATACCCTTAGTGCACCATAGCAGTTCACACTTATAAACATGTTCCACAACATCCTCAATCCCTCTATAATCAGGAAAATGTAGAGAAATTTCAAAGAAAAGTCATGTGGGGTGGTTGGGGCCCGAATCAGCTAGAGCTAAAGCCTTGGTTTCCACCTATGTTTCCTCTACCACCGATCCATCAGGTCCACTAGGTCATAAACCACTAGATCCACTAGGTCCACTAGCTTCTAAACCACCGCACCCACCAACTCCTATTCCTCCTGAACCACCAAATCCACCAGACCCACCAGGTCCTATAGTGGTCGTGCCAAGGGTCCCTACAATTCTACTAAACTGCACACCTATGGTCTGCGACAATGCCCCACTACCAATAGTATACCCCGTGCCACTCCTAGACGTGAGATTAAAATCTTGTGTGTCTATACCTTTCCCAAAAATTCCTAACACTGGGTTGGTGTTTGTAACCATAGAAGGCCCAAATGAGAAATTATACCTCTTGGATGTAGACCGATCACCTCTAATGTAACCAATTGGACTAGCGATATTTTTCCCCGATTTGAAAAACCAAGCACCGTGGTCCGGTCACTAGATAAGATCAGATGTGCACCAACAGTTCTTCTCTCTTTGTGTGACAAATTCTCATCGAAAGCCAAAGGGGTATCTCCTATGCGCTTGCCAAGATGGGGTCGCATGATCGCTCAGTTTCCACGGCCTCTGCATGAATCTCAAATCCTTCCCACAATGTTTTCTGCCATACATCCATCACACCTGCAACCTCACATTGTATATCAATCTCCCTTTCATGCGCTTCACCATACTCGAGTAGTCTCTCCTCCCTTTCTTTCTCCATCGTAACATCTACCATCATCCTCCACTTTAGCTTCCTCACCCATTGCTTAGAATGGTTTAGCCGGCCATTGGGAATGCCTCTAAAATAGTGGTAACCATCAAAATTTTCATAGCAAGAGGGACATCACATAGAAATGATCCTCCGGCTCCCTCGAAACTCAAACTCAATAACCTCCAGAAAAGAATATGTGGAAATAGCATACTCCAGAGTATAGCTAGCCAGTACTCCTTTCCACCAATGATCCACATCACGGGTCCACGTTAGATCTGCATCCTACAGCCTATGGTATTCTTCTTGGGTCCACACACGTGATCCATAATGCCAAATTTATCTAGATGCATAGGCCGAGAGCCATTCATACGCAGCTCCACCGGGAAGTAGCATAAAAAAGTTTCATACGTATCATGGTAGATGTTCTCTTCTACCCATCTACATCCATCAAACTTAGGTTGAGTGCTTTGAATCTTTGAGAAATTCATCCTCCGTGCTCTTGAACCACGATTCAACACTTTCCAACGTTAACCACTTTGTCATTACTCATTACACAAATCATGATGAATGTTATTTCCCACTACAACTTCAAAATAGGTCCCTGAAATAGAACCAAGATGTAGTCATTTTTACCCCTATAATAAAAGAAAGCAACCCCATGCGCACTCAAATTTATCACCCAATGGATGTTGGGTGCTCATCCAAGGAACATGCGGGTGCCGAGTCTCTCTTTTATGTGATTTTAGTGGGAAACATCATCTATTATTTGTGTTTAAGAGATTTCATAAGGATTTAAGACATATAAGAACCATAGAGCTCATACTTAGCATAAAATGAAAAAGAACCTATGAAAAATATGTATGCATCAGAATCATTGATATTCATATATATATATATATATATATATATATAAACTGGTAACCTCATTACATCCATGGAGCCATTTACAGAATGTCACAGAGAAGCAGACCATAGTCATGCATTACAACTGGACTAATGTAACTATGCTACTAAAAAGAAAAATTACAATCCCCATACCCAATACATCCTTTCCCAAGTGTAATTACCCACTAACAGAGTTCTTGTAGTATTTTTATAGAGCTCCACCCATTCTCTAGTGTCTCTCCTCCTCTCCCTTTTTACTCTGCAGGCACTTGTATTTATAGCCTTTCTGGACTACCAACTCATCCTCCAACACCCTCAGATCTGATGCCAAGTGTCTGAAAGTGGTCCTCCATGTGAGCATGGTCCTCCAGGCTCGAGCTTTCCACTATATACCATGATGTGCTTCTAGAAGCTTCTACCACAGGCATGCTCCTTCCTGGGCCAACCTGTCACCAGGATGACACCTTATCCATGCACAGTTGGGTCATTATTTTCATGTGTTCTTCCTCGAATGTCCAATTTGACTAAGTATTGAACCCTTGGTTCTCGTCCCGCGTGTACCACACGTGCTACAGGTTTCTTAAACCCTTTTCTTAAACCCTGCCTTATGTGCTTTGTCCTTGTGTTCCTTTCATTAATCGGGACCTTGTACGCCTATGCAGCTTTTGTACTTAGTCAATATTCTAGGGGCCCAACAAGATATTAGTTTGGTTGTAAGCTTACCAAAAGCCACATGCACAGGGAGAAACAATGCATAAGCATCACAAGTTCAAGGAATGGGCTACATCGATGATCTAAACAAGGTGTTGCACACACACTTCTAGAGCACCTTACCAATGGAACAACTCTTAGCCATGGCTTTGTTTGATAAGGAAGGTACATACCTTCGGACAAGGAAAATGCTATCATGGGAATTTTATTTCCACATTGATGAGCCTAAGTTTGAGGTAAGACAAGGAGCATTGATGATAATTCAAAAAAAAAGGGATAAACCCCTTGGTGAATGCTCAAATATTATCAGATGAGAAAATATGCAACATGCTCAACAAAGTCTTAGTTAAGGTTGAAGCCAGGCTCTTCAGGAGAAATGATAGGGTGAATTTCCTAGAGGCAAAACTTGAGAAAAGGGAAGAAGAGATTCATGAGAAAAGAAAGGACTCAAGCGAAGGAACTAATCAGCGCTTAGTTAAGGCATGAGGTAAAGGATGATAAGGCATGTGTGCACGAGGCATATAAGAAGATAGAGATGATCACAGATGCCATTATCTTAAAGCATCCAGACTTAACACCGCCCACGTCAAAGTATGGATCATCATTGCAATACCTAGAGGAATTGACCCACATACTCACTATGGAGAGGCACCCACTGGCCTTAGAATTTGAAGAAGAGGCATTGGTGTGCCAAGAAAAAGAAAATAAGATGAAGGTTATAGAAATTTTTTCTTAGTACAACAAGATCCTCGTCGATGTAAAAGCCACTATGCAAGGTGGCGGTTGAGGCCGCCTATGATAATTATGTAGAAAAGGATAGAGTGGCAAGTATCTTAGTTACCACCCATGAAGTGGAACTCAAGGAGTTCCAAGAAAAGAACAAGGGGAATAGGGCTAAGCAAGACAAAATCCTAGATGAAGTAGAAAAGAAATCAGAGGCCATTGAGACCTTGCAAGGATCAATCAAGAACTGACTAAAGGAATTGTACCCCCAAATCACTCGGAGGATGGACACACTCAGGGATTTGGGCAAACAACTTGAGGAGATTATGGAAACAATGACTACTAAGGGGGAGGAACTGAGTTTTGAAGAAGTGAGCACCCTGGTAGGGAACCTCAGCAAGCTCATAATGAGGTCAACACTTGGGGAAAGCTAGAAGCAGTTAGGGAAGGATTTCCCTCTCATCCTCCATAAATAAAGTTCCCCATTATTTCATTATTTTCCCCATTTCTTCATTCCTTTATTCTTCCTTTCCAATCATTTGCAAAGATCTATCATTATTTATTTCTTTATTGAAGAGTGTTTTTGGGGATGGAGAACAGGTGTAGTGTGGGGTGATGTTGGGCCCCAAAATATCAGCCAAGTACAAAAGGGCACATGGGTGCATGGGAAATAGTTGAAGAAGGACACACGGGTCAAGGTGTAAAAGGAAGGGTTCTTGCAAGGTTTTGTAGAACACATGGTGCGCACGTAAGGTAAAACATCTTTTATACTTAGCCACATTCAACATCCTAGGCAGCACATGAGAAAATCATGACCCTTGTGGATAAGGTGCCACCTTGGTGACTGTGGGATCAGAAAGGAATATTCTAGCCATGTGATGGAAGGTTTCAAAAGACATCATTTCAAGGAGTAAAGGTCTCATATTTGTGAAGGAATGCTTCCATGGAGGACCACCTCGACACTTGGCAACCGATATGTAACTTCTAAAAGGCATTGAGGTGGGTGTTAAGGTTATAAATACAAGCACCCATTGGAAGAAAAAAATAAGAGAGGGAGAGGAAAGAAGAGTAGATAGAAGGAAAAAGAGAATAAAAATGAGGCAAAGCCCTGTAAAAATAGATGAAGGATGCTATGGGTTAAGGATTAGGAATAGCTCTATGAGTGATGGTACATTTAGGGGATGGGTTTTCCTTCTTCCTTATAATATGATGAGCATAATATAGCTATGATGCATGACTTGGCTCTGCATAGTTATATGAGGATTTGTTATGACCTCAAGGGATGTAATGTGGGTTATTTGACTTTGTTAGTATGAATAAAATTCTCTATTATAAATCATGTGTTTAGGAGTATAATACTTATGTATTTCCTTTCTGTATGAACCAATTCCTTATGTTGTTTGGTATTTCTCTTTTCTTGATGCAATAAGATAACTCGTTCTAGAATATGGCATGGTTCTTTCTGCTCATTTCCATTTAATATCTGTCATAAGATAATGCATTCTCATAAAACTCACATAAAGGAGAGACTTAACACCCACGCGTGCCTTGGGTGAGTGCCTAACGTCCGTTGAGTGATAGGATGGCATGCATGGGATTAGACTATTGGTCTAAGGGGTATAAAATATGACTACAGGTATGGTAAAATATTTAATTGAAAGACATGGTTGATATCATTTAGGTTTTGATATATTTTTTTGTACTTATTTGTGCTTGAATGCAAATATGTATTCCTATTTGAACATGGTTAAGTTATATAATGGACATTGTAATGGAGGCCACATTATTTTTGTGTTTGCTTGACCGGTAGTGTTACCTAGTACACATATAGATATAGGTTTTAGTGGAATTGTGTAAACTTGGGTTTCATTTTATTTGGCTATTATTTCACCCAATTAGGACTCGGTTGATGTTGAGCTTGTCCCTAGTAGTATAAGTTGACTATGTAGTTCATATGATTTGAGATCAAGCTCGATACCCATAAGCCTATTGTTTAATTATTTTAGTCCATCATTTTGTACATCGATGTAGGGTTGGAAATATGTATTCTTCCATTTCATTTACTTATTTCATATGGGAGTTAACATGCCTATGTACAAAGCTATTTAAATCAACTTTGCATGAATTACTTTCGAGCTATAACTTGTATACTTGTAGCTTATCATTTTATGGCACTTTTTAATCGGTTTAGGTCTCATAGTGGTTTTTGGGTTTATCAAATGGTTACATTATCATGTATATATGACTTGATCACCTAATATTATTAGAGATGTGTTATTGTTTATGCATAGTGGACTAAATTGTTGCTTGTGTCGTAGAGTTTTGTGGTTAGTTTGACCATTCCATGGTTCATTTCATTTGTTTTTTTAGACCACTCGTGGTCGATGAAAACTATGTATTGTGTTATAGTTCACTGTATGGTGGAGAGATTTGATCTTTACTTCTAATAGTTTTTTTGAACCAGTGAGGGATTATCGTGTATACGTGAGGGATAATCCTGTCAACTTAATGTGGAAAATATAGCATATTCATAGGCTCATATGTATCCTTGTTTCACAGATGTAATAACTATTATGAATATGCTTTGGTTTGAATAGGTTAAAGACCATTTTGAAAGTTTAAGGTTTATTCGAAGATTATAAGGTGATTGATGATATTTAAATACAATTGTTTAATATATTATTATTATTATTATTATTATTATTAAACAATGCTTAATCTCTTATTCCTTTAGGAAGGAATAATGTAGTTTTATATGTGAATATTATTATTTTGATTAATAATATGGTTAATAATATTAGATTATTAAGTTGTGATAATTTATTTATTATCTTATTAAAATAACACTCCTAATAATATTATTATTAAGATGGGACTTGAGTATTAATATACTCCACTCTTTTGAAATCAGTTGTATAATCCTTGAATGATAATTGTGTGGTTTATCTTACTATAGATTATTCATATTATTAACATACAATGATGATCTAAACACGTAATGATGTTTTAGTTTATGGTTAATACTTAATATTTTTATATAACCTTGTTCGGGTATAAAAGACATAATGAATGATTTGTAAATAGTTAAAGATAATTGTTATCTCTTAGTAATTTGATTTATTCTCTTATTGATTAGAGTTGGAAAATCAATTGTTCCTTTATAGATTATGAAAAAGGAAAAGAGAAATGATAAGTTATTATCTTATATGATTTTTAAATTATGTGTTTCACTTAATTATGATTCATTGAAATATTTCAGTGCTATAAATTGCAAAGATAAGATGGTAGAATTTTTCATGCTAGTTCTTTCAAACTGACGTTTTCCTAACATTTTTACAGATGGTGAAGTTTATATCTTATTTGGAAGATGATTTATTATGGCTATGTTGAATTTTTATTGTTATGATTAAAATATGTATTCTTTACTTGACTGTTGTAAAATAAAGCTTGTGTGTCGTTGAATAATTTGTTTAAGACATTATGGTCTCTAATCTTTTGTATCAATTTTGGAAGGGAAAATAAAATTTTATATTCAAGTTTTGAATATTTTGTAATATGGATCCTATCTGCTTATGACATTTATTGAGATTCGTGTATCTATTATAATGTGATTGATATTGAGTTAATCAACTGATTTATGACAATTACTATTATTAAATTAGATAATGACTAAATGAGAATAATATGCTTAGTTTGTTAGCGTTAATATTATGAAATAAACTAAAGCTATAATATGGATATAATAAAAAAACCTACAAAATTAAATAACTAAGGTTGTTATTTTATAGATTGTATGATTGACTATGGCCGATGATAATTATTAATGGCTAGTTATTGTATACTCACTATGGATATGAACATATGTATTTTATGTAGTTGATGAGTTTAATAGTTATGTACTTAAGCAATTATAATGACAATGTCATAATTTAAATAAATTAGGGACTGCGTAATTAATGCAGCTTGCTGCCCTAATTATCTTAAATGCTTAATGAATGTACATAAAAACTTATGGAATTTGATTACAAATAATTATCGAAACTAAGATAGGTACCTTAGGATCGACAATTAATACGATGAATATCACTCGCATTATGGAATATAAATCTATCGTAAAAATAGTTTAATGAGGTGAATAGTTATGAAAAACCTAATACATGGTACTGAGAAGGCCAACTTTAGCCGATTGCTATAGTGCAAAGTTTATTTAATGATGAGCTTCATTTATTGAATACTACCATACAAAATTTATAGATTGAGTCATTCTATGATATAGAGGTTGTCTGTCTAGTCTCGTATAGTTCTTTGCACTCAACTTATATTATCTACAAGGAATAAATTGATCTCGTGATGACACAAGTCATTACGTGAGCTCTTTCTCTCCTATAGGTAACATAAGTTGGGATAGTCATGTTCATCTTACTAGATGAACAAGTTTTGTATTGTGTGTGTGACTTGAATTTGATTAACTTAAACAATGATTCAATTCTGATAATGGAACCAAGTGACATGGTGATGGGACATGTTTCAAAGATAATGTGTAGTCTAGAAATAGAGCATGCAATGCATGAATCATAAAATTTGGCTGAAGTAGTGTATGTCATTACATTATTAGGTTCACCTAGTTCTAACTAAAGTGTGAGATACAAATGGGATTCGATTGACTAAAACCCGGTAGATACTTTTAAAAAAATTTAAAATCAATTCCGAGAAGGGCACTAATAAGTATACTTTGTATACTAACTCGAAAGAGTACTTTAATGGGGGATTGAGCAGGATCTAGTTAACCCATAATTTATCTACATGTTATATTGATTTGTTATCTGAAGAGTTGTAATTATAAGTTGCTAGATTTAAATGTTAGTTTGTACATTTAAATCATTGAACATATATGTTTAATTTGGGAAACAATTTTTTCTTTTCTCGTAATTATGATGTTTGGAAAGTGGTTGTTACATATTTTTAGTGGTCAGCCTTTTCGGGGTTAATTACTAAATTAGAAGAAGATAACCATATAAAGATAAATTTATTTGACCATAATGAGGGACCAAGCACTAAGAAATTACTATCACACATGTAGGTTGCATCCATCAAAGGAATATAAAGCTAAATTTTCATCCATCTAGCTCCATCGCAAGGCACACAAAGTTGGTTCATCTACATCACACTTCATACAAGGGGAGTCTATTATTTCCATGCACACATTTATTACATTATACATCTAGTTATTTCTCACTACTTCACAAAGTGTGATTGACACAAGAGAAACCTAGGGCATGATTTGTGCACACACACCTAGAACTACATTGGGTCTAAGATGTAGTGCAACGATCAGTTAGTAAGTCCACCATTGTGGCAACTGAGGAAATTATGACCCCTTCATATGTATATATTTTTTTAGGGTTTGATGCTTGTCTTGGGGTTTTGTAGGTCTCTCCTTCATCTTTTATTTATAATGACATATAGAAAATTTTAGTGAGGTTAGTGCGACAAAAATACCACACAAAAAAATGACACCTCAAAGGGAGTGTTTTGGGTTATTTCTATAGACCAGTGGTTCCCATAGGCACACCATCCCTTTTCAGGTGCCCTAGTCCAGTCAGAGATCTTGGATCTATTCATCAAATCAGCTAAGGATTTTCCAACTACTATTGCACATTAGGGTTTTAAATTTCTATTTACTTAGTTGTTTGAGTCATTTCCTTCATTTATTTAGCTATTATTTACTACTTTGCATAACATTTGATTACACTAGAATATAAGCTTAATTTCTTATTTTAGTTAATCATTTTTGTGAACTTGACCTTGATCTTCACACTCTTAGGGTCCTCATTATTTTCTTATCATTCTAAGGTATAGTCATCATGGGTATCTTAATCAATGATTATTTGTTACACATCCTGATGTAAGGCATGAAGTCTAACATCTTCTTGCTACCACTCGTATTCATGTGGATGTGCATCTTGACTCGCTAAATTTTTTTGTAGATTTATTTTCTTAACACTTATCATTCAACTCTAATCTTCTCACCGATCTAAACACTTTTAATAATGACCCGCCCTTTCCTATTATGATTCACATTTTCAGTGAGGGTATTAAGAGCACTTTAATTGATAATGAATTTGAATTTAATCTTTCTCCTATGTCATTCCTTGAGAAGTTAGGTCTTTCCACTCATGATGTTAGTCCATCATCCCTCTTACTTCTTGCATTTGATGGTTCGGTTCGTAGCATGAATAGGTCACGTTGTTCTTCCTATTACCGTAGGATCAAAACCCTCAATACAATTTTATTTTTCATTGATTTTACAAGATTATCATATAATTATTTACTTGGTAGACCATGGCTCCATGCTATGAAATCTGTGTTTCTACCGTACATTATTATGTAAAGTTCATACATGAAAATGTTGAGTATACTTTGTGCTTTGTGATTGTGATTCTTACAATATTGTGACCGATATCCTCATACCACTCTTCCTATTCCATGCACCGATACAACAGATGACCCTCAACCAATGGATGAAATTCCTCATTTACCATCACTCAAGGTTCCATTTGTGTTATTGATGTGGTTTCCTCTACTCCACCGCCTCCCCTACCAATACTATTGCTATGGTTGTTTATCAAGGGCCCCTCTATATCATATGCCACTTTAGCTTTGTCACCTTCTCCCATGCCATCTTCATCACTGCGACATCCCTTCACATGAACACTTTTCATGAATGATTCATATTGGGAACATATTCTGTTTGATCCTACTTAGGATGATACTATATGTTCACATAAGGGCTTAGTCAGAATTAGACTCACTTTTGTATATATTTATCCTCCAACAAATAATCCTCATCTATATTATGGATTAATCACCATCACTGCAGCTTATGGCCTACACATATTCCATCTCACAATCTACCTTCCACATATACCTCCATTTACTCCACTCATATTAGGAAAATAATGGCCTTATTACATTGGGGGAACACTCGACCCTAATCATACTAATATATCATTCTTCGTACGCTTTGGTCATGCATTCATTTACAACAGTTATTTTCTTGGCTATACACAAAATCTCACTCATTGGCATGCACATGGATTTCCATTAGCACCCTTCACTAAAGAGGAGTATGTCATGGGTATTTAAAACTTATGCCTTAATGGATCATTACATGATCAACCAGACACTATTTCTTATCAAGTATCTAATGCTTATCCATTTGAATTTGATCCGACAATCGATGATATGCTTGATGACATTACTTGATCTTTCTCATTCACTCATAAGAAATTAGGGGCATAAAATTCACACATCCCCTGCCATCCTAACATTAACACATGTTTCATACTCACATGTACACACATCCACATTCTAGCATTCATGAAGTCATCTACACCACATACATTGTTATTACCGATGACACACTCTTGTGCTTTAGTTCACACTTGATTGTTGAGGGAATTCTATACACATGAACCCCACACACTGCACAATAGTCATTACACATTAGGAACCATATATCATCACATGATCCTACATCATATACACATTACACACTACATTACAAAGTGCTATAAACATTGCACATCTTCATACATTCTACATTTCACATCCTACATCTTGTCCTACATACATCACCCCATAGCTATCACATATTGTGTGTTTTTACACCTCATACATGTTATCTTACATTGCGTCTTACATATAACATACACCTACACATCTTAGGTCATTTGTAACACCCTGAACTATTACTTCCTCCCGAGCATTCAAGTGTTGATATATGATTTCTTCGTATAAGGATGTGTTCCTTTGATTGTGAAGTCATGCTTGATATGGATTGTATCTTCTTTGCTCTTGAAGATCTTTGATTGAGTCGATATGCTTAGAATCTTTTATTTCTTTCATTTTTGGCACCTAAGTTCAATTTGATTTCAAGAGGAATTGTGGATTTATCCGTCTTTATGACTCAGCCTTGGATCACTTGCATTGATCCAAGAGATGTTTTAAGTTTATTTTGGATGAACAAAAAAATTATAGACCTTACAAAAGTTGCAAGGTCTGAATGTGTTGAATAAGAAATCCTAGAGTCCGACTCGGGTTGATCGTGTTAAATGAATTGGTTCCCGATATCGTAATATCAGGAAGGCCTAGACCTTAAGCCAGGTAATAAATAATGGTGTATACTGCAAGCTTATTATCAATGCCGGATAGAATCCATTTCGGGAATGTTATACCTGTTGGTTCTAATACTGATCAAACCTACTTGTGGGACCTAGAATGGATTCGTTAAGGTTAATAACCTTAACCTAAACTATAACCTATGGGTTGAATTATTGCTAAACTAACCTAGCCCTAAACTATAGGTTTAATGCTCCTAAGGTTAGCTACCTAAGCACTATGGAAGTAAGACTAATGTCTTACCGTAAGATCTAACCTATGTTTCTAACCTAACTTATGATAATGGATGAAGGGGAACCTATGAAGGGGTGCGAGCCGTGGGTGGTGGTTTCCATGGCATTAAATGAGGAGGATAAGCATGAAGGACAAGGGATATGGTAGAGATTGCAAACAACTATTGAGACCTGATGTGGAAGAGTCACCAAATTTGGGAATGGCTGTTTGTTTTCATTTGTCAATCGCCAACTTTAGTAGTCGGTGACAATGGAGATTAGGCGGGAATCTCGGAGTTAATGTCATTGATGAACTTCGGTTCCCGAGCGGATTGCTCGGGAAGGCATGTAAATGGAAAACTAGTTGGTTGTTTGGTTTTCCATACGCCTGCTTTTTCTCTGTTTGATCATTGGTTCTTCGAACCACCTACTTTGTGTTGCATGGAAACTATGAGATTATCTAGCTCTTTTCTCTGTCAGGGAAATTTTATAAGACATGATGGTAACAAATTATTGTTGTTGAATCTATCATGGAAGAAGAGGAGAAGGCGCGAGCACATTCAGAGGTCTTCTTTGGATTTTTAAGTGACATTACCAGGCATGATAGGCCCTGAATTTTAAAAATCTTGCTTTACTCCAAATTCTTTCATTAAAACAACTCTGTTCAGGTGATTTCAGTTCAGTTAGTTTGAAGCAATGTATTGGTTCTTCTTTTCCTGTGGAATTAGGAATCTCAGGTTTTTCGAAGAATTTGTTGGAATGTTTACTGTATTTATTCTTCCTTTTGGTTTCATTTCGATTGAAGAATGACTGTGCTTTTATTGTTGTTGAATCTTGTTGAATCTTGCTAAGAATACTTTGAGTTTCTTCTGGTTGTAATGCTTGCTGTGATTATACTACTTGAATGTGACTATTGTAGAAATCCTTACTGTGGTTGCAATTTTGGGTTAGAATCCATTGAAAGTTTTCAGGGATTACATATGAAAATAACTCACTTGGAGTCCTTTTAATGTTTCATATGTTTTCATCTTCTCGTCTAAACTTGGTTGTGATTACCGTTGAGTCCTTGAAACGTAACTTATGTTTTTAAATTCTCAGTAGAAGTTTTGTTGTGCATATGTTTTTGACTCCTGTAGAAGCTTTACCGTGAATACTTGAAGTTTCTTCCGCTTGGAATGCTTCTGTGATTATACTACTTGAATGCAAATTTAGTAGAAGTCCTCACCGTGTTTACAATTTTGGGATAAACTCATTTGGAAGTTGCAAGGATTATCTATGAAAATGACTCAAAGGGGAGTCCTTGTAATTTTTCGTATGTTTTCAACTTCTGTCTAAGCTTGGTTGTGATTACTGTGGGAGTCCTTGTAACGTAATTTATGTTTTAACTTTTGTAGAAGTTTTACTTTGAATATTGTTGCTTAGTTGTGAATACTGATGGTATTGACTCAGTGGGAGTCCTTGAAATGTATCTTGTATTTCAACTTCTGCTTAAGCTTAGTTATGAATATTGTTGTTTAGTTGAGAATACTATATGGTATTGACTCCGTTGGAGTCCTTGAAACGTAATTTATGTTTTTAACTTCTGTAGAAGTTTTGCTGTGAGTACTATTGGGATTCTTGAATTGTTGTCGTATGAATTCAACTTCAATCGAAACCTTGGTTATGAGTACTAGTTGGATTTGACACTGTTGGAGTCCTTGATATGTTGCAAGTTGGCTTGATTCTCGAATTAAGTCCTTGCTGTGCATGCATATCGTATAGACTCTTTCTTACATTGTTGTGTTATATTCAGTTTGCTTCGTGGAATTAAAGGATGGGTTTTCCTTACCAACTCAACTCTATTTGAAACCCTGTTGTATTTCGTAATAGCTCGACTTCGGATGAACTTTGAGGAAATTATTGATTTGGAATCGGCTTCTGTGAAGTCCTTGTTGTGATTATTCTTCTTGAAATCGGCTTCTAATATAAATCCTTGCTGTATAATCGTAGGGATTTGATTTAGTTGAATGAAGTTGTGCATGTTTGTGTTTTGACTCAGTGTGAATGTCACTGTATTTGCATATGGAACATCATTTGTTTTAGTGTTATCTAGTCTCGTGATTGACTGTGATAAAGAGCTCCTAGCTGTGCCATGTTAGACGATGGCGTTGGGTATATTCATGATTGATATAGGAATCTGATTGACTCTGTTTCTTTCTTCTGGACTGTAAATTATATGTTGATGTATAATAAGTGGAATAGGAAAATTCTCTCTCTCCTAGTCAGGAAACTTTGTGTGCTTTCTTCTTGAACCCTCATGAGATATCTACGGTAAGGGAAAAACAAGGATAGACCGTGACATTGTATGAAGAGACTGGTATAAAATGTGTGTTGCTGTATAAATAGGTATACTTGTCAATACCATTGAAATGAGTTATGATTATAAAAGAATTAAGTCAGTTGAGCTTGTTGAATGTTTAAACTACTTTTGAGTAATTGTTAGAAACATTCTTGTAGGAGTATTGCTGTCTTTGAATGGTTGTATTCATTGTTCTTAGTCTCTAACATATAAGATGAATTATCTGAAAGGCATTAAGGATTAATTGACATCTATAATACGAGTTATGCGTTAAAGGTCATGTTAGAAATATAAGAAGATGAATAGCCTGATTTATGTTTGGAATTTGAAGAAATGATTTCATTTAAACATGTTGTTTAATGAGAACAATTGGTGGATTGCAATTGTTTTAAGAATTAGTGCTTATCATGCTCAGTTCACCGAACTGACCCGTGTTGACAATTTTTATAGATGGTTGCCATAAGTGGTAAAGGCACACAGATCTGATATGATGTTCGATTATTTAATTTGGTTTTATGATGAATTCCAACTTGATTCTCTAAATTTACTACTTGAAGAAAGATGTTCTTTTGCTGATTGAATATTGTATCAAATATGATGAATGCATAAAATGTATTTGATTAGCTTAGAAATGAATGAAATGAGGTATTTGTTACTTATGTGTTTGCATTCGTATCTTGATGGATTGAGCTTCTTCATTTGAATGATTTTAAGAGCATTTTTATTATTGTATAGCTTGGAGACATTTGGGATTCTCTAAGCAAACTTTGCAAAGATTAGGTGACCGAATACTTGTAAAAGTGAGTAGTTCTCATATGTTCTATCTTAAGCTAATTTGGAATTTAGATCACTGTCTTTTTTGAGAAGCTAAGGTTAAAATAAACCTCAACAGAAGTCGAACGGGCTGAATAAATTATTACTCCCTAATCTTGAACTAAGTTAAGACAACACTTAATTTGATTTTAAATCACTATATCTTAATACTAATAATAAGATGTATTTCAGTTTTGAGAACTGATATAAACCTAATAAGGGTATGGTTAGCAACCTTATGAGAAGACTTAGGGCTACTGCCCAATTTCGTTGATTTAGATCATTGTGTAACAAAGAACTCCTTAATGAAACCTCAAATCTTATTAACTTCTCTTTGTGAAATGGGTCTTAATAAGAAAGGAAATTCTAAGGTGAGGAACCCAGGGGTTGGGAAAAGACTACCCTAAAAGGAGCGTCTTAAAGTATAACTTTAACTCAACGTAAGTAACACCTTAAAGTTAAGTAGATATTTTCGAGGTGGATTTGAAGGTTGATGGCACAAGTCAACTGCAGGGTTGTACCTTCGAGAAGATTAGGATCTTCTCGAAGATACAACAATGCAGGTGACTTATGGCGACACCCTTTGCATTGATCGTTAAGATTTACACCTTAAACTCGAACAAGTTTTTACTCCGGGACTAGTTAGGAATGTGGTCATGATATGAGGCTGCCCTGGAGACTCGGGGTACCTTGACACACAGGGTTAACTAGGGTTGACCCAAAGATGTCGGCAGTATCCCTAGTTCTTGAGAACATCCTTATATCATTGTCATATTATTAATCCGTTCCTGAGTGAATAACTTGGGACAGGGGAGGCTGACAGAAGTCAGTGTAAGACATTCTACATAACATAGGAATGGGGTGAAGGATGTATTCCAGATTGACGAGTATGTCGTCAAGGAATACGAGACATAAGCAGTATGTTTCAAATCTTTGGCCAAAGTATTGCAAGCTACTGATTGTGTTGTCCTATGTCACCTAGTCTGAGGGACGAGATACCAATGAATAATGGTAAAAATTATTCAGATAGGTTCCTTGGACAGAGCATTCTGAATCCCAGATTAGGGAAGAGAACCGCAAGAGGTATGTGTTAAAATAAAAACACCAACTCTTTGATACTCATGAATAGATCGGAGGTACTTCTAGTCATCACAGCTGCATATGGTTATCTGTTATAAGAATGATTGTTATGATCTCGAGAGTTCTAAATTATGTATTTAGAACTAGGATGCACCTATAAAAAAAAAATAAAAAAAATTCTTGTTCTAATGTACTAAAATGAGGACGTTACATCATCTACACATCCTTCATTACATGTTACCACACATAGTATGAATTTTGCATATTCACTTCTATGTGCTGCACTCACTACCCAATGATGCACTCTAGTCTCATAGTCCATACTAGACTATTGATGGTATACATCAAAAAATGAACCACATAACACTCATGCATCTACTTACATCCTATGTTCCTCATGTGGAATTCTTAGGATTAGTGATTTACACTTTAGGCTATAGGTTCACTTATCCTAGTGCCATCTTGTGATAGGTTATACCATCACTTTCACTTACATTGTTTAGTGGTATACACTTTAGGTTAAATCACCACCTATTTTCTATTCATCTTGTCATGATATAGGCTTAGGATATATAGTCACACACACATAATCACTATTTCACATCCCATTACCACACACTCATCATAACATGCTATACACAACACATAGTTTGACCATTTCCTGATAACAAACTCTTGTTTTTGGTTCATTCTTGATTACTGAGGGGGCATACTAAATGAACATCACTGCATACACTTCCATTCACTTAAGGGGCATGTGGCTCCTACTATCCATCTTACATTCCATTCCATCCATCCACTACATGTTGCATATCTTGGTTACTTTTACTATTGCTTAGATTTCTTAGATATGTTCACTTTATTACACATTCTAGCTAGATCTCTTATGTCATTATCTTTACCATACACACATGTGTGTTCACATATTTTTCTTATTGTGATCGTTGTTATGTTTTGGAGCCTTTTTCATGTGATAAAGTGTTGAAGATTTTACACTAAGAGTATTGTACACTTTCCACAGCTTGTCTTGATTTTTGGCCTTAAAATGTGCCCGATATAATTGGGAAACATGTTTTTCTCATATGGGTGGGATTTTTGAACCATAGGTTTATGGGATGATTTTAGCCCATGGTTTTGTACAAATGCTTAAGAAATTATCTATTTATATGGTTTTGTGCATATGGTTGGGATTATGTAACATTGTAGATGTGTTTTTAATTCGTATGTGAATTTCAGAGAGTTTGTTGAGCATAGCTCCAAACATATCTGGGTATTGTATTAAGAGAGTGGTGGCTTGTAATAAAATTTGAGAAAGTGATTCTTGGTGGACGTACCCCAAATTGAGTGAACCACGTTAAATAATGTCTCTTTGTGTTGTGTTATTTTATTCTACACTTTTATTTGAGATCTCAGTAATATTTTTTGCATATTAGTTTCTACTAGTGTGATTCTATGAGGGATCATTCCGCATATTTTTCCCTTATTTCCTAATAATTGGTGTCGAGCCTATTTTGGTTTATCAAGTGTTTAATCATAGGGAAAGTTTTATCTTGAGTGGGAGCTATGGCGAGATGATGGAAGATCTAGGGTTGATAAATTCAATAGGCGTAATTTCAATCTTTGGAAGATGCGAGATAGAAGATTACCTTTATCGTAAGGATATTTATATTCTCTATTCGAGAAGGTGAACAAACCCTCTAGCATGACGGATGCGGAATGGGATTTGTTGGATAGGAAGGCACTTGGGACAATCTGGCTGTGTCTTACATCTTCGATATTACTTAATGTTTCAAAAGAAAAGACTACAAAAGAACTGATGGATGCATTAGGGAAGTTGTATGAAAATCTCTCTACCTCTAATAAGATATTTTTAATGAAAATTTTGTTTAATATGAAGATTTCTGAGAATGGTTCAGTAGCAGATCATCTAAATGATTTTAATACGGTTGTAAATATGCTAGCTTTGGTTACAATAGAATTTGATGAAGAAGTTAGGGCTTTATTAGTTCTATGCTCTTTACCTGAGAGTTGGAATAGCCTCAGTAATGGCAAAGAAGCAACTCGATTCCAACTAACTCAAAGTTTAAGTTTTAGGATGTTGTAGGGGTGATTTTAAGTGAGGAAATGCAAAGAAAAAGCTCTAGTGAATCTTCTACTTCAGGGAATGCTTTGAAAGTGGAAACTAGAGGGAGACAGAAGAATAGAGGAAGTCATGGAAAATCAAAGGATCGAGAAAGGTCAAAATCCAAAAGAAAGATAGTATGCTGGAATTGTGGAAAGTATAGGCATGTAAAGAAGGACTGTTGGGAGCTTCGGGACAAGAAGAAACAACAGAAGAAAATAAGGAGGCAAATGTGGCAACGGGTAATGTATGTTAGGATGCTTTGATTATTTCTTTGCATAATATTACTGAATCTTGGGTTTTAGATTCAGGGGCTTCTTTCCATGCTACTCCACATAGGCATTATTTTGTTGATTATGTTCAAGGAGATTTTGGGCATGTTTTTCTTGGTGATGATGAGCCTTACAACATAGTTGGAAAGGTTATGTTCAGGTTAAGATGTAGAATGGGAATACTTGGCTATTGAAGGATGTCAGACATGTGCCTACATTAAGATGAAATTTTATATCGGTAGGGAAGTTGGGAAGTGATGGTTGTACTTGTGATATTTATAGTGGACTCTTGGAAGGTTACCAAGGGTGCTCTTGTGGTGACAAGAGGTAAGAAGGTTAGAACCTTGTATTTAACCACTTATATCACTAATGTTTGTAATCTTATGGATTCGTAAGTAGATACAACATTTTGGCACTATAGGCTTGGTCATATGAGCCATAAGGGCATGGAGATCATAAAGAAGGATTTACCTAGATATACAGAAATAGGTTTGGAGTTCTGTGAGGACTTCATATATGGGAAACAAAAGCGAGTAAGGTTTCTCAAGGTTGGACCTACAAAGAAAGAGAGTAAGTTAGAGCTGGTGCACTCTGATGTGTGGGGGCGGCTCATGTATCATCTCTTGGGGTTAAAGTTATTATGTTACTTTAATTGATGATGTAATAAGGAAAGTTTGGGTTTATTGCATTAGAAATAAATCTGATGTGTTTGACACTTTTGTTAAATGGAAAGCCTTGGTAGAGAATGAAACAGGTCTTAATCTAAAATGTCTCAGGTCAGATAATGGAGGGGATTATTATAACAATGAATTTGATGATTACTGTTCTAAGAATGGAATCTATAGGTAAAAGATGGTTCTAGGAACTCTGCAACAAAATGGGGTGTTAGAAAGGATGGATAAAACAATAAAGGAACATGCTAGGAACATGAGGATACATGCGAACCGCCTCTTTTTTTTTTGGGTAGAAGTGGTGAGCACAACTATGTACTTGATAAAAAGAGGACTCTCAAGTGCCTTGGATGGTGTTACACCCTTAATTATATATCTTACATGGGATGGATATAGCCGACTTGTGGCTATCATAACTTCTTATCATGATGTATCTCTTTCATACATGATCTATTATCATTGGTTGGTCGGCCTTGTTGATGGCCATTTCATAGGAATAGTATAAATATGGGTTAAATGTAGTGAATGATTATTATGTTGAGTATTTGAGTCTTATTATATGTTTTGGAGGTTGCCCTTCAAGTGGCCAAGCTATTATACTTTCATATTGAGAGAACTTATCTTAAATATTGAGTTATTTTTTGTTCTATTGCTGGTGATAATCATAATTAATCAAATAATTTCATTACAAGTGGTATCAAAGCTTGATCTCATCTAGGATGACGTCAAACCCTAATTATGAAGGTTCAGCTATATCTCAAGATTGGTAGCGAATTTTTCTGGCAATTTTTTTGTGGTGTGGTGAAATAAGTCAAGTAATCTTCTTTCCAAATTTCAATCAGTTTTGACTTGTTTTACAAAATTTATTACGATTCTATATTTATTCATAATTTGGCTCCCTAGGGCGTAATTTTTGGAAATTTTTCAAATTTCTTATATTTTCGGAAACCCCTCAAAAAAATAGCTAGGGTTTATTTTTTATAAATTCCTATATTCGGCCAAAAAAATTACGAAACCCTAAACCCTAAAATTATGCCCTATTAAGTCTACCCCTAGGCCCAAACCCTTCATCATGGCTGGTAGATCTACCCGAGGCCAAGGAAAAGGAAAAGAAACTCTAGGAATGACCCCAAATAAGGAAGATATTGCTTCAGAGTCTACTGGTTTGGGAGTATCTGAGGTGGTCATCCAACTTCAGGAAAGGGTTAACAATATGGTGAGTAAGGATGACCTTACATGTTGAGCTTCATCAACTGAAAGGTAGCCTTAGGAGTGAGATTCAAAAGGATTTTCATGTAATGTAGTAGGAGTTGTTGCATATTATTTCAAATACAACTTCTAATGCCAGTCATATGGGTTCCACTAGAAATGGTCACACAGATACAAATCACTCCAATTAGGGAGGATCCTTTAATCATTCAAGTGGATCTTCTCACCAATGGAGGGGCATGATTCCAAAAGTTGAAATGCATAAATTTGATGGAAAGGATCCACTCAATTGGATTACCCAAATGGAAAATTTCTTTGATCTCCATCAGATCCCAGGAGGACAAAAGGTAACTGTGGCATCCTTATACCTAGAACTTGATCAATTTGTTTGGTATCGTTGGTTATGTGCTCAAAGGCAGAAGAATGGCCTAAATGTCACCTGGACAATTTTCATTGAAGAGCTTCAATTACACTATAGTTCTAGTGTTTCTAAGAATTACTTTATCCAATTAGCAAAGTTACGCCAAACTGGTTTAGTTAAGGAGTATGTCCATCAATTCCAAACTTTGTCCTTGCGTGTGGAGGATATTACAGAAGAGTATTTGAATGACCTATTTCTTGGGGGTCTTAAGGACCACATTGAGCATGAGGTACACATGTTTAACCCACTCAAGGTTTCTGATTCTATTATCATGGCACGTCGAGTAGAGGAAAAATTTCTTTCCAGTAGAAGGCAATCCTTTTCTAGCATAAAAGATCAGTAACACCTTGTCTCCTTCTTACCCTCGGCTAATTCGGCTGACACCTCAAGAAATTGAAGAAAAAAGAGAAAAAGGGTTATGCTTTAACTGTGATAGCAAATATGGGCCAAATCATAAATGTTCTGAGAAAAAATGTTCTACATTGAAGGATCTGGTGATGAGGAAGAATATGAGGCAACATCAATAGAGGAAGTGGAAAAATTAGAGGAAGAATCTGGAGATCCTCAACCCACTATTTCATGCCATGCTCTATTAGGTATTAGTACTCCACAAACCCTTCAATTTTTGGGTTATATTAAGAAGTAAAAGGTAACAATATTGATTGATTCAGGGAGCACACATAATTTCATCAATCATAAGCTAGCAAAGAAGACTAAATTGTTTCATCTACCCAACACCTAAATTTCAAGTAATGATTGTAGATGGTGGCACATTCCAATGTTCAGGTAAATTCCATAAAGTCAAAATCATGATGGGTGATTACACATTGGAATCTATGATGTTTGCTATTCCCATGGGAGGAGCTGATATTGTCTTAGGTGTTCAGTGGCTCACTACTTTGGGCACCATAGAGATAAATTTTCAGAAATTGTTCATGCACTTTCATTCTGAGGGTAAAAAATTTGAACTTCGAGGTCTACAAGCTAAAGATCCTCTAGTGGTAAGTTCTCACCAAATGTAGAAGATTCTTAAAAAGGGGTCTGAAGGTTTTGTAGCTTGATTATTCTCTATAGAATTCCAACCGCAAATGAAGGTATTACATCCTGATCTTCAAAAGGTTATTAATCAACATGTAGTTGTCTTCAAGGAACCAAGAGGATTGCCACCTGAAAGAGAGCATGATCATGCTATTCAGTTGATTCTAGGAAGCCAACCCCCAACATCAGGCCTTACAGATATCCATATGTGCAAAAGAGTGAGATTGAGAAGATGGTGGAGGAAATGTTGGAAATGGGTATTATTCATCACAGTCAGAGTGCCTATTCTACTCCCGTGGTGATGGTGCATCGCAAGGATGGAAGATGGTGCATGTGTCTAGATTATAGAGAGCTTAACAAGTTCACTATCAAATATAAGTTTCCTATTCCCATCATTGATGATTTATTAGATGAGTTGCATGGTGCCATTTATTTTACAAAACTAGATTTGCATTCTGGTATCACCAAATTAGAGTCAAGAAAGAAGATATTCATAAGACAGCTTTCTGAACTCATCAAGGCCATTATGAATTCCTAATGATGCCATTTTGTCTTACCAATGCTCCCTCCACATTCCAAAGCTTGATGAATTAAGTATTTATACCATTCCTAAGAAAGTTTGTCTTAGTATTTTTGATGATATACTCATCTAGAACAAATCGTGGGATAAACACTTACATCACGTCAATACTATCTTAGAAGTCTTAGAGCAACATCAACTTTATGCCAAGCCTTCGAAGTGTTCTTTTGGAGTACAAGAAGTGGAATACTTGGGCCATATTATTTTTCATGAAGGTGTTAAGGTGGACCCTCACAAGATCCAGCGATGGTGGAATGGTAAACCCCAAAACCCTCAAACAATTATGAGGTTTCTTAGGTCTCCCATGGTATTATCACAAATTTGTCAAAAATATGGTAGTATAGTAGCACCACTCATAAAATTATTGAAGAAGGAATCCTTTTAGTGGAATGAGGAAGAATCTAGGGCATTTGAAAAATTGAAGGCAGCTATGTGCACCACTCTAGTATTGGCAACCCCAGATTTCTCCAAAACTTTCGTAGTTGAGTGTGATGCTTCAGGAAATGGAATCAGAGCAATAATAATGTAAGGACACCCCATTTATTTTGAGAGCCGATAACTAAAAGGAAAGAATTTGTTAAAGCCCACCTATGAAAAGGAAATGATGGCAATACTACATGCAATCAAACAATGGAGACCATACTTGATGGGTAGACATTTTAAGGTAAAAACTGATCATGATAGTTTGAAATATTTCTTAGAGCAACATATATCTTCAAAAGAACAACAAAAAGTGGGTCACTAAGATGTTGGGATATGAATTTGAGATTTTTTATAAGAAAGGAAAGGAAAATTTGGTCGCTGATGCTCTGTCTAGGAGGGATGAGTCTACCGAAGCATTATTATGTGCCATATCTATACTAAATGTAGATTGGGTAGATCAAGCATGTGAAGAATGGAAGAAAGATGCAACCACACATACTCTCATTCAAAATCTCCATGGTAGATCCGTCCATATTAGCTCAATTTATATGGAAGGGGGATACATTGTGGTATAAAGATCAGTTATATCTATGTAAGAACTCTACACTTAAACACCATGTTCTTTTAGAGCTACATTATTCTCCAATAGGTGGCCATGCTAGGGTCCTGAAAACATATCAAAGAGTTAAGAAGGATTTCTTTTGGAAGGGGTTGAAAGGAGATGTTCAAAAATTTGTGGTAGAATGTTTGGTTTGCTAAAAATAAGGGTGAGACCATTAAGACACCTGGTCTTCTCCAACCTCTGTCTATTCCTAGTGAGAGATGGGAAGAGGTATCAATGGATTTCATCACAAGATTACCTAAATCAGAAGGGAAAAGTGTCATCATGGTCGTGGTAGACAGACTTACCAAATATGCTCATTTTTGTGCCATGGCTCATCCTTTCACAACTAGTATAGTTGCCATCTCTTTTATGGATACAGTTCAAAATCTCCATGGCACACCAAAAATTATAGTAAGTGATCGTGATCTAATATTTACAAGTAACTTTTGGACTGATTTGTTCTCTTTTCTAGGTACCCAACTAGCCTAGAGTTCCTCTTATCATCCCCAAATAGATGGGCAAACTGAGGTGGTAAATAAATGTTTAGAGGGATATCTTCGATGTTTTACTTCAAATAAACAAGAACATTGGGTGCAATGGTTGCCACTGGCATAATGGTGGTACAATAATTCATTTCATACCTCCTCCAAAATGTCTCCATTTCTGGCACTTTATGGGTACCATCCTCCATCACTCATATCTATCTTGAAGGTCAAACCAAAGGTGATAGCAATCAAATATCACATTTAACATCAACATGAGGTACTCTCTAGTCTTAGAGAAAATTTGGCATGGGCCAAAACTGTATGTAACATCAAGATGATCAACATAGAAGTGAGTGACACTTTAAAAGGAGACTTTGTTTTTGTAAGGTTACAACCATATAAGCAGTTATCCTTAAAACAACAACAAAAGGATAATACGCTTGCTCGTAAATACTATGGTCCTTACCGAGTTTTGCAGAAAATTGGTAGTGTGGCATATAAGCTAGAGCTCCCTCTAGGAAGTAGAATACATCTAGTCTTCCATGTTTCTTTCTTAAAGAAAGTTATTGGGCAGCACATTTCCACCCAATTAGTGCTTCCAAAATTGGACAAGGAAGGAAGGATCATATTGGAACCTGAAGGCATTATTCAGACACACACCAAAATATTGAGGACCAGAGTCATTACCGAGTACCTGATAGAGTGGAAGAATATGAATATTGAGGATGCATCATGGGAAGATGAAGCATTCACGCAGCAACATCCAGGGCTTCCCAACATTGGGGATAATGTTTCTTTGAAGGGGAGGGGCATGCTACACCCTTAATTATATATCTTACATGGGATGGATATAGCCGACTTGTGGCTATCATAACTTCTTATCATGATGTATCTCTTTCATATATGATCTATTATCATTGGTTGGTTGGCCTTGTTGATGGCCATATCATAGGAATAGTATAAATAGGGGTTAAAGGTAGTGGATGATTATTATGTTGAGTATTTGAGTCTTATTATATGTTTTGGAGGTTGCCCCCTCGAAGTGGCCAAGCTATTCTACTTTCATATTGAGAGAACTTATCTGAAATATTGTGTTATTTGGTGTTCTATTGCTGGTGATAATCATAATTAATCAAGTAATTTCATTATAGATGGAGGCATACCCGAGGAGGCTTGGTATGGTAAGAAATTTGATTATTCATTTCTTATAGTCTTTGGATGTGAGGTGTTTTCCCATATAAATAAAGATGATAGGACCAAGCTAGAGGATAAATTATAAAATTGTACTTTCATTGGTTATGGTGGTGATGAATTTGGATATAAATATTGGAGTATTAAGGACAAGAAAATCATTCAATATAGGGACATGGTCTGTAATGAGAAAGTCATGTATACACAAAAGTTGCAGGAAAACAGGGAAGAATCCAAGAAATAATATGCAGTAGTAGAGGATATTCCAGATGGGAAAGTGACACATGAATTAGTTCAGGAACCTCCTCAATAGGAACCCCAAAATCCTTTATTAAGGAGGTATTCTAGGGTAAGAAGAGAACCTAAATGTTTTTCTCCTTCTCTTTATTATTTATTACTCACTGATAGTGGAGAGCCAGAGAGATTTGATGAAGCAATGCAGGTAGATGCCAGGAAGAAGTGGGAGCAAGCCATGGATGAGGAGCATTAGGCTCTCATGGAGAACCAAACATGGGATTTGGTGAAGCTACCTAAAGGAAAAGAGCATTACAAAACAAGTGGGTGTTCAGAGTCAAAGAGGAAGAAGGAGGAAAGAAAATATACAAGGCCCGATTGGTGGTCAAGGGGTTTACACGAAAAAGGTATAGATTTTGATGATATTTTTTCTCCTATAGTAAAAATGACTTCTATTAGAACTATTCTTGGAATAGTTGCAGTAGAAGACTTGCACTTAGAGCAGCTTGATGTAAAGACTACATTTATCCATGGTGATTTGGAGGAGGAACTATATATGCAAAAACTAGAGGGCTATGAGGTTAAAGGTAAAGAGGAGATGGTGTGTAAAATGAATAAGATCTTATATGGCTTGAAACAAGCTCCACGTCAATGGTATAAGAAATTTGATAGCTTCATGATAGAGAAAGGTTATATTAGATGTCATTCTAACCATTGCGTGTATACAAATAAATTTGAGGATGGTAGTTATATAATCCTTTGTCTGTATGTGGATGACATGTTGGTTGCAGGTAAAAACATGCGCAGAAATAAAAGTACTCAAGAAGAAACTAAGTGAATCCTTTTCTATAAAGGATTTGGGGAAGCCAAAAATCCTTGGTATGAGGATATCTCGGGATAGGAAGGAGTGAAAGCTGACTTTATCTTAGGAATAGTACATTAAGAAAGTATTGCGAGAGGTTTAATATGCGTAGATGCTAAACTGGTTGGGACTCCTTTGGTATGCCATTTCAAGTTATAAAACGAGTAGTGTCCCAAGATAGAGTAGGAGAGAAAATAGATGTTCAAGGTACCTTACTCATTAGCGAATGGTAGTTTGATGTATGCCATGGTGTGTACCAGTGCCCGATGTTTTCCCATCCAAAGGGGGAGCGGTGAGTAGATTTACGAGTGATCCAAGAAGAGATCATTGGTAGGTAGTAAAGTGGATCCTTTGGTATTTGAGAGGGACCATGGGGACGATTTTATACTATAGTGGATTAGACACCACTTTGTGTGGTTATGTAGATTCATATATGGCTGGAGATGTAGGCATGTAGGAGGAGCATGATAGGTTATGTTTACACTATAGGTGGGACAACGGTGGATTTCATGACTACGTGAGCTGATGGCTTTGTTAACCATAGAGGCTAAGTATGTTATTGCCATAGAGGCAAGAAAAGAAATTATTTAGTTACAACAATTGCTTGAGGAGTTGGGGCATAAACAAGAGGAAGAAAAGTTGCATAGTGATAGTTAGAGTGCTATACACCTAGCTAAGAACTTTGCTTTCCACTCTAGGATGAAGCATATATAGTTAAGGTACCATTTCATCAGGACAACTTTAGAGGAAGAGAAGTTGAAGCTGGAGAAGATTCATACTAGTCAGAATCCTATAGACATGATGACCAAGGTGGTCACAAGGGAAAAACTGAAGTTGTGTTCAGCTTTGGTTGGTCTTCACGGAAACTAGTGAAGGGTTGAGAAGCTTTCTTAGAGGAAAACTAGTCTTCAAGTGGGAGATTGTTATGTTGTGGAGCCTATTTTCATGTGAGAAAGTGTTGAAGACTGTACACTAAGAGTACTATACACTTTCTATAGTTGTCTCACCGGGTTTTGGGGCGTACCCCCAATTTTTTTTTGCCTTAAAACATGCCCGACATACCGAGAAATGTGTTTTTCTCATATGGGCGGGATTTTTGACCTATAGGTTTATGGGACGGTTTTGCCCCATGGTTTTGATACCCACGGTTTTGTAAAACTACTTAAGCAGTTGTCTATTTATAAGGTTTTGTGCATATGGTAGGGATTATGTAACATTGCAGATGTGTTTTGAATTTGGTTGTGAGTTCTATAGAGTTTGTTGAGATTAGCTCCAAATAGATATGGGTATTGTATTGAGAGAGTGGTGGCTTGTAATAAAATCTGAGCAAGTGATACTTGGTGGACGTAGCCCAAATTAGGTGAACCACGTTAAATACTATCTCTTTGTGTTGTGTTATTTTATTCTGCACTTTTATTTGAGATTTGTAATATTTTCTCGCATATTAGTTTCTCTTTTGTTGCAATTGTAGACACCTAAAATTGGTTATCCAATTTAGTGTCCCTCGTGCGCGTTTTCTCTCTCAGGTAACCTGGGGCACGTTTATATCACCACTATCCCCTTGGGGTATTATTCAATTTGTGATTTAAACACCTATCCTAAGTTTAATTCACCCCATTTTGTTTTACCCGTGAGTAATTAAATATTAACTATTTAATTACACCTTTTTACATGTATCCCAACCACTTATCTACCCCATATCTATTCTATCCATATATCCCCCCTATTTCTCCTCCTCCCAAACCAAGCAGCGGGATATTTCCCGTATTTGAGGTGGAGGGATCACTCTTATCTTTCCAGAAATCGCTCCTTTTGGCCATTTCGGGAGTCTGTTCCATGATCGGCGCCGACCGGTACTCGGTCGACGCCAATTTTAGAATGGCGCTGATTTAATATCGGTCGGCGCCGATTACAAATAGAGGCCTGTAACTCGGTTTGGTTGAGACCACATGTTCAGTAAGAGAGAATTAGATGGTGAGATAGACAGTGAATCAGACAGAGAGAACGAGAGAGTTTTGAGCATCAAGTTTGAACATTATCTATCGAGTGAGAGTGAATCTTGTCCAAATCAATCCCTGAGAGGAGCACCGTTACTCTGCTCTTATCACATCAACATCGCACGTCTCCATTGATTTTCTGGTGACTCTGTTCTTGCATCCAAAGACACAGTGGAGCCTTGTCGATATCTCTCAAGCCACGTAGATCCATCGACGTTGATGATCTTGCCTTCGTTTTTCCAATTCCCAAACCTTCTCACACTTTGTCTCGGATCGACGCCGATCTATATCAGTCGACACCGATCTGAACCAGTCGACGCCGATTCTACATAATCGACGTCGATCATCCTGCAGACAGGTAAAAGGACACAGGTAACACAAATCTAGCTTTGTTTTCACAGTTCCCTGTTTTCTATTGCTTTCTGTCTGCTGTTTAGATTCTGTTTATTACTTTGATCAGAAAATCTAGTCTTGTACGTACATATTTTATCATGTATGCTTCTTTACTTAATTGAAAACATGGACTGACATCTACCGAGGGAGCTTATCACTTCCCGGACTGCTTCTCAGGCAGTCCACCTAAATATCTTTTAACGTGGTCTTTTTCTGTCAAGCATCGGTGTCTCGCAGGTTACTTGGATCTACTGTGCAGAATTGCTCGTGTGCGCCCGTCTTATCTACATCGGCTTCCTTATCCATCTACATCTTCGGATCTTGTCCATCAGGTATCAATTTCATTTGAGTTTTTCAAGGTTTTTGTGTTTAGTTTGGTACATTAACTTGGACAGGTAACAAGCGCAAAATTCTTGATCAACAAGAATTTCATGTGAGGGATTATTCCACATATTTTATCCCTTATTTCCTAACAATCGATATACGGTCTCCTACACACAACATAGATGCTTGCCTCTTACCAATCCTACAATGATCACTTGGGGACATGCACACATTCATCTATTACATGTGCTCTTGTTTCATAGCACACTACTTTCTTGGTTATACACTTTTGAAATACTAGTTATCTTTATAACATGCTAATGGGTGTTTCATGTGCAACATTTTTTTGCAAGATTACTTGCTATCATGGCTATTTATTTGATTTTCCTTGTTTGTCTCTAGTTTGATATTGTATGCGGGCCTTGCCATTTTTTTGATGTGCACAGCTTGTTTTTGTATGTAGCCATTATAGCCTTGAGTGTCTTTGCATGCGACATCGTGAGTGGTGTCCCATGTTTGCAAGTTACCCTATTTTCATTGTCTATGTTTTCTCTTTGAGTGTTTACATTGTTTTCTTATGTTCTGTCTTACACATGGTTTATTTTATAAATGCATGCTTGATCGTAATAACACTTTTTTATATCCACTTGTTTGTGCATGCCTTGGTCTTTACCAAGCACATTCCCTCCCCCGTAGGGCAAAACTTTAGTATACTCGGTTGGTCCTCTTTTGGGGCTACATTATCCTATTTGCAACATTGCATGTGCCGACAAAGAGGGGGGCATCATTTGGGGTTTTACACACACTATCGGTATAATACAGTCAATATATGGTTGATCTATAGTCTTCATCCATGACACATTCGATTCATTTACAACGAGTGGGTTTAGACCAGGTCTATGAACCCCATATATAATGGCTTTTATAGGGTAGATTGTCCTTAACATTCTGGGGAGTAGTTACAAGTTGGAGGATATAACATAATTTCCTCTCTACACTATTTTGGCAGTGGCGTGATTTCCTAAAACCAGACAAAGTATAAAGATCTCTTCACCAATATTAGGGAAGTAATTACAGGTTGGAGAATAACACAAATTTCTCCCTATACTTCTTTGGCCATGATGGCATGAGATTTCCCAAAAACTCATACTTCACCGAAATTTACATGATATTCTTTCTACACCCTTTTGTCTCATCACGGATTAGGTGCACATGTTCCTTTTTCATTATCATTTTCATACTATTTCTACATGTTTATTTACATAGAATTTTTACACATATACATGTGTATTTGACTACTTGATCATCTTCTCTTTTACAGGTTTGTCCATATGGGAAGAAAGTAGTAAAAAAAAACACACACATGGAGAGTACGCCACACACATGATACTAACCATGTAGGTACACTACACACATTGACATCCACACACACTTCCACCCTAGGTTCACTTTCATCACTTTTTACACTTTTTTCATATTTAGTCTCCACGCTCCATTTTTTTGTCACTCCACGCTTTTTATAGTCCTTCGGAATGTTTTTCTACATTAGTCTACATGGATTATTAGGTATGCATCTAAATTTACTTTATGTTACTAATATTTCCACTCACCAACATAAAGTGGGGGCAAATTTAGTCACTAAATCACATACTTTGAGTCAATATTTAATCCTAGTCTCATACTGCTATTCATATGGTTCTTGAGTGAAAAGAGTAATAATTAGCCCATGTCTTTGGCCATTTTTATATTCCTTGCTGTCATATTTTCTATCTTACACCTACACTCACCTAGTCATTTTTGTCATTTTATGTTTTCTACTTCTCATTGGGGCACCCAGCCTAGGAGCAGGGCACCCCGAAACCCTTGTCTTATTCTAGGTTCCCTTATCCTCTTTACACTTTACGCGAATCTTTTGGGAACTTTCTAGCGATTTGAGATTTCTATATTTTTAGTGGTCGGCCTTTTTAGGGTTAATTACAAAATTGGAATAAGAGAACCATATAAATATAAAGTTATGTGACCATAGTGAGGGACTAAGCACTAAGGAATTACTATTACACATCTAGGTTGCATTCATCAAAGGCATATAAAGCTACATTTACATCCATCTAGCTCCATCACAAGGCACACAAGGTTGGTTCATATGAATCACACTTCATAGGAGGGGATTCTATTGTTTCCATGTACACATTTATTACATTATACATCTAGACATTGCTCATTATGTCACAAACTGTGATTGACACAAGAGCAACCTAGGGAATGATTTTTACACACACACCTAGAACTACATTAGGTCTGAAATGTAGTGCAAAACTTAGTAAGTCCACCATTGTGGTAGTTGAGGATAGTCCAAACCTTCAGATGCATCTTTCTTTTTTTAGGGGTTTGATGTTTATCTTGGGGTTTTGTAGGTCTATCTTTCACCTTTGATTTACAATGACATCTAGCAAAGTTCAACGAAGTTAGTGCAACAAAAATTACACATAGGTGAACATCTAGTAACACCTTAAGGGATGGTTTTGGGTCATTTCCATAGACCAGGGAACCTAGTTCTCGGACTAGGGTTCCCACAGTTCCCACGTCCCTTTCTAGGCACCCTAGTCTAGTTAGAGAGATTGGATATGTTCTTTCTTAGGCATCTATGTGGTCATTTCCTCCTCTTATTCACCTGGTTAGCACTGCGACATAGTCCCGCACCTTCATCAAATCAGCTAAGGATTTTCCAACCCCTCTTACACATTAGGGTTTTACATTTCTATTTACTTAGTTTCTTGATTCATTTCCTTCATTTATTTAGTTATTATTTACTTCTTTGCATAACATCTTATTACACTATAATAGAAGCTTAATTTATTATTTTAGTTAATAAATAATTACTATCATAACCTAAGCTTGCATTCAAAAGGTACCTAAAGCACTCTAAGGAATATATCTATCATCCATTCAAGGGACAAGGGTTTCATATTCTACATACATTGCAAAGGAAGGGAAGTTTATTCTATTCCATTCATATATTATATACATTTATACATTCTAGATCCATCCCGCTTATCAAGTGCTTCTTGCACAAAGGCATCATAGGGAATCATTTCTACGCACACACACAAGAAATACATGGAATATGAGATGTAGTGCATATATCGATCATAATTTCCCTCTCAGGGTGACCACCCGGGTTAGTTTGACTCTCCATTCTACATTTTCCTTTTTAGGGCGATGTGGTTTTGTGGGCTTGTGCAAGTGAACTTATGTTTTACATGTTAAAGGTACCTTCAAAATCTAGAAGTGACTACCAGGAGATCAACGGGAATAATTACAACATCTTAATGACATAAAAACACTAGATCCATATATTTTGCGTAGTCACGAGTTCCCAAATCCAATCATCGATGCCTGTGCCCTTGTTCTACTATGGGCACCACTAATTTTAGATTTTACAAAGATCAATTATGATGTTGTTTACATCTTGTTCATCACATATCCCTACCCAAATCAGTTCTAGATTGTGTGGATATCAGCTAAGTCATCTTTTCTCTATCTCTTTCTTAGGGTTTCATACTTTACATGCTTGTCTTCTTATGTCATATTGTATGTTAGCATTTATACATCATTTACTACAATAATTACTCTATAATTAGATTAAATTAAAATTAAATTAAATCATTTAGTGAATCCAACTCATGATTGGTCATTCGGATCCCTATTACATCAATTTATCTTTCATATCTCCTAAGGTTCCTCAAGTTTCCTTGTATGACCTGCTTCAAATACACCCACCTTGCAAAGATGTCCTCCAAAAACTATAAACAAAATTTACCTCCCTCACAATATTCCACCTAATCAAGTTAGTTCCATCTTTTATCATCCCTATAATGACCCTATTGATCCCGATATCACCCAAAATCAATTCATTTGCAAGTTCATTCAAGTTTTACATGGGTTATTTCAAGACAATTTTCAGGCTATAGAAACCACATTTACATCTCTTAAAGAAAAAATACAACATCTCAAGGATGCTTCTAAGGCCAATTCTAGTTTTTCTTCTACATATCATCCTAATCCTATATCCTCTACATGTGATCATGTCATTGAATGTCAAGTCTTACCATTACCGACACTTCTCTAGTTTGTCTCAATACTAAGCAACGTGAATTTTTCCTCATCTCCTCACTCACCAGTTGATAAAATTTCCAAATAATCATTTTTAACATCCTTATCACCTTGCTGAATACCAAGGTAAACCATTTTTAATTATCATTGAATTAATGGAAATTATGAAAATGATTGCCATGCTTTACGATGAAGAATTAAGACATTGAGCATCATGGTTTTATCTCATTTACTACACAACATTCTGGTTCATTCTCATCTTCAATTGATACATCCCATTGGGCTCCTAAATCAAATCCCTCTATGTTTAATGAGCACCATTCCATAGTTACTAATTATCATTCCCCCATCACCAAGCGTAGCCTATAAAACTTATTCAAACTAAGAAACCTCCTTTCAAGATATTTCCTCCATCTCCTCCTCATGTAAAATAACCTCCTATCAAGATTCATCCTCCATCTCCTCCTCTTGTCAAGAAACCACCACTCAAAATCCATCCTCCATCCTTTTCTCCTATCAAGTATTCTTCAAGATTACTAATTCCAAATCAGCAACCCTCAACCAAGCAAGACTAACAAACTCTACATAACCTCTTTAGACTTCCTCCTTTCAACCTGAAATCCAACCCTAGTTCTACTCTTACTTTTTACTACCATTGTAATGACAATATGATTTATCATGATACATTTCAAACTCTATCACCACAACAATATATTTCTCAATTCATCACATATATTCCCATCACTGGAACACCTAGGAGAGCTACACTTGCCCCCATTTTACTTGTATCACTATCGGTTATCTCAGTAGCACCTTATATCATACTTCATCTTTTGCACTTCATGATTATTCTTTCCAAGTAATCACATACAATCTGATCCAATCATTATATCGTCATTACCTATGATGAAATCTAGTTCCATGATTCATACTCAAATGTTGAGGTTCTAATTCTGAAATTAACCTCACATAATTCACATTTCACATTTTATGCTTCATGCCACATCTTTCTAGCGTCTATTATACACACTCATTATCCAATGACACACTCTTGTTATATGGTTCATTCTTTAATGTTGAGGCTTCATATAAATGAATCTCATCTCATACAAATCCATTCATAGGCACACTACTCCTATCATCTTCACACACTACATACCATTCCATCATACTCATACATTGAATTTACATACATTGGTTACATCTAATATTGATAAACTTTTCTACTTACTCTGTCACACATTTGCTTACTATGTTAGGAAGATATTTAGTATGTCATTATCTTTATCATATACACATGCACATTCACTTGGTCTCTAGTTGTGAATATAGATCTCTAATTGGTTCTTACACACTATAATGATGTTTGGAAATGTACCTTTTACAAGTCCCATTGAGGCTCCTAGGGGCATCTACCTTTACTAATATCACACATTACAAGTGTTATTGTTTTATCATTTACTACTTCTACTTACTAGAAAATTACTTTCCATTGATACAAACATGCATTCACATACTATTTATCTTTCTAACATGCTAATGGGTGCTTCATGTATAACATTTTATTTGTAGGACCATATTCAACCATAAATATCTATCACTCCTTACTTTCTATTGATTTACATTGTGTGCTATGGTTTGTGGGTTATGCCCTATGTTTTACTTACTTATGGCTACTTTGGCCCTAATTGTATTATGACATTGTGAATGATGTCCCGTATTTGAAACCCTCTTTTTGCATTCTATCTTGTCTACACACTTACTTCCAACATTGTCTTCTATTGCATGTTTGTTAATTTTTCTACTAACATATGTTACTATCCACTTTGTTTGCATATGCCTTGGTTTCTACCATGCACATCCCATACCCCCTACATGTATATAGTTTAGCGTAGTATCAAGTCCTCTCTTTTGGGCTGCATTATCCTACAGACATCACATGCACCCCAAATGATGGGGGCATACATTGGGTGAACAAGTCACCCCTACAGTAGCTCAAAACTATAAATAAATACAAAAAAAGGAAAACAATCACGAGAATGGCCCAAAAATGGCTTGGGTCCATAACACAACACAAATGCCGGTCGTAGAATCAAATAGTAACACTTGGGAATTTATGTCCTCCCTCGATGCTAATGTTTTGAGGGCATATACAATCATGTTCTTATATTAGCATAGTCTACAAAAGTCTTTAGAGTATTTTTATAGTTACAAGCACAATCCTCTAGCAACATAATGCGTTCTATCTCTTTCAATCGGTATAATTGGGACAATAAAAAAAACAAGAACAAATTGGGATGCACCATCTGTAGTGGTGCTTATTGGGAAGAGTCATAGAAGGAGAGTAACATTGGAACTCTCTCCCCAACACTTGCACTTGGCGTGAAATCTCCCAAACAAACTCACTATTGGCATGAGATCTCCCGAGATACCCACTCTTCATAGCATTTCATGACATTTTTATATCCTTTACAATCTCTTATTTTTTAGGTCCATACTTAATACGTAAGAAGAAGAAACCTACAATAAACACAACAACATGTACAATGCAACACATAAATTTCACCCTTAGGCTCACTTTCCTTTCCTAATCTCCATGCTTGACTTATCCACTTGGCACACATTCTTATTCATTCTCTACATAATCATAAGGTACTCAATATATTATCTATTTTATGTTATCAATTTTTCATTCAATAAGATAAAGTGGGGAAAAATGTAGACACAAAATCACGTACTTGAGTACATTTCTCACTCATAAAAGTATACTAAAATTTATATGATTCCTAAGAAAGAAAACTAGTGGTTGACTATTATCTTTGGCCTCTTTTATTTTTATTTTTTTCTATTTGATCTTACACACCCTACACCCTAGTCGAACTTTACTTGTTTATCTTTCATGGCTTCAAATACAAACACCTAGCTAGGACACCAATGCCAAGGCGCTCTGTCCCATCTAGATGCCGCCCACCTTTTCTCACCTTAATCATTCCTTTTGAATCTCTTTTATATTTTTCACTTATAGGTCGGCCTTCCATTTGTCAATTATGAAATTAAAACAAGGGAATCATATAAATACATAGTTATGTGATCAAAATTAAGGACTAAACACTAAGCACTCTTATCATCACCTAAGATTGTATTCAAAAGGCACCTAAAACACTTCAAGGCATCCATCTAACATCCATTCAAGGGAAAAGGGATGTATTTTCTAAATACACTACATAGTAAGGGGAATTTCATTCTATTATATTCACACATGTCATACATTTCTACATTCTATATCTATCCATTTATTAGGGCATCACTTCTACAAACACAAGAAATACATGGATTCTGAGATGTAGTGCAATGCTCGGTCATAAGTTCACTCTTGTTGTGATTCCTGGGGTTATTCTAACTCCCCATTTTGCATTTTCCTTTTTAGGTTTGATGTGGTTTTATGGGTATGTGAAAGTGAAATTCTATTTTGTGTGTTACAAGTATCTTTGATGATCTAGGAGTGACTTCCAGGAAATCAATAGGGAATAATTTTGACATCCATGTGATACTACAAAAATCAGATCCATTTATTTTGTATAGTCACAGGCATCCACATCTAGTTATCAATGCTTAGGTGCCCTTTCCCACCTTATTTGTGAGTTTTAGAATTTACAGAGATCAATTATGACGTTGTTTGCATATTTTTCATCACTTCTCCTTGCCCATTAGTTCCAGATTCCATGATATAAACTAAACCATATTTTCTCTATCTCTTGATTAAAGTTTCATACTTTACATGCTTGTGTCATACTATATGTTAGCATTTATATATCATTTATTACAATCGTTACTCTACAATTAGATTAAATTTAAATTAAATTAAATCACTTGTTTTCTACCATGTATTTCCCCTACCCCCTACAAGTATCCACTTCATATTAGTATCAAGTCCTCTCCTTTAGGTGAAATTCTTCTACTATCGTTACATACACCCTAAATGAGGGGGCATACACTGGTTAAAAATCACCCTTACAACAACTCAAAGTTACATTCACAACAACACAACAAAAAAATAAAGGTTATAGTCACAAAAGTGGCTTAGAATCAGATTTGGGTCAAAATCATAGTGATCAGAAACTCTTCACTTTGGAATTACCCATAAAATCAAAAATTAATGATGTTATTCTACTTTATATTAGAATATTAAAGAGATAGATAGTGAATGAATTTTACTCGTGCTTAGAATCCACAATTGCAAGAAAGGAAAGAACATAAACTCATAAACACCAAAAAGTTTTATCTCGAAACCTCCAAAGGAGGAAAAATCAATCGAAAGGGAAATTTCTCTTTCTTCCCACTATTATTCACCAATTCAAATAATAAGTATAGTAATTACAATAAGTATGAAAGAGAAGTAGATAATATCTCACACTTCCTCCCAATTACTTGCTTGCTCTGTCTCAACACTCCTTTCTTCTACAAAACACAATTCTAGCACTAAGAATTTCTTGCTCACTTGCTTTCATGCTTCGATGATCTTGTTATCTTTTAAAAACATGTATTTATAGCCTTTCTCATGTCCTCCCATGCATTGGAGAATGGGAAATGTCATGGAAGAGAAGAAACACAGACAACCTTTCAAATTTTGTGGCTGTTCGTTTCATATTTTTGTTTTCTTTCCGAAAGATCTAGGACCGCCACCCAATGTAGACTGATGGTCTTAGGACTGCCACCCTAGTTGGGTAGCGGTTCTATAATCACTACTCGGCATAGAGTGGTGGTCATGTGACTATAAATATAGAACCTCAATGTATTTTTTTTCCTTCTTCGTGCCGACTAATCGATGAAGTAGAGTCATTTTGGATCCTGTGGATCACATAGAGTGAACACCAATGCCAAAAATTAGATAGAATATCCTGGACACTTGTTTCCTCCCCGGGTGCTAATTCCTTGGGGAAGATACATTCATTTTCTCTATACAACATATTCTACAATGAGTTACAGAGAAGTTCTATAGTTACAGGCATATACCTCCAGTTAAGGAATGCATGTAATTTCCTACAATTAGTTACAATCAACACAAAAAGGAACTAATTAGACACAAAATAAAGAAATCAGGATGTACCATCTGTAGTGGTGGTTATTGGGTAGAGTTGTGGAAGGAGAGTGAAACTAGATCTCTATCCCCAACACTTTCTCTTGGTGTGAGATCACGTAAAAACCTTCCTCTTGGCATGAGATCACCCAAAAAACTCGCTCTTGGTGTGAGATCACCCAAAAAAACTCACTCTTGGCGTGAGATCACCCAAAAATTTCACTCTTGGCATGAGATCACCCAAAAATATCACCTTCAATATTTGGATCGTATTTTAAAAAAACATGACACTTTTCAACCTTTTTACTCTTTTACATATTAGGTGCACATTTTCCTTTTACGTACTTTTACAATCTTTACATATTTATACACATTTTTCTATGATTTACCATGTACAAATTTGGACTACTTTTTTGCTCTTCTTTTGTAGGTTCGTCCCTACAAGAAGAATCTCATGCAAGCCACAACATCATGGTATAACACAAACAAATCACCCATACGGTCACACTCCCCTTTTCCTAGTATCTCGTGCTTCATCTTGCAATCACTCCACACTTTACTTGTCCACTCGACACACTATCTTCCACACATTCTATAGGATCATAAGGTACACATCTTCTAATTATTTTATGTTATTGAGTATTTACTCAAAAACATAAAGTGGGGGAAAATGTAGACACAAAATCACGCACTTGGGTACATTTCTAGGTCCTAAAAGCATGCTAGCATTTACATGGTTCCTAAACAAGAAAAATAGTAATTGACAACTCTCCTTATCTATTTTATTTGTTTTTTTCACTTTTCTTAGATTTATACATCTATTACTCTTGTCATCGTATTTTAATATTTTATCTTATATGGATTCAAACAATAACACCCGGGTTCACGCAATAGCACTAGGCGCTCATGTCCCTCTTAATTTTTTTCCTACCCCTTTTGGGCCCCTTTTGCTTCCTTATTACATTTTATTACCTTGGGTTATCCTTTTAGTTTTAAATTACAAAATTTAAACAAGTGAATCATATAAATACATAGTTATTCTTTCAAAATGGGGGACCAAGCAATGAGCATTATTATAATCACCTAAGCTCACATTCCAAAGGAACTAAAGAACTCTAAATACATCCATCTATCATCCATACAAGGGAAATGTGATGTATCACTTCTACACACACTACATATGAGGGGGAAGTTTATTATTTTCCATCCACACATACCATTACAATACTACATTCTAGCTATAGTCTGCTATCATTTGTGTAACTTGCACAAGGGCATCCTAGGGCACCATTTCTACACAAACACACAAGAACTACATGGATTTTGAGATGTAGTGCATTACTCAGTAGTAAGTTCACTCTTTAGGTGAACGTCGGGTCATTTTGACTCCCATTATGTATTTTCATTTTTAGGTTTGATGCGGTCTATGGGCTTGTGTAGGTAGTCATTTTATTTTGTAAGTTATAGGTACCCTCGGTGTTGGAAATTGGGACACCGAGAGGGGGTGAATAATTTTTTGTTAAAATTTTATCTCATAAATTATTTATTTAAAATTTCATCATCAATTATAAATTATCATCACAGTCAAAAAGAGAAATCACACACTGAGATAGATTTAATGTGGGAAACCCAAACTGGGAAAAAACCCACTGAAATCAAGAACTATGCTTAGGACTAAATTTTCCTCTCTATTACATTGATCTCATGGTTGAGATTCAACTCAACATGGAGCTGAAACTCCTAAGTTTAACCAAGATACTACTGATTCTAGAGGCTTCATCTCATCAGTAATTTAACCAGCTACAATGATCTTTAGTTAGCTTTAACTCACACGAAAGTTGCAAATCCCCAAATGCTAAGATGCTACTTAGACTTATTCAAAAAAAAATTGTCACACAAAATTTTTGTCTCCTACAACTGATAGTGATAGATAAATTTTCTCACTTCTCCCATCAATTCATCTCTCTCATGATCCATCTACCACATCAACTTCTATCATACTAGGAACATTTCAAAAAAATAGTTTTATCAAGATTCTCTCTATTATTTTATTACATACACTCTAATTGGAAACCTTATTTCACATATTCATTTCTTACACCAGGCTTCTTCATTCATATGTATATATACATATGTTTCTTCATGGGTTCATAAGTTATTTTCATTAATCCATCTTCAATTTCAGACCTTCTTTCTCTTCTACATGATCACTATGCACTTACCACCTTCTCATCAAAGCATCAATACTCCTACCATTTTCAAGCTTTCATACTACACTTCCAAGCTTTAACATGTATTAACAATTTTCATAGCTCAATAACAACTCATGTAAAGAAAATGGCTCTAATATATGCATTCATTCCTAGAATTTTGCAGCCCTATCTCTTATTAACATTGTTGAACCTTTTCAAAAGGTTCTATATCTATTCTCCTCAATTTCACACTTAGTTATCACAAAACCATCACCTATATCCTTCGGATTCACATATGCAGAGACATAAAATTTTCATTAAAATTCATCTTATTTACTTCTCCTCAAGAGAATATATATCTCTTCATTTAGTGATAGCTTCACCATTTACTAACTTCTCCACTACTCTTTTCATATAACAACATATCATATAGTTTCCTCTTTCACACACACACACACACACACACACACACACACACACACACACACACACACACACACACACACACACACACACACACACATTTTGAAATCACAAGTAATTTTAAGTCAGCAAGCTCTCTAATACATATCTCTTCAAATTCATATTCTATATTTTTCATATATTTACCACTAATGGATTGAAGTACTTGTTGGTGGAAAATCACAAAGACACCCGGATGTTGATCGATTTCTAGTTTGATCATACTAGCATCCAGTGTGATTGCACAACATGGAATCCTTTCTCCAAGTGTGGGACTTGCAAAAATGAGAAAGGAATCTCTAGAGAAGGCTGGTTCCTATTCCTCTGTTCAGATGCACACAAAAATGCAGAGGGTTTACTCAAAACCTAATCTAACTTGCCAAGGAGACAGGGTAAGAAGATGCATAAAAATAAACCTAAGCTAACAGAGGTGATGCACCGAGGAATGAAGAACACCTATCTTGCCAATAAACACAAACCATTCAAATGTGATGCAAGATCATGCACAGATAACAAAATTTGCAGTGAAAGATCAGGAGGATGCAAATGAACACAAAGAGGGTTGAGACTCGTCCATAGACATGCATTACTTGATCCAAAGGTTGATACAATATACTACAAAATTCCAAGAGGCAAGATTGCATTACAGTTTTAAATGGGAGGTTTGAACTCCAAAATTCACCTGCCAAAGAGAAGAAGAAAGGGGCAAAACAAGAATGTTCGACCTTTAGAAAGAAGCCCCTCCTTACAATTTATAGGAAGAATGAGAGAGGGAAGAGAGAGGAAATCTAGATCTACGCCAACCACTTCTAGGTTGCATTTAACTCATCTCATTATGGTGGTGGGTGAGAACCCTAGCAAAAGCGGCGAACTATCTTTTGCATCTAAGTTTGGTTGTTGAAACGCGTCGATTCTAGCCATTACCACGCGCTAGAGACATTCCTTAATTTTATCTCTCTAAACTTAACCAAAATGCAAAAATGACCCTGAAATAGTGTAGAGAATTTCAAGATCTTTCCATTGATATAAATAACATGAAAATCCAAGCTATGGATCGAAAGATATGGCAATTTGAAGATTTATAGCAAAAACAGGCCAAAAGCGGATCAACGGAAAAATATTTGAATTTTTCGTGCGCCGCCACTGGATGACACGTGTCGCTCTGATTCCTTTGTGGGTTCATCCTCTAAAATTCCTTTCATGGGCCCTTCCTAAATTTCTTGCCACTTGGACACGTGGCACTATTTTATTGGCTCGGGCCTTTCCTCACCATTTCCTTTTGTTTTTGTCCTTGGAAAATTTTCAAAATTTTCCATGGGCGGTGAGGTGAAGACACGTGGCGAGATTTGATTGGCTGTTAAATATTTCATCTTTTCGCATCCCTTGCATACCTTTGGCCCGGATGTCTCGAACGAAAATCTCTGCGCTTGGCTGATTCGGGCTTCCTTGTCCCTCTCTGCGGTGAAGACACATGGCGAGATTTGATTGGCTCTCGGCTCTTTCGGCTCTTCGCATCCTCCGCGTACTTTTGGCCCAAATCGTCCCGGACTACCTAGGACAAATATCTCTAAACCTTTGAAATGGACTCCCACTTGCGCCAAACCAGGACGATCCACGTCCCGCGCGTACTTTTAGCCCTGCGATGTCCCAAACCACGCAAAACAAGACTTAGGCAATTTTCTTCATTTTTTTGGCGATTCAGATTTTCGCACCCCACGCATCCCAATGTACCAACTATCCCGGATCTTTGCGAGACCACCTGGTGGCTTTTCGGCCGATTTGCGCCCCGACGTCCCAACTGTCCCAAGTGCTGCCTGGGCTAGGACTTAGCCGATTTTCTCTGTATTTCAGCTCCAAGCTTGGCTTTCACATTTTTAAAACTTGCTGGGTTTTCTTCTTGGACAGGGAGTTAGAAAGAACCCGAGGGGACCCCAGAAACATGATTTTTGCCTTGAATCAACATACTTTCTCGGGATTGAGTAATCTGATGCATGTTATCAAAAATTTACCCTGGGGGTGAATTTTGGATAACAATTTTGGTGACTCAGTGGGGTTATCTGCCTGTCAGATGAAGAACGACCAGCTGCTTGTAGCAATCCATTGGGCATGGAGTCTGTTTGATAATCTCTCAGCTGATTGTGAAATTTGAAAGCCTGTATTCTTGAGCCATGCAACATTTGTTGAGCTAGTCCTCCCGTGGCTGCAAATTATTTTCCAGGAGCTCGATGGACTGCAAACATGCACATACCAGAAGCAATAGGACATGTGCACAAGCACTTAGGAAATAAAAACTACTCTAATAGAAATACAATGTGCATAAGCACTTAGAGGAATGGAAAACTAATCTAATATTTACAAGGATAAACCTTTTCCTTTTAGTAGCAATATTTAAGATAGATTCCGTTAACCGGAATCGAGAGTTCTTCTCCATCCAATGTAGACAATTGGAAGGCATCACTACTTTTACATCCCGTGACCATGTAGGGGCCACTCCAAATGGCATCAAACTTGGAATGCCTTCCTGGTTTTGCCCGATCTGCATCCCATTTTAGGACTAGGTCCCCTTCCTGGAAGGTCCTTGCTCTTGCCTTCTTATCAAACCATCTTTTTACTAAGGTCTGATCCTTTTCAATCATTAGAACTGCATGTTCTCTTATTTCTTCCAATTCCATCAACTCTACGTACCTGGCCTCCATTGGTTTGAACTCAGACAACTCCAACTGCTTCATGAGCTCCAATGCTGGAAATTCTAATGATATAGGAAATACTGCCTCTTTCGCATAGACCAATTTGTAGGGAGAATTACCTGTAGACCTCT
Organism: Taxus wallichiana var. yunnanensis; assembly: GCA_018340775.1. Taxonomy (NCBI): domain Eukaryota; kingdom Viridiplantae; phylum Streptophyta; class Pinopsida; order Cupressales; family Taxaceae; genus Taxus; species Taxus wallichiana. Next base: position 342,339,341 of record CM031237.1, read on the forward strand.
TTGGTGTTATCCTGATCAGCCCATAATGCTGATTTTAGCTTGGTATGCCATGTCCTTTGGTTTTCATCCAGAGTTCTTCTGATGATCCTTAGCAAATTCTTGTTCGTGGACTCTGCCTGTCCATTACCCTGAGGGTAATAGTTCGATGAAGTGCTGAGATACACACAATTCTTGACAGCCCATTCAATGATCTTTGTGCCAAGGAATGCCAATGCATTTTCTGATATGATAGTGGTAGGGGCACCAAACCTCATGACTATCCCTTCATAGAAATCTAAGATATTAGATTCATTTACCTCCTTGAGTGCCACTGCTTCGGTCCACTTGGTGAAATAGTCTGTTGCCGTAAGAATCCACTTGTGGCCTTGACTTGAATTGGGATTAATAACCCCAATGAAATCCAATCCCCATTGCATGAATGGCTGATCCACCAAATTGGATGAAGGGCAGCAGCGCTGCTAACCATTCTTTCCCGTGAAGAATGCACATTTCCTGCATTTCTTGACCCATGAGTAGCAATCATTGAACACAGTAGGCCAATAGTAACCAGCTTTCATGATTTTGAGAGCTGTCACTCATGGAGCAAAGTGGCCTCCTGCTTCCCCATCATGGAACTCGTGTAAGATCTTCTCAACTTGACCTATTCCAATGCATCTTAATAGAACACCATGGATGTCTTTCTTGAACAAGATACCATTAATGAGTACATACGAAATGGCTTGTAATCTGAAGTATCTCCTCTTTGCTTTGCTCATTTCTGGAGGGCATAGGCCTATCTGTAGGAAGTGTATCATATTCTGAGTCCAACAGGAGTGGGCACATCATCATTTTCCTATTCTTGACCATCATGTAGTACCAAGAGACTGACCTCTTTTTCATTACTGCTTCAACTTGTTGACTCAAGGCTAGTTGTTCGCATAGTCCCTTCCCACGTACTAGCTTGGTGACCTTGATCTCGATGTCATATTCCATGACACGAGTTATCAATCCTACACATTTCTCATTCGATCCTTGTTCGAAGGAAGTCCGACTCCCATGAGAGACCAATAATTGGATCTTGTTGTTTGAGATGAGGTGCTTGAATTTCTTTAAACTCCTGATCACTACAAGTACATGATTTTCAATGAAAGAGTATCTAGTTTCGTATTCCTCCAAGCCTTGACTGAAGAAAGCAACTGGTTGTTCTAATCCTTCTTTGTTTTGTTGTGCCAGGATTGCAGAAATTGTGTCTCCACCACCAAAGGCATATAACATGAAATCCTTGGAGAAGTTTGGATTGACGAGAGTTGGAGCTTGAGATATAGCCTCTTTTATTGCCTTAAAACTTGCCTTGCCTTCATATGTCCACTTAAATGCCATGCTCTTCTTCAACATCAGTGTTATTTGCTTTACGAGAGCTGCAAAGTTTGGAACAATCCAGTGGACAAAATTGATCCTTCCTAAGAAGCTTTGAAGAGCCTCTTTATGACTCGGCAATGGCAATGCTCGAATTGCTTCAATTCTTTCTGGGTCAATCATCAATCCCTCCTTTAAAACAATATGGCCAAGAAGTTTTCCCTCATGAGCCAAGAATATGCATTTTTTGGGATTTAGTGATACCCCAAATCTTCTACACCTCTGAAATACCTGCCTCAGATGAAAAAGGTGATCCACTGCATTTTTTCAGAATACAGTGATGTCGTCAAGATATATCAAAACTATTTTATTGATCAACCCCTTAAATGCCATATCCATTTCCCTTTGGAAAGTGGCTCCAGCATTTGATAGCCCAAATGGCATCTTCTTGTAGGCATAGGTCCCCCATTTGGTGGTGAAATCCATCTTGAACTGGTCATCTTCGTTTCACCATCACCTGATTATACCCTGAGTAGCCATCTAGGAGAGAGAATCTCTTTGAACCGGATACTACTTGCAATATTTGTTCCATCGAAGGAAGCGGGTAATGGTCTTTGAGAGATTCCCTATTGAGGTCTCAGAAGTCCACACATAACCTGATTTCTCCACTCTTCTTCCTTATCGGTACCAAGTTTGCAACCCAACTTGAGTGTTTGATTGGGAATATAATGCTTGCCTCTATTAGCTTGTTTAGCTCTTTCTTCATTAGAGGCTCAATGTGAGGGTTGACTGGTCTCTGCTTCTACCTGATGGGCTTAGCATCTGGATCCAATTCTATGGTATGTTGTGCCAACTTGGATCAAATCCTCTCAAGTCTTCATAGCTCCAAGCGAAGACATCTAGAAATTCTTGGCAAAGCTGTATGAAATCTGATTTTTCCTGCTCAGTGGCCACTTTACCAATTTGAAGTGTTTTGCCTTCCCGAACTAGAATTGGCTCTGAATCATCTCTCTTGACCTGTATGTTAGCCTTTTCCTTATGGAACTAGTTGTTAGGGTTGAAGATAGACTCCAATATTACTAAACCCTTGGGAAGCTTGTTTGTCCATAGCTGCACTACTTGATCCCCATACTGCTGCTCTAACCTGTCCTGATTTCTAGCTGAGAACTCAGCTTCTTCTTGTAGGAAATTAACAATCTGCTGATCATTCTCGAAGACTTGCTAGCTTGTGTTGTTATCCGGAATAGCTGGTCTCACAACAAATTTGATATGAGGCCAAGGTTTCTCACTTTTGATATTTTCTACAACATCAAACGCAGCCCCAATTGTTGCAAGCCTGTCCACTGCTTCATTCTTTTTCTTGGGATGGAATTGATGCTAAAAGCTTCAAAATCTTCCATAAGATCCCATACCTGATTTTTGTAGCACTTGAGCAGATTATTCTTGACAGCATGCTGCCCCTTAACTTGGTTTACGATCAGCTCACTATCACCAAATACTTGTAAATTCCTGATGCATTTCTTTTTGCCCAAAGGCAATCCATGAATTAAGGCTTCATACTCTGTTTGTATTGTTTGAGCAAGAAAACTGAAAATAGAAGGTGAGTAATAATTTATACCTTGTGGTGAAATGAGCATAGCTCCTCCTCCTGCACCTTGTCTACTTCTTGACCCATCAAAGAACAATTGCCATACTTCATTCTTGTCCTTATGATCTAGGCTTGGTGATGCTAGGAATTGGCTGACTTTCTTCATGTATGCAATAGACTCGTAGCTCAGATTCTTCTATTTCTTGATAAGGATCAAAAGCATGCACCTTGCTTTCCCATTCATCAAGAGTTAGATCTAGGATGCCTCCTACCTTGGTGTCAGTTTCATCAGTGCTTGGATAATCTTCTTGATCAAACGTTGAACAGTTGGTATTGATTTGGCTTGTAGTGTAAGGCTCAATGTGAAAGTTTGCAATAGGTTCAGATCTGATTGTGGCCTTAGTTCCATACCTTGTTCTAAACAACATGTGTGACCAATCCGCCAAAAGATAACCTCCGATTTTAGCAGTGAAGTCTCTTGACAAGAACAATGCAAAGAGTGGTGGCAGGTCTATGACTGACACAACTTGTAACGCTATTACGTTGGGACATGCATGCGTGTGTGAGGCTCAAACCTTTGATTACTCCAATCGTTGTCACCGCTGTCCCATCTAATTACACTACACCCTTGGAGATGACTTCATATTGAAGCCCTAACTAATCAAGCTATTTACTTGGGCATCACTGAGCTACTTGCCCTGGAATCAATCATGCAATTATGTACCAACTTGTCTCCTATGATCAATGAAACATAAAATGGAGGGGGCTTCAACATTTTACCTTTGCTCCTCCATGATTTCCTTCAGACTGGGCAGCATTTGTGAGTACCTTCTCTTGCATTTGGACCTATTGATTTGAAGTTGACCAGTCCTTCATGGCAGCTTGTAACAAATCTCTTTGGCCTGGGATAGATAAGGATTCCCACATTGATATGTTGACACTTGTTTTCTTCATCTGATCAATGATATTGAATGGTGATGAAGGATCTCTTTGTTGTCCCTTGGTTTGCATATTCACTCCTTGCACGTGGGCAGCAACAACTGGTATCTGAGTTGGCCTAGGAGCTGTTCTTGGCTGCCCTTGTGCATTTACAATTGGATTTTGCTTGTCAACCATTTGTGGGGCCATGGAAGGTTGTGGATTGGTTGGAGCTAATGGCTGCTCTTCCCCTAAGTTTCTTCTTTTTGACCTTGTATTGGCTGCAACACCTTGAGAAACTACCTGATTCATGCCACAAAAATCCTCTGCTTGCCAATTTACCAACGTGGTGTCATTTGGGGCTGATTGCTGTTGGAATGTTTCTTGTTGTTGCCTGTTTCCTTGACTTCCCTCACCCTCCACATCAGTGGTTGTCACCATTAATGCTTGATTCAAAGCACCATTGAAGCACATGGATTGGTTATGAGGTTCATTGCATGGAAAACACCAATCATACTCCTGGGCAATGTTGTTTTGTGTTGGCACCAATGCCTTAGAGGCAGATATGGCATTTGGATTATAGGGCTGAAATGGTCTATTGGCAGGAGGCCTTGTTTGATTTATATTTGCAGCTGGATTAGGAGGCCTTTGTGGTTGGTATGGCTGCCTGTTAGGCTGAGCTTGGGGCTGGTAAGAAGGTCTAAATCCTTGAGCTTGCTATCTTTTGATAGTAACCAGCTCATTTCCCAAATTTTGCAACTGTTTCATGACCTCTTGGAGTTCATTTGAAGCACTAGAGGATGAAGTAGAAGTTTCATTTGAGATTTGATTTCTAGGAGTGGGAATAGGAGCCAAAGTAGGTGCTTGACTAGTGCTTGGATTTTCTAAGTTTGGATACAAGGGCATGGGAGGCCTAGGAGCCAGTTTACTAGCTTGAATAAGGCAGTTTTCAGCTCTAATGGCAATGCTATAAGTAGCAGGTAAGGTTGTGCCTCCCATAGATTGAATTAACATAGAAATATTAGAATTCAAAGCCTTAAGATAGTATAGAAAAGCACCTTCTGCTGCTGGCCTTACTACCACTGGAATCCTCTCCCAAGACCTTTGAAATCTGAAGTTGAAGTTAGTCAGCTACTTGTTGGGAGCTCTCTTGATAGTTGTCAATTGTTCTAGTAGAGACAAATTGTCTCCCTTTTCCCAAACTACTCATGGAGAACTATGCATAACTGATTCCAATTTGTGATAGAACCAGCTCCAAGGCTCCTAAACCATTACAATGCCTTCCCTTTGAATGAAGATGCCAGCAATTTGACAGCCACATCCATTTCATTTATCTCATGGATTGCATAGACGTTAGCAATGTCTTTGACATGATCACCAGGAGTGGTATGATTTTCTCTAGTGAAAAATGGAATGTTCTTCAACGCTGCAATTGGAACTAGATTCTGTGCATTGAGGGAAAGTGGGCTACTACCAGTGAAATTGACAAAGGGATTCGGTGGTTGCGCCATTCTGATTGGCCTGAGAACCCTTGTTGATTAGATGAAAGGTCTACCAGGTGGAGGTGTAGAGAGAGTTCTGTTAGGTGGAGATGGTGATCTTTGAGCTCTCCTTCCCCTTCTTTCTCTGCCTGGAGATAGGTGCAGATAAACAAACAATTCTTCCTCCCTAGTTCTTGACCTAGTCTGTATTCTTCTCATAAATTTGCCAGGCTTGGACTGCTGAAACCAACAGATTATGCCTTTTTAGAGTCACCGGATGTGTGATTTTAAAGCCCCTTCAAAGCTAGAACGTGGAACAAGTGCACATCAATAATTTTTGTAATGAAAGTGAAGACCTCTAAGGTCCCACCGGGCATGCCAAAACTGTTGGTGCAAAATCACAGCACCCTTGGATGTTGATCAGATTTCTAGTTTGATCATACTAGCATCTAGTGTGATTGCACAACATGGAATCCTTTCTCTAAGTGTGGGACTTGCAAAAATGAGAAAGGAATCTCCAGAGAAGGCTGGTTCCTATTCCTCTGTTCAGATGCACACAAAAACGTAGAGGGTTTACTCAAAACCTAATCTAACTTGCCAAGGAGACAGGGTAAGAAGATGCATAAAAATAAACCTAAGCTAACAGAGGTGATACACTAAGGAATGAAGAACACCTATCTTGCCAATAAACACAAACCATTCAAATGTGATGCAAGATCATGCACAGATAACAAAATTTGCAGTGAAAGATCAGGAGGATGTAAATGAACACAGAGAGGGTTGAGAATCATCCACAGACATGCATTACTTGCTCCAAAGGTCGATACAATACACTACAAAATTCCAAGAGGCAAGATTGCATTACAGTTTTAAATGGGAGGTTTGAACTCCACAAATTTGCCTGCCAAAGAGAAGAAGGGAGGGTAAAACAAGAATATTTGACCTTTAGAAAGAAGCCCCTCCTTACAATTTATAGGAAGAATGAGAGAGGGAAGAGAGAGGAAATCTAGATCTACCCCAACCACTTCTAGGTTGCATTTAACTCATCTCATTATGGCGGTGGGTGAGAACCCTAGCAAAAGTGGCGAACTGTCTTTTGCATTTAAGCTGGTTGTTGAAACGTCAGTTCTGGCCATTACCACACGCTAGATAAATTCCTTGATTTTATCTCTCTAAACTGAACCAAAATGCAAAATTGACCCTTGGAATCATGTAGAGAATTTCAAGATCTTTCCATTGATATAAATAACGAAAATCCAAGCTCTGATCGAAAGATATGGCGATTTGAAGATTTATGGCAAAAACAGGCCAAAACGGATCGACGGAAAACATTTGAATTTTTTCGCTGCTCTGCCACTTGAATGACACGTGTCGTTCTCGATTCCTTTCATGGGTTCATCCTCTAAAATTCCTTCCGAGCCCTTCCTAAATTTCTTGCCACTTGGACACGTGGCACTATTTTATTGGCTCGGGGGCCTTTCCTTGACCATTTCCTTTTATTTTTGCCTTTGGAAAATATTTCAAAATTTTCACTCTCGCCGGGCCGTGAGGTGAAGACACATGGCAAGATTTGATTGGCTCTCGGCTCTTTCAGCTTTTCACGTCCCACACATCCCTCACGTACCTTTGGCCCGGATGTCCCAAATGAAAATCTCCTGCTTCGGCTGATTCGGGCTTCCTTGTCCCTCTCTGTGGTGTAGACACGTGGCGAGATTTGATTGGCTCTCGGCTATTTCATCTTTTCGCATCCTCCACGTACTTTTGGCTCAAACTATCCCAGCTTGGGACAAATATCTCTAAACCACCCGAAATGGATTGACTTGCGCCAAACCGGCCGATCCGCATCCCGCGCGTACTTTTGGCCCGGATGTCCCAGACTCACGAAACAAGACTTAGGCAATTTTCTTCATTTTTTCAGCCGGTTCGGCTTTTCGCACCCCGCGTGTCCCGATGTCCCAACTATCCCGGATGCTGCATAGACCGCCTGCGGCTTTTCAACCGATTCGTTCCCGACGTCCCAACTATCCCAAGTGCTGCTGGGCTAGGACTTAGCTGATTTTCTCTGTATTTTAGCTTCAAGCTTGGCTTTCACATTTTTAAAACTTGCTGGGTTTTCTTCTTGGACAGGAGAGTTAGAAAGAACCCGAGGGGACCCTAAAAACATGATTTTTTCCTTGAATCAACATACTTTCTTAGGATTGAGTAATCTGATGCATGTTATCAAAAATTTACCCTAGGGGTGAATTTTGGATAACAGATTTAGTGAGGGGGGTTTTAACATTTGAAATTGTTCATCAATTTGTCATATAAGCAACTTACAATTTTTTGATTTCTCTCCCATCACAAAAGTAACCAATTGCAACATAATTAGGATTGTTATATGTAATATTTTGACAATTAAAGGATATTTATAAATTAGGTACACGTTACAATCATTCTACATTACCTTTATCTCTTTCAAAACCATTACTCCTTTGCCAATGAGCCCTAAGACTTTAATATTTTTCTCAATTATTCACTATGAAAACAAGATCTTTAGTGGTTTTTGATTTTAACTTTGTCAAGCTCTTCAAGGTCAGGAATAACTTATTTTGATCATCCTATGGCTTTTGTGAAGCTTTGAATGAGGATTGTAGAAATTCAATTACGGAAAGAATTCTTTAGTGTCTTCTACCGCATCGTAAAATGTGCTCGAGACCCTATTTTTGAAAAGACTATCATGAATAACGAAGAGGATATAGAATGTTTTGCACAAATATTTGAAGAATCTATTAAGTAACCCTTAAATAGACATATTTTCACTATTTTGAGTGATTTCCTTGGTTTGTTCTTGAGATAATCATGATTTTCTAGTCCAGGACCCTAGATTGAGGGTTTCACTATAGGACCAAACCCAAGAAGGCAAAAAAATATATTTCTAAAACATGTGATAATGTATTTGAAATTTTTTGGCTCCAATGAGGCTATCCTATCCTCATGATCCTATTCATTACTCAACCTTATTATAAAGTGTTGATAATCACTACTATTTATCAAGAAAAATAACATCGCATGTTCGGGGTTTTGGACACCAAACCCTAGCTAATTATTTTGAATCCTGAAGAACATATTTTTCTTCACATTTATGCCCATGCCCATGGAGAGTGGATTTATCAGATGTTCATTTGATTGTTTCACAAATCCAATTTACATGCATTGAATAAATACTAGCCCGATTTCATCCTTAAGTCTTTGTTTGTGTCTCTTACCTAGAAACCAATAAAAACTCTATCCCGTGTACATGATTGAGAGGAATTACTACTACAAACCTTAAGTTATCGTGCTTAGAGAAACTTCTTGAGAAGACATTTGGTGTAGAGATATTTATACACTTCTTGCAAACCTAGACTTGGAGTAAAATTTCCATGAGTGAAAGAATTTTTGGAATGTGTTTATAAATTCTCTCGTAGTGAGATTTTCCTTCCGGAAGAGCTCCATTATGATAGTACTTCATTGCATAGACCACCTTTAAGAATTGTAAAAACACTAATGACTTGCATTTTTCCTTTAGAAGGATTCATGATTCGGTAAGGATGAGTTCACAATTATGACTATAGGAAAGCAATATTCCTTCACGTCACTTGTACTTATCACTTTGACTTTCCTCAAAAGGAAAAGCTCAGATTGCGATCTATTTGGTAGCATCCTCATGGATAGATTTAGAAAAACATGACAGAAATCACCAATTATTTCTTCACTAAATTAGATGAACTATGCATTTCATGTCATTTTCTACAATAGATAGAACATTTTGAGATTTTCAAATCAAAACAACATGTTCAACACTTTACAACCCAAGAGAACAATGGTATAGAGTAGTTTGTCCAAGATATCACCATCCTAACTTAAAAGTATCCTTATACACCTATAAGGAGTTTTCATAATAATCCTAGTCCATTTGGAGGCCAAATAAGTCATTTGATGCCTATAGCTTCACAGAGAAGGTCTAAAAAGAGAAAAGCTTTGTCAAACAAATGTTCATAACTTCTTTATTTCTAAACCAATTACCCTAATTTTTTTTTGTAATAGTTCATGCTCAAGTGTTATATTAAAAAATTACTTCTATAAGTTATTTGAAGAAGGATCGACAATTTTTCTTGGATTTTAAGAAGAAAGAACACTCAATTTGCATTTCTCAATGGAACATTTTTAAAAAATTACATAGCTTCCACATACCTCCTCAAAAATTGATGAAATTTGACATGAAACATAAAAAATCAACCCTCTACATGATCCATGCGTTTTTTTTTCTTCATAAATATTCATTTTCTTTTCAAACCTATCTCACTTACCTCAGCCTACATTGATAGTTCTCAAGGCTAACTTTGGTGATATTTAGAGCTAAATTCAACCTTGTTGTTCATAAATTCCTAGAAACCATCCCCGGATTCTACCATGCTTATGCTCTCTTTATATGACCCATACCAACCTTTCACATCTCGTTAGGCTTTAGAAATGTGCCTAAATGAGCCATTTTCAACTAAGAATTCCACCAAATGACCTAAAACCCTTTGTAATACCTCTTGACCATGTTGAAATCATCATATCTAACATGAAAAACCTCGAGACAAGAATATATATCATTTCAATACCCAGTAGTAGACTCTGCCTCACAAACCAAACCTTTAAAACAATGAATCTATCCTAAAAGTTCACTATATCACTAAGATTCACTTCACCATTCACTCATTTTCCATCAATTCCACTTGAAATAAATGAAAACACCAATGACCAGGGTTCAACAATCTCCCCCTTTGTCATTTATGGAAAAATACTCAGAAACTTTGATGGAGAATTCATACACCAACTTCAAATCACCATTCCTAGTTTCTGACAACTTCTCTCCCCTTTGACATCTATGAAAAAGGATTCTTAGCCACTTGACATGAAAAAATGATAACTAAAGACAAATACGCATGACTAAAGGAACTTACTTGTCCACAAGCTCCCCAATTCCATGTTTTCTCTTTTATGAGCTTCTATACTAGCCTTGAATGACCTCTACTTGGCTAAACCAATTTCCCCACGAACACATGCACTCTTCATCTTGGATGTAATAAATTTCATGAAAACTATTCTATTCACTCCCCCTTGGTTTGTATAATCAAACTTTAACCGAGAATGCAAATTTTGATTCACTATCTTGTTTACTTTATTTTGAGAGGTGACAAACACTTAACCCTTTTTCTACCTAGTGAAACACTATACTCTATCATTTTGGGTCTATCCGCACATGTAGCTCATCTTTTTGTATGAGTTTCAGGAGAAGCGACAAACATGTGTATATCATGCATTAAAACATCTTATCATTCCTTAATGATTTTATATCTTTTCACATATTCACATTTACTTTCCTAAAACCTCAGAATTATCACAAAACTAATACAAACCAAATCCTATATCTACATATGCTCATTACTCGACTGTAGATGCTAAAGAAAAAAATTTTGAGCATGATTAGTTTTTTGCAGTATTCACACCTTGATCATGTAATAGATCTCATCATAAAGCAAATACATTGTGATCCTTATCTTCCAAGATTACTATTTTAGTTTTCTTCTAAGGACTCGTATTTTTACTCTTACTTGTTTTCTCGGGGTTTTAAGCGAATTGTAAGGTTTTAAGCCTTCATTTTCTACTAATCTCAAGTGGTTCTGAGTTCTCAATAACCATTATGCTTATCATTTCTCATATTTCTCCTTCAAGGGTCACAATTCCTTTCTAGATTAGGACTACTTAGATTGAATTTCAAACCTATACCTTATGTTCTCTGTCCTGTAGTGTTGTATCTCTCACCTTCCTTGAAACATCACTCATTTTTCTAGTTTTGAGAACACTTGCTAGTATTTATCATTTCTTGTAGGTTCCTCTAGTTTTGTCTTCTATTATGTTACTCTTCTCTTCAAGGACATTCATGTGACTTCAACTTAATAATTCAACACAGAAAACCAATTATTTCAAGAATACATTTGAGGTTTCCATGAGTCACAAACCATGATCAGTAACCTTTTGAAAGCATGAATCAACTTCTAATTTTAATATATACACATGAATCTATACATTTCTTCATCCAAAGTCATGAATCAACACTTGATTGCAACTTTAAAAACACATATCTTCATCCTTATTGTTGTCATCATGTACCCACCTTATTTCCTTACTAGTGAGTGATCAAGTTTCCATTAAACATGAAAATGGTCTTACTTTCAACTATCAAACCAAGCATTTCACTTGTATATTTCCTAAGCAAACATTTACAACCTTTTGATTGACTATTTCCTCTAACAATGATTTCAAGTATACTCTATGTGTCTTTTGATAGACATTCTCCAAGATTCATGTAGTTTTGACCTCTCTTCTACCTATAATTTATATTCCTTGACCATCAAAATTTATTCCTTACCTTATTCATTTAATTAGAATGTAAAGATCAACTGAAGAAAAACTTTATCCTACAAGTACTTAACTAAAACTCCTGTCACTAATATGAATAAATTTCCTAAGCAAACATTTACAACCTTTTCATTGACTATTTCCTCTAATAATGATTTCAAGTATACTCTATGTAGATTTTGATAGACATTCTCCAAGATTCATGTAGTTTTTACCTCTCTTCTGCCTATAATTTACATTCCTTGACCATCAAAATTGCTTCCTTACCTTATTCATTTAATTAGAATGCAAAGATAAACCTAAGAAAACTTTAGCCTACAAGTCCTTAATCAAACTCCTATCACCGATCTGAATAAATTTTGAGACCATTGTAGTTCATGATCCAACTTTTTTAAATGACATAATTAACACTGGGAAAGACTAGGATACTCTACATACTCTCCTCATGATCACCTTGAAAACTAAACCAAGACACTATTGCCTCCTATAAACTTGTGAACTATTAAAGTTCATCCTGTCATTTGATTATCTTGAAGTAATAAGCATACAAGTGGAACTAATCTTTTGATCAGTAACTCTACATTTGAAGAAAAATAACAACATTATAGAGTAAAACTACTTATCCTTGTGGTTAATTCAACCTTTACAATGATTCTCATAAGGATCAATACCCCTATTTTACTTGATCTTGGATAGAGACATGACATTTTACTTAGAGCTTAAGAAAACTAAGAGGAACATGGCTATAAAAATTATCCATCCCTTAAGCGCAATAACACTAAGTTATAATGACTTTCAACTAAGGAAATTTTCCTAATACTTCCCCAAACATGATGCTTACTAAAGGCTTAATTGAAATATTTGGCCAAAGTGATTAAATACAATCGTATAGCTTGCTTTATACTCCTCCAAGAGTTATTATTTCATGTAAGAAATTTGGTATTGATGACACAATTATTACTCATCTTTGATAACATAAAACATGGTACCATATAATTTGAAGGAATTTAGAAAGAGTTTGCTAAACATTAGACACTTGCAAGCTTTTGAGAACTTGTAATTTTTGTAAAGCGATCAAGATGATACAAAATGCTTAACCTTGAACATTTAGAACTAGAACTTGAGGCATAATACCCCTATCCATTTTTTCACAAGCTTACTAAAGAAAAAAATAAGATCTTAAAATTGACTAAACAATCATTACTTGAAGAAAGCATACCTTTTCACTCTAATGAGACCTTCACTTTGCAACTCTCCATCATAAGAATACCTAGGACTATCCAATCAACTTCAATAGAAGAGTGATTTGATTTACACATTGAAAACCAAATGGAAAGAAAATATTTTCTTCTTTCAACTTCTATATACCTTCTAGAAGCTTAGATAAGGCATACCATTTTTTCATGTCACCTTAGAACAAGAGAAATTCATCAAAACAACATGATGACTCAATTTTTTATTTCCTTGTCCTTGTTCTCTTGTTAGTCTTATTGGATTTATTCTTTGTTGTAACCTCCACATCACATGAGTTATCAATTTATACCTGAGTGCATGATAGGCATACATGTTGTAATTCATACACTTGTTCCACCACTGCTTGAGGAAAAAAATATTTATTCTTTGCATTGGATTTTTCTTCCTACTTCTTTCCTTTTCCATTAACCGTTGATGTCTTGTTTGTAATTGATTCTCCTATGACTATTTTAGAATGTTTTTTCTGTTAAAAATCTACCCTTAATATCTCCTTACCATTATTTGTTGTCTCAATTTATGATTTTGATTCTTTAACCTTGTATATCCACTTTTCTTTCTTTTTCTCAGTATCTCTCTTAACCATGGCTGACTTGGTTTCACTCCTAGAGTTTTCCTTTCCTCTGAATTTATTTTTATGTTTCCTCTAAAAACATTCATTTTGTATCTATATCTAGGAGGTTCATAAAAATGTCTGAAAAAATGTCATTTCCTATGGAAGTTGAAGCATACAAGGTGGTTCTTGTCTCTTGAGTCTCCTTCTTCCCAAAACTGATTGACTGGCTCTTCTAAGCAAGACTACAAGCTCTTCATGGGTTTTATTTTTTAAACTTACTCACCTAGTCCCTAGCTCTATGCCCAAAATGTTACATGAAAAAAATTCCATGTAAATTACCTCCGATAATCTTCTTACATTTGGCTACCTAATGATCTTCTTATGTTATTTTCTATTATTATTATTATCTAAGCATTATTATCAACCTACATGAATTGATTCAACCTTAAATTTCCTTTTCATCTCTTGTTCTAGTTCCTCTCTGAGTGTCTTTAGATCTACACTTAATTTTTAACATTCTTCACTCTTGGCTTGAATAGTTGCCTGGCATATCTCATGCTCCACTTCACCAGAATGTCTTTGTTTGATTTTCATGATATCAATATGGTTAGGAATCTATATCAAATTAATCTTCATGGTCTTTAGTTCCTCTTCAAATTTAAGGAAATAATTTTCTTTGTCTCTCAAATCCTTTGACACTTTCTCAAAAAATGAAGCTATCTCAATTAGCTCTTACCCATGGTTAGCTTCCTTGAGATTGATTTCTGTATTTAACTCATTTATAAGATCTTGAGAAATTTCATACCTCTTTTAAACATTGAATCTACTGATGTACCCATGTTTGTGTCTTCAGGATCACCTCCAAGTTGTTAGGATCAATTCAGGAGGACTAGGATTTAATACCAATTGTTGAAAATTAGGACAATGAGAGAGGGGGTGAATAAGTGTCTGTTCAAATTTTACCTCATAAATTAGTTCATTAAAATTTTATCATCAACTCTAAATTAACAATCATATTAAAAATATAGATAACACACTGAGACAACTTTAATGTGGGAAACCCAAACTAGGAAAAAACCCATTGAAACCAAGAACTATGCTTAGGAATAAATTATCCTATATCCGTTACATTGATCTCATGGTTGAGCTTCAACTTAACTCAGACATGCAAATCCTAAGTTTAACCAAACTTCTACTTAGTCTGGAGGCTTCAATCCATTATAATTTAACTAGCTACTACTAATATTTCATGAGCTTCAACTCACAAGGAAGCTGCAACTCCCCAAATGATAAGCTTCTAATTAGACTCATTCAACAAAATTTTGTCACAAAAAGTTGTTGTCTCCTTCAAATGATAGTGAGAACTAAATTTTAGCACTTCTCTTGTCAATTACTCTCTCTTCCTATCCCTCTTACACATCAACTTCTGTCATACAGAACATTTTAAAAACTTCAGTTTTATCAAGCTTCTCTCTATTAGTTTACTATATACAATCTGATTGGAAACCTTATTTCACATGTTCATTCTTTGAATGAGGATTATTCATTCATCTGTAGATATGAATATGTTTATTCATGGGTTCATAAGTTATTTTTATTACTCCATCTTCAATTTTAGGCCTTCTTTCTCTTCAACATGATCACTATGCACTTACCACCTTCCTCACAACATCACTACTCCTACCTTTTTTAGGTTTGCATACCGCACTTCCAAGCTTCAACATGTTTTAGCACTTTTCATAGACCAACAACAACTCATGTACAAGAAAATGGATCTGATATATGAATTCATTCCCTATACTATTGTCATACCATCTCTTCTTAACATTTCGACCATTTTCAAAAGGTTTTATATCTTCTCTACTCAATTCTAAACTTAGTGCTCACACAAGTGTCACCTATATCCTTCTAGCTTCACAAATGCACACATGCAATTTTTTTGAAACTTCATCTTATTTTCTTCTCCATAGGATCATATCTCTATTCATTTAGTGATAGATTTAACATTTACTAACTTCTCCACCGCTCTTTTCATATAACAACATATTACACACACACACACACACACACATTTTGAAAGCATATGTATTTTTAAGTTAGAAAGGACCTATTACTTGTCTCTTCAACTTCATATTGTAGTTTTTCACATATTTTACCACTAATGGACTTGAGCACTAATGAGGGGGATTTTAACATTTGAAATTATTCATAATTTTTTTATACAAGCAACTTAAACTTCCTGTCATTTTTCTACCATCACAGAAGTAACCAATTGCAGTAACCTTATTAGGAATTTTATATACAAGATTCTAACATTTAAAGGAGATTTATAACTTAGGTAGATGTTACAATCATTCTATATTACCTTTATCCCTTTCAAAACCCTTTCTCCTTTGCCAATGAGCCCTCAAACTTCACTACTTGTCCGAGTTCTTCACTATGAAAACAAGATATTTAGTGGTTTGTAATTTTAACTCTTTCAAGAGATTCAAGGTCAAGAATATCTTATTTTTATAATCCTCTAACATTGTGAAGTTTTGTAGGAGGATTGCGAAATTCACTTATGGAAAGAATGCTTTAGTTTCTTCTACTGAATGTAAAACGTGATCGGACCATGTTTTTGAAAAGACTATCATGAATAACGAGGAGAATATAACATGGTTTGAAAAAGAATTGAAGAATATCGTAAGTACACCTTATATAGAAATATGTTCAATATTTTGAGTGATTTCCTTAGTTTGTACTTGAGATAATCATGATTTTCTAGTCCAGACCTAGATTGAGGGTTTCACTATAGGACCAAACCCAAGAAGGCTCAAAAATAGATTTCTCAAACATGTGATGATATATTTGAAATTTTTATGCTCCATTACAGATCTCCCATCCTCAAGATCCTATCCATTTCTCAATCTTATTGTGAAGTGTCGATAATTACTACCATTCATCAAGAAAAACATAAGTGCATGTTCAGGGCTTTTGGACACCAAACCATAACTAATTATTTTGAAGCCTACAACATTTTTTTACTAACATTTATACCCATTACCATGAATATTAACTTTATAAGATGTGAATTTAATATTTTTAGGACTCCAATTTGCATGCATTGATTAGTTACAAGCTGATTTCCTCTTTAAGTCTTTGTTTGTGGTTCTTACCTGAAACCAATAAAAACATTTCCTTGGTACATGATAGAGAGGAATTACTACTAAAAACCTTAAGTTTTTATTCTTGGAGTAAATTATTGAGAATAAATTTGGTGTAGAGAGATTTATACACTGCTTGAAAACTTAGACTTGGAGCAAACTTGCCACTAGTGAAAGCATTTTGGATTGTGTTTACAAATTCTCTGTAAGTGAGATTTTCCTTATAGAAAAGCTACCTTATGATAGTAATTCATTGTAAGATAACCTTTAAGAATAGTAAAAAAATATTGAATCACATTTTTCCTTGAGAAGGCTTCATGATTTAGGCAAGGATGAGTTCACAATTCCATCAGCAGAAAGTAATATTCCTTCGCATCACTTGTACTTATCCCTTTGATTGTCCTCAAAAGGACAAGCTCATATTGTAGTTTATTTGGTAGCATAATCATGGATCAGTTTAGAAAAAAATGAGAGTGAGTGCCACTAATTTCTTCACTAAAGTAGATGAACTATGCATTTCATGTAATCTTCTACAACAAATAGAGTATTTTGAGATCTTCAAATTGAAACAACATGTTCAACAATTTTCAACCCAAGAGCACACTTTAGTACAAAGCATTTTGCATAATATATCACCATAATAACTTAAAATTATCCTTCTACACCTCTAAGGAGTGTTCATAACAATCCTAGTCCATTTGGAGGCCAAATAAGTCATTTGATACGTATAGCTTCACATGAAGCTCTAGAAAGAGAAAATATTTGTCGACAAAGGCTCATAACTTCTTTATTTCTCACCAATTACCCTAATTTTTTAAAAATATTTCATGCTCAGATTTATATTCAAAATTACTTATATTATTTAATCAAATAAGGCTCAAAATTTTTTCTTGGATGCTAAGAATCCAGACCACTCATTTTGCATTTCTCAATGGACTAGTTTTGAAAAACTTCCATAAATTCCACACACCTCCTCAAAACTTTATGAAATTTGATATGAAGCATAAAAATCACCTCTACATGATATATGAGTTTATTTGTCATAAATATTCCCTTACTATTCAAAAATATCTCACTTACCTCATCTTACATCGATAGTTCTCAAGGCTAACTTTGGTGAACTTTTGAATTTTGCCTCCATGAGATGAATTAGACCTTGTTGTTTCTCATAAATACCTAGAAACCATCATTGGGATTTTCCCATTCTTTAGTACTCTTTATATGACCTTTACCAACTTTTCATATCTCATTAGGCTCTAGAACTAAGAATTCCACCAAATGACCTCAAACCCACTGTAAGACCTCTTTCTCCATGATGAAATCATCATATATGACCTATAGAACATTTGAGATAAGCATATATATCATTTCCATACCTGTTGTAGACTTCTACCTCATAAACTAAGCCTGCAGTAACATTGAAACTATCCTAAAAGCTCAATAAACCACTGATCTTCACTTCACCATTCAATATTTTGACATTAATGCCACTTCAAATCAATGAAAACAAAAATTACTAAAGGTTCAAAACTTGGTGATTATATTATGCACATCAAGCAACAAACACGAGAAAACAACAAAACTAAAGACACATAAAAAGTAGATTCTTAGTGTTTTCAGTGGCCACTAGCACCTAGATTCAAATGTAAGCACCCTCGGTGCTTCTACTCTCCCATGGGAACCCCTATCCCGTTATGTTTGTAAGTTCTATATTTTACGGTGACTAGTTATGACCCTATTTATAACTTCTTCAAGACTTCGCACCTACCCAAATCACTTCCTTCTCATTCAAAAATCAGCTAAGTCCTCTTAATTCTTTGTCTTTATTAGGGTTACATATTTTACATTCTTATTTTCTTGTGTCATTACCCTATTTTATCGCTTATACATCATATACTACAAAAGAGTTACTCGTAATATAGATTTAAATAATTTCAAATAAAAATAAATCACACGTAATAACCATGTACTTGCAACATTTCAAAAACTTAGGTAGCTATAAAATCACATACTTTAGACAATATTTATCCCGAGCTCATACCATGATTTAGAAGGTTCTTGAGTGAAGAAAGTACTAATTAACCCCCATCTTTTGGCCATCTTATTTTACTTTTATTTCATCATTTCCACACATTTTTATCCACATTCCCAGTCTATTTCAGCATTTTCCCATCATTTTAGCATTAGCTGGGGCACCTGTGGTAGTATTGGGGCACTTGTGGACGCTTGTGGATGCCCTAGTCCAATTAGGTGTGCCCTGGTCCTTTTCTAGTTTCCTGGAACTTTTTGGACTCTTTCTAGCCATTTTTCATCTTTAACTTTTTTATAGTTGGCCATGTTAGGGTTAATTATGAAATCGATCAAGAGAACTCTATAAATATAAAGTTATGAGAGGATAATGAGGGACCTAAAATCATCTACTATTATCACTTAACTAGAGTTACATCCATATATTGAATTTGCATCCACATAGCTCAATCATCAAGGCACAAGCTAGGAAGTCTACATCACACTTCATAGGGGGATTATTCTATTCTATTCCATGCATAAATGCTATAAATTTTTCTACATTTAGCTATTTCTCGCTATTTCACAAAGTGTGACTGACACAAGAGCACCTAGGGCATGACATGCAAACACTCACCATAACTACATTTGGGTTTGAAATGTAGTGCGATACTCAAAGTAGAAAGCCCACCGTTGTGGCAACTAAGGTTAGTCTGACCCATTCATTCTATATTTTCATTTTTTAGGGTTTTGATACTTCCTTTTAGTCTTTTGCAGTCTTTACATCAACTTGAATTATTGGTGACATACATCACGGGACAAAGAACTTGATGCAACACACAATGAGGGTTTTGCACCACCCTCTAACCCTGTAAGAACTAGTTCCAAAGATTTTTCATAGACCCAGTGTGGCCATATTGCACTCAAAGTGCTTGTGGGTGCCTTAGTCCTCCTCTAGGCACCCCAAGATACTCGTATCCTCTAGACTTAGTCTTTTTAGTACCTATTATTAGTCGTTCTAGCCCTTATTTTATCTAGTTACCTTTGCATGACAATCACCAATTATTAGCCGAGTTCTTTACTTACCTCCTTCTTGCATCTTGGGTTTTTTATTACATTAATTCAATTATTTAGTTAATTTACATATTGTATTAACATAGTTATTTACTGCGTTTATGTCCTCCTATTAGACTAAGTTCCTTCCCATATGCCCAATTTTAGTTAATCATTTTGGTGAACCCCACATTTTTTCATAACACCTTCTAGGGTTTTCATTTTCATTCTGTGCATCATGAATGTCTCTATCAATGATTATTTTCTTTCCAATCCCGATTTAATTCACCATATCCAACATCTTTTCAATACTACACATGTTTTTATTAACATGGATCTGGATTCCATTTATAAGACATTTGCTGATGCATTTTCACAACATATAGCATTCAAGGCTAACCCTCCTGGTGACATTCATCCCTTTGATAATGATCTATCATTGCATATTATATGTCGCATTCACAATGTAGGTGTCAAAAACACTCTAATTGATAATGGCTCAACTTAATTTATGTACCATGTCATTTCTTGAAGCTTTAGGTCTGTCCACTCATGATGTTAGTCCTCTTCTATTTCATTGTGTGCTTACGATGGTACTGTTCATCCATGTCTTGGTCATGTTACCTTGCCCATCACTTTTGGTCCCAAAAATCTCCCCACACTCTTCTTTGTTATAGATTTTCCATTTCATATAATTATTTATTGGGTAGACCATGGCTCAATGCCATGTAGGATGTCACTTCTATAATCCATCATTGTGTTACATTCTTACATGAACACATCTATCATACTATCTTTCATGAATGTGACCCATTCTAATATTGTGTCAATGATCCTAATACTAGTCTTCATATTCCATGCATTGATACTACAGATGAGCCTCAACCTATGGAGGACCCACCTCATTTACCACCACTTGAGGGTGATATTTATATGATAAATTTTGTCCATCCTATGCTGCATGCTACTACTAATACTACTAATACTACTATCAATACATATCAAGGGCTTGTTCCATCCATGGGTGTTGTTCTACCATCTACATTCTCATCATCAATTATCCCACCATTTACTTGCACACTCTTCATACATGATTCATATTGGGAACACATTCCATTCAATTCTATTTCACCTAAAAAATATGTACGCATGAAGGTTTGGTTTGTTTATGTTTTTATATTGATGATATCCGTTCACCACCATATAACCCTTACTTATATCATGGGTTGGTTCATTATACGAATTCCTATGGTATTCATGTATTTCATCTTGATTTTTTTCTTGCACGTATCCCTCACCGATTCCAAGCTCACATTAGGAAAATCTTGGCTTGATTATATTGGGGTACCCTAAATCCAAATCATACAAATATATCATTTCCCATGCCTTTTGGACACTTTATCATCTGCAATATTTCTTTCCTAAGTTATACAAAAATCTCACTCATTGGTATGCCCATGATTTCCCACTTCCTCCATTCATCAAGAGGAGTATGTTATGGGAATGTACCTCTTACGTCTTAATGGCTCATTACATGATCAACCTCACACTATAAATTAACAAGTTACCAATGCATATCCATTCGATTTCGATTCAAAGGATGACGATCTTCTTGAAGAGTTTATATAGTATTTTTGCACACTACGGAGGGGGTATCAATTTTACACATTACCCCTACCTTATTTCCATCACACCTATTTCTTATTTTAGTATTATCATTACATTCCTCTTGTTACATAGTATTACTTCTTATCATTAGTTTTTACTCCCATTTCATACACTTTTTATATGAGTTGGAGGTCTTTCATCCTTCACTTATATCGGGTTTATCCACTCATTTACAGCTTGGGTGCATAACACCTAATATATCCCCCGACTCATGCACATCTATCCTCTATTTTATTTTCATAGAGGCATAACAATCACACATTCTAGCACCATCATTACCTAATGATGCACTCTTGTGCTTCATTTCACACTTGATTGTTGAGGGATTACTATTACACTAAATCCCACACACCGCACTATAGGAATTATACATTGTATTTCATCACACATCACATGGTATAAACCAATACATAATACAATTACTTTACATTCTACTATTATTCTACATGCATCTTGCATCATACCTAGGTCATTCTACATATAATATATCCTAGTCATTCTACACATTACATACATTATTAGGTTATCTACATACATAGTCAAATCATACATTGCACATAAATACCTCATCCACATTCTACATACTATGCTAGGTTACATTACATATGAGTCTAGATTTACATTTCATCCCTACATTATACATTACTACACATGTTACATCACATATTATACATTACATATTATTTACCTTTAGCATCACATTTTACACAATGTGTATTTACAAACCCTACTCACTAAATGGTCGCTTATTCTCTATGCTCTACAATTACCACCCTATGATGCACTTTAGTTCCTTGGTCCATACTTGTCTGCTAAGGGTTTACAAATCAAATGGAACTTCCACTCACCATGTGACATTTCATCATGCAAAATTCCTAGGCTAGTGACATATGCAGTGGATAAATTGTCACTCACTTTTTCTATCTAGTAGTGGTATATGCTTTAGGGTAGATCACCAACCCCATTCTATTGTATACACCTAAGGTTACATCACCACTCTTAAACATTTTTCTTATAGTGATACATGCTTAGGGATAAATCATACTTGTTCCACTCATCATATAGTGATATACACTTAGGGATAAATAATCATTCATCCTTTCATCTTATAGTGATATACACTTAGTTCTAAAACATCACTGCTCTTTCATCTTATAGTGATATACGCTTAGTGCTAAATCATCATTCGTTCATTCATTACATAGTGATATACACTTAGACTAAATCATCACTTTTCCATTCCTCAAGTCATCATATATTATTGGGCTATAGGGTTCACACACATCCTTTCTAAATTTCACTTCTCATCACCACTACATACACACTCATTAAAATGTGTTAGACATAAAAAAAAAACTCAACAATTTCCCGATGATGCACTCTCATTTACGGTTCATTCTTGAATGCCGAGGGAAAAAAAAGTGAACCTCATTACATACACATCCATTCAATCGGGTGGGGGAATGTGGACACTATCATTCCATTTTACATTCCATTCCATCCATCCATGGTATACTCGTATTGTCTTGGGGAATTTACTCTTGTTTACTAGTATTTTACTGTAGACACCAAATTTGTGTCTTATGACCCCGTGCCCCACATCTCATTTCGCAACCTAACCTCATCACCTAAACCTTACAAAATTATTTATTAATTACCTTATAATTAATAAATCCACATTGTACCTGCCAACCTCATTTCGCCACCTCATCATAACCTAGTCTTAACCCTAAACTAACCTAATTAAGACCTATAACTTGGTCCACATCCACACCCATGACTAATTACTCCCCACCCGCACCTAAAACCAACCTCATAATGACTTGACCAAGCCTACAACTAATCCCTCGGAGAAAAGGAGGGAAAGCTAGCTATTTTACCAAAAATAACCCGCTTTGACTCGACCGACATCGGTTCCTACTCGACCATCGCTTGGTTGCATAACCGCCATCGGTTCCCTGTAAATGACCACCTCCAACCAAAAACAAGGGATCAGATTTTTATTTGATCAGGAGGAGGAGAAATCATTGAAAGGATCCGATTTTCTTGGCCAAACAGAGACAAGTGAAGAAACAAGAAGAGTTTGCAGAGAAGGACATCAAGCCCAAGATCGCAATCGAATAATAACCAGAGCCTGTGACACTCATCCGAGCATCAAAAGGGAGATAACACATCTTGGATTGTCGATCATCCTACTTGAGCCCCGTCTTCTTCGTCATCACAAACAGGAACTCCGCATCTTCATCAGGAATGAGTAAGTAGTGTCTTGTATGTTTCTAAGCACCATTTCTTGAGCCTGTGGATTGATAGTAATTATAAACTCATTCCTAGATCTACCACCTACCAGCACCCTGCACTTAACCTTCATCCATACATCCTTGTATTGCCCAGAAGACCATTTTATCACACTCTGAGTCTTCCCTGTCCTCTCATTATTCCCCTCAGCCATCCACTAGTCTTAATAACCCCACAATCACCCTGCAACCAACCTCTATCCAGAAGCACCTAGATTACTGACCCTACCGGTGTCGGTTATCCCCTACCGGCAACGGTTCTCTAACCGCGGTCGGTTATCCAGTGACTGGCATCGGTCACTGTGACTTATACCCCAAAACCTTCCTCTCGCCTATTTGTCACCTAACAACCTCAGGTCCAGTCTGGTTTATCCCTGTAACTCAACCTGAATGTATCAACGACCAGTAACCGAACAAACAACGTGACTCTTTATTATTGATAGTTTAGCCTCTATTGCTTTGTAACGAGGTACCTAAATCGTGATTTTGCAATAGCTTTCTTTGTTATCATTTGTGTTAATTCGTATTAAAAGGGGAACTGACCACCTTCGAAAGGAAGTTTTATATTTCCTGGGCCTAAGGCAGTTCCCTCATTTATTGTCTAATCAAAATCGGGTGGTCTTGTATTCTTATTTGCAGGTAGTCCTTCCAAGACAAAAAGGAGTTCTTCGCAATCAACCTGATCTCTCTCTACGGTACGCGCAAGCCTCACCCTCTCGACATTCAACAGGTATTCCTCCTAGCCCTAACCCTTATCTGTTTCTAAAAGGAATGAAAGGATAGAAGCAACTCTATTCCCAAAAGCTGAAACATTCCGTGCGAAACATTTTGCACGCCTAGTGGGACCCATTTCGGGTTTCTTTAATTCTTGCTTGCTTTCATAGGGAGCATACTCTACTGTTTTTCTTCTTCTAAAGATATTCATAAGGTATTTTGTTATTTTGGTAAAAGAACTGGCCTTGCTTTTACATCTTTGCATTAGTGAAAGTCATCTCTTTTGCTTCATCGAATATCATTTTCGATTTGGGTTTAAAACACGTGCATCACATTCTTGCTTGTTGTTTTCAATTCTAGTGAACATAGATTAAGTAACAGGTCATACACGTGGGGGTGATATCCATGGTATTGACAAGAAATTAATCTTACTTTCACTGCACAACACATACCGAATCACTTCACAATTAACACAACAGCTCAAAACATCCCCCCTTTTTCCGCGGTATTCCTCCGCCCGATTGAGGTAACCTTATGAGCCAAAACAAACTTGACATTTCCCCTAAGTCTTTTGTTTAGGATTCTGACATCATTCTATGTCTAAAGGCATAAGCCCACAATAATTAAAATTAACCCTAGGGTTAGTCTCTGGATTTGCGTGTGCATCTTGCTTGTTTTCAGTTCTGTTTTCTCTGTTATACACTGTCTTCTGTGATCACCTTAGAACAATTTGATAAATGTACTAAGCGTTGTTAAAAATCAAATCAGCAGCTTCTTATATTTTCTTATACCAGTCTTATTACACCGACATCGGTTAACTGACCGACGTCGGCTATAGTCTAACCGACATCGGTTATCAGACCGATATCGGTTACTGTCTTTTACAGTTCCTGACAAACCAGCAACCTACCAATTTCACCATTCTAAGGCTGTTTCTGTTCCTGATAGATCGAAGCCCTACTGTGTACTCTTGTCCATGGTTGTTATCACTCGGAAGCAAGCCGCCGCCATGGTTTCACATGCCTGCTCTGTGCCTTTGCCTGAATCACCCCCTTCACATTCTATAGGGAACCCTATGGACACCAGTGAGATCCCCAAAATTCCTGTAGGAGATAAGGAATTTGCCAAATTTTTGGATGCTAATCCTAGCGCTGTACAATACTATTTGTCTCATGCCCCTGACCGTACGCCCGATGGTCAACTCCTTGTTGGCATGCCTATTAGTATAGCTGCTCATTTAGCTCCCACTCCACCTGATAACACCGTCTTGCCTTCTGCATCCTTAGCCCCGTCTCCCAATCCGACGGCTTCAGAGGTTCATACGACATAGATTGGCTTTCCTTTGGTTAATCTTGGGCCCCACATGTCATTACCACCGACTGCTCCTACCTCGCTCTCTCTGCACTCGCTCCGCTTCATGACTTGCTCTCTGCCACCTGTCCACACGAGCTTTCCTTCTCAAGCTCCACCTACCTTTTCATTCCCACACACGTATCCAGTGACCTCAACATCTTATATAGGACATCCCTATTCGGTCGCTTCAACATATTCGTCCCCCATACCTTATCAACACTTAACCCCACCATTGTCTAGCGGAGGCCCTTGGCCCAATTTGCCTCCGTTTACCACAACCGCACCATCATCTCATCCAACCACGGATTTCATCAAACAAATGATGGACAAAATGCAAAATCTGAGGCTTCGCTTCGGGAAGTCGTAGCGCTTGACATACGAGCAAGTTTGTTGGGAGCCTATTCACCCTTCTCGTCCCCTTCATTCATATCCTCCTCAATGGGAATTACCAAATTTACTCGTTTTAATAGTAAAGAGGATCCTCAACAACACTTGTGATCATTTAGACATGCTTGTTATTTGATTGCTCATGATGATGCCTTGCTACTCCGCACCTTTCCCATGTCCTTATCAGGACCCGCCTTGGAGTGGTATAATGCTTTAACCCAACACTCAATCTTCTCTTTTAACCAACTAGCCCAATCTTTCTTAGATCATTTCTCCATTAACATTGCCAAGAAAGTATCTATCACCGACCTCTATGCCATCCGACAATTTGAAGACGAATCTATCGCAGATTTCGTTGGACGATGGCGGGGCCTTATCAACCAACTTACATATGCCTTGCCTCAGGCTGAACTTATCAACTTTTTACGTGGGCATGCGCTAAGCACATCTCTCCTACCCTTCAAATTCAAACCTTCCGCACATTTGACGAGGCCTTTACTATGGCTCGGAAACTAGAAATTCGAGCCTTAGAAGAAGAGAAATTGCAGTTGCGCAACAAAAACCCCAATTTCTGAACTCCAGATTCCACCAATAAACCAAACACCACCACTCCTCACACATCTACTTCTTCGAAATCAAAAGGAGCTGTCCACGCGGTGATGGTCAAATCTCAAACACCATCTAATACCCCACCGAAAAACCACCTATAAATATAAAGCCGAGCCCATCAACTACACTCCCTTGGGAGAAACATATGGTGTGATATTGGAAAAATTGCTCAAAGCCGGAGCTATCACCTTACCTCCTGTTAAACCTCACTCCGGGTTTGACTCCACCCACGCTATACCTTCCCGGTACAAAGAAAATGACTTCAGAATTTCACCGCGTAAAGGGACATAGTCACAAAAATTGCAAGATGTTGAAAAACATAGTGCAGGAAATGGTTGATGCAGGGGATATAACCCTCGATAATCCTAATGCCCCTGCTAACCGAAATTTGAAAATCTTCAACAAACCATTCCCGAATCACTCTTCTAATAGTAACATAAACCAAGATATCTTAGCCGAGGAGAGTGTTCATGAGATCCATGCAGTCTTCGACTCCCAGCCAAAAGCATCTATCGAGAAAATTTTGAATCAAGCCTCTTCACTGACACAGGGGCCCAAACCTCCTTCACCACCATCAAGACAAGGTGAAATCATTCCTTTATCCGTAAAGGAATTAACCGCCTAAGTCCTCTTCTCATAAATGAGTCTTCTTACACCACATCCCTACAAGACTTGTGAGCGGATGTTATCCAACTTATCTATTTCCCAAACGCTCTCTTTCTACCATTCTTGCTGCATACAAGAAGAAGGCTCACCACTTCTTTTGTCATCCTTAGATGAAAACCTCTTGAACCGACATCACCACATTCTTTAAACATGACGGATCCTCTCAAACACGCCCTCCTACCTATTAGTTCTTCATCGCCTAAATCTTTTCAAATGACCGGTTGACCTCTTAACGCCTATTGATACAAAGCCTCATCTACCCCCGTATCACACCCACAAGGGACCGAATCACAACCCACCTTTCTTCCATACAAAATTTCCTATTCACATGTGAGGACTGTCATTCCTCGTAAGATGAGACAGTCCTATGGGAACGCTTGAGTACGCCATATTCTACTCAAATGCAGATGACCGATCCAGATGCCTCTACCATATACCCGAAGTGTTTACGTGCTTAAAATTCCTATGTCCTCATCTTCACCCCCTCATCTCTACCAAATACCTCATCCACTTCTATTAACCTAACCAAATCTTCCCTACGCTGGGACCCCACCAATACCTGGGCCTAACACACCCACCTAAGTGGCTTGATTTATCTAAAAATAAAGCCATCCATCCCATTAGAGATAGACTCAATCTCCTCAATCTATGCCGCTATCACAACTAAAACCCTCGTCATCACACCTACCTTCCATATTGGGACCCCATCCTTCTACCCCCGCATCAATATATCATACCTCCCGTGTTTTCTTTAGAGCGACCTACGCCTTCGCACCCATACAGTAAATCCAAGGGTATAAAGCAACACCATCACCCCGCATATCTCGTCCACCTACCAACCCTAAACAAATTCCATCATCAAAAGATTGTTTTCTCACTCCTATTTCTCCGTGGTTGTTTTCTGATACCACATCATCTGTGGCCTCATCATCTAACCAGCTAAACATAGCTTCTATGCCAAAGAAGCCACGTTTAGTTAAAACCCATTATCAAAACCCTCGCTAAACCACCACCCATACAAACCAACCATACCACGTCATCACCACAAACCCACCCACAATAGCCTCATTTCCTCCGACTTTGACCCACTCAAAGGGTCTTACGCCAAAATCCTTGCTATGTTGGTAGAGAATGCGACCATTTCCTACCCCCACTTAGACCTTATGATCCATCTAAACCTCGACCTATAGGTTATGATGAGTCTAAAATCTGCAGCTTACCACCGCACACCAGACATGACGTAGAGGGATGCAAAGCGTTGAAAGCCATACTTCGCCACCACCTCTCTCGATAAAAAGTTAAGAAAGACAACTTACGAAGAGAGAGACCTTTAGCTTCACC
This sequence comes from Taxus wallichiana var. yunnanensis, assembly GCA_018340775.1. Lineage (NCBI taxonomy): Eukaryota > Viridiplantae > Streptophyta > Pinopsida > Cupressales > Taxaceae > Taxus > Taxus wallichiana. The sequence goes on from CM031237.1 coordinate 342,368,140, forward strand.
CCTCTCCTATACCACCTGTCCCCGCCTCACCAAGATCTATCATTATTACAGCCCCACCTCTCGAAGACCATGACCTATCCCTACTGTCTTCCTCCTCTCGTATTCACGAGATCAATATGATTAGTGTTACTACTCGAGGGCGTAAAAAATAATGAGAAAGCGAAAGAAAACACACTCGCGGCCCTCCTCTCTTTCTCCGTCCACCATCCCGATGGCACCACCACCTAAAGTGGTTATTCGAGGACCCACTTATCCCCATCTCTAATGGAATTTCCCACCAAACCATGATCAAACAGCTTCACCAATCACCTGTAAAAATGACACTGTATGATCTCATTCAGACTTTTGAATCTCATCGATAAGCTCTCGTTGAAATCCTTCAAGGGATAGAGGTCTTACCTAATGAAACCTTACCTGTTACCTCTATTCTAACACCCAATCACGTTGCTTCACTCACCAAACAACCTATCTCCCCAACCACTTCGCCTCTCGTACAAAAGCAAGCCGCCATTGTCGGCTTTCAAAGACGAAATTATCGACTTTGGTGCTAAAGATCCTGACCCTGCTCTTTTCATCTCAGCTTATGTCCGGGACATTCGGGTACGTCGTGTTATGATTGACGGGGTACTAGCCTAAACATCATCTCTTCAAAAGCCTTCCAACAAATGAATATCCCTTCTAGCAAAGATGTGTGCCAACCCCATCATGTTGCATGTCATTCAATGATGCTATTACTTCTACCTTAGGCACCGTGATCCTTAACATTCGTGTAGGGCCACGCACTTTACCCGAACTCTTCTATGTCCTCGAGGGAGAGTTCCAATACAATATGTTGTTAGGCCCCCTCGATCCGGCTATGGGATGCGTTCCTTCCACCTTACATAGATGCATAAAATTTGAGTACGAGGGGAAGTCCTACACCGTAAAAGCTGATCCTCCCCCCTTCAAAACCTGCAATATGTTGTATCGCCCTAATGATGTGCTTGTACTCAAGAAGACACCCATTCATCCAACCCAACCATCCACTTCAACCGCACCTACACCTTCAACCAATGAAACCGCCATCACAAATACCACTTCCTTTCCCGCAGATAACATCCCAACCTCCGACCCCTTAGTAGATGTTTTTCAACGCCTTACGCTGGGGGAGTACCGCCTATATAACGTTAGCTCTTTCCATACCCCGCAGGAGTATGGACAGTTACATGCACATCCTACCTATGACCGTCGCGTGGGGGAGGTAATCTCTTACGACCACCCCATCGCACACCAACCTAACATATGTATGGGGGTGTTGACACATCCTCCGTTACCCCCGAACCTCCTCTTGGTGTGGTTCCTTCCAATCCGATTTTTCAATACTTGACAAATCGTCATTTTTCCCTCACCTTCTTGACTCGCTGTGCTTGGAAAGGCTTTGGTTTTGGTCTTTATGAACAAGGCCGACATACACTCATTCCCGTGACTACACGCAAACACAATGATCGTAGTGGTCTCGGTTTTCCTGAAACACTTACACCGGAGAAACCTCGTGTCGGGCCAGTATCCTCGGAAGATGACGACGCACCCCTACCAAACCATCATCACCATTTTTCCATCATCACCCACAGAGTCGATAGACCCTGAATCTATCCCTCCTAACTTTTTTTTTTTTTCATAAATGCTATCTTCCTAGGTCCTCTCACTTATCAACGCGATAATGAGGACCCATCTTCTCTTCCCCTTCTGTATCTAGACATGATCGAAGAGGATTCACCTTCAATTAATGTTGTTGAGTGCCAGGATGATGACTCCATCCTCACTTATCTTGGCGCGGATGACTCTTATATTCAACGCGCCTTACCATCTGAAACTCAAACCATGTTGAATGAGTCGACTATAGAAATCAACATCCACACAGAGGAGGATCCTCACATTGTGAAGATCGGACAATCCCTTAACACATCAGAACAAGCCACCTTTACTACCTTTCTCCGTACTCGCAACCAAGCTTTCGCTTGGTCCTACGCTGACATGCCAGGAATTGATCCTGCCATTGCTGTCCATAACATTACCCTGAAACCCGATTCCAAGCCAATTAAACAGAAACTGAGAAAAATGCATCCACGCATTGCCCTCTTGGTCAAAGAAGAGCTTCAACGACTCCTTTCTGTTTCCTTCATCCTGCCTATTGACTATCCTCAATGGATTTCTAACATCGTACTTGTCACTAAAGCGACGGGGGGACTTCGGATATGCATGGATTTCTGAGATCTTAACCTCGCTTGCCCCAAGGATGACTTCCCCCTCCCAAGTATTGATCAACTTGTTGATCTCACTGCGGGCCATGAGATGCTCTCTCTCATGGATGGCTTTTCAGGATACAACCAAATTTTGGTTGCCCCTGCCGATCAACATAAAACTACCTTCATAACTCCTTGGGGAACCTTCTGTTATCGTGTCATGCCATTTGGCCTTAAGAATGCTGGTGCGACCTATCGCGGCTATGACTTACATTTTTCATGACATTATGCACACTATCCTTGAGGATTATGTCGATGATCTTCTTGGCAAATCTAAACATCGCAGTGAACATCTCGATGTTTTAACCATTATTTTCGATCGCCTATTACAATATTCGGTCCGGCTTCAACCAAAGAAATGTGTCTTTGGTGTTCTTTCGGAAAACTTCTTGGCTTTATCGTCTCTTTGCGTGGCATTGAGGTCATCCATCTAAAGTCAAAGCTATCCTAGAAATGCCCCCACCCAAAACCTCAAACAATTACGTAGTTTGCAGGTAAACTTCAATCCATCCGGCGCTTTCATCTCCCAACTCTCGGATCGATGTCAACCTTTCCATCACCTTCTTAAAAAGGACATTGCCTTTCAATGGAGCAAAGAGTGTCACCAAGCCTTTGAAGCTCTCAAAGCCTATCTCTTGCAGCCACCCGTGCTTATTCCACCTCAGGATGATCTCCCTTTCTACCTTTACCTTTCTGCCACTGACCATGCTATAGGAGCCATGCTCACACATCAGGACTCGGCACGTCGAGAACAAGCCGTTTATTATATAAGTCGTACTCTCATGGATTACGAGACTAGGTATACACATGTAGAAAAATTGTGCCTAGCCCTATCATTCGTAGCCACCAAACTTCGACATTACCTCCTGAATCACAAAACTTTTGTCATTACCAACACGGACCCCATTCATTATATGTATGCGCCAAACCACATCTAAACCAACGCATCGCCCGAATGGCTTATGCTCCTCGCTGACCTCGACCTTGAGTTTGTACAATAGAAGTCAATCAAAGGACAAACTATTGCGGACCAACTTGCGGAGGCCCCTTTACCTGGGGAACAATTTACCAATTTTAATTTCCCCGACGAACTCATCGCCACTCTTTCACTCAGGGAAGAGTCGTATCCAATGACCCTCTTCTTCGATGGATCCAAATGCCAGCATGCGCAGAGGGGCCGGCGTTGTTCTCATTCCTCTTGACGCTGAGCCTATGCCTCTTTCATTCCGGCTTGATTTCCCCTGCACTAATAATACAACGGAATACGAGGCCCTTGTTTTGGGTCTCCAGGTTGCGTTACACTTAGGTGTCAAATCTATTAATATTTTTGGCGACTCTCAATTGGTAGTCAATCAAGTTATGGGCATCTACCAATGTAAAAATGAGGAACTTCAAAAGTACAAACATTACGTGGATTCACTTTTGACCTCATTTACTCGTTATTCTATCCAGACCATTCCCCGCTCCACTAACAAATTTGTGGATACTATGGCTTGCTTAGCCTCGCAAATTCCTACCTCACCAACTGACTCTGACATATTCATCTTGGTCCAACAACTCTTTGCCCCATCTTACTCAGCCCCGGTTGTTTGTATGATAAATAATGTGTCTGCTAATTCGCAGGATACCTGGTACCACAAATTTCACGACTACCTTACAACCTCTGTTCTCCCACCTGACCTAACTAGTACCGGAAAACGCACTTTTCTTAAACGTGTTTCTCGTTATGTCATCATGGGGGGACTCCTTTATAAATGTGGCTTTGATGGTATCCTCCTTCGATGTCTAACCGGCGCGAGATCACCTATACCATCCAACAGGTCCATGACGGTATTTGTGGTGGACATTTTAGCGGCCTTGCCATGGCCAAACGAATCCTTCGCCTAGGTTATTATTGGCCTACTCTCAATAACGATCGCTTACTACGAATATGTTAAGCATTGTGTTATGTGTCAACAACATGCCAACCTTCAACATACTCCTAGCCATCCGCTACAGGTCACACGAGATCTTTGCCTTTCTCACAATGGGGTTTAGACCTTATTGGTGAGATTCATCTACCCTCTTCACAACGCCACCGATGGATAATCACAAAGAACTCAATATTACACAAAATGGGTGGAGGCTATTCCACTCATTTCAACTAAAAAGAAAAAATTGTAGAGTTCATTAACCACCACATTATCTCTGTCATTTTGGTGTTCCTCATCACCTGATAATAGATAATGGAAAATCTTTCAAAAATAAGTTGTTGCAAGACCTTTGTGACAACTTTGGTATCAAACTTAGCTTCTCATCACCCTACTATCCACAAGCGAATGGACAAGCTGAATCTTCTAATAAAACCCTGACCAAAATCCTCATGAAAGTTGTTAATGATTCTGGAAGAAATTGGCATGATCACATTCCCTTTGCCCTTTGGGCTTATCATACTAGCATTCGTACCTCCACTAATGCCACACCATTTTCTTTGGTATATGGTACCGAGGCGGTCTTGCCTCTCGAAATACAAATACCCTCCCTCAGAATATCTCTTCAGGATATTCTCACCAACGATGATTTCCGCCAAGAGCGGTTAGCCCAATTAGAGCTTCTTGACGAGCGTCGTCTTACGGCTCTTGACCACCTTCAAATCTACCAAAAACGCATCAAGCGTGCTTATGATAAACGACTTCATGAGCATACCTTTAAGGTTGGTGATCTTGTCCTCAAAGAGAATCAACATGTAACCAAACTAGAAAAGAGCAAACGTGGAAAATTTGCTCCCAATTGGATTGGGCCTTACATAATCACTCACACTTATGGATCAGGCACTTATCGTTTAGCTTCACTTAATGGTAAACCTGAGCCTGAACCCCTTAATGCCTTGCATCTTCGACCATTCTACTATTGAATTTAGTGTTATATCACTTCTTATCTACCTACCGCTCGTCCCTTGAGCTCATTTTACCACCACATACACGTTGTTTCCTACATCTCAAAATAAAATCAAGCTCACATAGTTTGATTCTCACCTCCCCTTAAAGATGCCTTCCCTTTTAGTCTAGTCCATGACTTCAAAGTATTAAAATGACACATTCTTAATTATATGCTTATGGGATTTTCTTGAGTCAAACTTCCTACCAAACTAGATGCTTTACGCCAAAAGGACATCTAGCTCTCTAAATTATATATAGACTACTCCCCCGAAGGATAACTATGCACTAAAACCGCATCTACTACTATAAATAGACTTCTCCCTTGAAGGACAGCTATACACAATCAGCCTTTATCAGAAGCTTCTCACATTGATCAGCTTCGTGAAGACCTCAAGAATAAAACAAAAAATATCCCTTGTAGACTTCCCGCATCGATCAGTCTATATTCAGCAAAATAAAAGCCACATTCAAAAGAACTTTTGAGTCATGGACTTGTCTATTTGGGTTAGGTTCTCTTTCGTCGGAATACTCACTTTATAACAAGTTCTCTGTGTCTCAGCTACACCATCCACTTCACCTCACCATTTGTTAAAACAACACAGCTCAAGGGACGTGACGTACACCCGATATATTGTGATCATACAACTCTTTTCACCTATTGACTTCTCGTCTATGCACGGTACCTAGGGGTTCAAGCTCATTCTACGTTATTATGTGGTTTGTTTAGCTCTTTTCACCTACGGAGCACTCTTTCCTCTTTGACTCGAATCTAGGATTATGTGTTGATCTTAATCAGGACATGGTTCCCTACCACTTGGGTAGGCTAACTTTCGCGTCACTTATACCTATTCCAAAATCACCAATTCATTACCAACACCAACAACATTACCCTACCAATATCAATATCAATATTTTTACCAACCAACAAATTGCCTAACCATACCTAAATTGCCTGAATTCACCTCTCCCTGGTCCTAAGGGAGAACTACATCGGTCTGAGGCCCCTCCTTGCTTTGTGCAATGGGCTATGTAGGCAGCACTTAGGAGACATGGAGTCTCCCAAGGTTAGCTCGACCATCCCCTACCATACCCTATCATGTGTTGTAAATATAAATATTTTTTGTGTATTTCTATTTGCCAACATTCATCTTTATCCTTTTTCAAACAAAACAAAAACAACATTCAAAACACAACCATTCTTATTATTATCATCACTCAAAACCACATACATCTTTAGTTTTATTTTAGATGTTAAACAAATACATCTTCTCTATCATCGACTCACAGGTCGGCATCCTTATTTATTCTTATATTCCTATGAAATTCACTTAGACCTTTGCACCTCCTCCCGAATCGTGGTGATCGTGATCGCTCGGTGCCCCTCGCCTTGCCTCTCCATCCTCAAAGGTGCCACCGCCATTGGTTCCTCCCATTGATCCGCCAACATCTCCTCGTAACATACGAATACATCCTCTCGCGTGGAGGAATCTTGCCTCCGGCTTCTCCACTCAGAATCGTGAAACCTCTAACAATCCCATTGTCTCATTCACCTCGTGTTTGAAGCCGGTGAGCCAACTCCTGCAGACGATCTCTCTCTCACTATAATCACAGCTATGTCCGGGTGCTCACGTGCACCTCTCTCACTCGCTACCCACCATACTCTATAGGCCTCTCGCTTCTCCCGCATCCATTACCCTACGATCGGCCGCTATCTCTTCAGCCCTTCTGGAGGTGTAGGCCGGGAGGTGAGAATGCTGCCTCGGCGTCGATCCTCATGTATGGTCTATATGTCATCGGTATATCTTGAACGAACCCAAATTGTCACCGCACGCGATCTAGAGGAATCCTCTCGTACTCACCCGGCCTGTGCCCTGCGATCCATCTCAATCGCTCTACACCCCTCAACTCCTCAGCTATGTGCTCTGTCACCATATAGTTCCCGTAAGGCCTCCAACAAATATCACAATCGTCACCATCTCCCATACCTGTCTATAATACTCGATGTCATCTATCACGGCCTGGGATCTCGCTTCTTGTTCTGTCTGGACCCATCGTCTGAATCCCAACCTTTGCACTCCTACCTCTCCCGACTCAATGGGTCGGCCTATTGACACACAAACAATATGCTCATAGGCCCAACAATGTAATAAGTACGAACAATCCAGTGTCATCCTGTGTTTTCACTTGCAGGCCCATAGACCCCTATATAACTCTGCCAGATATGCGGGTGCCCATGCGAAAGTCACGCTCATTTCTATCATTTCCCAAATAACACTCATCAACACTTTTGGAAATCTTCCCCCTTCCGCCCTCGGCAATGCATAATACCCCACCGCTATCATTAATAGCACGGCCAACCTTGTTTCCTCAGGGTGTGTTGCATACATTGTACCATACGTAAAAGATAAACCTCGCTGTGTCAAATCTCGTGCAGCTGACCCAAATACTGTTGTTATCGCTGCCCGCCCCGCACTAGGCAACACCTGATACACTGTTTTTCCTATCATTGGGAGTCTCAAAATATGGAACACATCTTCCAAAGTCACTGCTATCATCTCCCTGCTGGCGATAGAAAGTATTCTTTTCTGGATTCCATCTCTCAATCAACGCCTGCAACATAGCATGGTTACGCACGATTCTTGAATAATAGCGGATTCCACTTAACCCCAAATGATTTATCAATGCCCATTCACTGGTGTTACATCCGCTGGATTCGTGACAACAACACCGGCACAGTATCATTCATCCTTAACCCTGCTTCGCTCGTATACATCAAAACGACACATAATTATTCAAAAGAACAAATCTCTACGGGTTTTTTTCTCAAGTTCTGGAAACTCTTACAAAGGACTCGATATCGCTTATGAATAACCGATACCGGTTTCTCTAACCGATACCGGTTATCTCTAAACGATACCGGCCATCACTCAAAATACCTACCTACCTTGCTTAAAACATACACCTACGATAATTTTTCCCGCTTTACTCCTATTTATACCTAAAAACATACGTGACCACCCCGTTTACCTACCCCATAGCACTCACCCCATCCCCAACCCTTTCCTATCACCTTTTCTTTCTCATCTTTACCCACTTACACTTCTCTCATCCTATTCACAAAACATGCAAGAATCAAATTACAACCAAACAGCTTTACCTCTCGAGATGCGCAGCTTGGGGCGGAACATGTCTTCCCCTCGTCCCGCCTCGCTGATGCTTCTCCTCGTTCACCATGTTCACTACCCTCTTCAAATATAACTTGTCTTTCTGCCTTCTGAATCTCAGCCCACACTCACTTCACTCGCCTCTTTCCTCCTTATCACTCAAATTCTTTCATGCAATTACCTCAGTAGTAGTAGTCGCCAAACAATAACGCATTCACATATTTAACTTGTTGCATGACTCTAAAAATAAGAATGCTAAAAATAAGAACTTAAGTTGCCAACCAAGCAGTTCTATTTTTAGGAAAATAATTCTTGCATAACCGATATCGGTTACATAACCGATATCGGTCATATAGATACCGACATCGGTTAGATAACCGATATCGGTCATGTACCCCCTTGTTGCTTAAACCTAAGCCGTTTCTTCATTTTTGCAAATTTTTGTGGCGCCCGTCCCTTTTTCCTGCATAAACAACACCATTATCTATAATTTTTCATTAAATCCATATCTCATCACAATTTCATCAACATCATCTATCCATATTACAAAAACAACCAAGCCATCAACAAACGATATCAAAAACCATCAATCTATACACCATTTGGATCCAATTCAGCAGCTACATACGTTCAATTTCACAAACCAGCGACAAAACACATCCAACATTTCATAAACACAACATGTCAATTAAACTCATCATCTATATATACATACATCCCATCAACAAAAGACATCAACACCATCAATATATAAACCATGTGGATCAAACTCATCATACATTCCATTTCAAAAAGCCATCAACAAAAGACATCAACACCATTTCATATACACCATGTGGGTCAAAATCATCATATATATATACTAAAGGTTTCAAATATACAACTTGCCCTGCATAGGGGCCTCTGTGATCTCATAATAATACAAAGCCGGCACGCAGCCTCAACAACTGTCAAAATATCGACTCGGCTCATAGCCGGTCTCTCATATCAAAATATACTTGGCTCGTAGGCCGATATCAATGGTATAACCTGTAGTCACTCGCAGCCGGTATATATACATAAATGAATAAATAAATGAAAGAATCATATGTGGGCACGCAGCCTCTCTATACATAGCCGGTTCGCAGAGACCGGTGCCTCTATCTAATATCCATCTACAAACAAAACATTTCTCTCTCACCTGTGGATCCTCGCCTCCCCACCGCCTCTTCCCTGTCTCCCCCGTGGGTCCCTGTGCTGCCTCTCGTCTCCTCCCTGTAACAGACCCACCGGCTGTGGCTGCACCACCCTGGGATCTCTGGCTACGCGAGGTCTCCGCTCTATGCACCGCATACGGCTGATAGTCAGCCCAGTACCATCAAGGATGTCCTGATAGTACCGGGCCTCCGCTCTCGCCTCCATATACCGGGCCCGTGCCACCAAAGCTGCTGGGGCTGGTCCCCCGACTCCTAATACCAATGGCCCCTATCCTACCAGTACACCCTGTGCCTGTGCCGGTGCCTGTGGCTGCGCCGGTGGTGGTGCCTGTACCTGTGCCTGTGCTGGTGCCGCTGGTGGTGCCTGTGGCGGTACCTGTACCTGTGGTGGTGCCTGTGGCGGTACCTGTACCTGTGGTGGTGCCTGTGGCTGGGCTCGTACTCGTGCTCAAGCAATCTAATTGCCCCGTAGGACACCTATTCGTGTTCTGCGTGGCAGCAAGCTGCCCTCGTAATAACCGTACTCTGCCCTCTCTGCTGTCCTCTCTACTCTAATAGCCGCTAAGTCTAGCTATGCGGGTTGTGCTCTCCTCGCGGCTCTCTCTCCTGCCCACCATACCAAAAATGATCCTGTACACTTGGCGTAATCCATCAGATCGCCTCTACTCGCTGCTCGCTACCCAATCTGGGTCCATAGGTCAGGTGCAGGTAGTGGAGCTTCTACATCATCCCTCCTAGTACGAGGGAAGGGAGGTGGCTCATCCTGCCGTAGCCCCAACTGCTGCCGTATTCTCTCTGGGGGTATCCACTGCATTTCCTCCCGCCTCCGTCCCGCTATCCAGAATGTATACTGGATCCACCGTAACTGTGATCGGGCTCCTCCGCGGGGCTGATGACCTCTGTAAGGTCTCCATACAATATCTAAAGCTGTCAAGCCCTCTAATACATGCCGGTAATATGCTACATCTCATCCGGCGAGAACTGCTCGTGGCTGGCCCACGACCCCCAACCACCTCTGAAAGCCATATCTATAAATCACCTGTGGCCCTGGCTGCTGGGGCAGCCCTACTAGTCGAATGCATATGATATGCTCATATGCCCAGCAGTGTAACAAAAACGTAGAGCAAATCCCGAATCACCTCATCCGGCGATAGCCCCACAGCTCTCGGTATAACTGCACTAGGTATACTGGGTGCCCACGCATAACATGTATGCTCCTCAACCATCTCGTGTAAAACCCCCATCAGCGCCCATGGAAAGTGGCCTCCCTCTGAGTCCGGGAGGGCGAAGCATGTGATGCCGATCATCATCAACACGGCAAGCCATGTCTCATGTCGGTGGGCATGGTACATATCTCCATAGGCGATGCTCGCGCTGTGATAAGTCAATAGCGCGGCTGCATCCCCGAATACCTGTAAGATGCTATCCATGGCTGTCTCTGCGTCCACCTGGAAGACTGCCTCTCCATCAATCGGTAATCTAAGGATGCGATACACATCCTCCAATGTAATGGTCATCTCTCCAGTCGGGAGATGGAACACATTGGTCACCGGATCCCATCTCTCGATGAGGGCGACCATCAGACTGTGATCCCTATCGATCGCCCTATACCGCTGACTCCGCCGAGTCCCACCCACATAATGCCCCATCACGCGGACACGTGTGGCCGCATCCGTCCCAACAGCGGGGGCATCCTGTCCCGCATCGTCAGCTGCTGACGTGCCTGCAAAACCACCTAACTGCATTAGCCCTACTCTTTATCACAACAACTACTTTAACCCTCTATACCCCCTTTTTTATCCCCCCGACCACACCCCGACTCTATAACACACACCTCCACCCACCTATCTTCTACACTATCCCCCTCCATCTTCACACCCAAAACACAAAACCCAATCATAACTAACAACAAACAACACAACACGCCAACCCCAACAAGAACTTAACACCCAAAACCACAACAAAACCATGCAACAAAAATAGAAAATCCTGGCTAGGGACCGGTACCGGTCACCCATAACCGACCCCGGTCCCCTCTCCACCGACGCCGGTCAACGTTCGACCGCCACCGGTCACCCACAAACCCCACCTGCCCCAAAACTTCGTGACCGATGCCGGTCGCTTAGTGACCGGCATCGGTCACTGGAAAATAGCCGAGCCGAACCCGACGCGGCCCCCAAATGCATTTTTTCCTATTTTCTCCCTATATACCCACCCAAACACCCTAAAAACCTACCCACCCTGCCGCCTTGGCCTATTTCACCTATCTACCCTCTCCTTTTTTCAAATAATTTCCATTTATTAATTATTTTCTAAAAACCTTACATTCCTACCCAAAACCCAAATCCAGCTTAACACAATCAAATTCACACAATGAAGGGTTTCGAACCTACCGGTATGACGACACGTTGTGGTGGTGGGATGGGTGGTGGTGGTCCAATCGGTCCAAGACCCTCTCGCTCCTCCTCCCGGTTGTGCCATAGCTCTACCTCTCCTCTGCTGGGTCCTCCACCAATCAACTGCTGCCTCCTACTCACTCGGGCCCACTAACCACTCACTTCTCCACTCAAATAGTGCCACCTCAACCGACAAATGCTCCAATCTCAACACTCCACCTCAGACAACTCAAATTGTGTTTCAAAGTGACAATGTGACAATGACAGGCCATATTTTTCTTTTTATAGGTTTTTCACCTATAACCGATATCGGTTTTATTGTGCCCTAAGGAACCGGTATCGGTCACCTAACCGATATCGGTCATAGACAATCGACACCGGTTTTATCCCAACTCTTCCCCAAATTTCTGCCCTTATTTACTACTCGCCCTTTCTCACAACATCGCCTATATCCACCTTTGCTGAAAACCCTTTGTTAACTTCATTGGCCCGACCCACGGCCGCAACCAACTAACCCACCCTGCCCCAAGGCCGCAACCCAACCATTTGGCCCGACCCACGGCCGCAACCAACTAACCCACCTACACCAAGGCCGCAACCCAACCATTTGGCCCGACCCAAGGCCATAACCCAACCATTGGCCCAACCCAAGGCCGCAACCCAACCATTTGGCCCGACCCAAGGCCGCAACCCAACCATTTGGCCCGACCCAAGGTCAGTAACCCAACCATTTGGCCCGACCCAAGGCCGTACCCAACCATTTGGCCTGACCCAAGGCCGCAACCCAACCATTTGGCCCGAACCAAGGCCGCACCCAACCATTTGGCTCGACCCAAGGCCGCAACCCAACCATTTGGCCCGACCCAAGGTCGCACCCAACCATTTGGCCTGACCCAAGGCTGCAACCAACCATTTGGCCCGACCCAAGGCCACAACCAACCTATTTGGCCCGACCCAAGGCCGCACCCAACCATTTGGCCCGACCCAAGGCCACACAATTAAATACCTCACCCAACCTCAACACAATACAATTTTATCCACCCATCATGTAGCTTTTTGTTCAATCGAGCTCACATGTTCGTGTTTTAGCATGATTAGGGTCCTTGACTTGATCGGGCCGACAAACTTTGCCTAGACCAAGACCGTGACGTTTATCTCAACCAAACCAACCATTTGCACTACCGAACATGCCTAAACGCTCATGTACCTTACCCGTTATATCCTCGAGCTACTTCCTATGCCTTGGATACCGTGATTATATCACCCTTGTTTGGATAAACTATTGACCTTTGCCTATGAATTGCTTGTTTGCTCTTCAAATCATGTACCCTGGTCGCACTACTGCATGTCAACATGCATCTGCTTCCTTGGACCTACCCCACCATCTTACCATTACCTAAACACCATTTACCCTTTATCAACCCTATCCCTGATTTCACGCTACCTCAATCTATGATAGATTTGAGGGGGATTACCTATACCCTTAACAGGGGTAACCACTTCGTATTATTGTCCGTGCAGCTTTAACAAAGACAAGCTACACGACAACAAGGGGCTAATGTAGACACCAAATTTGTGTCTTACGACCCCCTGTGCCCCGCATCTCATTTCGCAACCTAACCTCATCACCTAAACCTTACACAATTATTTATTAATTACCTTATAATTAATAAATCCACATCGCCATACCTGCCACCTCATTTCACCACCTCATCATAACCTAGTCTTAACCCTAAACTAACCTAATTAAGACCTATAACTTGGTCCACATCCACACCCATGACTAATTACTCCTCACCCGCACCTAAAACCAACCTCATAATGACTTGACCAAGCCCGCAACTAATCCCTCGGGAGAAAAGGAGGGAAAGCTGGCTATTTTACCAAAAATAGCCCGCTTTGACCTGACCGACATCGGTTCCTACTCGACCACCATCGGTTGCGTAACCACCATCGGTTCCCTGTAAATGACCACCTCCAACCAAAAACAAGGGATCGGATTTTCATTTGATCGGGAGGAGGAGAAATCATTGAAAGGATCCGGATTTTCTTGGCCGAACAGAGACAAGTGAAGAAACAAGAAGAGTTTACAGAGAAGGACATCAAGCCCAAGACTGCAACTGAATAACCAGAGCCCAGTGACACTCATCCGAGCATCAGAAGAGGAGATAGCACATCTTGGATTGTCAGATCATCCTACTTGAGCCCTGTCTTTGTCATCACAGTCGTGGAACCTGCATCTTCATCAGGAACGAGTAAGCAGTGTCTTGTATGTTTCTAAGCACCATTTCTTGAGCCTGTGGATTGATAGTAATTATAAACTCATTCCTAGATCTACCACCTACCAGCACCCTGCACTTAACCTTCATCCATACATCCTTGTATTGCCCAGAAGACCATTTTATCACACTCTGAGTCTTCCCTGTCCTCTCACTATTCCCCTCAGCCATCCGCTAGTCTTAATAACCCCACAATCACCCTGCAACCAACCTCTATCCAGAAGCACCTAGATTACTGACCCTACCGGTGTCGGTTATCCCCTACCGGCAGCGGTTCTCTAACCGTGGTCGGTTATCCAGTGACCGGCATCGGTCACTGTGACTTATACCCCAAAACCTTCCTCTCACCTATTTGTCACCTAACAACCTCAGGTCCAGTCTGGTTTATCCCTGTAACTCAACCTGAATGTATCAACGACCAGTAACCAAACAAACAACGTGACTCTTTATTATTGATAGTTTAGCCTCTATTGCTTTGTAACGAGGTACCTAAATCATGATTTTACAATAGCTTTCTTTGTTATCATTTGTGTTAATTCGTATTAAAAGGGGAACTGACCACCTTCGAAAGGATGTTTTATATTTCCCGGCCCAAGGCGTTCCTCATTTATTGTCTAATCAAAATCGGGTGGTCTTGTATTCTTATTTGCAGGTAGTCCTTCCAAGACAAAAAGGAGTTCTTTGTAATCAACCTGATCTCTCTCTATGGTACGCACAAGCCTCACCCTCTCGACATTCAACAGGTATTCCTCCTAGCCCTAACCCTTATCTGTTTCTAAAAGGAATGAAAGGATAGAAGCAACTCTATTCCCAAAAGTCAACATTTCGTATGAAACATTTACATGAGCACTTTACTACACATGTTGGATTGATTTCTTATATGTCATTATCTATATCATCCACAAATTCACATTCATGCCTTTGTTTAGTATGATCATATATACAATACTCCTACATGTGGCATGGATGCTCGTCTTCTACCCTTCCCACACTAGTCATTAGGGGAATCCAAATTTGTCTCTTCCAGTGCTATTGTTTCATTTCATACTTAGAACTTTATATTGGTTATTTAATCTTTCATGAATTGGTTATTTCTCTAACATGCTAACACATGTTCCATGTGCAACACTTGTTTTATAGGATTACATGTTTCAATGACTACTTGCTTGTTTGTTCATACTTGTCTCTGTCATTGTTTGCCATTGTATGTGGGATTTTCCATATGTTTGTGTGCACAGCTAATTTTTGTTTGTGGCTATGATGGCCTTGCGTGTTTTGTGACATAGTGAGTGATTTACCCTATTTGCATCCCACGTTGTGCAGTTACTTGATTTCTTGTGTGTTTACATTTACTACATTGTCTGTGTAGCTTGCACATGTCTTCTATATGCATGCATTCTTTTTTACACTTGTCTTTGGCTAGCCTTCTTATTTGTGCGTGCCTTGGTTTCTACCAAGAAATTTATAGGGTTACAACGTGCATGTGGTTGATCCTCTTTTGGGCCGTATGTATCTTATCAATGACGTCACATGCGCACCCAAAGAAGGTGGCATCATTTGGGGGTTTTACATACTAACACAAATTCTACACTGGCACGATTCAATTTTCTATAGTGAGTGGGTTTAAACTAGTCTACAAACCCCATACATAGAAAATTCTACAAGACATGGTTTCCTTAGCATTCTAGGAAGTACTTACATGCTTGGAGGTTACAGTGGGTGTGCCTCACTACATTACTTCGGCTAGTGGTGTTGGATCACTTGAAAAACTAGGATAGTAAAAATATCTCTTCATACATATTTCAACATAAGTGGTTAGAGCTTAGAGGACATAGATAATTTCCTCCCTACACTTCTTCAACCAGGGTGGTGTGAGATCACCCAAAAACTTGCAGTACAAGTTATGCTTCTACACCCTTTCTTTTGAAATGGATCGATGCACATGTTCCAATTAAATTTTTCATTTTGCGTATTTTACACACTTTCATATACATGCATATTTTACATAGCATTTTTACACTTACATACATATATATTTGAATACTTGATCATTTTATCCTTGCAAGTTCGGTTGTATGAGAAACAAATAGTCAAATTAGGGGCAAAAACAATCACAACATTGAAAGCAACATTCTACAACAACATCTTCTTTACTAACCAAGTAGGTACATTATACACTGCAATAACTACGGACATTTTTCTTCCTAGGTTAACTCTCATTACTTTTTAGTTGTACATTTTTCATATTTAGTTTCCATGCTCCTCCATCTTTTATTTTTCGCTCCACGCATTTCTCTATTCCTTCAATGCATTTCTACTACACTCTTCATGGACATCAAGTAGTTATTTATAATTACTTTATGCTACCAAGCTTTCATCTCACAAACATAAAGTGGGGGAAAATGTAGTAACAAAACATGCACTTTACACAATATTTATCTCAGGTTCATACTACTATTTAGAAGGTTCTTGAGTGAAGAAAGTACTAATTAAATACCATATTTTGGCCATCTTATTTTACTTTTCTTTCATCATTTCTGCACATTTTAGTCCACATGTCTAATCTGTTTCAGCATTTTCCCATCATTTTAGCCTCAGATGGGGCACCCATGGTAGTACAGGGGGCACTCTGGGGCATTTGTGGATGCCTCACTGGTCTCACCAGGGGCACCCCCGGTCCTGACAAGGGGTACCCTGCCTTTTTCTTCTTTCTTGCCATTTTTGAGCTCTTTCTAGCCATTTTTCATCCTTACATTTTTTTATAGTTGGCCATATCAAGGTTAATTATGAAATCAGATCAAGAGAACCCTATAAATATAAAGTAATGAGACCATAATTAGGGACCTAACATCATCTACTACTATCACTCATCTAGAGTTGTATCCATTTATTGCATTTGCATCCACATAGCTCAATCATCAAGGCATAAGCTAGGAAGTCTACATCACACTTCAAAAGGGGATGATTCTATTCTATTCCATGCACACATGCTATAAAATTTTCTACATTTATCTATGTCTCATTATTTTATAACGTGTGACTGACACGATAGCACCTAGGGCATGACATGCACTACTCGAGTAGTAAGCCCATTATTGTGGCAGCTAAGGTTAGTCTGACCCATTCATTATACATTTTCATTTTTAGGATATTGATACTTTCTTTTGGTATTTTACAGGTCTTTACATCAACTTTAATTATTGGTGACATACAACATGGGACATCGAATTTGATGCAACACACAACGAGGATTTTGCACCACCTTCCGACCCTATAAGAACCAGTTCTAGAGATTTTTCATAGACCAGGGCACCTAGATTGTAGATGAGAGTTCCTTTGGGTGCCCTAGCCCTCCTCTAGATGCCCCGGTCTACTCATATCCTCCACATCTAGTATTTTTGGGACCTCTGCATTGTCAATCCATCTCCTGTTTTCTCCAGCTACCTATGTGACAGTCATCAATTATCAATTGAGTTCTTTCCTTACATATTTATTGCATATTAGGGTTTTTATTACATTACTTATATTATTTAGCTAATTTACATATTGTCTTAGCATATTTATTTACTAATTTTATGTCCTCCTATTAGGTTAACTACCTTTCCATATGCCCAATTTAGTTAATAAAATTACAAAACTATTGTAGGAATGCAAAAATATATACTTGCAACATTTCTTGCAACATTACCTTTTACTCACAAAATTATGCGTCATTTACAACACTACACTACACCATGCACATAACCTCAACACAACCTTAGACATTAGTACAACACCTAAAAACATAATGTGCATGGGAATCTCTATGTAGGACCTTTAGGTTACGTAATGACCAAATAAAAACTCTCACTACTATATAAAGTGCAATTAGCACCACAAATTGGGCCACTTTCACATTATAAATTTATAGTTTTGGATGATTTTTTCCCCTTAA
This sequence comes from Taxus wallichiana var. yunnanensis, assembly GCA_018340775.1. Classification (NCBI taxonomy): domain Eukaryota; kingdom Viridiplantae; phylum Streptophyta; class Pinopsida; order Cupressales; family Taxaceae; genus Taxus; species Taxus wallichiana. The sequence continues at coordinate 342,386,309 of CM031237.1, forward strand.
AATTTTTAAGATTTTGCATCATTTTTATGGAACTAAATTATGACAACAAATAAGCCTTTTAATTTTTCTAGGTTTGCACTACATATGCATCCAATTTACACATCTTTTAGCACAAGTATTACACCTATTTTATGCCACGATGGAAATGAAAATAAATGAATATAATAAAACAATTCAAAATATATCGGATAGTTAAAAACTACATTTATTTTTTTGATTTTTAAAAATATATATTCTAATCGTATATAAACAAAAATTAGGATGCAATTATTTTTCTTGTGAAAGAAAATTATATTACTAAATTTAGGGGTTTATTTTATTTCAATGCAAAATAAAATGACATATTAATTTTCATTGTCGCTATATAAAATATTAAAATTTGAAAGGAAATTCTTATCTTTAAATATAAATAAAAATATTAATATCAATATATCATTTTTAAATTTTTTATTTTATAAATATGAATAAGAATACTATAACACATAACAATTCTACAACAAAAAAATTCATTTGTAAGTTAATGACATGGATAATAATATAATGTTGAAGACGAAAATAACTAAGACATTATATAAATATAAATATTGTTTATACAATATTATATATATTACATAGGCTCCATGGTCGGGCATTTATTAAGAGGAGGTCCAAGGTTCAACCCCCATTGGAAAGTCCACTATCCCTAAGTGCCGAAGGAGTAGTCCAAATAATGTCCTTATGTGTGTGACAATTGTATGCGATGGTGTTGCTGGAGTAGTCCAACCAACGTCCTAAGTGTTCGCCAATCGTACGAAGGTGGTATGAAGTGTACACCAATTGTATGGAGGTGTTATGAAACATAGAATTCAGCTGAATGGAGGTGGTGTGAAACTTGTGCACCTGGTGGTCCCATCCTCACCCAGGATAAATTCACCAAGGTTGCTAGATATTGTGTTAAAAATTTAATATGTAATGATTCCTCTAATTTAAAAAAAAATTCCCTTCCACATTACATAGCCAATAAATATTGAGCTACATCCTAAATGTATCAATCATGATCCTCATTATCCCCTGTCTCATCCTCATCCCAAGAGTATTAATCCTCATCTTCCTTCTCACCCTCCTCACATGCATTTTAGACTTACAATTACATAATGATAAAAATTTATAAGAATTTTAATGTACAATATACATAATTTATAGTTAATAAAATGGAATGTATTACCAAAAATACATAATTATCATGGTGCCACTCTTTGGAGGAAACCATGTCATATTCCATGATTTTTAATGTTATGTACACATTTGTTTTGTTGTGTGTTTATTATAGTGTACTTCTTAAGGAACAATTTATATGATAAAATTAAATGTATTAATAATTTATTTCTTACACCCTAACCATATATGAATGTAAATACGATGTACAAAACAATATATAGGATGTAAGGATTCATTGAAATATGTTATTATTAACTAACCATGTATAATTAGAATAACATGTTGATTAAGAAAGTATTGAAATAAACAAATTATAATCTAAATATGTAACAATGTAGTAGATAAATACAGATATGTAATAAAGTATAGATTTTGACATAAGAAAATAAGCAATTTAAATTGGAAACCCCGATTCAAAGGAAGAGATAAAAGACTTAGCAGATTCATAGTGATGACAAAGGTGTGTAGAGCTAGAAAAATGTCGGAATAGAGAGAAAATATGTCACAATAAGACCCAAAAATTACAAACGTGTCGAAATGCTAGGACTAGGGATCCTATGTAGGGTCAGGGGCACTTGGGGTGCTAGAGACCTATTCTAGGCACCTACGATCGCTGCTCGAAGTTGTGAAACCCAAGTTCACGGGGTCGTGATATTTTCATTGGTTGTTTCCTTTGATCACCTATATGTCACTGAACTTCGTTGTTATTCATGTGAAATGTGCAATAAGAAAGAAACACCTGCAAAACCTCCAAACTACATCAAATCCCAAAAATAAATATAAAAAGGGAGGTCATACTGCTCTTGGCTAAAGTTAACTTACAATGGGTGTTGCACTACATTGTAGACCCCATGTAGTTCTATGTGTGTGTGAAGAATCATGCCCTAGGTGGCTCTTGTATGTGTCACACTTGAATAGTGAGTAATAATTAGATGTAAATAGATGTGTGTATGGAAAAATGAACTTCCCCTCCTATGAAGTGTATGCATAAGAATGTATTCCCTTGCCCTTGTGTGGATTCTAGATGGATGCTTAAATGCTCTTATAATTTTTTTGGATGCAACCTCAGCTGGATATAATAGATGCTTAATTCTTGGTCCTTTATTATTACAACATAGCTTTATATTTATATGACTCCCTTAGTTGAATTTTGTAATTAACCATTAAAATTCCAACTAGTAAAAATTAAGATGCCTAAACAACTAGAAAAGATATAAAATATGTGAGCAAACAAAATGTCGAGGGTACCCTAGAGGGGATGTGGGCACTGATCACCTGGCATCCTAGCTGGACACCAATGTCCATAATAAAAAAATTTGAATTATGAAAAGAAAGACTGGGAAACAAGGAGTGTAATACCAAGAGAGAAAATAGAAAGCAAGAAAAGAGGCCAAAGAGTGATGAATCAATACTTTTATTGCTTATGAATCATATGGATAACAATATGTGAACATGACTAGAAACATACCAAAAGTTCATGAATTAGTGTCTACATTTTCCCCACTTTATGTTTTTGAGTGAATGCTTGATAACATAAAGTAGATCGAGATGTGTAGTTAATAACCATGTAGATGAATGGTGAAAATCATGTTGGGAGACAAGGAAAAGTGTGGAGTGATTAAAAAGTGAAGCGTGGAATCTATAGAATAGGAAGTGAGAAATGATGATGATGACCCTAGGGTGAGAGGGTGTGTTATGTTTGTACTTGTTGATGGTGTATATTGATGTGTGCTTGATGTGACTAACGCTTCCCATATGGATAGACATGAAAAATAGAAGAGTGAACAAGTAGTCAAAGTCATGTATATGAAAAATTTGATCAAAATGAGTAAAAGTATGTAAAATGAGAAAATGAAGATGCGCACTTGATCTGTGATGAGTGAAAAGATAAAAACGATCCTAAATATGTTGTAGAAGAATATTTTTTTGGGTGATTCATGCTAGTTGTGCTAAGTACAAATTTTTTAGGCGATCTCACACCAACTACACCAAGTATGTCTTTGGGTTAGACCACACACAAATGTTGTACAAATATAAATTCAATTTAAACAATAAAGCAATAAAAATGGAAATTAAACTAGAAATAAACAATAAGAGAATGAGTAACACAATATATAACATAGTTCACCCAATGTGGGCTACGTCCACCAAGAAACAACCAATCTATTATTCTTTCTTCATAGAGGAAATACAATGAATATTTACAATCTTCCACACTTCTCAAGGATGTATAGTACTTTTTCCTCACAATCTTCTCTAAGATTTCTCTAAGAAAACCTCCTTACAATAATAATCAAATCTATACTTCTAACCCTAGTTTTCTAGCTTATAAGAATATACAAACTTTAGGGAAAATGAGTTATGCATTTACAATCATTCGATCACATTTCTAAAAAGGATCAAATTTAATCCACATATTATATAAAAATATGATTGCACGTATAATCAGGCGCTAGTTACCAAACCAATGCCAATTCAATTTAGGCTACCAATGTAATGCCTCTAACATGACTGGTACCTGTGATGAATTTTTCTATAGAAGGATCAAACGTTGACAAGTGATTTTTTCTTAAGATGGTGTACTCTTATGATTTAGGAAATCATGTTTGCAGAAGATAGGAACATTTTTTCATATTTTTCTTGATTAAAAATGAAGCAATCCATCTCTTTTATGTAAGATAAATTCACTACTCGGGATTATGAATTTGAGTTTCAGTTTTCATAATTTAAGAGGAATCAAACAACATTACCTTGGATCAATTCCATTGATCCAAGGTATGCTTCTAATTTACATGTCTTATTGTCATGATGTCCAATTTGGATAGATGGAAGAGTTCTGGATCTAGAATGTGGGGAGGTTATGAACAACCCTCTTCATGGATCTCTTATTCGTAATTAATCCAGTAGCAAATATGGTTCTTATTTTTATATTATTTTTATGATGAGTTTTCATTGGGGTACTTTGGACCTAATATAATTTATTTTTAAACTAGCAACTCTATCCTAAGGGTTAAACCTAACCTAAGTTAATATGTTCTTATGTTAATTTGGATGAAAAATAATTAAGAGGGACTAAAGACTGACCTAAGGACATATGTTGATTTCCTAACTTAGTGTCTAACCTAACTAAGGGAATGGATAACCTAAGGGGGGCAATGAAATGACATGGGGAAAGAGGCAAGTGGGAGGTAGTGAGTTCAAGGAAATTAAGGAAATTTATTAGGCCTTATCTCTTTCTTTAGCCAAATTTGGCAAAGGCAGTTAAAAATTTAAGATGTTGAGTTGGAATTTCTCACCAAAGTTTTAGGATGCATGTTTTGTTTGAATTAAGTCACTCCAAATTTGGAGATGGCGGTGGCGGGAAAAGAGGAAAGGACTGACATTCCTACTCGCATTTAATTTTTGGAACTTGGCAAAACCGCCTAGGAAAAGGAAAGAGGATTGGTTTTTGTCGATTCATTTGGTTTTGGAGCTCTACATGAGGTTGTTTTTATTTTCAAACCTCCAGTTCAATTTTTGCATGTAATGTGCCAATGCATGAGTTTTTCTCCATTGTATGACGTGTAAGAATGGGTTCACACAATGAGACTATAAGGAGGAGATTGTGGAAGTCTTTGTGGGTTTTTTACATTTCGAAAAGAAGATTAAGGCTCTACTTGGAAAATTCTACGAATCGGTGAAGGAAAAGTGCTATCAGGCATGATAGGCTCTACCCATTAAGATTCTTGCTTTTGTTTAAATGTTTCATAAGAACAACTCTACTCTTTGGAATAGATTGGTTTTTCTTGTTCTTAGATTACTCTGCTTGAGGTTTTGTGTTATTTATTGGGATATGCTTTTGATTCAGTTTGAATGAGGAAAGGTGTGATCTAGGTTTTCATTTTTCTTGGTTTGGTAGCTAGGTTATGTTGTAATCCTTTGAATGGGATTGAGACCAAGTCAAAAATGTGTGAGATCTTGTTTGAACTATTTCAACCTATAGGTAACTTGTTTTTCTTTAATCTTCGGATCTTGTTCTTGAGTGATCTTATTCCTCTCTGTTGGGAAACTGCAGTTTTATAAACTATTTGAAATACTTGACTGTTGATTGAATCTTCATGATTCTTCAGGGAAGATAAAATTTATGTACCCCTGCTTAATCATATTCCTTTGAGTGCTGAAGGAATGTTAAAGAATAGATGAGCGTGACTATTTTTCTATCACTGTCTATATTTATGAATCTAGGTTTTGTTGTATTACTTTGGTGACAGAGACTCTTAATTTTGGATTATTTAGGAAAGATAGTTGTAGGGTTTTTTTCTTGGAAAGAGATATAAAGTTTCATGGACTTGTTTAAGCCTTTTGGTTATATTATTTCAAGTCTACTAATGTATACTTTGGCTCTTCTTTGAAACTGCTTAGTTGTTTTCTCAAAGCCTGATTTTGAAATCCCGTAAGGGAAATGCTATTCAGTTTTCTACTCTATTGGGTAATATGGGTAACCTATGAAATTATGGCATTGTGTGTTATTATTGTTGACTTAAATTTTTGATAGTTCTATCGACATTGTTTCGATGTCCTGTGTTAGCCTATTCTTTGATCTTGGGCCATTAAACCTAGTTTTGAATCTTTAGATCTTAGGAAATGTTCTTCGTGAAAAGGGGAATTGATTACTCCTGTTTGGTTTAATTGTATTGTTCACTTATTTACCTATTTGGGTCTGAGTTGGGAGGTTGGTTCAGACTTACCCTTCTGTTAAATTATTCTTTACATCTTTGTATCTTTTGGGAGATGTTTTAATTGTTATATTACTATAATTATGGCTATCTATATTATCTCCTTGAATGATGGGAGGTAATGGATTGTGTTGCTCTTCATTCTTTCCGTTCTCTGGTTTGTTGATCATTCAACTCGAACCCTGATTTGATCTCTGTTTGGGATTTTGGTTGATACATTATATGTATGACCGTGTCAGTATATGTTGATTCTTATGGTTCTCTTTTGATCATACAAAGGTGGGGGTAGTGATCTCTCTCTTCCTCTCCTTCATTTAAATTTTCTTTCAGCTTCAACTTGGTGAAGATGCTTTACTTCTTTGGTCTGTTTCATTATTAACTTATTGACTACTTGGTAAGAATGTTTGCCAAAAGTTGTTAGGACAATATAGCTGAAGTTGAATTTAATTGTTTGAAATGTTAAGTTTGGTTAGAAGTATCGGGTATGGTTTAATGTGTTTGTCTAGAGTATAAACTTAACTATTCTAATTACTTAAGGTAGTGAATGCAATGATGCATCTTTTTGAGAATGGAGTGTAACTCTTTTTCTTGTTGGAAGTAATCCTACATCTTTAAGTGGTCTGATTTATCTTGTTTGGTTGTTAACTTGATTTGGATCCTAGTTCGAGTTGGGTATTAGGATACTCTAAACCTAGACATTTAAATGTTATGATGATATGGTTATTTTAACTTATTCTTATGATATTTATGTTCAATTGTTGACAACTCATATTTTAGGATGAATTTAGGTTAAAGAAATATTGAGATGGTAGTAATGTTGTAATTGATCTACTGTTGAACTATGCTTAAAGATAGATAGGATAGTTACTTTTTATGTTAAAAAGGTTTTAACTGAATGAGTAATCATAAAAAGAAATGCAAGAAAGTAGTAGTGAATTCTGATGAAATGTTTCTTATCTGAATTATGTTTTAATTATTTTGATATAAAGTCAATAGCATGGAAGGTTGAAGTTGATATATCTTATGACCTATCTTTAATTTTGATTTGTTGTAAATATCTCTTTCTCTCTTTTATGGATTATTGTAACTCCTTTTGGTATGTCTTTCTGAATTGCTTCAGGATTGTTTCATAACAACAAAGTTATTTTTATGAAATAGTTAGTTAAAAGAACATCATTTTAATGTTTAGTGTTTATCATGCTCAATTCAATGAAATGACCCATGCTAGCAAATTTTACGAGATGGACTTCATAAGTGATGAAAGGAGAAAGATTTTAGGAAGTTACATTTTTTTATCAAGAGACTGGATCTTTTTATGATGAAAAATGGTTCATTACTATAATGTACTTGATGGAAAATAAGTTGTATCTGAAATTGATTGAATGTTATTGTTTGATATTTAGCACTGTCTGAAGTGTTGAACTTGTAAATGTATGAATCCTCCATGTTGAATAAAAGATGTGTGATATTTGTTTGCACTTGATGTAATTCTTGTTGGTATGAATTGAATGGAAATGTTAGGTAATACTTTGTCTTTCAGATAGTAACATACCTTATGGTTTGGAATAGAATAAACATAGATATGAAATAATGTTGTACTATCTTCTCTAAGTGAAGAGGCAACTTGTAAAGTTGGCATTCTTGCACTAATTTTCAACCAGTTCATTAGGCTATAAATTAATCAAAGGATTGTTGAGAATTAGACTTTGGATATAAGTTAAAAAGTGCAAGGGATTATAAATTAATTTAAGACCTTTTTGATATGAATCTTGATTGTTATCTATAATTGAGAAGGTTTACCTCTCATGCAAACTTTCTTAATTTAAATAGAAATGTAGGAAAAGATAATTAAAAAGGGAATTAGACTTCATTTCAATGAAGTCTAATATGAAAAAGGACCTACTCAGATCTTATATAAGCTAGGGCTGATTTAAGTGAGAAATTAAATAACACTTCCATGTGTGTTGGGCCTTTTATGTAAAACATGAATCAGGATGTTAATAGTTTAAATCATGGTATATGAATTAGATAGAAAGAATATTTATCTACATAACTTCATTTATTGCAGTCTTAAATTTGAATCATAATGATTAAGGAACCTAGTTGCTCAGTGGGTTTTCTGTAATTAATCTATAAAGAGGAAACTAATAAGATATAACTTTCTATCTAAGGTATGTTCATCCAGATGAGGAAAAATTAGGTGGATGTTGACACATGCCAACTACAATAAAGTACCTTCATGATGACTAGGGTATTCATGAGGATACTATGTTACAGTTGACATGTTTCAACACCCTTTCGAGTTTATTCAACTAGACTAACATAAATTCTGACTTGGTCACAATTTTTCCCTAGGTAAAGATAGGTGCATGACTTAGTGTTGGGGTCAACTCATGTTGAATTAGGATAAATAGACATGCCCAATCAACATAAGTCAATTGAGTATGTCTAAGTACCCTTAGTCACCATAAGAATTCCTCCACACTAGGCCATGTTGCTAACCTTGGCTAGGGTTAAACCTTGAACAAGTGGACTGACAGAATTTAGTGAAGACCATTCTAGATAACAGATCAAGTAGGGTGAAGGACATATTTCGTTTCACAAGTATTTTATCTAGGAATATAAACATGAAAAATATGTTTAAAATCTTTGGCCAAAGTATCACAAGTTGTTGGTTGTGTTGTCCTATGTCACTCAGTTTAAGAAGTGGGATTTCAGATGAATATCGGTAATATATATTCAGATAGGACTCTTAAAAAGATCACTGATACCTCTAAAAGGGTAAAAGAACCAAGTATATGTAGTATACACATTATAAAGTTAACATGAGAGATCATAATGATATCGAGTCATGAAATGAGAGATCGGTGTTTCACCAAGTCATTTACAGCTACATATGGTTTTCTATTATGAGATTGATTGGCTTTGGAATGTGTGTTCTAAATTATGTTAATTTAGAATAGAGAACATTATGCAAAAAAATTTCCCTTGTTTCTAAAGTCTTAAAATGGGAATGTTACAACCAACGCTAGTTACCTAACTAATCACCGTTAAAACCAAAAACCTAAAATGCATGCCATTTGTGAAGCTATTTAGCTCCACAACTTAAGAGTATGAAAGAAAAGTAGGCAGAAAAGTCTAGTGTTATTCTCTAGCCTTTGACTATTTCTTGAATTAAAAACACCACTTGCAAATGGCATGAGAAAATACGATCTAGTTTGATCCGATTCGAAGTATAAAAGAAGGTTTAATACATGCATAACGAGTGTTTAAGGACTATTTATCTTGTAAAATCCACTATGTAAAGTAATTAAAATTGTACTACTCCTAGTCATAGACACCCGGGAATGGTTAGGGAACCTATGCCATCTTGTTTGTGTCTGGGCATTGGTGTCTGTGTTGTGTTGAGGACCCAAGTCGATTAGGGGCCATTCTTTGAGATTAAATACTTTGTTATATACCAATACTACCATGTTTTGAATTTTGATTGTAAACCGTTGAATTGGCTACCTAATTCACCTAATGGATGTCCACCTCATCTAGGGTGCATGTGATGTCGTAAGGAGTATGCTACCTAAAGGAGGAATTGACACTAAAATGAAACTGAATCCTTGTAGAGGGAGGGAATGTGCTTGGTAGAAACCAAGGCACACACAAAAAATGGCTAAAAGATAAGTTTTTGTAAAAATAAGATAAACACGCACGTGGGAAAAAAATGTAAGCTAGCAAGCAAGAAGAAAGTGTAAACAAAAATATTGTAGACTACAAAAAGAGGGTTTCAAACATGGGACATCAATAACAATGTCATAAGATAATTGAGGCCATTGTGGCTAAAAGTATATAGTGTGCACACAAGACAAATGGAAAATCCCACAAATAATGGCAAACAAGTAATGGAAAACAAGTGACAAGTAATGAGTAACCAAAACCATTGTAGTAAAGGGTTCCCGCAAGAAAATGCTCACATGCAACACCCATTAACATGTTAGAAAGATAAAAAAGTATGTAAAAATGTGCATGATCTGATATACAAGTGCGTTAGTATGAATATGAAGTAGTATAAATTGAAACAATAACACCTGTGATGTGTACGAGAGTGGATTCCCCGAGAAGGTACTATGCCAAACATCCATACTACGTGTATCGATTTATGTAAAGTATCCAATCAAAAATAGAAGGAAATTGAACACACATGTGTATATAAAAACTATAATGACATATAGTGTATCTAGGTAACATAACAAACAATATGTAACATGTAATTATAAGTATGCAAGAAAAATGTACAATTAAGATATGTAATATGTTTTGGATTAGTGAGATGGAATGGAATGTAAAGTGAGTGTAGTAGGAGATGATTACCCCGTGTGAATGTGAATGTGTATGTGTGAGATGAGGTTTATTTATAAATGCCCCCTCATCAATCGAGAATGAACCATAGAACAAGAGTGAGTCATTATGTAATGGTTTGAAGTGTGCTCACTAGAAAGATATGATCGTCAAAGATTAAAGCATAGTGAGTGTGGTGAGGTTCATTTTAGATTGAGACCCTTAGTAGTCAAGTATTAACTATGTCACTAGAAAGCGTCATAGGGTAGTGTGTCATGTTAAACGTGTGAGAGAAATATATGTCGTGAATGCACCAATTGTGAAACATGTCGATATGAGGTTCATGAGTGTAATTATCCCTCAAAATTCAAGTGTGAACCCTATCACAAGAGTGCCTCATTGGTAAATGATAATACAAGTGTATCAAGATGTCCAAGATACATGTAAAAGACTATATACAAAGTGTAGAGTGAGAAAGTAGATGTGCAAGACAACTAGTAATGCTATAAGGGAAGGATAAACATGATGCCCCAAGTGTATGATGCTGAGAATGATCAATTAACATCATCTAAAAGGTAATCATTTTCATGTTCAAAACTGAATGGAGATGCATTTGAGACCTAATAAGCAATAGTATGTGGTTGATAAAGTAAAGATCCATTGAGGCGTAGATTATACATGCCCATTACATATTTCTCATTAATGGAGGGTGGCATGAACATCAATGTGCATACCAATGAGTAAGGATTTTTGAATATCCAAGAAATGATTAATTTAAAATGAAAACATGTCCAAAGGGAATGGGGAATGAAATGTCAATATGATTGGGATCTAATGTGCTTTCTAATGTAGTTGAGCCAAGATTTTCCAAGTGTAAGTGGGGAAGTGCATGGACTACATGCAAAAATATAGATAAATGAAATACTCGAAGGCCATAAGCAGTAGTAATGAAAACATATCAATGATATAGATATGGTGCGGGTAATGTATCATTGAGTGTAAACCCAAGTCGATTCAAGCCATCATGTGTTTAAATAGTTTCAGAGAAAGTGGGATCGAATGGGATGTGTGACCAATAAGTATTATCTATGAAGAGAGTGCATGTGAAGGGAGGAAGTGTAGATGCAGATTGCTCATGAGAAGACATTGAAGGTGGTATGACATATGATGTATGGACAGGCCCCCGATAAAGTACCATGGCATTAGTAGCGGGTGGGGCCAGGACTAAAGGGATGGAATAGTGTCTAATGTACAAATAGTTACTTCAAGAGGAGGTAAGTTTTATGGATAGTGCATGGGTTATAGATCGGTAGAAGGGTGAATAGTGGTAGAAATTAGAATAGGTAATGTAGTGGTTGGATCTAGATTACAATGTTGGAATGGTGTGTTATCAGTGGGAACCTCGTATTCAAAGCCATCATGTAAGAATCTAAAACATCGGTGAATTGTAGAAGACACTTCTTGCATTTGATGAAGCCATGGCTAACCAAGTAAGAAATTATATGGAAGTGGGATATCAATGAAAAAGAATGGAACTGGAATAGTCTTTGGCCCAACTATGAGTAACAAGGTGATAATGCCTAAACATGGATGCGTAGTAGAATCATATGCTCAAACAAAAAGATATGTTGGGTTAAGAATATATACTTTGAAAGGCCTATAGTATGAATGCATGATAAATGGAAAATATTGAGCTCAAATATAGTATCAAATAGAGTGTTCTTATCTTTTAAGTTATTAGCATAGACTCATATATACAAGGGAGGATCATTTTCATGTACAACAAGATTCTCAACTATAATAGATGGGGAAGTAATCTATTGAGAAAATGCATTGAAGAATGTTTGATACAAAACATCGGATGAGTTTTGGAAGGAATATGAGTAGAAGTAAGAAGATTAATGATTTTAGCATGACACTTAGGATTGGCTAGTAAGAAGTCATGAATATAAATATTCATGATGAGAAAATCTTAAGAAAATAAAAATAATAAAAGTATGAGGACCCTAAGAGCATTCAAAACGAGTCGATTTCACCAAAGGATTATGAATATATCGAAATAAATAAATGCTAAATCTAAATATGTAATAACATAGAAGATAAATATAGATATGCAATAAATTACATATTTTGACCCAAACAAATAAGAAATTTAAACCGTAAACCCTATTTGCAAAGGAAGAGATAAAAGACTTAGCTAATTCACGGTGATGCCCAAGGTGTGTAGAGTTGGAAAGCTACTAGAATAAAGAGGAAAGATGTCATACTTAGACCCATAAAATTGTAGAGGTGTCAGAAATACGGGACTAGGGTTCCTATGTAAGGTCAGGGGTGCTTAGGGCACCAAAGACCTATTCTAGGTGTCTGTGAATGCTCAAAAGCTATGAAACCCAATTTTCTAGGGTCATGATATGTTTGATGGTTGTCTCCTTTGATCGAATTTATGTCAATACAATTCATTTTTATTCACCTAAAACTTACAATAAGAAATAAGCACTTGTAAAACCCCCAAACTACATCAAATCCCAAAATAGAAAGATGTAAAATGGGAGGTCAAACTTTCCCAGGCTATTAACAAAATGAAATTACGACTGATTGTTGCACTACATTGTAGACCCCATGTAGTTCCATGTGTGTGTGTAGAATTATACCCTAGGTGGCTCTTATGTTTGTCACATTTGAATAGAAGACAATAACTAGGTGTAGAATATGTAAATAGATGCGTGTATGAAAAATGAAATTTCCCTCCTGTGAACTGTTTATAGAAGAATTCTGTCCCTTGCACTTGTGTGGATGCTAGATGGATGCTTGAATGATCTTATAAATGCATTTGGATGCAACCTATTGTCCAAATTAATTTCCCTAGTTATTTTGACAAATTACATCCTCATTCGACTCGAAGTTCAATATTACAGTTACATGCACACTTTGGTTGTTCCCTTGTCACATTATTTGGTTGTAATTCTTCTTTGTGACCCTACACACTTCCACATTTCTTCCCCATTGCCCCATCTTCTTACATTATTCCTTGGTGCATATTCCTTGTGCAACCACATTCCTTTTCATAGTTCATGAACTCTCCATGCACACCCCTTGACTTTCCTCTCGAAATTGGCTAAGTCCCTTACATTCCTCTTCCACACTCCTCCATGGCACATATTTATTTAGTAGTCTACACACTATGCACTTCCTTCTTGGCTTTCTTTACACCCCCTTATTTTCTTACCATTGCACACATCTCATTTGAATTCTCACACCATCTTGCATACTTATACCCCGTTGTAGATATGCACCTTTCTTTGCTTTTGTGTGCACTTATTTTGTGCACCCTTCTTCTACTTTCCAGACACCTCTTGCCCTTGCATGTTCTTTGTGGAAATATCTAGTACCGGATCATTGTGTCACATGGTAACTGTCGAATTAAGTGTGAAACACATAACTTATCAAAGAACACCAATTGGGTTCCAAATCCCTACAATGAACCATTACATGACATGTGGCATAAATGAAAAAAAAGTGAACAGTTGGCCAATCCTTTAGCCAACTAATGTGTGACATGTGTCTTACATTTTCAGTTTGAACTGTAGAATTCAAATCATCATAAATCTTTCTAAAAGGATCGAGATCCATTCACTCTTGGTCTTGTTGGAGAGATGTTGATGTTGACTACACTTGAAAATCATTCAAAATCATATTTTGATGGGATTTAGTAGGTGAGAAGCATGGAAATGCGTCTTGGGCCATTAATGCGAGACATATAATCAACTCAACCACTAGATTTTATTTAGATCTCACCTCCTTCCTTATTTTACAAGACAAACAGACATGGGGAGGCACATCTGTTAGCATTATAGGTGGATTTTCATGAATTCGATGCTTGCTTTATTGGTGGTTGGATTTAAAATATGAGTTTCCCTCTTCTTTCTCCTCTTCTTCTCTCCTTCTTCTTCTATAAATGTAAGAGAAATTCTCATTGTAAAAGGTTGGACCCCTTTATTTTTCCAATGGCTTTGGTTATTTGCATTTTAAGTGGTAGGCCTTTAGATGTGACTCTCTACACATGTATATCAGCCTCATCTGCCATTGTAATCGACTGTGTATTTTATGGAAGCAATATAAGCTTTGTTTTGTGGCTATTTTCTACCTTGGCTCATTTTTATTTCTTTTCCTTACCTCTCTTTTGCATTTTCTATTTTTTTCTTTCTCACGTCCTTAGAAGATTCCTCTTATGATTTTCCCCATGAAAATGAGTGTGTGAGTGTGTTTAGAACTATGATACACGTGTATATCCTCTTTTTGTGAATTCTCCTTTATTGTTGCTTAAAGATAACTATTTTCATCCCCTATTTCTAGTGTTATCTCCTCATTTAGGTTAGTTTTACTTTTTATTCTACTCCTTCTAACCATGGTCCCTTGGATTCTTAGAGTATAGAAATGTATATGCATTTCCCTTCCTAGGAGTACTTCTAACATTAGAAATAGGTAGATGAACTGAACTTCTCCATAGAGTCATGTCTCAAGTGCATAAGGTCCAAAAATTGGAGACAATCCCATGTTTTCTCAAAACCCCAGATTCATCTTGATCTAGGATGGGTGCAAGTTTGAGCTCTAACACAAACTTAGGTGGAGATAATAGATTCTTAACACTTTTTCCTTTATTATTTCCACATAGATTTATATTTTAAAGATTCCCTTGATTAAATTTCATAATTAACCACTAAAAGGCCGAATAGTAAAAATTAATATTCCCAAATGGCTAGAAAAGACACAAAAGATGCGAGAAAAGTATAAAGAGATTGGGGGCACCTAGAGGGGACTGTGGCACTTGGACACTAGCGTCATGGCTAGACGTATTTGTCAAAAATTAGAAATGTCAAAGTATGAAAATATAGACTGGGAAAGAAAGAGTGTAAGACCAAGAGAGAAAATAGAAAGAAAGAAAAGAGGCCAAATACAATGATCAATTAATAATTTTATCGCTTAGGAATCATATGAATAGTAGTATGTGATCGAGACTAGAAATATACCCAAAGTGCATGATTTAGTGTCTACACATATCAATGCTTACAAAAATGATAAGAAATGGCATGATATCTTGAATATATAAGAGGATATCTAGATTGAAAACATGACAAACATGTTGATTTGAGACTAAAGATGCTTCATTTATGAGATTGCAAATGTAAAGTGTGTTGGTTCTAGACCATTCAACTATTGTGTAGTATTTCACTCATTATATACATTCTTGATTTATACTATATAATCTTACACCTTCTTGCGATGATGTTATGTAACTTTATGTTCTTGTTTCTTGTATAGAAATATGATTTGTTGTATGTTGATTAAATAAAATCTAAATATTTTATTAAAAATTGAAATGTCTGACTATTGTAGATGACATACAATGGAATGTATATGCTAATTAATTTATTTGATATTATAAATAAAATGAAATTATAGGGGGAAAGTACTTACCTGAATTGGACTTACCTTGTAATGATCATGTACTAAGCGAGTGATGGAATGGTGAAACAGATAATCACAATGAACCTCAAAACTATGCATTGGAGGAATATTTTACCGATCAAGCACTGAAGAGGGTTAGGTGCTCCTGTGGGTGCCCTAGTCTACCAAAACTCTTTTTATCGATTCATATGTGGTCAATAGGTCTTCATAATTATTCATCTTAGGTCGTGTGAATGTCACTCTTGGTTTCTTTGATGTTTCCATAAACTGTAATGAAAAATCACCTACAAAACCCCATATAAAGAATCAAACCCTAAAAAATAACAATACAAATGAAAGGGTCGAGTGTCCTAAGATGCCACAATGGTGTTCTTACAACTGAGCACTTTTGCACTACATCTTATACCCAATATAGTTTTGTGTGCTTGCATGCGTAATAATGTGCTTGGTTTCCCTAGGGCCAATTACATAGAGATATCAAGCAATATCTCGTATAAAATTCAAGATGCATGGTATGGAAACAATAGACTACCCTTTCTATGTAGTGTGTGATGCAGAATAATTCCCAAATGTAGTCCCTTTCTCTATGTAGATAGATATCCCATGATAAAAATAGTCCTCCCATAAGGTAGTATGTATGTTGTGTTTATATAGGGATCTCTTGTTCAAATTTCAACACTAATGACCCAACATGCCAACTAGTATCTTGGAAGATGAGAGGAAATACCAAAAAAACTGACCTCAAATGATAAAAATAAAACCAAGGGTGATGGGGACCAATGCACCTAGAATTAGAACCGAGGTGCCCTAGGCACCTAATCCTCTTTATGTGCCCTAGTTAGAGACTATTGATAATAATGAGTGAAAATTGCCGATAGGAATCGTTGAGACTGACATGAACTATGTGAGTGAGTAAAAAAATGTAGAAGACCAACAAGGGTAAAGACCAACAAGAAAGATGAATGGACTATGGAATGAGTCATCAATGAATACTTATCTTACACAATATCCATATATAAAAAAAAATACGTGGTGATATAATAATAGTAGTAAGTGTGTGATTTTATAACTACATTTTCCCCAAATTTATCGTGGTGAGAGAAATCTAGGTAACATAAAGTATTTAGGGATGTGTACTGAGAGAATTTTGATATGCCCATGCTTTATAGAAGAATGCACAAATGTGGTATAAGAACATGCCAAGTGGAAAAATATAGTGTGAAGAACCATACATCAACGTGTTGATCCACGTGACATAACAAGAGATGTAAGAACATGATAAAGTTCACTAAATGAGACTGATGTTTGTGATGTGGAATGATTATTGATTTCAAATTTTGTATGATGATGATGTGATGGGGTAGGGAGTGATCAACCAGATTGCACATGTATGAAAAATTGGAGGATTTAGGCATCCTGCCACCTTATGAAGATTGTAGGGAGAAAGGTGTATAATTCTCTAACCTTTAACTACATCCTCAAAATATCTTTCTGCTATAGATGCACACAAATCAAAATTTCAGTGATTTTGGATCCAAAGATTTTGATCAAATGTGTTGACCCATATAACTTAGCAATATAGGAAAGGTAAGGATGTGTCATTGTCCCCACTCCAAGGGTGTTTCCAAAATGTGTGTGATGGATTCCAAGTTAGGTCATCTGGAAGAAAACATGAAATTTAGAATAACTTCCCATGTTAGGTCATATGGGAAAGTAACGAATGTAACTCCTAAGTTAGGTCATCTGGGAGACCACATATAACTCCCAAGTTAGGTCATATAGGAGGATGAATGTGTTGTATTGTATCGATTGAATGGTATGATTTTAATTGTTAGAGACTTGAACATATTTTATTAGTTGATTGATTGTTTGTTTTTATTGTTTTACTCATAGAGAGATTTTATGCTTGTTTCCCCCAGGTTAGGTCATTAGGGGGAATCAATAGAAAATGATGAAATGTCGCATGGTGTATTAGTAAATGTTTAAAAATGATGAATTAGAAGTGTTGAACAATCATGTAGTGGTGTAAGGGGAATTATAGGATGACCCCAATTGTATGCCCCCTTTCGGTGAAAGGGGAAGTGATAATGAGAACAAACACTAAGCCGAAAATAAGCACATTAATAGACAAAGTGTATGATGGATATCACGAAATATGTGTAGATCAAGTGAAATATAATGTCAAAGAGAAATAACATGTGTGTCATGTGTATGATACAATGGTAGGTGAAATTTTGAAGAGAATTTTGTAAACGGGATAGAACTTGAAGTAAAAACGTTCAAGATAGTAGCAAAATTATGCGACGTGTATTAGTTAAGTAGTGAATGTGAAGTATGACCATAATAGAGTGAATAATGAAAAGTGACTATAAATAGTAAAGTGAAAAAGTGATTAGTCAATTCATTTGTCTTTTATGTGAGTGTGAGAGTGAGATTTGAGTGTGTAAGGATGTTGCAAGTTAGAGGACTGTGACCTAGCTATTTCGAGATGACATGACCGCCATGGCAAATGTGGTTTTTTTTCAAAAATATGTGTGTAGTAGTCATTTTTGGTGAATTTTTTCAAAATCATTATTCTTTTTTCTTGGTTTTGGAACCTTGAAAAGAGCAATGAAGGTGCTAGTGGCCTTCGGGACATGAGTGCCCGGATGTGGGCATTAGTGTCCTGCTCCTAGGCACCCATTCACCGCTTCAGGTGCCCTGTTGAGAAATTCTATTTTTATCCAGATTGATGTAAATGTGAAATTTGATATGTAGTGATGTCATAAGTAAGAATGTGTGTATTTTTATGGTGTTCTAATGTTGTGTTTGGTGTTGTTTTTGGTGTAAGAAGGGACATCTATTAGAGGGAGTTCCGTGGTGGCTGTCACTTGAATACATTTCTCGGGTTGGGTTTGTTAGATGATGAATGGGAGGTTACGGACCATTCCAGCCTCTGAAACATAGAAAGGATAGGGGAAGTGCCCATAATATGTCGATGTTGATAGTTTTGTGTGAGATATTGTGTGCAGACACTGTACATTTTGGCTACCTCTAGTGAGTTGAAAATTACATTAAAGGATGTATATCATATCTGTGGTTACCTATTGTTTGTGAGAGGGTACATGTCATAGATGTGGAGAATATGGAGAGACATATGAGGGCCACTAAGAGGTATTTTGTAGGGACTCGAGTACTTTCCAAGGCCCACATTAGTTTGGATGTGATTTTGAGATCAAGGTTTTCATGCTTACAAAAGTTTATAGCCATGGTTATTATGTTATTAATTATAGTAGAGGGAGGTGGTGTGGGTATCTTATATAAGATGCATGATATTCCATTGGATATAGGAGAGTACTAGATATGCATAGGCACGATGTGTGTTGGCCCACATGTATAGAGATATTTACATATTTACATAGGAGGAGCATGGAGGTGGGATTGGAGTGACTACTTTGTTACATGTATGGGCCTACGAGCATATAGCAATACTGAGGCTACTTGGTGGTCCATGAGTAGATTGGGATAGGATAGACATATTTTATAGGAGATGGATTGGTGTGCATGGTCGAAGATGGATACTGACACCTATAGAGAACTAATATATTGGATGGGGCTAGAGGCAAAGATATGGAGGCCATACCAAGCCTAGGGAGGATGCGAGAGTATGCGGTAGATATATGATGCATATGGAGGACTATGTGGTTGGATTATCATTTTCTATGGGTGTACAAGTTATTCCGGTGGAGGGTATCTCAATAGTATAGTATAGCCTAAGATGTTCCCCAGCCATATCTCGTGGGCTAGATATTTTAGAGTATCTAGTACTTCCCGTGCTAGACGAAGCTGATGTGGCGATAGAACCAATAGATGCAAATGATGCGGGGTGTATGAATGCATAAAATGCATGGTGGGTAGTGCTTTAATCAGTGTTTTTATTTCCATTTTTATAGATGTGGTGGGAATAACACGGGGAGGAGTGGAGGGGCAAGAACATGTCCCCAACAACATAGCGGTGGTGATAGTGGAGTGTAAGTATATGTATAATTCTATTATAAGATTGGTTACTTGATTATGTGATGGTTATGGTTGTTGTAGACACCAAAATTTGCATCCTCGGCTTAATAAACCTACGGTCAAAAACACCACATTTATGAAATTACTTTAATTAATTAGAATAATCCCCATTTTAATTAATTAATTACACACCCCTCACATCTAAATTATTTACTTTAATTAATTAAATAATCCCTCCATTTTGACATCTCACTATGATACCTCATTAACCACCTAAACCACCATCCTAATTAATTACACACTAACTTACTCCTAAATAACTAAACATTAAAAAAACACTAACTAATTAAAACTACTAAAAAAACTAACTCCTCCTAACTTAACCAAATTTATCCCCGCCACCTCTTTAACAACATTAAAGTTATCTCACTCAAAATAGAAGAGAAAGGATTATTTTCTTGACTAAACCAATGATCTTCCGCATGATCACCAACAATTTTTTGATCATCACCAATTTATAAATACACTCTGTCAAATTTTCAATTCATCGGGCATTCAAGCATTTTGCATCAATAGAAATCAACACCACACTATCCAAGGAATGCTAAATTCATCAAGAAATTTCTCATTTTCCTCTCCAACCATATGCTTTTATTCCTCTATCACACCGGTTTCATACAAGGTAAATCTTTCATTTTGTTCATTTAAAAAAACTAAAATTAGGTACGTTTCTATTTCTGGATCAATTACACATTGCTAATTCTCTATTTTTGATAAATTGATAGCTAAATCATTGATTTTGACTCTTGTTAGAAAAATAGTCAAGTTTCACATGTCGCTAGTGATTCCCCGAATCACTTGCGATTTCCTTGAAATACTAGCGATTCTTAGTTTCTTAAGTTTTTCACTATTTTTTATTGAATCTAACTAAAATGCAAATATTTTTCTTGTTATCTACTAATATTTTGTCTAGCATGATGTCTTTAGATGGCATTAGGAGGCTCTAATTATCCTGCAGCTGATATTGGTTCCTTTCTTTTCATTTGTCACCCACTCTATTAGGAGCAATACGAGCTCCTCTATGATCTTGAACTCTGCGTGATCCATAAAGCATCCTTTCACCATATTAAGGACATATTCTCAATAACTCAGTGCATACAAGAGGCCACCGAAGCATTCTAGGATGCGTACAATGAAGCTATAAGGCTTCATGTAGACCTCACACAATACAAACACGCTTACGAGATGGGCTTAGACTTGTCAAAAGACCGCAACACAACACATTTAATTAAAGACCACAACCATATCAAGTATCTCCATAACCAACAATCTCCTTGCTCATCTCTTTGACACCCTAGAAGAATCCTCTGATTTTTTTGCAAAGGATTATATTTGCATTCCATATACTGACACCGTTATAGGGGGAAAATAAATCATTGATTATGTAGCCTCTAATGTGACTGAGAACTTTTACACAGACTATCAGGAGTTTGATTTATAGTTTTAAACCATGACTAATATTAGATATATATGTACTTAATTTAAATAAGTGATAGTGACACTTCTATCTTAATATCTTGTAGCATGATGAAAAAGTCAATAAAAGCTTAAGACCATCTTCCTGAGAAATAACATTATTTTGTCTAAATGTGATCTTTGTAAGTTTGTTTATAGGAAAAGAATATCTAATCCATTACAAAGACACGATTCACAATAAAAACATAATCAACATTACGAGTACCCTAGAAACCCCGCCATATCGAGGTCAATCTCAATTGTTACCCCTTGAACCAAATCAAGAAAACCAAAGGTAAAAAACATGTAAAAATTCTAGCATGCCGGTGGGACACTAATCCCTATTTAATTTCATCATTTTTATCATCATTTTGATTATTGTTTTCACTGACTTCCAATCGCTAGCAATTGGCTCAATTGCCTATGATTCCTCTAAATCACTAGCGATTTCCCTATGTTGTTTTCTTAACATATTATCATCAATCTAAAAATATTTCTCTTTGTTTCCTGCTTCTTCTAATCAAATTACAGGATCTTTTTCTCTGGAAGTTTTACCTTCGGATTTTCTCAAACATTTCGATAATTACTAAAAAAATAAAAAATTAAAAAATTAAAAGAAACAAGGAGCACTTTTGCAGTAAGTTTTAAAGCCATCTCTTTAAATTTCTATTTTGCATTCTTGGTTGTTTGTTTTCATCAAAATCAACACTTCATTTCGGGACCTTAAAAACAGAACAATCACATCTTTTTTGCTTCACATAGTTTAATTAGGGAGGAAAAATTTTTGCATTCACTTATTCTCCCTCACACACAACCAAATCACTATCAAAATATAAAAATGTATTTAAACATCTCCCACCCAAGTGAAACTGATTGGGATTTCATCACCCAACAGGGAAGTGACTCAATGTTATGAGTGAGTATAAACACCTTTCTATTGGTATATTTTGGCTCAACACCCAACTCCCTTATTGCAGTGGGACTGTGAAGTGAGGGGGTAGGCCCTAATACCACACCCGTACCAGCAATAGTACAAAGTTGGGCCTCATGTACCTTCGGGTATATCAAGGAATCCACCCTTAAACACACCTGAAACCATCCCTAGATGACCACTTCCTAGGACCCCTATTCTCCATCTTACACATTTCATTTTTTTGTAACTAATCAAGATAACTATAAAATCACTCTTTGATTATTCTTGCTTGTTGTTTGTAAAATAACACATCCACTTGTTTTCCTTTCTTTTGGGTTTTTTGTGCATTTTCTTATTATGGTACTTAGCAGACAATAATCCCATAAACAAATCCCCGAAAACATGTCCACCCCTCCTATATTATACACTTCAACACCTTTTACTCCTATAGAACAAAAACTACCATACTATCAAACATACACACATCTAACCCCTTTTCAAACCCTCAACAAACTTGACATGAAGTAGGGGCAATTTATAGCAATCTTTGCAGATGACAACTCTCGTATTCCCCACATCGGATAATACTCAAATTCTCCATCCCTTGGATCTCAAGAAGAGGAGTACCCCCTTTCTTCTAGTCCTCAAACATATGAACTCCTTTCTATGATAGGGAGACCCAATATTTGAGGAAATGTTGGATTTTAATCCTATTGTCCTTAACACTTATCTAGCAACAAGAAATGTTCGGATGTAATGTTTATGCCTCCATCTGTCTAACACAGACTACAATCCATCTTCTACCATTGTGGACTTATAGATCAAAATAAAGACCTTGTTTTCCAACAGTTATATCCATACACCTCTAGTCCATCTGAAACACCGAACCATAGTCAACCTCAAACATCTCTCACCTCTACAAATGCATTCGAAACTTTTAATGATTTTTTTACATTAGTCAACCGAGACATTTGAAGTGTCATCAGCTCCCACCTATAACCTTCACATGATCTCGTCAAAAACACCTATGTTCAAAGCAACCCACATGTTCGCCAAGTCCTTCGTTAATATCCACGCCACCTTTAAACAATGTCACTACTTTGTCATCTACTCCTCTAGTTGCCTCATATGTACCAACACCTCCTTTGAGTTCTGTTTCCCCTTCAATGGTTATGTCTTCCCAACAAGTTACTACTCCCATCCATAATATCACTATGTCCATCCCCACAACAACACCATTGGTTAATACTAGTGTTATTGCTAGTACACATCCTATTTCACAATACATACCACAACCTTCATGACCACTAATCTATGTATCCCATCTCCTATACCTCTACATAACATTTCACCAGTATGGTATCCCATAGCAAATTGTTCAACAACATGCTCAATCTTCCTCCGCTCCGACTATGTATTCTCAACAAACACCCACATATTCACAACCTCTTATGCATATATTGATGCCATTGTAATACCAATATATTCAAGCCTCACAACCTATCACTTCACAACAAGGATCATCATCCCATCATAACATTCCACAATACAATATCCTTCATCATCAAAACATTCCCCAAAAAATCAACAACATATACCTCAACAGTATAGATATCAACAAAATATTCCATCATACCATTCCCCATAGTAAAACAACCCCTATCAGCATAATCTCCCATACCAACATAACATCTCCCAATAGAACACCGATGAGACCAAAATATGTCTCATTATATCACCAAATAACACTCTTATTCTTTCTCTGAAAATAAAGCTTTTAAGTGAATTTAGATGTATTTTTAATAACAGATAGCATATTTAAGGTAGAATAAAGATTTATCTTATCATCTCTTTACAAATCTATTTTCAATCTAGTTATTCTTAATTCTTGATATTTCTTCTAAAGTTGGAATGTAATAGTGTGTAGAAAATAGGTCATAAAAACTCTACTCCAAGTTCATTGATTGGAGCTACCAAAATTCTTCACGCAGCTACGGAAATGTCCATCTACCAAAAGTATTCATGTAGCTATAGAAATTCCCAACTATGGAAATTCTTCACACATCTATTAGATGTCCACTTTTGAAATCATTTTGGTTTGTTCCAATATAATGTAAAACAACACAAAACTATTCATCCCACTCTTTCCTTCCACATCATCAACCAAGAATATAGATATAAACATGTGGTGTTTGAAGAAGAATTCAAAGTCATAGACTTAACACTTCTCAATTCTCTCTCCATGTTTCAAGGATGAGAAAACAATGGAATAGTATTAGGAATGTTGAATAAGTACTCTCCCACTTTGTGTTCCTAGATTAAAGGGATAAGTTGTAGAAATATTCTCCACGATAAGTGGGTGGATTGTTGTAGTCAATTTTGTTTAGTATTTATTCCTTTGAATAAATCGGCCCATGAATAGCTAGTTAGTTCTTAGAGTGTGGGCTAAGTAAACTAGGAGTAATGTCTATAAATGCCTCTTCCATATATTTGGAAGGGGACATATTTTGTAAATCAGTTTTGAATCAATACAAGTGCGCTTTTAAAAGTTAATTGTAGTTTCTCTAAATCCAAAGGCAAGATAATGGCCAAAATCTGCTCTTCCCCAAGGAGGAGGATTTTTCTCGTTATTTATTAGCATATTTTATTTACTGCAGATTTATTTCGTAGTCTATTTGTGTGTTTCTTTTTCATGAATGCTTAATTTCGGTATGTTTTCTTAGGAAGAAGTATAGTTGAATAAGATTTTCCTTTGTTCTTTTTATACAGATTTAGACACTTCCTTGGCTATAATGACACAAACTTGTCTATGAGTTGGTTAAATTTCTAGTAATATAATGACCCATCAAACAACCCTACCAATGAACATTCAAGAATAGTATCAAGTATACTCACAACTCGATCACTTCATATCAAAGCATAACTCATCCTTACAACAATTAACTCAAGCGAATCCCCTTAAATCCCTTCTAAGTCATATATCTAGCCTAGAATTTGCTTCATCAACATGAAATAATGTGCTCTCTTATTACTAAATTCATAATGAGCCCATTCACCCTTCTATACCGTACAAGCCATATCCACCTCACTGAGCTTCCAAAACTTACTAAGTTTTATAACAAAAAGATCCCCAATAAAACGTCTATGATTTTTTCCATGGGTGCAATCTAATAGCTCATGATCAAGACCTCATAATGAGGACCTATCCTATGTACCTTATCGGCCCTTCCTTAGATTGGTACAACAACATACCACATCACTCACTATTCTCTTTCGCAAAACTTGCATAATTGTTCTTAGACCACTTCTCCATAAACATAGCCCTTAAAATCACTATTAATGATTTGTATGCCATTAGAAAATTTGAAGATGAATCCATTGTTGTTTTTGTATCATATTAGAGGGCCAATACCAATCAAATATCCTTTAAGCTACCACAACCAGAGTTAATTGAAATTTTATGTCACGCATGTGTACTAAAAACATTTCATCTACTCTGTAAATCCTATCATTCCAAACTTCCGATGAGGATTTTACCATGGCCCATAAGTTAGAATTGCGAGCCCTAAAAGATGGACAGGTAAAAATTCATCCTAAGAAACCAAAAATGGAGTTCCCATCTAAGCCACCATTCAACTCAGATAAGTCTAAATCAGCCACCAACACTATTTTGGTAAATTCAACTCCCAAGGAGGAACCAACCACTAAACACTTTCACCAACAACACAACTATACACCCATAGCTGAAACATATAGTGCATTTTTGATAAATTACTTGTATTTAATATAATATCACTTCCACCCATTCGACCCATCGACATATCAATTTCAAACCCATATGGTATCGAGATAATGAATTCTGCAAGTGCTACAAGGTCAATGGTTGTGACATCGAAATGTTTCACACATTCTGCAATGTGCTTCAAGACTTGATCGATAAGAGTGACCTTCACTTAGATAATCCAAATGCAACCCTAAACCGAGGCCTTGAAAAATTGAAGAATGATTTTTCAAATAACCCCTCTTCCTCCGAACAACTGCAAATGAATGATATTCATACAATTAATACGATAACCAAAATTGATCATGTCCCTCTAACCACTTTATCACCCAAAAAAATAGAATCTACAGAATCAACACTAGCACTTAGTGAGCTTGAAAATGTAAACATAGAAACCTCCCCTATTCAACACCTTGCTCAAAGTCTCCATATTTCTCCATCACCTACACCCGTAGAGTTTAAGCCAAAATCGAGAAGCTTGAAACTTGTCAAATCACCGCTTGCTACTAAATACATACTCGCATCCTCATCTAATGTTGTTACCAAGTCCATACCCTTACCCTCGACATGACTACATCAACATTTGCACCTAGATTTGTAGATATAACTATGATACCACTTGAAACATTCTTATCACAACCATCCCTGCCCAAGCCAACCATAGGACATGTCTATCCCCAATCTATGAAAGTAAAAAATCCAAAATCTACAAATCATTTATACCACACCATCCAAACTTCTTCTCCTTCACTAGCATCAACTTCAACGAATAAACCTTGTTCATCTAAAGTATCAAGAGGACCTAATAAAAAGGGATTCATTCAAGTCTTTAAGAGTTCTTATTATGATGAAACTTATCATTTTGTGGTCCTCCTCCTTTCCATCCTTCATTTCATCCAAGAGGCATACCTAATTTTAGAAATCCTTTTACCACATCAGATCTAAGACCTTTGAGACTGCCCAAATCAAGCATTACTTGAGATCCTAAAAACCATCCTTATCTCCCCCTAGACCTATATCCTCTACATGAATCTTCTTTTACCATACTAGTTAATCACCCTATCATTACAGGGGTAAAACCAATACATCATACCCCCACCGTGAGTCTCGTATTTTACATTTATTACCCCACAGTGGGCATCCACATCTAATCCTCACCCTCTCGCCTATAAAACCTTATTATCCTTCACAAGATATGCATCCACTTGGTGTAATGGCTAAAAGACCTCTGGGTCTTCCAAGTAAGAAAACTATTGTCAAACAACCCACTATAACTCTCCCTAATAAAAATGAATGCTCACCACATTTGGACCTAAAGGACATTATGCCACTATCTTGGATAACCTATTATAAGAAGCACTCATTATGTTACCACCTCCCAAGCTATCAAATCACCATGGGTGGAAACCTTCCTGGTATGACTTTGCTACTTTTTGTGATTACCATAGAACATGAGGCCATACCATAGAGGATTGTAGAGCCTTTCATAAAAAATTTCAAAATATTGGTAGTTCACTCTTCCTTCATTCTCACGTAGCATCAAAATCAACCCCAATTACTTTAAAAGAGTCTACCCTAAAGCATCTAACCACCAAATCAATGTTTTCCATGTCACCACACGCACACAAGACTATAACAAAGAACCATCTGGATCTAAGAAAGATAGAGACTTTGTTGCCATACCTTCACCTCTAGAACTATCAGAACCATCTGATAAACCTAGGGTTTCCATTTCATTGGCTCCTAGAGAGCCTAATGAAACAACATCATCCAAAGGCAGAGTCTCAATACAAGTGGCTACATCTATATTCACCATGTTACAGAAAGTAACTATTAAACAACTACACCAATCCCGTTAGGATGTCACTTTATTTACTTGTGAAAACTTCACAAAATCATAAACATGCCATGTTAGAGGCCCTCCAATCCATCACTATCCCAATAGATGATCCAACCCCTTTCATAAATTTTGTAGGTGCCCTAAAAGAATATACTTCCATCTCATTTGAACCATCTAAAATTCCCTCTCTTAGACCAGAGGATCATGACCTACCACTTTTCATCATTGCATAAATCAATGACATATCCATCAAGAGGGTCATGATTAATAGTGGTGACACCATCAACATCATATCATCCCTTTCCTTTTATCAACTTAAAACTACCTAACACCGTTATTGTTGAGACTCCGGTTTTGTTACGATATTTCAATGACACTATTGCACCTACTATAGGCATATTTATACTTCCACTCAAGGTTGGTGTTAAGAATCTACCCGAACTCTTCTACATTATAGAGGGACAGTTTCAGTACAACATGTTACTAGAAATTCCCCTTTAATGAGCCATTCCCTACATTCCTTCCACCCTTCATCATTGTCTCAAGTATGAACATGAAGGCCAAACACTCACTGTCCCTACTGATCCAAATCCATTCATTGATTGTTATATGATGTATCATCCAAATAATGTTCTTGTACCTACATCCATGCTAGAATCATCTAATCAAGAATCTACTAGCACTTATATCACCTCTTTAACATTACCAAAATATTATTCTCTTGGTGAAGCCGTGAAATGCCTCATGCCTGGGAATATTTCCTCCTCATGCTCAACTTTATCCCTTCACAAAAAACATATGGTCATCCCGAAAAATAACCCATGTATGACCCTAACATAGGAGATATTATCTCTTATGGTCCCACTTATCTTAAAACCAATCTTTTCTATGGAGGACATGACCATCCACCATCTCACATTATCAATCCACATCACACCATGCCTTTCACAATGGACTTCAAATCTCTTGATAATTCAAAATTCACTCGTATGTATCTCCATAGTTGTGCATGGAAAGGATTTGGTCTCGGATGTTATGAACAAGGGATCCATGATCAACCGGTTCTACATTCCCTTAAACTTCATGAAAAGATTGGTCTAGGTTATAAGAACCCCCTTTCTATAACATGTGAAGTTAATACATCTAAACCAACTTCCTCCACAATTATATCCAAACTAGGATCACTTCCCATAAGCCCTCAAGGAGCCGAAACATAGACAATTTCATACCTATTCCACCTAACTATTTTTTAAATAAATTCCATATCATTGGGACCACTCACATATCAATCTAGCCACTCTGCTAAATCTCTACCACTTTTTCACCTAGGAATGGTTGAAGAAGACTCACCAACCATAAACATCCTTCAATGTCAGGATGACCAAGACATCCTATCTCATATGGGAGCTGAAGATCGTTACCTTCAAAAATACCTACCACCTAAAACACCTACTCTTCTTAATGAATCCACACTTGATATTAACTTAGGAACACCATAGGACCCTTGCATAGTCAAGGTCGGCCAATCCCTCGATCCACAAGAATTGAGTGATTTTACCACATTCCTAACAAAATATAGTCAAGCCTTCACCTAGTCATATAGTGATATGCCCAAGATTGATCCCAACATCATCATACACAACATTTTCACATATCCTAATGCTAAACCAGTTAGATAAAATCTTCATAAGATGCACCCAAGTATAACTCTCCTTGTCAAGGAAGAATTGTAGCACCTTCTATCTGCCAACTTCATTATACCCATTGACTATCCACAACAGGTCTCCAACACCATACTAGTAACTAAAACTTCAGGAAACATTCATATCTCGCATAGGATTCAAGGATCTCAATCTTTCTTGTCCAAAAGATGATTTCCCTCTACCAAACATAGATCAACTCGTAGACCAAACAACCGGCCATGAAATGATTTCCCTTATGGATGGATTTTATAGTTATAAAAAAATCCTTATCACCCTTAACGGTCATCACAAAACTATCTTTATAACCCCTTAGGGACCTTTTGCCACCACGATATGCCATTCGGTCACAAAATGCCAAGGCAACATACTAACGCATTATGACGTACATTTTCCATGATCTCATTCATAAAATTGTTGAAGATTACGTTGATGATCTCCTTGGGAAATCTAAATCATGGAAGGATCATCTCAATGTCCTTGAATCAATATTTTCCCATCTCATTTAGTTCTCCCTCCATTTGAATCCTGCAATATGTTTTTTTGTGTCCTCACTGGATTTTTTTAGGATTTATCACATCTCTTCGTGGAATCGAATTCAATCCTACAGGTCGAGAGCAATCATCAAAATTTCTCCACCCTCTAACATCAAATAGCTACGTAGTTTTCAAGGAAAAATACAGTCCACACAATGTTTCATATCACAACTTTACGACCACCATCAACCATTTCACCATCTACTCCATAAAGACATAACATTTCATTGGGATTCTAAATGTCATAAAGCCTTCAATGAAATCAAACAATATCTATTATCACCACATGTACTAACTCCACCTCATGAAGGAGATCCATTTTATCTCTACATCTCCACCTTATAGCATGCCCTAGGAGCCATGCTCACTCACCACGATAATCAAGGTCATGAACATGTCGTGTATTACATTATTCACACCCTCCATGAATATGAAACATGCTACTCTAAAGCTGAATTTTTTTATGTATTGTACTTCGCTACTTACAAGCTCTGATACTATCTCCTCAATCACAAAAACATACATTGTCACCAATTTTAATTTTCTTTAAGCCATGCAATCTAAACCCTATCAAAATGACCACATAACTAGATGGTTAAGGTTTATGACTAAATTTGATCTTGAAATCATATCACAAAATTAAATCAAAGGTCATGCCATTGAAAATCAACTCACTAAGGCACCTCTTCTAGATGATCAACCACCCCATGAGTACTTTCCTAACGAAACTATCAAATAACATTACCAAATTTGATGATTATAAATCTGAGTTCATCCTCATTAAAAAAACCCTCTTCTTTGACGATGCCAAATGTAAAGAAGGTAGAGGGGCCGTGTCATCACGATACCAACTGGAACATTCCCATCCCATTATCATTCAAGCTCAATTTTGAGTGTACCAATAACATGGTAGAATATGAGGCCTTAATCATGGGTTTAACTACTATTATTCTCCTAGGTGTCCATGATCTGGAAATATATGGGGATTCACAACTCATCATTAGTCAGGTCAAAGGAGAGTACCAATGTAAAAATGAGGTCCTTAAAAAATACAAGGTCATTGTTGACTTTCTCCTTGGTGCATTTGATCATTACACCATTCAATCCATTACATGATCTTCTAATAGGTTTGTAGAAACTATGGCTTCTCTAGGGTCCCTTGTCCCTTTGAAACAAAAAATCGAAGGATAAAACTAATATGTCTATAGTCATTCAATGATTAGACAATACTTCACATCAAAATGATCTACCTTCCATAAACATCATTGAAAAAATCCATTAGATATGTGGTATACTCAAATATTTAACTATCTCACTGAGTTTAAACTTCCACCAGATTTGTCACAAGGAACTAAATGATCCTTCCAATGTGTCACTCACTTCGTTGTTATAGGAGGCATCCTTTATAAACGTAGTTTTTATGGTGTATTATTACGTTGCCTCAAATCACACAAATCAACGAACGCAATCAAAGAGGTCCGCCATGACATCCGCCGAGGCCATTTCAGCAACAATGCCATCGCCACGCATATCATATGACTAGGATACTACTATCCCACTATTGCCAAAAATTGTTGCATGTATGTGAAAAGGTGTGTTAAGTGTCAATTTCACTCTGATCTCATCCACATCCCTAGTTAAGCATTGTAACCCGCACAATACTTGTGTCCTTTCTCTCAATGGGGGTTGGATCTCACTAGTGAAATTATTAAAAAATCATCTCAACAACATCATTCAATCATTACTACAACTAAATACTTTACTAAATAGGTTGAATCTATTCCCTTGAACTCAATAAAGTCAGGACCCATCGTCAACTTTATATATCAAAACATCATATGTTGTTTCAGCATTCCACATAAGCTTATCACTGAAAATGGTAAATAATTCAAAAATAAGGAGGTTTAAAAACTTTGTGATACATTTAACATCAAACTAAGCTTATCATCACCATATTATCCTCAAGAAAATAGACAAGTTTTAGCTACTAACAAAACACTTATTAAAATCCTCTTGAAAACCATAAATGACGCAGGTAGGAATTAGCATACTCAAGTTCCGTTTGCTTTGTGGGCTTATTGAACCAATATCCATACACCTACGGGAACTACACCCTATTCACTCATTTATGGATCTAAATCCATCATACCCCTAGAAATTCAAATCCCATCACTCCATGTATCCTTTAAAGATTTCATTCCCAATGAAGAATATCACTAAAATACTCTTGCACAACTATAATTTTTCGATGAAAATCATCTAACATCCCTTGAAAATCACCAAGATTATCAACAACACATTAGTAGAGCATAAAAATAAGCATTGCAAAGAACACGACTTCAAGATCGGTGACCTAGTACTTAAGGAAAATCAAAATGTGACTAAATTAGAGCGAAGTAAACATGATAAGTTCACCCCTAATTGGATTGGCCCCTACATTATTACTCATAAATATGGGTCGAGTGTATTGTCTCACTTATATTAATGGGGAACCTGAGAAGTAACCTCTAAATGCTTTTCACGTGTGACATTTTTATAGTTAAATGATTGATTATCATAACAACAATTTTAAAGATCTTATCAAAATAACAACCTTCCATTTTACTAAACCAATCCATTTCTCTTCTTTCTAAATACCTGGGGCATATGGATGAATGCCACCTATACATTATCCCATCCTTAGTAGAATGATTTAATAGGGTCTTTCCCTTATCTAAAACATAAATTTAAAAAAATCATACGGATTCTTTGTGTTAATATCAAAAATAAATAGACTGATCCCTCAAAGGAAAACTATTCAAATATTATATTGTTAAAAAGAAAAGTAGATTGATCCCTCAAAGGAAAACTACCATTTTAAAGTTATGGACTGATCCCTCGAAGGATGACCATTCAATATAAAATATAAAATATATACCATACCCTCAAAGGATGGCTACATATGAAAAAAGGCTTCCCATTTTGATCAGCCTCTACAAACATATCAAAATAAAAAAATGCATCCTAGAAAGCTTCCCGCATCGATCAACTTTCCCATAAAAACTTCCCACACTAAAAGAGTTGGGGCATTGATTTCCTCTAAATCTATTAAAAGGAGAACCTTTCTTCCCCACAAACACATGCATTTTCCAAAATCCACCATGATCAATATGAACTGTTCATTGATAGTCTCATTTAACATTTTGAAAGGTTAAAAGTGCAAGAGTTATAAAAACCCACTACACATATGATATTCATGGGACATTCTTCCCACTTTTACTTCATTTTTGTTTAATCACATTTTAAAACAGATATATTAAGTTTAGGTCACATCTCCTAAAAATATAATCACACATCAAGACTCATAATAAAAAACATAAAAATCATCATATCCAACACATATTTCATACAACATATGCATAAAAAGAACATCATAAACATGATAGCAATCAAAATAACCATGATCATCATCATATACAAAATCAAACAAACATATCAAGGGCTTCTCTGAGCCTAATCAATGCAAGAACTAAAATCATCACCATCATATATATATATATATATCAAAGTCCACTGTCCATACAATCAACATAATGTCATACATAGGAAAAAGGGCTTATATGAGCCTACAATCAAATGGTAAATTCCATCAAACTAGGATCGGGAGTTCCTCCCGCTATAACACCATTGGATCCTCTTACACTATCATCCCCTCTCGGTGGTCTTTGTGATGGGTGCCCCAACCTCACTACACTATCACTAGGCATGGCTGTTGTTGTGGTACCCCTTAGATGGCTATATGATGAACATGCAGAATGGCTTCGGGGTAGTTCCTAATGATCATGTCCACATAATAGTCCCTCTCTTCTCTCATAGCATTGTAATGGGACACCAAAATCATACCATAAGAGCCTACAGATGCCCCCTCTGTCTAACCAATGCCAATAACTTTATGCCAGAAATAGAAGGCCCTATGATCCCTAAGGTCTTCCAAAAGTATCTCTCTGGCTCTTATACGGGACCCTATCGAGAGGAGACCTATACAAGCTATGCCTAGAGCCCATCACGCTCTATGATCAAGCCATATCTCTCTCTAATAAGAGTATCTTTCTCTCCTAGTAATTAATCTCATTATCTCGAGAAGCATCTCTCTTTGCCATCATCAAGAAATATCTCGTAGCTATAACATCATCAAGCTCAACCCTCTCCTCATCATCCTCACTAACCTCCTTAACTCCTCCCTCTACTCAATCCCACACTCATCTAACTGATCGGTCTTCCCTCTCCATTACCCTCATCCTCTCAAAACTCCTTAATAAACAAGACCAAATAAGCAAGTAAAATTTAGAGTGACCCCCACATCATCGATTGACACCACATGACCATCCTCGTCTAGACCCATCACACCTAGCTACTCAAAAATAGGTTCTGAAATTGTCACAATTTCCTATGAGGTATTGGTATCCTCATCCTCCCGCCTATACAAAACTAGATCCTCAAGTATATCCTAAACCAACCCAAACTATCTCATCACCCGACTAAAGTGTATCAACTCATCCTTTTTGGCTCTATGACCCTATACCCGTGTGTCTTATTGTAAGTACAATAAATCTATAGAAAAATCCAACCAATCATGAAAATCCACATATGGCTACCAAGTCACGTCACCAAACTATAATCTAGATATCAGGTCTCTATAATAGGTATACCCCTTGGCCTTCCTCACTCTTCCAAGACTCACACTCCATCTCATGAATCTTGGGTGCCTCACATCTATAACACTAGGAAATCTAAATGGGTGAATAATGAAAATGTACTCATGGTCCCAACACTGTAGTAATAAGTCAACATCGATCCCATAATGCCTGTGGGCTGTCCAAGCCCTCAATTCTATTTATGTTTGTGCTAATAAGGTAGGATCCCACTCGAAGACTGTGTGATTCTCCATCATCTCCGTAACTACCCCTGTCATCATCCATGGGAATCTCCCACCTCCTGAATTAGGTAGTGTGAAACATGAGATGCCCAACATCATCATAGTCATCCATGGGAACCCCTCTCTCTTAGACTCATACAAGGCCTGATAATCAAAATCTCCTAAGGAATATCTCACACCTTGGGCCTCATCTTCATATAATCACTGCATAGTATCCCCTCTCTCTACATTCTAAAAAAATGTAAATATGCTCCCCCCTAATTAGAAGTCTGGTAATATATGAATATCCTATAGGGTGATGGGCATCTCCCCTATAGGTAGCCAAAATGTGTTGGTGGAAGGATTCCACCACTCTAGCAATGCAAGTATCAAGTTGTGACATCTATGAATCTCGCTTGTAAAATCTCATCCCACCAAATCCCATAGCCTCCAAATG
Organism: Taxus wallichiana var. yunnanensis; assembly: GCA_018340775.1. Classification (NCBI taxonomy): domain Eukaryota; kingdom Viridiplantae; phylum Streptophyta; class Pinopsida; order Cupressales; family Taxaceae; genus Taxus; species Taxus wallichiana. Next base: position 342,421,648 of record CM031237.1, read on the forward strand.
GTCCCAGTCATCATCGAAAAATCCTCTCTAACCTCATCTAACATCAAGGGGATGTAATCTTGGATAGTCAATTGAGCGTATACCTATAAAACACAAACATAAAAGTGAACGTTAATAACGATGTAAAATTTCTGAAAATTAATCACCTGTAACCATAAAATATCCTTATAAAACACAAGCCTAATAAAGAAATAATATATTACACATCCAATAAAGTCAATTTTTTTATCAAAACCACACTTTCTCATTCAAAACACAAACCATTTAAATTATAGGTGAATCGCTAGCGATTCATGTCAATCACTAGCAATTCATCTCAATCACTAGGGATTCTTGTAAACTTGCCCTAAGGCATCCGTGTGCCTTGATATGAACCTAAATCCATCTAAAACCCTAAAAATACCTAATATATATGAAATATGAAATGAAAACATGATTATAGCTTACCTCAACAAGGACTGACTTTTGTTTGTGGCTCGAGGAGGCCATTCAACAACTATTTTATATAAAAACATGTTTTTTCCCATTCTGAAAAGGTCATTGTTGTTATACAGTGCAAAGTGACAAATAAAACAATCCATTTGGGTATTTATACCCCCAAATTTTCCATGACCTCAATCGCAAATGATTTCCCTAATCATCGATGATTGCCTTATTTTGGTCATCCATGCTTATATTGTTAAAAAAGCATAACATTTCACCCTCTGCAAAAGTGTACCATGCTCCCAAAAGGGTCCTGCCCTCAGGATCCCTTGTCAAAACAACATAAACACAACATCGGGACTTACCATACATCTATGGGAGATGATTCCTTTAGCCCCCATCACTTGGTTTTCCTTCTCAACAATTTTACTTGGTAAAGATCATATATCCACAAGCGTCAAGCCCTTTGGCCACCTTGAAAATTTATTCATGAGCATATTTCTTTACACCCTCTCCGATTAGGGAAATTCCTTTTACTGAGAATACAAAAGCACAATGGTGTTCACTGTATTGCACTACATTAGATTCACCCATACCAATTAAATCATTTTTGTCTAGCGAATTGTCAAAAATTACCACACAAAAGGGGAAAATGTAGACACAAAAATTTACATCCCTCAGCTCAACACACTTACGGTAAAAAAAACCACATTTATGACATTACTTTAATTAATTATAATAATCCCCATTAATTAATTAACCACACACCCCTCACATCTAAATTATTTAATTAATCCTTCCCCTTTGACACCTCACTACGACACCTCATTAACAACCTAAACCACCTTCCTAATTAAGTACACACTAACTTACTCCTAATTAACTCGAACATTATAAAACTACTAACTAATTAAACCTACTAAAAACTAACTCCTCTTATCCTAATCAAATAAAACTACTAACTAATTAAACCTACTAAAAACTAACTCCTCTTATCCTAATCAAATAAAACTACTAACTAATTAAACCTACTAAAAAGACTAACTCCTCCTATCCTAACCAAATTTACCCCTGCCACCTCTTTAACAACCTCAAAGTTATCTCACTCAAAATAGAAGAAAAAAACTTGTTTTCTTAACTAAAATAAAGATCTTCCGTAATCACCGACGATTTTCCCAATCACCAGCGATCTATAAATACAAGAATTTACACCTCCTTTTAGGAGGAAGAGGAAGGAATTCACAAGTTTTGTACGTACACTCTTTCATATTTTTAACTCATCATGAATTCAAGCATTCTCTTAACCCAAATCAATACCACGTTGTTTGAGGAATGTAAAATTTGTCAACAAATTACTCATTTTCCTCTCCAACCATCTACTTCCATTCCTCTATCACACCGACATCCTATAAGGTAAATCTTTCATTTTTGTTCATTTAAAAAAACCAAAATCAGGTACGTTTCTATTTCTGGATCAATTACACATTGTTAATTCTCTCGTTTTTGATAAAATTGATAGCTAAATAATTGATTTTGACTCTATTTAGAAAAATAGTTAAGTTTCACAATAATCGCTAGTAATTACCCCAATCACCTATGATTTCCTTAAATTGCTAGTGATTCCTATTTTCTTAGGATTTTTCACTATTTTTTACTAAATCTAACCAAAATGCAAAGATTTTTCTTATTATCTACTAATATTTTTCTAACATGATGTCTTCAGATGGCATTAGGAGGATCTAATTATCCTGCAACTTATATTCTCTCCTTTCCTATCATTTGACACCCACTCTATTGGGAGTAATATGATCTCCTCCATGATTTTGATCTCTGCGTGATTCGAGAAAGCACCCTTTCACCATCTAGAGGACATGTTCGCAATAAATCAAAGGCATATTTGAGGCCACCGAAGCATTCTAGGATGCATACAATGAAGTTATAAGGCTTCATGCAGACCTTGCATAATAAAGCATGCTTACAAGTGGGGATTAGACTTGTCAAAAGACTCGTAGCATAACACTTGTAATTGAAGACCATAGCCATATCAATATCTCAAGCACCAACACTCCCCTCGCTCATCTCTTCGACACCCTAGAAGAATCCTTTGATTTATTTATGGAGGATTATATTTCTGTTCCAGATATTGACACCACTGCAAGGGAAGAAGAAATAATTGATTCTATAGCCTCTAATGTGACTGAGAACCTTTACATAGACCAGGAGTCTAATTTATGGTTTTAAACCATGACTAATATTAGCTATATATGTACCTAATTTAAATAAGTGATAGTCACATTTCTATCTTAGTATCTTGTAGCACGATCACAAAAATTAATAAAATATTAAGCCATCTTTCTGAGAAATAACATTATTTTGTTTAAATGTGATCTTTGTAAGTTTTTTTACATGAAAAGAAGCTCTGATCCATTACTTCACATAGTACTTAATAAAACATAATCAACCTATTGGGTACCTTAAAAACCCCGCTATATCGAGGTCAATCTTGGTTGTTACCCCTTGAACCAAATCAATAAAAATAAAGGTAAAAACCATGTAAGATAATTATCTAATGTTTTATTCTATTGGTTTTAGGTGATACATATTGGTCCTTGGTTATGGACACATCCATCCACACATTGACACGGAATGTGCCCACCGACATACTTGCGGGTGGAGAGATGTTAGAGTGTATGGAAGACATTGCAAGAAATCATACCCATTTGTTTGAGCTAGTGTCCATAGTAGAAACAACGTGTACCATGTTACTTAGCAAGATTGATGAGGTATATAAGGAGACATGAAAAACTAGAGAGGTGGAAGGTGGTTGTCCATTAGCACAGGATGTGTTTGCATAATTCATCACACTATATAGTTTCTTTGTGGAATATTTGACAGAGGTGACATTACTACGGAGATAGATGGATAGGTATTAAGGTCGTTATCGGTGGCATAAATTTATCCATGAGGCATTGAGTTCTAGAGCTCTTGTAGTACCAGATAGTGAAAATGATAATGAGATATGACTTGTATTGATATATTTTATTGTAAGGGATCTTACCCCATGATGAGATGTTTTGTAACTATGATTGTAATCGATATATATATATATATATGGAATTATTGTCGTATGATGATTGTATTTGTTATGTATTGATGTGGTGATGTTGTATGTGATTTTGTTGCTATATATGATGCTTGATGTGTTGAGTATGGTTTGTGTTTGTTGAATGGACTTGTAATATAATGTAGATGATGATTGAAAAAATGTGTAATGTGATTTCCAAAATAAAATCATGATGAATAATTTATGATGTATGTTATGACGACGTGGCCATAATAGTATAATGAAACATATGTTAATATGATGAGGATAGGGGATAAGATTAGTGATACCCCCAACATATAGATGATGAGGTTCATTTAGATAATACCCCTCAATAGTCAAGAATGATACGTAAAGAAAGAGTGTGTCATCGGGAAATTATTGGATAGGGTGTGCTAGATGAATCGATAGAGTGTGTGAAGAGAGGTTCTTATTTTAATATATCCCTCAACATTCATGTAAGAACCATCAAAAAGTGAGTGCATCATCAGGGTTAGAGTGATAGAAATCACCGACCAAAGACCGAGGTGGTGCGAAGTGGTAGAAGCATGTGGAATGAAAGCAACATGAGAGTATGAACTAAACTGAATGTCATGTGGATCAGATATGGGAGGTGAAAATTCCAAGGGTTTTGGAAGAAAATGTGAATCAATAATATGATGCGATGTATGAGATGGTGCAGTGATGGATGTATGCGATGGAGAGTGCACATGAGTGACAACTAGTGGTGATGGATGAATGATAACCTTAGCACTAGATGAAGGAGATAAATCAACCAGAGTAGTATCTCATTGATGAGGGAGAGGAGATATGGACCACTCATGTGAGAAAGATCCAAAGGAAATGATACCCTTATCCTCTAACTATTGCAATCGATCATGAAGGGAGAAATAATGATTATCCCTATGACCATTGATACGGTGATAGTTAATAGTGTCGATCAAGCTGACGTTATAAGTGATGTTGTTGATGATGTTGGTTAGAAGGTATGTGAATTAAAAAATCATTGAGAAAAACACGTAGCACACCATGTGGTCAAGTGGGATGAGATAAATGCAATGGCTCACACAAAAAGAGTAGAAGATTTAGTTGTAGCCTACCGATGAGTAGGAGAGAAGAAGGACACTTTTATGATGTAGTAGGCTAAATTTTCTTGAGAGGAGGAGATGGAGATCATGTAGGATGCTTAACAGATGGAAATGGAGAAGAACTAGATGATGTAGTGGTAGTATTAATATGTAGAGGATCTACAACATGTATATCAACGAGGTCATGTTCTAGATCAATAAATTTATAGCATAAAAGTGTGAATGTTTCACATGTGTCATAATGTAATATTTTTTTAGTGCGGGAATCAAACCACGATAGAAGATAAATTGATTCTCTAAGTCGATAGGTTAAAATACTAAATGGTGCATACAAACATTGAATCGTAAGATGTAATCCATGATAGGTTTTATTTTTCCATGATGTAAATTAGGTAGGTGATCATATGTAACTCAAGGGAAATTATTGATGATAAAACGATGAAGAAAATCTTCTTCCATGTCACAATAGTTGATAATAGATCCAAATGGTAGATGAGTATACCATTGTAGAGTAGCATCCATAAGACTATGTTAAAATTATTTAAGCAATAATCAATCATTAGAATATGAAGACATAACCATATGGTAATGTTTGAGATGCAAGTAGGGGTTTCCAGTACCATCAAAACATGAAAAGGTAGGCATGATAAAATCCTTAGGAAATTCTAAATTATGAATCTTCTTAGGAATAGGGTTGTCATGCAATGAATTGTTATCAATGGAAGAATAATAGGTCTTTGTTTCTAATGTGAGTTATTGAAACAAAGACTATAAATGACCCGCAACATGCATTAGAGATAGGATATCATGTGAAGGAATAGTATAGGATGGCAATAATTTGTTAAGAAGATGTAAATTTCCATTATGAGTAATCATAGGGATGTCGAGAGGAGACAAAGGAGATTCTGATGCTAAGGGAACACTATGTTTATGTGTCGAAGAATCAATAGGTAATGGAGAGCCTAGAATAATTATAGAAGTAATAGGAATAGCATTAGAAACATCCCTAGGAGCTGAAGCATCAGATGGAGATGTGATGATAGGAGGAGACAAACTAATAGATGGAGATGGAGTGATAGGAGGAGATGAAGTGGTAGGAGAAGATGAAATAATAGATGGAGATGAGTCATGCATATTATTAGATACAACCTCAGAAGAAGATGAAAATGGAGCAAGAGATTCACATTTAGTAGTACGTAAAGTAGTAGACTCATGACTATCAATTGTTTCATCAAAATCGAGAGAGACTCGAGATATGAAAAGATCATTAATTATATCATGAATTGATCATCAATATAGCATGAAGGTGTATGTGAACTAGTATATTATGGATCATGAGAAGCATGAGATGCAACTATAGTAGTGGTTTGACTAGGAGGAGAATCAATATGCACATGTGTACTATCGTCAAGACCAAACATGAAATTAATAAGAGAATCATCTATAATTTCTTTAGAAATGTCAGAAGGAGGATCATGGATAACTGTATAACATGGTGTACAATGAGTGAATCTCATCACATCAGAAAAAATTCCAATAATAGAATTGTCAAAGCTAGTAAGCACATTGCACTCATTGGCTAAGAGGTGTTGAATATCATTTGACATAGTAACATTGTTACGGATGGGCGTGAACTCGATATAGTTTCTTCATCATATATGGGATTGATACAAACATAAGGAATGATGAGTCGGGAAGGAGAAGAGTTATCCTTATACATTATGTTTTTGTCGATCCTAAGGAAAAATGTTCTAATCTAAGGGTTCACCAAAATGCATAAATAAAATATGAAATGTACAACTATGATAAATGACATATAATGGAATATATATGCTAAGTAATTTATTTGATATTATAAATGAAATGAAATGATAGGGGAAAGTTACTTATGTGAATAGGAATTACCTCACAATTATCGTGGATAGAGAAGATTGATGTAATGGTAGAATATAGCGTTGCAAAAAAACCTCATAAGTGTGCAACGGAGATGACTCACCGAGAATAGAAAACCTTGAGATGGATAGGGGCACTTGTGGGCACCTTGGTTTAAAATTTGGGTTCCCTTGTCTATCAAAAAGCTTGATCTCGATTCTCGATATGGTCTCTAGGTCTTTGTAATTATTTTCCTTAGGTCAAGTGAATGTCACACTTGATTTGATGATGTCGCCATAAACCTAAAAACCCCATACAAAACATCAAACCCTAAAAAAAAAGATGAAAATGAAGGGTCCATATTGTTCTCGATGCCACAATGGTGGTATTATAATCGAGCATTGCACTACATCTCAGACCCAATGTAGTTATGTGTGTTTGTGTGTGCAATAATTTTCCTAGGTTTCAAAACACTAATGACGTAGAGATATTGGGCGTAGCTAGATAAAATGTAAGATGTGTGGTATGGAAACAATAGAATCCCCTTCTTATGTAGTGTGTGATGCATAAAAATTCCCTAATATAGTCCCTTTCTCTATGTAGATAGTTATACCTTGATAAAAATAGTCTAACCATAAGGCAATATGTATGTTGAGTTTATATAGGGATTTCCAGCCAAATTTTGACACTAATGAACTAACATTCCGAATAATAAAACCAAGTGTGATGGGTACCAAGGTGTCTAGAGTAAGGACTAGGGTACCCCAAGTTCCCTAATCCTCTCCAGAACCCTAGTCGAGATTAGTGATGATAAGTGAGAGAGTACTTTACGCGATATAGGAATCCTTAAGACTGATCAAAACTATGTGAGTGATTGAAAATGTATAATACCAACAATGGTAAAGACCAAAAATATTGACGATGGACTATGGAATGGGTCATTAGTGAATACTTTTCTTACACAAGATCCATATATAAAACAACATACTTGGCGGTATAATAATAGTAGTAAGTGTGGTATTTTATGATTAAATATGTTTCTCTTGTTTGCATAACCTCAACAAAACCTATAATGACATGTAATAAGGTGAAAACCTAGATACATGTAATAACCTTTATCAAATCATTCTAAAGAAAAATAAGAAATCAATGTGTGGTGAGGATGGAATACCATTGGTGTTCAACCCCTACCAAACCAATCCAGTGTTGGACTACATTCCTCGAGGGGTATCAAGATGTAGACACCAAAATTTGGTATCACTACCCTTGATTTCCCATGTGTACATTTTCCACCATGGTCCTAGCTAGACCCATTTAATTTAATTTCATGACCATCTATTATCCCATCACCTTTAATTATTAATTAATTATTATTAATTAATCTAAATTAGCTAATTACCCCTAATTATCTTTCATCTCTCCTAATTAGCTAATTACCTCTAATTAGCTTTCTTTGGGATGCTTTTATCCCTAACCACCTAAATCTACATCCCTGTGCTTTTTCTAGATTTTATCCTACCCATATTTATCTCCTATCTACCCATGAAACTTCCCCAAACACCCCGTACCCGCTAACATGCTTTAAATAATCAATCCAAATCCCTAAAATACCATATCTAGAGTAAATCAATGATTTTACCATCTAAATAATGGTTGTCCACATTCGGCAGCTGACCTCACCAGTTTTTCACAACCTATAAGATTATATTCACCCTCCTCTTCCCAAGGCACACATGTAAATATCCAAGATTTCTTGTGACTAGAAAATTTCTTCTCATGCATGAGCATCCTTACAACAGTTACAAACCTCTTGGCTCTTCTTTCAACTTGCTTGCATCACTCATATACATCCTTAATAATATTATCACCATTTTTTTATTTTTATTCAGTTATGATTATATTATCATTGTGTTATTTTCATCTAACATTTTGTAGGACCATATCATCTCCATAGACTTTGTTTTAGTTATCTTGTTCATCCCTTGTACTTGTAGGTTGTCCATCCAGCTTATCCATCCTCGGTCTTGTCTTGCATTACCATAGTCTCTGTCACTCTACCCAGGTCACCATCGACCCATCTCTTTGTCATCATCCTTTAACTATTTTGAGACCCTCCTCGGTGTCTATTTATTCCATATTATTGTTTCTAATTCTCATCTTTGTTATCTGGCTTGTCTGTCACTCCAAATCTACTCTTTTTCCACCATTCATCGCCAACCCAACCTAGTCACCATCAAATTGAGCCATATTTCCATCCAATCCCTCTAAATCTATATCTTTTTCCATCCTTTATGTTTCCTGTCTCAAATTTCATTCTCAAGTTTCGTAAGCATTTACAGAGCCCTAACATCCTCTATTCTATACTCAGAATATCCAGATATACATTTTATAGTTGTTTCATCCATCTACCTCGGTTTTTCGTCACCCCGCCCTTCTACAACTTTGGTCACCATTGACCCTACTGTAACTTTATTTTATGTCAATTTAGATCAAATTTGTATGTGCCTTACATTTATGCATTTTTCAGTTTCTGTGCCTTATATTCTCGTATTATCCTATTTACTATCATTGTTTTTATCATACCTTACCAAACATGAGGATTGACATATTCCAAGGAAGTTAATTCTTTTAAGAGATGACTTCATTGGGAAACCCACCATCTATCATCTAATCCATTTTCCTCTTATTTGCATTTGTTTTGTAGGTTCATCAAGTTTGTAGCGAGATCATTCACTTTCCACCCGTCGTCTTGCATCCATCACACATTCGAGGTACCATAAACCCTCCATGTTCTAAGTTATTTAGTTTTCTTTAGTATTACATCATTAATTTGAAAATGAATGAGAAAATATAACAACATTATGGCACACCCTATACGACCACCCTTTAGGTGATTCCTTGCATTTATTGTTATTTTTGTATTTCTTTATCTTCTACTAACACTCATGGGGTGAAATATTTATTTTTTCTTGTTCATGTTGCGCTTGATTTCCTGGATCACTCTTCACTTGCGTCTTCTTAAATATCTGATAAAAAGGAGAAGTGCTCTACATGTATTCTCCTTTTTGTCTTATTTTCTCCTTTTACATCATATTTTCCCTTCCTTGTGTGTGTTCTCAAAATTTCACATATGGATTTGGCTTAAAAAGGACCCTTTTGCATCCTTTCTTGATAACATAGTTTAAAGTAAGGGTTAATTGGTTTAATCTCACATTGTATCACACACAACCAAAATCAAAAATTAATTCACACATCTAGATATCTTCCTATCAGGTAGATTGATTGGGATTTGATCACCCAATAAGAAGTCACCGTGGTAGTCTGTCCATGTTAGAAAATATACACAGACATGAGCCTCACTTACCTTCGTATACTGAGGACTCCCCACCCATAACTATATGAAACCAGCCTTAGACAAACATTTCCTAATTACCCTTGTTATCCAATTTCCTTTTTATTTTTCTCATATCTTCTAATTAATCATGTTAATAAAAATGTTGATACTTGATTTTTTGTTAATTAAATTCATAAAAAAATCTTATTTCATACCTATTACCACCTCTTTTCAAGACCATACAATGCAACACTATATTATATACAATTATATTTCCTCCAATAAACTTGATATTCCACATTGGATCTCTCAACCTTGTAAAGACCATGTCATCCAAATAGATCCCCCTTTTGAAACTAAATCTCCTATCTCCCCTTAGTCTATTTACTCCTGACCATCCACACCACTATATCCTAATCATTTAAAAACTCCTAGGCCTCCTTCTAGCCCCATTTATGATTTTATATTTCGTAGATCTCCCACGATCTCTCAATCGTATCAATCTACTCCATTGGTAGATCCTATTCTATCACCTCAAACCAACATTATTCCTACTTCATCATATATTATCACTAGAATTCATATCCAACCATCCAAATATACTAACATGCACACCTCTCATTTTCCTTAACAATCAAATATTCCCATCCAATCCCAACCATCCTACCACGTTCTTACTTTTAAACATCACACAATCCCCAACCAAATCAATATCTACCCCTTAATCATATTCTCTCTTATCAAAAACTCCCTTCAAATTTAACATACCAAGCTTCTTCACATCCTTACCCATCCACTTCTCATGTTGTGTAACCACAACCATCTACATCTTATATGATGCCTTCACACAAAACTTATAGACCATATTATAATTATACCCACTTAGGGAATCTTACGTTCCTTTTCGATAATGTGATGGTGTTTCATCTCATTATACTTCCTCCCATCCGACCTATTGATAATTTACACCCCAAAACCATTTGGTATCATGAGGGTCATTATTGTAAATATCATCGAGTCATAGGTCATGACATTGAAAAGTTTCATTCTTTTAAATACTGTGTTCAACAATTTATAAATCAAGGGGATCTCTAGATAGATAATCCTACCTCATCTCGCAGCCAACCCCTTGACATCTTTAGACAACCCTTTCCTAATCCACCACCAAAAAATAAATTTCTACCTTCCACATCTTACACATCCAATCCTTATGCAATTAATACTATACATCAAACACCTCCATCCTTACCCATCTCATCTACCTCATCATTTATTCATACCTTAGACATTGTGCCTACAACTTCTACCACACCTATCACATTAACTTCCACCACTTGTCCTACATCTACATCTATTCCTACCTTTACCACATCCACATCGACTACATCTATCATAACCCAACCTATCATCAATACATCACTTAACATCCCAATTATACCCACCTCCATATCGATCCCAACTACCCCTATATCTACCCCATCAATAAATTCACTTATGTCTACCTCAACATCTTCATCACATATACCTACATCTTTTCCCATGGCCACATCACCTATTTTATCTCAATCTTCTACACTTAATATTCCAACATCTATTGTGTCCACATTAACCAATCCAAAACCTACACAATCCACATCTCACATAGACCTCATTAATCGCATCATACAAACACCTCTTGATGTTATACCTACATTTACTTCACCACTTATCACATCCACTTCATCGGATTTGATCATACCTATTACTTCATCTACATCCATTCCACCCTTACCTATTATACCATCCATAAAATTAATCCCAATTCCCCTTTCTTCACTATTACCAACACCAACCACATAAACTATCGTAGCTACATTGTCTTAATCTTATCCTCCTACACATTTTTCATTGTTTAAAGGGTTTGTGAAAGCATTCCAACTTGCTTGTACTTCAAATGATCTGCCCATCCCATCCTCACAATAAAACAATCCCACATCTTCTTTAGACATTATCAAACTTCCTCCACCAATACCAAACACACAACCTTCGGATCCTCCAGTTGATATTATTGTCATCCTTGTTAAGGGTAAAGATTCCCGATAAAAAAATTAAAACTCTTGGTAAACATCCCCAAAGGTCTCTCATGCATCCTCCCGATTAGTTAGGTTTTTCCATTTCTCATAAATCCAAAGTTACAACATCCATCCTAGGATCACCCACATCTCTTTTATGGCCGAGCCCTTTTTCTAAGACATATCCCAACGTTAAATCCAAATCCAAACAATATAATCCTCCTCCTAAATTTGGTTCATCTTTTAAGACATATAATTCACCCATCCAATCTACATCCACTCCTTCCCTAAATCTAAGTTAAAATATCCTATCAAAACTCGTAAGATCTATCTTTCTCCCAATGTTCAATTGGGTCCTACACAGATACCCTTCAACACTTAATATGAAAATATGCCATCATGCTCCCTCCTATTAAATATTTTTATAATCATAGTAAGAAACCATCATGTTTCAACCCTAATATTATAAGTACCTATCATCGTACCCTAGGTCATGACATCAAGCATTGTAAGGCCCTCTAAACCATCATCCATGATCTTATTAAGGATTATGAATCTATCATCCAATAGGATCTTCCTTCTCCATTCACCATAACCAATTAAAGTCGTATTCGTACATATTCATCCATCAAATATCCTCCTTCATCCACACCATCCCTCATCATCTCTCCTCTACATATTGGGACTCCTAAAGAGGGCCCTCCCTTGTTCATTGATACTATTATCCTTTCCAATCATCCTTATAGTCCTCAACCATCTATCTAATCCAAATACAAAGTTGTCATCGACATTATCTCTACTAACCCCACCCAATCACCATCAACATCCATTAGCTCATCCATATCTAAATTATCCAATGTGATATAATCTCTTTCATTAGCTAGGGATCATTATCCCCTTGTTAATTATATTTTCATATCTTATTCACATTAATCCATCCCTCTATTAATAAAATAGCTCCTTGATAGAGGTTGACTTCATTATAGGATCATGCATTATGTATTAATTCATTTCCATCGTTGACTTTATTCTTCTTTACCTCATCGTATATTATCTATTTTATCTATCACCATCATATATCCATCCTAAACCCACTTTTGTGGCCATTTTTCTCATCTTCTAGGATGCATTTTTTTCTTCCTCATTTTCGAGGTGTTGGACATATTTTATCATCTTAGCTTGTCCAAATCATCTCATCCAATTTCATTTAAACTTTCCAAAGTCCACCTTTTTGGCCATACTTGTGCCTCTTTTTGGGGCACCATATTTCTCATCAAAGTCCACCATTGTGGCCATATTTTTCCCTCCTTTGGGGGACCATCCATCTATATTTTCATCCAAATTCCACCTTTGTGGCCATATTTGTGCCTCTGTTGAGGCACCATATCACCATCCTTTTCATTGAAGTCCACATTTTTGGCCATATTTGCGCCCCATTTTTGAGGCACCATATTTTTCATAAAAGTCCACATTTGTATCCATGATTTTTACTCTTTAGAGGCACCATATTTCCATATTTTTCATTCTAAGTCCACCTTTTGTGGCCATCTCTTCATCTCAAATGCATATTTTTCTCACTTCCTTACTTTTGAAAGGTAACACATAGTTTCCATCTCCTCTCATCTTATATATCCCATCTTCGTCTCATCAGGGATGCATTATTTTATTGTTTCATCATTTTTTTGAAAAGGTAGCGCATAATGTACTCCTTCTCTCACCTATATCATCCAATCTATCCTCTCGTATCATCCTAAGTCAAATTTTGTGACCATATACTCATTTCATTAGGGAAACATATTTTGTTCGCTTCCTCAAAAGGTAGAGCATAGTTTTTATTTTCTCTCATTTATCTCATCATATCCCACCTTTTTAATCTATCAATCTAATCTTATCACAACTTTAAATTCAAGAAACCTTGTCCAACACTAGAACGGAGCCAAAATGGAATGTTTTCCCCCAACTCAATTAGAGCATACATTATCACACATAAGTATGGGTTGGGAGCCTATCATTTGGCCTCCCTTGATGGAAAAATTGAAGCGGAACTGATTAATGCATTGCACTTACGACCATTCTATTGTTACCACACTTACCAAAGTGAGCACTTATTCGTATCCTTAGATCATTTATCCATCATTATCCTCTTCCATATTCCATTGTGATGATTTGAAATTATTTGGTCTACCATCACATTCCTATACATGAATTTAAATATGGGCACCATGGCTCTTCCCGTAGAATTTTATTTATGGATAGGCTCTTCCTTCTTGGTGAGAAATATGTGATCATTAAATCCATAAATCTCTTGTTTACCTATTGAAACCATGTAAAAGGCTCATGGGTGTCTCGTGTACATTTATTGTCCCATCATAAGTGGTCTACCTATCTATTTTGAGATCTTCCCCATGTTAAAAACAAAATTCATGGATGCTCTTATAAAAATAAAAGCTATAAAAAAGACTGATCCCTCAAAGGACAATTGTTCATATTAAAAAAAGAAGAAGGAAATAAAATCAAATCAAATAAATAGACTGATCCCTCGAAGGATGGCTATCATGTATATCATTCCTGTCATCTATATCATATATTTATAAAGTAGACCATACCCTCAAAGGATGGATACTCTTTTTACTATGGAATTGAAGGCTTCCCACATTGATCAAACTTCCATTTTATTAGCATCCTACGAAATCTTCCCGCATTGACCAGTTTTCTCTTTCCCCTTCCTAGAGCTAGGGCATGGATTTAGGGAACACCACTATTGAGAACTCTATTCCTACATACAAGTTACATCACAAACCTCTTTTTCATGTCAACATTTGGTTTATGAGTTCATTTCATCCATGTTTCCTTATGATCTTTGGTATAACTAACTATCATTGGTTATATGTGCTAACATTTTTTTGTCACATATGATTTGCATTACCTAGATCCCCTTATTATATACCTCTAATTCAGTTGGAGGCATCATTTTCTCATGTGTTCCTTGATATGGCATAGCATCGTTTATACCTTTTGGTCACATCTAGTTTGATCAATATCTATTATCTCATATATTACACCTTATCTATCTCATCAAATCTTATCCAATCTACCACATCTTAAGTCCACTCTTGTGACCATCTTTGTGTTCCCTCTCAGGGCACCAAACCACACATTTTCGTATCTCACATTTTTAGCCATCTTCTTTCTCTTTTGATAAGGAACCATTTTGTCATCTCATCTCATCTCATCTCAAGTCCACCCTTGTTGCCATATTTATTCCCCCTTGGGAATTTTATATCATCATTTTTCCTTTTTGGCCATTTTTCATGTCCTTTACTAGGGCACCATATTATCATCCATATCTCATCTCAAGTCAAATTTTGTGGAAATATTTGTGTTCCCTCTTAGGGCACCATCTCAACATCTCATTTTTTCTCAAAGTCCACCTTTGTGGCCATACTCATTTGGCCTTAGGGCATTCTATTTCAATATTCCATTTATTTCATTACAATCTCAATGTCCACCTTTGTGGCCATACCTATTTATCCTTTGAGCATTTCAATTTTCATTTCAATCTATTTTTTCTCCCGAAGTCCACATTTTTGGCCATATTTACTCCATTTTGTGGCATCTTACTTCACAATTCTATCCATCCTGTGCACAAATTCCACCTTGTGGCCATACCTATTCCCCCTCGGGGCATATTTTTACTTCACCATTCATTTCCATATTTTCCTTTGTGGCAATATTTAATTCCCCATGGGGCATAGTACTTCATCACCCATTTTTAATTTTCCTTCTAGGCCATTTTTGTGCCTTGTATTGGGGCACCATTCTTTTCATCCTTGTCCTTTGTGGACACATACCTTTTCACTTGATTCCTCATATACGAAGGATTTCACATAATTTTCACATTTATTTGTGCATACTTTGATTTTTTCCTATGACCCATTGGTCATCCCGGCTTGCATCCATTTCACATTGTTTTTCACCCACTCACTATCCCATAGAACATTACCACCATCTTCATTAAGACCATCCTTTGGTCCATACCAATTGTGATATTAGAATTACCAACACATATTTTTATTTTTGTGTAAATTATTCTTTCTTGTGGCATCTTTCCTTGATTTATCATTTTACCCATCTTTATTCTCCCACCTTCCCTTCAACATCTACCTTTTTCAAAATTTTCATCAATTCCCCTTTGCATTATCAATCCCTCATTTGAGGGGGATCTCATCATCAAAATTCCATTAATCTTTAGCCTAATTTTCTCCTCTCATAAATTTTCTCTCATGGCTTGCTACCCTTGATTTCCCACGTGCATATTTTCCACCATGGTTTTAGCTAGACCCATTTAATTTAATTTCATGACCATCTATTATCCCATCATATTTAATTATTAATTAATTATTGTTAACTAATCTAAATGAGTTAATTAACCCTAACTAGCTTTCATCTCTCCTAATCAGCTAATTACCTTTAGTTATCATTTTTGGGATTCTTTTATCCCAAAACACCTAAATCCAAATACCTACGCTTCTTCTAGATTTTATCCTATCCATATTTATCTCCTATCTACCCATGACACTTCCCAAAATAATCCTTACCCACTAACATGCTTTAAAGCATTAATCCCAATCCATAAAGCACCATATCTAGAGTAAATCAATTATTTTACCATCTAAAGAATGGTTTCCCACAGTCGGCGGTGACCCTGCTAGGTTTCTATCGACCTATAATATTATATTCACCCTCCTATTCTTGAGGAATGCATGAAAATATCTAAGATTTATTGTGATTGGGAAATTTTTTTCTCATGCATGAGCATCCCTACAACAATTATACACCTCTTGGATCTTCTTTCAACTTTCTTTCATCACTCTTATACATCCTTCATAAGATTATCATCATTTTGTGATTTTTATTCATTTATTATCATATTATTGTTGTCTTGTTTGTATCTAACATTTTTTAGGACCAGATCATCTCCATAGACTTCATTTTATCCATCTTGTTCATCCCTTGTACTTACAGTCATCCATCGATATTATCTATCCTTAGCCTTATCTTGCGCTACCCCCATAGCTGTTGCTCTTCCCAGTCACTATCGACCCAGATTACGTGTCATCATCCTTTCAATTTTTCTAGAGCCTCCTCAATGTCTGTTCCTACCCTATTACTATTTCTAGTTCTCAGCTTTGTTATTTGGATTCTCTATCACTCCAAATATTTTTTCTTCCACTAGTCACCTTCAAACAAGCCTATTCACCACCGAAATGAGCCCTATTTCCATCCAATCCCTCCAAATATCTATCTTTTTCAATCCTTTTTATTTCCATGTCCCAAATTTCATTCTTCGTGGTTCTCTCAACATTTACAGAGCCCAATATCCTCAAGTCTCGCACTCGAATATCCAAATCTACATTTTACAATTAGTGTTTCATCCATTTACCTCAGGTCATTATTGACCTTCCTCTCGCATCCTTGGTCATCATCGACCCTAAAGTAACTTTATTTTATATTAATCTAGATCATATTTGTATGTGCCTTACATTTATGAATTTTTCAATTTCCATGTGCCTTAGATTCTACATATTATCTTGTTTATTATCATTTATTTTATCATATCTTATCAAACACGAGGATTGACATCCACCAAGGAAGTTAACACTTCTTGAGCTGACTTCATTAGGAAACCCCCCCATCTATCATCTAATCCATTTTCCTCTTAGTTTCCTTGGTTTTGTAGGTTCATCGAGTTTGCAATGAGATCATTCACTTTATGCTGTATTCTTGCATCCATCACACATTCAAGGTACCATAAACCCTCCATTTTTGAGTTATTTATTTCTCTTTAGTACGACATTAATTTGAAAATGAACAAGAAAATATAACAACGAAGCCTCATAGTTATCCTAGGTTTATGTATCAATGTGAATGTGATCTAATCCAACCCCTATGAGTGCCTTCATGTATCTTGACACAAATATAGTGAGATACATATAGAGTGGAGAATGTACCTAATTCAATAGTAGTTTGGTGTAGTGTGCTTCGATACTAGACCAAACCATTTTTTCCCTTAAATGCCTTAGAGAATGCTTGGAGTGAATTTTCTCTTACTAATACATGGTTATAAGATCTTTACATGTTTGAAAATGGAGGATTCTAAACTATTTGAATTGGTCAAGTGCTTTAAGTAATGGATTGTCTAATTGATGTACAATTAATTCGAAATATTCGGAGAGCTTGAGTGCTTCTAGATTGATATTTACAATAGGAGTTTATGAAAGTGGCAAATGGGTTATTAATTGATATTGACCTACTTATATAACCTTCCACATGTGAAATACCATACTAAGGTTGACCTAGGAATATGAAACAACACATATAAGATAATAAAATTGAAAATAGAGTCGCAAGATAAAAGGAGGTTAGATCTGTATAGGTCACCCATTATCGTAGTTTACCAAGGCATAAATTGTATAGTTTTTCCCAAGAACATAGTGATATAAATTATAATTTTGGGAATGAAGTCTGAGATTGAATCACTACTTTTATTAATTAGAATTTCTTGATGAATGAAAAATAAGAGTGTATAGACGAGTAATTCAATAGAGAGTTAAGATAAATGAGATTATAATATGAGAATTTCTCTTGAAAGGGAACAAATCCAAAATTTTCATTTCCAAAAGATAAGTTACCATATTTGATTGTTTATATTTCCCCCTTCGATTGTTTAATTAAAAATTACATGTTTAAATGAAAAATATACCCTTCTATGCACACACATTATGTCTTTGCTCAATAGTTGCATTTTGATGTAATCGGTGTTGGCACATATAGATATTGAAATTTGGGAACTTTTCCTTGGGTAAAGTCAATTAAAATCAAGGGAACAAATCTAAACTTGTCATTTCTAAAGGATAAGATACCATATTTGAGCATTTTCATTTAATCCCTTTGATTGTGTAATTAAAAATTAGATGCTTAAAGGAAAAATATACTTGTGTGCACACACATTGTCTTTTATCGATAGTTACATTTTAATGTATTAGTGTTGGTACATATAGATATTGAAATCTGTAACTTTTTCTTGTGGAAAGCCATTTTCGACCACATTTTCTTGTTTAGACAAATTCTCATATTTGGAACCCAATCACCTGGTATATATATCTTCTAAAACTTGTTTATCTTTACATCTACTCTGTCATCAACTATGAGAATATTATTTGATTAAGTAGTATAAATCCTCGATTATTCATGATATAAAGTTTAGTTATCCTAGTGAAAAATTTTAGAGAAGGGCCATGATATGAGTGATTTAACAAAACTAAATGCTAATCAAGGGACTAAGATCAATCAGATAATATCTTAAACATACAAGATAAAGCTAAGATTAAGAAGTGTTTTGACAAGAAATCAAGAGCCAAGAGTTTCCAAGAAGGGGATCTAGTCCTAAAGTGGGATGTAGAACAAGATAAAATAGGTAGGAACTCAAATTTTGATACAATGTGGAGTGGCCTTTACATGATTTCAAGGTGCAAGTTAAACAATGCCTTTTAGTTATCAAAATTAAATGGAGATGAGTTATAGATCTCATTCAACGGGATCTATCTCCAAGATTATTATTGAGGGATAGACCCTCCCTTGTACATAGTAGTTTAGTTTTTAATTCCTCTAAGTGATGTTATCAAATTATGTTGTTTGTAGTATAGGTTTCCTTTTCCCAAGTGATTTGCAAAATGTTTTGTTGATTTAGATTGGTGTTTTGACATTATGCAGTGGTTCATCAAAGTTCCTAAAGAATATATGTTTGGGAAATAGGTGGGAAGTAGAAAATATGGATTACAAGAAACAATATGATAAAATTAAAGCCAACTTACAAGTAATTTCCACGTGAAAGAGTCATTTTTTCAACCTTATTCATGGTTCATGGGGATATGTGGTGGAAATTCAAATCCAATAGGTTTCCACTCTCATTAAATTTTAAATAAGAATATCTTCATGATTGGGAGTAATAATGCACATAGATAAGTTCAAAAAAATTGTTTGGATTTAGGGGTGAATTTCTCAAGTAGAAAATGAGTTTTCATGTTTTTAAGCTGAATCCATGCCCAATGGATGCTTCAAGGCTACTTGATCTTCCATCTAGAAGATAAATGACCCCTGTGTGTTTTGAGATAAGAGATAGAATTATTTCTATATGTTTTCTACCTTGGAGATGGTTGGAATGGTACTAAGAATTTGAGAATATTATCATTGAATTGAGGATTTAAGCGTTATGTTGCTAAAATAAGGATTTATGCATCTTGTTACCAAGGGAATTGTATTAGGAGAGTTTTAGGATTTTCCTCCAACCGTTGATGCTTTCCCATGGATAAGGATGCTGCGATGGTCACAAATGATCCCCGAGAAAATAGAGTAGTTACTTTAATTTCCTAAAATGTGTACTTTCCACTAATTTTGTTCCTATTGTTCCTAGTATTAACTTGTAAATGAGCGTGCTACTAGAAATTGGAAAATAATGTCACTGGTTCAATTTATTGATCCTATAATATTCTTATTTCTACCCCTATGACAGAACCTCCCATGTTGGACACTAGCACCCACCACTCATATTTGTGTTGGGAACTTCTATCCTTTCAATGATTTTGGCCTAATTATATTTTGAAACATGTTTCTTAGCTCTTGTGTATCTTGATTATGTTGTGTACTATTATCTATCTAGTCTCTAAATTGTTGAGAGTTTTAAATAATCACCTGATGATTACTCCCATTATTTGGGGTGTGTGAGATGAACAGAGGCGAGCACGACATGATGAGGAAAGATGAAACTTATGTGCACATCTGAAATGGAACTAATTTAGGGGAATAGGGAATGCTCATGGTGACAACCATGGTGCATGAAAAACAATGGGAAATGCTAGCCAAAAGTGTTAGTCACAAACAAGTATGCATAATACACTATAAACAGAGTCAAAACACGGTAAAAATGGAAAAATACATAAAAATAGCTAGTTTAATACATGAAACACCACTCATGATGTTACAAGACACTCAAATCCTTCAAGGCTATAAAAGAAAAACATGTAATCAAGCATAAGGCATAAACTACAAACAATGTCAATCAATAACCATGCATATACAAGATATATGTAAATCATATAACCATGGTTGGAAGTAGGTATGCAAGACAAATGCTACACATGAAGCACCCATTAACATGTTAGAAATTTTTATAGTGTGCCACAATATATACAAATATAAAGTGTACTAAAAGTAGTAGGTATTTCCATGATATAACATGAATATAGAAAAATAGTAAAGGTATATGCCCCTATGAGACTCGAGAGGGACATGTAGAGAATAAGGCTAAGCATCATACATCATGTGATAACCTAGAATTAATTTACATTCACATTAACAAGTACCATGTGAATGTGCAAGTGTGTATGGAAAAAGGATGGATTATACTATAAATAAAAGTAACATGGTAAACAATGTGCAACATAGAATAATACAAGTAAGAAAGAACACATCCAATCAAGATCTAAGATAAATTTATAATTTTTTTTTGCAAATATTTGAATGATATTCTATGATTTACGAGAGGGGAGAAAGGTTTACCCGGTGTATGTGTGTATGGAGAGGTCTATTTAGGTAAGTGTGCCATCAACAATTATTTTTGAAACTAGAACAAGAGTACATCATTGAGTATTAAGGGGGAAGAAGTATGCCCCAATGTGTGAATGTTGTAGCAATCTACCCAATGAGGGTAAAGGGAAAGGGCCCACTATTTTTTAGTTTGAAGGATATAATCATGTGATCATGATCAAAGAATCTATGGCCACAAGGGAGTATATATGGAGAAAGCTCTGCAAAATAGGCCTATATGTTCCATAGGTAGTGTGTATCTGTTGGTTTCTCAAACATGCACCCACGTCTTGGATCTCGTAAGGGACGAGGTGTTTGAGACCACAATGGAACCATTCCCAAATTATGGGACCTTGCGAGCTTGGGACAGATCTCTGGAGAAGGCCAATTCCTCTATCTATCTCTACTGATACTACTACTCCTAGTGCTGAAAAGGGGAAATTAAGCTATGAATACCAAGGGACCAGGGAAAGAAGGATAACATGGACTAAACTATGCTAAATGGTGATATCACCATAAAAGAGGGATGAACACTATCTGTTCTGAGCAAGAATGACAGGAATGTGTGAGAGGAGGCTAGGCATGAGTAGCACAACAAAACATGCATTCACCAAATTGTCCTTATGGAACACAACCAAACATGGGACCACAAGGGACCTAAAGTAGCACAACAATACACAATGAAAGAGAAAAGGCAAGAAGAAGAAATGCAAACATGCTAGAATAGAGAATAGTCACAAAATGATGCTTCTATTACTTCTAAAATGCACAGAAAAGTTATAATGATAAAGAGGTGATATCCACATGCAAGAGACAAACATGGAGGTCTATAACTCAGAATATAGAAAATATGGATTCCTTAGCAACATGCATAAGTATCTAGAGTATCTAACCTAAAAAATGAGCCTTTCTCTTACATTTATAGATGAATCCATGGAGGAAGAAAGGAAGAGGAGGGAAAACCCAAATTTGAAACACAACCACCAACAAGGAGCATTCAACGTCTCAGAAATCTACTAGGAAATCTGTTTGATGTGATGAAGACAAAAGAGAGCGGATCATACTAAATTGGGTTATTGGAGAAATCAAATCTACTCATCAATGTTTAGAGAGACATTTTCCCAATTCGACCTACTAGATCTACCAGTTTTGATTTTTGAATTTTTGCACTGTATGTTTGATGTAAATAGCTTTCTGACAAGTCTAGGTGCACGCCGATCTAAGATCTGTAGCTGATGATATAGCTATCATAAGATTTTAGAGTCATTGATGTATATAAGACATATGGCACATGTCGATTAACGAGATGGAGGCCAAATGTACAACTATTTTTCATTTCTACCATTTGCTAATCATTCATTTGTTATAAGGATTTGACACCTTGTTGGTCACATGCCTCACACTAAAGCATGTCTAAAGATGATCTGGAATAGAAGGACACATGGATAAAATAGAGGAAAGCGTAGGGGGAGCACGTGTGACTTGCACATGGAGATGAATCAAACTAGTGAGTAGAGAACATATGGTTAAGGCACAACTATTACAAAGTAATGGGTGCAGTGCACGAATGATAAAAGACTTAGGTGCACAGGGTGGAAGGAAAAATAATTGAAAGAAGGTGAATGCATGGAAGGAGGGTGCGAGGGGAAATGGAAGGAGGAAGGGAATGGACGCATAAGAAAATTGTGACCAAGGGAGTGTGCCAAATGATTATGAGTACGTGTAATTCTTCAATAGATAACTTAGGGCCAGAATGTGTATGCAAGTTATCTAAATCACTAGGGGATTTATTTAGATACTTGATTTTGGCTAATTTTAGGGCCATCTGCCTACTAGATGTAAGAGACTAGTAGCTCAAGTATTCATTGGGCATGAAGTCTTCTTGTTCAATCATGAAAATGCCCATGTTATCACTTTGAGTATCATTTCGCACTTTGTCTTGAATTTCACAACTACCGAGAGAAGCGCGCCGCACAGAAAGCAAAAATTAACGTGTGCAGGATGTTAGGAATTAGTATTCACATGGTTTATTTATATGGTTAGTTTAATGTGTTATTAATATATTATTGTTATATAAACAATAATATATTATTGTGTTGAGTTGTGTATTGTTATGGGAGTAACAATCACAACTAAATAGGTTTATTTTTGTAACACTTTCCTATTTTATAGGAAGTCGGTTTTCTATGTATATGGCTATTTAATAGCTGTGTATGTAATTCAAATTGGTCGAATACAATATCAATATTTTTTTTTTTTTTGTGTGCAATAATGCTGTCCCAATATTTGGCATCAGAGCGATTATGGATTCCTGAGCATTATGTGGGGTGGATCCAAGTTATTCATGGTCGCCCTTGTTATGGTAGTGATTTTATTGCATCATTATTTTACCTATAGGTGTGCTCTTTATTGGATTCATTGCATTTCAAACTGACCTGCATCATCTGTTCTATTTTTTCAAAGATTATTGTTTAGACAGTGTAATCAGGAAAAATAAAAGGCGTTTGAAAGGTGTTATTGAAACTACAGAATATTGTTTCCACACGTATTACTTCTTGCAGCTGTCAAAAAGAAAAAAAAAAGGAAGAAAGCATGTTTTTTTAGCCGGTTTAGGCGTCAAACTCAGTCAAGAACAGCTTTCATATCATGCAATGAAATAAAACAAAATGAGTACCATTGCAAAGCTCTAGAAATAAGCTTTCCCACGCATTAAACGGTTTGCAAATCGGAGCTCTGGTTCTCAAGTTATGAACAAATCATTGTTGGTCACTTCAAAAAAAAGCAGCCGTGAGTTTCTTGCCTTACCACAGCCATTTCTGATTGGCTAATTATTTTATAGTTTTGCAAAACTATAGTTTGAAAATATTTATTTTTTCTATAGTTTTTGCTTAAATAGTTGCAAACTGAGGGAAAATAATACATTTTTGGCCAAATTAATACTTGTTTGGCACGAGTTCTTGAGGTTATAAATATTTTTGGAATCTACATTTCCTCTCGGTTCCAACGAGTGGTCACACGATAAATTTTCTCTCCATCTTGAGTAAATTTTTAATCGTTGAGCCAATTTTAATTAAATTGGGTCTTTTTACGGGAAATTGTAACTTCAATAACTTTTGCATGGTAACTCGAAATCGAGCGCCATTTTTTCCAAAAGTGTATATTTTTTTATTCCCGTCCTAGTGGTTCTAATTTTGGGAGAAAATAAAAAAATTGAAAATCACCCTCTATTTTGGCCATCTTGTGGACGCATTATCGGTTGTACCCGACGTCCTGAAATAAAAGGTTTCACATTGAGGGGAGAAGCTTAAATAAATACAATGTGGAAACCATGTAGTCTCATGTTCAGATCCAGCTGAGTTAAGCACCCATATAATGGAGGATGGAGACATCGGAGGTCGGAGGGTGAACATCGACCTCTCGTCGATCACCAACGACGGGCCGCATGAAATGATTTGGTGGCACAGTGTGCAGCAGTGAGTACTTGTTTTTGAGTTTTGCAGTGTTCTAGTTTCAGCTTGGTGTGATTATTTTTCAGAGTTCCTATTTTGTTTGGTATTTGATGGATGTTGGAAAGAGATTTGTGTTGGAGCGCAGATGACTGTCAGTGATCCTCTGACTGACTTGGTCCTCTGACTGTCATCGTACTTCGTTGGAAGATGGTTAGCTAGGAGAATACGTTCACTAGCATTAGTGACCATGTGCAGCAAGACCTAACTAGCAAGATCCATTCAGGAGTATGTTCTTCGATGCATTTTGCTTCTCAGTATCTATATGAGTGGAATTTCACATTGTGGGGGGGAATACATACCAATGTTCCATTCCCATTCTACACCCAAAACGGCTTAGTCAAGGAAAGCTTCCAGTGGCAGTGGCAATTTTCTATGTTGTTCGAGATCGAGTGGCAGCGATCAAAGATAGAGACTACAATTAAGAACATTACGATTCTTATAGGAAGTAATGTGAAATTTTTTCAGTATTTCTTCTATTTTGTAGTTTTGTGATATGCAAGTTGTGTTTCCTACATAATTCCCTGATGTATAAGCATAGTGGTGAACAGTAGCACCAGAGTAAGTCAGTTCATGGATCTTGAAAGGGTTTGTGGGAGGATCCAGAAAACCACACGAGGGCGGACAGATTGATGAGGTTCTTGTCGCATCAAGGTTTGTGGTAAGCCTGTTTAAAACCATGGAAGGAGCGAGCCTTTCTTTTGGATCAAGGTCATGAGTCACAGAGTTGGACATGCCACAGGGGTGAGCATACTGTAGAGGAGTGTGTGGATGTTTTTCTACCATGTAAACACTAAGGGGGGGAATGTTAGGAATTAGTATTCACATGGTTTATTTATATGGTTAGTTTAATGTGTTATTAATATATTATTGTTATATAAACAATAATATATTATTGGTGTTGAGTTGTGTATTGTTGCGGGAGTAACAATCACAACTAAATAGGTTTATTTTTGTAACACTTTCCTATTTTATAGGAAGTTAGTTTTCCTATGTATATGGCTATTTAATAACTTTGTGTATGTAATTCAAATTGGTCAAATACAATATCAATATTATTTTTTTACGTGTGACAATATTGCTGTCCCAATACGAAGCATGTGAGAGGAAAGAACTATGTACAAACAAACAATGTGCGTGGAGCACACTTGGAGGAATTTAAACTACTCTTATATATACAATATGATGATGCGAAAACCTAATGAAAGGGTTTGAGATAGATCTCATTTACTTGGATTTGTAGCGCTTCCATCTAGATGAGTTAACTCGAAAGAGTTAGCTTCTTTACAAGACTTAATGATGTATGGGCCATTCCAAAGTGCATCAAAATTTGAATGGCACCTGTTTTAGCTCTATCAAGAACCCATTTTATAACCAGTCTCCAAATTTGAAAGCTTGAGGCCTATCCTTTCTGTCAAATCATTTCTTTGTTGCTTGTTGATTTTGTTCTAGATTAATCATGGTAGAGTTTCGAGCTCTTTAAGATGAACCAGCTCTGCCATCTTGATTTTCTCCGATCTGCGCCCTTAAATTCTACCTGCTTGGTAAGCGCCAATGAATTTTTTTTTTTTTCAAAGGAAGGGTAGCCTCCTTTCCATAGACAAGCTTATAAGGTGAAGTTACTATTACCTTTTCAACTATGATTCTATCTACCCAGTGTGTGCGGGACCTTTATATGCCACTATCTTTGGCCAGGTATTCATTGTGCACTTCATGATTCGATCGAGGTTCTTGTTTGTTGATTCTGCCAGATCGTTACCCTGAGGGTAATAGTTGGAAGATGTTTTTAGGTAAATGCCCAAACTTAGATCCCAATCAATGATTTTAGCACCAAAGAAGGCTTTTTCATTATCAGAGATAATGGTTTGAGGAATGCTAAACCTTGTGACTAAACCTTTGCAAAAGTCAAGGATGAATTCCTCGGTTGATTCCTTAAGCACAATAGCTTTTGTCCATCTGGTGAAGTAATCTGTAGTTGTCAGCACCCATTTGTGTCCAGCACTTGAAGGAAGATTGATCATGCCTATGAAGTTGAGACCCCATTGTGCAAAAGGCTGATTTGTTTGGATTAGTCGAAGGGGAAGCACTGCCAATCTTTTCTTTCCTACAAAGAAAGTGCATTCCTTACATTTTGTGACCCACCTATGTGCATCTACAAACATGGTAGGCCAAAAGATACCTACCATTATGATATTCATTGTTGTAGTTTTGGCAGAGAAGTTTCCACTAGAGAATCCATCGTGAAATTATGCTAACACTTGTTCAGTCTGCACGCCATTGATACATCTTAACAACATGCTATCTAGATTATTTTGAAGAGAAGTCTATCAATCAAAACATAAGGAATGGATTGCAACCTAAGATTCCTTCTCTTCACTTTATTCAAACCGAGAGGGTATGCACCCTCAGAAAGTAATGTGATCATGTCCTTCATCTAGTCACGTGCGCCGGGGTCTATGTTCTGTTCATGTTCTACACGTGGGAGGTCTTCATCGAGAAATAATGAATCCTCAGGTTCATTTTGTGCATCCTCAATAATCTTCCTGGAGAGTGCGCTACCTCTTACTAGCTTTTTGGCCTTAATATTCACATCATATTCCATTATTTTGGTCACCCATCACACTCTCTTCTCATTGATTTCTGCTCCCATGATGAATTCTCTGACAGATGAGTGAGAGACTAACACCTTGATATGGTTTGTGGCAAGCATGCTCTTGAATTTCTTGAGCACGCACATGATGGCAAAGACCTTTCTCTGTGTGACTATATTTCAACTCATAATACTTCAGCGTCTGGCTAAAGAATGCCATTGGTTGTTCCAGTCCTTGTTCATTTTCTTATGTTAGGACAACAACAATGCTTGCATCAGCACCATAGGCATAAAGGATGAAATCCTTTGAGTAATTTGGATTGAGGAGTGTTGGTGCACAAGCAATTTCTTTCTTGATCTTTTTGAATATTTATCTTCCTTCTATTGTGTATTTGAAGGCTATTTCCTTCTTTAGCATAATGGTAATGTACCAAACCAGTCCTGCAAGGTTAGGGATAAAACACCTAACAAAGTTAATCTTGCTAAGGAAGGACTATAAGGCTTTCTTACGCACTAGCAAGGAAAGGGATAAGATGGTTGAAACATGCTCAGGATCAATCATGATGCCATCCTTTGAAACCACATGGCCCAAGAGCCTGCTCGAAGACACTGCAAAATTACTCTTCTTGGGATTAAGAGATACTCCAAATTCTTTGCACCTCTCAAAGACATTTTTCATATGCACCATGTGATCCATGCTTTGCTTTGAGAAGATAATTATATCATCAAGGTAAACCAAGATGAACTCATTGATGTAACCTTTAAAGGCAATGTCCATGGTGAGTTGAAACATTGCACCCACATTTGACAGACCAAAGGGAATTTTCTGATATGCATATGTTCCCCACTTGGTTGTAAATATTGTTTTGAATCAATCCTCTTCCTTTCCCAGGATCTAGTTGAAACCAAAATACCCATCTTGCATGGAGAACCTTTGTGCACCAGCTACAATCTACAGAATCTACTCCATTGAAGGAAAAGGATAGTGATCCTTTAGAGATGCCTTATTCAAATCTCTGAAATCAACACAAAGTTTGATTTCACCATTCTTCTTACATACTAGAACCAGATTTGTGACCCAAATGGAGTATTTGATAGGAAAAATAATTGTTACCTCAATGAGTTTTGATAGTTCCTTTGTCATGAGGGGATCTATCCTTGGATTGACTGACCGCTATTTCTTCCTGATGGGATTTATGCCAAGATCAAGGTTAATGGAGTGTTGAGAAACACTTGGATCAAAAACTTTGAGGTCTTCATACTCCCATGAGAAAATGTCACTGTATTTTTGGCAAAGAGAGATGAAGGGTTGTTTTTCCTCATGCACACAAGTCTGCTAAATGTAGCAGCTCCTTTCCACGTGCAATAGTAATGGAGGAGCAATCCTCTTGCACGATGTGCATGTATCTTTCTTCACCCTTGAACTCATCATCAGGGCTGAAAATTTTCTCTAAGGTGACCAAACCTTTAGGAAAATTATTTGTCTTCAGCTGTATTACTTGGTCACCATAGTTGTCATGCAAGTTAGCTTACATACTTGATGAAAATTTAGCTTCATTTTGGATAAACTGACGATCTACACGTCACTATCAAACACTTGCCAGCTGGTGTTATTATCTGGAATGGATGGTCTGATCACCATCTTAATGTGTTGAGTGTTCCCTTTGACAAAGTCCTTAGTAGGAGAAAATTGTGAACCAAGCGTGACCATTTGGTTAGCCTCCTTGTTCATTCTGTGTGGAACTACCTGCAGATTAAGAGCATCAAAGCTCTCAAGTAGGTCCCAAACTCTATGTTTATAAGCTTTAAGAAGATTATTATTTGTATAGAATTTTTGGTGACCTGGTGGATGACCAATTATGTGTCCCCAAAGATCTATAACACTTTAATTTTCTTCTTTTCAGCAATAAGCAAGCCATGCACCAATACTTCATATTCTGCCACATTGTTAGAACATGCAAATTGTAGCCTATGCGCGAAGAAGAACTTTTCATCCTCAGGGGAAATGAGAATCACTCCTACTCCTGTGCCATTTCTTCTTCTGGATCCATCAAAGTATAACTTCCATAGACCATTTTGGACTTTGTCTCCCATGAGCAAGCGCGAAAGCACAACATCTTCTTCCTGCAGAATGCGGTAAGTACCAAGCCCGGTTTCATAGGCCTCCAATTTTTCAGCATAGGGATCAATTTTGCGATGCCTCTTAGCCCATTCATCAAGTACTAGGTCTAGAATAGAGGGTGGAAGAGATTTCTCTTTAGGAACTACAACTTGTTCTTCTTGGATAAGATAATTGGCTTGGAGAGGGAATGGGACATATGGCTCTACATGATAAGAAAATATAGGATCAGCTTGTATGGTAAACTAGGTACCATTTCTTGTCTTGAGTAACATATGAGACTAGTCAAAAGATAAATAACCACCCACGTTAACAGTAAATTCTCTTGATAGACATAGGGAAAACAAAGGAGGCAGGTCAATAATTGACACATCTTGAGTAATTTTCAAGCTTGGACATACATGAAGGGTTAACACAAGATACTTAATGACTCCCAAGGTAGTTCTGACTAAGCCATCAAGTTGTAGGAATCCTTTAGACAAAGGGCTATATTTCAAACCTAAGACATCAACTATCTTCTTAGGCATAACAGAAGTACTAGCACCTGAGTCAACTAAGTAGTTATGCACTAGGTGTTTGCCTATAATCAAGGAAATATATAAGGGTGGGTTTTTAGCAATTTTTATTACTTGTTTCTCCTCTTCTTGGTAGATTTTGACAGATGCGGTGGCTTTTGCATAATTGGTTCAACGTGCGGAAGTTGTGCTAGAGCTTCATGTAGCACATCCCGCTGAGATGGAATAGTCAGGGCATCCCACATCATGACATTTATGTTTTTTTTCTTCATTTGGTTAAAAATATTGAATGGAAGCCCCCCCATCTTGTGAATTTAGGGAACAAAATCCTTTCTTAAGTGTTTAGGTGTGGAAGCCTAAATTTTAGTTGGAACACGAGGCTTGGTCTACTGGAGGATGGGCACGAGCTACTTTGGAAGGAGCTTTACGCAAGGCCTCTGCATGGGTTTTGAACATTTTTGTTGCAAGAGGTCTTGTCTGATTCTTTTTTCTTTTGAAGACCTTCTTGCATTGTTGGGATTGTGACCTATGTGCCAAACTCTAATATTCTTTTCTTATATCTTGTGTTGTTCGTAACTTGGGCGCGCGGTCTATTTATATCTTCTACAACTTGGTTGATTGTATAGAAGTCCTCAATGCCAAGGAACATAAAATTGGTTTATGGGGAAACTTTTGGTCCTTTTGGATTATCTACTTCATGCATGCTTGTTGAGGGATCGCAAGATGAATCATTCTAGATCATGAAGGCTTGGGCACATGCAACATTAGCACCATGGTAATCGACTATGAGTCATTTTGCAAGGGAAACTCCATTCTAAATCTTGTGCCAACTTGTTCGAATCGGAACAAGCACTCACCATGACTTGGGTGCTAGGAGAGAAGTTGTGGGGGAGACAACTTGTAAAGGTAGATGTGCATTAGGCTATCACCTATCATTCTGCTTTGGTTAGATGCATATCTTTGATTTCCATATTGATTCCACCAAGGCTGATTGCCTTGACCATACACTTGATTAGAAATGCCTTTATATGCTTGCACTTGCTACCTCTCTAGTGATATGACCTTGTTCAATTATTTTTTTATCAAGACCTTCAATTCTTGATCTTCCTTATGATGTGATAGAGAATAGGATGTTGAGGCAACCAGGTTGTGTGATTTTCTCAGGAGTAGGAATAGGGGCCACACAAGGCTGGGGTGCTTGTGACATCTCTAGGAACAAAGGCATGGGTGGTCTAAGAGCCAACTTTCCCACCTGAATGAGACTATTTTCTACCCTTACTACAATGTTATATGCAGCTGGTAGAGTCCTACCTCCCATAGATTGGATCATAACTGAAATATCATTATTGAGCACCTTCAGATAATAAAGGAAATCATGTTGGGTTGTAGGTCTTACCACAAGGGGAATTCTGTCCCAAGTATTCTAAAATCTAATGTTAAAATCAGTCATCTACTCATTGGGTGCTCTCCTTGTTGTTGTCAGTTGCTCCACCTAAGATAGGTGATCGACTTGTCTTCAAAATAATCGCACAAAGTTGTTCCCAGCTCATCCCAACCGGTGATAGATCAAATTCTCAAGCCTCGGTACCATTTAAGTGCTTTACCTTTGAAAGAGGATATAAGCATCCTGATTGCTACATCATTATATGTGATCAGATAGAATGAACACACATTTGCTACATCTTGGATGTGCTCCTGAGGGGTGACTTGATTCTCACCAGTAAAGTAAGGAATAATTTTGAGTGTGCCATTAGGCATATCATGTTGTATGACCAGGAGTAAGGGAATCCCTCCATCAAAGTTTGCAAAACTTCTTAATGGAGGAGGTGGCTGATGCGCCA
Source organism: Taxus wallichiana var. yunnanensis (assembly GCA_018340775.1). Lineage (NCBI taxonomy): Eukaryota > Viridiplantae > Streptophyta > Pinopsida > Cupressales > Taxaceae > Taxus > Taxus wallichiana. The sequence goes on from CM031237.1 coordinate 342,453,735, forward strand.
TTACAAGGCATAGGTTATATATTTATAGGAGGAGTTGAATGGGCATGATGTATTGGAGATAGAGATGCGTGTGTGGGCTTTCTAGAATGAAATTTTCTTGGGGATAGTCTGGAGGTACTCAAAAGAGTCTTCAGCTGCTGCACTTCTTCTTGTGTGCACTTTTCTCATGAAAGGCACTCAGGACTGCTCGAAACAAAGATTTTAAAATATTGGGAGTCATCAGATGTGTTTGAAAGGAGCCTCTTAAAAGGCTGAAAACACTAATTCCACACACCAAAACTTAGAGATATGAAATTTGAGATTTCAGTTCTTATCCCACCGGGCATGCAAGAAAGTGTTGGTTACTCAAATGTGCACCCGTATCTTGGATCTTAGAAGGGTCGAGGTGTTTGAGACCACAATGGAACTGTCCCCAAGTTGTGGGACCTTGCGAGCTTGGGACGGATCTCTATTACTACTACTACTCCTAGTGCTAAAAATGGTAAATTAAGCTATGAATGCCAAGGGACCGGGAAAGAAGGATAACATGGAGTAAACTACACTAAAATGTGATAGCACCAGAAAAGAGGGATGAACACTATCTGTTATGAGCAAGAATGACAGGGATTGTTTGAGAGGAGGCTAGGCACGAGTAGCACAACAAAACACACATTCACCAAATCGTCCTTATGGAACACAACCAAAAATGGGACCACAAGGGACCTAAATTAACACAACAATACACAATGTAAGAGAAAAGACAAGAAGAAGAAACACAAACACATTAGGATAGAGAATAGTCACAAAATGATGCTTCTATTACTTCTAAAATTCAAAGATCCATTACAATGATAAAGAGGTGGATATCCACATGCAAGAGCCAAACATGGAGGTCTGTAACTCATAATACAAAAAAAATGGATTCCTTAGCAACATGCGTAAGGATAAATAGTATCCAACCTAACAAATTGAACCTTGCTATTACATTTATAAATGAATCCATGGAGGAAGAAAGGAAGAGGAGGGAAAACCCAAATTTTAAACAAAACCACCAATAAGAAGCATTTAATGTTTGTAAATCCACTTGGAAATATGTGAAATACACTTCCCCATGATTGTTTGATGTGTTGAAGACAAAATAGAGAGGATCATACTATATTGGGTGGTTGGAGCAATCAGACCTAATCATCAATGTTTAGAGAGTCGTTTTCCTAATTCTCACCTACCATATCCACCATATTTTGAATTTTAAATTTTTGGCACTATTGTTGATGTCAGTAGCTTTACGATAAATCTAGGTGCATGCCGATCTCAACTCTGTAGCTGATGATATAGTTGTTAGAAGATGTTAAATTTGTTGGTGTATACAAGACATGTGGTGTGCGCCGATTGGCTGAGATGGAGGCCAAATGTAACACTATTTATCATTTCTACCATGTGTTAATCATTCATTTTTTGCAAGGATTTGATGCCTTTTTGGTCACGTCTTTGCCTGATTAATCATGTCAAAATATGATCTAGCACAAAAGGGTGCATGGATAAAACAGAGAGGAAAGTGTGGGGGAGTGCGCATGATATGCGGGGGGAGATTAATCAAATCGGTGAGTAGAGAACATGTGGTTAAGGCACAACTATTACAAAGTAATGGGTGTGGCACGGGAAGGATCAAATACTTAGGTGCACGGGGTGGAAAGAAACTGAATTAGAAGAAGGTGAACGCGTGGAAGGAGGGTGCGAGGGGAAGTTGAAGGAGGAAGGGAAGGGATGTGTAGGAAAACTATGACCAAGGGAGTGTGCCAAATGGTTATGAGCATGCACAATTATTCAATAGATAACTTAGGGCCAGAATGTGTATACAAGTTATCCAAATCACTAGGGGATTTATTTGGATAACGATGTCCTAGGTGGGTACCTATGCCTATGAGGTGGGATATGAGACTAACGTAATCGACATGAGATAGAAGAAGAAGCCACATGTGGATAATATATAAGTTTTTACGTAAAATTATCACTAGGAGTAGTACGTGCCATAGATATAGGGTCATCATGAGGATGTGAAAGACTAGGTTCACTAGTGATAGAATTAACTTGATGCAATAATAATAGAAGCCAATGATAAAGGGTGCAGTGGTAGGATGCCTCAAATAGTGATTATGTAATGGTCATGTACAAACTTAAGACACACATGAACTATAGATGGTATGAATTTGAAAACCCTAAGAAAAGGGAGTCCTAAGACCATGTCACAATGTGAAACTATAGATCCAACAATGAATGACATAGAGATAATAAGGGTCCCAAAAATAATAGGAAAAGTTACATCCACATAGGAAGTAGGAGACCTACGATTCATTTGAGGTAATGGAAATATGATAACTTGCAAGAAATATAGTGAACATGCATTACATTTGTAAGTAGGATGTACCATAACATTGTTAATAACACGAGGACCAATAGAAGCATCAATGTGTAATCTATGTGATGAAAAATAGGCATGAAAATCAACATCGGTAAAAGTAATGATAGGTGAAGGAAGATCAATAGTACCAACAAGAAATCCAAGAGGATGATATGAATATGGAGGAGGAGGAACAACATGATAAGCATGATTTGAATAGGATTTAGGAGCTGTTTTTTCATGCTTAGGAAAAGGATCATTGAATATTTTATGATTTCTATTGTCATTAGAAAATTGAGGAACATAAATAGAAATAATAGGTTCATGAAACTCAATGTCATGATTTTTAATCAAATCTTGGATTAGATGTCTAAAATTAAAACACTTGTCAATAGAATGGAAATTACATATATGTTAATCATAATGTGCATTTTCATCAAATTACTTTCCATGAGGCCTATTACAATCACACTCAAGAGTTGATAGAAGAGAAACTATATTACTTTCTAGAAGTTGAGGCAAAAACATATGTGGTGGACATAAAAATTTAGTAAAAATGAGATGTGTAGGATGCGAATTGGAGCTTCCTAGGTTGAGATATAACATTAACAGTGGGTTTATGTTCACTAGGATTTCCCTTGAAGGAATATTTGTTTGGGAACTTTTTAGTAGATGAATCGAAAATATTAGCAATGTATTTAATTTTTCCTAAATAAATTAACTTGATTTCAAATTTTTTAGAGTATGACATAGATGATCAAACGAGTGAAAAGAGTCAAAGAGAACACATTCTTGCAAATGAGGTAATAGGATTTGGATAAAAATATCTTGTAATTTAGATTTAGCCAAGACATTGTTCATTTTATTCAAATATTCTTATAACGTAAAACATAGTCACTAAGGTGCTCATTAGTTCCTTACCTCATTTTGGCCATTTGTGCATATGATATCTTTGTTCCAATATTTATATAAAAGTGAGGTAAAAAAAAATTTGATAAAAGAGTAAAAGATCGATGGAGTGCAAAGGAAAGTCATAAAATCATTACAAGGCATAGTCTTGTAAGCTCCTAGGAAACAACTTGGTCAATAGTGTGTCATCACAATCATAATCCAAGCATGAAACATGAAATGATCAAAGGTTCTCTTAGGGATATTCATGGCTATTTAAGAGAGGAAACTTAGGTGAGCCAAAATTGGGAGGGAGTGGATAAGAAGAAACTTTGGGTGCGGGAGGACTATGAAGAAGAAGTGAATAATTAAGATATGGAGAGGATACATAAGAGGCATATTGTAATTGAAGAATTTGATCTTGAAAATTAGGATACAAATGCTCTAAGGATTGGGTTCATGAAGAAGTGAAAGGTTGGATATGGGAAATGATAGGGGCAGAAAATTCAGAAGTGGGTGTGGAAATAGGATTATGAATGGTGGATATCCCCATAGTGGTGGGGCACGAATAATGTGAAATAGAAGAGGTGATAATAGTAGAGATATCTAAGGTACAAACCATACTAACATGAGAAACATTGTCACATGAATGTTGAGATGTTAATAAATCATCAAGGACATGTGGTACATGAGTGGGATTATATGTAATGTAGAATGAATAGTGGTGAGAGCATTAAGCTATTTGATATCAACATTTGTGTCTTCATCATAAGACTATTCACTATTGGAAGTTTTTAATGTCATGAAGGGGGATCTAACATGAATTTAATATAGGGTTATCAATTTTTGTTTTATCCGTCTTGTTGGAATGATTATGGATATGTGGGAGGATCTCCGTATGTTGTGGGATATCAAAGAGACCACTACGGGTACTAGGAATGAAATATAGATATGAGAATGGGCATGTAAGGATATAAGTCATCAAATGATTTAACAAAATTTAATCTTGAATCAAAAAAATAAGATCAAATGAATATAACAGTAATAAACATATGATTTAAGAGGACTATGAAGAAGAATTGAATAATAAAGATATGGAGAGGATACATAAGAGGCCTATTGTAATTGAAGAATTTGAGCTCAAAAATTAGGATAAAAAGGCTCCAAGGAGAAGTGAAAGGTTGGATATGGGAAATGATAGGGGAAGAAAAGTGAGTAGTAGATGTGGAAATAGGAATATGAATGGTGGATATCCCCACGTAGTGGGGGAAGAAGAATGTGGAATAGAAGAGGTGATAATAGTAGATATATCCAAGGTAGGAACCATACTAACATGAGATACATTATCACCAGAATGTTGAGATATTAATAAAGCATCAAGGACATGCAATACATGAGTGGGATTATCATGTAATTTAGAATGAATACTTGGTGAGAACATTAAGCTATTTGATATCCACATTTGAGTATTCATCATAAGACTATTCACTATTGGAAATTTCTATGTCATGAAGGGGGATATAACAGGAATTTAATATAAGGTTATCAAGTTTGGTTTTATCCATCTTGTTGGAATGATTATGGATATGTGGGAAAATATTAGTATATTGTGGGATACCAAAGAGACCACTATGGGTAATGGGAATGAAAGATAGATATTAGAATGGGCATGTAAGGATCTTCTTCACCAAATGATCTAGTGCAAGGGTCAATACCAAATTTTACTTGTACTTAGACTTATGTTGTTATGTTGTGAAGGTTTATACATTCACCAAATTGGTTATTCAATGGAAAGATCTTAAACCTAGTCTATCGACTAATTTCTACCTACCCCTACTCGAGGATTATTCATAAAATTCCTATGCATATTACTAGGATATGAACACATTTCTCTATGATTCTAACCCTTAAGAGAATGTACATGCTCATATATGATAGACATCAACTAGAGGAGAGTTCACTTGATATCAACACTTATCAAAGGTGAGCATTTTGTGATCACTATCCAATAGATGTGTAAGACTACTATTTTCACATGCAAATCAACTTGAAACTTGTTTCAAGCTTCAAACATCCATTTATGAGCATACATACCTCTCTTCACAATGAAGATACCTCTTCTGATGGAGTCCTTCTTCATAGTATAGTCATGAGACAATTCAAAATAACTTGAATATGTTACAGAATCCACCAAAGGCTTCGGGATCTCTTACCAAATTTCTTAACAATGGTCCTTAAGAATGACTTGTTGATATTTTGTCCTATCCCTTCTTAGCTCATGTATGCTCAATTCAAGGTTTAAATTGCAATAAATATCCTTATATGGTATGGATTCATGATAAACCAACCTCCTTCATCATGTTATAGGTGTATATAACCTCCACATACTGTCCTATGACTAACTTTCATATTCAACCTTCTTGACAAGTTCCACAATGTCTTAATACAATCTTACAGTTGTAACATCTGTCTATACCCAAATAATGGAATCAAATGTATCTAGATTCCATCTAGCATCACTCAAACACATCAAACATACCTAATTAGGTGTCATTATAGATTTCATGAATTATGGTTTCATCATAATATCCTCAACTTGCTCTTACAGTAGCTCTTAGAGTGCTTTGGCCTCATTTTTACCAGCTACATAGTCTACATTTCATTGTAATGATGGAAATTTATTTTCTTACACACCCAAATATTATTCAAAGACATTTAGAAAACCTTCTTCCACCTCTCATAGCAGCCTAAGTTCATGATCCATCTAATTTTTATTGAAATCTTGACTATTACCTTCAATTTTATGTACCTATACATTCATTGTTTTAGCTTGAAAACACAATCATATGGATATTTTACTATACACAACCAATCTCCTCAAGATTTGGATGAAGGATAGGTCATACCAAGAAAAAGGTATTGTGAAATTTTCAAGAAATTTCACCTAAGAAATCAAAATTTACACTAATCCCTAAAATGATCCCGAGAGCCCGTAAATGGCTATAACAACTGAATTACATATTTTCAAGGTTCATAAAAATTATAAATGCAATCTACATCACCTGTAGGACCTTCCCAAAATTAAAGTCATGAATAACTCAATGCATAAATTCTCTTGAGGTTTTGAATGTCACTATCTAGGCAAGGTTCTTAAGCACACTCCACTAAAATGTTGCATTTTCATTCAAAACAAAGGTCTCTTACAATTTCCACCCACCAATCATGTTATAATATTTATTATTGAATCTCTCAAATCCCCTAACTTCATCCATTAACTTGAACCACCTATGAATAGGTGTGAATTTTCTAAGTATGAAGTATACCCAAGTCCTAAACTGACTCAACAACACACTAACAAGACTCAATCAACATTCTAATCCTAGAATAGTGATGGATATCACTCCAATACATCTACCAACTCATGCATGGACTAAAAACATGGTGAAATGGAATTTATAATACCTTATTTAGCCTATATTACCCCTAATGCAAAGTCAAACTCACCTTTTACCATCTATTTACCCTTTTACAAGAACATATTCAAATTATTACAACATATTTGACCTTAACACACTTAGGCTACATGCTCTAATGGTATTATATGACCTTATTGTTGTTTGGATCTTGATGCTCTGTATCATGTTAATAAAGCATCAAGGACATGCAATACATGAGTGGGATTATCACTTAATGTAGAATGAATAGTGGCGAGAGCATTAATCTATTTGATATCCACATTTTTGTCTTCATCATAAGACTATTCACTATTGGAAGTTTCTATGTCATGAAGGGGGTCTAACAAGAATTTAATATAGAGTTATCAAGATCGTTTTTATCCATCTTATTGGAATGATTATGGATATGTGGGAGGATCTTAGTATGTTGTGGGATACCAAAGAGACCACTATGGTTAATGGGAATGAGAGATAGATATGAGAATTTACATGCATATTATTGAGTTAGACCAACCTCATCATCACCCCAATATGATTATCATCGAGCGTACCACTACATTTTAGAATCTATGCGGTTATAGTTTACGTCTGATTGAATTATGTCCCCGAAAGCTAGGCTTCCTTCATTCTAGTCACACCAAGATAGTGGGATACAACTAATTTTTCCCCAAAATAAATGTGTGAGATGGAATTGAAAAATATCCCCTCCTATGCATCTCAAATGTAGTCCTTGAATGTTGTTCTTTGCTCGAGTAGCAGATAGTCGACATTAGCCCAACTTTTCAGCCACTAATAATAATGATTCATGTAAATATAAGATTCCCTTGTTTGAATTTCATCAGTAATAATAAAAAGGCCAACCCAAAGTGATAAAAGAGACTTTAGAAAAGATATCAAATGATGTGGCAATCCAAATTTGAAAAAGAGAGGGAAGAGGAGAAATCGCCCAAAGGTGATAGTAGTGGTTGAGCACTACTATCTCGTAATGGATGGTACTATATTGGATGCTCAAAGGATATAATTGAAAATACAAAGCTAGGTCATGTTTTTTCCAATTTCCAAAAGTTAAGTGATAATTCGATAAAGCAAATCTCAAGAGTATCAAAAGGGATAAATTAATGTAAAAGAAAAAATGATTATTGTTAATGTATAGTTTTCTTACTTAGGAATCATACATATAATAACATACTTAGAGGTGTGATGTAAGTAGTAAGTGCACGATTTCATGACTACAACATAAATAGACCAGGAATTTATCTAAAATAAAACATGGGAAAATGAACAACAACATGAAACTAAAATTGGTGCATCCCTAACACTCACGCCAATTTTTAGTCATGGTCGGGGGCTAATTATAAATTAACTTGAGGTCAAAATGTAAAAAAATATAGATATAAGAAACACTAGAAACCACTAATGGGGTGGAGTGGTGTGGTTAAGTCACATGGTTGTGTGCTTGACCACCTTTGTTCAAATCCCCTCGAGGCATGATCCTCTCTCGAGGTATTTTCACTACTAGATGTGACATCTCTGCTCACTATAGTCATAACATGTTGGTTTCTTCACTCATTACGATCGTAGCATATCGGTTCTAGATTCACTTAGGTTGCTACGTCACTCAATGTGGTTGTTTTCGTTGTTGTCATTGCTTCACTTAGGTTATTTCTTCACTCGTTGTAGATGCTTTGCATCTTCACTCTAATTTCAAGGTTACTTCAATCGGGTTCCTAGTGTTGGTTCCCTTCATTGTAACAAGGTTGTGGATCATCTCAAATAAAATAATTAAATGTAAAATGCTATGGGTTGTTTCAAAACTCTCAATTTACCCTCCATCCAAAAAAAAAAGACACTAGAAACCAAAATAGGCTCCTTCCATAATGAAATTGAATTATAAAGAACTAGAAGCATTATTAGAAATACTTTAGGGGCTTTAATAGCTTCTTATGCAAGTATTTTGGGTTCTAAATATAGTAACTATGTTGAATCCTATGTGGCTTTGTGGGGTTTATCTATGGTGGATTCTCTTAACATCAAGAAACTCCAAATTAAAGGGTCTAGTCATTTTTACCCTTATCCCAAAAGAAAGGTACCCCATGCACACCGGCCTATCACCCGGCGGATGTTGGGTGCTCACCCGAGGCACGCATAGGTTCCGAGTCTCTATTTTATGTGAGGTTAGTGGGAAATATCATCATCTATGATTTGTTCTTAAGATATTTTAAATGGAGTTAAGACATTCAAGAACCATAGAGCTCAAACGGCCTTTAGATCCTTGCAGTCATTACGATGACATGAAGCACTTAAAAAATTATATAACTTACACCATAATAGAAAGAAGTATACAAGAATCCATACTTAGCATAAGCATAAATGAAATAGATCCTATGAGAAAGACGTGCGCATTATAATCATTGATATTTATATTCATATAACTAGTAACCTCATTACATCCATGGAGACATTACAGAATGTCACAGAGAAATGCAGACCTCAATCATACTTTTCAACTAGACTAATGTAGCTAGGCTATCAAAGAAAAACTTGCAATCCCTTATCCATTATACATTCTCTCCCAAATACCATTACCCACTAATAGAGTTCTTGTAATATTTCTGCAGAGCTCCGCCCTCTCTTTGTTCTCTTCTTGTTTACTCTGTAGGTGCTAGTATTTATAGCCTCTTTTTGATGCCAACTCATCCTCCAGGTGCCCTCAAATATAATGACAAGTGTCTGAATTTGGTCCTCTATGTGAGCATGCTCTCCTAGGCCTGAGATTTTCACTTTTCACCATGATGTGCTTTTAGAAGCTTCTACCACAGGCATGCTCCTTCCTGGGCCAACCTATCACCATCTTTGGCACCTTATCCACACAACATGCACAGTTGGGTCATGATTTTCACGTGTTCAGTCCCGAACGGCCAATTTGGCTAAGTCCTGAACCCTTGGCTCTATCCACGTGTGCTGCGGGTGTCACGAGATTCCTTAAACCCTACCCTACGCACTTTTTCCTTGTGTTCCTCTCTTCAACTAGGACCTACACACATATGCACCTTTTGTACTTATCCAAAATTCTAGGGGACCAACATCACCCCACACTACACCTGTTCTCCATCCGTGGGAACAATTCGCTAGTGAAAGAAATAATAATACAATAGGTTTATACCTTGGAACAAGAATAAGGGGATGAAAGAATGGGGAAGAAGAAAGAATGGGAGAGTGAAGGAATCACTGCAACAAACTAGGAAAATCCTTTTGCAAGTTAGCCTCCAACTTGTTCCAGCATCAACTTCTTCCTACGCTCTCTGATAGAGGTCGCCAACTAGGGCACTTACCTCCCCAAAATTTAGTCCATCTGCTTGCATGCTCATGGTATCAGTGATTTTCTCCAACTCCTTACCTATATCCTCCAACGGTCGTCCATTCTTCATGTAATACACGGATATAGTTCCTTCAACTAGTTTTTGATTGAACCCCTTAAGGTTTCAATGGCTTGATTTCCTCTTGACCTCAGTAAGGATTTTATCCCTTTCCACCCTATTTCCCTTGTTCTTCTCCTAGAACTCCTTGAGTTCTACTTCATGAGTGGTGACTAAGGCACCTGCCACTTTGTCTCTATCCACACAATTTTCGTACGTGGCCTCAAAAGTCTAGGAAGTAGCCCTTACATCAATAAGAACCTTTTTGTATTCTATGATGAGCACTATGATCTTCAACTTATCCTCTTTTTCTAGGCATGAGACAACTTATTCTACGGCATCGCAAGGCTAGTAACTATCTTTCCATGGTGAGGATCCTTGTTAAATCCTCTAGGCATCCCAAGGCTAATCCATACTTTTGCGCGGGCAATGTTAGGTATGGATTCTTCAATACTATAGCCTCATTTATGAATTCCACCTTAGCCTTTTCATCCTTCAATTCACGCTGCCACTGGGTGCTGATCAACTTCTCCTAGCTTAGCTCCTTTGTCATAGTAGCTAGCTCTTCCTCTTTCTTCTTTAGCTCCCCTTCCAGATCTTTGACCCTATCATTCCACCCGAAGAGTCTAGCCTCGATCTCAATGGAGACTTTGTTAAGTGCATTGCATAGTTGTTCATCCAAGAACTACTAGATATCAACCACTAGGTTATCTTCTCTTAGTCCTGGCAATGTTATTATTGCCCCGTGGCTTACCTCAAACTTTAGCTCATCAAGGTGGGACTCTATAGCCCATGATAGCATCTTCCTTGTCCGTGTGGATATATAGCCTCCTTATCAAAAGATGACATTGCTACAAGCTCCTCTACCGAATGGTACTTTAGAAACACGTCTAGAACACTTTCTTTGGGTCATCATTATAACCCATCCGGCCTCTCCCCCTCTGTACACCTTCCTCCCATTCGCATACCCTTAGGTATACATATAGTCAAAATGGGGCCTCTAAGATACTATTGTGTTCCTCTTTTGCACTCTCCTTCTTCTCCTTGTTTAACACTCGGCTCAACGCTATGTTCCAATTTATTCTCCACCATGGTCTTAATGTTCTTGGTCTATTCTCCTTCTCCTTACCACCTTGGTTGTCTATTTATGTGTAGAACTCGAGACTCTTGCTTCTATGTGCCTTTTCCTACTCCGGCTATCCTTCCACCGTACAAACCGGAACCCCTAGGTCTTCTCCACTCTTGTCCTCTTCGATCTCATCTTTTTCTCGTATGTACTTGTCCAAACTCTCAGTCTCTTCTGAGACAATCTCTTCTTCTACCCTTTTCTTCTTCCTAATCGGAGATTCCAATGTAGATGATTCCATTTCTTCCTCTAATGATGACTCATTGTCTAATTGATTTTCTAGCTCTGGAGTCTTCTCTTTTACTATGGGCTTCTTCTTGTGCATGTACATACTAGTTCTAGCACTTGTCCTGGGGGAACCTATTGCCTATGTCTCCACCACACTTGGTATTTTATTTTCTGGCTCTTTTTCCTCCCATTTGGGTGTGGGTCTCTTCCTACCAGTTAGATCCTGAGGTATAGATACCTCGTTCTCCAGATATGTTCCCTTCTTAGACTTAGGTCTTATAAGAATGTATACGCACATCACGAATCCATCTACAATGGGTAGAGTCATGGGCCTTGTTATTTGAAATTCATGCAACACGTACCGCTCCACGTATGTGTGCTTTCCATGGTACACCAACCCTTTGTGCATTTCCTTATGGTCCTAGTCTACATTACCAAGGTCTAGCTTAAAATTTTTGGACTCCCTGAACCTATTTACTCTCACTTGGAAGTATTGAGTGTGAAGGAAAATGGGAGCTTGCACCACGGGCTCCATGTCTCATATGACAGTTTGAATCTACCTAAATAGAAATGTTGGTACACAGTGAATTCCACTTCTCCCTTGGTGGATGTTGGTAGTTGTTCAGGAATTCTCCATTCCACCCCGAATGCATTACTTACACGTGTATACCATTTTTCCAAGCGTGCCTTGTGCATAGTTGTCATGGTGTCACAAGTGTATTTTTCAAACCTCTTTATGGGTGAGGGGTCTTCAGTAGGGTACTCCCACATGAAATTTTCTGATGCATCTAGTACCCCGATCTATGAAAACACAATGGTTAATAGGACATTGCCAAAAAGGATCCTATCGCCTTCCTTCATGCAACTGATAATCTCATCTACAATGAATGCAGACAAGTTATAGATGGTGCCCTTTGAAATTTTCTCAGTAAACATTCAACCATGGCTTATTAACTTGGGTCCATCTCTCCTAGCCATTTAACTTTGACACCAGGTGCACGACCATCTTCATTACTGGATCCTTAATGTCTACGACATCATAATACCTTGACCCTTTCTTGTATGCATAAGTGGTGATAGTTTCCTTAATCACTTCTTTTCACCAAGTCATCCTCTAATCCTTCTCCTTCACGCATGAGGCCTATGAAATTTGAAATGACCCGAGGGGTTATGCACACTTTCCCCCCGGTGAAGTGGAAGTAGTCCTCATGGAAACGTGATATCAACCATTGATATAAGCGCTCAGGTTTCTAGAAATAGGGCAACTCAAAGAGTTGTAATAACACTACCTTTTCCAACTTAACCTTCATATCATGATTCTAAATGGGAAAACCCTCCGTGTCATTTATTTTGTTGGTCACACTAAATCTAGCGCCATCTCCTTCTCAATTGTGCTTGTCTCGATTATTGTAGTCATAAAAAGACATGTTCCTTATATGGGACTCTTACTCCTTCCCTAACAACACTCCATTTGGGTACTACATTTCTGCATACCACTCCTCATTTATGTGTGTGTTAGTTTCTTTTTCTTACCCTTTCTCTTTCCCTTTCCCTTCTTGGGTGTGCTAATTGTTTTCTTGGGTGTCATTCTCTAGGTCTACTTTAATCACTCTGTGTTACTCTGTTCTTCCACTCTCTCAAACATTGGATCTCAAACTTGTGAATAAAGTTCCTTAACCTCATGCCCTAGTTCTTAAAACCCTAATTGGGATACTCCTTTCACAAGACGGTGCCTTCTCCCACTTTTCTTACACCTATAAAATCCTTTCCTCCCGGTTCATAAATATGAACCAGCTTACTCACAATTCAATTTCTCCAAATGTTTCTTCACGCGGATTAGTTTTTTGGAAGCCCTAGTTTGTAAAGGTGTAAAAATCACTTCTTTCTCTTTATACACAAAGTGAATAATGAAGTGCCTCGACCCCTTTATTTATAGTTTTTCCCTTTTTAAGCATTAAGTGCTCCTTCACCTACCACCATAATTTTAACATTTAATGCAAATTTTTCAAACAAAGCCCGACTTTAGCACTTTCCCTCACATGCCCAAACCTACAAAAATCCTCCAACCTTCTAGTGCACAACCAATCCAACATGACAGGAGACTCTTATGCGCATGTACCCATCACTGAAGGCACTTATTTTGTCCTTATTTTTCTCTCGCCTACCTCATGTTACTTATGCACTTTTCCCTTCTTTGTACATGGGATCTAAAAGTAGCTTTTATCTTGGCACCAACCATCCTTTTTCCATCTTTTCTTTCTAAGAACCTCTTTCAATAGGGCCATTCAATTGGGTTTTTCAACACAAACTTCTTTGGCCTTTTAACCATGCTCTCCTTTACATTACTCCACCCCACACTAAAATGATGTGTGGTCCTCTGCGCACTCAAAAATTCTCAAAAAGTAGTAATAAGGTTACTGGCACCCAAGGTGCAAAACAAAACAACAACGCAAAAGGGAAACACAAGAAAATAAATGCATAAAGGAAAATTCTAAACTAACTGGAGAAACTACCTTATTTACAAACACCAAGAAGACTTATTTACAGTAGGGCTTCAGCCTACTCCTATTGAAGTGTTCAGGAAATTTCGTTCCATCCAACATTTTTAACTGGCATGCACCTGAATCAAGGATGTACAAGATTATGTAGGGACTTGACCAATGGAATTTCAACTTCCTAGGATGGCACAAAAACTTAGAATCATATAGTAAGACCATCTGCCCAATCTCATACTTCTTCTTTCTAATGTGGTGATCATGCCATGCTTTTTAGTTTACTTTCTCTTTGTCCGCCTCACCTAGTGAGTGATCATCTTTCATCCAACTTCATTAACTCATCAATTCTCTCTTCTAGTGCTTGCTCATCACCTAACCCTCCCACGCATGCTATTCGCAGAGAAGTTATAATGAATTCTCTTTGAAGAATGGCTTCCATGCCAAACACCAATTGAATTGGTGTGGCTTTTTTCAGCCTTTTATAAGTTGTCTTATAAGCCCATAATACATCGATACCTTGTCATCCCAATCTTATCTTCTGACATGAAAAATTTTAGTCAGGGTATGACTTAGTATCTTGTGATGAGCTACCATGAACTTTGCTAACAGGATCCTCACGATCTCATTTAAGAAATGTGTACCCCTATCACTGGTTAAAATTAAAGGGCATCCATACCTTGTGATAATGTTCTCCCACAAAAATCTTGCTATTGTGGCTGTTGTGTAATCTTTAGTTGGAGCTACCTCTTCCCACCTTGTCAAATAGTCTATGCAAGTGATGACATAGCGTGACCTAGTCCTATGCGTCATTGGTGTAATAGGGCCTACAAAGTCTATTGCCCACTTCTCAAAAGGTTCCGCGCTAGGTATAGGGCGTAAAGGCATTTCATCTCTCTTTCTGGCTTGCCAATGCACTGACAATGGTCACACGCTTTACAATAGTCTTTACAATCCTTGTATAGGGTTTCCCACCACAATATTTCCATTAATATCTTATGTGAAATGACGTCACTGCATAATGACCACCCGCACTTCCTCCGTATGCTTCCTCCATGATGGAGATGCCCTCATGCTCTAATACACACCTATGTAAAAATTTGTCATGTCCCAACTTGTATAAGTCTCCATTGATCAACATGTAGGGCACGGTGTGTATGGCAAGCTGCTTCTTCTCTAATGCCTTCATTCCTTTCGATGCCACACCTTCCTTTAAAAATACTGCAATCTCCTCTAAATCTGAGGGCACGTGCCACAACCTAAACAATTGTGCATCTAGCATTGTCTCCTCAATACTCTACACGTCCTCCCCTGAATCAATTCTTGATAGATGATCAGGCCCACAATTACTCTTCCCAGGTTTCACTACTACCGTGAACTCAAACTCTTGAAATAATAATACCCACCGACATATGCGCCCTTGTAGAATGGGTTTGTTCACCAAATACTTTAATGCCATGTGGTCGGTGTAAAATACAAGTGTGTTTCCAGCAGATACTGCTTGAATTTAAAAAGTGCATAGATCATTGAAAATTCTTCGTACTCAATCGTTGTGTAATTTTTCTCTACTGGTGGCAACTTCCTTCTTGCTTGCAAAACATAGAGGGTGATCAATAATACCTTCACCTAGCTGCACAAGCATTGCTCCAATGGCGGTTCTTAAGGCATCTACATGGACATGGAAGGGCTTTTCCCAAGAGGGAAAATGTAATATAGGCGTGGTGATAAGCCTATTTTTTAATGTATCAAATGCCTTCTGCTGCGCCTATCCCCAATAGAAGGAACTTTTATGTCTGAGTAATTATTCTAGAGGTGTGGCTATCTTGGCATACCCCTTGATGAAATTTTTGTAATAATCCGTATGCCCAAGAAATCCATTCACTACGCTTTGGCTAGTAGGTTCCCCCAATCCCACAATAACTACAACCTTGGCAGGATCCACTAGTAATCCATACTTCCATATGATGTGCCCTAATAAAGTCCCAAAGGGTATAGCAAATACACACTTCTTAATGTTGAGGGATATCCTCAACTACCTACACCTCTCAAACATTAACCTCAAATTTTCACAATGATCTTTTAATAGTCCATACATTATCCAATCATCCAAATAGACCTGAAGAAACTTATGGATGAAGTCCTAGAACACTTGCACCACTATGTGTGAAAAAATAGCAGGTGAATTCTTAAAACCAAAGGACATGACTGTGTATGCAAAACTTCCCCACTAAGTGGTGAAAGTTTTCTTCTCCTGGTCTTCCTTTGTAATCTGCCTTGATGGTACCCCAAAAATCCATCCGTAAAGGAATAGATTTCTCACACAATGCGAATCCTTAAAAATATCTTTAGTGATGGGGGTTGGAAAAGGATCGATGACACAAACTACGTTCATCTCCCTATAATTCGCATAGGTCCTAATCCACCCATCCTTCTTGATGTTGGTTACCATCGGACTTATCCATTCTGATTCTTCCACTGCTTCAATGATTCCAGAAGCTATCATTTTTTCTATCTCCTCCTTAACCCTTACACGTAAATGGGATTCATTTGGTAGGGTCTCTTCTTGACTGGGTGTGCACCATCCTTCAACTTTATCCTCATCTCCCCCAAGGAATGGTGGATGCCTTTGAGCTCATGGTACCCACGCGGGAATAAATCCTCAAATTCATGCAATAGATCTATGACCTTAGAGACTTCCTTCTCTCGACTAGTATTCTCCAATGATAGCCTCCTTAGGTTCCTCTTCTGAGCTGATGTTAACCTTCTTTGTCTTTAAGGGCTCATGGTAGGCACGCACGTGAGTATCAACATTGTCCACTACCTCACACATCCCTATAGAATGGATAACATCCAAGATTTCTGCTTCCTCCCCATCAATCACATATACCAACTTCCCTTTCTCCTTTTCCAAACATGTGTGCTCAAACTGTAACTCTTTTGTTTCTTCTACTTCTTCTTCAAAGCGCGCCTCCAAACCTGGTTCACCTAGCAGTTCCAACAACCTATCTTCTACCATGGCAAGGCACTTAACAACTTAAAATACCTTATCAACTAATGGCTTGATACTTTGATATTCAAACATTTGAATGAGGTCAACTACTAGCTCTTGTTAATTTCCTATTTGGCAAATGAGTCTCGTAATGTATGTACGATGCGCGTGTGTGTAACCCTGTAGTGTAGAATACAACTTGTGTACCCAAAGGGATGGTGGAAAAGCTTCAGTATATTCCCTCTAGATGCTCTCACACTCCTATATATGTAAAGAGGGTAGGCTCCTTACCATGGTAGTCCTTGATGACGGTGGGCATTTTACCTCTAGAAAATTTGACAAAGAGAGCAATTCTCACCTCATGCCATTCCAAAAGGCTCTCCTAATGTGTTTCCCACCACCGTGCCACTTTGTGCTTAGAGTAGGACATAACTTATCATTCCTCTTTTTCCTTCTCCTCCTTCCATTGAGCTTCTTTCTCCTAGGCACAAAACTATGCACGTCTTTGTTACTTTTGTTACTAAACCTCTCAACTACCATCTGATCAATTCATAAGTCCCAAGTGTCTAATTATCACATGCTAGGCTGGTTGTGTCACTTACTAATTGATCATCATCAAACTAGATAACTTCATCGGTAGGATGTATTATCTCTGGGTCCCTAATTAAGCACACATATCCTATCCAAAACTTCTTCTCCCGGGGGTTCATTATAGGGCATCGACTTCCCATCACCCAGGGGTATAATAACCTGCTCCTCCTTATTTTCAAAGCTGATGTACCCTTTGTTGAACCAAAGGTCTGCATTTTTATTGTAACACCATGGGCACCCAGGAGTGCCGAAAAATTGTCTTCCTCGGAAAGTGCCAAGACTTCAAGTCTCCAGGTAAATTAGCTGCTTGGATAGTGATAGTTGGATCCTTTAGGACACCGATGGGAATTGCTTTAGTCTTGTTCACCATATACATCACATTCAAATATGGTTGTAATACATGTCTTCCCATCTGATGCCATGCATCCAGAGTTAGAACATTGACCTTTGTGCCTATGTCAATGAGGATATTACTAAGGAGCCATCCATCTACAACTACATTCAATGTGATCTCCTTGTCATAGTCAAGGTTATGAGGGGGAGGTTTGTGTGCAAGACCTACCTCTCATGCTCTCCTTCAGCACATGTTACCTTCTCTCTCAACCATGATCCTAGCAAGGGAATAATATTCTCTTGCCTTAGCATTTTACATACTTCCTTGACCTCATCCAGGTCATCCCTTGGTGCCTCGACTCTCCTTCCTTGTTCCTCCCTCCTGGACTGCTCCTTTAGACACTGGATCTCCCCTTGTAAACTTTGAATGACATCCATGGTGTCTTGATATACCTCCTTTTGATGCACAGGGTCTGGGTACTTTCCATGAACTACTTCCTCCCTTGAAACCAAGTTCTTCGCCTTGGTATCTCTTGTGTGTGCATGGCTTTTTCTCTTGTTGTTACCAAAACTGGTTCCAAACCTGCATCCCATGTTACTGTGGCATCCACTGTGTGTCTACCTTTTTAATGTTGACCATTATAGTGCCCTTGTATTTCTGGTGCTACTAATTCATGTGCTCAAACAACTCCAGGAACTCCTCATACTTGTGCTTCTTTCCGCACCATGAGCGGTCTGCAAGATTTTGGGCACTCTCATTTGTAATGCTCTGTAGACCCAAAATTGAAACAGGTTCCATGTAAGAACTTAGTCTTTCCTCCCCCATGATTACCATGACCACAAAATCCTCCTTGAAAACCCCTTCTACACATGCCTCCGTTTGTGCGCTCCTCGTAACGGTGATCATCACCCTTGGAGCTACCGACAATGCTTGGTCCTGGTGCACCCTATGATCAATGAGCCTATAGTCCTTAGTATCATGGGTTATAGAGGTGCATATCTCATAATAGCAAGAAACATTCTTCCAGTTGCATGTTGTAATAAGGGGCATCTACTTACATCATGGTCCCCACAAAAATTTCACAATCTACTGATCATGGCACGTACCATCCTACGGGGGAAATTATCCTTGACATTCCCCTCTACTTCACAATCTATGCACCATAAACCACTACGAGTCTCATGATTTGAGTTTGCAGAAAAATTTTCTAGCTACTTAGCCATAGCAGAAATCTGAGCCTCAAGGAATGGATAACACTAGTATCAATACTACCAATAGCCTCGGTGTATAGTGCATCTTCTAACACTTCACGTGGAGTGCTCGAAAGTTTTATGAGATAAAAGGTGTGATCAATCCTCCAACAAACCACTGAGCATGGTGTGAAGGGTGAATATCATATGATAATTTAGAAAAGAGAGTTTAAAATGTGCATCATACTCTACGCACACTATCTACAATTCCTTGTTGAATCTCCTTCAATGCACCGATGCTCTTCTATTCAAACTTAGGGATGTAGAACTCTACCAAGAATGCGTTTGTTAAAGTAGTATAATCCACCACTATTTGATGAGGGTCATATTTCTTATACCAGCTATACACACACCCTTACAACATGGCTGCAAACTGACTAGCCTTCCACTTTGGGGTTGTGATACCCTTTGTACACCATAGTTGTTCACACTTGTGAACATGTTCCACAACATCCTCAATACCTCTGTGATCTGGCAAGTGTAACGACATCTAAAAAAAGACTTAAGGGGGTGGCTGGGACCCTTGTCCTCCTGAGCCAGAGCCTTGGTTCCCTCTAGTGTTTCCTCCACTACCAGATCCACCATGTCCACCAATTCCTCTACCTCTTGAGCCACCAAATCCACCGAACCACTAGGTCCACTGAGTCTTTAGCCCCATGGCCCACTAGTTCCTTTAGTAGTCATGCCAAGTTTCCCCACGGTTCCACTAAATTGTGCACTTTCGGTCTTTGATAGTTCCCGCTACCACTATTATACCCCGCACCAATCCAAGATGTGAGGCTAAAGGATTGTATACTAGCTCCTTGTCCAAAGACTCCTCCAAATATTGGAATATGTGTAGCCATAGAAGTGGGAACTAAAAAATTGTACCTCCTAGGCATAGATCTGTCACTTCCACTGATATCAACTGGGTCAATGATACTCCTTCTGGTTATGGAAAACCAAGCGTAGGGTTTGTTCACTGGGTGGGTTCAGATACATGCCAATGACTCTTCTTTCTCCGCATGATGAACTCTCACTAGAAGCCGAAGGGGTCTCTTATGCACTTGCCAAGATGGGGTAGCATAGACTGCTCAGGTTCCACATCCTCCATGTGAACCTCGACTCCTTCCCACAACATCTACCTCCATAGATCCATCACACTTGTAGCCTTACATCATCTAGCAATCTCCCTTTCACATGCTTCACTATACTTGAGTCATCTCTCCTCCCTTTCCTTCTCCATCGTAATATCTTCCATCTTCCTCCACCCTAGCTCCCTCGCCCAGCGCTTAGAATGGTCTAGCCAGCCATTGGAAATGCCTCTAAACCTAAAGTAACAACTAGGATCTTCATTTCCAGAGGGATAACACATAGAAATGATCCTCTAGGATCCCACGAAACTCAAACTTAGCAACCTCCGGACAAGAATATGTGGAAATGGTGTACTCCAAAGTGTAGCTAGCCAATACTCCTTTCCACCAATGATCCACATCACGGGTCCAAGTCGATCTACATCCTACAGACCTCTAGTAATCTTCTTAGGTCCACACAAATGATCCATAATGACAACTTGATCTAGACACATATGCCGAGAGCCATTCATATAGCTCTCTTGGGGAAACAATGAAAAAATGTTTCTTATAAATCATGGTAGAGGTTCTCTTTTACCAATTTATGTGCATCAAACTCGGTCCAATGCTAAATCTCTGATTAAATTCATCTCCGTGCTCTTGAACCATGATTCAACACTTTCTAAATTTAACCGTTACACATTACTCACTACATAGGTCATGTTGTATTTTATTCCCCACTATAAGTTCGAAAAGAGGTCCTAGTAATGGAACCAATATGTAGTCATTTTTACCCTTATCACAAAATAAATGTACCCCATGCACATCGACCTATCACCCAACGGATGTTGGATGCTCACTGAGGCATGCATGGGTTCCAAGTCTCTCTTTTATGTGAGTTTAGTGGGAAATATCATCATCTATGATTTGTGCTTAAGATATTTTAAATGGAGTTAAGACATTCAAGAACCATAGAGCTCAGAATGACCTCTAGATCCTTGCAGTCATTACAGACATAAAGTACTTAATAGATTATATAACTTGCACCATAACAGAAAGAAGTATACAAGCATCCATACTTAGCATAAACATAAATGAAAGAGATCCTATGAGAAAGATGTATGCATTAGAATCATTAATATTCATATTCATATAACTGGTAACCTCATTACATCCATGGATCCATTATAGAATGTCACAGAGAAATAGACCACAATCATGCTTTTCAATGGACTAATGTAGCTAGGCTATCAAAGAAAAACTTGCAATCCCTTACCCATTATACATTCTCTCCCAAATACCATTACCCACTAACATATTTCTTATAGTATTTCTGCAGAGCTCCACCCTCTTTTTGTTCTCTTCTTGTTTACTCTATAGGTGCTAGTATTTATAGCCTCTCTAGGCTGCCAACTCATCCTCCAACGCCCTCAGATCTGATGCCAAGTGTCTGAATGTGGTCCTCCATGCAAGCATGCTCTCCTAGGCCTGAGCTTTCCACTTTTCACCATGATGTGCTTCTAGAAGCTTCTACCATAGGCATGCTCCTTCCAGGCCAACCTGTCACCAAGTTGGCACCTTATCCACACAACATGCACAGTCAATTCATGCTTTTCACTTGTTCTATCCCGAATGCCCAATTTGGATGAGTCCCAAACCCTTGGTTCTATCTGCGCACGCCATGAGCTTCTATAAAACCTGCCTGTGCGCTTTGTCCTCGCGCGCATCTCTTCAACTAGGACTGTGCACATATGAGCCTTTTGTACTTAGCCAACAATCTAGGGGCCCAACAAAGGGGACTCCTTTTATATTGTTCAAGCAATAAAGAAGGAAATTTGTTTTAACTACAACATAAAAACATAATAGAGTACATTTATATATTGTTACTTAGGTTTGAGGACCTAAGTATCAATCATACTCTTCGTGAAGGAAATCATTGTGCTGATTAGTTATCTAATTAGGGGGTTAAATGTCAATCCAAGTCCTCGTGGAAAAGTGATGATTCTCTTCCGATCAGATATTAAGGATTATTAATGATGAGAGATAGTTGTGAAATACCAATTATGAAGGAGATTTGCAAATTTATCCTTATTATTGTTCAACATGTGAATTTAATGGCTTTATGGGTTGAGAAAGGGTACTCTACCTCCATTTTCTTGTTTTCTCTTTTTATTTTTTATAGGTTTTGGATATTAGTTTCACCATGGGAGGATAAAACGTTTGTGTGGAGACATATTCTTATATAGCATTGTTGAGAGATTCTACTATCTAAGAAATCCTCAAAAAATATGGTCTCAAAATAATCTCACAAATTAAAAGGACACAACTCAGATCTATCTTTTGATTTTGCAATGGCATGGGATAAAGGAATGGTTACTATTAGGGGTGTTAGACTACATTTCACCGAGGATTTAATCTCTAAGGTGTCAAACATGAAAAAATAAGGTCTTAATATTTTCAAAGATAGGTCGATAAGAGTGGAGTAATTGGATGCCTTTTTTTTGTGCGGAGGAGAAATTTTTTTATAGAGGATGACATTACAAGGATATATTTACCATGGAAGTGGCCAAAGGTCTATTTTCATATCATGAAGTATATTACCCTCAATGGTAAGTTTTGGAAATTAAATTCTCATCACTTTTCTTTGTTAAATCATTTCCGCCACAATAAAAGGATGAGTATCACTTTCTACTTGTTCTACTCCTTGAGGGCATCAATTTTGGACTTCCAAGACAAGAATGTTATGACCCTAACATATAACATTTATATGTCTAAGTGTGGGCTAACATATGACTTATATAACATTCATACTTATACTCATTAGTTACTTAGTCATTAGGTATAAACTAATAATAATAAAGGGGTATGACCTTTCACAATCATATCAATATATATGGGTTACTTATTCCTCCCCATAAGTGTGAAGAGTATGAGTTAGTGTCCTATTGTGAGACTTAGGAGGTTTCCCCCTCGAAGTGGCTTAGTAATATATTATATATTATGATACATATGCATTTATATTCAAGTAATTTCATTACATCTGGTATAAGAGCATCGACCTCAAAAAATAACTCTTTTTTTTTTTTGCTATATCTCAATAAAGGTTGCAAATTACAAAGATTCTCTAAATTTTTCATATTTTTTTCGGTGTTTTGTGAGAGTTATTGCAGATATACTATTTTTCATAAAATCAATCTACAAGCCATATTTTTAGAATTTTTCAAAGTTTTTACATTTTTGAAATCTCTTCAAATTTTCATATTTTATATTCTTTACATTTTCAAATTTGAGGTCATCTACATTGAGAAATTCATTGGTCAAATTTAGTCAAACAAGGAAAATTGAATTATGTAAGGGAAATCCCTTGTTATGGCAAGTCCACAAACTAGAGGATGGAAAAAAATTCATACACACCATGGAATACTCCTTATAAAGATAAAATACAATCTAATTTTGAACTAGGAGGTACTTCCACCATGAGGGACCTGCAAGTTGCTTTCACCAAAACAAATCAATGATTAGATGAGCTTGAGAAAATACTCAATCACATTTTTCATTTTCAAAATAATTCAATCAATCCTCCACATGTATCTAATAGCCAAGGTGAAAATCCTATGGTTTTTGAAGAACCATGTATTGTGGTAACTGAATATGACATGGAATATGCCATGATGGGGCATGCTCATTATGAATCTTACTTGACAAGTCCAAACATTCAAAAGGTTAAACCAAATATGGATGAAAAACGAACAACAATGAAGTGAGATAGATATATTGAATACAATAATTTTAACTTGGAATATTGTGACAAGGGTTTGGTAAATGTGGATATGGAAATTAAATTTGATCCTAGGCTAGATGTTAAAGAATTTTTTAATGTGGAAGAAGTACAACATATGTAATTGAAACTTTGAAAAGTCAAGAAACATTATGCAAACTCTATTTTGGGTCAATGCAATGACAACGTTATAGGAGAACATTTACTAATGGAATATTTAATCACGATCTATGTAAGATGACTGAGATACATCATGCACATGCTAGATTTCAAAACCTTAGATATAGTGGCTATGAAGGTCATTCTACTAGAAGGTCCATTACATCCTTGCATAAAATGTGCAACCTTAATAATTATGTTGAGCCAAAATTGCACATTTCTTGAGAGAAAATGGATAAGGCATATTTTTCAAGTGAAATGCAAGATATATATTCAAATGTGAAAGTACCACTAGATATAATCATCATAGCATTAGATTTACCCAGACTTAGCTTATGAGGTTACTAATGAAGGTGATCATAATTTATCTCATCAAGGAACAATTCCAGACATACAACGAGGTGCAATGGGAGGAAAATGGTCGAGTACATATTTTTCCACTACTCACCAAATGTCAAGGATGAAATTTTTTTGAAGGGGAGGAAAATGTTAAGCACCTAACATATGCCATTTATATGTTTAAGTGTGGGATAACATATTACTTATATAACATTTATACTTATATTCATTAGTGACTTAGTCATTAGGTATAAACTATTAATAATGAAGGGGTATGACATTTCACAATCATACATATATATGGGTTAGTAATTCATCCCCATAAGTGTGAAAAGTATGAGTTAGTGTCTTATTATAAGACTTAGGAGGTTTCCCCCTCAAAGTGGCTTAGTTATATATTATATATTTTGATATATTTTCATTTATATTCAAGTAATTTCATTACATCAGTGGTTTCCTTGCTCCACTAGGGGCTTATCCTTATGTTAGTTAAAGTAGGAACCCCTGTCTTAGGTCCTCGGGTTTATGAAGTTACTTCTAATTTAAGTGATGACTGGGAGTATTTTTACCTTTTTCTGAAAGATTAAAGCTATTAAAAATGAAGAACAAGACAAAAAGGGACTTTAATGCAGCTTCAACTCTCTAAATTTTAGTAGGTAGTTCTGGTATGAAATTCAGCAATGAGAAAAGGATGAAGAATAAACTCCTTGATTTTCTCTCTCAAAGGTTGAATACATTGGAAAACACAGTGTATTATTTTAAGGTAGATAATATCAACCTTGTTAGAATGTTGAAGAGGATGAATGCAAAGATGATTGTTCATGGATAGAGGCTAAATATTATTCAAGACCATAAAGAAAATGACATTTCCAAATGGAAAAGGATGAGGTTGGTGCTTAGTAGCTCATGTGAAGAGGAGAATCCCTCATAGAGTCAAAATATGAAGGTGAGGCTGAGATCAAGAACTAAGAAGAAGACCCTCTCGGTGTCTCTTGTGTTGAATTTATACATTTTGTTATTTTTTTCTAGGTATTTTTCTCTAGTTTTCTCTCTTTATGGTTTTGTAAGTTTTTCTCATGTTGTTTGGTGATTTGATTGAAATCCTTTTTTACTCTTATTTGATGGTGCATTTTTATCTCTATGTGATCTTCGTTGGATATATTTGTAATGGATCTTAGAGCATATCAAACTATTATCAATAAAAAATAATAAATAACTCTAGTAATGATATTTAAATGTGACGAGCGAGGTTGTTGTCATGTGTTTTTGTAGGGAAAAATTTAATATTGAAAACATGACAACTATATCCCAATGTCAAAAAAATTTCTTGTATGACCTCCTCAAAGCCTCCCTCGATTAGTTTCCCCCTATGTAAGTCATATCCCAATCCTCCAATTTTTCATAAGTTTTTTAATGACATTTTCCATGTGTTTGAAAAATTTAAACAAGTTCATAAAGTTCTTCAAGACAATGCCTCTCGGGTGGATTTTTCAAGAGACTTAAAAATGGCTATTTTTAGACTTTCTAAGGTGGGGTGTACATCATTCATAGAATATTTTAAGGAATAAATTCATAAAGTAGTGATATCAAAGAGATAAGATCATAATTCAATTGATTTAGCAATATTTAGGGAA
The DNA here is from genome assembly GCA_018340775.1 of Taxus wallichiana var. yunnanensis. Lineage (NCBI taxonomy): Eukaryota > Viridiplantae > Streptophyta > Pinopsida > Cupressales > Taxaceae > Taxus > Taxus wallichiana. Next base: position 342,479,843 of record CM031237.1, read on the forward strand.
TTTTTATGTTTTAGGGGCAAGTTCAGCTAAGGTTGGTTTTGAAGGTAACGGAGTTTACACTTTCAAAGAAGAACCTAAGCTTTAAAACATGATTCTGGGAGCTCCAAAATGAGTTATAGGTAAAAAAATATAACATTTGAAATATAATTCAATTCTCTAAATTATGATTATTTCACATTTTTCACAATAACAAGGTGCTTATCTCCACAACCTCTTTTTGATGAGCACACCTTGCAGTCCCAAGAAAAGGCTATATTTTATGGATTTTTAAGATGAATTAGATCATGTGACCCATCCCATTCTTATAAATATTCTATTTTCAGTAAAAAACATATGAAAAAGTTCCAAAAAGACCTCGGGAAGCTCTAGCAACCTCATTTCCTAGCTCTCTATCAAGGTATGCTCTCGTAGTTAGAAATGTTTTCCAGTGCCACATTTTAACATGAGGATGAGGAAAATTTTTTTGTACCTCTTGTTACTTTTACAAGGGCGAAATATGGACAAAACATTATGTCCCTCCCCAGTTTATCTCTTGGATCCACCACATGACCTTAGGAAGCCTCTATAAGCTCTTTTGTCAAGTTTTCTAGCCCCTGCCTCATGCAACACATGCCTGCCACTTATCACCATGAGGAAGGGGAACATTTTTTTTCCTTTCCATTTTTAAAGATAACAAGGGGGAAAAAAATGTGCCCTCCCCCTTTCTCCCACATGGTTCCTCACATGACTGGAACTCAGGCCTTGGATGCTAAAAAAAGCTCTTTTCCTCATCCACCAACTAATCGTATGTTACCACTTGTCATGATAGAGATAAGGTGATTTTTATATCCGTTTCATCCCATTACAAGGGGGAAAATGGGAAAAAAATTCACCTCCTCCCCAAGAAGATGAAAAACTAAAAAATAGCTAAGTCCCAAACTCTCATGTGCTTCCCCCTTCCATCCCTCACTCCATCAAGTGCATTCACTCATGTTCACCATCACTCACCACTCATAAGCACAAATCAAAACTTAAATTAATATCATTGGTAGAAATTACAAATTTTTTAAATCTGGTTCATATAATTCAAACACAGAATATCTCCTCTTGTGCCCTAGATGTTGAAATCTTTTCTTGCTCATAACTCATGCACCCGAAATTTGATTGTCATAAGATCTGAACTGATGTATTCATTGTGTGAACGAATTGAAGAAGTGGATTTTAATTCCCTCATTCATGACCTAATGTATTTTTTATATCCACATGAATTTTCCCACAAAAAATTGGAGTATAGATTCGAAATAAATTATGTAAACTTTTGTAAGTGGTTTCATTCGAACAAAACCTCAAGGAATAATTAATATTTTTATTATATATGGGAGCACCTACTATAAATATTCAGTTTGGTAAAAATTTTCATTCACTCTCCTTCATTCCCTCATGATTGAGACACTCAAAAATTGACAAATTGACAAAAAAGGAAAAAGTTGGATAAATGGGGCCATAATGGTGAATATTATAAAAATAGAAAATGGGTGAAATAAGATAAAAGTAGTCGATTTCATTACTTCAATCATCCTATGATGTTCTCATTATTCATTGGATCTCCTCTCTATTTTCGATCAATTCCTGCATTCCCGATGCGGTGAGTGAAGAGTGTCAAAACAAGAAAATTACATGTTTTGTACCAAAATCCCTTTCACTCATTTCACATGGAATACATTGTCGATTTTGGAGGAAATTTATTTTGGTATTATTCTCCTTTCCCCACTTTTTAATTAGAAGGAGTTTATCTCATGCTTCACTCATCATCAGTTCTCCCGCAGTGGCATAATCAACGATCATGGCTGGGTGAACAAAGTACATTCAATTTCTCCCATGTGAATGGTTACATAATAGTGTCTTAGATATCAGAAGAAGTTTTTCAATAAATGGATTCATCTTATGATATTCTCGTGTTCTACTTCTTAGCTACTCATCACTCCTCTTCTCGGTGTGTTCGAGCGGTGTGGTGAAGGTTCATCATATCAAGGTATTTTAAAAGAGGCGAGGTTTTAAAAAAGGTATTCATCAGGGATCTTTATCAATGAATTATTATGGAGGGTCATTATTGGTTATACTATCATCTTCAACTTCCTATAGGTGGTAGAATCATCATGGTTTCATTGTAAAGAAAGTTTTTTCAAGTCCTCATTCATATGCATGATTGGTAAAAAAGGAGTGGAAATTTTTCATGGTTTTTTCAAGTGTGTGAGGACATCCTTCATTATCTATAGTGGTCTAGTGATCAAGTGCTTCTCACTTCTTCACTCAATGTACCTAATGGGCTACAATTTTTGATCATTCAAAAGGAGGTTTCTCATGGTTTTAAGTGTTCACCATTTAGGAGGAGGTTTCTTTCAATATAGGGCATCAGAGTTCTTCATTCAGAGTTCATTGAGGAATTCTATTGGATCATCACAAGGAGTTTATTTTATTCATCTCCTCCCTCCTCTATTTATCCCTCTTCATTCTCTCCCCTTTCTAATTCTTCATTGAGCGTAATCATTATATTTTGTCCTATTCATCAAGATACACATTTTTAAAAATGTAAAAGTATTTTATCGAAATTATAAGAGAAATACTTAATTTGTCTCTTTTAATGGAAAATGAAAGGTCACAATAGGAATAGGAACATGAGGAGTCATGTTCGGTGAGATGAGAGGCTAGTTCACATTGCTATAAATTGAGATGGCTTCTACATTCCAAGGGATCTAGAAAATTCTAAATTTTGATAGAATCTATGTTGTATCAACTATGGATCATTGTTGGAATTTGTGTCATCAATGCGCATGAAATAAAAGATACATTTTTGTGGGTGTATTTTTGCTTAAGATAAGTTAAATTAATAAGAACTACCACCTAAATAGTTCTATAACAAATGTAAGTCAAAATCTAGGCACCATCAAGATGAGAGCTAAACAAGATCAACACTAAACATAATGCATTAACTTTGAATTAACATGCTAAAGTATTAAAACCTCTACTTCTCTAGATTACCAAAAAAAAAAAAAAAAAGGGACCTATGTAGACTCCATAGAAATCAAATTGATTGTTTTTTATCTTCAAGAACCTAGGAATGGGAGCTCATCAAAGATTGGCTACAAGACCCTTTGACTATTCCCATATGACCCAAGCACTTGGCTAGAAAATACAAGAAAGGATGCTTAGCTCTTCAAATGGTGAATTTTTCAAGAATAACAAAGAAGCTTATAGTCTATTTGCTATGTGATTTTCTTTTGTCTTCTCAAGGAATTTAGGTGTAATTGTAAAGGTAGGAGGAGGGCTCTTTATATAGCCCGATGGAAAAAGGAACCACTACATCCCTTTGCATGTGGGATAATAGGGATGCTTTGAGTTAGTTGTCGATAAGGGGGTTTAGATAGGGTTGAGTTAACTTTAGGAGGGTTTAGCTTTGTCCTTTAGTAACTCATGTGGATAAAGGGGCTCATTAATTAATCAAGATGATTTAATTAATAGATGTGAAAGCTTATAGAAGCTTTTTTTAGAGGAATATTAGCATGATTTAGACTATAGAAGAGGATTAAATCAATTAAATATCGATTTATTGGTTAAATGAAAGGGAAGCTAATTAATTAATAATAATTAACTTGTCTAGATAGAAGGGGGATTTATTAATGGAAGGCCATTAATTAGGGTATTTGTTAGATAGGTGACTTAATTAATTAGAGTAGTGTAATTAACTAATGACGATAAGAGAGAATTTGAGTGCCTTTGATGATATCTCGTCAATTTGTAATAATGGAGATAATTAGCACAATTTAAGTATTTAAATTACTCAAAGGCGTAATTATAGGTGTCTACATTTTCCCCTCTTTGGGTTAGCGTAAGTGACACCACTTCAAAGATAGTAAACAAATAAATTTTTGAAGGGGTAGAAAAGAAAAAATTAGAAGTGAGAGATTCCCCGAGTGTCAAAGAGGTGATGAAGGAAGATGATCGACGATTGAAAAAGGTGAGAAATAGATAGAGGAATGGGTGGGGACATAATGCCCCAATGAAATGGAATATTAGGGGTGATAGGAAAGTGACGTAGAATAAAAATGGAGAAGTGAAGAGAAGAACCTATCCTCTAGCATTTGTATGGGAACAACTTCAAAGTGTCATCATATTGCAAAAAGATCTACATCATCAGTCCTTATGAAAAATATAAGCATACAAAAAAAAGTAGAATGACATGAAAATCCATACTACGAACAATTGTCCATTTTTGAAAACACCAACTCCATGTAACATACAAAAATGCAATGAAATATGAGAAGAAAACAAGCTCATGTAACAGGGGAAAACAAGTGCGAATGTACATATCTAACCCAACAATGGTCAAGACAGGTTGTACAAAGGTTTTGTTATCAAGCTAAAGAGGTTGACATGTTCATGATTGATGACAAGGGTTAAAATGGATACCCCGAACAAGGATACATGCAAGGGGAAATGATAATGGACATTGTGTCTAAGTAGAAATCTTTGTGTGTAATGAAACAACACCAGGCAAGAAGATGTGCCCCAAAGTACAAACAAAGCAAGTAGATAGCTTTGTGAATGGTTGTGAATCTAGTGATCCGCGAGTCGTGTTGATCGGGGAAGATGTGAAAAAAACCAAGTAGGATATGGAAAGAATACCATACACAAGACACAAGTTTTCAGCCGTGTAATAAGTATGTTTGCCTATTTTTGTAGGTTTTTACTTTTTAGGATTTTGTGGAGAATTTTTCCCTTTTTTGGATTTTTGAAGTGATATATATATATATATATCGTGTGTTAAAATATCCTCCATGTTAATAAGAGGTCGTTTGTCCTCATTCACGTTATTCGTAGGTGGGATTGTTTCATTTTCAGTGGGCATTTTGGCCCCCAATTCTATAACCCATGCTAGTACCCTATCCTTGTTTCTAAAAAGGAACTTGTCTAATAAGGTGGGGTCAAATTCAAACTCTGCATGTGGGGATTCCAATTCATCACCACTATGATCGACCATGTCTTCTATCTCTTTTTCTACAGAAAATAGAGGCCCTAGATCATGTCTAATAAAAGGGTTTGACCCTTTTTTGTTTGAGGCTTCCCAAGCATGTGCTTGTTGTGCCTCGTATGTTTGCTTCTTAAGCCATAATCATGTTTTAGGAGCCATGATGTGCACTAGTTTCACTAAGGTAAAGTTGTAAATGTTTTCATAAACTTGTGACCATACCTAAGTGAAATGAAAAATGAATGTCAAGAATATGAATGAGTATAAATGTTAGAATACCAATGTGATATAGTGATAGATCAATAAAGTGACACAATGTTTGGTACCTAAGCCTATCAAATGAAATAATTACTTCCTAGACTGTTGCTTCAAAAAGTAGTTGGTGTTGCAAATAGTTAACAAGATGTCCTCACTTATGCCAAGTTCAAAGGAATGAACAAGATGTAAGCAAATACAAGAAGTTAATGTGACCTCCTAACAAGGTATACTAGAAACAAGATCAAATTCAATTAATACCTATATCCCAAAAAGTGCTAGTTACTGATTTGTGAGTGACACAACAATGTCACTAAGATATGTTAACCAAAATTTGTAAGAAAGTAAGGCATTGATATCAAGATGATATTGATATAACATGCACAAGTGGAAAATGTATGATGGAAAAGTGAAAAGTGAGCGTGGGAATCTACAAGTAAATTTTCCTCACACCCGACCTCCCGAGGTCATAGGAAATCTGGTTGGGATTGAATATGAGTGGGATGTAGACAAACTAGTTAGGAAATCTGATGTCTTCAACGCGCACTAGTGGATAGATCGATCGCAAGGATGACTGCTCAAGGCTCCAATCAATATCGAGCTCTGGCATGATTCATTCTATGGGTTGTGGAATACATGGAAAATGACCTAGGATAGTTTCGTGTATGTCTCCAGATAAGGTCATAGGGTGGATGGTAAATATAATTGACTCTATGGGTGATTCTCTGGCCTAGTCCAGAACTCCTTAGCTTTGTTAGTTGCTATGTCTAACAAGGATAACTATTCGATGATGATAGGTGGAAGTGGAGTAGATCTAAATACTAATGTACGTAGGCCAACATCTATGTCTGATTCACCTATGGACTCGTTGGGCTGTGAGATTTGTGGGTCACAACCATAGATTCATGTTTTGTTGTGGTCCTATTATGGTCATGTGTGGATTCAATCCCTAATCCCTAGTATCCAATAGTCATATGCTTTCTCAGCCTCTATATTCAGAATTAACAGTTGTGTGATCTTTTCAGAGTATCTCACAGGTGTTCATGCAACCTGAATTCTTAAGCTGGTATCTATATCTATGAGAGTGTCTCCTGCGTCTGGCTGATGGGACCAAAGGATCACAACCGAATGTTTTCTCTCTTTCAAACCCTTCCACAGTCATGCGGATATGTATCTAGGGTAATCTATAGTTTGGTTGATTTGACCAAAACGTGTGCACTTGGTCATCTTCTATGTTTAACCCGCTTAACTGGAGGCTGATCTGTTGTAAGTTTGCCATTGTTCGAAGATTTGGATCCTAAGATTCTGATCTATATCAGTTATTACTATGATGAGATTGGGTTGGGGCACGATTGGCTCGAATACGTATTCCCTGGGCTCTCTAGGGATCCGTGATTGTCATACAAAAGCAACAATGTAAACTAAATGCAAAAAAGTAAAATTAACTATGTGAAATATATCTATAACATATATAACTTCTATATTTTTGTATTTTTCTATGAATTTATATGAATGAAATTGAAGGAGCAACTATTTTAATATATCTAGAAATTGAAAACTAATCTAATGACAAATTTAAAACAAACAAAGCAACCGAGTATAGCTACTTGCCTGTGTAGTTGTAAATCTATTCTAAACAATGAAATAACTGATCTAATCTATTTGAAAGACTCTCGATCCTACCTCAGAAGTGAGGAATGAATCATAGTCTCTCAGAAACTATCAATCCCCACAGCTTCCCTGGCAATATCGAAAGTAAAATTGACTAAAATAAAGTGATTGGCTACTCTATTTGATATGCTCCTAATTAGAACTTTGAAAGCTAGAACCTGGATTCTACAGAACAGTGGCGAATCCGATGGTGTGTGTGATTTTGTCCCCTCAGTGTGATCTCCTCTCCTTCGTGCTCACGTGGATCTAGAAAAGTGTGTAATGCTAGCATCAACAGAAGTAGATATTGGGACAAAGGCAACTTAGGATACAGACTGAATACAATGCGAGTAGGAGAGAGATAGCGCAAGAGTACAGAGCTTGGCTTATGTAATTCCTAGCGGGATTTATTGTGAGTCATGCAACATAAAACGTCCAGAACCTGAAACTATCCTTGTTTGAAGAACAAAACCTGTAACTTTAATGGCTTCCTATTGAAAACAAACTATCCTATTCCAATTGATTTGGATGAAGTGATAACAACAATTACACAAGATGGATATGTGGCTTCCTAACAACAAGACAACACTAACTAAGCATGCAATGAATAAAGCTAAGAATTCTAAGCAAAATGAAAGACTAATCTATTGCAATGAGAAATTCAGAGGCAAATTTGAGGGGCCATTTGCTTGAGCACAAGCCAACTATTTATAACATTTGCATTTACCCAAGGTAAAACCAAATTGATCTCTTAAACTATAAACAATGGCAAAACACTATTCCAGGGAACCAAAATCATTAATGCAAGCCCAAGGCGGTGAAAAAAGTTGGTAAACATTGAAATTTACGTGAGTCACGTTAAAAGAGCATTCTGGAAAACACGTGAAGGACCGCCGCCCTGAGCAGGGTGGCGGTTATAGACCGCCGCCCCGGTGGTGGCGGTCATGAGACCGCCCCGCCAGGCAGGGGCGGCGGTTTCAGAATCAAGAGAAAAAGGCAAAGAAAAGAGGGGAAAAGAGAAAACAAAGCACGTGGGGGCTAAGCGGGGCATGCGGGATGATAACACATACTTGGAGAGAGCTTTTTCCGATCCCGAACACCTTGCGAGGAGACCTGTATCATCATCGGGGCACGTGTCACATTGTTCCAAGCAAAGTGCAAGACCTTACAATTTTGGGTACATACATATTTCCCCCTCAGAGAAGCGTTTTAGCCATGAAGAGGCGTAAAATGGTGGATCCGAGTATGGCGGTCCCGAAATGGGAAGTTGGAAGTTATACCTGATACGTCCGTGTGTCGAGATGACGCCATCCGAAATTCCCGCCACCTGCAAAATGAAAAGAGGAATCAAGTGCAGATAGACAAAATAGATCGAAAATAAATGCTAAAATAATGGGAAATGAGGACGTACCATTTTTGCGGGGGTAAGAACTTACCTCCGTCAACGCTTCCAAACCTACGAAAAGGGAATTCAAAACAAGTCAGGTTGCTATATATATGAAAGTGGGCCCATTTTCCTATTCATTTGCGCATGTTGATTTGATTGATTCTGAGCTCTGGGACCCACGGTGATGGTTTCTTACGAGAGTAGAGTCAAAACGTTCATGACGAGATAGCGATCATGCCTCCGCGAGCAGATCATCGACCCACGAGATCACAAGTTAGTTTTCCTCAATTTATCATTTTTACCTCCAAACTTTTAAAATGCTAAAATCTTTGTCATGGGGGGGTTATTTTTGAAAATGTTAGGTTCAAAAGGTCCATCTAGGGGGCGCCTACTGGGTAGGCTTTGTTTTTAGTTAAAATGGTCCTTTTTGGTGTTTTTAGGCCTTTTTAGGATATAAAACCCATGTGGGTTTCGGGACACGACCGCCGCCCTACCTAGGGCGGTGGTTACATGACCGCCGCCTTGTTCAGGGTGGTGGTTACAAGACCACCACCTTTAAGGTGGCGGTTGTGAAACCGCCGCCCTGCTCAGGGCGGTGGTTCTTCACAGAATGTCAAAAGAACACTTGTTTGAGATTGTTTTTGCATTTTTAGCATTTCTATGTGTTTTCATGATTTTTCTAATGTCATTCGGATGCTAACTTGCTCTGTTTTGTGTGTTTTTGGGTGTATGCAGGTGAGGGAGGAGTACATTCTGGTGGAGCCGAGAGAGAGAGAGTGTGACTAGCTCCCAACAGTATTAGATGCCCTTTCACAGGATGAGCAGGATACTCTTCAGAGGGCTGGTATACTACGTATATCACGGGTTCCACATGTTGCAGCACCATCCAAATCACATACTCTGTGACTTATTTTCCTACTGGGATGCTGATCGGAACACCTTCCGATTACTAGGGGTCCGAGGTGAGTGGACCATCACACTGGAGGATGTTTACCGTATCCTGGGGGTCCCGATCATCGGGAGACGTCTTACTCTTGAGACAAAGAGGTTCACGGGCCCAGATAAGACAAAGGGCCTCTTACATGGGAGATGCAGTCATCTCCACTGGTTCAAGAAGGGGGTCGAGTTCGGTCTATTCCTAGCTTGCCCATCCCCTTGATTCACCAAAGCTATTATGGGGATCCTTGCCTCGAGATTGATCGGGACAAGGGAGGAGACACACTATATATTGTTGGTCCCCCATCATCACACAATCGAGGGGTCATGGCCGGATTTATGCCTGGGAGAAGATATACTTGGGACTACCTACCATGACTTGTACAGGGTAGTCCGTTTACAGGGGCAGTCCTTGAGCCACCCGACCCTAGTTATGAGCTGGGTTTATGAGCACTTCATTCCCTTATGGTAGAGGTGTAGAGGTGATAGATCCCGGAGCTGTGAGGGCAGCCAGATGGATAGACATGTCGGTGCTCAGAGCACCTCATCAGCCAGTTGCTTCTCTGACCACCGATGACATGGAGGCCACACCATATCAGGCCATGGCAAGCTTATGGGGTGAGGAGGCTCTTACTTTGATCTCCTGCTCCACCACAGGGCAAGCTCATTGACAGAGTAGGGCGAGTGGAGATACACCCCTTGGCCGAGTTCCTCAGCAGTTTGGCCTACCTTACATGGGCATGCTTCCCCAGTAGTGCCAGTATACAGGTCAGTCCGAGAGGCCAGGGGGGTCCTAGAGGCCGGGGTTGGACAATTGTTACCCCTGGCATTCCTATTGCATGGCTAGGCGGGTAGTACGTGCCCGAGGGAGAGCCGGTGCTCCTCAGGCACCCTTACTTCAGATTGCCGTGGGTCCTGCCCATAGCAGCGATGACCCCATCGACATAGACTCCGAGTCCGAGGAGTTCACAGGGGAGAGATAGAGGAGGAGACCGAGGAGGACAGCGAGTCAGGGGGAGAGGAGGACAGTGATCCTGAGTGGCATGACACTCAGGATATCATGCAGCAGAGAGGGCAGAGCAGAGTGCAGAGAGGGTGACTCTAGTTTCAGAGGAGCCACTCTCCCAGGGCCATGGTGGGGAGGATGAGTCCATCACGGGATGCTACGTCACTCCAGCCACGGGGGGAGCACCTCAATCAGCGGCGGCATCTGTGGCAGGTGCTGACCCTAGAGATCCATCCTGAGGCCTGGTGATCCGAGTAAGTTACCATCCTTCCTTTTAATGTTTGTTTTTAATTAGGATTGCTTTAGTTGCTATCTCTCCTTTTTTTTACACTTGTGTTTTATCTCTTGTTTTATTTCTAATTTGTTTTCTCCTTTGTTTGCAGAGACCGCCGATGAGTGGCGAGACCTGATTCGTAGGGTATGCACCGATACCCTGATGATCCCTATGGAGAGGACCCGCAGAGCTGTCTGTGGATGCAGGGAGCCCTCAATAGCTGGCAGACATACTGACATCTTTTCCCCTATCTGGCATGTGGCCAGGATGGTATCGACTCTCCATACGGAGCTAGCGGGGTATAGGACAGCCGAGCGCCTGATGAGGAGTCATTCTCGTGGTGAGACTGCGGCTGCGCCCTCGGATCCTGAGCCCTCCGTGCACTCAGAGCGCCGGCGTAGCCGGAGTCCTAGGCATGGGCATGCACCTTCAGAGGGGTCTCATAGGGATTGAGAAGCCACTTGGCTCTCCTAGATTTTTGTATGATATTTTTGTATATCTCGGCTCTTTGAGCGTTTTGACCATGCTTAGCGCATGATGGCATTATACAGAATTTTGATCATTTATATATATATATATATATATATATTTTTTATCAGACTTTTGGCATTTATGGCTTTGCTTGCATTTCCGTTTCCTCATGTGAACTATGATGTTATGCTTATATGCTTTTTAGAATGTATGCAATGGAGAACAAATGATACAAATGTTTACTTTCTTTTTGTATTTCATGATGCTGATATATGATAATGTAGATACAATGTGATTTTGAATCTTAGTTTCTGTAAGCAATTTTGGATACTTCATATTTGTTTTGGCAAAGTGGTGAAGATAAGCCGGTATGATGAGTAGATAGACTTGCCCCTCTCCTAACCCCACGCAACTAGTAAGATGCGAGGGCTCATCACCGAGAGCTGGAAAGGGCACAAGTTATGAAATGTGTTGAAATGATAGTGATGAAAGATAGACAAAGCTTTGGTGGAACCAAATTAGGATGCTACAAGCCTACTCCACTCGAGTGACTTCATAGTTTTGGGATGCAACTTGCTTTGCGGTTTATCTAGACTTAGATCCGTAGATGGCCACATGGTAGACAAAATCTGGGTTTTAGGATTTTTAATTCTCTTGGAATTTTGGACATCCGATTCATTTGTTTTTGACTCAAGACTTCAAGATTTGAATTGTTTGTTTATGACCTTTTACGTTTGTTTGTCAAGAGGACCCCCCACACCTTGCCCCATGCTACTAGTAAGAAGCGTGGGTTTATCACCTTAGGCAAGGCATAGGCGAGTAAGGGCATTTCCATCCTTTCCCAACCCTACGTCACTAGTAAGAGACGCAAGCTCATCACCAAAGGTTGGTGGGGCAAGGAAATGTGTAAATTTAAAATTTTCTGTTTGATTTATACTTGACTTGTTTGTTTGAGTAAAATGTCAACATGCTCTTACTTCCAAAGAGATATTCATATGGGATAGATGTGACACGATGAAGCTTCTAGAATAGACCATAGGCAAGACACCTATCCTAAGAAGAAACCAAAAGTGAGAACAAGCATGCAGATCTTGGTATGGTTACCATTAAGACTTTGTCATATCTAACTTTGTTTGATGAAATGATTCCGAAATAGTTTGATGATATCATGGAAATGGAGAAGTATGATTAGAGCGTTTATGCCAATACCATCAGAAGTTTGTAATGAATTGCTTTTTTAAGAATAAATTCCTCGATCACAAAGTTGTACAAAACAAGTGGACAAAATGATCCTAACTATATGAAGATGCAATGTAGATATAACTATACAAGTAGTACTAGTTGCTTACGCGTAGAATCGTTTGAGGTGTAGGGAATTGACTGTTTCACCAAATTCCTCACCTTCCATCGTGTGCATAAGAGATATGCACCATTTCCATAGTCCTTCATGACTCGGTATGGGCCCAACCATTTGGGCCGAACTTCCTTCCTTCGCCGGTATTTTTGTCGATCCGGCTATCTAGCCTTAGAACTAGATCACCCTCGTATATGTCTCATTCATAGACCTTCTTGTTATACTACTGTCGCACATCCGGTCAAAGATAGACTCTGTGCCACTATTCTTCAGCATCTAACCTAGCTTCATCTAGGCTTTCTAGTTGGGAGAGACGTGCTTCTCTCAGTAAGCGTCTTCATCTAGAATCCTCAGTAATGAGATACGAGACTCGGGTATTTCAACCTCAAGCGGAGAACCGCTTCTACCCCGAATACCAAAGAAAAGGAGTGGCTCCTGCGGTGTTCTTATTGAGGTTCTGGTGGGCCCATAAGGCCGGATATAACTTCAAATGCCAATCTCATTTTGTTTTCTTTCACCGTTTTAAGGAGAATGGCTTTTAACGTTTTATTTGTCACCTTAACTTGTCCATTGGCTTGGGGGTAATACAAGGAGGCCGTATGATGGCTTATTTTGAATTTATTGCACAATTCATGAACTTCATCATTCTTAAAAGAAGTCCCATTATCCGAGATAATGATTTGCAGGATACCGTACTGAAAATGATTTGGTTCAAAATGAACTTGGCGATCACAGAACCTGGTACAGTAGTAAGAGGCATGGCCTCTACCCACTTGGTAAAATATTCGGTGGCCATGATTATGAAATTATGGCCATCTATAGATGAGGGAGAGAACTTCCCTATCAAATCGAGGCCCCACGTAGAAAAGGGCCATGGAGTAGCGATTGGTTATAGAGCTTGTGCCGGCATGTGGATCTCATGGGAGAATTCTTGGCACTTATGACACCTTCGTACAAACTCTACTACATCGTGTTCTAAAGTAGGCCAGAAATAGCCCATTCGATGTATTTTACGAGTGGTGGCATGGCCACCGAAGTGGCCTCCACACATTCCACTGTGAGATTCATGGAGAATCTTCTTGGATTCTTCTGTGTCGACACATCTTAGAAGCATTCCATCGAATGCTTTTCGATAGAGCACTTGCTCTATGATGACGTATTTAGCTACGATAATGCGTAAACACCTTTTTCATTGTGGTGTAGCACCTTCTGATATGTATGGTCCATGATATAATTAATAATATCAGTGTACCAAGGACACTCAGAGATAGAAGGTCGGGTTTCGATGTAGTATATGCACTCATCGGAAAGTCCAGATCTACTAGATCACCTCCATCTAATGGATTATCAGCTAACCAATCCATGATGATTTGTCCTTTAACCAACTTCTGATTTACGAATGTTAATTCAAATTCACCCATTAAGGTTATAAAGCATCCAACCTTTTTAGACAAGGACCCTTGTGTGAGGAAAGTTCGTAAATGCTCTGTCTTTACAATGACCTTTGTTTCTTGATTTAGCATGTAATGTCTTAAGCGTTTGGTTGTAAAGACTATGGCAAGGCATTCTCGTTCTCGCTTGTATAACATGTTTCATAGTCGAGCAATGTCGCTAATGAAATAGATCACACGCTTCTCTCTCTGTCATCGCCTTCTTGAGCCAAAGATACAAAGCAGAGACATCGGTGGCTCGCGAATATAAAATTAATGGGCGATCCAGCTTAGGTGGCATTAGCGTAGGTGGTGATAACAAGAAACACTTAACTACGCATCGAAAGCTTCATTGCAGTTTTCGGTCCAATCAATGCTATAATCTTTCTTGAGTAGATTGTTGATTGGATGAATGGCGAAACTTAAGTCCGGGATGAATCTCCGGATTGCACCAAGTTTTCCGAGAAATGACCTGATTCCAGATTCATCCGAAGGTGGGACCATTTCGAGAACAACCTTAATTTTGGTCAATAACATCGATCCCACGTGATGATATAATGTAACCTAGGAGCTTCCCTCCTGTTACACCAAAGACACATTTTTCTAGGATTTAGCGTGACTCCGTATTCTATCAGACGTGAAAGAATGACGCGAAGCACTTCCGGATGGTCACAACGCTTCTTGGCCTTGCCAACAAGTCATCTACGTAGGATTCCACAATTTTATGAATAAGATCATGAAATATATACGTCATAGCCCGCTGGTATGTAGCGCCAGCGTTCTTGAGACCGAATGGCATAACAACATAGCAATAGGTTCCCCAAGGAGTTATAAACGTGGTTTTAGCTTGATCTTGTTCGGATATTCTGATTTGATTGTATCCCGAGAATCCATCCATGAGAGACAAAAGCTCAAACCCAGCTTGTTGCATCAACAATGACATCTATAGATGGTAATGGGAAGTCATCTTTAGGACATGCCTTGTTAATGTCTCGAAGTCTATGCAGATGCGTATCTTCCCATTCTTTTTGAGAACCGGAACGATATTAGATATCCACTGAGAGTAATCGACTGGTTTGATGAATCCTACTTGGAGGAGTTTCATTACCTCCTCTTTTACCATGAGAGCTACCTTAGGTTTCATTGGTCTTGATTTTTGTTTAATCGGCTTTGCATCTGATTTAGTGACGAGGTTATGTACCACAATGTGTGGTGCAACCCCTGTCATTTCCTTATAATTAAATGCAAAAGCCTTCCGATGTTCTTTGAGGATTTGAGTGTGTATTTCTACTTCCGATGGAGTTAACGAGGATCCTAACTTCAATATCTTTGGTTCATCTTCCATTCTGATATTAATATCAATTGTTTCTTCGATTAGAGAAGTGTTACCTTCTTCAAACTCAGGCGGGGCTGGAGGTAATTCCAGATCATCTCTACTTTCGACTGTGTATATGCTAAGTTCCTTTTGTGGGGGAAGCTCTGTCATGGGATTTCCGAAGTAGGAGGATGAATGCGGGATTAGGGATAAATCTACCACGTGATGGGTGAGATGTAACGCCGCATAGGCATTTAAGAAATCAAGAGTGGTTGTATCACTATCGATGTGGTCTAGGATAGTAGATTTGTTTTCATTTCCATTTAAAAGAGGATTTGACATTGTTTTTATCAGTGGTTCAGTATGAAGGGATACCATGAAACGGGTGTCCTCTAACTTACTATTTGGAGTAAAGCGTGATGCTGAGGTTGCTATTGAATCGGCGAGAAGATTTTGTTCTCATGGGATTGCTTCAATTGATATGAAGTCAAACTCCTTGCTTAAATTCAGTATACTATTTTTTGTAGAGTTATAAGTGCTCGGCTCTGGTTTCATACATCTCAAAACTTGGTTTGCTACCAATTGTGAGTCTCCTAACACTCTGATGTTATCAACACCGATTCTCTTAGCTAAGATGAGGCCAAGGAGGAGGGCTTCATACTCAACACCATTGTTTGTGCATTCAAAATTTAGTTTAAAGGAAAATGGTAGGACTTTTCCCTCGGGAGAAGTAAGGATTACTCCTGCCCCAGCTCCGTAACTACATCTAGCTCCATCGAAATGGAGAGTCCAATACTTAGCTGGGAATATGGGCGTTGGGATATTTGTTGTGTTAACATCTTCTACCTCTACCATGCAGAGATCTACTACTGAAGAGAACCAACACCTAGGGTGTATCCCATGCCTACAGAATCAAATGGTAGGAACATTGGTAGATCCTGTTCTAGTAATTCAACAATTTTTGCAGTAGTTCCTAATGATACTATTTCTACAATCTTAGCCTCATCTTCGAGGGTTGGGATTGTCTTGGCTAGGCTCATGGTTTCAAGATCTGTCAGTAGGTACCAACTTTTCTTCCGGTTTCGGGCCGGTAGGCTTATTAAGTTGGTTTGTTGGGAGTTCAAACTCCGAGTGAACGCCTGGTCTTCTCTTTAAGTCAGCCAAGTGTATATCGAATGGTTTTGGATCACCTTTGGCTATGAATATCTTTCCTAAGTGTAAAAACCTTACTTCTTGAAATAGCGTAGAAGGGATTGCCTTCATACGGTGTATCCATGGTCAGCCGAGGATCATATTATAGTTAGTTTCCCGATCTATAATATAAAATTTAGTCAGGATTGTTTTGGGTCCTAAGGTGACCGGTAGTATTATAGTTCCAATCGAGGTGGCTTTAAGGCTATCATAGCCTCTTAGTGTATTTCACGTCGTGGAACAATTCGTTTCTCCATACCCTAGCTTTTGAAGGAAAGAAAAAGGGACTATGTTAACTGCTGCCCCATCATCAACCATCGCATGCATTTCACATAATTGTTATAAACCCACACTTGCAAGTGTAAGGCCGATCACCTCATGTGCAATCTCAAAGATTCTCTGTTGGCATTTTGTTTATTTCAAATATGAATTCGGTGTCCCTATCCGGCTGCCCCGGAGGGTGGATATCAAAGTCTATATGGTTTACCTATGTTTCGGGAGGTGGAGTGATGTTAATTAGATGACCTAAACCCAATGCTTCTAAAAGAGCAGCCCTGTGAGTAGGGGAGTTCTTCAATAAATCCAAAAAGGAGATGTGCGAGAAGGTTTTTGTTAGATCATTAATTAAATCATAAGCACCCACGGGTTTTATTAATACTTGTTGGATATTGTCTGTTTCTAGCGGGTAGCTTGGACTTAGCTGAGAGGAATACTCTCGTGTCCTTGTTATAGCTTCTACGGGTAGTTCGGCATCTAACTCCACTAAACCGACTATCTTAGGTCATGGCTGACTTCCTAATTGTGGCGCAACTAATGGATTCAGTGAAGTTGAGGCTTCATGATCATTGTTTCCTGTAATTACACCCTTGTTTGTCCCATTTGGATTTAACTTGTTATTGTTGTGATTTGGGAGCGGATCATTGAAGATCTTGAGGGGTGCATTTTGAGGGGAAACTGCCCCTGTAAAAGTATTTGGTGCTGGTGACGTAGGATCTGCCAAGAACATATCTATAAAAAGTTGTCTTTGTTCCTCTGGCAAACGTTGCATGAATTTATTGTAGTCACGACACGTTCTAGTGTCATGGCCTCGATTTTGTGAAAACCACAATACGAGTTAGGATTGTAATTCCTAGTTTGTTGGCTTGGTGTATATTGTGGCCTAAAACTCTGATCAAACCGTTGCCTATTAGGATTAAAGTTTTGCATTTGTTGTTTTTGGTTTGAATTCTGGTTTTGATACCCAGTTGAATTTTGGCTTGGACCCGTAGGGTTTCACCATTGTTGTTGTTGTTGTTGTTGTTGTTGTTGTGGATGATTAAAATCCACTGTATTGATTGTTGGAGTAAAGTTGTTGTTTCGTTGGTTGTTTATTTGTGGTGGAGTATTCACAACATTTACCTTTCTAGCCTGATCAGTTACTCCATCTGTTGTCACTCCGTGATTTTTATTAAGGATTTTAGGTCCTTGATTGACATTCATGGTAGTAGGATAAGTTGTAGTGTTCTCGTCGCCGGAGGTGATTAACCTCCCATTTGTTCCATATGTTTTGACCACTATCAATTGCCGCTTTGATCTATTCGGAGAGCGCTCTCAAGTACTTCATCGTAAGTTCTTAGTGGGAACTTCTGACTTCTTCCTTCACTTCTCTACTACGAGAGAATGAAGGAATAAATCACATAGTTCCATTTGGTCCATATTTGGAGCACTGGCTGAAGAATAAAGAACTGTATGCCACCTTTGGATGAAATGAGCAATGGATTCATTGTGTTCTTGCTTGATGTGCAAGAATTCCCTGATTCCTGTTCTTAATAGTTTGTTCATGTCAAATGCCTTGATGAACTCTGAAACGAGTTGCTTGAATGAATGGATGGAAGCCTCAGGTATTCTATAATACCAATCGAGAGCGATACCTTCCAAGGTTTTGGGAAATATTTTAGCAACAACCCCATCCCAAGGAGTAGTTCTCGATGGTCAGTGGCGTAAGCCTTGATATGTGCATTCGATCTCTCCCTCACCTTTGTATTTGGGTAAATCAGAAGAGGTCTTGGAAGCATGACGCTTCGTATGGTGAAATCTAAGGGCTCTTTCAAGTATTCTGAATATGTCCCTATCGCATAGGTTTCGACCATTGATGGTGCCTGCTGAGGGAGTGGAGGTGGAATGGGTTGTTGATATGGCGTAGCGTATGCGCATGGGGGGGGCAAAGGAAACCCCTTGTGTTTGAGGAACCATGCCGAGAGGAGAACATATCCCCTTGTGGTGATTTGGAGTACATGTTTAAGTATGAAGGGGTATTGTCCAAGAATGGATTATTTTGTACTAGACCGGGAGGTGTCAGAATGGTGTTAGAAATGGTGGTTCTTGCTGGGGTTTGTTGTGAATACTGAGGGGTCATGCCTAACGTGCCTATTCCTATGAGGAGGTCTATTTGGCTAGGATTAGAATTTCCTGCCTGCATGAGTTGAGAATGGTGATTTTCCTGAGCAAGTTCTAACCCCCTCACTTTTTCTACTAACGTTGAAATGACTTCATTTGGTGAAGTCACGGTATTTTGTCCTTAGCGGCGTTTGTTGTATATCATGGTGTTGTATAGGCATGTGATATCCTGCTATGAATTGATCACTGCCCTGCCAAGTTTCCCGAGGGCATTTCCTGTATGCAGTGGCATGAAGGTATTTCCTTGAAAAGAGACCTCGGGTTGTGTTTGTAAATTCCCTATAGGTGGGTACATACTCCGAGAGCGTTGTTCATTCCTGACATAACGTACTGAATGTTCATCATCTAAACCTAGGTATGGGTCTGATTGTCTACTAATTTGTGGTCTAAGTAGTATCTGAGGAGACGAACCAGATTCTCCTGTGAACGTCATATTGTTCGAGCCTGAAGGCTCTTGTTTGTTGTGTTTGAGCGAGCTGATCCAACTCCTCTGTTTGGAAAGATGAGCTATATCTGACCCTTGGAGTTTGTGTTGACAACTGGTTAGTTGAGTAGTTGTCACCCCATACCGAGAGCGAGGGCGATGATTGTCTATTCAGTTGAGCATAGTATGCCTCAAGACCTAAGAGAGGCCTACCATATGCATCGAATCCCGACATATTCGGGGGGTATATGAATACCCGCAGAATAATGGGAAGGAGCGAAGGTGAAGGGAAAAGTGAAAAAAAAAAGACGAAAAGAAAACGCTTTTAATTTAAAAGAACTTTTTCCAAACCGTAAAGTAGAAAGTTCACGTCGGTTCACCAATTTTGTATGATGGAAAAGTGACAAGTGAGCGTGGGAATCTACAAGTAACTTTTCCTCGCACCCGACCTCCCGAGGTCATGCCGAGACAGCCGGTGGGGATTGAATATGCGTGGGATGCAGACAAACTAGTTAGGCAATCTGATGTCTTCGACGCGCACTAGTGGAAATTGTGAATCTAAGGCAAAGAAGGCCCTCCTAACCTGAACTGGTGTGATAGATCGATCAACAAGGATGACTGCTCAAGGCTCCAATCAATATCGAGCTCTGGCATGATTCGGTCTATGGGTTGTGGAATACGTGGAAAATGACCTGGGATAGTTTCGTGTATGTCTCTAGATAAGGTCATAGGGTGGATGGTAAATATAATTGACTCTATGGGTGATTCTCTGCCTAGTCCAGAACTCCTTAGCTTCATTAGCTGCTATGTCTAACAAGGATAATTGTTCGATGATGATAGGTGGAAGTGGAGTAGATCTGAATACTAATGTACGTAGGCCAACATCTATGTCTGATTCACCTATGGACTCATGGGCATGGATTTGTGGGTCACAACCATAGATTCGTGTTTGTTGTGGTCCTATTATGGTCATGTGCGGATTCAGTCCCTAATCCCTAGTATCCAATAGTCATATGCTTTTTCTCAGCCTCTATATTCAGAATTAATAGTTGTGTGATCTTTTCAAAGTATCTCACAGGCATTCAGTGCACTCGAATTCTTAAGCTGGTATCTATATCTGTGAGAGTGTCTCCTACGTCTGGCTATGGGACCAAAGGATCACAACCGAATGTTTTCTCTCTTTCAAACCCTTCCACAGTCATGCGGATATGTATCTAGGGTAATCTATAGTTTGGTTGATTTGACCAAAACGTGTGCGCTTGGTCGTCTTCTATGTTTAACCCGCTTAACTGGAGGCTGATCTGTTGTAAGTTTGCCATTGTTCGAAGATTTGGATCCTAAGATTCTGATCTATATCAGTTATTGCTGTGATGAGATTGGGTTGGGGCACGATTGGCTCGAATACGTATTCCCTGGGCTCTCTAGGGCCCGTGATTGTCATACAAAAGCAACAATGTAAACTAAAAATGCAAAGAAAGTAAAATTAACTATGTGAAATATATCTATAACATATATAACTTCTATATTTTTGTATTTTTCTGATGAATTTATATGAATGAAATTGAAGGAGCAAACTATTTTAATATATCTAGAAATTGAAAATTAATCTAATGACAAATTTAAAACAAACAAAGCAACCGAGTATAGCTACTTGCCTGTGCAGTTGTAAATCTATTCTAAACAATGAAATAACTGATCTAATCTATTTGAAAGACTCTCGATCCTACCTCAGAAGTGAGGAATGAATCATAGTCTCTAAAACTATCAATCCCCATAGCTTCCCTGGCAATATCGAAAGTAAAATTGACTAAAATAAAGTGATTGGCTACTCTATTTGATATGCTCCTAATTAGAACTTTGAAAGCTAGAACCTGGATTCTACGCAGTAACAAAGGGCGAATCCGATGGTGTGTGTGATTTTGTCCCCTCAGATCTCCTCACTCCTTCGTGCTCACGTGGATCCAGAAAAGCGTGTAATGCTAGCATCAACAAAAGTAGATATTGGGACAAAGGCAGCTTAGGATACAGACTGAATACAATGCGAGTAGGAGAGAGATAGCGCAAGAGTACAGAGCTTGGCTTATGTAATTCCTAGCGGGATTTATTGCGAGTCATGCAACATAAAATGTCCAGAACCTGAAACTATCCTGTTTGAAGAACAAAACCTACAACTTTAATGGCTTCCTATTGAAAACAAACTATCCTATTCCAATTGATTTGGATGAAGTGATAACAACAATTACACAAGATGGATATGTGGCTTCCTAACAACAAGACAACACTAACTAAGCATGCAATGAATAAAGCTAAGAATTCTAAGCAAAATGAAAGACTAATCTATTGCAATGAGAAATTCAGAGGCAAATTTGAGGGGCCATTTGCTTGAGCACAAGCCAACTATTTATAGCATTTGCATTTACCCAAGGTAAAAACCAAATTGATCTCTTAAACTATAAACAATGGCAAAACACTATTCCAGGGAACCAGAATCATTAATGCAAGCCCAAGGTGGTGAAAAAAAGCTGGTAAACATTGAAATTTACGTGAGTCATGTTAAAAGAGCATTCTGAAAATGCGTGAAGGACCGCCACCACCCCGAGCAGGGGTGGCGGGTCACAGACCGCCTCCCCCGATCAGGTAGGCACACGGACCGCCACCTGCAATGGAGCAGAATCAAGAGCAAAAGGCAAAGAAAAGAGGGGAAAAGAGGGCTGGGCATGTGGGATGATAACGCATACTTGGAGAGCTTTTTCGATCCCGAACACCTGGGAGACCAGATCATCATCGGGGCACGTGTTACGTTGTTCCGACGCAAGCAATACTTACAATTTTGGGTACATACATATTGCCCCTCGAGAATCGTTTTAGCCATGAAGAGGCGTAAAATGGTGGGTCCGAGTAAAATATGGCGGTCCCGAAATGGGAAGTTAGAAGTTATACCGATACGTCCGTGTGTCGAGATGACGCATCCGAAATTCCCGCCACCTCGCAAAATGAAAAGAGGAATCAAGTGTAGATAGACAAAATAGATTGGAAAATAAATGCTAAAATAATGGGAAATGAGGACGTACCATTTGTGCGGGGGTAAGAACTTACCTCCGTCGGCGCTCCAAACCTACGTGAAAAGGGCATTCAAAACAAGTCAGGCTGCTATATATATGAAAGTGGGCCCATTTTCCTATTCATTTGCGCATGTTGATTTGATTGATTTTGAGCTCTGGACCCACGGTGATGGTTTCTTACGAGATTAGAGTCAAAACATTCTTAACAAGATAGAGATCATGCCTCCGCGAGTAGATCATCGACCCGCGAGATCACAAAGTTAGTTTTCTCAATTTATCCTTTTTACCTCCAAACTTTTTAAATGCTAAAATCTTTGTCGTGGGGGTTATTTTTGAAAATGTTAGGTTCAAAAGGTCCATCTAGGGGGATGCTTACTAGGTAGGCTTTGTTTTTAGTTAAAATGGTCCTTTTTGGTGTTTTTAGGCCTTTTTAGGATATAAAACCCGCATGGGTTTTCGACACATGACACCGCCGCCACGACCACCGCCCTCTGTGGCAGGCACAAGACCGCCACCTTTAAGGCGGCGGCGGCGGTTCTTCACGTAATGTCAAAAGAACACTTGTTTGAGATTTTTTTTGAATTTTTAGCATTTCTATGTGTTTTCATGATTTTTCTAATGTCATTCGGATGCTAACTTGCTCTGTTTTGTGTGTTTTTGGGTGTATGCAGTGAAGGAGGAGTACATTTGGTGGAGCCGAGAGAGAGAGTGTGACTCGAATCCTCACAGCAGTATGCTAGATGCCCTTTCACAGATGAGTAGGACACCTACAAAGGGCCGGTATACTACGTATATCATGGGTTCCACATGTTGCACCATCCAGTCACATACTCTGTGACTTATTTTCCTACGGGATGCTTGATTGAACACCTTCCGATTACCAGGGGTCCGAGTTGAGTGGACCATCACACTTTGAGGATGTTTACCATATCCTGGGGTCCCGATCATTGGGAGACATCTTACTCTTGAGACAAAGAGTTCACGGACCCATATAGAGCAAAGGGGCCTCTTACATGGGAGATGCAAGAATCTCTCACTTGTTCGAAGAACGGGGTCAAATTTCGGTCTATTCCTAGCTTTCCAATACCCTTGATTCACCAGGCTATTATGGGGATCCTTGCCTCGAGATTCATCGGGGAAAAGGAGGAGACACACTACTATATTGCTGGTACCCCATCATCACAGATCGAGGGTCATAGCCGGTTTATGCCTAGGGAGTAGATATACTTGCGACTACCTACCACAACTTATACAGGGTAGTCCATTTATAGGGGCAGTCCTTGAGCCACCCGACCCTAGTTATGAGCTAGGTTTATGAGCACTTCATTCCCTATGGCAGAGGTGTAGAGGTGACAGATCCGAGCTGTGAGGGTAGCCATATCGATAGACATGTCGGTGCTCAGAGCACCTCATCAGCTAGTTGCTTCTCTGACGACTAATGACATGGAGGCCACACCATATCAGGCCATGGTAGGCTTATGGGGTGAGGAGGCTCTTACTTTGATCTCCTGCTCCACCACAGGGCAGCTCATTGACAGAGTAGGGTGAGTGGAGATACACCCCTTTGTCCAAGTTCCTCAGTAGTTTGGCCTACCTTACATGAGCATGCTTCCCTCATTAGTGTCATTATATAGGTCATTTTGAGAGGCTGAGGGGGTCCTAGAGGCCGGGTTGGACAGTTGTTACCCCTGGCATTCCTATTGCTGCTAGGTGGGTGGTACATGCCCGAGGGAGAGCCGGTGTTCCTCAGGCACCCTTACTTCAAATTTCCTTGCTTTTACGCCTATATAGCAGCGATGACCCCATCGACATAGACTCTAAGTTCGAGGAGTTCACAGGGGGAGAGACAAGGGAGGAGACCAAGGCCGAGGACATCGAGTCGGGGGAGAGGAGGACAAAGATCCCGAGTGGCATGACACTCGTGATATCATGCAGAAGAGACGATAGAGCGAGTGCAGAGAGGGTGACTCTAGTTTCGTGAGGATCCACTCTCCTAGGGCCATGGTGGGGAGGATGAGTCCATTTCGGGATGCTACGTTGCTCTAGCCATGAGGGGAGCACCTAAGTCAGCAGCGACAACATCTCGTGGGTGTGTGCTAACCATAGAGATCCATCCTGAGGCCTCGTGATCCGAGTAAGTTACCATCCTTCCTTTTAATGTTTTTTTTTATTAGGATTGCTTTAGTTTCTATCTCTCCTTTTGTTTACACTTGTGTTTTGTCTCTTGTTTTATTTCTAATTTGTTTTCTCCTTTGTTTGCAGAGACCGCCAATGAGTGGCGAGACTTGATTCGTAGGGTATGCACCGATACCCTGATGATCCCTATGGAGAGGAAATGTGTAGAGATGTCTGTGGATGTAGGGGAGCCCTCAGCAGGCAGCAAGGCATATAATGACATCTTTTCCCCTGTTTGATATGTGGCCGATGGTATCGACTCTCCGTATGGAGTTATCGAGGTATAGACAGTCGAGCCCTAATGAGGAGTCATTCTCGTGGCGAGACTGTGGTTGCCCCTCGGGATCTTGAGCCCTCCGTGCACTCAGAGCGCCAGTGTAGTCAGAGTCCTAGGCATGGGCATGCACCTTCAGAGGGGTCTCATAGGGATTGAGAAGCCACTTGGCTCTCCTAGATTTTTTTATGATATTTTTGTATATCTCGGGCTCTTTGAGCATTTTGACCATGCTTAGCGCATGATGGCATTGTACAGGAATTTTGATCATTTATATATATATATATATATATATATCCTTTTGGATCAGACTTTTGGCATTTATGGCTTGCTTGCATTTCCATTTCCTCATGTGAACTATGATGTTATGCTTATATGCTTTTTATAATGTATGCAATGGAGAAAAATTATACAAATGTTTACTTTCTTTTCGTATTTCATGATGCTGATATATGATAATATAGATACAATGTGATTTTGAATCTTAGTTTCTGTAAGCAATTTTGGATACTTCATATTTGTTTTGGAAAAGTGGTGAAGACAAGCCGATATGATGAGTAGATAGACTTGCCCCTCTCCTAACACCACACAACTAGTAAGATGCGAGGGCTCATCACCGAGAGCTGGAAAGGGCACAAGTTATGAAATGTGTTGAAATGATAGTGATGAAAGATAGACAAAGCTTTGGCGGAACCAAATTAGGATGCTACAAGCCTACTCCACTTGAGTGACTTCATAGTTTTGGGATGCAACTTGCTTTGTGGTATAACCGAGAATTGTAAAAATTTGTATAGCATAACCTTGCAATATGCATATTTAGGTCAAGTTTACAAGAAACAAGATGTAAATACCAAATTGTAGTGATACGATATAAAAAAGGTAACCTTTTTAAGGAATTTCAAGTTGATGAACCACGCCTAACTATGATGACGATCTTGACATGGGTATTAAGATCACAAAGGCCATCAATGATATGAATATGCCTCCGCACACTTTAGACATTTAACTTACCCAACTATAAACATGGATGGGTGTAAATGGACAAAAAAGTGGCAGAAACAATCAATTGGTAACACAAAGGCAGTCACCCTTCTTTTGATAAACAAAGTGTCAAAATAATGTGAAGGAAGTAGGTCAAAATGGGGATTAAAAATGTTGGATTTACTTCGAATATTTTCTCCTCACCTTAAGGAAAGTGAAAAATAAACAAAAGTAACACATCCCACATTTCATGATGAATGATATATCACAACTAAATACTATTTTAAAATGGTAAAAGTGGGATCCTGGCCAAAGAATATATTCCTAGGTGGTTCTCTCTTCCTATGTGTTACAAAGTTTTCTTAAGCGAGTGTGATTTACACAAAAAGTTACATTACTAATTTGGGAGTATCTTGGCTTTACTTTGCCCCCTTCAAGACACGTAGGAAACTAGTGAATCTACATGTACCATCACCGGGGTCGCCATACGATAACCGGTAATGCCAACTCATAAGGAATGACTGGTCAAGTAGGTTATACAAAGCACTTCCCATTTTTTCCACAAGGTTCCCTCTTGCATGGACTACTTTGGTATTCCTGGTACCACCCCTATTGTTGTACCTTAAGGCATTATGCCAAAGGGGTTATGTTCCAGTTGAGCAGATAGGGATGTACCCTTTTCTGAAACCTGTAATACAATGTTTTGAATATGTTGTTCTTTTTATATTGTTTAATTTAGATGTGGTTTTCTTGAACACCTTTTAGAAACCTGTACGACAATTGTATTAGTAGTTTTTGACTTTGTTTTGATTCCACCTTTCTTTAACAAGCATGTGTTTTGGTCCTACACAACGAGTTTAGTAGTTTTTCATAAAAAGAGTAAACATCATTTTTGATTCTCAAGATTATCCAAGGATGTAAGAGAAGAGCATACGTGACATTTCCAAAATCCAAGAAGATATCAAATGGAAAAAAACTTAATTCAAACACACCAAGTTAACTCATTCCAATTTAGATATTCCTAGCAATTTCAAATAATCAAAAAGACCTAAGAATCATTTTTGATTCCTAAGATCACCCAAAGGGACATGAAGGAAGAGCATATGCAACCTTATTATTATAAGCAAACATGAAATTTTTTATCTAAACTAACAAAAGCATGTAAAAATACCCTAAAAAATAGGCATTAATTAGATAAAAACCTCAGAAAGAAGTTAGCATCCTAACACCCTACTTTCAAGAACACTAAAAGACACCTCGCACTGGGTTTAGGCGTGT
This sequence comes from Taxus wallichiana var. yunnanensis, assembly GCA_018340775.1. Classification (NCBI taxonomy): domain Eukaryota; kingdom Viridiplantae; phylum Streptophyta; class Pinopsida; order Cupressales; family Taxaceae; genus Taxus; species Taxus wallichiana. The sequence goes on from CM031237.1 coordinate 342,506,747, forward strand.
GAGTTCGGGTTAGGGTAGATGCACCACTCTGTGTTTTATGACTTACAGTGCACCTACGCCACCAGAAAGGTGTGTGCACTAGGATCAAGGCATGTGTGCCAAGGAGGTAAACAATAATATTAATATCCGACAAAGCTCTTGTGCCACCAGAGAGGTGCCTACACTATGGTTAGGGTGTGTGCACCACAACCGATAAAAATAATGCCGCTTTCTAATAGAGCACCTATGCTACCGGTAAAGTGCCTATGCCACTAGAGAGATTTTTGTGCCGGTTAGTGTGTATGCATTGGTTTGACAGGTTTTCATGTTGCAATGAAGGTACAATATGAAATGGTGTCTACTCCCGGGTTAGTGTGCCTGCTCTCCTGGTTAGGGTATGTGCATCGGGGTTAGTCCATATGCGCTTAGGTTAAAAATAGAGATTCGAGCTTCGACAAAGTGCACTGCGCCACCCAAGAGGTACTGCGCCAAAATAAGTGTGTCTCGCGCCTGTTAGTGTTCTGCACCACTCCTGCAACCAAAGTAAGGAAAAAAAACACAACAAAGCTCACAATACCTCAAATTTTAACAAGTTAGCTTGAAATTGGCAACATCCCATTAAAATGATAGTCTGTTAATTAGAACCTACACATATAATATGAGCAAAAATCCCAAGCAATTGAAGATTATTTACTATATGTGCATATCAAAGGTTAGCCAAAACAATAGAATTCAAGCTAAAAAAATGTTAAGCGACTAGGGATAGGTCCCATCGGGCGTGCCTTATGTCTCTGTGTGTATTTTTCTTAAGCTAAGTTAAATGAATAAGAACTACTACCTAAATAGTTCTATAACAAAGCTAAGTCAAAATCTAGGCACCATCAAGATGAGAGCTAAACAAGATCAACACTAAGTATAATGCATTAACTTTGAATTAACATGCTAAAGTATTAAAACCTCTACTTCTCTAGATTACCAACAAAAATGCAAATGGACCTATGTAGACTCCATGGCAATCAAATTGATTGTTTTGATCTTTAAGAACCTAGGAATGGGAGCTCATCAAAGCTTGGCTACAAGACCCTTTGACTATTCCCATATGACCCAAGCACTTGGCTAGAAAATACAAGAAAGGAGGCTTAGCTCTTCAAATGGTGAATTTCTCAAGAATAACAAAGAAGCTTATAGTCTATTTGCTATGTGCTTTGCTTTTTTCTTCTCAAGGAATTTAGGTGTAAGTGTAAAGGTAGGAGGAGGGCTCTTTATATAGCCCAATGGATAAAGGAACCACTACATCCCTTTACATGTGGGATAATAGGGATGTTGAGTTAGTTGTGGATAAGGGGGGTTTAGATAGGGTTGAGTTAACTTTAGGAGGGTTTAGCTTTTTCCTTTAGTGACTCATGTGGATAAAGGGGGCTCATTAATTAATCAAGATGATTAAATTAATATATGTGCAAGCTTATAGAAGCTTTTTAGAGGAATATTAGCATTATTTAGACTATAGAAGGGGATTAAATCAATTAAATATCAATTTATTGGTTAAATGAAAGGGGAAGCTAATTAATTAATAATAATTAATTAGTCTAGATAGAAGGGGGATTTATTAACTAAGGTCGTTAATTAGGGTATTTTTAGACAGTGACTTAATTAATTAGCGTAGTGTAATTAATTAATGAGGATAAGAGAGAATATGAGTGCCTTTGACGATATGTCACCAATTTGCAATAATGGAGATAATTATCACAATTTAAGTATTTAAATTACTCGGGCGTAATTATAGGTGTATACACATTTCATGCATTATCCTTTTCCTATGTTTATTCCATTTCTCTCTTATGCACTTTGTAAGAAGAGTGATCCAAAAAGAAGAATGTATATTTGATAAATGAGTCTAAGAAATTTTTGTCGATTTTTTTATTTTCACTAGATAGATTCATTGTTTATTTCTTCTATATTGAATGTTGAACTACTCTAGATATTGGGTGTGAACCGTAACACCTCTTTATTATGCTTATCAACTAGGTATTTTTTTAACTTCATTCTTTGCTGATTTAAACACAAAGCATTTAAATCCAAGATAAATATTAAATTCAATCCATCCGATAAAATTAAAATCCATGTCCAATCTGTATAGGTTGGTTAAAATACGATCCCCATAGATTAATCTTACAAGTGCATATAGAAAGTATAATATTGGTTCCATTTTATAGGCATTAATAATCAAGTGATGTTTTCTAAGTGTATACCTGGAACTCATCAACCAAATCCCATCTTCTATCCTACACATTAGATCTTGGTGACATTAGGAAAATGTATTCATGAGCTTACACTACTTCAGCCAAAGTTTCAGAGACATGTTTTCTATTCTCGGTTCCATGATGACACATTCATCACTAGGAAATTTTCTTTCACCATATCACTTTATTCGGTTATCTTGATTTTTTTTTTTTTAAGTTATTAAGTTCATAGTTAAAAACTTAAGCATTCATTAATGTCCATTCTTATTTACTAGGTTGATTTAGTTTATTAAGAGAGATAAATACATTTTTACCCTATCAAAATGATCTAAAAGTACCTTTGTACCTCATTCCATGTCTTCATGCTTTGTACATATGATGAATGATATTTAATTTGTGTGATTTCACGTTGATTCTATCTAAAGACAACATCATATTTGTATCATATATTAACTATGGAATCCTAGAGATCTAGGTCTACAGATAGATCTTATGTTATCTATTAGCACTAAGTACATCATTAACAACTATTCCCTTATGTATACTTAATTCAATATGTGACATTTATTAGTGATCAAAGTACAACCACGAGATATCATATGTTATGGTTATCTCTCCCATGTTAACACAACAATAATTTGTTAGTTTCCTTACCATGAATTAATCACTATATCATATGATTTATTAGTTGCGTATATATTTTTGAGGAATGATTAAGCATGTTGTTAAATTAAATACTTTGCAAGTGCATTATAGCAATATCATTAGGGTTTTCGTAGTAATAATGTCTTATGTCAACATACGACACTTTAATCAATTCATATTGATAAAAATAATCATAAAATTGAACTTTCCAAAATATGATAGTATTCTTCCATTATTTCAGCAGCATAACACTTTGAAAAAAAGGTACATTGTATAAACAAAAAATTACATATTCATTTATGGAGGATAAACATCAATTTACAAGTACAAAAATCATTTAGGAAAGTAAATTACAACATGCTATATTTCCTTGTCACTTTACAATATTTCCTCATAATCTCCATATTACTTACAACTTCAATCATTACAACATAGTCAAGCAATGAAGCACATAATAATTTTCAATCATCTTTGTTAATCCCCCGAACTGATAAAAATACAAAATTATAGTAGATGGTCATTTAAAACCGAAATGACATGAAGGGTTATCTTTCCCACTTAAGAAATTATGCCATAAAATATTTGAATAAATGAAACAACTGCAATATAAGAATCATATTAATAGCATAATAGTATAGAGGATCAATTTATTATACCTTAACATAACTTTCTTTGCATCCACAAAAGCACTATTAATTGTCTTTAATTTTGAGTTCCTTAATGGAAAAATTCATAAGAATGGAATACATAATCACATATAAAAAAACCATGCATATGACCACTACACTTTTAAATACTGAAATAGATTATAAGCCTATAATCATAAACTCAAATCATACATATCATGCATATTTATTTTAAGGTTGGGTTAGGTCTCTAATAAAGGTAACCCCGAGTTCTATATTTAACATTCGTTGATCTATTTTTCCAAAATATTATCCTTCAATATTACTATAGTGAAGTCAAGGGATAGACAAAGAAACATGATTTCATATCACTAATTGAAATCCCAAAAACACATGTGCGTGGACATATCCATGATTGTAACTCAAAACAATAATCAAAGTACAAGTAAAATCTTCTAACAATAATAATTATTGGGGTTCAAAAAGGTTAAGGTAAGTTTCATCTACCTTAAATGAATCAAAGAACATAAAAGTACTAATGAATCTTCCTAAAATTTCAAATACCACAACTAAAATGTGGTTACAATCAATCATATAAAAAGGGATAAGCATGTTACGGACTCCGCACAAAATCACCTGAAATTTTCCCTTTATAATAATAATATAGTGATATAATATGTTGCCATAGTGATACGGTAAGGCCTCATAGGTAAAAAATTTGAACCAACATCCCAAAATCTTATAGCTATTTGAATGTATTAAGGTAAATATCATTTAACTTAATCAAATCGAAGTCCACCAAATAACCTACAAACTACCTATCCCAAACGAATTCCACGAAATTCATACATGGTTGAATACTTGATACCAAAAATGGAATAACATATTAAAGATCCAAGCATTTGCACCCGGAGATAACCTCCATTTATGCAAATGCACTAACGGATATCATCTATCTAAAATCATGTCTACACATATAGGGTGTCCCGAATTTCATCCACGAATCAGATAAAACAAAATATTAGCTCATCAAGAAACTATAAAATAACAAGGATTTGATTTAATAAATAAGCAGAGTTTTCTCAATGATGTATCAAGGATTCAAACTCAAAACTACTCGATGAGCACAAGAAGGTGAGAAGCTTGAACAAACATAAAAATTTGACTACCGGTGGTGATCAATTTTAATAAGAACCCAAAAACCCAAATAGGTTTATGAAATAAATAAATTCAAGACTATATAACTTGAGTTGAATCTAACCAGGTCATGCTTTATGATATCCGTAAAGAGATTTCCATTATTTTTTATAAGATTTCATCTTATACCAGTAAATGGTAAAAATTACAATCATTTAATTTCTCCATCATCCGGTATAACCCAAATTCAATGATAAGTTTATTCTATAATAGATTAATGAACCAAGAAGAAGGGTTTATCTCTAAAAAATATATAACAAGCACAAACGTTTCCAGTTACAAAAATACCCAAAAAACACTCATTTACTAATACAGATTGTTATTTTGTACAAAACAAGAAAACCCAATATCAATCTCATTCCAAAAAATTAGTTCGAGCTAGACTTTATTTGATAATATTAATTTATCAAAATATCAAATAGAATAAGCTATTAGGAAGGAAATAGAATGATTCATGCTTGTAGATGAAATCCTAAAATTTTCTTTTCCTTTTTCCAACTTCTTCCAGCAAGATCGAATCTAGATTTGACTTCAAATCACAGAGAAAACAAAAACCCCCAACTTCTTCCATCTTTATTTATTTATAACATCCTTTAATAGATCCCCAAAAATCTCTCAAATAACATTATTAAACATGCATGCAATATTTTACAATAAAACCTAATGAACAAAAAATAGGAACTAACTCACTTCACATAAAGTTCCACAACACCATGAAAACCATCAAAATAACATTGAAACCACCAAACCACAAAACAAATAATTTTTACCAGAGGTGATACATGCTTTCTCCCAAGGTCGATGAAAATTTTAATGCCATTAATGCATGTAAGGACAATACAATTCCCACCAAAATTAATGACTCTATTTTTTTTTGCAATTTAAATTTAGTAAACATGTCAAACCCACAAAATATATCTACACCATTTCATTTGGCAAAAAGATAACATGCCTCTAAACTTAACTTTTTTCCCCAATTGCATGATCGGTTGCTCATTAATGCCCTTCATTATATTTCTCGAAGGGATTGATGTTCATAAATATTATCAACTTAAGTTTCACCCAATATAGGTTTGAATACACATTCCCATACCTTAGTAAATTGGGATTAATGGTGATAAAAAAATAGACCTCTGTAATGTTAGATAATGATAAACATAAACCCTAACCACATAGTCAAGACCCAAGATGGGCACCAATTAAAATAAACATGGTCTTATCACGATAACATGTATAAACCCCACTTTATACCTTAGCTCTATATTTATTTGATGTTAGCAGATCAAACCTTGTATAGAAAACATAATGCGAGCTCTATATAGGTTCAAGTTAGGACCTAGGAACTTTATTCCCATTTTATCAATGTAGTCATATTCTAAACATGATGGTCTAAGACCGATAGTTAACATGTAAACAACAATACAATTCTATTTATTTCTCAATGTCGAAATAACACTTTTTCAACTATATACAAATCCCTTTCTTTTTGAAATCATTATTTCTATAAGAATAGTACTATCAATATCGTAGTTAGTTACAACAACAAAGAAAAACACCCAATAATAAAACCATCACACTTCACATGGTAAGTACATTTAAACAACATCAAAGCATAAAAGAATATGTCGTAAGTGTTGAATACTTTAAGAGTGCTTAACGAAAAACATAGTTGTGTGCTTGTACATTAAAATATGTGTGAGTATGTATATCCTTTTTAGAATATGCATATGCACATGTGGTTGCATATGCGAGTTAAGTATTTATGAGTTTATTGTATAACTCTCGTAAGATGCTCTTCATTTGTGACTTATTACTTCCCACAATAAATACTAAAATTGTGGGATGTGACATACTTTCCCCCTTAATGAATCATCGTCCCGATGATTTTTATTCATTAAACAAAATCAAATTAATAAAACACGGATTATTTCCAATATCAAAGGAGAACAATCTTCATTTTCCACTAAACTTGTAATTCTTCTAGATCCTTGTTCATCTAAATTCAATTTTTTTATTGGTTGTAACAACTTTGTCAACAATAACAACGCCACACAATAAAAAATATAACATAATTGTTTTCATTACAACTAGTCATAATATGTAATATTATTTAATATATAATACAACTACCTAAAAAGAAGCCATATATTGCATAAACAAACAAGGAAAAAACTAATTTTAATTTCCCACAAGTCTCCCTAAGCCGTTTTTTATTACCTACTTGTTTTTATAGACCTTTGCCTTATGCAATTCCTAGTTTTCTTTGAAATGCACCCTGTGATATTCCTTTTCTGGTTGGTTTTATCCGAATACATCCATGTTTTTCACCTTTTGGATATATTCATCATAAATTCATGGTCAATGATTACTTAAATCATCAAAATTGTTCCTCTCTTTTCCTTTTAGGCTTGTTATTTTGCATGCTTCTAGGTATTGGTTATCTTCCATATCAACAAAAACATTGATTTATGTTAGAACAGTCAAATTTAATCACTATGTCTTAAGTCCTTTAAGAACTCATTTATAACTCCAAATTATGTGATGAATCTCAGAAAACATCAATGTTTGTGTTTCATTGATAAACATAGATTTGTAATTTTTATTCATATGTAAGGGATAATAAGATTTATAATTTGGTTTTAAGCTAATCACTAGATACCGAGAGCTCAACTATATACTAGTATCAAATTAAAACAATAACAAGAAGTTCTACTTAACTTACCTGATGTCACGTTAGGAAATCTTGTTCCTTCATCTTAGCTTATTAGTCACCAGTAGTGTTGTTTTGTTGCTTGCTGGAAATCATAGCAAGTCTTTCTTGTTGAACTCATTATGGAAGTCTACATTTGTTGCCACATCGTTTCCACCACTTTTCCTAAAGTTGTAGGTGGAGAAGAGCTAATTCTCTTATATAATGTTTTCTTTTTTGAGTCATAATTTATTGCAAATATCATTCTAGCCTAATTGGCCTTTCATACCACTTCTTTATTATAACAAATAGTCCTATCATATCTACTTCATCTACCCTTTGCGGGTTTTATTTCATGTTGGATTCAAGTGCCAAAATCTTCCATCATGAAATTTCAACAATCGAGAAACCCTATTCTGATTGTTATAAATCATTTTAAGTTGTTTACCTTGGTTGATCATTTTCACATTTTACCGCTTGCTCAAATCCTTCTAGTTTCATGTGTCACGAAGGAATCATTAGAGTGTTATATAACTTATTTACCATCGAACCTGAAGCATAATTTGGTCTGGTTCATTCTCCATGGTTCATCCTTCATTATTCATTATTCTCAATTAAAAAATTATGATATTCAGTTAGCGTAGGGACTCAATAGGTCCATGAGCTATGACCTTTAGCTTTGATACCAAAATGTAACACCTCTTTATTACACTTCTCAACTAGGGATTTAGTTTATCTTCATACTTTGCTAATTTAAATACACAACTTTTAAATCCAGCATAAATCTTAAATTCAATCCATCTCGATAACAATCAAAACCATGTGCAAATTGTATGGGTCGGCTTAAATATTGATTCCCATAGATTACTATTACGAGTGTGTATACAAAGTATACCACCGGTTACCTTTCACAAAATTGATAATCAAGTTATGTTTTCTTAGTGTATACCTAGAACTCATTTAAACAAATCCCATTTATTATCATACAAATTAGATCTTGGTGAATTCAGGATAGTGTAATCAATAACTTATACTACTTCAACCAAAGTTTTAGAGACATGTTTTCCATGCTTGGTTCCATGATGGCACATTTGTTATTAGGAAATTTTCTTTCACCATATCAATTTATTCAGTTATCTATATTATTTTTCATTTCTTAAGTTATTAAGTTCATAGTTAACAAATTAAGCATTCATTAATGTTCATTCCTATTTACTAGGTTGATTTAGTTTATTAAGATAGATAAATACATCTGTACCCTATCCTAGTGATCTAAAATTACCTTCATACCTCATTCCATACCGTCATTCTTTGTACATATGATGAATGATACTTAATCCATGTGATTTCATGTTGCTTCTACTAAAAACAATGCCATGTTCATATCATAAAATTAATTATGGAATCCTAGAGATATAGGTCTATAGATAGATCTTATGTTATCTATCAGGACTAAGTACATCATTAACTATTTTTCCCTTATGTATACTTAATTAAATATGAAACATTTATTAGTGATTAAAGTATAACCACAAGATATCATGTGTTATGGTTATCTCTCTTGTGTTAACACAACAATAGGTTGTTAGTTTTGTTACCATGAATTAATCACTAAACATATGATTTATTAGTTGCATATATCTTTTGAGGTATGATTAAACATGTTGTTAGATTAAATACTTTGCAAGTGCATCCTAACAATATGGTTAGGGTTTTTGTATTAATAATGTCTTATCTCAACATACGACACTTAATCAATTCATATTGATAACAATAATCATCAAATTGAACTCGCCATAATACAACAATATTCTCATTGTAATATTGGCAGCATAACATTTTGAAAAAAGGTACACCTTTGTATAAACAATAGATTACATATTCATTTATTGGAGGATAAACCTTGATTTACAAGTACACAATAATCATTTAAGAAATTAAATTATAACAGGCTATATTACCTTGTTACTTTACAATATTTCCTAATAATCTCTAGATTACTTACAACTTCAATCATTACAACATACTCAAACAATGAAGTATATAATACTTTTCAATCATCTTTGCTAATCTCCCTAAACTGATAACAAACTGCATGATTATTGTAGATGGTCAGTTTAAACTGAACTGACATGAAGGGTTCTCTTTCCCTCATAAGATCTTATGCCATAAAATATTTGAATAAATGAAATACTACTCAGATTTGTTTGGGCATGTGGGCCCCTCTTGTTCTCATTATCTCTGAATTAGGTCAAGAGGTTATTCCTAAACCCTAAACCCTAAACCATAAACCCTAAAACCAAAACCTAAGTCCTAAGGCCTAAGCCATAAAGCCTAAACCCTAAACCCTAAACCTTTTGGCTTCGCCAGAAAGTCTCCGCACAATTGACTCCGTCAATTTCATCTTTGGAAAATTTTATTGTTTATTGGTTGATTATTGTAATTGTTGGCGTAAACCTTTATTTTGGAACCACATATTTTCGAGCGCTTTTATTATTCTAGTAGATTTATAATCGTTACAATCGTTTTAATATTATATTAATTATATAATTATTAATATGATTATTATTATTATTATTATTATTATTAATTCGAATATTAATTTTTATTAATATTCGGGTTAATCTTAATTGTAATATTAATAATAATAATATAAATCATATTAATAATTATATTATTAATATATTATTAATATTATTTTATTAATAACGATTTGTTGGTTTTAATGAGTTGGTTACGGTCTTTTGGCTTTCCCTCTCCGGGTTTGCCTCAACCGTTCAACTTCTTCCACACTTTTTATACCCGCACTCTGTAATTTTCCTTCTCACATTCATTCATTCTTCCTATTTTGGACATGCCAACTGATGAGGGGTGAATCCCCGAAACATGTCTTGGTAATACTGTAATTAAATGTCTATAATTCAATGTATTAAGAGTTTTTGGCTCACAATTTCTTCCAAATTTTTTTATTATTGGCAAATAGTTTTTGAAAGGGACTATACCCTTGTTTACAAAAAGAAGGCCTAGAAGCTAGAATAAGCAAGAGAACCAAAGAGAAAAGGATCAGAATCCAAATGAGATAATGAAGTTCAAAGTAGCCAAAAAATAGCTACCAAGACGAGACAAAACAACAAAATTACTGCAAAAAAGCAGTAAAGGGTCTGCAAAAAAATAGCAAAAAAACAAACAAGGACAGCAGAAGCATCTACAACTACTTTTTAGTAGCTTTGTCAATGATGGTTTTGATATTCTTCCAGGATTTGAACATACCCAAAGTTGTCATGTGGGCAGTGTCATTATAATCTAGCTGCTCCAAGGTCTTCTTGCTTTCCTTATCATTACACCAGAGTGTTGCCGGAACTCCGCTTAGGTTGGAGACACTTTTGACGTGTTGCTCAATGAACTCCTCAATCGCCCTAAAGATGGCTATGTTGTAATCATGTCGAGTTTTGGCCTTCCCTAAACGGGAGTCTAAGGAGTGCAGTTTCTTGTAGATATCATCAATTTGGCTATCTCAACATCCTCCTCCTCCTCCTTCTTCCTCTTTCTTTTTGTTTTGCCAAGTTTTTAACTTCATCCTTCAACAGCTTTCATATCAGCCTCTAAGGCTTCCACCTTCTTGAAGAGCTTTCCAAGTGCACTTCCCTGGGCACGGCACTACCGATTCGGGAGGTCATGAGCAATTTCAAATTCATGAGAACCCTTCTCCACTACAAGAGCCTCAAGGTTAAGATTCCTAGAAGCCCTAGTAACCGGTCTCCATGAGGTAGAGGCTAAGTGGGGGTGGGAGCATCGAAGGGGAATGGGAGAAGAATCCTGAATGGCCGTAAGGGGGTGACAACATAGCAGGTGGTGGTGGGGGTAGAGAAAGGAGAAACAGTGGCTGGCAGCAACAGAGCCCTAGAGGGGGGAATCGAGCTAGGGAGGATGGGAGACCAGAAACTTGAGGAGAGCATTTGTGCAACAACAAAATGAGCCCTTGGTGTAAAGGAACCACCCGGGAATGATTTTGAAACTCTAGAATGGAGCGTTCAAGAGATTTCAGCAAGTAATGGTGGAAACAAACCAAACGATCCCTACGAAGGTGATTAAGAAAAATAAGGTGTTTCGCAGGAACAGTGACAAACCTTCCTTCCAAGGAGATGAACCGTATCATCATGCAGGTTACTTCATCATATGGTGGAGGGATCAAGCTAACAAGTAGGCCCACTGTTATGTAGGTTAGATTCTTCTCTCCCTCTACAAATCTCCTCTCTTCAACATCTCTATTGACCCTTTTGTTTAAGAATCGGAATCCCTCCAAGCCAAGGCCGGTCGCTTCAAAGAATAAGTTCTTCATTGACCAAGACCTTCGCCCCCATATTCCACTGTTCTCTCCTTCTAATCCTTTACAAAATGCACAGAGATGCTCTGATCATGCCCCTGAACCTTTTCCATGAAGTTTGTTATGCCACCCTTGACTAAGAATGCTTCCAATTGCTGCTAGTGAAAAAACAAATTTTTATAATAAATCAAATTTTTATGACCAATCTACGAGATAGATCTTATGTTATCTATCGGACTAGGTAAACCAAAATTATTCCCTTATGTATACTTAATTCAATATGTGAAATGTATTAGTGATTAAAGTACAACCATGAGATATCATATGTTATGGTTATCTCTCTCATGTTAACACAACAATAGTTTATTAGTTGCATATATCTTTTGAGGTATGATTAAACATGATGTTAGATTAAATACTTTGCAAGTTCATCCTAACAATATGGTTAGGGTTGTCGTAGTAATAATGTATTATCTCAACATATGCCACTTAATCAATTCATATTGATAACAATAATCATCAAATTGAACTCACCATAATACAATAATATTTTTCCGTAATTTCGGAGCATAAAACTTTGAAAAAGAAAGGTATGATGTATAAATAATAGATTACATATTTATTTATTGGAGGATAAACCTTGATTTACAAGTATGCAATAACCATTTAAGTAAGTAAATTATAACAGTTATATTTCCTTGTCACTTTACAATAATTTACTAATCCCCTTGAATTGATAACAAATTACACAATTATTGTAGATGATCAATTCAAACCAAACCGACATTAAAGGTTCTCTTTCCCACATAAGAGATTATGCGATAAAATATTTGAATAAAAAAAATAATGCTATATAAGAATAATATTAAGAACATAATAGTACAGAGGATCAATTTATTTTACCTTAACATAACTTACTTGGCATCCACAAAAGAACTATTAATTGTCTTTCATTCGATTTCCTTAATAAAAAAATTCATAAGAATGGAATACATAATCACATATAACAAAAGCATGCATACATCCAATAAACTTTCAAATACTAGAATAGATTATAAGCCTATAACAGAACTCAACTCATACACATCATGCATGTTTCTATAAGGTCGGGATGAGTCTCTAATAAAGGTAACCCATAAGTTCTATATTTAACAATCGTTGATGTGTTTCCACAATACAATCCTTCAATATTACTATAATGAAATCAAGGGATAAGATAGAAAAATCATTTCATATCACTATTTGATATCGGATAACACATACGTGTGGACCTATCCACGATGGTAAGTCAAAACAATAATCAAAATAGAAGTAACATCTTCTAGCAATAAGAATTATTGGGGTTCTAAAAGGTTAACGTAAGTATCATCTACCTTCAACGAATAAAAAAATTAAAGTGCCAATGATCCTTCCCTAATCATTTCAACGACCATAGCTACAAAATGGTGTTACGAAATTGCACAAAATCCTGAAATTTTCCCTTTATAATAATAATAGAGTGAAATAATACATTTTCATATTGATATAGGCAAGGCCTCACAATTACAAAAGTCTAATTGACATCCCAAACGCTTATAACTATTCAAGTATATTAAGGTAAATATCATTTACCTTAATCAAATTATAGTCCACCAAATAACCTAGAAACAACCTATCCCAAATGAATTCCATAGAACTTTTGTCGTTGATTTAATTGATACCCAAAATGGAATAACATATTACAAAACCAAACATATGCCTAGAGATCACCTCCATTTATACTAATATAGTAACTAATATCATCTATCTAAAATCATGTCTACACATATGGGTAAGTGCACCAAGTTGGGGGCTAAAAGGGGGTCTTAAGTGGACGCATTTTTCTAAAAAATAAAAAACTTCAACTTGTACGAGTTTTTCAAAATAGTTACACTCAAAATTGGAAGATGTTGTATAAATATGAATCATAGAATTTTGAGTCTAGTTTCTAAGCTACTAAATTTTATTGAAAATGGATAAGTTTAAGTGGGTCAAATAACTAAAATACCAACAAGTGCTCCTATTTTTGTTAAAAAAACATAATAGAGTGACTTTCGTGCCCCCACCATTTTTTGAGAACCATTTAGTATTTTTGAAAACCCTTTGGTAGAAAGATAGCTAGGAGCATCTAATTTTTGTTAGAAATATTTTCAGATTTTTTTAACAAGTATTTTTTTATGATTTTTATAGTACATAAGTTTTATGTTTTGAAAAATAATAGAGCTTCGACCGTAGCCCCCTAACTACCTCAAAAATATCAAAATTTAGTTTTTTCTTAAAGTACGTATAGAATTAAACCTAGTTTGTGCCGAAAAAACTTTTATTCAATTTCAATGAGTCAAAAAAAAGAGACATGAAAAAAGATAGACATGTTTAAACTTCAAAAAATAGCTATAAAAAGGCATAGTTTGAAAATAAATAATCTGAAACCTTGTATTTGTTAGAAAAATTGGAAAATAATATTTATATAAAGAAGAAACTTTGATTTACGGCGTGGTATCATTTTTTAAAAATAAATAAATCATTTTATGTTGATTTATCATGGTGGAAGTTGGATTTTTGTGTTTTTTCTGTAAAAACATGTGGTTTGTTGTGTTTGTGCAGGTCCATGCCTCGGGCTCGGGGATCCAAACTGGATCCCAAGCCTCGAGGCATGTGTTGGAAAAGGTAAAAACCATAACATGTAAGTGTTATAATGTGTACGCATTATACTTTGTTTGTTTATTATGGCCCCCAATGCCCCTTTCATCTCTTTCACGGGATTTCTGCATACATTCTATTTGGTCCGCAATTTTCTCTACATTCTTGCATGATTTTTTAGTAGTTCATTTTGTCCCCTACCCCACTAGTTGATTTTTTCTAATCGTGGGTGATAAAATTTGAGCTAAGGACAAGAGGAAGTCAAGAACAAGACACTAGAGAAATTGTAAGAGATGAGGATAAAAAAATGAAGAGAATGCAAAACCTTCATGCAGGGGTAAGGTACATCTACTATATCAAATGTAGCTAATGTATTAGAAAATGGGGATGAAATACATAATGAAAAATTAGAGAATAATGATTTTGAAATGTAATATGATATTGAATTGAATCATAATGTTGGTATGGATGAATAAATTTATATGAATCCAATTGTTGAACCCTTACTAAGAATCCAAATGTTAACCCAAAAATTTGTATGAAAACACCGAATGAAGAAAGTAACCTTGTAAACAAATCTTCACCTATAAGAACACCTCCTTCCATTTTGCAAAGAAAACACATTCACTTAATTAAAATTGATGAAAACATTATTAAAACCAATGCCTAACAAAATGTCTGAAAGAAATGTGAGAAGAAAAGCTAGTGGAATTTAGGATAATTATTTTGAGAATTTTTTTATTAATGGTAAATAGTTTTGAAGGGACTATACCTTGTTTACATATAGGGCCTAAAAGCCAGATATAACAATAATAGCATCCACAAAAAAAGGATCAACATCCAGAATAGGTGTTTAAAACCAACTGTAACCAAAAATTTACAAAAAGGAAAAACAGAGCAAGCGCTGCAACCATGCAGCCAAGAAACAAATTAAGAACAACAAAAAGAATGATAAAGACCGGTGTCTGCAGTGAAAACCTTCCTTACTTCTTAGCTGCTCTGGTAATTCTGGATTTAATGGTTTGTAGTGAGGTAAAGAGAGCCACCATTGTCATATGGGTGGGGTCCTTAGCATCTAGCTTAGCCATGGTTTGGCTGCTCTCCTTGGCCGTTCCCCACAAAGTGTCCAGTATCCCACTAAGCACAGAGATGCTTTGCGAACATGTTGCTCCAGAAAATCACTGATAGCATTAAAAATTGCCATATTGTGTTCATGGCGATCCTTAGCTCTTCCCATCTGATTGTCCAAGGAGTTCAACTTTTTATAGATGTCCTCCACTTGCTTATTGTCCATCTCAGTACCCTCATCCATCTTCCTTTTACCTTTTTGCTTGGCCAAATGCTGCACTTCCTCATTCAGTTTCATCATCTCCTTCTCTAAGTCATCCAGCCTTTGGGGAGTGTTGTTTCCTTCTTTTTGAGAGGCCTCTTCATGACCTACACTTCTGATGTGCAGTAGGTTTTGGACAACTTCCATTTCCTTACTACTACAAAGGATTCTACCCAAACAGGGGCTTCTAGTTTGAGCTTCTTTTGGTTTCTAGTTTTAGGCTTGGATGTGGTGACAGGGATGGGGGTGGGGGTCATGGTGGAAGGGATGGGGGTGGGGGTAGTGGTGGTGGGAAGGAGAGGAGTCGTGCTGGGGGAGGATGGGAGACTAGGGTATTTGGTGACACAGAGCTTGTGCAACAAGAAAATAAGTCCTTGATGCAGAGGGGTTGCCCGGGTATGCTTCTGGAACTCCCAGATGGAGCGTTCAAGGGAATTCAGGAGATAATACAGAAATGCAGATAGTGATTTTCCTATGGAAATGGTTAAGGAAAACCAGATGTTTAGTAGGGACTGTGACATATCTCCCTTCCAAAGATATGTACCGGACCATCATACGGGTGATTTCATCAAAGGGCGGTGGGATAGAACTTACCCACAATCCCGCAAAGAAAGAAAACCAACACCTCATCATCAACAACAAACTTCTTCTCCTCATCCTTTTTTTTGACCCTCTTGCTGAAGAAATGGAGGCCTTCCATCTCCAAGCCAGTAGCTTTGGCAATTAGTTCTTCATTAACGGGAATTTTATGCCCGCCATACTCCACTTTGCGATCCTTCCAATCCATAGTGAATTGGATTGAAATGCTCTGGTCATGCCCTTGAATACGATCAATGAAATTTGTAATCCCACCCTGCTTGAGGAGGTTCCATAGCTCTTTGTTTCCCTTCCATTCTCGGATCACTGCTAGGTTCAATCTGACATGGGGCTCCTCCCATTTTTTTCTTTGAAATTATTTCCCTTCTTGCCCTCTAAACCCTTGTTTGATCTGTTGTTTGAAATGCAGTTGTGTTTCGCTTGTCCTATCCCGAATATTAAGAATCCCGCACACATATTGGGAGTGATGAAAGTAAATGCGGCCGTAGATTATTTGATATTTCCCACATGGGTGATCTTTTATCTCCTCTAAAGCCCACTCCAAGTAATCATTATCCTTACTCCATACTTGAGTTCCCATAAATTTCCACTTGAATGCTGATTTGTACCTTCTTAGGGATGTGATTAACATTATTCCAGATAATTAAATTATTATTTATGCCATAATTGGCCAATTCATCAGTAACCTTATTTCCTTCTCAGTATGTGTGTTTAATTCGGATATTTTTGAAGGTGTGACAAATGCTTATAGATTCCATGATGAAATCCTTGATATTCCAGCTAGGAGGTGAAGATTGATTTAGATGATTAATAATATTAAGTGAGTCTCCTTCTAGAATAATATTATGTATGTTATGTGTCTGAGCAATTCTAAGCCCCCATAGAGCAGCCAAGGCTTCAACATAATGGTTAGTTTGAACCCCCATTTTACCAGCATAGGTAGCAATCAGATTGCCTCTATGATCTCGAATCACTCCTCCCCCTGTAGTAATCCCGGATTACCCTTGGAAGCCCCATCAAAGTTCAATTTATACCAGTTGAGATCAGGAGGGTTCCAATGTATCAAAGACCTGTCAATGTTGGAGCGTATGCTATTTTGAATATTATCAACTCCAATTTTCCAGTTGGACAAAATATGCTCTTCATTCTCAGGATAATTCTTGTTCTTGGGAGGTTTGAATCTTGCAATGTTCTCTTTGACAACATTAGTAATCTTTATAAAGTTGATCTTGTAATCTTGCTTAATGTTTCTAAAAATGATGTCATTTCTATCTTTCCATATCCTCCAAATAATATGGGGCATTACCAATTTCCAGAGTCTTCTCACAACACAAGTGTTTAAAAGGAGGATTCCATTGGGTCCAAAACTGGATGAAGTCCTTTGGCACAACCCAGAAAATTTGAAATTAGAAAAGGCAACACTCCAAATTTTAGTGGCATACTCACAATGAACTAACAGGTGTTTGATATCCTCATATTATTTTTTACAGAGATGGCATCTATTTGGCATTATGAAACCTTTTCTTATCAGGTTGTCATTGGTAAGAATTCTACCCCGAGAACCAGCCAAAAGAAAAAGTTGATTTTTGGTGTGAGCTCAGCCATCCAAATCCTGCTCTAGTTGAACTCACTCAATAGTTTCAAAGAAAGAATTATATCCAGCTTTAACAGAGTAATCTCCATCAATAGAGTTGTTCTAGACCAATTCATCCTTGACATCTAGTTGAATTAAGGGGATAAGGTCCAAATGCTCTTGTAAAGAGGACATCATGTGATTCAGATCATCCCTATCTATAGAGAGTTTTTTCCATTTCTTATTGTTGCCATCCCTGTCAATGTAATCCATGATTCTAGTACCATACTTACACTCAAGGTTGTCTTTGAGTGCTCCAAATCTATCAATAAGACTGTAGTTAGTCCATTTATCCTCCCAAAAATTTATATCTCTGTCATTCCCCACTTTCCATTTGCTTCCATGCCTGATGAAATTCCTGATCTGAACTAAATTATTCCAAAAATGGATCCATAAGGAAGGTTCTCTTCTTGAAGAAAAGAGATGGTTGCTTGTTGATTAAGGTATTTGGCCTTAATTAGTTCAATCCAGGGTTGGTTCTCCGAGAGCATTCTCCAGCCCATTTTTGTAATTAGAGCCTCATTCATTTTTTTGATGTCTTTTATACCTAGGCCCCCAATTTTTTTGGGAGTACAAACTTGGTCCCAAGCAACCAAGTGATATTTGAATTTATCCTCCATTCCCTACCAAAGAAAGTGCCTCTGAATCCTCTCAATTTTTTCTCTGAAAGCAGAAGGGATATTATAAAGTGACATGATATAAATAGGGAGATTCTGAAGAGTGCTTTTTATGAGTAGGCATTTACCAGCACTTGAAAGAATGGCTCCTTTCCAACCAGCCATTTTCTTTTGAAATCTTTCCAAAAGGTCATTCCAGACATTGGTTGATACTTTTTTCGTACCAAGGGGGAGCCCCAAATAAGTAGTGGGGAGTGAACTGATTTTACAGCCTAAAATTTTAGCAATTTTAAGTTGTCTTTCCTCAGGGGTGTTAAAAAAGAAGATTGAGCTTTTATCAAAATTAATGTCTTGCCTAGAAGCAGTTTCATATAATTTCATAATAGAATTTGTTGCCTTAGCTTCAAGGATATAATCCATTAACAGAAGGATTGTATCATCTGCAAATTACTGATGAGAAGTTGCTTGGTTAGTGGAAGTGGGCTTAGATCCTTTCAAAGAAACCATCTATGACTGCTTTATCAATTGTTCTGCTAAGACTGTCTGCCATTAGAATAAAAAGAAAAGGGGATATGGGATCCCCTTACCTTAGCCCCCTACTGCTAGTAAAAATCCCACCAGCTCTCCATTTACCACCACTGAGAATCTGGCCGTAGTGATGCATGCCTTAATAATTTTTCTGAATTTAGTTAGAAAACCAAATTTTGTCAGAACCTTGTCCAGAAAGGTCCAGGAAACTTTATCAAATGCTTTATTCATATCAAGTTTAAGGACCATGTTTTCTTTTTTGTTATTATCCATAGAGTGGATAGTCTCATGGACCATAATCACTCCATCCTGAATAATCCTACCTTTAATGAAACCACTATGTTGTTTTGATATTAAATCATTCATAATAGATTGGAGTCTAGTAGCAATGATCTTGGTAAAAATTCTATAAATAACATTCACCAGACTAATAGGTCTGAAGTCTTTGAAATCCTTAGCGTCCATTTTTTTGGAGCAAGCACAATGTGGGTGTTGTTCAACTCTTTCAAAAGATCCCCAGTTCTATAGAATTCATTCACCGCCCTGAGAAGATCATCCAAACAAATTTCCCAAAACTTTTGAAAAAAGTTGACAGAGAAACCATCCGGGCCCAGTGCCTTATCCCCTTCAAGAGTAAACACTTGCTTTTTGAAGTTCTTCTACTGTGACAACTTTAGTGATGTCTTTAAATATCTTCTCTTCAATTTTATCTTGGGGGATAGCCTCCAACATGAAAGAGACTACCTCATCATTAATGGTATTTTTCTCACTAACTTTTCATAAAAATTTAAAGCCTCCTATTTGATGATCCTTAGGTCTTTTATAATAGTGTCATTTCCTTTAGCAACTTCCATTATTCTATTATAGGCTCTATGCTTCAGGGTGGTCATATGGAAGAATTTTTATTTCTATCTCCTTCTTTTAGCCAAATAGCCCTTGATTTAAGTCTCCAAAGGGATTCTTCTCTGCTACATACCATATGCAGCTCTTAAAGAATATTATTTTCCACTAATTTATCTTCAAGATCTCCCCTGTGAGAATTCATCTTGATTTCTAAATCTTGTAGCTTTTGTTTTAATTCCTTTTTTTTAACAAACACATTCCGAAAACCTCTTTGTTCCAGATTTTAACCTATTTTTTGACATTCTTAAGTTTTTGTATATGCCTAAACTGAGCAGTTCCCTCACCATCCCAGATCCACCATTCCTTTATCCTATCATGGATATCATCATGTTCCATCCACATCTTTTCAAATTTGAAGGAACTCCTGATGGGCTTAGTCCAATTGAAGAGTTTTAAAGCAATCGGATTGTGGTCCGACCCAATTCTGGGAAGAGAAGTGAGATGGAAGTCCTGGCTAAGAATCCAGCTAGCAGAGAAAAGAGCTCTATCTAGTCTTACTTGAATTAAGTATTTCCCCAACCTTATATTAGTCCAGTGAACTGATTGCCATGAAGATCCACATCCATAAGATTAAGGTCAACAACAAAATCAGCAAATTCATCCATACCTGTGGAAAAACTTAAGTTTCCACCTTGTTTTTCTCCAGGGTTTAGGGGAGAATTGAAGTCTCCCATAATAAGCCAGTTGGTAGTATTATGTAGACTTCTAAAATCTTAAGATCAGTCCAAATTTTTGCCTCCCAATAACCGTATTAGGGGCATAGATATTAGAAAGGATCTAGTCACAATTATTCTCAATAGCATGAAAATTAATAGCAAGATGGTTATTGGTTTCAGAAAGAATCATACCAGTATACTTGCCTTTTATCCCAGAATGTAGCCAAGCCTCCTGAAGCACCCTGAGAATCCACCACAGCCATGTCAGAGTTTTCCCAGAAATTTTGTTTACTAATTTCAAGAACCTTAGCGTTCATCTTAGTTTCCTGTAGAAGCAAAATACTAGGCCTACTAGACTCTCGTAACTCCTTGATTATTATTTGTTTGGAGTTTCCATTCAGTCCTCTGATGTTCCATGAGATGATCTTCATTTATAAGATTTAGGTGTTGGGATTTCCTAATGGTTCAATTGTCGTTGAGTGCCATCTGCAATGTCTTCCTCTGTTCTCTTGGATCTAGAGAGCCTTTTTTGAGGGTCTTCCTCTTTTAGAGCTGCTTCCAAAGTCTACTATTCTTCTAGTAGATGATCTAGTGGTTCTAGATGTTGAAGTTTCCCATTTTCCAGTTTCTTCTTTTTTTCATGATAGAGCGAATCTGGGATCTTTTCAAATCCTTTCATTCTCTTCTTTTTCTTAGAGATGACCTCTATGAATCCAGAATTTAGTTCCGATCTTCCTCATAGAGGATGTTTTCTTTAAGTGGCATTACTTCCCCCTCCTCTTTCTCTCCTACTTAATGACAAGTTGTAAATTTGTTGCGTTGATGCTGGATATGGGGTTCTCCCTTTTAGAACTTTTCTGCATTGAATCTTCAGGATCCATATTTTCTTTTTCCTCATCCAAAATTTCCTTAATACTGAACAGAGGGTTCAGTTGATCTATCTCAGCTCCTTTAGTTTCAGTCTGAGTTTCCACTAACTAAGTTGGCTCTTTAGATAGAATATTCACTTTCACTGTACCCTTTTGCTCATCAACCTCCAAAACCACCTTAACTGGATTTTACATATCTAGATCTTCTTTGGAGGTTGTGAGTACTCAAAGTGAAGTTTCCGCTAGAGTTTTCAGGTGCCAAAGCTTCCTACAGACCCAAGGTTTTCTGATTAGAGTTCTGAACCCCTTTTTCCCTCCTTATAGTTCTACTCAGGATCGTTGAGTGATTTTTCTTCCCTTCGGCTATGATCAGGTTTTGTTTCTACCACCCTAGCTTCTTGTTCTTGAGCTAAGACTCCTCCAAGCTTTTTCGTTCATTCTTTTTGAATCCTCTTGGGAGATCTCCTTATTAGGGAATTTTCTGGTGAAATGTCCTATAAAATGGCATTTATTACATCGTAAATGAAAGGTTTCATATTCGATCTTTTGAAGCCAAATGCCATACTTAGATTACAAATTAATATAATCTGGTAACTCTTGTTCCATTTTAGAAGAGATATAGAATCTAGCAAAGCTAGTCTGGATCTGTTTCTCATAGGTCCATCAAGCCCAATCGGAGCACCGAGGGATCTAGCAATATTTAACAGGATCTCATCATCCCAATATTGGAGAGGTAGCCTTGGAGTCTGCACCAGACTAGAATGGTGTTAATATTCTCGATGTTCGAATCAAACCCTGGATACCATCTTTTTAAGAAGAGGCCCATATTACCTAGGCACCACGGGCCTCCCAGAAGCACCGATTCCAAATTAGTCTATTGATTAAATTTTTCCAGAAAAAAACCCCTTGACATAATGGTAATGCTCAGATCTCCTTTTGGTTTCCACTTTCTAATAGCCCATTTTCTAATAACATCAATGTTAGGTCTGGAGCCTAGAAACTTACCAACAAGGGAAAGATTCACTTTGTCCAAAGCCCTATGCAAGCACCCATCTGGCACCTTGAGACATGTAACCCCTTCCTTTTCCTTCTCCCACGTGAACTGCACCTTTTCTAGAGAATGTGGACCCACATTTCTAGTGGGGTTTTGAAGAATCTTATTCCAGGCTAAAGGTGTGGATCCCAACGTGAAAGATTTCTTAGCTTTTGGATTTTCAACCATCTGATTTAAGTCAAAATGCAGTCCTTTCACATCCATGACCTGTAACGTAGACATTCTGTAGCTAGTACAATAGAAACAACACTGATTGTCCCTCCATCACTCGTCCCTCCATCACTCGCTCCCTCCATCGCTTGTTAAGTCATTACTTTGATAATTTAAATGACACACAAATATGTCAATTATTTGTTACATTGATGAAATTAATTAAGATGAGACCTATAATGAAGACCCCGTGGTTGATAACATTTAATGTTGTTGATCAAAATGAGTCAATTGTTGAAAACATATATAAAGAATACCAAACTATAGGTGGCAAAAAACACACCAAAGATAGTAATGCTACACAATGTGCACTTACTAATTATATAGTAAGTGATAAAATAGTTAATAAATGCTTGATTAGAAAAACAAACAATGCTTTGAAGCTAAACAAAAAAACACTAATGAAAGCAATAGAGAGACCTAAATGTCTTTAGTCAGTCAATAACACTGACTATTGGGATTTTTCTAGTAGACTTCCATGAAAATACAAGAATACATCTGATATTCTAAAAGAATTAATTATAAAATTTCAGAATTAGAACACAAGGGTGTCATTGAATAGAAGTGATACAGTAAAAATAAGAATAGGTTATTGTAATTGTGAATCATGTGTAAAACATTTCTTAGATATGACTCAAACATAATTTTTCTCTAAGTTTAAGAATGAAAATCCACAAATTAACATTATCCAAAGATTCTTTGAAATGAGAAAACCCTTTTATGTGAAAATCACCACTCACGTACGTGCTTGTTGTTGTAGGCATCATGTTTAATTTTCAATGCATTGTGATGATATTTGTCAAATATGTCATGTTTTTCATACTGACATCATGTTGCATGAGTGTGGATTAAATGCCCCACCAAAATATTCAACGGAATTTATTCTGACAATAATTTTTGAAAAATCAACTAGACAATTTTTTTATAACAAAGCATGTTTGGATGGAATGTGCAATGTATGTGGTGGCTTGCCAAATCTAAAAAATTGTATCCATGAGGAGAGTATAGATTCAATAAGAAAATAATTAGTTGGTTTTAGAAAATATAAATTGGTGGCATATCAATTAAAATATGGAAAAGAATATAAGAGGTGTGAGCTTGTTATAAAATAATTACCTATATCGACTATATGGTCAAATTCGAGAGAAATTTTTTTATGATTATGCAAGGCACACACATAGAGCTCAATGGTTGGATGAACAATTCAAGTTAAGAAAGGACACATCCCCACTTTGGGTACTATTTTTTTGGTAGTTGAGTTTACTGAGATAATTACACATTACATACCACAAATGGAGGTTTAATCTCAATATTATAACTCAGTACAAGTTGCTATTTTCATGCATGTAACATTCATGCACTCTCTAGAAAGCACTAAGAAAGATCAAAAATATTACGAGAGTATCATTTATGCATCGGTGATTATCGGACACATTCTACATAATAGTACAAGGGTGTTTCCGTGTTTTATGTGAACTTGAATGAGAGGAAAATTAGTTTCAATCAACATTACATTTGGTCGGAACAACGCACATAAAAATTCAAGAATGCACGGATGTTTTATTGGCTAAGAAGGATGCGTAAAGAACAAATGTACAACATATCTAGATTTTTACTTGAGGTAGGGCATGGAAAAGGAGAGCATAATGGTGTAAGAGCATGTGTGACAAGATCACTTGCAAGAGAAGAGTTAAAGTTCAAGGATGGTGCTAAGTTTACAAATGCAAAAACATTATTGATGGGTGTGTCAAGAATATGGGCAATGAATCTTAATGGAGATCAATGGTTCATATATAGTTTTGTTTGATAAATGAATAACATCTGGAAAACTTTGAATATTATATGACATTCTGAAGATCAAGTGATATGCACTCATTCCATAGTTCGGATGCAAATGCTTGGACTATTTATACTAGGTGCATGGCATGCTTTTGTATATCATGCATTGATTTTTCATGGAATGAATGTGAGTCATAGAAGTGGGTGGATGAATGAACTTATATACCTTTAATTCCACTTGACACACATCAAGTTCCACAAGCATTACAATTTTCGGGTCTTTAGATCAAATGACAACATCACTGACTTTGATCAAGTATCTCGATTTAGTGCAAAAAGGTACATACACATATGCACATGCCATGCTTTATATTTATAAATTATTAAATAGTAAACTCTTAGTGTATTTTAAATTTGAATTCAGTTTTACTTTGTGACGTAGGGACTGTTTTTACAATTATTGCGACATAATTTTACGAAGAGGGAATAGACTACTTCATGTCTCGTTTTTTAGAGGGAAAAAAATTGACTTCCATAGTCATTGATGGTGAAGACTTTGAGTATCCCACCGGGTTTTTTATAGTCACCGGAACTTGGCTTCAACAATATCCTATCAAAAATAAAACATTTGGTTGTTTGAAGACTATGAAGTACATCGAAAGATACTTCACTATTCACATTTGGTCCTTGCAACAAATATTAAATTAATCAAATATCAAGCTCGGTAATTAAACAAGAATCTATGGAAGTTCGTGAATCGATCATGTAACAACCCAAAAATATCTCACATGAACAACACAGTAAAAGATAGGATAATTTTTTTTGACTTGCTTCCACACATAACACGACATAACATGTCGTCACAAAGTTACAACCAACTCTGGGAATCACTGGTTACGGGGATGACCACAAGGTCAGCACGAAAACGATCACACCTAAAAGGATAATACACTTTTTTTCTTTTTGACAAGACAACATAGAAGTCCAACCACAGAACACACTTTCAGTTAGGGCCAACCATAATGAGATATTCTTGAGGGTTATTTATTTTAAAAGGACATCTTGCAATTCTTAGCTTACGTTTTCAAGGAGGCTCAAGATAAGATCCGCACAATTCATCTTACCAGGCTAAGTTTATTCCTTTTACACTAAGTAATCATCTTTAAATCTTCTCTATTGTGACATTTATTTGCTTAATCCGTTTATTTAGAGGGGTGATTTAATTCCACAAGGCCATCTATTTACACTTACGCTACTAGAACTTGTTCATGCCCATATGACAACCCGGGTTTGCGTTTCCACAAACTTAAGAGAAGAAAGACAAGGCACCTTGGAAAAGGTTAGAGGAAGAAGGTTGAGTTGAAATCATCTTCAAGGCCTCATTAGCTATTACCAAGATATAATTGAAACTTGAAAAATTAACTTAATTATTAAAGAATTTACTTGGGCTTTACTAAATGAGTTTTATAAAAATAAAACAATTTACCATCCCATGGCTAAGAGATAGATTACGTGGTTTTTTAAAGTGTTATCTCCTACTTATTAAATCTTATTATCTTCCAGAACTAACTACAGATTCCCTTAAGTTCGTTTAAGAATTTCACCATGAAAGGGATAGTGTTCATTAGTGTAGCTAGGGATATCAAGTTATATAATGTTCCTTATCAAGGGATAGTTTCATCTTTGATCACTTATGGAATTACATGCTCTCAAGTTGGTCACCTCTACACTAATTTATTTGCAATATAAATTTTAGTTTAACTTCTATAAGTATTAAACAACCCATTTTATTTTACTTATAACACACTATTACTAAGTCTTAGAAAGATTTAACTCAACATTTAATCGTAGGGATAAAGTTTAACAATATTCATTTACGAAAATGAAATAAGGTTACATCAACTCTTAGAATACCGATAATCCATTAAGGTCACTCAACAAGCGGTAATCCAAATTTCTTATATTTTCCAAGATAGACAGACAATTCAAGGTTCCAAAGTTAAGACGACATAATCCACGATACAATATACTAAGACATTGATCCTCTTCTAAAATTTCCACTAGATGTTATCAATAGTTGAACAATATAAAAAGGGTTCATGCAAAAGAACTTCTCAACCGAGGTTGATGCACAAATCTACAAGTCTATCCCTCATCTACTCATGCAAAATCCATCTACAACAAATTTTTCCATAAGAGTCGAGTTCGAGAACTGAGCAAGATAAGGCTACACAAAACCACCATAACTATTATCTAACAATACCACAAAAGGAAGCACTTTATTACAAGAAATGGGTCAAACCTCTAGACACTATCAACACATTAAGTTATAATAAAGTCTCCATCATGCCAATCAAGAAGGAGAAGACCTTGTACTTCAGTTAGGAGTAAAAGCAACGAAAGTATAGCAATCGTATGAGAATGGCCCTTGGCCCTATAAGGAGAAAACAAACAATCTAGCAAAAAATAGAATTCCCATCAAGTAAGTAATTAAACAATAATTACAAGATTGAGATTTGATATATAGACCAACCATCTAGAAATTTATCAAAGGTACCAACGCATAGGCTAAAATAATATATTTCTAAAAGAACAAAAGTTGATCGGCCCAAGAAAGGGGAACCACGGGTTCCAAAATTAACACAAAAAGTCATGTATAATTGATTTTCAAACCGGAAATCAAATAGAGTATACACACAACATAAGTTTCGAAGCGAAGGCAAAGTATACTAGTTTTGACCATTAACTACAAGGATTTTCCAATCATTCAATAAGGGTCAACGTCTTATAGGCTAGTAGAAAACACGCGAGAGAAGAAGGGAGTTCCGTTAAACAAGAGTATATAATAATGTCATCAACAATTTTATAACACTAAAGATTTGCAAACTTCCACAACAATTCTAATGTTTGGTTAATTTAAAATAAATTACCTGTTTCCCAAAACAACAATATTTTAAGGCAATCCCTTGGCAACACAGTCAACCGTCACACATAGATACAAACATAATTTCTAAGTGACATTATCAAAACAAAACCTTCCGCTATGAATCCATAAGACTATCAAATGAAGGATGAGTTTTTTCCCGAAGATTGATCACATTTAAGAAAATTTCCATCACAAAATATTAAAGTAATTACGTGCATAAAAACCAACCAATATTAATTAATAACGTTAACATTACAAAGGAGAAATAATGCAAGTTAGGAAAAATAGAAGAGCGCCATCAACAATAATTCCCAGAGGGGGATTAGACCAAAACTATTCTAGTGTCAACGAGGTCTTTGGATTCGCACAATGAAACCTCGAGCTTAGCTGATCCGAAAAAGTTGATAGGGATGGTCAAGGTACTTCTTGAGGATGGCCTTAAAATCCTAGAAACAAGATGAAATATAATATAAGAGTCTAAACACGCGAGACGGAAAACACATTGCACACAAACCTTTTCCTTCTACAAGTTTTAATACCAAAACTCTAAGCTGGCTAGCCCAAGCATTGATCACACTAATCCTACGACCTTCCTTTCTCGATGCCAAAAGGTTATCCAAGGGACTTGCAAAGGATCTAGCAAAAACGTCAAAGAAAAACTTGGGTGCTAGGGAGGGGGTTTCATAGTTATCGTAAACTTACTTCCATGATATCGAAAATACTAGTTTGATCAACATAATAACTTGCAACTCAATCAGCAGAGAAGAATTAATACATAAACAAACAGACGAAGGTCTATCATTTGAGTAAGAGAAAAATAACACCCAGAGGAGAGGGCACACGCATCCTTTCGACCAACATACTGACAACGATAAAAGCTAAAACAAGAAGAAACAAGCAGGAAGGGGAAATCTCCCATCATGACATCCAACCGACGAATCAATGCAAGGAAAAAGTGGTTCGATTTCACAATAATTTTAAATATAATAATAGTAGAAAGTGTAGAAATATCTTGCCTTTTTTCTCCAGATTCAATAGGTTTCATGGACACCGCCGGACCAACAACAACAACCCAAGCCTAATTCCATTTTCTTCAAGCTCGTTGGGCGCCCAAACATCGACCATCTTCACGTTGGCACAGGTAGGAGTTCACGGCCAGGGTGGGTGGTCTAAAATACTTGCCAACATCCTCCCAATGTGTGTCAAAAGGGAAAGTTACAACGGAACATGGACATCCATCTAGCACAATGGAAAATCCACTTTTGGAGCCCATTTAAGAAGCTGGAAAAAAATTTGGTCTCTTATTTATCACTGCAGACCTGGCACAGTGCGCCTTGTTATAGTGCCAGACTATGTCTATGTCTACAGATTGCTTCACCATCATTACTAATAATCTCTACAAGAACATTTTTCCTTTTTTAAAAAGATGGAACCGCTTTGCATCACTCGCAACAATTTTCTTCGCAACAATCTTGGACAAAACACAGTGCCGTGTGGTAGTCAACACATACATTAAGGTTCTTGACAACTCTGAGAGTTGTCCCACGGGGAAGGCTTAACAATCCAAATGCAATTGCCATATTCTCACTATGGTGGCAGAGGAATACTTTTACTTTCCCGTTCACTCAAGACATGTTCAATCAAAAATATCCTGCTACCTTCATCTCCCAAGACATTTTCTCCAACATTGCATAGATCTCCTATTCCTGTGGGTGTGATCATCACCCGCATAAAAAGCATGCACCATTTTATTGCCTTTAATCCAACTACATCAAAATTTCTTTTTAATTCCTCTATCCTTCATCGATCTCCTAATAAGTTCATAATTGCAAAAAAAATTGTGCTTCATGAATATTCTGATATGAAACAGATCCACGCCTATGAGATTCTCTTCCATGAGTTACATCGTAAAACAAGCGAAAGGTTTCAATAGAGAATCTTTGCAATAAACTTCATCAGGTCTCCTGGTAACACTCTCACTGTCACATAGTCGATTTTGATAAACATATCTTGAAGGAGAAACTCAATCTGAGGATGCATCTGATACAGAACAGAAAACAACATAGTTGGACAACCTACCTATTGGAAGCACTCAAAAAGGCCTCTACTATTCTGCAACCTATCTCGCTGCTGGCTAAAAATCTGCGGGTTGCTGCTACGGATCCCTGACAAGAACACACCTCGCAGCACTCAAAGAAAGAGGAGGTAACACGCCTGCTTCACTAGCTTGAAGCTCCATCAAAAACCACGCGCTCAGGGGGGAACCAGGAAGAAAACGCCATGACAGAAGATTTTTGCTGGCCTCTCTGCCCACGTGACCAGGAAGAAACGCCTCTCACATGCCTACTTCACTAGCCATCACGTCAAACCAGACTGTGCCCATACGCATTGAATGAAAGGATCAAAAAGAGATCCAGGTGAAGAAAAACAGGCCTCCACCGACTCCATCTCTCTCACGCAAGGTAGAAAAATGTGACAGTCATAACAGTCTACAGGTTGGGTGGTTGGGAGGAGACTAATGTCATCCACGTGCAAACAAGACCTGCGAAGGACCTGGTCGGCCAAGGTGGCAGTGGAGGGTAGGTGCAAGCAAATTAATAGATATAAAACTACGCAGTCCTCACCTTCAAAGGTGCCACCACCCAACCTCTCTCCCCTTCCACAAACCAAGGCTGGAAAAGACAACAAATGTGCCCGAATGCCTTGAAAAGGTTTTAATATCTATTAGAACTTTTAACAACAAAAGTCATTACGCATTACACCGATCAAAAGCATGATAAGCTCACTAGACGAAAGTTAGAAATGACCCTCGGAAACAAAAGCACACTTACGACAGAACGAGATGGTGAGACAAAGTGAAAGAAGGGAAGAAACTATACCAAGATAACTCTGCGATAAGGTCAAAGTCACCTGACGATAAAAAGGGAGCTAAAAAAAAACGTTCAACGAAAAGCAATGGGGCGAGGTGGCGAAATGTGTTGATGCCCAATGAGGCATTACAGATCATGAATTAATTCTTCCTACTCATCAAGAGTAGATTTGATCCTCGCGTTCATTGGATTGAATTTGCAAAGGTATGTTCTTCATGAATTTAATTTGAATATTTACTTAAATGATTATGTTTAAATTATGTATGATTTAAAATACTATTTGATTTCTTACTAACATGTTTATGTAGGTTAGTGATGCCAAAAAAAGCTTCCACCTTCACATGGTTAGCACTATCGGTAGATAATTTATTATTCTCGAAGACAAGTGAAGCTAGGAGAAATTAAATATTAGAAAGGAACTGTTGGTATCCAAATTTCTTCTCCTTTTCAAGCTGAGCAAAGATCATAGATTTGACATGGATCTTAGAGACAGATATATCATAATGTATGTCATTTTGTAGTCGGGGATGAGATCTAACTAGCCCTTTGTCACTTAGATTGTGGAGAGATGGATAGCACCTTCAAGAGGATTTGACCTATCCTCACTACTTTAGGTTGTGCCTCTTCAACCAGGGTGAGAGGACCCTTAATGTAACCTTTG
Source organism: Taxus wallichiana var. yunnanensis (assembly GCA_018340775.1). NCBI lineage: Eukaryota > Viridiplantae > Streptophyta > Pinopsida > Cupressales > Taxaceae > Taxus > Taxus wallichiana. The sequence goes on from CM031237.1 coordinate 342,537,738, forward strand.
TTTGATGAAGGAGATGGAGATATCCTTCTTTTGCACAAATTTTATGAAGAAAACCTTGGGAAAGTATGATCAATACTCCATAATTTAACTCTCAAGATTTGTCACTTCTAAAAGATGGAGATACTTTCAAAAAAAGGCTAAGGTTACTAAAGACATTATGGAATCTTGATTGCTTCTACATATTTTGGCAGTAGAATTTATACATTTTTGGACACACAAGGAAAATAGGGGTAGTTCAGGATGGATTCATTGTTTTTGAATAATTTTGGTGGGAGATTAAGTAGGATAAAATTGATTATATCAGATCTTTGAGAGACTTCACAACAAATGGAAAGCTAAATGAAAAAAATATTCAGAATAGCTAAGATATGCCTTCAAATAGAAGATGTGCATCAATGGAGGCCTAGATTTACACTAAGTTTCACACAATCTCCAAGAATTTAACATGAAATCTCAAGATAAAGACTCAATAAAACATCAAAGACCCTGGTTCCTCACGCCTAAGATACACTCGAAGGCTTACAGACAATATTTATCAACAAATGACAATGAAGTGATTTTAAATTGTTTATCTCATCATAGATGAAAGATCTTCTTGAAATGAAATTGTAAATGCCACTAAATTGTCACAGGGATGAGATCATGTGTGATTCGAGGGACTTTAACACAAGATTGCAATAGGAATAAGAAAAACTAATTGCAGACATTCTGAAACAAAGTAGACACAAATTACTCCAAGATTGACACAAATTAACTTGAAATTGATTAGATTCATCAAAGCAGGGGTAAATTTCCTTGAGCAGTCTCGAGCTTGTCAATGGTTGTACACTCATAGCCAACTTGATGTGATTAAGATCTAATACATAGGAAATTAATAGGTTTCTCAGATTGGTCTTTCGGAAGACGGGATCTCTTAAGTTTTCTCTTAAGAATTCAAGCCCCAAACCTTTACAAGAGTATTCTCATTGCATTTATACATTTCACTCACTCACTCACCCAAAATTCTCCCCCAAAATAAGAATATTCAAGGGACCTTTGCTTATTACCAATTTTTCTCATAAAGTGACATTTAACAAATTCACATCCGAAAGCTTCCAGTGGACCAATTATGAACTGATCACGTTTCTCAGACCCTCGACTAATGACTAGGATGTCATGCCACAACTTTTTGGTAGTCCTAATCATTTTGATTCTGTCATGTAATAAATCCCCATTTTAATCATTCTCTGGAGGCTCTGTATAGCTAGATCTAACAGGTAATCCTTTTCACTCTCAAGGAAACACCTTTTTCATCTTTTGCACCTGTAACCTCCATCATTTCATCCTTTTCCTTCTCTTTCCTCTGTAACTCTGCCCCGCATCCATCTTCTCTAGTAATTCACATTTTTACAAGTGCCCGAGCAATTCCAATTTCAAAATATCAACCTTAACAATTCTTAGACTCACAAATTAAGTTCTAAATCCATTCAATGGCACTTTGCAGACAAAACGACAAGGAATTTCATGAAAAATGATGAAAAATAGTGTGTATTCATATCTCCAAGAGTCTTGGAGCAAAAATGGTGGAAAAACAGGTGAAATGCACAATAACTATTAATTTTGCCCCTTCTCAACTCTATATTAGAGTTGTCCACATGTTTCCTTGGCGTAACCGCAAAGGTGAGGTACAGAGGCAAGTTTCCAAACAAGCGCGGGCCTTCCATGTGCCCTGGGCCCAAGAAAATCATCTTTTGGCCTTTGAAAAGTCTCAGTATAAAAAGGAGCCAGCGAAAGCCTCCACATGTCTCAATGGTGCACTTTGAGATGGTCCCCAAAAGTGAAGACCCAAAACAAGTGTGGGCTCAACATGTGTTTGATCTGTAAAGTTTTCTAAAAAGTTGAAGGACCACCAAGGCGCCCGTGTCTAGGGTTCGAGACAGTTTTCCTTAGCCGTTGAAAAGTCCAAGCAAGGATGGAGTGAGTGGAAGCCTCTAAGTTTCCTCCTAGAACTTATTCAAAATAAAATTTAGGGGCCAATCCCCAAACAGGTGCGGTCCCTCCATGTGTCCCAGGCCTTAGAAAATTTCTTTGAAAAGTTTAAGTATAGAGTGGAGCCGACGAAAGCCTCTGCGTGTCTCCCCGATGCAACTGTTAAGGTGGGACCATAAGGTGGATCCTCAAATGAGTGTCAGCCCTCCACATGTTCATGGTCCACTAAATCAGCACTAGTCCCATGAAAAAATTGTCTAAGTATGGGCAAGGTAGCGGAAACCCGCATGTGTCTCCCCGGCGGAACTCTAAGGCCAAACCAAAAGGTGAATTTTCATATGAGCGTCGGCCCTCCACATGGACAAGTTTTGAGTTGAAGTGGGCCTTAGAGTTTTCAAAGTGCCTCACTAAGCCACATCCAACCAGAAAGGGCCACATTTCCACGATGTTGAGATATAAATTTGACAGAAAACACACACACAAATCGTAAATGTAGGAAAATCACCATTTGCACTCGGAAATGAATCTTTCTTTCAAGACAGAGAATTTGGAAATGATATAAGGCCCAAATATGATCCTCCGAGCCACATCCAATCATTTTTTCACATATACTTGGGATAAAAATTGATAGGAAAACAAAACGTGACTGTGGAAGAACGAAAGGAAGGAAAAAACCTGATTTTACGCCCAAGTTACAAATTCTTTCACATGGACAAAGGAATGGAAAAAAACTCTAGATTTAAAGTTATCCTTGACCAAAGGAAGGGACTAATCATGGCAACCAAATGGAGGACATATTTTTCATGCATCAATACGGGAGATATAAAAGATAATAAAGCCCGCAAATGAAGAATTTCAAGGACAAACAGGGTGAGATCAAATTGAGCACCAATAGGAACAACAAACAAAAATACTCATTTCACCACCTACATTGTAAAAAAATCTTATTAAAATTCTCATTTCACTACCTATATTGTATGAACCACCGATATTATTTAGGTGATTGCGTCAGCGACCTTTACACTCGACTCGGACTACACTATTTCATGCGTTTGCAAATAATAGGATAGCGAGAGAACCGAATGGAGATGGATAAAACTATGAGAGGCTTTCCATAGAAGGCCCGATGTGGAGGTTTTGGATCTAATGAGACATTTCTATGTGCTATGGATCTGAGAAATCACTCGTCAAAGATATAACATGTTTTGGTCTCAGGGATCGTAAGGGACTACGCCCCGAGACGAGGTAGCCCGAAAGCACGGGAATGTAGGGAACACCAATAAAATCCTCCACTAACATTCACTAGGCCATATGGATGTGTTGGAGTAAATGGTTTGGTCCCATGATCTACCATTTACAAAATATAGCGTCTAACATCCTTACATTGACTCAAACTACATTATTTTGTGCGTTTCCAAACAATAGGACAACAAGATCACCAAAAGGATATGGATAAAACCACAAGAGGATTTCATATAGGGCTCCAATGTGGAGTTGTCATATCTAACGAGATGTTTCTAGGTCCCATGAAGTTTGAGAAATCACTGTCCAAAATATAACGTGTGTTTGTCTCGGGGTTATTAAGGGACTACACCTAGACGAGGTGGCCCGAAGCATGGGGAGTGTAAGGAACACAAAAATATCCTCCCCTAGCATTTACCCGGCCACTCCGACATTTTGGCATAGTCGGTTTGGCACCAAGAGATTCCATTTTCAAAGTATTGTGTCTAGCATCCTTACACTCGACTCGTGACCGCACTATTTCGTGCATTTACGCAAATAATAGGATAGTGAGAGAACCAAATGGAGATGGATAAAGCGTGAGAGGCTTTCGTAGAGAGCCCCGACATCAAGGATTTGAATCGACAAGACATCTCTAGGTGCCACGAGTTTGAGAAATCACCCGCCAAAGATATAACATGTTTTGGTCTTAGGGCTCATAAGGGACTATGCCCGGATGAGGTAGCCCGAAAGCACGAGGAGCGTAGGGAACCAAAACAAAGCCTCCACTAGTGTTCACTAGGCCATTCAAACATGTTGGCACATACGCTTGGGTACCACGAGCTACCGTTTACAAAATATAGTGTCTAGCAGTCTTATACTGTCTCAAACTACATTATTTTATGTGTTTGCAAATAATAGGATAAGCGAGAGAACATAATGAAGATGGATAAAACCACGAGAGGCTTTCATGAGGGCCTAATTTGGAGGTTTTGGATCTGATGGGTGATTTCTTAGACTCCATGGAACCTAGAGACATCTCATCAAATCTGAAACCTCCACGTCGAGGCCCTCTACGAAAGCCTCTCATGGTTTTTTCCATATCCATTCAGTTATCTCGTTGTCCTATTGTTTGTAAACACGTGAAATAGTGTAGTCCGAGTCGCTGTAAGGCTGCTTTCTCCTATCCTATTGGATACATATATCTTCAACAAAAGTTATTTCTTAGACTCCATGGCACCTAGAGACATCTCATCGATCTAAAACCTCCACGTTGAATCCCTCCATGAAATAATCTCATGGTTTTGTCCATATCTTTTTGGTGATTTCGTTGTCTATTGTTTTGCAAACGCGTGAAATGGTGTAGTCTGAGTCAATATAAGATTGCGAGACGCTATATTTTATAGAAAATGGTTTATGGGACATACCATCTACACCAACATGTCCATATGGCTTGGTGAACGCTAGTGGAGGCTTTCTTTATTCCCTACGCTCCCGTGCTTTCGGGTACCTTGTCTGGGCGTAGTCCCTTAAGAGCCTTGACACCAAAACATGCTATATCTTTGACATGTGATTTATCAGACTCCATGGCACCTAGATATTTCTCCTAAGATCCAAAACCTCCATGTCAAGGACCTCTACAAAATCCTATCATAGTTTTATCCATATCCTTTCGGTGATCTCGTTGTCCTATTGTTTGCAAACGCATAAAATAGTGTACTCGAGTCAATGTATCTTTGCTTCCAGATGCTATATTTGGCAAATGGTAGCTCATGGGACCAAACCATCTATGCCAACACATCTGGATGGCCTAGTGAACTCTAATGGATTCTTTTTTTTGTGCCCTATGCTCCCCATACTTTTGGGATACCTCATTTGGGCGTAGTCCCTTTAAAGACGTGAGACAAAACACGCTATATCTTTGACGGTGATCTCTCATACTCGTGGCACCTAGAAACATCTTGTCATATCTAAAACCTCCATGTCAAGGCCCTCTACAAAATCCTATCATGGTTTTATCCATCTCTATTCAGTTCTCTCGTTATCCTATTGTTTGCAAACGCGTGAAATAGTGCATTCTAAGTCAGTGTAAGGTTGTCAGATGCTATATTTTGCAAACGCTAGCTCGTGGGACCAAACCATCTACGCAAAAAATGCTTGGATGTCCTAGTGAAGACTAGTGGAGGATTTATTTTGGTTCCCTACGCTCCCTATGCTTTCGGGCTACCTCATCCGAGCTTAGTCCCTTAAGAGCCCTGAGACCAAAACATGCTATATCTTCGACAAGTGATTTCTCAGAATCCGTGGCACCTAGAGACATCTCGCAAATCAAAAACCTCCACATCATGGCCCTCTAGAAAATATTCTCGTGTTTTTATCCATCTCCATTTGGTTCTCTCGTTATCCTAGTGTTTGTAAATGCACAAAATACTACATTATGAGTCAGTGTAAGTCTCATTAAACGCAATACTTTGCAAATGGAAGATCTTGGTGCCAAACCAACTACAAAAACATGTTGGGGTGGCCATGTAATTACTAGGGGAGACTTTTTTTTGTTCCCCATGGAAGATTTTGTTCGCTTGTTGTCCTATTGTTTGTAAACGCACAAAATAGTGTAGTCTAAGTCGGTATAAGGTCATCGACGCTATATTTTGCAAATGGTAGCTCATGGGACACAATCGTCTACGCCAACACATTTGGATGGCCTGGTGAATGCTAGTGGAGGATTTTTTGGTTCCCTACACTCCCCATGCTTTCAAGATACCTCGTTTGGGCATAGTCACTTAAGAGTGCTAAGAAAAAAACACGTTATATCTTCAATGGGTAATTTCTTGGACTCGTGGTACTTAGATATGTCTCTTTAGATCTGAAACCTCCACATTGAGGCCCTCTATGAAATTCTCTCACACTTTTATTCATCTACATTCGTTTCTCTCGTTGTCCTATTGTTTATAAACACGTGAAATAGTGCAGTCATTGAGTCAGTGTAAGGCTGCCAAACGCAATACTTTGCAAACGGAAGCTCTTGGCACCAAACCGACTACGCCAACACGTTGGGGTGGCCAGGTAAATGCTAGGGGAGGCTTTTTTGTTCCCTACACTCCCCGTGCTTTCAAGCTACCTCATCTAAGCGTAGTCCCTTAAGATCCCTGAGACCAAAACATGTTATATCTTCAAAAAGTGATTTCTCAAACTTCATGGTACTTAGAAACATCTCATTAGATCAAAATCCCCCAAATCAAGGTCCTCTACAAAATCCTCTTGTGGTTTTATCCATATCCTTTTGGTGATATCGATGTCCCATTGTTTGCAAACACGTAAAATAGTGTAGTCTGAGTTAGTGTAAGGCTATCAGACACTATATTTTGTAAACGGTAGCTCATGGGACCAAAAATATATGCCAACATATTCGGATGGCCTGGTGAATGCTATTGGAGGATTTTTTTAGTTCCTTACGCTCCCGTGTTTTCGGGCTACCTCGTCTAGGTGTAGTCCCTTAAGAGCCCTGAGACCAAAACACCTTATATCTTTAACAAGTGATTTCTCGGACTCCATGGCACCTAGAGATGTCTTTTTAGATATGAAAACATCCACATCTTGTTGTTTTATCCATATCCATTCGGTTCTCTTGTTGTCCTATTGTTTGCAAACGTGTGAAATAGTGCAGTCTGAGTCAGTGTAAGGCTACCGATGTAATACATTACAAACAAGCTCTTGGCATCGAACCGACTATGCCAACACATCATGGTGGCCAGGTAAATGCTAGGGGAGGATTTTTTTTTCATTACATTCCCGTGCTTTGGGCTACCTTGTCTCGGGCATAGTCCCTTAAGAGCCTTGAGACAAAAACATGCTATATCTTTGACGGGTGATTTCTCGGACTCTGTGGCACCTAGAGACATCTTGTTAGATCTGAAATCTCCATGTTAGGGCCCTCTAAAAAATCCTCTCATGGTTTTATCCATCTCCATTTTGTTCTCTCTGTCCTATTTTTTGAAAATGCGCGAAATAGTGCAGTCTTAGTCGAGTGTAAAGGTTTGCCAAACACTATATTTTACAAATGATAGATTATGGGACTAAACCATCTCGTGCCAACACATCCAGATGTCTTGGTGAACACTATTGGAGCCTTTGTTTTATTTCCCTACGCTCGTTGTGCTTTTGGGCTACCTCATTTGGGTGTAGTCCCTTAAGAGCCCTAAGACCAAAACACGTTATATCTTCGACAAGTGATTTCTTGGATTTCATGGCACCTAGATACGTCTTTTTAGATCCAAAACCTCCACATTGGGTCCCTCTGCGAAATAATCTTGTGGTTTTATCCATCTCCATTTGGTTCTCTTGTTGTCCTATTGTTTGCAAATGTGCAAAATAGTGCGCTCTAAGTCATTATAAGGCTACCAAACGCAATACTTTTCAAACCAAAGCTCTTAGCACGGAAACTACTATGCCAACATGTCAGGGTGGCCAAGTAAATACTAGGGGAGACTTTGGTTCCCTACACTCTATGTACTTTCAGGCTACCTCGTCTACGCATAGTCCCTTAAGAGCCCTGAGACTAAAACACATTATATCTTCGACGGGTGATTTCTCGGACTCCGTGGCACCTAGAGACATCTCTTCGATCCAAAACTTGACGTTGGGGCCCTATATGAAATCCTCTCGTATTTTTATCCATATCCATTTGGTTATCTTGTTGTCCTATTGTTTACAAATGTGTGAAATAGTGTAATCTAAGTTAGTGTAAGGTTGTCAGACGTAATAATTTGCAAACAAAATCTCTTTACACCGAACCAACTATGCCGACACATCGTGGTGGCTAGGTAAATGCTAGGGTAGGATTTTTTTTGGTTCCCTACACTCTGTAGGCTTTTGGGATATCTCATCTGGGCGTAGTCCCTTAAGAGCCTTGAGACCAAAACATGTTATATCTTTGAAAAATGATTTCTCAGACTTTGTGGAACCTAGAACTTTTTTGTCAAATCTGACACCTCGTCCTGGAGTTCTTGTGTAATGACTAGATTGGCTTAAGAATTAATTTGATAGGGGAATTTCTAAGAACACATGGGAGTTATCAATCTCCTAGTAAATATTTCTTGTTTAGTTCTGAATGGGAGTCTATTGGCCTACGGCTTAGTGACCTTCCATTCATTGATAATTTATGCTATGATAAACCCATGGATGCTTTCAAAAGCACCTTCAAAAGGATATGGGTAGTGATCAAGCCTAGTTAAGGGTGTGATGTGATTTCAAAATAACTTGAAATGCCTACAGATTTAAAGGTAATAACATGAATTGGAAAAGATTAGATAATCAAGAATCATTGAGTGTCCATTCATCAAAATGTCATTACATCTGGAGACATTCTCAAGCATTGGAGTAATACATATGGAGAGACATTATCAAAATATCAACAGATGAAAGGCATCAAATTGTGACGATTCTTAGGTTTTTTAACATGGAAGAAGAATAAGAAGCATTGAAGAATGTAGTAGGTGCATGATAAGATAGAACCAAGATAAAGAGACCATGAGCAAGAAGAAGTGCAAGTAAGGTAAATACATATATACACATTGATAAATTGAATGAATAATTACTCGGATGAGGTAACTCTTTATATACATACATTATATAAATATTGATTTCTAAAGTTTGATGCATATTATACATTGGAAATGCTAGTACATGTACATCACCAATAAATGAAAAAATAATCCATAATGTCTTAAATATTGTCAAGTGCACATCATATTAGTTTCATGCAAAAATAATCTCAGAAATGTAAGGTCTTATACAAAAATATCAAGTTCTAAATAGTATTTTAATGTGCATAATAAATATAAAAATGTCCAAATAGGTCATATACCATCAAGTTCAAATGTCATATAAGCGTACATAAAATGTCATGCACATAGGCATACAAAAAAATGTCATGTAAGACATATATATTTCCTAATCATCAAAATATATCCCTCTCTTGGCCTTTCTTGAAGAAGGCCCTCCCTTAGAATAAGATGGAGATCTATGAGATGACTTTGGATCATCTGAGCCCATGCTATGAGTCCTCTTCCTCTGAATACTCACCTGCAGATGATCCTATAAATGTAAACAATGTTTTTTGTCAAAAATTAATTTATATATGTTTTCAACATGTATTTAAGACCATGCTAATGGAAGTATTTACATAAATACACAAACTTACCGCAAGCTGTTGATCATGCCAAATCTACATCTCACACTCGGATGAGCCATCGAGCTCGTGGAGTATGAATGTGGGTACGAAGATGATGAGATGGAGGAGTTTGTGCTGTTGAAGTCAAAATAGAGGGGGTTGAAGTTCCCTACATACACATAAGATCAAAAAAACCTAACATCGAATTAGAAAAAATAGAACTAAGTACATATATGTGTAATTACAATATTTTAACTAATTTTATCAATATAAAACTATTGTTTTTTACCCCGTCATGCTTGTGAATCAAATGAACAGGGTTGCTACTTGTCGCAGGTAACTCTTGCATACTTAATATGAAGGACATTATTAACATAATTTAATAATTATACAATGAAAGACATTACTAACATGTAATTTAACATAATATGAATTACACGAGAAATTTAACAAAATTTACATGTTGTTCAAGAATACCTCAGTGAGTTGCTTCGCAGATGAAATCGCAGTGGCAACACCTTTCTCTACTTGTCGCAGAGATGGTGGGGTGTCTAATGAAGTTAACATCTTTATCAAATATGAATCATGTGAGTTAGATGAACATACAAGAATATACACATATTTGAATTCAAAAGTAATATATATATATTTGCATGTATGTGAAAATTTTACACAATTAACATTCTAAATTACATCTATGAATGTATGTGTATGCATGGTGCTCGCGCCCGTGGTCGGTATGAAGATGCACCTCTTGTGCACTATAATATCAATTCATGTACATGTACATATACAATTATTTTAAAAATTTAACATATATAAGTAAATCAAGTACTCTAAACTTTTTGTAACACACATAATAAAACATAACAAATACCTATAGGTGATGCCAATGACTGTAATTTAAATGTCTCACTCAAAAGGAATCGACATAGTGACATTATCATGTGCACCCGTAGCACCAACTCCACCAAAATTAGTACACATGAAATTATCATCCTCCTTGGGGCCCAAACATATGCTACCACATGACGAGAAAGATGTGGCCTCATGTTAGTACTCCCTGAGGGAATACTCTATGTACCTCCACGAGAATCGCTCAAATCTCCCAGATGTCAAACAAGGGTCATAGATAGCCCCTGAAGCGTGTGGAGTGTATCAATCTCTATTATCTCCTTCATTGCTGGAGGGATAGTCTTAGGGTGAGGTGGCTTCTGTGTGGGGACTATACCCTACTAAATAGGTGCACATTGTGCACCTGGTCAATCCTATTCAAATCCTTTTCCTCACCACCGAAAATCTCGAAATCAAAATAATTTAGGATATCATTGAGGATAAACTCGTAATAGAGTTTCCTAAGAAAGTATAGTGGCACCTCGTTGTTATTGCAAGGTGGAAGATCAAACACCATTCACCATCAGACCCAAAAATTATTTTTAATCAAATCATTATTACACCAATGGATGGGAAACCATTTGCATGACAATGGAACAGTAAATTAGTGAGGGGCTCCATGAATAAGGTGCATATGAGGTCTTTTATAATTTCTTGTTTCGTACATTCACATATGACAATTTTTTAGAATAATAAACCCTACAACCCTCTCTCGTAAGTTATCCAATGATCAATTTTCCCCATTTTTGTGTCAACTCAAACAATTAATTCCTCCAATGTGTTTGTAAGAGAGGCACAATGTGGGGTTTGTAGATTGTGAATCCCTCATTCTTTTTATTAAATCCTCAATTTCAATTTTGTTTTCAACTATGTGGGCTCACTAAATCTGCTTGACTACTCATGGGATGTTGAGAAATTGTGGGAGGGTTGGGAGGGATGACAAGAATAATAGGGTTTGGTTGTGGTTGATTCCCTCGACCTTAAATTGTAACAATAAAAAAAATGTATTCAATTAAAATTCTACTATATAATTATCCTATTTCAATGCAATTTTGAGAAAAATTGTGCCTATCTCTTCTCCATGGTGCAATCGTTGATTCAGATCTTCCCGGTGATCTAGAAACAATCCTTTGAGATTGAGATCCAGCTGAATGAAAAAATGTGAGGGCACGGTTAAGATCTGAAACTCACATTTGAGGGAGATAAAATGATAGAGGCTCGGGCCCCTTTTTTATAGTAGAAATAACGCATATGCATTACAACATGTATGCTTTGGTAAATCCCAAACCTAAGAATTTAAAACGTGATCACGTTATAATAGAACACATACGATTTTTTTTTTTTTTGGGTTGTTGTCCACTTTTTGGCTCCCCAACTTCATGCACTTACCCATATAGGGTGTCCTATATTTTATCCATGAATCAGTATCAACAAAGCCAAATATTAGTTCCTTAGCAAGCTATAAAATAACATGGATTTGATTTAATAAACAAATAGAGTTTTCCCAAGGATATATCAAGGGTTCGAACTCAAAACTTCTCAATGAGTAATAAGGTGAGAAACTTGAACAAACATAAAATATGACTAACCGGAGGTGGTCATTTATAATAACAAAAACCCAAAATTGGTTTATGAAATAAACAAATTCAAGACTATATACCTCGAATCGAATCCAACCATGTCATGCTACGATACCCAAAAAGAGATTCCCATTATCTTTGAAAAAAATTCATCGTATACTAGTAAATGGTAAAAATTACGTTGATTTAATTTCTTCAAGATCCGAGTATAACCCAGATTCAACGATAAGATACTTCTATAAAATATTAATGAACCCAAAAGAAGGGTTTGTCTCTAAAAACTATAATAAGCACAAACATTTCTAGTTACAAAAATACCCACAAAACACTAATTTAGTAACAAATAGTTATTTCTTACAAAACAAGGAAACTCGTATCAATCTCATTCCAAAAATTAGTGCAATCTAGAATTTATTGTAGAATCTTGATTTATGCAAATATCAAATAGAATAATCTATTAGCAAGGAAATAGAATGATTCATTCTAGTAGATGAAATCCTGAAAATTTTCTTTTCCTTTTTCCAAATTCTTCCACCAAGATCGAATCCATTTGACATTAAATCACATAGAAAATTAAAAACCCCCAACTTCTTCCATATTTATTTATTGATAGCATCCTTCAATATCTCCCCAAAAATATCTCAAATAATAGTATCAAACATGCATGCATTATTTACAATAAAACCCAATGAACACAAAAATAGAACTAACTTGCTTCACACAAATATCCACATCACCATAAAAATTGTCGAAATAATAATGAAACCACAAAATCACAAAATATTTCATTATTTTTACTTGATGCACTACATTCTTTTTGTAACGCTAGCTAAAACAACCCACTTGAGACCCAAGAAACAACCTAGGGTTAGTTTGGAAAATTAAGGAATAATTTTTTTGTTTAAAAGAGTCTACAACCAGGTTACAAGGTAACAACTACCACTAACAAGCTCCAAAACAATTAAAATCCACTAGAACATACTTTTCTTTTATTAACAATTATTAAAGGTCATAAGGTCAAAAATGTAGGGTTAGAAGTTTCAATTAGGTTCAGAGGGAAAATTCCTCACCATACCCACTCTCTAACAGATTAAAGTTTCAACTTAGTTTTTCTCACACTTAATGCATTCAAAATTTTCCTAAATTACTCCCATTGGATAGGAAATTTTCTCACCTTTCCATTGATATAAATAAGTCCTCCTAACTCCTCATATTTTTTAAGTTATGGACCGGCGGCAGCCTTGGGGGTTAAAATTTTACCCCAAGAGCAGGCTGCCGCAGCCCAAGGGTGAAAATTAACCCAAAGGGTGGGGGTGGGACGAGGGGAGACCTTTGGAAATTTTTTCCCATGCAGGGTGAAAATCACATTTGTGCCCATGGTTCCTCGGGTCCACAGGTCCACAAGGGACATGTGACAGTCCCTAAGGCAAGCAAGGTGAAAAACGAGGAAAGGCGGGATGGCGGGAGACATTTTGTAAATTCTCCCGCGCGAGTGAAAAGTCAGCTTTGTGCCTACACTCCTGTGAGTGTGTAAAGGAAATGTGGCATATCCTAATCCAATGTGGGGAAGGCAAGGTGATGGGTATAAAATTGACTTAAAGCCCCAAAGGGCTAAGAGGGTACGTAGACTCGCGCCCGCCGGCACCTAGCGATGCCATGTGGCAGCCCCTAATCGATGCAGCAGGCGAGATGTGGGGAAAATTGGGAAATTTTCCAAAAGATTTCAAGATGCAAAAGAAAAAAGGGACCCATTCCTCCGCTGATGCCTCATGATGCCATGTGGCATCACCTGATTGGTTACGGGCTGGCGGGAAAATTTGGAAAATTTTCCCAAAATTTTTCGAAAGTGCTAAGTTAAAAGGGGATTCACCCCTCCGCTGAAACCTCATGGTGCCACATGGAAGCCTCTAATTTACTATGGGCTGGTGGGGAGGTGGATAAAATTTTGAAAATTTTCCCAAAATTTTTTCCTAAGTCCCAAGGGAAAATTTGGGCAATGCGGGCTGCTGAAGGAAATGTTTCCCAAAATTTAACGCTAAGTGAAGAAAAATTCAGAAGGCCATAAATTTTTATAGAGAGCTTGGTTTTGGGAAAATGAGGAATTTTTGGAAAGCTATCGACGCCCTCTTTGCACAAAGATCATTAATTTTAGATTTTGATAAAGTTTAAGGTGTCAATTTTAAGATAACGTCCTACAGTGCTTATATAGTGCGAGCTGTTGAATTTTAACCTGTTAGATTTGTTCAATTTGATCTTCCTCCTCTCTCAACATGTCAAATAGACATGGAGTATTGTTCCTAAATGGATTTAATGGAGGATTCAAGGTTCAATTTTTCTAAATGATTTGTATTCTGAACATTTCCCTTTCTTGACAGAAAACAACTGCAAAACGGTTTGAGCCTAATTTTGCTAAGTTTTGAGATATTTCCTTAAGTTTTTTAGCCCAAATTGAATTCATTTACATCATATGATGTTCAATTTTAATGTTTCATTTTTATTTCTTGAATTGTAGGTTCAAACTATTCATTTTAGATAAATTATTTGCCAGGATGAAATACAAAACAAAGATCAATTTCTAAAGGATTTATTTATCATTGTTCACCTTCCAAGTATGGAGATTCATTTCCATTCTAGTCTAATACATTTAAGTGATTTAATCAAACCATTTAAGAGCCAAAATACAAAGTCTGATTTCTAATTTTTAACGTATTTCAAAATACATAATATTACCATTCCTTCATATGCATTTCTCTCTTTCAAATAGAGATTTCAATAATAATTAAATGATCATATTTCAATATAACATTGCAATTTGAGAAAGATAGGACACCATTTATTGATTCCAAAGGAAAACTTACAACTTCCTTCTTTCATACTTCAAAATTCATCATACAGATTACATTTCCTTCACATTCTTTCAAATCAAAATAGATTATATCTCTTTTTCATTTCACTTTACAAATTTCATAATCCATACAACATCTTTCCATTTCAAAACATTTACAAATTCATCCACTTCAAAGTGGGAAAGGTTACAATGAGATTTCATTTCACAAGGGACTGTCAACTGTCTTTCTCCTCTGTCCTCCAAAACAACAACATAAATTTCTCCTTTGGATCACAACAATAGTAGGGGAAAAGTAATGCTCTCCACCCAACAAAGACATCCAATGAAAAGGAGAAGCATCCCTCTTCATTGGCTCCCGAGCCCTAACCATAATGCAATAGAAGATGTGATTCAACTCATGGAAACAACAGGCTTCCACAAACACACATGCAGATTTCACAATAAAAAATACAGTTCAAAACAAAATGTAGTTTACAACTACATTTAAAACATACAAACAAGACTAAGGCTTCATCAAGCAAGCCAAAGGAGAAAGGAACTATGGGGAAGCTTCTTATTCCTCCCAATGGGAATTGGGTATCCACCTATAACAAACCACCAATATAAAACATCTCCCATATATCCTTATGCCCCACACAATCCCTCCTTATGCCCCCAAAATTTCCTTATGCCCCCACAAAGTAAGAAATGTAATGCCATTTCTTTTCCAAGGTAGAAACCCAATCCCAAATCCCTCCACAAGAATTATGATGCCACTGGCATTCCCTTATGCCCCCACATGGATTCCCCATAGCCTTCTCCTACACCATTCCTAGGCAGTCTACCCAAACAGCCCACAAACATGCTAAAACATTCACACAATAACATGTACATTCATAAAGAAAAGGAGTATTTCAAGAGCCAAGATCTTACCTCTCCATGAAGGAGTTGTCTAAGTTCCAAAACAACAAGCTTTCCAATGCCAAAATACAGTCCAAAATCAACAACCAACAAGCATGTAAAGGTCTCCAATCTCCTTCCAAAAGAAAGAGCTCTACACAACAAAATTTCACCCAAAAGGAAGTATGAAAATGTTCAACAACCCAAAACAAAACAAGGAGTTCTAATTTTATACAAGATGGAAGAGAAGAGGATGAGGTGGATCCATATAGGATGCCACATCACACATCCTTAACTCCAACACAAAATTTAAATTCATTCTCCAATGCACAATAAAGATATGGGAGATTAATATGACAATAAACTTACACACTCGAAAAGCCCACATACCGTAAGGACTGCTTTGGGCCCCGGAATATTGACCAAGTATGAAGGCACGTAGTGCATGGGATCCTAGTTATAGAATGGCACACAAGGAAAAATCACACAAGAGAAAGTGAAGGAAGCACATAGTTCGTACGACGTGTGAAATAAGGTTCGGGACTTAGCCAATTTGAGCACCTGTGGCGTAACACATGAAAAGTGTGATCGGTTGTGCATGGATAAGATGCCAGCCTGGCAATAGGCTAGCCCAGGAAAGAGCATGAACTGGATGGAATCTTCTAGAATATCATCAAGAGATAAAGTGGAAAGCTAAGGACTAGAGGAGCATGCTCGCATGAACGACCAAAATCGACACTTGGCATCCGATCTGAGGGCACTGGAAGGTGAGTTGGCAGCCCGGGAAAGTTATAAATACAAGTGCCTATTGTAGAAAAGAGGAGAAACACACACACAAAGATTTATATAGAGGATTTTCATCAAGAGAACCTAAGAGAGAAGGAGCTTTTTATGCAACACAATCTTTAGAGATAGCATGGGTGAAGCTCTATAGAATTACTGCGAGTGGATATTTGCATTAAGGAGAGAATGTACTAGGCATAGATTTGTAATTTCTTTTTCTTTTGGCTTAGTTATAAAAGTCCAGTGATATGCATGACTGCAGTCTGCACTCTGTGACACTTTGTAATGAATCAATGAATATAATGAGGTTACTTGTTATAAATAGACATGGATATCAATGGATTTAGTGCATACTTCTCCCATATGAGTTCTCTTTCCTTTCATGCTATGTATGAATGCTTGTATAATTCTTTCTGTTATAATATATGTTCTGGATTATGTTAAAGCATTCGGTCCGAGTGACTGCACTGGAAGCCGTTATGAGCTCTATGGTTCTTGTTTGTCTTAACTTCCTAAATACTCTTACATTAATCATAGATTATTCTTTCCACTAAACTCACATAAAAGAGAGACTCGGTACCCACATGTGCCTCGAGTGAGTGCTCATCTTCTGCTGGGTGATAGGCCAGTGCACATGGGATTTCTTCCTTTTGTGATAGGAGTAAAAATGACTACATCTTGGTTTTGTTACAGGGGACCTCTTTTTGAAGTTGTAGTGGGATATAGTATACATCATGACCTGTGTAATGAGTAATGATGTATCGGTTAACATTGGAAAATGTTGAATCATGGTTCAAGAGCATGGAGGATGAATTTTCTCAGAGATATAGCACTGGACCTGAATTTAATGCATGTAGATGGGTAGAAGAGAACCTCTACCATGATCTAGTACAAGACATTCTTCTTGCTGCTTCCCAATAGAGTTATATGAATGGATTTCATCCTATACGTCTAGATCAAGTTGGTGTTATGGATCGCATGTATGGGCCGAAGAAGACTACCAAAGGTTACAGGATGTAGATCTGATGTGGACCCGTGCTGTTGATCATTGGTGGAGAGGAGTACTAGCTAGCTACACTCTGGAGTACACCATCTCTATGTATTCTTGTCCAGAGGTTGCTGAGTTTGAATTTCTGTGAGAACCTAGAGGAATGTTTCTACGTGCTATTCCTCTAGCTATGAAGATATTGATGGTTACCATGAGTTTAGAGGCACTCCCAATGGTTGGCTAAACCATTCTGAGCGTTGGGTAAGGGAACTTGGGTGGAGGAAGATGGCAGATATCACGATAGAGAAGGAGAGGGAAGAAAGATGACTCAAGTATAGTGAAGCACATGAAAGGGAGATTGCTAGATGACGCGAGGCTGCTAGTGTGATGGATCTATGGAGGCAGATGTTGTGGGAAGGATTTGAGGTTCATGCAAAGGACATGGAACTGAGCGATCAGTCTTACCCCATATTGGCATGTGCGTAAGGGAGACCCTTCGGATTTTGGTGAGAGTTTGTCACATGGAGAGAGGAGATTTGTTGGTGCATATTTGAACCCACCTAGTGACACACCAGGTGCTTGGTTTTCTGATCCAAGAAGAAGTGTTATTAACCCGATTGATATAAGTGGAAGTGATAGATCTGCACACTAGGAGATATAATTTTTATTTCCTTCTTCTATGACTATACATATTCTAGTATTCGGAGGAGTTTTTTGACAAGGGGAAAGTGTACAAGATTTTGGGCTCACGTCGAGTGGCACAGACAAAGGAGTGGTAGTGGGGCATTATCACAGACCATCTGTGCACAATTCAGTGGGACCATTGGGGTGCTTGGCATAGCTCCTATAGGCCCTATTGGACCCAATGCTTTTGGTGGATCTGGTGGCTCTAGAGATACAGGACCCAGTGGACCTAGTGGATCAGGCAGTGGAGGAAACACCAAAGGAAACCAAGGCTCTGGTTCAGGACAAGGACCCCAGCCACCACCTCAAGTATTCCTTTAAATTTCTCTACATTTTTCAAACTACGGGGGCATTGAGGATGTTGTGGAACATGTTCACAAGTGTGAACTTTTATGGTGTGCGAAGGGTATTACAACACCGAATGAAAGGCTAGTCAATTTACAACCACACTGGAAGGGCGCACACATAGCTTGCATAGAAAGTATGAACCTCATCAAACGGTGGTGGACTACACTTCTTTAAAGAATGCATTCCTGATAGAGTTCCACATTCCTAAGTTTGAGCAGAAGAGCATCAACGCTTAGAAGGAGATTCAATAAGGAATGTCAGAGAGTGTGTGGGAGTATGATGCACATTTTAAAACTCTCTTGTATAAATTATCATATGATATTCACCCTTCACAATATGCACAATGGTTTGTTGGAGGATTGATCACCCCTTTTAGAAGGGCCTTGTCTCATAAAACTTTTACGGATCCGTGTGAATTATTATAAGCTACCTTGTGTGCCGAGGTTGTTGGTAGTATTGATATTGACATTAGCCCATTCTTGGAGGCTCAGATTGCTGCTATGGCCAAACAGTTTAAAAAATTGTTTGCAAACTCAATCCATGAGACTTGCAATGGTTTATGGTGCACAGCTTGTGAGATAGAGGTGAACATTAAGGATAATTTCCCCTAGAGGATGGTACACATTGTGATGGTGGATTGTGAGATCTATCATGGGAACCATGATGCAAGTAGATGTCCCTTTTTGCAGCGCGTGATTAGGAAGAATGTATTTTTATTGCAAAATTTACACCTCCACAACCCATGATACTAAGGACTGTAGGCTCATTGATCGATCCATGAGGCCATTGATCATGGGGTATGCCAAACTAGCATTTCTAGTGGTTCTAAAAATGATGATCACCGTTATAAGGAGTGCGTAGATGGAAGCGTGTGTGGGAAATGTTTTCAAGGAGGATTCCATGGTCGAGGTAACTACGGAGGAGGAAGGAGTGAGTTCCCATGTGGAACATGTTTCAACTGTGGATCTACAAAACATTATAAGTGTGAGTTCCCGGACCTATTACAGTGCTCGTGGTGCGGAAAGAAGCATAAGTATGAGGAGTGCCTAGAATTATTTGAGCATATGAATCAACAAAGCACCGTAAAGACAAGGGCACCGTGAAGGTCAGCATCAAGAAGGAAAACATATAGTGGATACCTCGGGTAACATGGGATGAAGGTTTGGAACGTATCTTGCGTAACAACAAGGGCGAAGCCACGAACACAAGAGAGGTACCAAGACAGAAGACCTTGGTTACGAGGGAGGAGGTCATTCATGGAAAATATCTAGACCCCACGCATCAGAAGGAGATATATCAGGACACCATGGATGTTATTCAAAGCTTACAAGGGGAGATCCAAAGTCTAAAGGAGCAATCTTGAAGGGAGGAACAAGGAGGAGAGTCAAGACACAAAAGGATGACCTGGATGAGGTCAAGGAGGTGTGTAAAATGCTAAGGTAGGAGAACATCATTCCTTTGCTAGGATCCTGGTTGAGAGAGAAGGTACCATGCATCGAAGAAGAGTGCAAGAGATAGGTATTGCACATAAACCTTCCCCCTCATAGCCTTGACTATTACAAGAAGATTACATTGAATGCAGTTGTAGATGGATTGCTTCTCAATAAAATACTCAATAACACTAGCATGGAGGTTAATGTTCTGAATTTGGATGCATGGCATCAGATGGGGAGACCTGCATTATAGCCATCTTCGAATGTGTTGTATATGTCAAACAAAACTAAGGTAATTCCCATATGTGTATTAAAGGATGCAGATATTACTATCCAGGGATCCAAGTTTACTGGGGACTTTGAAATCTTGGTTTTCACCGAGGATTACAATTTCCCAAAGACTACTTGGGCACCCTTGGTGTTACAAGAATAATGCGGACCTTCGGTTCAACAAAGGGTACATCAAATTTGAGAACAAAGAGGAATGGGTCATTATACCCCGGTTGATGGGAAGCGGATGCCCTATATTGAACTGTTAGGAGAAGAAGTTCTGGAACAAGATTTATGTGTGCTCAATCAGAGGCCCTGAGATGGTACACCCTACTAACGAAGTTATCCAGTTTGAAGATGCTCAGTCAATAAGTGATACCACTAGTTTGGCTTGTGATAATTGGGTGCATGGAACTTATGAATTAATGGGATGGTAGTTGAGAGGGTCGGTGACCAAGGTAACAAAGGAATGCACTATTAGGCACCTTGGAGGAAAACAACTACCCAAGTATTTAGGAGGAGCCTTCCCTGAGATCTTTCTATAGGAGGTAGAAGCTCAGTGGAAGAATGAGAAAGAACGAAGGGAGATGTTAATTTATGTCTTGCTTGGCACAGTAGCTCATTGGTGGGCCACACATCAGGAGACCCTTTTAAAGTGGTGCGGGGTAAGAATTTCTCTCTCTGTCAGATTTTCTAGGAGTAATGTACCCACCATCATCAAGGAATACCATGGGAAGGAGCCCACCTCTTTCCATATCCAGGAGTGTGAACAGGTCTAGAGAGAAGGTGCAGAAGCTTTGCCACCATCCCTCTAGGTGCACAAGCTGTATTCTACACTACAGGGTTGTGCACGTGTATGGTACATTCATTTGGAGACATGCCACTAGACGAGGAATTGGCAGGATCTTATGGCTGACCTTATTCAAACCTTTGAGTATCGAGTACCAAGCCATTAATTAATAAGGCCTTACAAGGTATCAAGTGCCTTACCATGGGGGATAGTGCTAGAATAGAAGATAGGTTGTTAGAATTATTAGGTGAACCAGGTATAGGGGCATGCTTTGAAGAAGTTGAGGAAATAGAAGAGTTACAACTTGAGCACACGTGTTTGGAAAAGGAGAAGGGAAAGTTGGTATATGTGATTGATGGAGAGGAATTGGAAATATTAGATGTTATCCATTCTATAGGGACACGTGAGAGATAGTGGATAGTGCTTGATACTCGTGCACGTGCCTTTCATGAGCCTTTAAAGATGAAGAAATTTAACATCGGTTCAGAAGAAGAACCTAAGGAAGCTATTATTGGGGATTACTGGACAAAGAAGGAAGTATCAAAGATCATTGATCTGCTTACACAATTTTGAGGATTTATTCCCACGTGGGTACCATGAGCTCAAAGGAATTCACCATTCCTTGGGGGAGATGAAGATAAAATCTGAAGGATGGTGTATGCTTGGTTAGAAAAATTCCCTACCGGATGAATCCCAATTTACACATGAAAGTTAAGGAGGAGATAGAAAAAATGATAGCTTCTAGGATCATTGAGGCAGTGGAAGAATCGAGTGGATAAGTTTGATGGTAATCAGCATCAAGAAGGATGGGTGGATTAGGATTTGTGTGGATTATAGGGAATTGAATGTAGTTTGTGTCATTGATCCATTTCCGACCCCCTTCACTGAAGAAATTTTGGAAGGAGTCACTAGGCATGAAATCTACTCCTTTACGGATGGATTTTCAGGGTACCACCAAGTCCAGATTGCAAAGGAAGACTAGAAGAAGACAACTTTTTCCACCGAGTGGGGAAGTTTTACATATACGGTCATGCCCTTTGGGTTGAAGAATGTGCCTGCTGTTTTTTCACGCATAGTGGTGCAAGCATTCCAAGACTTCATCCATAAATTTCTTTAGGTCTATTTGGATGATTAGATAGTATATGGTTTGGTTAAGGACCATTGTGACAACTTGAGATTAATGTCCGAGAGGTGTAAACATTAAGAAATGTGTGTTTGCTACACCCTTTAGAACCTTATTGGGGAATATCATATGTAAGGAGGGCTTGCTGGTAGATCCCACTAAGGTTGTAGTTATTGTGGGGTTAAGGGAGCCTACTAGCTAGAGTACAATGCGCGGATTCCTTGGGCATATGGGGTATTACAAAAATTCATTAAGGGATATGCCAAGATCATCGCCTTTAAAGGAGCTACTTAGACACAAAAGTGCCTTCCATTGGGGAGATCCACATCAAAGGGCATTTAATACATTAAAATATAGGCTTATTACCGCTCCTATTTTGCATTTTCCCTCTTGGGACAAGCCCTTCCATGTCCATGTAGATGCCTTAGGGACCACCATTGGAGCAGTACTTGCACAACCAGGTGAAGGGATTGTTGATCATTCTCTCAGTTTTACAAGCAAGAAGATGACACCAATAGAGAAGAATTATACCAAAACCAAGCTCGAGGCATTGTCGATGATCTACACGCTCTTCAAGTTTAGATAGTATCTATTGGCAAAACCCTTTATATTCTACACCGACCACATGACATTAAAGTGTTTGGTAAATAAGCTCATTCTTCAAGGGCGCATATGTCGATGGGTGTTGTTTCAAGAGTTTGAATTCACCATTGTAGTGAATTCCATAGAAAACAAATGTGGGCCTAATCATCTGTCAAGGATTTATTTAGGAGAGGTCACGCAATGTATTGAGGAAGTAATGCTGACGCCAAACCATTTAGATTACGGCGCACACCCTCGGATTTGGAGGAGATTGTAGTATTCTTAGAAGAAGTTGTAGTGACATATGGAATGAAGGCATTGGAGAAGAAGCAGTTGGCCATACACATCACACCCTACATGTTTATTAGTGGAGACTTATACAAGTTGGGACGTGATGAAGTTTTGTGCAGGTGTGTATTAGAGCATGAGTACTTGGCCATCATGGAGGAAGCACACGGAGGAAGTGTGGGTGGGCATTATATAGGTGATGCCACCACGCATAATATATTAATGGTAAGATTATGGTGGGAAACCTTGTACAAGGATTGTAGAGATTATTGTAAAGTGTGTGACCATTGTCAGTGCATTGGCAAACTAGGAAGGAGAGATGAAATGCCTTTATGCCCTATCCCTAGTGTGGAGCCTTTTGAAAAATGGGTGATAGATTTTGTGGGAAATATTACACCAGAGACGCATAGGACTAGGTCTCATTATGTCATCACTTGCATAGATTATCTCACAAGGTGGGCGAGGGCAGCCGCAACTAAAGATTACATGGCGATATGATAATGCAAGGTTTTTATGGGAGAACATTATCACGAGGTATGGATGCCCGTTGAGTTTGACTAGTGATAGGGGTCTACATTTTTTGAATGAGACTATGAGGGTCCTATTATCAGAGTTCATGGTGGCTCATCACAATACTACGCCCTATCACCCATAAGCAAATGGTAGCGTGGAAGCATTCAACAAGATACTAAGTCATACCTTGACCAAGATTTGTGATGTCGGAAGACTTGATTGGGATGAAAAAGTATCGAGTAGTATTATGGGCTTACAATACTACTTATAAAAGACTAAACAAAGCCACACCTTTTCAATTGGTGTTTGGCATGGAAGCTATTTTTCTAGTTGAATTTATGTTACCTTCTTTGCGAATAGCACACATAGGAGGATTAGCTAATGAACAAGTGTTGAAAGAAAGGATTGACGAGCTAATGAAACTAGATGAGAGGCGATCACGGCTCGATGGAGCCGATAACGAAAAGTCAAAGCAAAAGGCTTGGCATGATCGCCACATTAGAAACAAGAAGTTTGAGGTTAGGCAGATGGTGTTATTATATGATTCCAAGTTTTTGCGCCATCCTGGAAAGTTGAAAGTCCATTGGTTGGGTCCTTACACAATCTTGTACATCCTCGATTCAGGTGCATGCCAGTTACAAGCGCTAGATGGGATGAAGCTACCTAGACACTTCAATGGGAGTAGGCTAAATCCCTACTATAAATAAGTCTTCTTGGTGTTTGTAAATAAGGCAGTTTTGCTAGTTAGTTTAGAAGTTTCCTTTATGCATTTTTTTCCCTTTTTTGTGTTTCCCTTTTGCGTTGTTGTTTTGTTTTACACCTTGGGTGCTTTGGTAACCTTATTGCTATTTTTGGAGAATCTGTGAGTGCAGAGGACCACGCATCACTTTAAGTGTGGGGTGGAGAAAAGTGAAGAAGCACATGATTTAAGTACCAAGGAAGTTGTGTTGAAAAGCCTTGTTGAGTAGCTAGGGTTGAAAGAGGTATATGAAGAGAAAAGATAAAATAGTTGGTGCCAGGGTAAAGCTACTTGTAGATCCCATGTACCAAGAAGGAGAAAGCACATTTGAAAACAACATGAGGTAGGCGAGAGAAAGGATCAAGACAGAGCGAGTTCCTTTGGTGCAAGATACATGCACGTAAAAGTATCCTGTCGTGTTGGATTGGTTGCGCACTTAAGGTTGGAAGAGTTTTTACACAAGGTTGGGCACAAGTGAAGGTGTTGAAGATGGGATTTGCTTGAAAAATCCACATTAAATGAGCAAGGTACAGTGGTAGGTGAAGTAGCATTTAATGATCAAAAAAGGAAAAAACTATAAATAAAGGGTCGGGCACTCTCATTTCTTACTTTGTGAAAATGAAGAGTTGGAGATATAAGTGAGTTCTATAAGCTAGGGTTTTCAGATTCGATCGAGTGGAAGAAGATCTATGAGATTGAAGCAGCCAGTTTGAGATTGTGAACCAGAAGGAAGGGATTACATGGGCGTGGAAGGAATTGAAGAGGTGTTGTCTTGTGAAGAGTTTATCCAAGTTAGGGTTCGACAAACTAGGGCACGAGTTTAGAAGAGTTATATCATAGATTTGAGATCGGAGGATTGGAGGAAGTAAAATAGAATAACAAGGAGAGAATTGGAGTGATAAAAATACCCCGACCATGGCACCAAAGAAAGGAAAGGGCAAGGGCAAGGCCAAGCAGCAAGAGCCCGAGACAAGTATGAATGAAGAGTGGTATGCAGAGATGCAGTACCTCGACGGGGTAATGATGGGTAAGGAATGGGAGTCTCACCTGAGGAACGTGCCTGTGAGTGATTACAACCATCAAACGAGCATGATCAAGAAGGAGATGGCACTGGAGTTAGTGCACCCCACAAATAAACAGACACTAGAAGGGTTTCCCATTTACAATGATGATGTAAAGGTCAAGATGGAGAAGGTGGGATTGCTACAACTCTATGAGTTTCCCTATTTTGGAAAGCCAGAGCACCTATATCAATGGCTGATGTCGTGAGTACATGAGGATTACTTCCATTTTGTAGGGCACAAGATGTGCATTACTCCTCAACTCATCTCACAGTTCATGGGCCTCAAATGCCAAGGAGTCAGCCTAGATGATGACCTGAGTGACAAGGAGGCAATCCAAGAAACCATTACTGAATATGCCTACAAGAAAGGGTTGAGATACTACGACATCTCTGACATCAAGGACCCAGTGATGAGGATGGCCACACATCTAGTGACAAAGCTAAATGGCCAGGAGAGATGGACTCAGGTCAATAAGCCTTGGTTACATGTCTATAGGAAAATTGTAGAAGGAACCATCTATAACCTACCTGCATACATCACAGAGGAAATTTTCAGTTACGTGAAGGAGGGGGACAAAATCCTCTTCGAAACATCTTGTTAACTATAGTGTTTTCAGAGATTGGAGTACCAGATGCATCAGAAAAATTTGTATGGGAATACCCCACCGAGGACCCTTCACCCATAAAGAGGTTTGAGAAGTATACATGTAACACAATGTCAAGCACCCACAAGGTGCACCTAGAGAAGTGGTACGTGCACAGGAATGCATTCGAGGCAGAATGGAGGATTCCTGAGAAACTTCCAATAGTCTCTGAAGGAGAATCCAAATTTGTGGTGTACCAACACTTCTACTTGGGTAGGTTTAGACTAGTAGATGAGTCTTAGAGCCCATGGTGCAAGCTTCCCTTTGCATTCATAGCTCAATACTTCCAAGTGGGAGTAAATAGATTCGTGGAGTCCAAAAAGCTGAGGCTAGAGCTGGGTAGTCTAGACCGGGAGCACAGATAAATACACAAGAAGTTGAACTACCCTAGAGGCAAGTGCGCATACATAGAGAGATATGTATCGCATGAGATTCAAATGACAAGGCCGATAATGTTACCCATCGTTGGAGGATCAGTGACATGCATGTACTTGCACATAAGGCCAAAGTTTGAGAAGGGCACATACCTGGAGAAGGAGGTCTCCATACCTAAAGATCCCATGGGTAGGAAGAGGCCCACACCCAAGAAGAGGGGAAGAGAAGGAGAAGCACCAAGTATGCAAACTACTCAGACAGTGAGCATGTCATCGACAAGCGCTAAGCCCAGTACTTATGCGCGTAGAAAGAAGTCCCGAAAAATGAGAAGACACCAGAGGAAGAGGCACCAGAGAAACCCCTCACCAAGGAGAAGTCCCCAGAGGAAGAAGAAGAATCTGAATCCCCTGTCAAGAAGCCACCTCTCAAGAAAAAGTAGAGGATAGAAGAAGAAGTTGACTCGAGAGAGACCGACAACTTGGAGAAACACTTGGGTGAAAGAGAGGATGAGAGTGGAGAAGGTGACAATGGGGAGGATGAACCTAAAAGGGACCAGGAGCCACATGTCCTAGAAGTATATGACTCCGAAAAGAGAGTGGAGAGGAGAAACAGGAATTCATTTTCACGTGGTGAAAGAGTACACAGGGTGAGGAAGGTGCCCAAGACATGGGAAAGACTGAGGATAGCACGAGAAAAGTAGGAACCCATAAGCTTCACAAAGGAGCAGATCACCGAGGTGGTAGAGAGAGAGGAAAAGAAAATGCTCAAGGCCTTGGTTGATCAAGAATTGGAGTGCAATGCTGATATAGTGCTGGAAGAAGGAAAAGAGGAAGATAGTGAGAGGAAGCAGGCCAGTATGGGAGGAGGTCCCAGCCTAACTATAAGTTTTCCAAAAGGAGTGCACTCGGGGAGAAGGGCTCTTGATGTAGACAAAGGCCCATAATGAGCTACATTGATGACTCAAGGAAGGTGTTGTGTGCACGGTTCCAGAGCACTATACCCACTGAAAGGCTTATAGCCATGGGGTTGTTTGAAAAGGAGGGCACGTACCCCAGGACCAAGAAGATGCTTTCTTGGGTGTTCGAGTCCCACGTTGATGAGCCAGACTTTGAATTCTACCAGAAATCACTCATCATGTTGCCAAAATCTAAGGGAGACAACCCCTTAGTGAATGCTTAGGATATTTCAAACAAGTAAGTATGCAATGCTCTTAATAAGGTCACGGTTGAAATAGAGGCAAGGATCTTTGCGCGAAATGACAACATAAGGGTTCTAGAGGGGAAGTTGGCCAAGAAAGAAGAGGAGTTGGCTGAGATGGCCAGGAACTTGAAGCAAGAGGAGTTGATTAGCACACAGCTGAGGCATGAGCTCAAAGATGAGAAGACAAGGGTGCAAGAAGTCTACAAGAAGGTGGAGTCGATCAAGAGCACCATCATATTGAAGCACCCAGACCTAGCACCAATCCCTCAAAGGTATGCATCAACTTTGGAATGCTTAGAATACTTAACATGCATCCTCACCATGGAGAGATGACCATTGGCCCTAGAGTCTGCGAGAGGAAGTAGCAGCGCGCTTGAAGGAAGAAGACAAGCTGAAGGTGGTAGTGCTCATTATTGAGTATAGCAAGGTGCTCGCAGATGTAAAGATTGCTTCCCAATATGATGAGGTTGTGTTATCCAAAATTCACCCCCAGGGTAATTTTGATAACATGCATCAGAAAATTCAAGTCCCAGGTTGAAAAGAGCAAGTTCTGAGAAAAGGTGAAAGGATACAAAAGGAACAAGCTTGGGCCAGAAAAAAATCATGAAAAATGGCCAAGTCCTAGTCTTCGCAACAGTCGGGACATGAGGGACATCGAGGTGTGAATCGGCCGAAAGATCACCAGGCTGGTCTACAGAGCACAAGGAACATCTCGGGCCGTCGGGATGCGCGGGACGCGGAAAGCCGGTTCGGCCGAAGAAGAAGAAAATTGACTAACTGCTGAGCAAAACAGTTTGGGACATTCGGGCCGTGGGAACGCGAACCGGCCGAATCGGGTGAACCGGAAGAATTTGTCCCAGACAGTCCGGGATAGTTGGAACAGATGTACGTGAACCGGCCGAATCAGGTGAATCAGAAGTTTTTGTCCCAAGTAGCACTGGGACAAGTGGGACAGAGGGACGCGGAAGGCGCGGATAGCCGAAAAGCCAAGAACCAACCAAATCATGACACGTGTCACAAGGAGAAAAGTCCAAAAGTCAAAGGGCGAGTTTTGAAGGGTCAGCCCGAGCCAATCAAAAGAGGATGCATGTCCTATGGAGTAGGAATGTGGAGCTTGGGGAGGAGTTAGAATTTGGCCAGAAGTTCACCCAAAAGCTAAAAGGAAAAGGTCTGCCTCGTGCCCCCTGTCGACCAATCAATGCATGCCGCGTGTCCCAAGTGGCGGGGGCGCGGAGGAAAAGTAAAAAATGTTCCAAGTCATCAAAAAGTCAAAGAAAACCCACGGGACAGGGAAGGAGAGAGAATAACACATCCAATCAGATCACGACACGTGTCATCCAGGTGGCAGAGCGCGGGAAGAAATTTAAAAATCTGTTTTCACCTGTTTTGTGCCCTAAATCTTCAGACCTCCATAACTTTCGATCCAGAGCTCAGATTTGCACGTTCTTTATATCATTGGAAAGCTGGTGAAATGCTCTACACATTTCTAGGGTCAATCTTGCATTTTGGTTGGTGTGGAGAGAGAAAGTTAAGAAATGGCTCTAACGTGTGATAATAGACAGAAGTGACGTTTCAGCGACCAGCTTTAATACAACAGACAACTCGTTGTTTCGCTGCAGACGATCTGCCATTTTGCCAGGGTTCTCACCTGCCGCCATAATGAAATGAGTTAAATGTGACCTGGGAGTGGTTGGGGCAGATTCGAATCTCCTCTCTCTTCCCTCTCTCTTTCTTCCTATATATTGTACAGAGGGGCTTCTTTCAAAATAATTACAAGTTGTTCATCTTTTCTGCTCTGCCCTCCCTTCTTTTTCTTCTCCAGGGTTGAAAATGGAGTTCGAACCTCCTCCCTTGCTCTGTAATGGTGTTTTTCCTTTTACTATTGAAATGATGTTCTGTGCAAACTTCTGGAGCAACAAAAACATGTTTTGTGATGCATCTGTCCATCCTTACTCATTCCTTTGCTTGTTTTCTTCTTGCCTCTCTTCATTGCAGGTATTTGTGCATGTTCTGATGTTCATTACAGGTCTGGAGCTATGTTCACGGAGTTTTGGGGCATTTTCTATGTGAAATCTATCTTTGGGCCTGTGATGCATCTGTCCATCCTTCCCATTGCTCACCTCTCCTTGTCCCATGGCAGTTTTGATAGATGTTCAACATTCTCCTTCTCTGGTGTATCACCGTTTTAGTGTAGGCTTTTGTTGTTTTTCCCTTTTCTCTCTCTCTCTCTGTCTCCTTGGCATGGTTAGATTAGGTTTAGATTAGCTTTCCTGCACTAGAATAGCTTGTGGCAGGTAGTTTAGGAGCAGGAACCAGCCTTCTCTGGAGATTCCTCTCTCGGTTTTACAAGTCCCACGCTTGGAGAGAGGTTTCCATGTTGTGCAATCACACTGGATGCTAGAGTGATCAACTTAGAAGCCTGATCTACATCCAGGGGTGCTGTGAGTCTGCAACAATAGTTTTGGCACGCCCGGTGGGACCTTAGAGGTCTTTCACTTCATCTTTTGCAGGTTGGTGTGTTCCTGTGAAGATTTCAGCCTTTGGAGGCACTTACAAACACATCTGGTGACTCCATCTGATCAATAACTCATTCTCTGAGTTGCAGACCTATTTTCCATCCATTCCCATCCATCTTTCTTTCCATCCCTTTCATTCTTTTCCATTCCATGAAGTTGTGCAATCATGACTTCATTTCCATCATGGAATTCACATCAACAACAACAGTATATTCCACCTCCAACATGTTTTACAAATCCTCCAAGTCAACATTTTGAGCAGATTCAAGATCAGTATGCATACCCATATGAGCAGTAGTGCCAAATTCAGTTTGGATACGAAGCACATCAAGAGCAAGGGTATGCTGGTTATGAAGACTATCAGATGCAAGATGTTGGTCTATTGGAGAAAATCCAAAAGATGGAG
The DNA here is from genome assembly GCA_018340775.1 of Taxus wallichiana var. yunnanensis. Taxonomy (NCBI): domain Eukaryota; kingdom Viridiplantae; phylum Streptophyta; class Pinopsida; order Cupressales; family Taxaceae; genus Taxus; species Taxus wallichiana. The sequence goes on from CM031237.1 coordinate 342,568,045, forward strand.
GTAAAGATGGTGCAGTCCAGAGCAACAGCTCAAATGAGAGCTTTCAGAATTGGTTGCAGGACTCCTTGTCCATGGGGAGGCCCTTTTCCAAGACACTTCAGCCCTCAGGAGAAGCTGGACTTCATGATAAAGATGTTTCCCCAACTTGCACAATGGACAGCAGAGATAGAGGCCTATACACCTGTTGTTGAACAACCTTGTCAATGGGTAAGTTCTACACCATCATCTGGTTTCTCTCTTCCCATTACTCAAGCAGCATCATCTCATCTGGACTTACAAATTTTGAACTCTCCATCTGCTGTCCCAAATGTTGATCCCATGTCTTCACCTCTCAGTCTTCCACCACACCTCAATTCTTCTTTCCTTTTTCCTTCCAAACAGTCATCCTCTCCACAAGAGCTAAAAGAAATACCCCCTCCTCTAAAGAAACAAGAGATTTCATCTCCTTTACCACCACAAAAAAATGCCAAATCAATTGAGTTGCAACCCACCCCTCCTCTTGCATTCCCAATTCCATGTAGGGAAGAAGAAATTGCAAAAATCAGCCATCAAGGAGAGCAAGAGGAAGAGCCAAGAAGAAAAGAAATGACAGACAACTTGAGGAGTTGGGCTGCCAAATTTGGGATAACAAAGATCCCCTTGATGGTTAAGCCTGCAGGAGAGGTTGAAGTCAGAGAACAAATGGTGGTCAGGACTGATTTTGTTGCAGCAGAAGAAGTTCTTGCAGTCCCAACTTGTCCTCTAGAGCAGCAGATTGAAGAGTTTGACTTGACAAACTTCATGCTGGAGGAAGAGTTCAACCAAGAGCAAGGTTGTCTTCAAACATTGGAGAAGGGAGAAGCTGCTCCAGATCCAAAAGAAGAGGAGCACATTCTAGCTGTGGAGGAGAAAAGCGCAGATCCAAGGGGTTTGAGCACAAAGCAGGCTACAGGAGAACCTTCAGTTTTTCTTTATACTTCACCTCTCTCAAGTTCTAGTACTGAAGAGGAGTTTGATCTCTCAAACTCAATGCTGGAGGGTGAAGGAAACCATGGTGGTCAAGTTACAGATCAAGAGGACACCATGGAGGAAGTTGAACATTTGCAGCAGGACAGCCATGAGGCGCTTTATCATCGCCGATTTGGAGGACTGTTTTGATGGAGAAGAGCCAGTTGAGTTTCCACCATTCTCTCTTTCATCATCCACATTCCAAACACAAGAGTCTGTTGTCATGAAGGAGAACATTCATTTGCAGCAGCCTGCATCCTATAGCAGCTCTTTGGAATCAAGATTGGAAGATTTTAGTCTTTCATGTTCTTCATTGGAGAAAGAGAAAGGACAGAGGAACTTCACCATTGCTTCCACACCATCCATTCAAGAGGGTCTACAAGAAGACTCCACTTTTGGAGTTGAAAATCAGAGCTATGGGCATATCAAATGGATCAGACCTTGCCCAATCAGGTATTTGGCTTCATCGGAGCCAAAGGAGAAGTCACAACCAGTCATGCTTGCTTCTGAGCATGAGGGTGAGCTACAAAGTACCAAGGATCAGCTGTCATACCCCTTCAATCCAAATGCAGAGCAACTAAAAGAGGTATTGGGTTCACCTTCAGCTGATACCTTGATGATTTGGGTGGGAGACCAGCTTCTTGTTGATTTTCCACTCATCCCAACAGCCATGATCAGCTCCAAATCAATTGCATGGCTGCCACTTTTGAGAAAGGGAAGCTATTTCTCACAACCAATTGCAGGGTTTGTTTAGCTTTCCCTTTGCTCCCAGTTAGAGTAGAGTAGGTAGGTTTGCTTTCAGTAGAAGAAGTGCTTGTGCACACTCTGCATGTTCCATTTGGAGCATGTATGATTTTTAGTTCTGTACATAGTTTTGGTGTTGCTGGTTCTGCTCTTGCGCAGTTCATTTCAGTGGCATTTTGGTGAGAACAACTCCATGTCCGGTGGGTTTCAAGTGGCTCAGAGGGAGGTTTTCAAAGTTCAGATCAGTTGCAGGTTACAACTCATGACTCCATGCCCAATGGATGCTTCAGGCAACTGGTAACTTCATCTAGCAGGCAGATGACCCCGCTGAGTCGCCAAATTGTTATCCAAAATTCACCCCCCAGGGTAATTTTGATAACATGCATCAGAAAATTCAAGTCCCAGGTTGAAAAGAGCAAGTTCTGAGAAAAGGTGAAAGGCTACAAAAGGAACAAGCTTGGGCCAGAAAAAATCATGAAAAATGGCTAAGTCCTAGTCTTCGCAACAGTCGGGACATGAGGGACGTCGAGGCGCGAATCGGCCGAAAGATCGCCAGGCTGGTCTGCAGAGCACAAGGAACATCCGGCCATTAGGACGCATAGGACATGAAAAGCCAGTTTGACTAAAGAAGAAGAAAATTGACTAACTGCTGAGCAAAATAGTTTGGGACATTCGGGCCGTGGGAACGCGAACCGGCCGAATCGGGTGAACGAAATTTGTCCCAGACAGTCCGGGACAGTTGGAACAGATGTACGTGAACCGGCCGAATCGGGTGAATCGGAAGTTTTTGTCCCAAGTAGCACTGGGACAAGTGGGACAGAGGGACGTGGAAGGCGTGGATAGCCGAAAAGCCGAGAACCAACCAAATCATGACACGTGTCACAAGGAGAAAAGTCCAAAAGTCAAAGGGCGAGTTTTGAAGGGTCAGCCTGAGCCAATCAAAAGAGGACGCGTGTCCTATGGAGCAGGAATGCAGAGCTCGGGAGGAGTTAGAATTTGGCCAGAAGTTCACCCAAAAGCTAAAAGGAAAAGGTCTGCCCCATGCCCCCTGTCGACCAATCAATGCATGCCGCGTGTCCCAAGTGGCGGGGGCGCGGAGGAAAAGTAAAAAATGTTCCAAGTCATCAAAAAGTCAAAGAAAACCCATAGGATAGGGAAGGAGAGAGAATAACACATCCAATCAGATCATGACACGTGTCGTCCAGGTGGCAGAGCGCGGGAAGAAATTTAAAAATCCATTTTCACCTGTTTTGTGCCCTAAATCTTCAGACCTCCATAACTTTCGATCCAGAGCTCGGATTTGCACGTTCTTTATATCATTGGAAAGCTGGTGAAATGCTCTACACGTTTCCAGGGTCAATCTTGCATTTTGGTTCGGTGTGGAGAGAGAAAGTTAAGAAACGGCTCTGACGCGTGATAATAGACAGAAGTGACGTTTCAGCGACCAGCTTTAATACAACAGACAGCTCGCCGTTTCTGCTAGACAGTCCGCCATTTTGCCAGGGTTCTCACCTGCCGCCATAATGAAATGAGTTAAATGTGACCTGGGAGTGGTTGGGGCAGATTCGAATCTCCTCTCTCTTCCCTCTCTCTTTCTTCCTATATATTGTACAGAGGGGCTTCTTTCAAAAGAATTACAAGTTGTTCATCTTTTCTGCTCTGCCCTCCCTTCTTTTTTCTTCTCCAGGGTTGAAAATGGAGTTTGAACCTCCTCCCTCACTCTGTAATGGTGTTTTGCCTTTTACTATTGAAATGATGTTCTGTGTAAACTTCTGGAGCAACAAAAACGTGTTTTGTGATGCATCTGTCCATCCTTACTCGTTCCTTTGCTTGTTTTCTTCTTGCCTCTCTTCATTGCAGGTATTTGTGCATGTTCTGATGTTCATTACAGGTCTGGAGCTGTGTTCACGAGAGTTTTGGGGCATTTTCTGTGTGAAATCTATCTTTGGGCCTGTGATGCATCTGTCCATCCTTCCCATTGCTCACCTCTCCTTGTCCCATGGCAGTTTTGATAGATGTTCAACATTCTCCTTCTCTGGTGTATCACCGTTTTAGTGTAGGCTTTTGTTGTTTTTCCCTTTTCTCTCTCTCTCTGTCTCCTTGGCATGGTTAGATTAGGTTTAGATTAGCTTGCACCTTGCACCGGAATAGCTTGTGGTAGGTAGTTTAGGAGTAGGAACCAGCATTCTCTCGAGATTTGTCTCTCGGTTTACAAGTCCCACGCTTAGAGAGAGGTTTCCATGTTGTGCAATCACACTTTGGATGCTAGAGTGATCAACTTAGAAGCCCGATCTGCATCCGGGGTGTCTTTGTGAGTCTACAACAACAGTGCTGCATATGACAAATGCATGGATAGGGATAAGGTAGAAAGTTCCTTGGTTGCTACCCATGAATCATAACTAAAAGAATTCTAGGAGAAGAATAAAGGAAACAGGGCAGAGAGGGATAAAGTCCTGGCAGAAGTAGAAAGAAGATCCAAGGAGATTGAGGCACTAAGGGGCTCAATCAAAACATGACTAAAGGAGCTATACCCTCAGATCACTAGAAGGATGGACACACTTGAAGACCTGGGCAAGGAGATGGAAAATATTGTTGACACTTTGGGTGCCCAGGGGATTGGCCTAACTTTTGATGAGGTAAACATCCTGGTCAGCGACCTCTGTCAGAAGGTGCAGAACGAGGTCGATGCATGGAGCAAATTGGAGGCTGACTTACAGAGGGATTTCCCTAGCCTACTAAGCTAATGCCCCCCCATTATTTCTTCTCTCCCCATTCTTTCATTCCCTTATTATTTTACAAAATGTAAGGCTAATGCTAAAATTCTTTAAGGCAGCGTGCATCTTGGTTAAGTAGAGTGTTTCCGAGGATGGAGAATAGGTGTAGTGTGGGGTGATGTTGGGCCCCTAGAATATTGACCAAGTATGAAGGCATGTAGGCACACGGGATCCCAGTTATAGAATGGCACGCAAGGAAAAAGCATGCAAGAGAAAGAGTTAAGGAAGCACATAGTTCGTGTAATGCGTGAAAGAAGGTTTGGGACTTAGCCAATTTGAGCACCCAGGGTAGAACACATGAAAAGTGTGATTGGTTGTGTGTAGATAAGATGCTAGCTTGGCGATAGGCTGGCCTAGGAAAGAGCATGCCCCAGATGGAATCTTCTAGAAGATCATCATGAGATAAAGTGGAAAGCTCAGGCCTGGAGGAGCATGCTTGCATGAAGGACCACAATTGACACTTGGCATCCAATCTGAGGGTGCTGGAAGGTGATTTGGAAGCTCGGGAAAGTTATAAATACAAGTTCTGCCATGAAAAAGAGGGGACACACACACACGAGAGTTATATAGAGGATATTCATCGGGAGAACCCAAGAGAGAAGGAGCTTGTTATGCAACGCAAGCTTGAGAGATAGCATGGGTGAAGCTCTCTGAGAATTACTACGAGTGGATATTTACATTAAGGAGAGAATGTACTAGGCATAGAGTTGTAATTTCTTTTTCTTTTGGCTTAGTTATACAAGTCCAGTGATATGCATGACTGTGGTCTGCACTCTGTGACACTCTGTAATGAATCAATGAATATAATGAGGTTACCTGTTATAAATAGACATGGATATCAATGGATTTAGTGCATACTTCTCCCATATGAGTTCTCTTTCCTTTCATGCTATGTATGAATGCTTGTATAATTCTTTCTGTTATAATATATGTTCTAGATTATGTTAAAGCATTCGGTCTGAGTGACTGCAAGGATCTGGAGGCCGTTCTGAGCCCTATGGTTCTTGTTTGTCTTAACTTCCTAAATACTCTTACAATAATCATAGATGATGCTTCCCACTAAACTCACATAAAAGAGAGACTCGGTACCCACGCATGCCTCGGGTGAGCGCTCAGCTTCTATTGGGTGATAGGCCAACACACATGGGGTTTCTTCCTTTTGTGATAGGAGTAAAAATGACTACAAGGACTAAATTTAATAAAATGTAAGAAGAGTGCAATTAAAACTTACAATTAGTCATATCAAAATGCATAAAGAAGGTCTAAATTCAACCCTCCAACCATAGGTATGGTTGGTAAATAAAATTAAGAGGTATGGGACAAGTTTTACTTGTCCCACAAGCCTCCAAAATCAGCCTCCAAGGAAAAATTCGAATTTCCAAGAAGGTGGAGTGTTTCACACTCAGAAGTAAACTTACACATCACTTACAAAGTCACTTACACATACTTACAACATTTAATACAAAATCCAACCACTTCACTAATTAATTTCTTATGAAATATTTATGTGTTTAGTTTAACATCATGATTATTCACAACATTAACACAAACTTTAATAACTAATGAAAAAGGATAAAAGTACCACAAAATAAACACATGAAAACATTAATAAAAGAAACCACATTAATAAATACATAAATCCCCTTGGTCACATTCAAAGGTAATCCCCCATGGGAATCCCTAACAAAAACAACACACACACACAAAACATGTTGCCATGGTGACCTTGTTGAATTCATCTAGAATTCCAATGTGGTTGGTCTCCAATCCCCGATGTTTGTTGTGATAGTTTAACCTACAAAACACAAATACCTCCTTTGGCCTCATGGCCATATCAGAACATCCAACATGATATAAATATAATCACAAAATCATCTATACATATGAATCACAAAAACATCAAGGCAATCAACAATATCACTTACAATTTATATCAACAACTATATCATCATCATATAATGTCCATTTTCTAGGTCTACTCACAATATCCAAAATCACATGTCCGAACAACATTCATAATATATCCATGTCAAATAGTATATCATCATCCACATATGAAGTGTCTCTAATAATCATCAAATGGTCCAACATCTTACATCATACTAAATCAAAACCATAATCATGTCCATAATGTAATTAATAGTATCAAGATTAGTATCAAAAGGTGTCAAAGGGAAGTGGGCACTACACTTTCTCCAAGGTCTTTGGAAATTTTGATGCCATTAATGCATGCAAGGAAAATACAGTTCCCTTTAAAATTACTGACTCTATTTTTTTGCCATTTAAATTTAGAAAAATTGCTAAACCCATAAAACAGATCTACACCATTTCGTTGGAAATAACATGCCTCTAAACTTAACTTGTCTCCCCAATTGCATGGCGCTTCTCATTAATTCCCTTCATTATTCTTCTCTAAGGGATTGATGTTCTTAAATATTATCAACTTAAGCTTAACCCAATATAGGTTTGAATACACATTCCCATACCTTATTAAATTGGGATTAATGGTGATAAAAAACATTAGACCCTGTAATGTTAGCTAATGATAAACATAAACCTTAGTCACATAGTCAAGGCCCAAGATGGGCACCAATTAAAATAAACATGGTCTTATCACCATAGAATGTATAAATCTCACTTTATACCTTAGCTCGATTTATTTGATGTTAGAAAATCAAACATGGTATAGCAAACATAATGTGGGAACTATATAGGTGCAAGTTAGGACCTAGGAAATTTATTCCCGCTTTATTAATGTAGTCATATTCTAAACATGAGGGTCCAAGACCGATATTTAACATGTAAACAACCATACAATTCTAGTTATTTCTCAATGTCAAAATAACACTTTTTCAACTATGTAAAGATCCCTTTCTTTCTGAAATCATTATTTCCACAAGATTAGTACTTTCAATATATTAGTCAAGTATAGAAACAAAGCCAAGAAACTAATAATAAAATCATCACACTTAGCATGGTAAGTACATTCAAACAACATCGAAGAAAAACAAGAATATGTCATAAGTGTTGAGTGTTTTATGAGCGTTGAACGAAAAGCACAGTTGTATGGTTGTACATGCAACCATGCGTAAGTATGTATATCCTTTTCAAGATATGCATACACACGTTTGGATACATACGTAGCTAATAAATTGAGTTTATTATCTAGATCTCGTAAGTAGCCGCTCTTAATTTATGACTTATTACTTCCCACAATACGTACTAAAATTACGGGATGTGACATGAATTATGTAATTGGCCTACTCACAACAATAACCTTCATTTCCTAAATTCTCACCTACACCCATCATCATTATAAATTCATCCCTTGTATCCCATACAATAAATTTTCCACAAGTTCGAGTTGAATGTTCTTGTGTGATCCCTCACCTATTTTTCCAACACACAACATTTAGATAGGACTAGATTAGTTTACATTCAATAATTGAGTTATACCATTGAATGTAGAGGTATGTATCCCCATGAATGTTGGTGGAGACACATAATTTTCCATATCAACAAATTTTATTGCTAACAGCTTTTGGAGACTCCACCGGGTGAGATCTATCCTTGTGCACCCTGTTGGTCTGAAAATCTATCGTGTGGACAGATCTATGGATAGGCGAGCCAACGGTGTGCGGGGGCATAGCCCCTCTTTGAGTCAAAGAAGCGAAAATGGTTTATTGCTATTCTACCAAAGCAGGAATCTATGCAAGTCTCATAGATTCGCCTTCGGGGTTTGGGATCTCATCCCGAGTAGGGTGTTTCCGATCGCGAAAAGAAAGGAAGAGGGAATGAAGAAAGAGCATGTCCTAAGGAAGAAAAGAAATGAATTCCAAAGCGAAAAGGTCGAAGGTTTATGTTTTGGGATTGGTAGTAAACAGAGCCAAACCTACCCGCATAAACAAAAAAGCAATACGATGATGAATAAATGACAAAAAGTAGATATGAATCTAACAGAATAAACACATACAGATCTAACATAAGAAAGGTCGATGCATAACACAAACTATTCAAAGACAAAGTCTCAATATTTGTATTCTTGTTTTCTTACATATAAGAAAGCTCAAAGTCTTTTTCTTCACTTCTATTTCTCATCTGAAAGATATCCATCCATCCCACAATACTACAAGTATTGGGGTATTTATAGAAGAAGAAGAGAAAAGAAAGCAAAAACGAGCCAACAATTATTTACAAAGATATTTACAAAATATCTAAAAGTCATGTTGACTTTTTACAACTTGATGGATGACATCATCCCATGATGCAACATGGATGACGTCATCATTTGTATCAACATACTCCAGATATTTCCAAAAAGAAAGACGGAGAAGAGAAAGAGAAGAAGAAGAAGAAGAAGCAAGCAGCAGCTATTCGTCATCATCATCTTGCGGCCGAAAGGGGGTGGACTGCTTTTGTTGCTCCTCAGGTGACGAGATATGGAACTGAGAGCGGTATTCCATGAACTTGTTGATTATTGGCCCTAGTTGATCCTGGGAAGGATCCTTGTGCCTATCACTTATCGCCTCACAAGTCTCCCGCTCATCTATGAGCTTCTCTGGGAGTTTGGAATAGTCCTTTTCCGCCTCAATGAGGAACCCGATGAAGTCCCTACAGGCCAGCAGGTTGTTGATAGATTCTGTGTCAAATGTGACCTCTGGCCCCGTTCCTTGAGAAGCGATCTCCTTGAAGATCCGGGTGGTTTCATCAGCTTTCCTTAAAGTGAAGGAAGGAGTAAGTAACCCTGGCGACATATTAAGAACAATTCATTCCATTTGGTGCATCACATCCAGAGCTTCTTCCTTGACTTTGTCAATCTTTTCTAGAATAAATTCTAGCTGATCCACCCGGTAGTCCAGAGGACATGATTTTGTTGAGGGCCCTTGAATGGCCAAAGACGTCGAACTTGAAAAGATCTTCGACCGAGCAGTCGAACATTTGTTGGAAGGTCTCGTGTTACATCCTCCTGGCATGTTCCAACTCTTTTGATATGGGCCTGCTTGCAACGCTTGGAGCTCTTCATTCACCTTCTTGATATTCAGTACAAGTCGGAGAACTCGCGATCACTTTTTCACTGTCTTTGAGGATTTGGCTCCTCCAAGTGGAAACGACCATACCCCTTTCGCGATTTTGGCATACTCATTAATTTTCTCTGGTGAGAAGCTCGAAGTCTCGCGGCGGTTGTAGGGGGCGCATTACCCATCTTCTGTAAGGCTTGGAGCAGATATTTGTTTCACTCCTTCAGATTGCCTTTTCTCTTCCTTGATTTCCTGAAGCTTTTACGAGGGCGTGTCAATTCCAGAAAGAGCCTCCCCAAAGACTTTCGGAAGATGTCCCCATTGTGACTTGGGTCACAGTAAAATCTGTAGGAGACAGATCCTTTTTCTCTTTGAGGGGATTGGGGTATGTGATTTCCATAACTCTCTCTCTCCCGCACACTTTGAGAGAAGCGCATGACAGACTTCGCTTCTTTTTCCCCTTAGATGGGATCACGGAAAAGTCCATCGGAGCGATGGGAACTTTCCTCTTTTCTTGACTTAGCTGCTGAAAGATCCAAGCCGGACCCATGGTAGAAGGACCGGAAACAGAGCGGGGGTAGCTGCGAAGAAGAGGGGAAAACGTGGAGACACGTGGTGGTGGCATTGAGAGAATAGCCGAAGAAGTGCCCACAGAAGGAAGGGAAACTGCAGCTGTGGAAGACATAGGAAGGGAAGGGAGCTCAAAGATAAGGGAAGAAATGGAGGAGGACAGATCAATGAGGGAAGAAAAGATAGATGAAGAGGCGGGGAAACAAGTAGAAGAAGGGGAAGAGGACACAACCAAAGGGATGGTCACTTGAGTCACTCGAGGAGGGGAAGGAAGAGAAGAAGAAGAGATGGAAGGGACCTCAGTTGTTGTAACAATGCCGACATCCTGAGTGGATGGGCCAATGGGAATATCCCCTTCTACTTCTTTCTCTGCGAATCCAAAGTTATTACATGTTCTCATTGCTTTGCGGAAGGAGGACTCTCGCGGCTTCTTCCCGAATGGTACTAGATTCACCTTCTACGCCTTTACCTTTACCTTTAGGCTACTTTTTTGATCGTGGAGGTGCGTTGCCCAATGGGGATGTTGTGAAATCAACCCCGAGGTAGATTAGGCCATTCATCCGACACCAATGTTCTCATCCTCTGCAGAGTCTCCTTGACCCTCTCCTCAATTGTCGAGGAGCCTTAGTTCTATCAATGGCCTAAAGGGCCAATTGTCCCCATCTGTGTCGAGATATACCTTGTCTACTTCATCTTCCGTAGTTTGGAAGCCTTTGGGGACAATGGCTACCCCATATTGGATGATTTTTGCCAATGCTAGGCAAGAATGATCCTTCCTTCTGAGCTCCACCTCATGGAGGATGTCAATGTAAATATCCTCGATCTGAGGAACATGGATCGGATCAAGTTTCGCCCTTGGCGGAGCGGCTCCTTGGGTCAAAGGTAGGCCTGGCTGGGAAGTCATGTTTCAAATTGAGTAACTCCAGCTCTTGAACATTTCCTTCACCTTATGGTGGGTAGAGCATGTATATCGGCCTACTGTGAGGGGAAACGGAGTTCCACCCTTCTTTCTTTTAAGGCATTTCTTGTGGTATGTGATTAGCTACCTTGACAGTTCCAGCAGAATCAGCTTAGGTCCAGCATACCTCGGTAGCCTGGTTGGCTCTCCCAAAAAGTTGGCAGCCCTTAGATAGGTGAATGTAGGAAACTAGGTGAACAGGGCTCCCCATTTCTCCGTGGCTGCCACTATGCTTTTGGTTGTGCGACCATAAGTCATATTCAGCCTTAACAGGCAGATGATGTGGTAGAAGAATGCATCGTTGATTTTGGTGAATTGGGAGATGCTATTCTCCAGCCTCAATTCTGGATAATACTCGTATATTTTGACCTGAGGCCAAACTCCACTCCGCGTCAGGCCTGGATAGTCCCTCTCTGATGCTGCAGTGTAGACCACGTAGGAGTTCATATGAAATGTCCCCGTTGTGCTGAATTATTGTAGCTATTCAGAGATCATGCTGCTTATAATCTCTCCCCAGCAAAAGCACTGATCAGGCATATTCTTGTTCATGGTCTCTAAGTACCGCATGACATCCATTTATGGAAATAATGGGCATGAGAAAGCCCGAAGACCCCGCTTTCGGAATGTAATGGTTTCGTTGCGGTGGATGATTTGGGGCCACCGGGTTATTACCTTCTTGTTCTTCAGATAGACTTCGTTCATTAGTTGCATACATTGATCCTCATTGTCATCCCAGCACTTAATGCACTCCACTTGGCTGACGGGCACAAAGTGCCGGGGTGAGGGATGCCGAGTATTATCTCAAAATGATGGGCAGTGAGGTTAATGACTACCTCGCCCTTGCTGTTTTCAACACATCTTGTCTCTTTGTTGTAACACTGGGCAACCACCATCATAAATTCATTGTTGACGCGTGACTTGACGGGATTCCTCCGGCGAAGTGCGAGTGCTATCTGATCAATTTGTCCATCCATGGACTCCTTGTAAGTTTCGAGTTCGGCCCAAAAATTCCTCCATATTGATATGCCCCACTCGAGTCTCCGCGTCCATGCTGCACTCAACCTAAGACTCGGGCATTCTAACCCTCTGATATTTATATTTCATTTCTTCCTCTGTAAGTTTAGCCTTTCCTTTAGATTTGATGGGTCTCTTCTTTGGATGTAGACATATGTTCTTTCGAACTCAGTTGCTGATCTGCATGAAGAAGAAGTGAAACCCAACGTAGAAAGGTTGTATCAGTCATTTGATTTCCCATTGAAGTGCCAACAGAAGAAAGAGTTAGTTATTATTAGGCTCAGGGCGCAGGGCGCATGAAAATTGCATCTTACAGGGCTAAATAGGTAAGGCGCACAGGAAAGGCATGTTGCAAAGGTTAAACTGGCACCAAAGGTGCATGGCGCATGTATACTACAGAGTGCATTTTATAAAAGGTGCATGAAAACATTGTGTTACATAGAGACAGGATGCGCCCTTTGGCGCATAGATTTTTCATGTTGCACTGGGATTTGGTGCGCCCTTTGGCGCATGGAAAGTTTGTGTAACAGAAATTTTCGTGTGCCAAAGGGAATATGGCACGGCGCATGAAGGGTTTACACAACATGATGTTGCTGTGATGAGGAAAGCACCTGCGCCTTTATAACTTCACACTTGGCGCAGATAAAGCCGGTGTTGCATAGATGTTGGGTGCGCCATTGGTGCATGGAAATGTGATGCAGCAAGGAAGGTTGGCGCCATTGGGGTGCAAGTTTAGCGCTTGCAGCATGTGAAGGAGGCGTGCCCTAAGGGTGCAGAAGTTAATGATGTAGCAGTCAAAATGGGTGCGCCATTGGCGTGGGTTTTGTTCATGTTGCAAGGTGGTCAGATGCGCCAAAAGGAAAAAAATAGTTTTTACATGGTTCAACCCTTCTTTCTTCCTTTCATTTCCAAGATTGTTTTGGGAGATATAATGGTTCAATCCAAAGGGTTTCAGACCATGCTTTTAGACAACTCCCTCTACCAGCAGTTCTGGAAAGAGGAGGAAAATGGAAAGACAGACAACAAAAAGGAAGGAGGGGGAAAGGGAACCAGATCAATATTTCAATATTTCAAACCAAAACCAGGCCACCAAGCACAACAAGAACCAAAAACTTAAAACGCACAAGAGGGAGAAGAACCTCTTACCTGGATAAATAGTAAGAGACGTGTAACGGGTCCACAAAGCGTTGAAAATGATGAGGCAGGGGCTGACAGGCTCTGATAAAAGAAATCACGTGCTCTGCGACTAGTGAAAATGACATTTTGTGCGTGCAAAAACATATATATATAGCTGAGCTAGTCATAAATGCGCCACCCACTTTGTAAAGGGTACATGAAAGTAGCTATTGACATGGAAAAGCATGTGCCCTTTGGCGCATGAAAGCGTTTTCCAAAGATGAAATTAACGCGCCTTTGGCGCACCAAAAGCAATGTCGACATGGGATTATGTGCGCCCTTTGGCGCACCAAAAAGTGTGTTGACAAAAGATTATGTGCGCCCTTTGGCGCACCAAAAAGGGGCGCAAAAAATGTTGATGTTACATAGTAATTCCATGTGCCCATCAAAAAAAGACCAAAAAGACTAAGTTCGAAACTAGATTTCCCAGGAAGGGATTTGCAACGCGTTTGAATGCAAGGGATCCCTAACGAGGGATCGGAACAAAATTTCGGTATGGTTATCCGTAAAATTGCCCTTCTCAATTTTAAGGGATAACAAATGCTCTTTCGGGGACTATCCTCGAGCAAATTCGGGGGTAGAGAATCCCAGATCTCATGTGCCTATCCATTGGGTAACAGAGTCAAAAACAAGGGTGACCGGAGGGAGAGTAAAAGGAAACACACAACAAACGAAAGCAAACACACGACGAAAGTAAACACACAACTAAAGCAAATCAGTACAAAGAAGAGAGAGCAAGCTCTACTTCCTGAAGATCTTCAAATGTTTCCCGCTATAAGGAAGTGGGAGCTCGGTTCCATCCAGATATGAGAGATAGAAGCTATTCTCTCCATTGAGCTGCTTGATTTTGAAAGGCCCTCTCCACAGGGAATCAAACTTTCCGTGCATGCCCTTTGGCTCTCTTCGCTTGTCCCACAAAAGGATGAGATCTCCCACTTGAAAATCCCTCTGCTTGGCCTTCTTATCAAACAACCTCTTAACTTGATTCTGATGTTCAGTGATCCTATCGACCACCCTTACTCTCTTTTCTTCAAGTTTTGCCAGATACATGATTCTCTTTTCAAGAGAATTTTGGAAAGTTTCATCTTCGATAGCTCATGCCAAGCGCAGAGCAGGAAGTTCCGCAGAAATGGGAAGTTCGGCATCAGTGCCATATAACACTTGAAAAGGTGACATGCCGAGAGATCTCTTGGGAGTAATACGATCAGCCCACAAAGCGTCGTACAAAGACTTGTGCCACATTCGCTGATTCTCATCTACTAACTTCCGTATGATGGTCACCAAGTTCTTGTTACTGGATTCCGCCTGACCATTTCCCTGAGGGTAATAGTCTGAGGCGTGAGCCAAAGTTATCCCATATTCATAGCAAAAACTAATAACTTCCCGTGAGGAGAAGTTAGAAGCATTATCAGCAACGATTTTGTTTGGAACGCCAAACCTGACAATGATATTTTCTTTAATGAAATTACAAACCACCTCAAAAGTGGCATGCTTGACAGGTATGGCTTCCACCCACTTGGTGAAGTAATCCATTGCTGTAAGGACATAGCTATGTCTCGGCACTCGATTGAGGATTGAGTGCACCAATAAAATCAATTCCCCATTGTCTGAATGGTTCATTGATAATGACCGGCCTTAGGGGAAAGGCAACCAACTTGGGCTTGCCGACGAATTGCTGGTAGGGTTCACACTTTGCCACCCAGGTGGCTGTATCTTGGAAGAGCGTCGGCCAATAGTACCTAGCTCGAATGATCTTGTGTGTTGTCATGGAGGAAGAGAAATGACCCCCATAGGCTGAATTGTGAAAACTTTCCAATATTTTTACCTGCTGAGGTTTGTCAACACATCGCAAAAAGATGCCATCTATCCCACGTTTATATAAACCGTCATCCCAGATGACATATTTAGCTGCTCTGAGCTTTATAGTGCACTTCTCCTTTGCAGTTAGGTGCATTGGGCATTCGCCGTAGGTAAGGAAGAAAGCGATGTTGGAGTACCATTCATCACTAGTTGCAACAAATAGAACCAGAGGCAGAGAATTAGGTTCTTCCAGCCGGTCCTGTGCTTCATCGGTGTAGTCACCCCTTTCATCAGGGTTTTCTGAATCTTTGTTTTCAGCCATTAGCTGACACAGGCCCTTGCCCCTCACCAGCTTGGTTGGTTTAATATCCAGGTCATACTCCTGGACCTTTGCGATCCAATTTCCTCGCAAGCTTCCTAACTCCTGCTGAGTTAGAATTGATTTCATTGCCGTGTCAGGGACCAGCACCACCGTATGCGAGTTTAGAATGTAATACCTGAAATTCTTCACTGCTTTGACAACGGCAAAGGAATGCTTCTCCAATTGAGTCATTTTTAGTTCATGAGGCTTGAGGGGAGAACTCATGAACGCGATCGGAGATTCAACATCCTCCGAGTTCTTTTGCATCAAGATTGCGGACACGGTATGCTCGGATGCATAATCGTGCATTTGATGAAGTCCTTCAAGAAATCGGGACATACCAAGACCGGTGCATGAGCAACGGAAGCTTTTATTTCTTCAAATGACCTTTTCCCCTCTTCGCTCCATTTGAAAGTTGGTGACCCCCTTCATCATGTTCAATATGTGACGGGTCTTCTCAAAGAAAGTCGGGAACAAAACACTGAGAAAGTTCACCTTTCCAAAGAAAGAATGAACACCAGTCTTGCTTATAGGTAGAGTAAGGCTTTGAATAGCCTTAACTCTTTCGGTATCTATCTTTTTTCCTTCTTTTCTAACCACATGCCCTAGAACTTCCCTTCTCGTGACTCCAAAATAGACTTTTTTTGGGTTTAGGGAAATCCCATGTTCTTGGCACTTGGCCAACACTTGCTCCAAATGATCACAATGATCATTTCATTATTTAGAGAACACGGTTAAGTCATCTAGATAAACCACAATGACTTTCCCCATCATACCTTTGAATGCAAATTCCATGGCCCGCTGAAAAGTGGCGCCAGCATTAGTTAGGCCAAAAGGCATCCTGCTGTAGGCAAATGTACCCCAGGGAGTAGTGAATGCTATTTTAAACTGATCTTCAGCTGAAACTTCAATCTGATTATAGCCTGAAAAACCATCAAGCATGGGCAAGATCTCGATCCGATTCTTGCCATCGCAGAGAACTTGATCCATTATCGGAAGTGGGTAGTTGTCTTTCAAGGAAGCCTGATTCAAATTGTGAAATTCTACGCATATGCGTATCTCACCGTTTTTCTTGCGCACTGGCACAATATTTGCTACCCAAGTACTGTGATGGATAGGAAAGATGATTCTCGCATCCAGCATCTTCTGAATTTTGGCCTGGATAGTCCCCAAAATCTTAGGATTATAGTGCCTCTGCTTCTGGCGAAAGGCTTTGACATCTTCTTTTAATGGGATGTCATGCTGAACGTCCTTTGGCTTGAAAGATTTTAGATCGGCATAGGACCATGCCAACACGTCCATATATTTTTTTAGCAACTTGACAAATTTCCATTTCTCCTCTGGTGTGCAACATTTGCCAATGTTCAAAAATTACGGGTGCTCCATCGAACCTATATTGACCGGTTCGGTTTCTGGGGATGAGTCAGGGTCATCTCGCCTCTTCTTTTTCACAAAACGGTCATGCCTGTCAAACAATCATTCCAGAGAAACCAGGCCCTTTGGGATTTTGTTTCCTTTGAGCTGACATATGCCGTCGTTCCCTTCGATTCGTCGCCTTGATTGGTGACTGATTCACGGCAAGTGGAAGTAGATCCTTCAAAGTGCAATTCTTTAAAATTTTCCGCCTTCTCTAGAAAGGCAATGAGTTGATTATCGTCGTTGAACACCTGCCAATGCTGAGAATTTTCTGGCACGCTCGGGCGGAAAACCACCTCAATGGTGTATTTGTTTGTTCTCAAACCTGGGTGAGGAAGCATGAGGGATGCTGAAACAGCCAATGAATCGGCCATGTCATTTTGAGCTCTTGGAATGGATTCAATTGAAAAAGCATCGAACTCTTCGATGCTTTGTCCCACACCGCATTACGGTAATGCAGAGCCTTTCATTTTTACTTGGTAAATCCTTTTAACTTGATTCACAACCAACTTTGCATCACCTTGCACTTTTAGATTTTTAATTCCTCTTTTTTTTTGCTTGCATACCGAGTAATGTAGATTCATACTCAAGCATTATTGTTTGTGTTGAAAACTGCAATTTGAAAGAAAGAAGAATTACCTCCTCTTCGCGAGATATCGCATGGCCTCAAAGCACCACATCCACTAGTTGCGCAACTGCCATCAAATCTGCAAGGTCCAGATCTCATTAAGATCTTTTTCCTGAACGAGGACACCCGTTTTGTCCGTCTCGGTAGACAAGAAATAGTTCCCCATCCCTGATGATTCAAAAAGGATTTGAGCTTTGGGGTCTTCAGAGCTAGTAACCAAGTACTTTTTTTTTTATTCCGGCTCCAAAGTCTGCATTACGCCTTTGACGGGAATTCTAGCTTTAGACCAGTCCATATGAATTTCCCCACCAACTTCGCTACAAAAATTCTTCCCAAAGAAATTCCATAGGCTGCTGGAATGTCAGCAACGAGGACTGTCATCTTTACTCTTTTATCTGGGAATGCCGCAAATGCGAATTGCGCGTCTTTAATTTGGCCAACCAACGGAACCTGCTTGGTTTCCAAGGAATAACATCTTCCGAAAGTCTTGGTAAGAGTGAGGCCCGAGCATGGGTGACCTTTTCCAGCATGACATTATCAGAAGCCCCGGAATCAATGATGCAGTTACTCAGCTTGTGTCCATTGATTAGGAGGGAAAGATAGAAAGGCTCTATCTTGCTTGATGCAGATGTTGAAGCAACATTTATGTCAGATTCAGGGGGAGTGGAAAGGATTCCTTTTGGGGAAACCTGATTAGATACAACAGCTTGACTTTGAATATACTTGGTCAATCTTACAAGTCGTTCGGGATTTGATCAAGATACTCGGCTTCTTACATTTGGATCTTGGTATTTTTGCATGATCTATGATATCAAATGCGGCCAAGGGTTGCGTTGGTGAAGGAATGATTCCCTCACCTCACGATGATGGAATAGGATTACCGGCCTCAGGTAGGAATGTGAGAGGATTGATTTGGAGGAGAGATAGAGGGAAAGGTTTCCTTGTAAAAGATTTTCCAGGGAATTGAGTAGGAAGAGGATTACCTCTTTTAGCAATGATCGGAGCGTGTTTGACACGGCCTTCTCTGCTGGACGTGGGCAGCAACTTCCGCTTCTTTTCCTTGCGAGTGAGTAAAAACAGCAGCGATGACTTGTTTGCTTGCATATCCCTGGTACCCTCTTCTTCATCGATTCTTCCTCATCAAATTCCATATACCCGATAGTAGAGTCGTCAGTCGGTTCACCGACGTCTTGATCATCTTCACCCTGAGATGAAGGTTCTTCATAATACTACTCTTCTTCTTCAATTTCGGCCAGAGCGTTGACCGGAGGAGCCTCAAGTGCCAACCGCGGAGCGGTTGCGGGTAAGCGCGGCCTTTGCGAAACATTGTTAGGAACGAAATTCCTCCGCGGAATATCCCGGTATGAGGAACTGGGGGAGGCCTGGGCCAACTGCTTCTTCAATGCAAGCAAGTCATTTGCCATCTTTTGAAAGGCTGGATCAGACGAAGTAGTGGGCGAAGGGCCCAAAGATTTAGGCTTGGCTGATTCCTTTTTCAATTCGCCAGATATTATCAAATTATCTTCTATGCGAATAGCAGCAGCTTGGGCGAGAATCAAGGTGGCAACTCATTCCTGAAGGAGCAAGAAACTAACTTTTGAGCTCATAGTGTTTACGAAGAAACACTTTTGATTCTCTGGCGTTGGAAGCATGGCAACAGGGACACGGTTGATTAGTGCATTGAACCGGGCGATAAAATCACACATGGTCTCATTTGCCTCTTTCTTCAGGTGAGTGATCCGTGATAATAATGCAAATGCATCCTCTGAAGGCTTGTATCTGTCTTCGAAAGCATCCCACAAGGTGGCCCAACTGGTAATAGATCCGGCTAGTAAATGCTGAAACCATTCAGCCACAGGTCCTTGTAGAGTTTCCAGAAAAAGGTGAACTGACACATCCTCGTGAGTTACATCCAGGATACTACATGACATGATGAATGCAGATATGTGGGAATTCGTGCTCTGATTTCCGCTCCCATCGAATTTGGGAAAATTCTTTCTTTCCGTGAGAGAGTGCGTGAACTAGATGTGGTAAAGCCAAAGGACCCATCACGTTTCCCCATGGTACTACCATTTGAAAAGCTGGAAAGAGAACACGAGTTGGAAGCATGGTTCCACTAAGTAACAAGGCACTACAAAGGGATGTGGATGCCCCTTGCGAAAGATTCTTCCTTCGAGAAGGCGAGACACTCCTGGATGACCGGTCAGCCGAGCTTAGCGCCCGAAAAGCGTGCCGGTGTTATGATGAAATTATGCCTTTGAAGCAGATCGTAAGTAGGATCAGATTCTCCACGGGCTCTCTGCTGCACGTAAAGGTTCACCCGCCAAGTACCTTCCAGATCTGCAACGTTATGGCGCAGATTCAAACTTTCTTTTGGTCAGACTTGCTGATTTTCTGGTTTTTTTTTTTGATAAAACCAGCAAAGATGCACTTTTCTAAATATTTAAAAACTATCCTCTTCTAAAACCAATTGTGGTTAATGAAAAATAACAATGAGGATAACATGGTAGAGAAGATTAGTAATTTTGACTTTTTTCAAAGGGTTTCAAACTTTTAGCAAACAATCAAAAACTCAGATCTACAAAGAAAATACTGATTTTTATAAAAACTCAGCGAACTAAAGGTCTCCAACTAGGCCAGATCTATGGATCTCAGAAGAAAATTTTCAATTCGGAGCACTTTTGAAAATTTTAGATTTTTAACAAAAAGTTGATTTACAAATGTATAGTGATTCTTCTGATTTTTCTGATTTTCTATTCTATCACTATCAAAGATCCGATAGATCTGTTTGTTCCCCAGTAGAGTCGCCAAAAACTGTTGGTCCGAAAATCATGCGCGTGGACATATCTATTGATAGACGAGCCAACGAAGCAGCAGGTGGCATAGCCCTCTTTGAGTCAAAGAAGTGAAACTAGTTTATTGATATTTTACCAAAGAGGAATCATGCAAGTCTCAAAGATTCGCCTTCGGGGTTTGGGATCTCATCCCAAGTAGGGGTGTTTCATCGCGAAAAGAAAGGAAAGGAAGAGGGAATGAAGAAAGAGCAGGTCCGAAGGAAGAAAAGAAATGAATTCCAAAGTAGAAAGGTCAGAAGGTTTATGTTTTGGGATTGGTAGTAAACAGAGCCAAACCTACTTGCATAAACAAACAAAGCAATACTGATGATGAATAAATGACAAAAAGTAGATATGAATCTAACAGAATAAACACATACAGATCTAACATAAGAAAGGTCTGATGCATAACACAGCTATTCAGCACAAAGTCTCAATATTTGTATTACTATTTTCTTCTGTTACAAGAAAGCTCAAAGTCTTTTTTCTTCACTTCTATTTCTCATCTGAAAGATATCCATCCATCCCACAATACTACAAGTATTGGGGTATTTATAGAAGAAGAAGAGAAAAGAAAGCAAAAAGGAGCCAACAACTATTTACAAAGATATTTACAAAATATCTAAAAGTCATGTTGACTTTTTACAACTTGATGGATGACATCATCCCATGATGCAACATGGATGACGTCATCATTTGTATCAACATACTCCAGATATTTCCAAAAAGAAAGACGAAGAAGAGAAAGAGAAGAAGAAGAAGAAGAAGAAGAAGAAGAAGAAGAAGCAGCAGCAGCTATTCATCATCATCATCTTGCGGCCGAAAGGGGGTGGACTGCTTTTGTTGCTCCTCAGGTGACGAGATATGGAACTGAGAGTGGTATTCCATGAACTTGTTGATTATTGGCCCTAGTTGATCCTGGGAAGGATCCTTGTGCCTATCACTGATCACCTCACAAGTCTCCCGCTCATCTATGAGCTTCTCTAGGAGTTTGGAATAGTCCTTTTCCGCCTCAATGAGGAACCCAATGAAGTCCCTACAGGCCAGCAGGTTGTTGATAGATTCTGTGTCAAATGTGACCTCCGCCTGTTCCTTGTGAAGCGATCTCCTTGAAGATCCGAGTGGTTTCATCAGCTTTCTTTAAAGTGAAGGAAGGATTAAGTAACCACACGACATATTAAGAACAATTCATTTCATTTGGTGCATCACATCCAGGGCTTCTTCCTTGACTTTTTCAATCTTTTCTAGAATAAATTCTAGCTAATCCACCCGTAGTCCAGAGTGGACATGATTTTGTTGAGGGCCTTGGATGGCCGAAGACACCGAACTTGACCGAATCTTCGATCAACAATTCGAACATTTGTTGGAAGGTCTCGTCTTGCGATCGGCATGTTCCAACTCTTCCGATATGGGCCCTGCTAATGCTTGGAGCTCTTTATTCGCCTTACTGATATTTAGGTACAAGTCGGAGAACTCGGTGATCACTTTTCACCGTGTCTTTGAGGATTTGGCTCCTCCAAGCGGAAATGGCCATACCACTCGCTCACCGATTTTGGCATACTCATTAATTTTCTCCTGTGAGAAGCTCAGAAGTCTCGGCGGAAGTTGTAGGGGGCGCATTACCCATCTTCTGTAAGGCTTGGAGCAGATATTTGTTTCGCTCCTTCAGTTTCCTTTTCTCTTCCTTGATTTCCTGAAGCTTTTTGCAGAGGGCGTCAACTGCAGAAAGAGCCTCCCCCTGAAGACTTTCGGAAGATGTCCCCATTGTGACTTGGGTCATAGTAAAATCTGTAGGAGACAGATCCTTTTTCTCTTTAAGGGGATTGGGGTATGCGATTTCCATAACTCTCTCTCCTGCAGCACTTTGAGAGAAGCGTGTGATAGGCTTCTGCTTCTTTTCCCCCTTAGATGGGATCACGGAAAAGTCCATCGGAGCGATGGGAACTTTCCTCTTTTGCTGACTTAGCTGCTGAGAGATCCAAGCTAGACCCATGGTAGAAGGACCGGAAACAGAGGAGGGGGCAGCTGCAGAAGAAGAGAGGAAAAACGTGGAGACACGTGGCGGCGACATTGAGAGAATAGCCGAAGAAGTGCCCATGGAAGGAAGGGAAACTGCAGCTACAGAAGACATAGGAAGGGAAGGGAGCTCGGATATAAGGGAAGAAATGGAGGACAGATCAGCGAGGAAGAAAAGATAGATGAAGAGGTGGGGAAAAGCAGAGAAGAAGGGGAAGAGGACATGACCAAAGGGATGGTCGCTTGAGTCACTCAAGGAGGGGAAGGAAGAGAAGAAGAAGGGATGAAAGGGACCTCAGTTGTTGTAACAATGCCGACATCCTGAGTGGATGGGCCAATGGGAATATCCTCTTCTACTTCTTTCTCTGGCGAATCCAGAGTTATTACCTGTTCTGGTGCTGCGGAAGGAGGACTCTCAGGGGCTTCTTCCTGAATGGTGCTAGATTCACCTTCTACACCTTTGCCTTTACCTTTAGGCTACTTTTTGGATCGTGGAGGTGCGTTGCCCAATGGGGATGTTGTGAAATCAACCCCGAGGTAGATTAGGCCGTTCATCCGGCACCAATGTTCTGTCCTCCGCAGAGTCTCCTTGACCCTCTCCTCAATTGTCTGAGGAGCCTTAGTTCTATCAATGGCCGGAAAGGGCCAATTGTCCCCATCTGTGTCAGTATATACCTTGTCTACTTCATCTTCCGTAGTTTGGAAGCCTTTGGGGACAATGGCTACCCCATATTGGATGATTTCTGCCAATGCTAGGTGAGAATGATCCTTCCTTCTGAGCTCCACCTCATGGAGGATGTCAATGTAAATATCCTCGATCTGAGGAACATGGATTGGATCAAGTTTCGCCCTTGGTAGATAGCTCCTTGGGTCGAAGGTAGGCCTGGCTGGGAAGTCATGTTTCAAATTGAGTAACTCCAGCTCTGTGAACATTTCCTTCACCTTATGGTGGGTAGAGCATGTATATCGGCCTACTGTGAGGGGGAACGGAGTTCCACCCTTCTTTCTTTTAAGGCATTTCTCATGGTATGTGATTAGCTGCCTTGACAGTTCCAGCAGAATCAGCTTAGGTCCAGCATACCTCGGTAGCCTGGTTGGCTCTCCCAAAAAGTTGGCAGCCCTTAGATAGGTGAATGTAGGAAACTGGGTGAACAGGGCTCCCCATTTCTCCGTGGCTGCCACTATGCTTTTGGTCATGCGACCATAAGTCATATTCGGCCTTAACAGGCAGATGATGTGGTAGAAGAATGCATCGTTGATTTTGGTGAATTGGGAGATGCTATTCTCCAGCCTCAATTCTAGATAATACTCGTATATTTTGACCTGAGGCCAAACTCCACTCTACGTCAGGCCTGGATAGTCCCTCTCTGATGCTTTGCAAAGATAGACCACGTAGGAGTTCATATGAAATGTCCCCGTTGTGCTGAATTGTTGTAGCTGTTCGAGAGATTGTGCTGCTTATAATTTCTCCCCAGCAAAAGCGCTGATCAGGCATATTCTTGTTCATGGTCTCTAAGTACCGCAGCATCCATTTATGGAAATAATGGGCATCAAAAAGCCCAAAGACCCTACTCAGGAATGTAATGGTGTCACTGAGCTCTTCTGAGAAGTCACTGTGGTGGATGATTTGGGGCCACCGGGTTATTACCTTCTTGTTCTTCAGATAGACTTCGTTCATTAGTTGCATACATTGATCCTCATTGTCATCCCAGGCCTTAATGCACTCCGCTTGGCTGACGGCCACAAAGTGCCGGTGGTGAGGGATGCCGAGTATTATCTCAAAATGACAGAAGTGAGGTTAATGACTACCTCGCCCTTGCTGTTTTTGACACACCTTGTGTCTTTGTTGTAACACTGGGCAACCACCATCATAAATTCATTCTTGACGGCAGCCGACGGGATTCCTCCGGCGTGAAAGTGCAGAGCAATCACCGCGATCAATTTGTCCATCGATGGACTCCTTGTAAGTTTCGAGTTCGGCCTGCATTCCTCCATATCGATATGCCCCACTTAAGAGTCTTTGACATCCATGCTGTACTCGGCCTGAGACTCAGGCATTCTGACCCTCTGATATTTATATTTCATTTCTTCCTCTGTAAGTTTAGCCTTTCCTTTGGATTTGATGGGTCTCTTGCTGGATGTAGACATATGTTCTTTCAAACTCGATTGCTGATCTGCATGAAGATGAAGTGAAACCCAACGTAGAAAGGTTGTATTAGTCATTTGATTTCCCATTGAAGTGCCAACAGAAGAAAGAGTTATTATTAGGCTCAGGGTGCAGGGCGCATGAAAATTGCAGCTTACAGGGCTAAATCGGTAAGGTGCACAGGAAAGGCATGTTGCAAAGGTTAAAGCGGCGCCAAAGGCGCATGGTGCATGCATACTACAGAGTGCATTTTATAAAAGGTGCATGAAAACATTGTGTTACATAGAGACAGGATGCGCCCTTTGGCGCATAGATTTTTCATGTTGCATTGGGATTTGGTGCGCCCTTTGGCGCATGGAAAGTTTGTGTAACAGGAACTTTTCATGCACCAAAGGGAATATGGCATGGCGCACGAAGGGTTTACACAACATGATGTTGCTGTGATGAGGAAAGCGCCTGCACCTTTATAACTTCACACTTAGCGCAGATAAAGCCGGTGTTGCATAGATGCTGGGTGCGCCATTGGCGCATGGAAATGTGATGCAGCAAGGAAGGTTGGCGCGCCATTGGGGCACAAGTTTAACACTTGCAGCATGTGAAGGAGGGCGCCCTAAGGCGCGAGTGTTAATGATGTAGCAGTCAAAATGGGTGCGCCATTGGCGCGGGTTTTGTTCATGTTGCAAGGTGGTCAGATGCGCCAAAAGGAAACAAACAGTTTTTACATGGTTCAACCCTTCTTTCTTCCTTTCATTTCCAAGATTGTTTTGGGAGATATAATGGTTCAATCCAAAGGGTTTCAGACCATGCTTTTAGACAACTCCCTCTACCAGCAGTTCTGGAAAGAGGAGGAAAATGGAAAGACAGACAGCAAAAAGGAAGGAGGGGGGAAAGGGAACCAGATCAATATTTCAATATTTTAAACGAAAACCAGGCCACCAAGCACAACAAGAACCAAAAACGTAAAATGCACAAGAGGGAGAAGAACCTCTTACCTAGATAAATAGTAAGAGACGTGTAACGGGTCCACAAAGCGTTGAAAACGACGAGGCAGGGGCTGACAGGCTCTGATAAAAGAAATCACGTGCTCTGCGACTAGTGAAAATGACATTTTGGGTGCGCAAAAACATATATATATAGCTGAGCTAGTCATAAATGCGCCACCCACTTTGTAAAGGGCGCATGAAAGCAACTGTCGACATGGAAAAGCATGCGCCCTTTGGCGCATGAAAGTGTTTTCCAGCATGAAATTAAGCGCGCCTTTGGCACACCAAAAGCTATGTCGACATGGGATTATGTGCGCCCTTTGGCGCACCAAAAAGTGTGTTGACAAAAGATTATGTGCGCCCTTTGGCGCACCAAAAAGGGGCGCAACAAACGTTGATGTTATATAGTAATTCCATGCGCCAAGTCAAAAAAGACCAAAAAGACTAAGTTCGAAACCAGATTTCCCGGAAGGGATTTGCAACGTTTGACGCAAGGGATCCCTAACGAGGATTGGAAAAAATTTCGGTATGGTTATCGGTAAAATTTCCTTGTCTATTTTACGGGATAATACACCAAAAAAAGAATCTCTGCAAAATATCAAAAAAAGTATATATTACAAACAAACAAAAAATCATATTTTAAAGAAAAATTAATTTTTGAAGGTGAATCGATGTCAAGTTCGTTTCTTACAACATAATGAATAATTTTTAAGAGTGGGGTTTAGTACCAATGAGTGATAATGAAGAAGAAGAATACGGTTGTCGAGAAATGCAAATTTTTGATTAGCCATCATCATGTACCAGTTCTTACAAAGAGAAGCATTTTAGAATGGAAAAAGATCTTTTACTTCATGAAAAATATGTAATTAGATAAGGGAAAGAAGGCTATTGGCATGTCTCCAAAAATAAAGGAAAGTCTCAGATAGAATGAAGAAAAATTCTTCTTATGAAGTGATTATGCTAAAATGTAAAATAATAGCCTAATATAATGCAAGTTTGTAGTAAATAAATGAATATTGAAATACTAAAATAATACCCAAGTAACTAAGTAATGAAAATATGAAACCCTAATTACAAAGAGGGTTAGAAGAGCCTTAGTTGATTCAAATAGGTCATTGTACTACATGTCGTAATGGGGACGGGATGAACATATATGGAAGACCATTGCATAGAAGCCTGGAAAAAGTAGATCTAGAAGATTTGATGGATTGGGGCACTCGGAAAGGGATATGGGGATATGGTTTGATTTATTGGTGCCTTGATTTGCATAGATGCTCAAAACCTCCTTTGAGGTGTCACAAGAGGTTGCACTTGTTTTCCTTTTGTCACGTGTATGTTTCCTTGGATCACCGAGGTTTTTACAAGCATGCAATGAAGAAAGAACCTATAAAACCCTCAAATAGACATCAAATCCCAAAAAAATATATAATACGATGCACTACATCTGCGACTCAATGTAGTTCTCTCTCTCTCTCTCTCTCTCTCTCTCTCTCTCTCTGTGTGTGTGTGTGTGTGTGTGTGTGTGTGTGTGTGTGTAATTTATCCCTAGGTCGCTCTTGTGCATGTTGCACATAAAGTAGTGAGAAATTAGCTAGATGTCGAATGTAAATAATGTGTGCATGTAAATAATAGACTCCCCTCCTATGAATCATGATGTAGATGAACCAATTTTTGTCCCTTGTGATGGAGCTAGATGGATGTAAATGGAGCTATAGATGCCTTGGTGGATGCAACCTTAGCTGGTGATAGATAGTGCTTAGTTCTTGGTCCTTTATTATAATTGTATTACTTTATATTTATATGATTCCTTCATTTGAATTTTGTAACTAACCCCGAAAAGCCCGACTAAAAAAATTATGTCACATTCCGTAATTATTCAATTAGTGTTTTAATAAAATAAATTTCAGCATTAAATAATTTGTGAGTAACATAACATCATGTATTGCTACATTGTCCCATATACTGTTAGTCTGATTCACAAAACCCCTAAATCGACCTTCAAATCTACTTTGTTGGGAAATGGTCAATTTGGTGTGAATGCACAACATGGATTTTTCCCAAAGTTTGGAACCTTTACAAATGGGGAAAACTCTCTAGATTGAAGCTAGTTCTTACTCCTCTGTTTAGGTGTATGCGTGGAATTTGCAGAGGTTTGATTCAAAATCCTACTCTAAAATCCAAGGAGGCAGGGTTAAGAAAATGCATGGAAATGGGAAACAAAACTAAGCAAAAACAAAACAGTGATACACCAAAGGAGTGTTGAACTTCTTGTTTTGCAAAATAGACATAGATCATGAGGATGCAACATCAAAACATGCACAAATTTCCCAAATGCAATGAAATATCATAAGGAAACAAATCAACACAAGAGAGGATTGAAAAAACCTCATTCACAGAACATGCATTGTCAGTTCTAGATTTGATAGATGCATTACAATAGAAAGAAGGAAAAAAATGTGTTGTGTCCATATGGGAGGTCTGAAACTCCTCAAATATGCTTTTTAAGGAGAAAAGAAGAGCTTGCAAGAGCAAGAAATGTTCAACGTTTACAAAAATGAGCCAAATTTGGCTTTATCGATAAAAAAAATGAAGAGAGGTGAAAAATGCGGGAAAATTGATTCCATATCTCCAACCACTAAAAATATTCATTAAAACAGCAAGGGAACCCTCAAAAATCCATTTTTCAATGAATTTGGCCATGCTGGAGAAGAAACGGACGCTATACTTCATCAATTTTGGTGGTTGGGGGTCGAGTTCTACATTTTTTCTTATGCTAGAGACATTTCTTAAAAATTTTCCCATCAAACTCCATCAAAATTCAAAATTGAGGGGTCCATCATGTAGAGGATTTCAACAGCTTTCCAATGATATAAGGATCATGAAAATATGAGCTCTGGGTCGAAATATATGGCCCTATGAAGATTTAGGGAAAAATAGAGCAAATTAGGGCAAAAAACGGGTTGGCGGGCCAAAATTTGACCTTTTTCCCCCTTTTGTGAAATTGGGAAATTTTCCCAAAAATCCTCTGCCAGTCTACCACTTTGATGACACATGGTGCTTCCCAATTCGATGATGGGATCATGGGATCATTTCTTTCCTTCAACCTTTTTGACCAAAAAGGCAAAAAACTTAAATTCTTCCCGACCCCCGCCATGCCATTGCTGATGTGGACTGGACACGTGGTGCCTTTCTATTAGATGTGCAACCTTGGCCATTTTCCTTCAATTTTCCTTTTCTAGATCCGCTGATGGGATCACGGGTTCATTTCTTTAAAGGTAAACAAGGGATTAGAATGACTTTTTTAGCTTCTAGAAAGCTGGAAAAATTCTCTATTTGATGAAATCATACCCAAAAATTGTGTCCACAAGCGTGCAAAAATTCATTTTAAGTACCGAGAAAAGGAAAAGGAGGAGGAGCTAGCCAAAAATAACCATGGGATTATTTTGGATAACACTATTGGTGACTCGGAGGGTCATATGCCTGCTAGATGAAAGGACTAATCCTTGAAGCATCCATTAGGCATGGATTCATGATAGATAGCCTGCAAACGGATCCTCTACTTGAAAATTTCCCTGTTAAGCCTCTTGGAAACCACTAAAAACTGAAACCAGTTGTGACCAAAAACCAAAACAATGCACTGTGTAAGAGCAAGAATGGTAGCACAAAAACTATGTAAAAATATGAAAATCATACATACCCCAAGTGGGATATGTAGAGTGTGCACAAGCACTTATTTTTTTGAAAAAAAACCTACCTACTCTACTCTAACTGGAAGCAAAGGTGGGATAAACAAACCTTGCAACTGGTTGTGCAAAAAAGCTTCCTTTCTTTAAAATTGGCATTCATGCAAATGATTTGGAGCTGATCATGGCTGTTAGTATGAGTGGAAAATGAGAAGAATCTGGTCCTCCACCCAAATCATCAAGGTATCAACATTAATGGAAAATACCTCTTCAAGCTGACTGGAATTGGACTCCTAGATGTGTTGATGATGACCCTTGGTACTTTGATGTTCACCCTCATGTCCTAAAGTAGGCATGACTGGTTTTGGCTTCTCCCTTGGCTCTAATGAAGCCAAGTAGCTAATTCGGTAAGGTCCGATCCTTTGAATGTGCCCATAAATCTGAAATTCAACTCTAAAATTGGATTTTTCTTGTGGACCTTCTTGGATGAATGGCATGGGAAAAGTGGTGGAATCCTCGTGCTCTTTTACTTCCTTCATGGCAGTATGGAACTCTTCTATAATATGTAACTCATCATTATTGATTGCAACATCTAATGAAGTTGCTTTTGCATTATTGTAACCTATTGCAATACATTGTTGGCTCTGGAGTTCCTCCATTGTAGCTTTTGGAAGATCAAATTCTTCCAACTTTGATTCAAGAGGCATGTTGCAAACTACAGGTGGTGCTTGCATGTTCTCTTCCATGGAAGCAGGTTCTTGTGGATGAAGAAGGAAAATTTGCAATTTCTACAGGCTCCTTCTCATCAAAACATTCTTCTAAGTCTGATAGCAAATCAAACTCTTCAATGTCCTACTGCAGCAAGGTCTCTCCCTTTTGTATGGTGACCTTCAAATCTGCATTTTTTTCACCATGTGGAGCTTCATCTTCAAACATGAAGCTTGTCAGCTCGAACTCATCCAAAAAATCAGATTTTTGGAGAGATGAAGTGGGAGAGAAATCAGAACTTCTTGTGCAACTTGCTCATGATTCAGTGCCTCTGAATTTGTTTTGGTCACCTCCATAATGGATTCATCAATCAAATCAGGCCCTTCAAATGAAAGAAAAAAATCTTCAATAATGCTTCCTTCATCTAGTTCCAATTCTGATTTGATTTCTTCCAGTTGCTCCTCTTCAATGGGACTTGGAGCTGATTGTTCTTCCTCCTTGTTGACTGGTTGTGCAGCTTGGATTAGATCAACATTTTCTTCAAATAAAGTGCCAACATGGACACTACACTTAGAAAAAATAGACTGCTGGTCTTCTTGCCCCACTGCTGCTATAAAATCAGCCTTGTTTACCACTTGTTCCCCAACTCCAACTTCCTCTTTTGGCTTCACCATCAAGGGGATTTTTGTGATCCTGAATTTGAGAGCCAAACTCAACAAACTTTGAATTTTTTCATCCTTGTTTAGCTCTTCTTTTTGCTATTGTTTTCCTTGACTAGCATTCTGATTTTTTCTTTCCCAACATGGATTCGGGAATGCAAGAGGAGGGGTGGGTTGTGGTTCAACTGATTTTTCAATTATTTGTGGTTTTGGAGGAGGTAAAACTTCATTTTCTTTGGAGGGAATGGCTGTTTGGAATGGAAAAGAGAAGAGAAATTGAGGTGGGATGGGAGACTAGGAGGTGAAGAAATGGAATTAGCTTTTGGGACAACAGATGGAGAGTTTAAAACTTGACACTGCTGAGATAAAACAGATTGGGAAAGAGGAAAAGAAAAAGCATGAGATGGTGTGCTTACCCATTGACAAGGTTGCTTGAATACTCCTCTCATACACCTCTATTCCTTCAGTCCACTTTGCAAGCAATGGCAGCATTGCAACAATGAAGTCAAGTTTCTCTTGCGGGCTATAATGCCTTGGAAAAGGTCCCACCCATGGACAGGGTGCTCCACAACCGATTCCAAATGCTTTCCTCTGTGCTTGAGCCCTTGATTGCACCATGTTTGCCTCCATCTTTTGGATTTTCTCCAACAAATCCACATTTTCTTCTTGACTTCCCTCATCATATGCGTATTCTTGTGCTTGATATGCTTCATAGCCAAACTGATTTTGGCATTGCTCATATGGATATGCATACTGGTTTTGAATTTGATCAAAATGTTGATATGGAGGATTTGAAAAACATGTTGGAGTTGGGAAGAATTACTGTTGTTGTAAATGAAAATTCCATGAGGGAAATGAAGTCATGATTGCACAAATTCATGGAATGAAAGAGGAATGAAAGATATGGAGGAAAAAATGAAATGGAAAATGAATGAAAATGAATGGAAAGAAGGTCTACAACTTCAGAGATGGGTTGCTAATCAGATGGAGTCACCAGATGTGCTTGCAAGTGCCTCCAAAGGCTGAAATATTCACCAAGAGCACATCAACTTGATGAGATGAAGTGGAATACCTCTTGGTCCCATCGGGCATGTCAAAACTATTAGTGCAGATTCACAGCACCCCTAAATCAAACTTTAGATCTGCTGTTGGGAAATGGTCAATTTGGTGTGAATGCACAACATGGATTTTTCCCAAAGTGTGGGAACTTTGCAAATTGAGAAAGCTATCTAGACTGAAGTTGGTTCTTACTCCTCTATTTAGGTGTACATGTGGAATTTTTAGAGGTCTGATTCAAAATCCTACTCTAAAATCCAAGGAGGCAAGTTAAGAAAATGCATGGAAATGGGAAACAAAACTAAGCAAAAACAAAACGGTGATACACCAAAGGAGTGCTGAACTTCTTGTTTTGTAAAATAGACATAGATCATGAGGATGCAACATCAAAACATGCACAAATTTCCAAAATGCAATGAAATATCAGAAGGAAACAAACCAACACAAGAGAGGATTGAAAACTCATTCACAGAGCATGCATTGTCAGTTCCAGATTTGATACGATGCATTACAATAGCAAGAAGGAAAAAATATGCTACAGTCCATATGGGAGGTCTGAAACTCCTCAAATCCACCTGCTAAGGAGAAAATAAGAGCTTACAAGAGCAAGAAATGTTCAACGTTTACAAAAATGAGCCAAATTTGGCTTTATCGATCAAACATAACTAAGAGAGGTGAAAAAAATGTGGGAAAATTGATTCCACATCTCCAACCACTAACAAGATTAATTAAAACAGCAAGGAACCCTCAAAAATCCATTTTTAGATGCATTTGGCCATGTTGGAGAAGAAATGGACGCCATACTTCATCAATTTTGGTGGTTGGGGGTCGGTTCTACATTTTTTCCCGTGCCAGAGACATTTCTTCAAATTTTTCCCATCAAACTCCATCAAAATTAAAAATTGAGGGGTCCATCATGTAGAGGATTTCAACATCTTTCTTGTGATATAAGGATTGCAAAAATCCAAGCTTTGGGTCGAAATATATGACCCTCTGAAGATTTAGGGCAAAACAGAGCAAATTAGGGCAAAAAATAGGTCGGTGGGCCAATATTTGACATTTTTCCCCCGTTTGCAAAATTGGGAAATTTTCCAAAAAATTCTCTACCAATCTGCCACTCTGATGACACATGGCACTTCCCAATTCACTGATGGGATCGCGGGCTCATTTCTTACCTTTAACCTTTTTGACCAAAAAGGCAAAAAACTTAACTTCTTCCCAACCCCCACCGTAGCGCTACGGCGACGTGGATTGGACATGTGGTGCCTTTCTATTGGATGCGGAACCTTGGCCATTTTCCTTCCATTTTCCTTTGCTAGATCTGTGGGCCAATTCTCGACTTTAACCCTTTTTCCCAAAAAGGCTAAGTGGCAAAATTTTCTCCCTGGCCCCGCGAATGCGCTTTGTTCCTCCTTCGGGCCTGCGGGCCAAATATTTCCTTTGTGCCCTTTTTCTCGCAACAAGGGCTAAGTGCCCAAATTTTCTCCCTATCTCCGCTGACCCACTAATTTCCTTGGAAAATTTTCCAACTCTGCTTCATCGGCCCGAGACTCCTTAGTAAATTTTTCTCCTTACTTCCGTGGGCTCGTCCAAGGAAAATTTTCATTGTTAACTCCGCTAAGCCATAACTCAAAAAATATAAGGAGTTAGGAGGACTTATTTACCTTTCTGGAAAGGTGGAAAATTCTATATCTGATGAAATCATACCTAGAAAATTTTGAGTCTCTAAAGCATGCAAAAAATTCATTTTAAGTACCAACGCAAAGGAAAAGAAGGAGTTAGCCAAAAATAAGCATGGGCTTATTTTGGATAACAATACCACTTTGCACAAGTATGCATAGCCAAAAGGGTATATATACTTGTGCACAACTATATGTGTGACATCGTAATGGTTCCTGTTGTCACGTAGTTGCAAACTTATTAATGTTATAATTCATTTTGTGTACTTATAGTATTGGATCTACATTACCTTTTTCTATTGATGATGGTTTCAGTAACCATCTTGAAGGGTTATGTTGTTATGTTGTGTGTTTAAAATACTTACTTTATTCAAAGTACAGATGGGATGCATTGTTTTATAGTTGAATTTATGTACATGATTGTAATATCCTAATTTATCTTATTTGTTGAAAGTAAAGATTTACAAGTATGATTAAATTTTATACATAACCGCAATATGTTTCAATAAATGAGATAATATTGAATGATAAGAAGTTATTAACTCTCTTGTCACTATGGGGTCTATTCATGGTTGTTGTTATAACCATTACCTTATTCCCGAAGATGGTGGTTCATTTATTAAAAACATGACTATTTTCTAGAAACGATCATAAGGTGATTAATGGGGTCTCCTTTCGTGGTAATAAATGTTACCTTATTCACTGTTGATAATGACCTTATAATAATGGAAACACTATATTAATGTGATGTTGTTGTGTAGGAAATACTAGATGAGAAATTTCTATATTAGTGTTAGTTAATCTATTTTCCTTTTTGATAGACAAAACATTACCATTGATTAATGTTAAAAGGATGAAGCCCTTAGTAATTGGGGCAACTAAAAATGATGGTGGTAGGGTAAAATCATTGTTATTTAATCATAGTTTGAGCATTATAAATTAAGCATATCCAAGTCTATAATTTATTCATGATATGAATGGTTAATTGCCTCAAAACTATACTCCTTATATGGAAGACATCCACGGTATTCGACCATTTGGATGGTCTAATGTCACTTTTGTTTGATTAACAATTCAATCAAAAATATTATGAAGGAAATAACTTCACATTGGTATGTATATTTGAATAACGTAAAGACAATGAAGGTGGGCATTAGATGGATAAGTAATGGAATTCTATTGATGAGATATTTTGTTCCAACAATGGACCTCACAATGCATAAGGAATCAGATTGCAATGTTCTAATAGTCCTTTTGACCGGGGTTCATTTTAAGACACCTCTATAAAATTGTAGGTGGAAAATACCTGGCGAATATCCCCGGAACCAGTTTCAGCGAAAGGTGAATTTGACAGTATTCCAAAACAAAAATTTCACCTGTTTTTTCATGGCTCCATCATTGACATGCGACAACAAGACGTCAATAATCACTCGACGTGAGCCACTGGCTCCAATGACACGCGTCAATGGCTTCTATTGACGCGTCAATGGCCTCTATTGACACGCATCAATGGCCTCTATTGATGCACATCAATGGCCTCTACTGACGCGTGTCAATGGCTTCCATTGATGCACGTCAATGGATTCTATTGATGCGTGTCAATGACTTCTAGTGATGCGCATCACCAGAAATCATTGATGCATGTCAATAGAATCCATTGATGCGTGTCAATGGAGGTCATTGACGTGTGTCAATAGAAGCCATTGACGCCCAATTTAGCTTATAAATACCCTTCGACCGGTCATTTTCTCATTTTCACCCTCCCACTCTTGAATTTTTATAGGTCTCAATCGTTGTCAAAGATGCAAGTACAACTATAATGTTGACTTCAGATGCTTCCCAACTGCAAGTTCAGCAAAAAAATCAAGAGAATCCAATTCAATCGATTTCCAAGATCAACTACAGGAATCCCTTATGCCCTCACATCCATACTGTTTTAAAGCTGTCTTCAGAATATAAAGATTTGATGGATGCGTGTGAATTTTCAGGGGTCATTAATATGCCCCATTTCGAAATAGATCCGGATATTTTGAATTACCTTCTGTCATCCTACAATTCAGAGGACGACATTTTTTATGTGACTCTGAACGATGGCCAAATGTTCCAATTCAGTATCGAAGCAAATGACATCCATCGGTTTACGGGCCTTCCGTTCAAAAATTTACCATTTGTTACAACCAAGGCAACACTCGTGGAAGAAGACAAGAAATTACTCGAATCAAAGTTCGGTTTCCATGTTGATTGTAAGTATAATTCATTTTAATTCATATTTTTTATTCTGTTTTTTATTCTGATACAATTTGCTGTTATAAATTTATAGTAATTTTCACTCTTTCACATTTGCAGCCCATGTCAATAAATCCAGGCATGGTGTGGATACACAATCAATTGCACACCACTTTCTTGCTGCACTTATTTCATTTTTTCAATCCAGAATTGTTTTGCAGGGTCGCCAAACTGATATACCAAATTGGGCCATTGCATACATTGTTGCCACTATCTCAAAACAAAAATTTGATTGGTGCACATATCTATCCAAAAAAATAAGAACTGAACTAACAAATTCAAAACTTTCTGAAAACCTGTCATTTATTCAACAAACTATCTCCTTGGCCTTTATTATGAGGCACTTTTAAATTTAAGAGATAAAAAAATTCCTACTTGCAATGATGAGGAGTTGATGAAGTTGTCAATTCCATTTGAAGAACAACAGGTATAAAGTATTTAGTTTGTATTTCAATTTTCGACATTACACTGCGCAGTTATTAACACTTAAATGTTAATTTTTTATAGAAAATATATCTTGAAGCCCTTCCCCGAAAAAAGGTGTTATCAAGAGGTAGAGGCCAACAACACGCTGACGCTTCAGGGGACTCTCAATCTGAAATGGAAGCTCACTCCTCTCCAAACCCTCAACAGTTTGAACTCGTTAAATTCCGAGAGAATTAATACCTTCTCATATATTATTTACAAATTCCAAAGTTGCATATTTATTTTTCAATTCAAATTTTAACCAAATGAATTGACAACATTTAATATTGATGAATTACAGGGACTTTGGAACATACACCTGTTTCACAAACTCAACCTTCTTCCCCAACTCACTCCATACAGTTGCATGCATTCATATCTTCTGAACAGACCGAGTACAACTCCTACAAGGCCACCCGTAGCACCGAGAAAAACAACCCCTCGACAACAAGGTACAACTCTTCGATAGTACGTTTAATTTCAAAAAAATTGACTTTATGAATTGTTTTCCTATTTTTCATTTTTTTCTTGTACTTTTCAGCACATGTCAGTCCTGATCAAACCGCGGCACCGACACCCACTCAACCAATAATTTTTAAAATGCCAACCAGAGGAACAGTGAAAAAGAACATTGGTAAACGCATGCCTTTTGCTCCGGCCCCTAGTGGGACACTAAACATTGCCTCCTCCTTTCGAATTCCAACTCTCTCACTTGGTGGCTTTCCCAGTGCAACGGGCATATCTGTTTTGAACAATATAAATTTAGATGAAGATTATTTGGGCATTGATAGCAATGACCCAACTAGTTTTTTCAATACCCGTGAGATGATTCAAGGCTAGTAGGTATACTTCAAATTTCAATTTAAATATGCTTTACAATTTTGAATTACATTTCGATTTAAATTTATTTATCTAAATCTTGATTAATTTTTTCACAAACAGGATCAGCCCACCCAAAGGCAGAAACACGTAGCAGTTGATCTTGGTGAAAGCCCCCATACTTCTCCAGCAAGATCATCTTCATCAGATTCAGATAGTGAATAGTTGCCACCTTTTCCTTTGGAGAACTTAATTGGTTATGATTGTCAATCCCATGTCAGTGAGTTTATTCTTCCTCATATCAAACAACTTATAGAATGGGAGAGAAGGGCTAAAGTTCTTATCAATGAGATTATTAGTCGTTATGAAAATTATTGGCAACGGGATAGTTTATACGCTGCAGTCCAGAATCAACCTGCGAAGATGGATTCCTTACTTACCCAAGTAAGAAGTGGGACTGTCACGTATAACAACAACTATAAAGATGACATTTTAGATAAGGCATTAAACAAATTGGAAAATATTAGTGCTTAGACCTGGCATATTTTAACAAATGGTCTAAGGACAAGGATTTGGTAGCAATCGCAAATTCGAAAGAGATAGAGCGGTTGTAAGTACTATTAAATTCAAACAAACATTCTTGTTAATTTGAAATTTTCATTTTTTAGTAATATTTTGAATTGACATTACTCTTTTTGTGCAGTTGAAATATGAAAATTTGAAGAGTCAGGCGAAGGTTTTGCAAGTTCACTTGTAAACAAAAAGAAAAATGACTTATCCGACAAAAAAATTTGAAGCAAAATATTATTTTGGTTAACAAACAAAACAATACACTAAAGCGGATAATTAAAGAGCATGGTTTCGACCCTGACATATTATTCAAAGCTAAAGCAGCAGCTGATCCAAATTTGTTATCACGGGAGATGCGACAAATCAAGAAGAAAGAATTTTTAAAAATATGGACAATGCTGCAAAAGATCTTATAAGTTCAGGGGTTATTTCTAGTGTTGGGGAAAGAGGTACAGCCACAGTGAAGAAGACATTGGGGAAGAGAGCAGAGGAGTAGAATTAGATAAAGAAAAAGAGGGTTTTGAAAACTAGAAACTTTTATTATTGAGGAAACTTTAAATATTGAATTTGAAAACTTCTACTATTGAGTATGTACTATGGTATTTGAATTTAATTATATGGATTTATATACAGTCTTTAATTTTAATTGCATTAGATGGTGATTATCATGAATTATATGTATGTTTCTTGTTTACTTGCATTGTCATGAATTGTATGTGGACGTAGATGATGAATGATGATAATTGATAATTAATGATAGATGATGCTGAAAGACGATGAATGATGATAATGATATGATATATATGGACAATGATCAATTTAATGTGGACGTAGATTTATCATCAAGCACAGTAATTCTTCTTCTCTAGACTTTTGTAATTCTTCTTCTCTAGAATGGATATAGATGATAAATAAATGGAATGTGTTATAATGGATATAGATGACATTAATGATTAGAATGGATATAGATGACATTAGAACAAATAGAATTGTAATGATATGATCATGAATTATTTTTTAAAAAATGAATTGTTTTAATAAATTTAAATTAGATAAATAGTTGAGTTAATAATAATTATAGTGTCGAGTCGGGATATGATAATGATATGGTGATGATATGATATATATATGGATGATGAGGAATTTTATGTGGAATTATATTTAAAATTGTATAATGTATTGTTTATCCCATAGTTAAAAAAATATATCAAAGGATTTTGCACATATAAAAAGAATCAAGAAAGAATCATCACTGGCAAGAAATTAAACATAATTGCAAATATGATAGGGTTTAGCTTACCTCTTGCGTATTAGATTGCTGTGAAATCATCAAGGGTAACGTGCTATGAAATCATCAAGGGTAAGCGTATTAGATTGCTTTGAAATCTTGCGTATATGATAGGGTTTGTTTTACCTGACATTGTCGGATCTGAGAAGTGCCAACAACATCTTTAAATATATAGACCAACAATATCTTTAAATAAATGTAAATATATAGAATTAGACCTGTAACATCTTTAATGATAACAAGAGCTGAAAAAATGTAAAGTAACAAACAATAAGATTATGTTGAAGAAGATACCTATTTAAAATTGAAATCATCACCGGTAATGTGCTAGATCTTTGTCTTAAAAAAATTCAACACAAAAAATGGATTAGTAGATAGATGGGTGAGTTGCCTGA
This sequence comes from Taxus wallichiana var. yunnanensis, assembly GCA_018340775.1. Classification (NCBI taxonomy): domain Eukaryota; kingdom Viridiplantae; phylum Streptophyta; class Pinopsida; order Cupressales; family Taxaceae; genus Taxus; species Taxus wallichiana. Next base: position 342,607,078 of record CM031237.1, read on the forward strand.
CATTGTCAGTCCCGAGAAGTAACAGCTTCCTCGGACGGATGTCAACCCACGTTTTCAAAAAATAAAAAGATTGTATTTAACTAAATGTAAATACATAGACCTGTAACATCTTTAATGATAACCAGAGCTGAAAAAAATGAATAGTAACAAACAATAAGATGAATAGTAATTTCAACGTTCCTATCTTTTTGTAATGTCAACATTAAGAGGTAATTCAATTATGATATTGCAATATGTGTATATAAGATTATTGAAAACATCAAATATAGAAACAAAAGTCCTAAATTGTGTAAGGATATAATATTCTATCAACACTAATTCCAGAAAGTATATAGCTTAAATTAGGATTAGGGTTAAAAATAATTCACCGTTCTACCAGATGTAGGGGTATAACGGTGATTTGAAACTGGATAAGGATGTTGTGCAGAGTGTCATAAATTTTCCTTTGAGATTTGGGATCCTAAAATCAGAGGAAATGTTCATCTATTTTAGAACAAGTTTTCTTGATGAATGTGTCATAGGGCTACTGAATGTGTCCTTTGATACTAAGATATCTAATCTATATCTAACACATACTTCACACGTGTTTATTGATCTAGGATATGTGTATGAATATTTTCAACGACTCTTCTACAACTATAAATATCATCTCTTTGTATTTTAGACCTATTACCCTAAAAAAGTGTTTCTAATTATATACATTAGATTTACCTCATCATTCCCCCTTCGATACCTATGAGTGCTAGAAATTATGCACCAAATACACCAAAACAGGATTAAACTACTTGTAGTTCTCCAAGTGTCATGGAAGAGTAGAGGTTAGAAAAGTGTAAATGAAGATGGAGCCCTAATTTTATCCTCAAAACTTGGTAACATTGCTTGGCTTGTATTTAATTAAGGGATAGAGATATGTGATAAGGGTAAGAAGATAGATATAATCAAAATCGGATAACTCATGTATATGGTGACTTATGAAAATTAATTCTTGATCAATCAAATATAAGTTGACTAAGGTAATGTGTGAATTAGAGGGTCATCCACATCTATTACAATATGATGGAGCACCAACACATTAAAAAACATTGATATAAAAATGCATCATCTTTGGTAGTTAATCTATCACAAGACTCTCAACCTTAAATTTTTTCGAACAAAAATTTGGTTTTAGACAACTTCATAAATCCCTTGCTTGAGGATCAATTTTTTCATCTTAGGAAACTTTTGGGAGTGAAGGCAATTTTCATTAAGGTGGGATAGTTCAGTGTTCCTCCTTCATTCCCTTTATTAAAGTACATATTAAGGGGGGATGTCAGTGTATTTAAATAACCATACACTATTGTATATAATTAAGGTGCACTTGTAATATTAGTTGTATTTTAGTATTTGGATAATTCACCCATTAGTGTACATTTATCCACATATATTAATAGGGAAGAGTATGAACCAATTTATTGACTTGATTATCTTCATTATTAATAGAAAAGTAAATTTTCCTTACAAGTTAACTACTCTCCAAGCCTAATAATAGCCTCTACTTGTTTTTATAAAAGTATGGAGAGCTAGTGTTAGTGATCAATCTTGTGGAAGAGAGTTTTTATTACTATGAAGAATTCAAGCCATAACATCTTAATAAAATTGTGGTACTCATGATACTCTCGGTAAATTTGTGTTATGTCTTTACTTTAAGCTTTCATTAATTAATCATGTATACATGCTTGTGGGTGTTTGTTTTATGGTTGTTAACTACGATTTTGGAGAGTAAATTGTACATTAATAATCATCCCAAATATTTCAATTCAAACTCGACATTGTCAATAGCTTCATCAAACTCGATGTTGTCTTCTGTAGAATGTGACGTGCAACAACAAGACGTCAATAATCACTCCTGACGCGCATGTCAATTTAACGTCAATGGTCTTGACTGACATGCGAGCGGCTCCAACTGATGCACGTCAAAGGTTTTACCTGACGCGTGACAATAGTCCTAGCTGTCGCACGCATCAATAGGATCCAGTGACGCTGCGTCAATAGGAGCTAGTGACGCGCGTCATCGCTCTCTACCGCTGCGTCACGGCTCCTATTGACGAGTGACAGTTAGGACTATTGTTGCGTGACAGCCAAGACTATTGTCACGCGTCACTAGATCCTATTGATGCACATCACTGGCTCCTATTGATGCGCGTCACTGGATGATATTGACGCACGACAGCTAGGACTATTGTCGCGCGTCAGGTAAGACCTTTGACGCAGCGTCAATTGAAGCCATTGACGCCTAATTTAGCCTATAAATACTCTTCAACCGGTCATTTTCTCGTTTTCACCTTCCCGCTCTTGATTTTTTGCAGTCTCATTTGTTTTCAAAGACGCAAGTACAACTATAATGTCGACATCACATGCTTCCCAACTGCAAGTTCAGCAAAAAAATCTAGAGAATCCAATTCAATCGATTTCCAAGATCAACTACAGGAATCCCTTATGCCCTCACATCCATACTGTTAATATGCCCCATTTCGAAACAGATCCAGATATTTTGAATTACCTTCTGTCATCCTACAATTCAGAGGATGGCATTTTTTATGTGACTCTGAACGATGGCCGAATGTTCCAATTCAGTATCGAAGCAAATGACATCCATCGGTTTATGGGCCTTCCGTTCAAAAATTTACCAATTGTTACAACCAAGGCAACACTCGTGGAAGAAGACAAGAAATTTCTCGAATCAACGTTCAGTTTCCATGTTGATTGTAAGTATAATTCATTTTAATTCATATTTTTTATTCTGTTTTTTATTCTGATACAATTTGTTGTTATAAATTTATAGTAATTTTCATTGTTTCGCATTTGCAGCCCATGTCAATAAATCCAGGCGTGGTGTCTAAGATGTAGCATTTCTGAGTACATGTAATTTTTGCAATGCTAGGGTCTAAGATGAGCTTTGTAACTTTGTTTGACCTGATGAGTGCAGTGGAAAAGTGTGTACTTGAAAGTATACTAGCGTGGGCAGAGTTTAAACAAAAAAAAGATCTTAAGAAAACTGATGGAACCAAGAAGGGGAAATTAATTGATGTTCCCAAACTTGATGATGCAAATCAAGCAGGGGGGAAGAATTCTGATCAATGTACTTTAATATTAACGGAGGGTGACTCAGCCAAGGCTCTTGCTGTAAGTGTTTGTGCCTTGAATCAGGGAAATGTGAATACTGAATTTGGTAGTATTGTGACATGTTTCGACATCACTTTCCAATTTAATTTTTTGTTATTTTAGTTATCTTTATCCTATCAGGTGGCAGGAATATCTGTTGTTGGTCAAGATTATTATGGCGTGTTTCCTCTCAGAGGTAAGCTGCTCAATGTCAGGGAAGCTACCACTCACCAACAAATGGAGAATAAAGATAAAATCCTTGGTCTACAGGAAGATAAAATATATGACAGCATTAAATCTTTAAGATATGGCCATCTGATGATAATGACAGACCAGGTACATGATCTTTGTCTAGCGCTGTTTAGTTTCTGCTTAATTCTGACACATCCTTTCTAGTGAGATCCTTTTTGACTTGTCCTTTGTCTCTTAAAGGACCATGATGGTTCCCACATCAAAGGATTGCTGATCAATTTCATACTCCTATTGTCAGGGTAAATGTTCCCCCTGTATTTGGTTGAGTGTATTGAGACTCTTTATATTTGTTTTTAAGCCTCCAGAGGTTATGTATCTCCATGTCTAATTTTGGCACATGTTGATGTAGGCAACTCACAAAAATGGAAATGTGTTATCTTTTTACACCATTCCTGAGTATGAAGCTTGGAGAGAATCATTGAGTGGATCGATAACAGGCTGGACCATAAAGTACTACAAAGTAATGCTAGTTTGTTTTCTCTTTATATGTTTTTAAGTTCTGGTTTTGTTCACTTGCTGATTAGGTATCACTTGTTGCTTGGACCATACAGGGTTTGGGCACAAGTACTTCTAAAGAGGGCAAGGAGTATTTCATAGATCTGGACAAGCACAAAAAGATTTTGTGTGGGTTGATGAGAAAGATGGAGATGCAATTGAGCTGGCCTTCAGCAGGAAGAAGATAGAGGCCAGAAAAAACTGGCTGAGACAATTTGAGGTAGTTAGGCCAGGGGAGCAAGGTGAAATGAAATCTGAATTAAAATGATATTCATTTCAACACTAACAAGTTAACAGTTGCCACCTTTTCAATCAGCTTATTCTTCAGTGAGTTTATTCTTCCTCATATCAATCAGCTTATAGAATGGGAGAGAAGGGCTAAGGTTCTTATCAATGAGATTATTAGTCGTTATGAAAATTATTGTAATGTAGAATAGTTTATACACCTGCAATGATCCAAATTTGCGAGAAGATCTTATAAGTTCAGGGGTTATTTCTGGTGTTGGGGAAAGAGGTACAGCCACAGTGGAAGAAGCCATTGGGGAAGAGAGCAGAGGAGTAGAATTGGATAAAGAAAAAGAGGGTTTTGAAAACTAGAAACTTTTATTATTGAGGAAACTTTAAATATTGAATTTGAAAACTTCTACTATTGAGTATGTACTATGGTATTTGAATTTAATTATATGGATTTATATACAATATTTAATTTTAATTGCATTAGATGGTGATTATCATGAATTATATGTATGTTTCTTGTTTACTTGCATTGTCATGAATTGTATGTGGACGTAGATGATGAATGATGATAATTGATAATTAATGATAGATGATGATGAAAGACGATGAATGACGATAATGATATGATATATATGGACGATGATCAATTTAATGTGGACGTAGATTTATCATCAAGCACAGTAATTCTTCTTCTCTAGACTTTTGAACTTGTTTTAAGATAATTATTCTCTATACTTGTAACGATATGATCATAATGTCATTAGAATGGATAAAGATGATAAATAAATGGAATGTGTTATAATGGATATAGATGACATTAATGATTAGAATGGATATAGATGACATTAGAACGAATAGAATTGTGTTAATAATAATTGTAGTGTCAGGACTCAGGATATGATAATGATATGGTGATGATATGATATATATGGATGATGAGGAATTTTATGATATGATATATATAATTCTAAGAAATCAAGAAAGAATCATCACTGGTAAGAAATTAAACATAATTGCAAATATGATAGGGTTTAGCTTACCTCTTGCATATTAGATTGTTGTGAAATCATCAAGGGTAAGCGTATTAGATTGCTGTGAAATCTTGCGTATATGACAGGGTTTGTTTTACCTGACATTGTAGATAGAGGGGTGAGTTGCCTGACATTGTCAGTCCTGAGAAGTGCCAGCAACATCTTTAAATATATAGACCAACAATATCTTTAAATAAATGTAAATATATAGAATTAGACCTATAACATCTTTAATGATAACAAGAGCTGAAAAAATGTAAAGTAACAAACAATAAGATTATGTTGAAAAAGATACCGATTTAAAATTGAAATCATCACCGGTAATGTGCTAGATCTTTGTCTTAAAAAAATTCAACCCAAAAATTGGATTAGTAGGTAGATGGGTGAGTTGCCTAACATTGTCAGTCCCAAGAAGTAACAGCTTCCTCGGATGGATGTCAACTCACATTTTCAAAAAATAAAAAGATTGTATTTAACTAAATGTAAATACATAGACCCGTAACATCTTTAATGATAACCGAGCTGAAAAAATGAATAGTAACAAACAATAAGATTAAGGGGAAAAAGATACCTGCTTAAAGTTGAAATCATCACTGCCACTGGTAATGAGCTAGATCTGTGTTTTAAAAAAACCCAACACGAGAAATGGATTAGTAGATAGATGGGTGAATTGCCTAACATTTTTAGTATATAGACCTGTAACATCTTTAATGATAAAGATAAAAGATAGATAAATAAGATACCTATTTAAAGTTGAAACAATCCATTATCAACAACTTCATCAAACTCGATGTTGTCTTCTGTAGAATGTGACGAAAAGCCAATTACACTCTCAAGGTTGGGAATATTTGTACTTGTAGCTGTATTATTCACACCTCTTCTTTCGCAAAGGGAATTCCAATGCGCAATTTCTCTGTCGAACGGAAAGGTTTCGATGGAGTATCGAGAAACATAACACCTCATGCAACTTTCTAGATTTTTATCCAACCTATTTCTCAATTTTGATTTTATAAATGACAATGCACTGAAAACCCTTTCATCCTCCACAGACCCCAAAATCATTGTTTGGCATAACTCATATAATATGAAATATTCACTGATATCTTCTTGTAAGATAGAACTTTGATAGATTCCTCGCCACAGCCTTGTAATAGCACCACTTTCAGAAGGTTGATCTAAATTCTTATATTGGTTCCTCATTGTTGTTGCAAAATTTGTTGATTGAAACTTTAATAAATCGGCATTCAGTATACCTTTGATTTCCATACCCTTGAGCTCTGACGCGTCTTCGTAAATTGTTCCATTATTGTACCCATTGATTTATGGAAATGCTTTCTGACAAAGTCTGCACGGCCACCTTCAGTATTCCAAAAATTAGGATTCATCACACCCATGGCTTCCAAAATTTTATCTTTACAGAAATGTTCCCTAATTTCTGATGACAAGGTTTCAAAATTTTTAAGCTTTATTCTTGTTTCAACTATAACAGACTCAAACAAATTACGTGTCACGAACATCTTCTCGTTCCGATCCTGTAATATCTTGACGTTTTTGCAAAATGTGCATTGGTATTTCCCTCCCATTAACAGTGATGCAAAGGTGATCGTGGATATTAAATCTCAAAAAGGTGTTAGGATTTTTAAGATCTAATAAATCTTTCCAATTTTCAAAAACAGGTGCATCAAAACTATCCTAGGAATAGTACAATATATCAAGACTTTGACATACCATTTTTCTCATCTGTATAAAATCCACAATATAGATTAATCTACCCTGTGCATGCTTCATCAGTGTATTGATCTCCTTTAACATTGGAAGAATACCAACCAATGTAAGCAATGTCTCCAAATCAGTTAAACGGAACAACAAGTCCCTTGCCTTATCAAATTCATGACGGTATTTGTGCATGAAACCAACCAATGAAGGATACTCCTCACGAACTCTGCATGCAGGTTCATACAAAGAGATCCATCTAGTCTCCACATCCTTCAGAAGTTTTTTGCCATCTGTAATTCCAATTGCAAATTTTTTGAAATCGAGAAAACGCTTTGGGCTGCTTGACATATAGGCATGAAGTTCTCTTATAAGGTCTTCTAATTTAGCAACATTTTCGTGGTTGCTTACCATTTTATATGTTAAATTCATTCTCGTGAGCCATACGGTGAAATGGTACCATATATGGGGCCACCGTTGTTTGTAATCTAACACAGAGCCCTGTTCGGTGACCCCGCATGACGATGCACCATTTTCTCAATGCATACCAACTTCGTAGCAATTTCATAATCAGTCATTCCAGAAACATCTTTCAAATGAGAAACAACTATTTTATATAGGTTTTCGGCATTGCGATTTTCAACCATTTTCATAAGACCCAACAATAGGTGTCCTTATATGATTTTCTAAAGTATAGATGTGGATACATACCCATGCGGTGTTGTCAATCATTGTCACTTCATCAATTGAAAGAGAGATAAAGTTTGCTTTTTTTACATTGTCTTTCAAATCTTCCTTCTCTATCATCGAGAGGCATTTTGCCATTTCCCATCCACTACTTTCAGACCAATGAGACTGAGGTACATTCAACATTCCGTTAAATTGATACAAAACTTTGAAATCGAGGAAATCCGAAATCGCTCTTCCTTTTTTTAGTATTTGAAAAAGAGTAGAGAATTGTATGAATTTTGCATGTAGATTTGTTTCTTTCATCTTACCAATATGCGATGTGATTGTTCCTCCCTTTTCCAACAAATGTCTGTGTTTTTTCTGCTCTGCCTCATATTCTATTGCGTATCTAACATGCATGCATTCTTTTTCAGTTTTCCACCTATGTGTTTTGATTTTCTGGCCATCCGCCCCCGTTACAGTTAAATATTGTTTTCCACAATGTTTTTCTATAGTGTTGTAGACACCAAATTTGTGTCTTACGACCCCCTGTGCCCCGCATCTCATTTCACAACCTAACCTCATCACCTAAACCTTACACAATTATTTATTAATTACCTTATAATTAATAAATCCACATCGCCATACCTGCCACCTCATTTCGCCACCTCATCATGACCTAGTCTTAACCCTAAATTAACCTAATTAAGACCTATAACTTGGTCCACATCCACACCCATGACTAATTACTCCTCATCCGCACCTAAAACCAACCTCATAATGACTTGACCAAGCCCGCAACTAATCCCTCGGGAGAAAAAGAGGAAAAGCTGGCTATTTTACTAAAAATAGCCCGCTTTGACCTGACCGATACCGGTTCCTACTCGACCGCCGTCGGTTACGTAACCGCCATCGGTTCCCTGTAAATGACCACTCCCAACCAAAAACAAGGGGTTGGATTTTAGTGGATCCGAAGGAGAAATCATTGGAAGAATCCGAATTTACTTGGCTAAACAGAGACAAGTGAAAGAAAGAAGAAGAGTTTGCAGAGAAGGACATCAAGCCCAAAAACTGCAACTGAGTAACCAGAGCCTTGTGACACTCATCCGAGTATCAGGAGAAGAGATAGCTCATCTTGGATTGTCAGATCATCCTACTTGAGCCCTGTCTTCGTCATCACAGTCCCAGAACCTAGCATTTTCCATCAAGAACTAGTAAGTAAGTCTTATACATTCTTTTAATAACATTTCTTGAACTTCTGAATCACAGCCATCATAAGTCTATTCCTAGATCTACTACCCAGCAACACACTACATCTAACTATCATTCCTCCACCCTTACATTACCCCAAGAACACCCCCGTATTCTCTGAGTCCTTCTCATCACCCCATTACCTAATCCCACCCATTTATCAGCCTTATAAAAACAACACACCCACCTTACAACCAACCTTCACCAAAAGCCCCTAAAACATTGCCCCTACCGATATCGGTTAGCACTAACCGGTACAGCTTACAGTGACTAGCATCGGTCACCTTGATTCTAAACCAAGACCAGCCCTTTCTCTATTGTTCTAACAAGGTAAACAAATTGTAATTGGATAATAGCTTATTTGTTAGAATTTGTGTTAATTCATATTAGCAGGGGAACTGACCACCTTCAAAAGGAAGTTTTATATTTCCTGGGCCCAAGGTAGTTCCCTCATTTATTGTCTAATTAAAATTTTGTGGTCTTGTATTCTTACTTGTAGGTAGTCCTTCCCGCATAAAAAGGAGTTCTTCGCAAGTCGATCTCGATCTTTCTCTCACGGTGCGCGCACACCCTTTCGACATTCAACAGGTATTCCTCCTAGCCCTAACCCTTATCTGTTTCTTAAAGGAATGAAAGGATAGAAGCAAATCTATTCCCAAAAGTTGAAACATTCCGTGCGAAACATTTTGGCACGCCCAGTGGGACCCATTTCAGGTTTTTGTTTCTCTTGCTTGCTTTCATATAGGGAGCATACTTGCTGTTTTCTTCTTCTAAAAATTTCACACGGTATTTTGTCATATTTAGTAAAAGAATTTGGCTGGCTTTCCCAGTTTTGCATTAGTGAATTTTCATCTTCTTTGCTTCATCGAATATCATTTTCGATTTGGGTTTAAAACACGTGCATTACATTCTTGCTTGTTGTTTTCAATTCTAGTGAACGTAGACTAAGTAACAGGTCGTACACGTGGGGGTGATTTCCATGGTATTGACAGGAAATTAATCTTACTTTCACTACACAACACATACCGAATCACTTCATAATTAACACAACAGCTCAAAACATCCCCCCTTCTCCGCGGTATTCCTCCGCCTGATTGAGGTAACCTTATAAGCCAAAACAAACTTGACATTTCCCCTAAGTCTTTTGTTTAGGATTGACATCATTCTGCGTCTAAAGGCATAAGCCCAAATTGATTAAAATTAACCCTAGGGTTAGTCTGTTAATTTGTTTGTGTATCTTGTTTGTTTTTAGTTCTGTTTCTTTTAATGTCATACATTGTTTCATTATCACTTGAACAATTTGATAGATGTACTAAGCATTGTTAAAAACTCAAATCAGCATCTTCTCATATTTTCTTATACCAATTTTATTACACGACACATCGGTTAAGTGACCGACGTCGGCTATAATCTAACCGACATTGGTTAGCGGGCCGATATCGATTCTTTTTTTCGATTCTGACAAACCAGCAACCTACCAATTTCAACATTCTGAGGCTGTTTCTGTTCCTGATAGATTGAAACCCTACTGTGTACTCTTGTCCATGGTTGTTATCACTCGAAGCAAGCCACCGCCATGGTTTCACATGCCTACTCTGTGCCTTTGCCTGAATCACCCCCTTCACATTCTATAGGGAATCCTACGGATACCAGCGAGGTTCCTAAAATTCCTGTAGGAGATAAGGAATTTGCCAAATTTCTAGATGCTAATCCTAGCGCTGTACAATACTATTTGTCTCATGCCCCTGACCGTACACCCGATGGTCAACTCCTTGTTGGCATGCCTATTAGTATAGCTGCTCATTTAGCTCCTTCTCCGCCTGATAACTCCGCTTTGCCTGCTGCATCCTTAGCCCCGTCTCCCAATCCAGCAGCTTCAGAGGTTCATACGACACAGATTGGCTTTCCTTTGGTTAATCTTGGGCCCCACATGTCATTACCGCCGACTGCTCCTACCTCATCTCTCTTGTAGACTGTTCCGTTCATGACTTGCTCTCTGCCACCTATCCACATGAGCTTTCCTTCTCAAGCTCCGCCCACATTTTCATTCCCACACACGTATCCGGTAACCTCAACGTCCTATATAGGACATCCCTATTCGGTCGCCCCAACACATTCGTCCTCCATACCTTATCAACATTTAACCCCACCATTGTCTAGTGGTGGCCCTTGGCCCAATCTGCCTCCGTTCACCACAACCACACCATCATCTCATCCAACTACTGATTTAATTAAACAAATGATGGACAAAATGCAAAATCTGGAGGCTTCTGTTTCAGGAAGCCGTAGCGCCCTAACATACGAGCAAGTTTTTCGGGAGCCCATCCACCCTTCTGTCCCCCTTCATTCATATCCTCCTCAATGGGAATTACCAAAATTTACTCATTTTAATAGTAAGGAGGATCCTCAACAACACTTGCGCTCATTTAGACATGCCTGCTATCTAATTACTCACGATGATGCCTTACTACTCCGCACCTTTCCCATGTCCTTATCAGGACCCGCCTTGGAGTGGTACAGTGCTTTAACCCAGCACTCAATCTTCTCTTTTAACTAGTTAGCCCAATCTTTCTTGGATCATTTCTCCATTAACATTGCCAAGAAAGTATCTATCACCGACCTCTATGCCATCCGACAATTTGAAGACGAATCTATCGCAGATTTCATTGGATGATGGCGGGGCCTTATCAACCAACTTACGTATGCCTTGCCTCAAGCCGAACTTATCAAACTTTTTACGCGGGCCTGCGCTAAACACATCTCTCCTACCCTCCAAATTCAAACTTTCCACACATTTGACGAAGCCTTTACTATGGCTCGAAAACTAGAGATTCGAGCCTTAGAGGAAGAGAAATTGTGGTTGCGCAACAAAAACCCCAATTTCCGAACCCAAGACTCCACCAATAAACCTAACACCACCAATCCTCACCCATCGACTGCTTCAAAATCAAAAGGAGCTGTGCACGCGGTGATGGTCAAATCCCAACCACCGTCTAATACCCCGCCAAAAACCACCTATAAGTATAAAGCTGAGCCCATCAATTACACCCCCTTGGGAGAAACTTATGGTGTGATATTGGACAAATTGCTTAAAGCAGGAGTCATTACCTTACCTCCTGTTAAACCTCACTCCGGGTTTGATTCCGCTCACGCCATACCTTCTTGGTACAAAGAAAATGACTTCTGTAACTTCCACCGCGTGAAGGGACACAGTCATGAAAACTGCAAGATGTTGAAAAACATAGTGCAGGAAATGGTTGATGCAGGGGATATAGCCCTCGATAATCCTAACGCTCCTGCTAACCGAAATTTGAAAATTTTCAACAAACCATTCCCGAATCACTCTCCTAACAGTAATATAAACCAAGATATCTTAGCCGAGGAGAGTGTTCATGAGATCCATGCAGTCTTCGACTCCCAGCCAAAAGCCTCTATCGAAAAAATTCTGAATCAAACTTCTTCACTAACGCAGGAACCCAAACCCCCTTCCTCACCATCAAGACAAGACAAAATCCTTGCCATTCCTTTACCCATCAAAGAATTAACCACCCAGAGTTCCTTCTCACAAATGAGCCTTCTTATACCACATCCTTGCAAGACTGTGAGCGGATGTTATCTAATTTATCTATTTCCCAAATGTCTCCTTCTACCATTCTTGCTATACAAGAGGAAGGCTCGCCACTTCTTTTGTCATCCTTAGATGAGAAACCTCTTGAACCGACATCACCACATTCTTTAAACATGACGGATCCTCTCAAACACGCCCTCCTACCTATTAGTTCTTCATCACCTAAATCTTTTCAGTGACCGGTTGACCTCTTAACGCCCATTGATACAGTGCCTCATCTACCCCCTGTATCACACCCACAGTGGACCGGAATCACAACCCACCTTTCTTCCATACAAAAGTTCCTATTCACACATGAGGACTGTCATTCCCCAGAAGATAGAAAGGTCCTATGGGAACGTTTGAGTATGCCATATTCTACTCAAATGCAGATGACCAACCCAGATGCCTCTACCATATACCCAAAGTGTTTACAGAAGCTTAAAATGCCTATGTTCTCATCTTCACCCCCCTCATCTCTACCAAATACCTCATCCACCTCTATTAACCTAACCCAATCTTCCCCTACGCTTGGGACCTCACCAATACCCAGTCTAACACACCCACCTAAGCGGCTTGATTTATCTAAAAATAAAGCCGTTCATCCACTTAGGAGACAGACTCAATCTCCTCAACCTATGTCTCTATTACAACTAAAACCATCGTCGTCACACCTACCTTCCATATTGGGACCTCATCCCTCCACCTTGCATCAATATATCATACCTCCTGCATTTTCTTTAAAATGACCTACGCCTTCTGCACCCATACAGCGATCCAAGGGTACATCAACACCGTCACCCCGCGTATCCTATCCACCTACTAACCCTAAACAAATTCCATCATCAAAAGATTTGTTTGTTGTCACTCCTATTTCTCCGTGGTTGTTTTCTGATACCACATCATCTGTGGCCTCATCATCTAACCAGCTAAACATAGCTTCTGCGCCAAAGAAGCCACGTTTAGTTAAAACCCATTATCAAAACTCCTTGGCTAAACCACCACCCATACAAACCAACCATACCACATCATCACCAGAATCTACCCCGTCAATAACCTCATCTTCCTCTGACTTTGACCCACTCAAAGGGTCTTACGCCAAAATCCTTGCTATGTTGGTGGAGAATGCGACCATTTCCCTACCCCCACTTAGACCTTATGATCCATCTAAACCTCGACCTATAGGTTATGATGAGTCTAAAATCTGCGCTTACCACCGCACACCAGGACATGACGTAGAGGGATGCAAAGCGTTGAAAGCCATACTTTGTCAGTCACCTCTCTCAGATAGAAAAGTTAAGAAAGACAACTTACGAAGAGAGAGACCTTTAGCTTCAATTCCCTCTCCTATACCACCTGTCCCCGCCTCACCAAGATCTATCATTATTACAGCCCCACCTCTCGAAGACCATGACCTATCCCTACCATCTTCCTCCTCTCGTATTCACGAGATCAATATGATTAGTGTTGCTACTCGAGGGCAGAAAAACAATGGGAAAGCGAAAGAAAACACACCTGCGGCATCTCTTTCTCCGTCCACCATCCCGATCGCACCACCACCTAAAGTGGTTATTCATGGACCCACCTACCCCATCTCTAATGGAATTTCCCACCGAACCATGATCAAACAGCTTCACCAATCACCTGTAAAAATGACACTGTATGATCTCATTCAGACTTCTGAATCTCATCGACAAGCTCTCATTGAAATCCTTCAAGGGATAGAGGTCTTACCTAATGAAACCTTTCCTGTTACTTCCATTCTAACACCCAATCATGTTGCTTCGCTCACCAAACAACCTATCTCCCCGACCACTTTGCTCTCTACAAAGAAGCTGCTCTTGCTCAGTTTCTCCGAAGACGAAATTATCGACTTTGGTGCTGAAGATCCTGACCCTACTCTTTTCATCTCAGCTTATGTCCGGGACATTCGGGTGCGTCGTGTTATGATCGAAGGGGCGCTAGCCTAAACATCATCTCTTCAAAAGCCTTCCAACAAATGAACATCCCTTCTAGCTGCATGTGTGCCAACCCCATCATGTTGCGGTCATTCAATGATGCTATTACTTCTACCTTAGGCACCGTGATCCTTAACATTCATGTAGGACCACGTACTTTACCCGAACTCTTCTATGTCCTTGAGGGAGAGTTCCAATACAATATGTTGTTAGGCCGCCCTTGGATCCGGGCTATGGGATGCGTTCCCTCCACCTTACATAGATGCATAAAATTTGAGTACGAGGGGAAGTCCTACACCGTAAAAGCTGATCCTCCCCCCTTCAAAACCTGCAATATGTTGTATCGCCCTAATGATGTGCTTGTACCAGTCAAGACACCCATTCATCCAACCCAACCATCCACTTCAACCGCACCTCAACCATCTACCTCAACCGCACCCACGCCTTCAACCAATGAAACCGCCGTCACAAATACCACTTCCTTTCCCGCAGATAACATCCCAACCTCCGACCCCTTAGTAGATGTTTTTCAATGCCTTACGCTGGGGAATACCACCTATATAACATTAGTTCTTTCCATACCCCACAAGAGTATGGACAGTTACATGCGCATCCTACCTACGACCATCGTGTGGGGAGGTAATCCCCTACGGACCACCTCATTACCGCACCAACCTAACGTATGGGGGTGTCGACGCATCCTCCGTTACCCCTGAACCTCCTTTTGGGGTGGTTCCCTTCCAATCCGATTTTCAATACTTGACAAATCATCGTTTCACCCTCACCTTCTTGACTCATTGTGCTTGGAAAGGCTTTGGTTTTGGTCTTTATGAACAAGGCCGACATACACTCATTCCCGTGACTACACGCAAACACAATGATCATAGTGGTCTCGGTTTTCCTGAAACACTTACACCGAGAAACCTCGTGTCAGTTGTATCCTGGAAGATGACGATGTCACCCCTACCAAACCATCATCACCCATTTTTCCATCGTCACCCACAGAGTCGATAGACCCTGAATCTATCCCTCCTAACTTTTTTTTTCATAAATGCTATCTTCCTAGGTCCTCTCACTTATCAATGTGATAATGAGGACCCATCTTCTCTTCCCCTTCTGTATCCCGACATGATTGAAGAGGATTCACCTTCGATTAATGTTGTTGAGTGCCAGGATGATGACTCCATCCTCACTTACCTTGGTGCAGACGACTCCTATATTCAACGCGCATTACCATCTGAAACTCAAACCATGTTGAATGAGTCTACTATAGAAATTAACATCCACATAGAGGAGGATCCTCACATTGTGAAGATCAGACAATCCCTTAACGCGCATCAGAACAAGTCGCCTTTACTACCTTTCTCCGTACCCGCAACCAAGCTTTCGCTTGGTCCTACGCTGACATGCCAGGAATTGATCCTGACATTGCTGTCCATAACATCACCCTAAACCCCGATTCCAAACCAGTCAAACAAAAACTGAGAAAAATGCATCCACGCATTGCCCTCTTGGTCAAAGAAGAGCTTCAATGACTTCTTTCTGTTTCCTTCATCTTGCCTATTGACTATCCTCAATGGATTTCTAACATCGTACACTACCACACTCAAGCGTGACGGGGACTTCGGATATGCACGGATTTCCGAGACCTTAACCTCGCTTGCCCCAAGGATGACTTCCCCCTCCCAAGTATTGATCAACTTGTTGATCTCACTGTGGGCCATGAAATGCTTTCTCTCATGGATGGCTTTTCGGGATACAATCAAATTTTGGTAGCCCCGACCGATCAACATAAAACTACCTTCATAACTCCTTGGGGAACCTTCATTATCGTGTCATGCATTTGGCCTTAAGAATGCTGGTGTGACCTATCAACGGGCTATGACTTACATTTTTCATGACATTATGCACACTATCCTTGAGGATTATGTCGATGATCTTCTTGGCAAATCTAAACATCGCAGTGAACATCTCGATGTTTTAACCATTATTTTCGGTCGCCTGTTACAATATTCGGTCCGGCTTCAACCAAAGAAATGTGTCTTTGGTGTTCTTTCAGGAAAACTTCTTGGCTTTATCATCTCTTTGCGTGGCATTGAGGTCGATCCATCTAAAGTCAAAGCTATCCTAGAAATGCCCCCACCCAAAAACCTCAAACAATTGCGTAGTTTGCAAGGTAAACTTCAATCTATCCGGCGTTTCATTTCCCAACTCTCGGATCGATGTCAGCCTTTCCATCACCTTCTTAAAAAGGACATTGCCTTTCAATGGAGTGAAGAGTGTCACCAAGCCTTTGAAGCTCTCAAAGCCTATCTCTTGCAGCCACCCGTGCTTATCCCACCACAGACGATCGCCCTTTCTACCTTTACCTTTCCGCCACCGACCATGCCGTAGGAGCCATGCTCGCACATCGTGACTCTGAGCATCGAGAACAAGCCGTTTATTATATAAGTCATACTCTCGTGGATTACGAGACTAGGTATACACATGTAGAAAAACTATGCCTAGCCCTATCATTCGTAGCCACCAAACTCTGACACTACCTCCTGAATCACAAAACTTTTGTCATCACCAACACGGACCCCATTCATTATATGTATACCAAACCACATCTAAACCAACGCATCGCTCGATGGCTTATGCTCCTTGCTGACCTCGACCTTGAATTTATACACCAGAAGTCAATCAAAGGACAAACCATTGCCGACCAACTCGCGGATGCCCCTTTACCTGGGGAACAATTTACCAATTTTAATTTCCCTGACAAACTCATCGCCACTCTTTCACTCAGGGAAGAGTCGTATCCAATGACCCTCTTCTTCGATGGATCCAAATGCCAGCACGGTGGAGGGGCCGGTGTTGTTCTCATTCCTCTTAATGTTGAGCCTATGCCTCTTTCATTCCGGCTCGATTTCCCCTGTACTAATAATACACCGGAATACGAGGCCCTTGTTTTGGGTCTCCAGGTTGTGTTACACTTAGGTGTCAAATCTATTAATATTTTCGGCGACTCTCAATTGGTATTCAATCAAGTTATGGGCATCTACCAATGTAAGAATGAGGAACTTCAAAAGTACAAACATTACGTGGATTCACTTTTGACCTCATTTACTCGTTATTCTATCCAGACCATTCCCGCTCCACTAACAAATTTGCGGATACTATGGCTTGTTTAGCCTCGCAAATTCTGCCTCACCAACTAACTCTGACATATTCGTCTTGGTCCAACAACTCTTTGCCCCATCTTACTCAACCCCGATTGTTTGTATGATAAATAATGTGTCTGCTAATTCGCAGGATACCTGGTACCACCAATTTCACGACTACCTTACAACCTTTGTTCTCCCACCTGACCTAACTAGTACCGGAAAAACGTGCTTTTCTTAAAAGTGTTTCTCATTATGTCATCATGGGGGGACTCCTCTATAAACGTGGCTTTGATGGCATCCTCCTTTGATGTCTAACCGGTGCGGAGGTCACCTATACCATCCAACAAATTCACGATGGTATTTGTGGCGGACATTTTAGTGGCCTTGCCATGGCTAAACGAATCCTTCACCTAGGTTATTATTGGCCTACTCTTAATAATGACTACTACGAATATGTTAAGCGTTGTGTTATGTGTCAACAACATGCCAACCTTCAACATACTCCTAGCCATCCGCTATAGGTCGCACGAGATCTTTGGCCTTTCTCACAATGGGGTTTAGACCTTATTGGTGAGATTCACCCACCCTCTTCACAACGTCACCGTTGGATAATCACAGCAACCGAATATTACACAAAATGGGTGGAGGCCATTCCACTCATTTCAACCAAAAAAGAAAAAATCGTCGAATTTGTTAACCATCACATTATCTGTCGTTTTGGTATTCCTCATCGCCTAATAACAGATAATGGTAAATCTTTCAAAAATAAGTTGTTACAAGACCTTTGTGACAACTTTGGTATCAAACTTAGTTTCTCATCACCTTACTATCCACAGGCCAATGGTCAGGTTGAATCTTCTAATAAAACCCTAACCAAAATCCTCATGAAAGTTGTTAATGATTCTGGAAGAAATTGGCATGATCACATTCCCTTTGCCCTTTGGGCTTATCGTACTAGCATTCGTACCTCCACTAATGCCACACCATTTTCTTTGGTATATGGTGAGAAATTTGTCTTGCCTCTCGAAATACAAATACCCTCCCTCAGAATATCTCTTCAGGATATTCTCACCAACGATGATTTCCGCCAAGAGCGGTTAGCCCAATTAGAGCTTCTTGACGAGCGACGTCTTACAACTCTTGATCACCTTCAAATCTACCAAAAACGCATCAAGCGTGCTTATGATAAGCGACTTCATGAGCGTACCTTTAAGGTTGGTGATCTTGTCCTCAAAGAGAATCAACATGTAACCAAACTAGAAAAGAGCAAACGTGGAAAATTTGCTCCTAATTGGATTGGGCCTTACATTATCACTCACACTTATGGATCAGGCACTTATCGTTTAGCTTCACTTAATGGTAAACCGGAGCCTGAGCCCCTTAATGCCTTGCATCTCCGACCATTCTATTGTTGAAATTAGTGTTATATCACTTCTTATCTACCTTGCGCTCGTCCCTTGAGCTCCTTTACCACCGCATACACTTTGTTTCCTACATCTCAAAATCAAATCAAGCTCACATGGTTTGATTATCACCTCCCCTTAAAGATGCCTTCCCCTTTTTAGTCTAGTCCATGACTTCAAAGTATCAAAATGACACCTTCTTAATTAAACACTTATGGGATTTTCTTGAGTCAAACTTCCTACAAAACTAGATGCTTTATGCCCAACGGACATCTAGACCTCTAAAATTATACATAGACTGCTCCCTTGAAGGACAGCTATATGCCAAACTATTGCTGCTCTTATATATAGACTGCTCCCCCGAAGGACAGCTATACATAAACACCGCATCTGCTACTATAAATAGACTGCTCCCTTGAAGGACAACTATACACAGTCAGCCTTTCTCAGAAGCTTCTCGCCTTGATCAGCTTCGTGAAGACCTCAAGAGTAACAAAATACATATCCCATGTAGACTTCCCGCATCGATCAGTCTATATCCAGAAAAATAAAATAAAAATAAAAGCCGCATTCAAAAGTACTTTTGAGTCATGGACTTGTCTATTTAGGTTTGGTTCTCTTTCGTCAGAATAATCATCTTATAATAAGTTCTCTACACCCCAGCTATACCGGCCACCTCACCTCACCATCCGTCAAAACAACAAAACTCAAGGGACGTGACGTATATCCGATATATTGTGATTATACAACTCTTTTCACCTATCGACTTCTACTTTATCAAGTACCTAGGGATTCAAGCTCATCCTACATTAATATGTGGTTTGTTTAGCTCTTCTCAACTATGGGACACTCTTGCCTCTTTTGCTCGACTCTAGGATTGTGTGTTGACCTTAATCAGGACACGATTCCCTACTACTTGGGTAAGCTAACTTTCGCTTCACCTATACCTACACCAACAACATTCCTTACCAACACCAACAACATTACCCTACCAATATCACTATTTTTACCAACCGACAACTTGCTTAACCACAACTAAATTGCCTGAATTCACCTCTCCCTGGTCCTAAGGGAGAACTACATCGGTCTGAGGCCCCTCCTTGCTTTGTGCAATGGGCTATGTAGGCAGCACTTAGGAGACATGGGGTCTCCCAAGGTTAGCTCGACCATCCCCTACCATACCCTATCATGTGTTGTAAATATAAATATTTTTTGTGTATTTCTATTTGCCAACATTCATCTTTATCCTTTTTTTCAAAACAAACAAAAACAACATTTAAAACACAACCATTCTTATTATTATCATCACTCAAAACCACATACATATTTAGTTTTATGTTTGATGTTAAACAAATACATCTTCTCTATCATCAACTCACAGGTCGGCATCCTTATTTATTCTTATATTCCTATGAAATTCACTTAGACCCTTGCACCTCCTCCCGAATCAGGTGGTGATCGTGATCGTCGATGCCCCGCAGTTGGCCTCTCCATCCTCAAAGGTGCCACTGCCATTGGTTCCGCCCACTGATCCGCCAACATCTCCTGTAACATACGAATATGTCCTCTCGCGTGGAGGAATCTTGCCTCCAGTCTCTCCACTCGTAACTGTGAAACCTCTAACAATCCCATTGTCTCATTCACCTGTGTTTGAAGCTGGTGAACTAAATCCTATGGCTTGATCTCTCTCTGTTGTAATCACAGCTATGTCAGGGTGCTCACATGCACCTCGCAGCTCTGCTACCCACCATACTCTATAGGCCTCTGTCGTTCCCGCATCCATTACCCTACGATCGGCAGCTATCTCTTCTGGCCCTTCTGGAGGTGTAGGCCGGGGAGGTGAGAATGCTGCCTCGGCGTCGATCCTCATGTATGGTCTATATGTCATAGGTATATCCTGAACGAACCCAAATTGTCGCCGCACGTGATCTAGAGGAATCCTCTCGTACTCACCCGGCCTATGCCCTGCGATCCACCTCAATCGCTCCACACCCCTTAACTCCTCAGCTATGTTCTCTGTCACCATATAGTTCCCGTAAGGCCTCCAACAAATATCCGTAATCATCACCATCTCCCATACCTGTCTATAATACTCGATGTCATCTATCACGGCCTGGGATCTCGCTTCTTATTGTTTTATCTGGACCCATCATCTGAATCCCAACCTCTGCACTCTTGCCTCTCCCGACTCGATGGGTCGGCCTATTGGACGCACACAAACAATGTGCTCATAGGCCCAACAATGTAATAAGTACGAACAATCCAGTGTCGTCCTGTGTTTTCGCTTGCAGGCCCATAAACCCCTATATAACTCTGCCAGATATGCGGGTGCCCATGTGAAAGTCACGCTCATTTCTATCATTTCCCAAATAACACTCATCAATGCTTTTGGAAATCTTCCACCCTCCACCCTCGGTAATGCATAATACCCCACCGCTATCATTAATAGCACGGCCAACCTTGTTTCCTCAGGGTGTGTTGCATACATTGTACCATACGTAAATGTTAAACCTCTCTGTGTCAAATCTCATGCAGCTGAACCAAATACTGTTGTTATCGCTGCCCGCCCCGCGCTAGGCAACACCTGATACACTGTTTTTCCTATCATTGGGAGTCTCAAAATACGGAACACATCTTCCAAAGTCACTGTCATCTCCCCTGTTGGCAGATAGAAGGTATTCTTTTCTGGATTCCATCTCTCAATCAACGCCTGCAACATAGCATGGTTACGCACGATTCAGTGAATAATAGCGGATTCCACTTAACCCCAAATGATTTATCAATGCCCATTCAGCTGGTGTTACATCCGCTCGGATTCGTGACAACAACGTTGTACAGTATCATTCATCCTTAACCCTACTTCCACCTGCATACATCAAAACGACACATAATTATTCAATAAAACAAATCTCCACGGGTTTTTTCTCAAATTCTGGAAACTCCTACAGTAACCGATATCGGTTATAGATAACCGATACCGGTTTGCTAACCGATACTAGTTATCTCTAAACGATACCGGTCACTGTCAAAAATATACACCCTGCTTAAAAACATACACCTACGATAATTATTTTTCCCGTTTACTCCTATCTATACCTAAAAACATACGTGACCACCCTGCTTACCTACCCCATAGCACTCACCCCATCCCAAACCCTTACCTATCACCTTTTCTATCTCATCTTTACCCACTTACTCTCTCTCATCCTATTCACACAAAACATGCAAGAATCCAATTACAACTAAAACATTTACCTCTTGGGCTACAGCAGCTTAAGGTGGAACTTGTCTTCCCCCTCGTCCCTACCTGTGGGATGCTTCTCCTTGTTCAGCCATGTTCACCACCCTCTTCAAATATAACTTGTCTTTCTACCTTTTGAATCTCATCCCACACTCACTTCACCTGTCTCTTTCCTCCTTATCACTCAAATTCTTTCATGCAATTACCTATCAGTCGTCAAACAGACGTTGCATTCACGTATTTAACTTGTTGCATGACTCTAAAAATAAGAATGCTAAAAATAAGAACTTAAGTTGCCAACCAAGCAGTTCTATTTTTAGGAAAAATAATTCTGACATAACCGATATCGGTTACATAACCGATATCGGTCATATAGCTACCGACATCGGTTACATAACCGATATCGGTCATGTGCCCGTTTTGCCTAAACCTCGGCCGTTTCTTTGTTTTTGCAAATTTTTGTGGCGCCCGCCTCTTTTTCCTGCATAATAACACCATTATCAATATTTGTCATCCAAATCACATATATATATCCTCATAATGTCAGCAACATCATCCATCTACATTATAACAACCATCGACAACATACATACGACATCATATATACATCAAACCCATCAGCATACACAACATGTGAATTAAACTCATCATCTATATATACATACATTCCATTTCACAAAGCCATCAACAAAACACATAAAACATTTCATATGCACCATGTGGGTCAAAATCCTCATATATATATATATATATATATATATATATATATATATATCCAAGGTTTCAAATATACAACTTGCCCTGCATAGGGGCCTCTGTGATCTCAAGATAATACAAAGCCGGCACGCAGGCCGCAATAACTGTCAAAATATCGACTCGGCTCGTAGGCCGGTCTCTCATATCAAAAATATACTCGGCTCACAGACCGGTATCAACTATACAACCTGTACTCGGCTCGCAGGCCGGTATATACAACAGGATGAATAAATAAATGAAAGAATCATATGTGGGCACGCAGGCCTCTCTATACATAACCGGTTCGCAGACCGGTGCCTCTATCTAATATCCAATCTACAAATAAAACATCTCTCTCCGACCCAGGGATGTCTCAACTCTCCCCACCACCCTCAGCACCTCTCCCTGCGGGTCCTGGCCCTGGCTCCCACCTCCTCCCTGTCACCGACCCACCGGCTGTAGCTGCACCACCCTGGGATCTCTGACTCCGTGAGGTCTCGGCTCTGTGCGCCGCATATGGCTGATAGTCAGCCCCGGTACCATCAAGAATGTCCTGATAGTACCGGGCCTCCGCTCTCGCCTCCATATAACGGGCCCGTGCCACCATAGCTGCTGGGGCTGGTCCCCCGACTCCTAATAACAATGGCCCTGTCCCTACCAAGAGTACACCACATGCTCTGCCTCGTGCCTGGTGCTGTGTGCACATGCTGTGGTGCTGTGGTGGGTGCAATACTGCTGTGGTGCACTGTGCTGCTTGCTCTGCATGGTGTGCACTGTGCTGTGCTGTGCTGTGTACTACGCTGGGCTAAGCTTTGCCCCCTGTAGGACACCTATACGTGCTGTGCAGCGACAGCAGCTGCCTATAACAACCGTACTGTCCCCAGCTGGTCCCTCTCTGCTCTAACAGCCGCTAAGTCTGGCTGTGCGGGCTGTGCTCTCCTCGCGGCTCTCTCCCCTGCCCACCATACCAAAAATGCTCTTGTGTAGGCGTCATCTACAGTATCATCTG
Organism: Taxus wallichiana var. yunnanensis; assembly: GCA_018340775.1. Classification (NCBI taxonomy): domain Eukaryota; kingdom Viridiplantae; phylum Streptophyta; class Pinopsida; order Cupressales; family Taxaceae; genus Taxus; species Taxus wallichiana. The sequence continues at coordinate 342,630,969 of CM031237.1, forward strand.
CTGGCCTCTCGGCTACCCAATCTGGGTCCATAGGCTGCGTGCGTGGTAGTGGGGCCTCTACATCATCCCTCCGGTACTGAGGGAAGGGAGGTGGCTCATCCTGTCGTAGCCCCAACTGTCGTCATACCCTCTCCAGGGGTATCCACTCATACTCTCCCGGCCTCCGTCCCGCTATCCAGAATGTATACTGGATCCACCGTAACTGTGATCGGGCTCCTCCGCGGGGCTGATGACCTCTGTAGGGCCTCCATACAATATCTAGGGCAGTCACGCCCTCTAATACATGCCGGTAATACGCTACATCCCGTCCGGCGAGAACTGCTCGTGGCTGGCCCACGACCCCCAACCACCTCTGAAAGCCATATCTATAAATCACCTGTGGCCCTGGCTGCTGGGGCAGCCCTACTGGTCGAATGCATATGATATGCTCATATGCCCAGCAATGTAATAAGAATGTCGAACAAATCCCAAATCACCTCATCCGGCGGTAGCCCCACAACTCTCTGTATAACTGCACCAGGTATACTGGTGCCCACATATAACATGTATGCTCCTCCACCATCTCGTGTAGTACCCCCATCAACACCCGTGGAAAGCGGCCTCCCTCTGAGTCCGGGAGGGCGAAGCATGTGATGCCGATCATCATCAACATGGCAAGCCATGTCTCATGTCTATGGGCACGATACATGTCCCCATAGGCAATGCTCGCGCTGTGATAAGTCAATAGCAGCTTTGCATCCCCGAATACCTATAAAATGCTGTCCATGGCTGTCTCTGCATCCACCTGGAAGACTGCCTCTCCATCAATCGGTAGTCTAAGGATGCGATACACATCCTCCAGTGTAATCGTCATCTCTCCCGTCGGGAGATGGAACACATTGGTCGCCGGATCCCATCTCTCGATGAGGGCGACCATAAGACTGTGATCCCTCTCTATCGCCCTATAACGCTGGACTCCGCCGAGTCCCACCTCGCGCATGATGGCCCACTACGCTGCGGACACGTGTGGCCGCATCCGTCTCAACAACGGGGGCATCCTATCCCGCATCGTCAGCTGCTGACGTGCCTGCAAAACCAACTCACTGCATTAGCCCTACTCTTTATCACAACAACTCCTTTAACCTTCTATACCCCCTTTTAACCACCCAACCACACAACCGCCCCATTTTCCCCCCACCCACCAACCAACCTTCCTATCAACCTCTACCCCTTCCCTCTTCACCCCAATAACCATAACTCCCAAACAATAACCAAAACACCCAAATAACAACCAAACACCCAAAACCACAACAAAACCAAGCAACAAAATAGAAAATCCTAACTAGGGACCGGTACCGGTCACCCATGACCGACACCGGTCCCCTCTCCACCGACGCCCGTCGGTTGTGTTACGGCCAGACACCGGTCAACCACAAAACCACCCTGCCCCAAAACTTCTTGACCGATGCCGGTCGCTTAGTGACCGGCATCGGTCACTGAAAAATTGCCGAGCCGAACCCGACGCGGCCCCCCAAATCCATTTTTCCCCTATTTCTCTCTATTTACCCACCCTAACACCCTAAAAACCTACCCACCTATGCCTTGACCTATTTAACCCATCTATCCTCTTCATTTTTCAAATAACTTCAATTTATTCATTATTTTATCAAAACATGGATTCCTACCCAAACCCCCAAATATAGCTTAACAACATCAAATTCACACAATGAAGGGTTTTGAACCTACCGGTACGATGACACGTCGTCGTGGTGGGATAGGTGGTGGTGGTCCAGCTGGTCCAGCACCTCCAGCTCCTCCTGGCTGTGCCATGGCTCTCAAACTCCTCTGCTGGGTCCTCCACCAATCAAATGTTGCCTCCTCCTCGCTAGGGCCTACCAATCACTCACTTCTCCACTCAAATAGTGCCACCTCAGCCGAAAAACTCAACAATCTCGCCAAAAGACCTCAGACAACTAAAATTGGTTTTCAAATTGACAATATGACAATGACAGGCCGTATTTTTTCTTTTTATAGGTTTTCGACCTATAACCGATACCGGTTATATTGTGCCCTAAGGAACCGGTATCGGTCACCTAACCGATATCGGTCACCTAACCGATATCGGTCATAGACAATCGATATCGGTTTTATCCCACCTCTTCCCCAATTTCTACCCTTATTTACTAATCACCCTTTCTCACAACATCGCCTATATCCACCTTTGCTGAAAACCCTTTGTTAACTTCATTGGCCCGACCCAAGGCAACCAACCAATTTGGCTTGACCAAGGCCACACCCAACCATTTGGCCCGACCCAAGGCCGAACCATCCATTTGGCCCGACCCAGGCGCAACCAACCCATTTGCCCGACCCAAGGCCGCACCCAACCATTTGGCCCGACCCAGGCCGTAACCATCCATTTGGCTCGACCCAAGGCCACACCCAACCATTTGGCCGACCCAAGGCCGCACCATCCATTTGGCCCGACCCAAGGCGCAACCAACCTATTTGGCCTAACCCAAGGCCGCAACCATTTGGCCCGACCCAAGGCCGCAACCATCCATTTGGCCCGACCCAAGGCCGCAACCAACCCATTTGGCCTGACCCAAGGCCGCACCCAACCATTTGGCCCGACCCAGGCGCGACCAACCCATTTGGCCCGACCCGAGGCGCACTCCAACCATTTGGCCCGACCCAGGCCGCACCAATTAAATACCTCTCCCAACATCAACAAAATACAATTTTATCCACCCATCATGTAGCTCTTTGTTCAATCAAGCTCACCTGTTCATGTTTTAGCATGATTAGGGTCCTTGACTTGATCAGTCGACCAACTTTGCCTAGACCAAGACCGTGACGTTTATCTCAACCAAACCAACCATTTGATCTTTTATCGAACATGCCTAAACGTTCTGTACCTTACCCGTTATATCCCCGGAGCTACTTCCTATGCCTTGGATACCAGGATTATATCACCCTTGTTTGGATAAACTATCGACCTTTGCCTATGAATTGCTTGTTTGCTCTTCAAAATCATGTACCCTGGTCACACTACTACATTTCAACGTGTGTCTGCTTCCTTGGACCTACCCCACCATCTTACCATCATCTCAACACCATTTCCCTTTATCAACCCTATCCCTGATTTCACGCTACCTCAATCTGTGATAGATTTGAGGGGGATTACCTATACCCTTAACAGGGGTAACCACTTCTTATTATTGTCCGTGCAGCTTTAACAAAGACAAGCTACACGACAACAAGGGGCTAATGTAGACACCAAATTTGTGTCTTACGACCCCCTGTGCCCCGCATCTCATTTCGCAACCTAACCTCATCACCTAAACCTTACACAATTATTTATTAATTACCTTATAATTAATAAATCCACATCGCCATACCTGCCACCTCATTTCACCACCTCATCATGACCTAGTCTTAACCCTAAATTAACCTAATTAAGACCTATAACTTGGTCCACATCCACACCCATGACTAATTACTCCTCATCCGCACCTAAAACCAACCTCATAATGACTTGACCAAGCCCACAACTAATCCCTCGGGAGAAAAAGAGGAAAAGCTGGCTATTTTACTAAAAATAGCCCGCTTTAACCTGACTGATACTGGTTCCTACTCAACCGCCGTCGGTTACATAACCGCCATCGGTTCCTTGTAAATGACCACTCCCAACCAAAAACAAGGGGTTGGATTTTAGTGGATCCGAAGGAGAAATCATTGGAAGAATCCGGAATTTACTTGGCTGAACAGAGACAAGTGAAAGAAAGAAGAAGAGTTTGCAGAGAAGGACATCAAGCCCAAAAACTGCAACTGAGTAACCAGAGCCTTGTGACACTCATCCGAGTATCAGGAGAAGAGATAGCTCATCTTGGATTGTCAGATCATCCTACTTGAGCCTTGTCTTCGTCATCACAGTCCCAGAACCTGCATTTTCCATCAGGAACTAGTAAGTAAGTCTTATACGTTCTTTTAATAACATTTCTTGAACTTCTGAATCACAGCCATCATAAGTCTATTCCTAGATCTACTACCCAGCAACACACTACATCTAACTGTCATTCCTCCACCCTTACATTACCCCAAGAACACCCCCCGTATTCTCTGAGTCCTTCTCATCACCCCATTACCTAATCCCACCCATTTATCAGCCTTATAAAAACAACACACCCACCTTACAACCAACCTTCACCAAAAGCCCTAAAACATTACCCCTACGATATCGGTTAGCACCACCAACCAGATTGCTGCGATTCTGACGTGACCGCATCGGTCACTGTGATTCTAAACCAAGACCAGCCCTTTCTCTATTGTTCTAACAAGGTTAAACAAATTGTAATTGGACAATAGCTTATTTGTTAGAATTTGTGTTAATTCATATTAGCAGGGGAACTGACCACCTTTGAAAGGAAGTTTTATATTTCCTGGGCCCAAGGCAGTTCCCTCATTTATTGTCTAATTAAAATCTGGTGGTCTTGTATTCTTACTTGCAGGTAGTCCTTCCCAGACAAAAAGGAGTTCTTCGCAGTCGATCTGATCTTTCTCTACGGTACGCGCACACCCTCTCGACATTCAACAGGTATTCCTCCTAGCCCTAACCCTTATCTATTTCTTAAAGGAATGAAAGGATAGAAGCAACTCTATTCCCAAAAGTTGAAGATGCTTTACTTTTTTGAGTAGAATTTTGAGCAATATCACAATCACCTAGTTTCCTCTTTCTTGGACCGAAGTTTGATTTTGATTTCTGTCTTCCATTTTGCTCGGTGTTTGTATCTGTGATATCTAGTTTGCATACTTCCGCACCCAACAGAACAATATCTTCAAGATCTGGCATATTATCGTAGGTTTCATTTGTTTGACTTTGATACTGTGCAGAATGCATGTCCACCTCAATAATACCTTCCACACAGTCAGTATTCTGATTCTTTGTGGTGGCATCTATATGATTGGTATTTACAATATCTGTATCCGCAGAGTTTCCAAAATACTTGAAGAGTGATTTCTGAGATTTCTTACTTACTTTTAGGTTATTCGTATTCTTTGAGCTGGCACCTTCCATTATTCTGAAAAGAGTCCTGCGTCAGCAAAAGAACCAAGTAGCGACTCTGTCCAGTGTCTGAGGTCTTGTCGCGCGTCCCCTGTCTGAGGTCTTTGTCACGTGTCAACTCTGCACTTGTCGCTCATCAACACTTTGCCCAAGTCGCGCGTCAACACTTCCTCTGTCACGCGTCAACTTCTTTGCCCAAGTCACGCATCAACACTTCCTCTATCGTGCGTCAGTACAGTTGTTGTCGCGCATCAACAATGCCCTTATCGTGCGTCAACAATCACAGGCTAACAGTAATCTGAATCTCTGGTGCTTAAGGGTATGCGAGTTCAAATTTCACAGTATTGGTAATTTGTTAAGCTACTTGAGGTATACTACCTGGCGAATCAGCTAGGTTTTTATAGGAGATGTTTTCAAATGAAGGCGAAGCTGACCCCCCAAAAAAAATATACTATATATTTTAGGCGAATAGGACACCGACCCACTCCGAATAATTCGCCTTTTCAAATTTTCCTAAAATGAAATTTTCGCCATATTACGAATATTCGCCGCTGAAATTATACCTGCTTTTGACTCCATGCGAGGTGTGAGAATTTTTAATGTTAAATAAGGTCGATTTAGTCGACCGCGCATGTGATAAGGGTTGAACTATTTTCCAAATAAAAAAACTCCCACTTAAACTTGGGCATAACTTTGGTGGAAAGGTAATAGGTGGCAGAAAAATATGGAATAAAGTTCATTAAATGACTGTACTTTCCGTCAAAAAAAAGAGAAGCTTCCTAATGAAGTTAATGGCATGCATGATGCAAGCAAGAAAATTGTGGTTTTGATTGTTCAAGCTCATCTAATTAGCGTTGCATTGAAGGGGGTTGAGTTTGTCTTTAGTCGAGCTATTTTGACTCCTGATAAAAATAGAAACTCCTATGCTTAATTAAATCTGTGCTAATTTTAGAACAGGGTTTGCGTGCTCACAGTTGGAGGAATCTCGGTTTGGGAAAGATGAAAAGGGAACCGTTAGTGGATTTTATTCTTCTTACTTAGGCATGAAATTGTTATTTCCCTATCTTTATGATTTATAGTATTAAAATGTTTGAATGAATAATACTCTGCAAGTTACTTTATGGGTTAATGAAGGTACTTTCGTTGGATGTTAGCTTAATTAATTCCCTATTATGTAAATGTGTGATAAAATGTCTAATGGCTAATCGATTTGGGGTGCTGTATAAAAATGATCTCTGAATCTTATATTTTCAGTGCAAAATGACTTTGGCCGTATTTTAGGCCCTACAAATATTTTTGAAATGTAAATTCTTGGTTGTGCAATAGTATGAATTATGGTTATGGCTTTTTATACGCCTACGTGTGATGATTTTGTGACTGAGTTTGGTTAATACCAGATGAGTTTGTTTACATTTAGTAGATGATATACCAGGGTTAAGTTTTTCTTCCTGGAATAATATATTTGAAGGAAATTATGGTTATCAGTGTGTTACACTGAACTGCAATTATTATTTTTCCTTCTTGACTGGTATGGGAACAGAACGGTTGAGTTCAGGTTAGATTTCAAGAATAATAAACTAAACCCATCTGGGTGTATGCATTTCACATGAGAATCAATGTTTTGGAAAAATACGAACGTCATATCCCTTGAAAGCTCTCGGCCTTTATTTAATTCATGTGTTCGATGAGAAAGCCAAACCGCTATAACTGTGATAAATGGTTAAATAATTTTAAGCTGCTTCAAGCCCATTCCATGCCTTGCGTAAAATATAAGATGGGCTAGGAGGCTACAAACTACTGTGTTCAGTCAAACCTGGTTTGTAGCATGTATTAGAGGCGGCCACGTTGTGAATAATTCTGAAAGCCAAAGACAACTGTATTGGATTAGTGAAAAACCAATGGACAGGTTTGCTTCCGACTGTTTAAGGAAAGTTAGGTATTCCATTTGGTATTATTAAAAAGGTTTTAATGATTCTTTCTGTGAAGATTCATTATTACTTTCCTTGACTGAAATTATTAGTATGATATGTATATAATAAGGGATGTGTGGATTGTATTTGACGGTTGAATCATATTCTGGGTTGGTTTACTCAGGATGAGATGTTAAAGTAAGTCTATTTTGACTTCGGAATTACTAAGGAAGTTTTGGAAATAGTAAGGTAATGTTATTTTAAATAGATCTTCTTGTGTAGTCAACTGTTACGTGTTTGACTGCTATGATTGTATGTCGAGAGTGGACCAGCGGATCTGGAAAAATTCTAACCGCGATGATTGTGTGAAATTCATGTTTAGATGATTATTCTTCTATGAAAGAATATACTTGTGTGATTGAATTATGGAAATGGAGTCTTATTTCAGTAGTCCATTGGGGCATGATATCATTTTACCAAATGAGTGGAAATAGGTAATATTCAATAAAGTAATTTTATGAGAGGATGCGAATCATTATAAGTTTCGAGTATTGAAATTCTGTATTGATTTGAATATGAACATGCTTGGATATAGTCTCAAACCTTACTAATTCTTTTGTGATAATATTACGAAAGAAGGGAAAAAGGGAAATGCTAATATGATCTCTTTTATTTGATTTCGGAAAATAATTGGGTAGTTCGTTATTGAACATTGAAATATTTTAGTGTTATAAATTGTAAAGATAAGGGGATGTCCTTTTCATGCCGCCTCGGTTGGGCCCGACCATGTATAATTTTGCACTTCAACATTTTTAGAATGTAGGTTAACGAACAAGGAATAACCAATAAGAGGCTAGACCTGATATAAGGACTCGACATATTTGTTGATGTTATTCCAAATTGTGAAATATCGTATTATGCCTAATATGATTTTAACTTGTCTTCATTAGAAAGGCATTGTTGTATAAGCAAGCAAGAGCATCGTTGTCTTAATCGTCGATGACGATTTAGCTTTAAGTGCTAATGTACTATTTGGAAAAGAAATATTAAACTTGTATTTAATACTAAGTTTTTATTTATTAAGAGAATCAAAATTTGTTGTAAGTCATATCATTGTACTTACTAAATTCAACATTATGTGGGATTAATGTTGTATGGATTTAATGCGTTATAAATTATCATATTAAATGATATAATATTAATTATGATATTTGTTACATAAATGGAACGAATACAAATATGAATGTATGTAAACTATTTCGTTTGATAAGTTAAAGTAATATGTACTTGAGAAATAATTTGACATTGTTTTAATTAAGTGATGGATTGCACCATCAATGTGGTATGTTGCCTTAATTAAATTAAATATGCTTAATGAACACACATGAATAACTTATGGAAATAATTACGATCTATATTAAATTAAGCTATGGACCTTAGGAACATGTTCATAATGCGATAAAACTATCGTTGCGATATGAAGGAAACCTATCGTAATCGGAAGGAATTTGTGTATCATGCAAATAATTTAATTTAACTAACCGATTCAATCCTGATAACCAACCAAGTGATATGGTGATGGGACATGATTCGATGAAAATGTGATGTTATGAATCCGAGCATGACATACATGAATCCTAAACTTTGGCAAGTACTATAAGCAATTACACTTTGTCAAGATGCACCAGGGTATAAATAATAGTGTGAGATGCTTTGGATGGGATTTGATTGATTGAGTTCCAAGTTGAAACTTAGAAAACATCACTTTGTAAAATCAATGTTGAGTAGGGCACCACTTGTATATTTTGTATAATCTTGACTCAAAATACTATTCTATGGGAGATCGAGAAGAATCTAATTAACCCATAGTTATGCACATGATTTATTGATTTGTTATCTGATGAATTGTAATTTTATAGTTGTTAGATTTAAATGTGAATATGTACATTTAAATCATTGAATAAAAAAGTTAGTTTGGGAAAATTAAAAAAATCCTGTAACTTGAAGTATTGAAAAGTAGGTGTTACAAATTATAATTAAAAATAAATTCCTGTAACTTGAAGTATTGAAAAGTAGGTGTTACAAATTATAAGATGCTCAAACAACTACAAAAGGACCCAAAATGTGTGTCCAAATTACAAAGAGGACAAGGACACCCAAAGGGGATGGAGGCGCTTGGTGTCCAAAATGACAAATGTCGAAAGGTGAAAAGACAAACTGAGCAAGTAAAAGTGCAAGAATGAAAATAGAAGCATAAAGAAAGAAAAGTGGCCAAAGACATGGGTTAATTAGTACTTTTCTTACTTATGAACCATATGAATAGTAGTATGTGATCAAGACTAGATAATTACCTAAAGTGTGTGATTTTTGTTTACATTTGCCCCCACTTTATGTTGGTGAGAAAAATGCTTGGTAACATAAAGTAGATAGAGATGCGTACACTGATATCTATGTAGATTGATGTAGAAAGTGTGTCAAGGGACTAGACAAAAGCATGGAGTGATAAAAAGATGGAGCATGGAGACTAAAGATGAAAAAGTGTAAAAGGTGATGAAAATGAACCTAGGGTGGAAACATGTGTGTGAATGTGGTGTTGTACTTGTTGTTGGTGTCGATGTGTGTGATGTTGTTTTTGATGTTGACTACTGCTTCCCATACAGATGGACCTGTAAAAGAGAAGAGGATCAATTATTCAAATACATATATATATATATATATATATATATATATATATATATATATATATATATATATATATAATCTAAGGAAGTATGTAAAAGAAAATATCGAAAAATGTGAAAAAGAACTCGTGCACATATCCCGTGAAGAGGAAAGAGTGTAGAAAGGATCATGTAGATGATGTCGATGCACGCGAGTTTTTCAGTGATCTCATGCCAATCTAATGGAGGAAATATAGGTATAATTTGTCTAGTGTTTTCCTCCAGCCTTTAACTACTTCCCGCTGTATAAAACACCACTACATATGGTGTGCATGTGCGAATGACTCTATGCCCTATAAAATCCGTTGTGTAAATTCCCAATGCTAAATGAATAACTTCCCTGTCAAAAGCCTTTGTGACATGTTGAAGAGCTATGTAATTGTCCCTAGTTCTGGCATTCCAAGAAAACTATTATATTTCCCCTAGTTTCAGGCATCTAGGAAAGGTTGTTGTACTAGGGACACAAGACTGATTCTGAACCCCATCTAAAAGTGAAATTGTGTTGTACTGGTACTATGTTGTGTTTTGTATACTCTGTATGGAGTGAATGATTCACTGAAATGATGCCCCCTTTGTTTGGGGTGCATACAATGTCGTTAGAGGAGAATGCCGCCCATAGGAGGACTGACCACTGAAAATGTGCCCTACAAGGTGAAGGGAACGTGCTTGGTAGAAACCAATGCACCCAAAAATAAGTGGCTAGGAAAAATAAGTATTAGTACAACCAAAGACAAACACTCACGTATAAGACAAAATGTGAAATATGCGAGACAATGTGTAAGCTATAACAAACAAGAAGAAAATGTAGACCACGAAAAGCGGGTTACAAACATGGGACATCACTCACGATGTCACAAGACAATCAATGCTAAAAATCCGAAAGCATACAAGTGTGTATACAAGATAGGGAAAATCCCACAAATAATGGCATATAATGACAAGAAAGTACAAACAATGTAATAGATAACCATGGTGGTAAATAGTATGCAAAACAAATGTTACACATGAAGCACCCGTTAGCATGTTAGAAAGATAAAAAAATATGTCAAAACATGTATAAACTGATAAAGTAGTGTGATATGAAACAAAATGAAACAATAACACCTATAATATATGAAAGTGGATGCCCCAGGAGCCGTTGTGGGACTGGTACTGTACAGTCTTGTGCCAAATGTCCATGCTACATGTAATGGATATGTAGAATCTATGATCACAACTAGAAAGCAAGTGAATGTGCATGTGTGTATGATAAAGATAATGACATACAAGATATCTATCTAGCATGTGTAGAAAAATGAACATGTAAAAGGAAATGTAAAAAGAGTAAATGTAACCAAGATATGTAATATGTTGTGGATGGATGGAATAGAATTCAAAATAAATAATAGGATCTACATGCCCCCCGAGTGAATGAAATTTTATGTAATGAGGTTCATTTATTTATGCCCCCTCAGTAGTCAATAATGAACCATAAACGAGAGTGCATCATCGGAAATGGTTTGAATGATGTGTTGTATGCGAGTTGATGAATGTAGCATGGTGTGGTGAATGTATAGTGATGATATGCAACATAGAGATAAGGTATGAGAATGTGTGATGGTTTAGCCTAAAGTGTATATCACAATATGAGTAGAATAAGTGGTGGTTTAGCCTAAAGCATATATCACTAGAGGATGCTAGAGGAAGTTATGATGTAGCCTATGAAGTATATCACTAAATGGTGTAACCAGAAGTGATGATGTAGCCTATGACGTATATCACTAACCTAGGAATATCGCATGAGAAAAATATTGAATGGTGAACATGTGAGTGTGATGAGGTCCATTTGTTATGTATACCCTCAATAGTCCAGTATGGACCATGAGAAAAGAGTGTGTCGTAGGGTAGTGAGTGCTACACATAAAACTAGATAAGTAAAATGTGCCATATTTGGAGTAGATGTAGTGTGATATGTAAAGTGTGTAATGTAGGATGTATAAAATGTAATGCAACATGGTAAGATGATATAATATGTGTAGATGCATAGTATATGTAAGACGTAATATGTGGGATGTAACATGTAAGATGATGTGTATGTATAAAAATGTAGGATATGTGAATATACACAATGTGTAGTATTTATTGTGCAACATGTGAGGTTCATGCTTAAAGGATGCCCTCAAAAGTCAAGTGTGAACTGAAGAACAAGAGCACATCATCGGGAAATAACGATGATAGAGTGAACGTTGCTAATGAATGTTGAATTGTGATGTGATGAAGATGTAAATGTGTGTTGTTGAAGGGGAGGGAGAAAGTTTAATGCCCCCTCGGGTGTGTCATGGTGAATATTATCATGTGACATTGTCTAAAATATCATCAATGTCATGGTCGCACTAGAGAAACATTAAAGACATGATAAGCAATAAAATGAGGTTTGTACAAAAAAGCCATTGTGGTGTAGGGTGTAGATGCTCATTGCGTACTCTTCATTAGTGAAGGGTACTGGTGGAAAGTTGTGTGCATACCAATGAGAAATATTCTAAGAATAAGTAGGAGATGAGTCATTAGCAATAGAAATGTTGTCAAATGACATAGGAACGTGATAGAAGTGTGGTCGATGTCTAAAGTACCACCAATATAGTCAAGCAAATATTTCCCAAGTGTTAATGGAGAAGTGCAAGGGGCATGTGCTACAAATACTGTCAAATGAAACACACGAAGACCATAGGTGGTCTGTAATGTGAAAATAACCATGGTAAAGGTGAGGTGAGTGAATTGGTGGTAAAATGTCATTAAGTGTCAAACCAAGCCTAGTTAAGCCCTCATGTGTGCAAATAGTATCTAAACAAGTACGATCGACCAAAATATGATGCCAAAAAGAGTTTTTGATAAATAGTGTGTATGTGAAAGGTGGTGGTGGAGATGCATTCTAGTCGGGGAGGATGAAACACCATATAAGATGTTGATAGACCCCTAATAGAGTATCATATAATTCGTAGAAGGAGGGGTCTTGAATTTGTATTTTCTTGGGCCATCAACCACAAAGGTGTCATTAAAATAGGAGTCATCTACATCGATAGGGGTAAAATTAAGTTGGCCTAATGCTTCATCAGTAAGTTCAACAACATCGAATTCATCATCAGAATCCTCATAATTGTTTGTATTAACATTATCAATTTTTATAGCTTTGTCAAGTATATTGCTAGGAGTTACATTAGGTGGAGGACTGAGAGAAGTCTCAACAAGTGGATAAGTAGTGATAATAATGACAAAGAATAAGTAAGGGAATGAGCACATAGGTTGATAGTTGAACCCTTATCAATAATTACATGTTTGATGCAAGTGGTGATAATAATGATAGTAATAAGTAAGGGCACACATTGATCGTTGTAAGAAAAAGGTGATATGCCCTCATGAGTGAATGATAGATCATGTAGTAGATTTTTGAATGATGGATGAGGTGTGTGAATGCCATCGTAGAGTTATCAATTTCTATATGAATGACACAAAGGGATGCTTCTAATGTTTGATGACAATCTAGTGCATTACGCAATAAGTCATAGAGGGAAATTTTAGTGGTGTATTTTTAGTTATTCAATGAAACCATAGCCCTTAGAAGGAACATAAGAAGCCGAGGAAGTGATAGGTTGAGGAAGAGAATTGGGTGGAGTTGGAGGAGGATGAGAATGAAAAGTAGTTACTAGATTAATGGAAGGATCTACCCTAGTTGTAATAAAGCAAGGAGGATGCTAAGTACAAACTTGAATGAAATCGAGCGTGAGTAACTATACCAAATACTTTAGTTGGTGTGAAAGAAGCGTAAGATGATTGGGTCATGAATTGATAAGAAGAAGACATAATCGGAAACGGTTTGATTGATTGGGTTCACCAAAATTATTATGCTAAAATGTAAAATAATAGCCTAATCTAATGCAAGTTTGCAGTAAATAAATAAATATTGAAATAATACCCAAACAACTAAGCAATGAAAATATGAAACCCTAAGTACAAAGAGGGTTAGAAGATCCTTATCTGATTCAAATAGGTCATTGTATTATGTTGTAGTGGGGACCGGTTGAACAAATATGGAACACCGTCACACATAAGTGTGGAAAAAATCGAGATCCAAAAGATTTGACTAGACTGGGGTGCTTAAAGAGAGATATGAGCACCTATGGGTGCTTTGGTATGATTTATGGGAACCACTGGTTTGCATAGATGCTCATACAACCTTTTTTGAGGTATCGCATGAGGTTCACACTTATTTTCCTTTTTCATGTTTGTGTTGCACTTGGATTGCCGAGGTTCTTTGTAAACTGCAATGAAGAAAGCACTTACAAAACCCTCAAATAAACATCCAAACCCAAAAATGAAAGATGCAAAATGAAGGGTCGACTTTCCTCACCGGTGCCAAAATGATGGACTTACAACCGAGCACTTTACACTACATCTCGGACCTAATTTAGTTTTGTATGTGTTTGTGTGTGGAATTGTGCCCTAAGTTTTCTTATGCATGTTGCACTTGAAGTAGCGAAAATGTAGCTAGATATATAATGTAAATAATGTGTGTGTGGAAACAATAGAATCCCCTCCTATGAAGTGTGATGCGAGATGAACCAACCTTTTTCCCTTGTGATGGAGATAGAAGGATGTAACCGTATATAATGATTCCTTGATGGATGTAACCTTAGGTGGTGATAGATAGTGCTCAGTTCTTGGTCCCTTATTATGATCACATAACTTTAGATTTATATGATTCTTTCACTTGAATTTCGTAATCAACCCCGAAAAGGATGACTACCAAAAATATAAGATGCTCAAACATCTATAAATGACCCAAAAAGTGTGACCAAAGTACAAAGAGGACAAGGGTTCCTAGAGGGGACGGGGTGCACGACAACGGCATCCTAGCTAGGTGTTGGTGTCCGAATGATAAGTGTTGAAAGGTGAAAAGATAGATTGAGCAAGTAAAAGAACAAGACTAAAAGTAGAAGCATAAAGAAAAGAAAGGTGGCTAAAGACATGGGTTAATTAGTACTTTTCTTACTTAGGAACCATATGAATAGTAGTATGTGATCAAGACTAAATAATTACCCAAAGTGCATGATTTTGTGTCTACATGAAGAACCTAATATCAAATCTTGGCGTTTTAGTTCAAGTGGATTACGGATAAAGGAAATAATATGGGACTTGCTAATGAGGAAGAAGGTAAGAACTTGATGAAAAATATGAAAAGAAGGTGTATGCATATAAAAGTAGGTTAAGTCAAGAATTAGAAACTAACACCAAGTAGTTCATATAACTAAGCTAACTCAACATAAACATCATGATAAAGCTATGTAAGGGAAAAAGCTAATCAATGCATCCAAATTAAACTTTCAAACACTAAGCCATCCCTTGTTATTTTGGATGAGCTTTCTAAATTGTAGTTTCTCCTTTTATTGAACCGATCGTGACTACGATGCGATCAAAGGAAGGCTATCTCCATGAAGAGGAAAGGATCTCACCCATATGGATTAATGACCATGCTTGGATCTTCCTTTACTACTATTCAAAAGTAGAGGGAATGGATGTTAGATCAATAATATTTTCAAAGTAGAAATTATCTTATCATATGCAACAATAAAAAAGGTGTAACCTTAGAAGGCGGGAGTAGGTTCTTTATATAAATTTCCAATTTGGGAGAAGATAGAAACCTATAGTATGTGGGACAAATATAAAGTATAATTAGAAAGGGATAAACAAGATTAGAAAGAATTTATTAGTTGTACATCACCTCGAATGATAAGATTACTAATGTTTATCCAAGATAAGCTAACTAGGATTAATTAATAAGCCAAGATAAGCTTTTAAAGTCATTTGGAGGTGATTTAGAAGGAAATTGATAATTTGGAGGATTTATAAGGGGTATTTAACTAATTTAAGAGGGTTTGTTAACTAAATAGAATATTAAAAGGATTAATTAACTAATAATAGTTAACTAATTAATTAAAAGATGATTATAACTAACGAAGTTTCGTTAATTGGCATCAAGAATGAAGGGAAAGCTAGTTAATTAACAAAGTTTCATTAATTGATTGAGATGAAGGGGAATGTTAGCTAATTAACAAAATAACTAATTATAATGAAAATGACAGGAGAGAGGATAATTATTGTAATTAGAGTAGTAAAGCTGCGTAGTCGATTTAGGCGTCTACATTTTCCTCTCTTTGGTGTGATGTAATGCAAGAGACACCACTTCAAAAATAGTAGACAATTACAAAAAAATAAATTTTAAAGAAAAATGAGTAGAATGAAGAATGCCCCCTCAAGTTTTGATGGGGTGATGGAAGAGGTTGACCAATGATCAAAAGAGGCATGAAACAATCACAACTAAAGCATACTACAACAATGGAGAGTTGAACTTGGCTCGAGTTGGCCGTTGTTTAAATTGATTTATTTGGAAAAGAAATGTTATGTCTCAATGGATGGAAGACACAAGGGGGAGGGGGGATAAATACAATCCTTATTGCCCCACGTTTTGTGAAAGAAAATGGTGATAGCTTGTAACCCATATGGGTCAAGACCAATTTTATCATCATATCGCAATGTAGTCAATGAATCATTTGGCTCGGGGGAACTTTTTATTTGATATAAACATGCAAAAAAGTATAAAATGACATGAAAAACCATAATATTGATATTTACACATTGCTTTAGAGGACTAACTAAAAATAATATATAAATAGATGTAGTATGAGATAGTAAACAAGTAGACCAATAAAGAAACAAACACAAACAAACAACAATCAAGAGAGTTGTACTAATGTTTTTTTATCTAGCTTCAGTTCCCACATGTTTGAGTTATACGACAAGGGTTAAAAATGGCACCCCAAGCAAGGATACATGCAAGGTGAATAAATGGAGGACATAAAAGTCCCATGAAAAGCAATCGTGCACTATGAAACTTCCCTGAGTAACTGGATGTGTAAGGGAAAACAAACATAACAAGAAAATTATCTTTATTAATGAAGGTAGATCAAAATGATCTACATGTTGTGCAAAAGAACAGTGAGGACCAAAGAAAAATGTTTTGTAGAATAATTTTTGATGTTCAAGGACATTGTGTGTAGTGAAAGATTTGGTTGTTGAAGCGTCGTATTTACCCACTTTGTGGATTTTTGAAAATTTTACCAATTTTTGGATTTTTGAAAATTTTACCATTTTTTTGGATTTTGAAATTTGACCAACTTTTTGGATTTTTGAATTTTTACTATTTTTTTGGATTTTTGAAAATTTAACATTTTTGGATTTGTTGAAATTTTACTAATTTTTTAGATTTTTGAAAATTTACCATTTTTTGGATTTTTTGAAAATTTAGGAAGAATATGGTATAAAAGAATGAAAAGGTGTGTGGCAAACCGATAGGTTGTTGGGAAGGAAGAATATGCCCTAGTGAGAGGAAATGGTCCCCATGAAGCAAGAAAATTCCCCACGAGACGAAAATGATGATTTAAGGTAATAAATCATTACGACAGAGTGCCAACAAGTAGCAGGAGGAAAATAGAGGAACAAGTTAGTTATCCCGCCTCTGGAGGAGGTAAGAAAAGTGAAGAAATAGGGCTGGAGGTATAAATAGCGAGGGTGGGAGGGGTAACATCCATCGCGATCATTTGAGCTATTATACCTTCTTTTCCTATAGTGAGATTTGTGCTCTAATTTCAAAGAGAGATGACACAAATAGTGGACCCCACATCTAATTCATGCAAACCGCATCTAAGAGTATGGGAGGACCCCACAAATGGTGCCTGTGTATGCAATGCAAAAATGTTGATTTTTGGGTCATTTAATGCATTTTTAGTGTATAAGATAATGTGATTTTGATGCTAGCGCATGCCATGTTGCGCATTTGTTGTAACACCTAAGTTCCCTAGCATGAATTTCAATGTTCTAATATCAAAATGAGGGCACGAGTGTGTTGAATGCACTAGTATAAAATCAAGTGCGCTAGCGTAGATATGTGATGCATTGGCATTAAAACAAGTGCACTAGCGTGCAATGAGATAATGTTAAAATGAGTGTGCTAGCATAAGCAACACGATGCACTAATGCTAAGGGAAGTGTGATAGTTTAGAAAGAGGTGTGCTAGTGTAGTTTGTGACCTTTTGGAGAAATTAGAAGAATGTAGAAGTGATTAGAAGATGGATAATGAAAAATTGATGTTAATTTTTTATGTTTTGGGTGATTAGTAGGAGAGACCATAAGCTTTAGACGTGCGGGAGCATCACAGACACTGTAGGATTTCGAGATGACCTTCACTTGAAATGAGTAGAGGGTTTGATTACATGATTGATGCTTTATGGGATTGACTTACATTCCATAGATTTCATAGATTAGATTATATCATGGCCTACTTACAACATTGGTCGAGCAATGGAGTCATGTGAGAGCTAGACCTTTTGGATACCCACTAGTGAGATGACCGTGACCTTAAAGGATGTTCATTGGATCGTGCGGGTTCTTATTCACAATATTTTAGTTATATATGATGATGATACTTGATCAAATTTAGGGGCACATATGTGACTTATTCCACGAAGAGGGCATACCTCAAGAGGGGATGACCGTATACTTATATAGATGTTTTGAGAGCGGGGGATAATACGCCTTCCTTTTTATCGATGGCTCTTATCAACAACTACTTGCTTCCTTACAAGACAAGGACACATTGTTAGCTTGGCTTTATAGGCATATTACACTTTGTTTCTTTGGATGGGGAGGTTTTTACCTAGGGTTAGTGCATCTTGCCCACCTATACAGAGATCTACATTTGATTGTATATCGATGGATGAGGATCCTGAGTCCTGCAACCCTATTATAGATATGGGCATGGGACCACATGGAGATTAGACATTCTTTAGGTATTTTGAAAGCCCAATAGAACATGAGCCTTTATGCCGGGGCTGAGATCTAGTCGATGTGGATGTTGGGGGTCATCTTGGAGATTTCACTTATTACAGGTGAGCATTAGATGATTTGTTGCTACGGATGGTGACCTGGAGACCATACCGTTTGTACCAGTGACACACATATATGACCAAGGTAAGAAAATTGAAGGTTAATCATTAAATTACAGGCGATGTGTAATCATATCTTAGAGTGGTACCAGTTGATTGAGTGTAATTCCATTTTGGTGTAATTCAAGGGATTCCAAGAGATGAGAGATGGTATGCATGTGAAGCGTGAGAGAATTTGAATTCGGACCTGCATTAGACCCGAAGTATAACGTTGGTGAGTTTTTTTATAACATGGTCTAATAGGTATGGGATGCACATGCATAGGTAGTGGATCCAGGGACCACTGTTGACTACCCAACATGGTATACGACAATATTGTTGAGGTGGATCACTATTCTATAGGAAGCCATAACAATGGGCATAGCAGCGAAGTGGGAATTAGGGGTTAGACATTACAATATGGGGCTAGAATGGGCTAGCGCAAGGTCAAGGATACGAGAGGCACATGAACGGGCTCAAGGCCGGGGGGCTCTATAGGGACCAATATAGGGATAGATCCAGGAATAAGGACATGCACATGTATAGATACAAGTGATCCAACATATGCCAATCATTCAACATGTACATATATAGGTACAACATCCTTTGGTACAACAAATACCCTTATAGGTGTCATTTGTCTAGGAACAAGCTATACGGGGGTCAACCATCACTCCTAGAGTAGGTAGTACATGTGGTGTAATAGGTGATAGGAGTGAAGGAGATGGAGACGGGGTTATACAAGGGCATATACGGATTCTAGTGCATGGGCTCCAGGTTATTCCACTATTAGGTGGGCCATTAATGACCAATTTATAGATATAGAGAGATATGGTGATCTGCAAGGTGATGTGGCCTTTATCACGTTGTAGACCATGTAGAGGCATCTTTGAGAAGAGATTCACGAGAGAAAGATGCTATGAGGTAGTAGTTATAGTAGGTGGTAGTTGAGCAAGATCAACTTCCTACGAAGAGGACGAAAATGGCATTCGAGAGGACATAAGCTGTAGGTAGATGTGTCTTGTATTACGGGAGAGAAATATGTTACGCATCATGCAACAATGGAAGTAGGATCTAGTGACTTAGTTTATGATTTTTAGCGGCTTCTGGATATTCCTTGTACTGAGGGTTTGTACCATTCTGTTGTGTTAGAGGGCTAGAGGGCACCTCCTTACAATCATCTTATGGGAAGCAAGTCTAGATCACATAGACCATCTAGATCCACTAGATCGGTGCGAGATGCCCCCACATGGCTAGATGCCCCCACTTTGTCGGAGGTTGGGTATTCTAGTCATAAGACATGAAGTCTTGGTTTCGACAAGAGTCAAGGTTGACTCTACTTATTATATGATGCACTATGTATTTATTTTTGTTATATGCCTCGAGATGAAGGCACAAATTTTTGACATGATGTATATGTATGTTTTTGGTTATGCCTCGAGATCAAGGCACACATTTTTGATCTATTCCCATGATGGCTTTGTATTGTATACGATTTGACATTTGATATACTTCTACATTGTCATTGATGGTTTTGAGAATATATGATGATGGATGTTGATGTATATCCCATGTTGATTTATGAGATATTTGTGTTATCCCATGTTTTAATTATATTTTATGATGAGGGTGTTATCCAAATTCACCCCCAGGGTTAATTTGATAACATGCATCAGAATTCTCAAGTCCCAGGAAAATGGATTGATTCAGGGCAAAGATCATGTTTCTAGGGTCCCCTCGAATTTTTTTCTAACTCCCCTGGCCGAAGAAGAAAAGAGCAAGCTCTGAGAAAATGTGAAAAAGTTGCAAAGAATAAGCTTGGGCCAGAAAAAATTGTGAAAATTGGCTAAGTCCTAGTCCTCGCAGCAGTCGGGACATGAGGGACGTCTGGGCACGAATCGGCCGAAAGGCCGCCAGGCAGTCTGCAGGGCAAAGGAACATCCGGGCCGTCGGGACGCGTGGGACGCGGAAAGCCGGTTCAGCCGAAGGAGAAGAAAATCGACTAACTGCTCTGGGACATTTGGGACATGAAGACGCGAAGGGCGCGAACCGTTCAGTGAAAAGGAGAAATTTCGTACTAAGCAGTTGGGACATCTGGGCCGCGAGGACGTGAAAAGGTGAAGTGGCCGAGAGCAAAGGAATCCCATTTCGGGCGGTTCAGAAGAATTTGTCCTAGATAGTCTGGAACAGATGGAACAAATGGACACGAAGGACGCTAACCGGCTGGTTCGGCCGAAATGGGAAACTTCAAAGACCTCGGGGGCAGTTGGGACAAAGGGAAGTGTGGGGCGCGGATAGCGAAGAAGGAGCCGAAAGCCAATCAAGCAACGCCACATGTCATTGGCCGAATGAGAGACAAGGAAGCCCATTTTGGGTAGATCAAGAGTTTCTGTCCCAAACAGTTTGGGACATCCAGGATAGAGGGACATGAAGGGCACGAAAAGCCGGCGGACCAAACCAATCAAATCACGACACGTGTCACAAGGAGAAAGTCCAAAAGTCAAAGGCGAGGTTTCAAGCACTGACCCGAGCTAATAAAAAGAAGACACGTGTCTAATGAAGCAAGGAAGGAGAGAGAATTATGCATCCAATCAGTGCTTGACACGTGTCATCTAGGTGGCAGAGCGCGGGAAAGATTTTCAAAACACGTTTTCACCTGTTTTGTGCCCTAAATCTTCAGATCGACATATCTTTCGATCCAGAGCTCGGATTTGCATGTTCTTTATATCAACGGAAAGCTTATGAAATTCTCTATGTGATTTTGGGGTTAATATTGAATTTTGGTGTAGTATGGAGAGATAAAATTGAGAAACAGCTCGGACGCATGTTCATGGCCAGAAGTGACATTTCAGCGACCAGATTTAATGCAGAATGGGTCGCATTCTCCTGTAATTCAGTCAAAATGATAGGGTATGGGTTTGTAAGGTCCCCCATGCTGTTTTAATGCATCTGTAGTTGAGGAGGGATGGGCTCTCATGTTTTTGTACATTTTCTGTCCCCTGGGCTCGACCCTTGCACTGTAAAAGCCAGATTTGGCTCATTTCAAAAGGGGGAACATTTTTTTGGCATAGCAGACTTCTTCTTTCACCTCCAACAAGTGATTGATGCAAGGATCAGACCTCTCCAAAGATTGTAACAGTTTTCTTTTACCTCTCTGAGGGTGTAATGCGTGTTTTGACACTGAAATGATAATGCAAGCTCTGTGAATGGGTTTCAATCCTCTGTTTGTATTATTTGCTTCATTTCAGATACTAAATTATTCCTTATCGATCTGTGTATGTTTTATGTTGTGAACTTTGTCTGTGTCTATTTGCATGACAAATATTTTCACCACTCCTTTTGGTGCATCACCATCTTTAGTTAGTTTCAATTTCTTGCACTTCTACCCCCCGTCTCCTTACAAGTTAGAGTAGTATTAGGATCGAACCTCTGTAGTTGTGCAAGCATTAGATCTAAATCGAGAGGAGTTTGAGGAACTAGCCTCTAATCTGGATATTCTGTCTCGAGTTTCACAAGTCCCCACACTTAGAGAGAGTTTCCATGTTGTGCAATCACACTGGATGCTAGAGTGATCAACCTAGAAGCCCGATCTACATCTAGGGTCTTTGTGAGTCTCAGCAATAGTTTTGGCATGCCGGTGAGACCAGAGGTCTCATTTTTATGCAGAAGGGTTGATGTGCATCTGCTACATTTTCTTTCTTAAAAAAGAGCTATTATTTACATATCCGGTGACTCCAAGGGGAAGAATCAAGCTGGTTCCAAGCTCGGGCCCGAAAACTCATGAGAAGAATCACCACAAGGTTAAGAGTTGGAGAAGAAGAAGAAGTGTTGTTTGAATACTTGCATTATTCTCCAAGAAGAAGGCAGAGAGGAAGAAGGATTCAGAGGTCTCCATCTCCACCAAACAGAACTCTCTCAACTCCTCCACCTGGTAGGCCTTTCATCCAGTCAACAAGGGTTTTAAGACCAATTAGAATGGCTCAGAACAATCCCTACGTCAACTTCACAGGCAGCAGCCCACTTGCTCTCAATGCACAACACCCAGTTCCTATTGCAGCCTTGAAGAACATTCCCTACTTCACTGGAGAAAATCAGACTACTCCAGGTGATCATGTTAAAGATATTGCTAACCTTTGTGCAATTCATGAAATCAATGAAATGTAAGTGGCTATAAAGTTACTGGCATCTTCCTTCAAGGGTAAAGCATTACAATGGTTTAGAAGCCTTGGAGCTGGTTCTATCACAAACTGGAATCAGCTGTATTGCACTTCATGAGCAATTTGGAGAGAAGGGAGACAACTTGTCTCTTTTGGAGCAGCTAACAACTATCAAGAGAGCCCCCAATGAGCAGCTGGCTGACTTCAA
This sequence comes from Taxus wallichiana var. yunnanensis, assembly GCA_018340775.1. Classification (NCBI taxonomy): domain Eukaryota; kingdom Viridiplantae; phylum Streptophyta; class Pinopsida; order Cupressales; family Taxaceae; genus Taxus; species Taxus wallichiana. The sequence continues at coordinate 342,654,022 of CM031237.1, forward strand.
CTTCAGATTTCAAAGGTCTTGGGATAGGATTCCAGTGGCGATTAGGCCAACAACAGAAGGTGCTTTTCTATATTACCTTAAAGCTTTGAATTCTGATATTTCTATGTTAATTCAATCTATGGGAGGCACAACCTTACACACATTACTTATAGCATTGCCATTAGGGCCGAAGACTATCTTATTCAAGCTGGTAAACTGGCTCCTAGGCCTCCCATGCCCTTGTATCCAAACTTAGAAAATCCAAGCACTAGTTAAGCACCCACTTTGGCTCCTGTTCCCACTCCTAGAAATCAAAGTTCAAGTGAAACTTCTAATTCATCCTCTAGTGCTTCAAATGAACTCTAAGAGGTCATGAAACAGTTACAAAACCTAAGCAATGAGCTAGTTACTCTCAAGAGGCAACAAGCCCAAGGTTTCAGACCTTCTTATCAACCCCAAGCTCAGCCTAATAGACAGCCATACCAACCACAAAGACCACCTAATCCAGCTGCAAATATGAATCAAACAAGGCCTCCTACCAATAGACCATTCCAGCCCTATAATCCAAATTCCATATCTGCCTCTAAGGCATTAGTGCCAACACAGAACAACATTGCTCAGGAATATGATTGGTGTTTTCCATGCAATGAGCCTCATAACCAATCCATGTGTTTCAATGGTGCTCTCAATCAAGCACTAATGGTGACAACTACTAGTGTGGAGGGCGAGGGTAGTCAAGGAAACAGTCAACAACAATCAGCCCCAAATGACACCACATTGGTGAATTGGCAAGCAGAAGATTTTTGTGGCATGAATCAAGCAGTTTCTTAAGGTGTTGCAGCCAACACAAGGTCAAAAAGGAGGAATTTGGGTGAAGAACAGCCATTAGCCCTAGCCAATCCACAACCTTCCATGGCTCCACAAATGATTGGCAAGCAAAGTCCAGTTTCAAATGCACAAGGGCAGCCAAGAACAGCCCCTAGGCCAACTCAAATGCCAGCTGTTGCTGCCCACGTGCAAGGAGTAAATGTGCAAACCAAGGGACAACAAAAGGATACTTCATCCCCGTTCAGTATCATTGAACAGATGAAGAAGACTAACGTCAATATATCAATGTGGGAATCCCTATCCATCCCAGGACAAAGAGATCTGCTGCAAGCTGCCATGAAGGATTGGCCAACTTCGAATCAGCAGGTTCAGATGCAAGACAAAGTGCTTACAAATGCTGCCCAGCCTGAAGGAAGTCATGGAGGACAACAAGGTAAGATGTTGAAGCCCCCTCCTTTCTATGTTTCGTTGATCATTGGAAATCAGCTAGTACACAATTGCATGATTGATTCCAGGGCAAGTAGTTCTGTCATGCCCAAATAGATAGCTGATCAGCTAGGGCTCCAGTATGAAACAACATCCAAAGGGGTAGTGCAGCTAGATGGGACAACAATAGCAACAGTTGGAGTGATTAAAAACTTGAGTCTTACCTTGCATGCATGTCCAAATGTTGTTGTCTTACAAGATGTATCAGTCATAGACCTTCCACCACTCTTTTCCCTTTGCTTGTCAAGGGACTTCACAGCCAAGATTGGGGGGTATTTGTCTGCTGATTGGTCACACATGTTATTTCGAACAAGATATGGAACTAAGGCCACAATCAGATCCGAACCTATTGCAAACTTCCATATTGAGCCTCATACTCCAAGCCAAATCAATGCCAACTGTTCAGCATTTGATCAAGAAGATTATCCAAACACAGATGAAGCCGACACCAAAGTTGGAAGCATTCCAGATTTGACTCTTGATGAATGGGCAAGCAAGGTACATGCTTTTGATCCCTACCAAGAAGTAGAAGAATCTGAACTAGGAGTCTATTGCATACATGAAGAAAACCAGCCTATTCCTAGCATCACCAAACCAAACCATAAGGATGACAATGAGGTATGGAAATTATTTTTCAATGGATCAAGGAGTAGGCAAGGTGCAGGAGGAGGAGCTATGCTTGTTTCACCTCAAGGCATCAAATATTATTCAGCTTTTCATTTCCAGTTTTCTTGTTCAAACAACACAGCTGAATATGAGGCCTTGATTCATGGACTTCATTGGGCTAGGAAAAAGGGCATAAATAACTTACAGGTGTTCGGGGATAGTGAGATGATCGTCAATCAAGTCAGGGGACAACATGCTACAAATAATTACAGTGAAGAACTACAGAATAGGGTATGGGACCTCATTGAGGATTTCGAAGCTTTCAACATCGTGTCCATACCCAGAAAAAAAAATGAAGCCACGGATAGGCTTGTAGCAGTTGGAGCAATGTTTGATGTGGTTGACAACATCAAAAGGGAAAAAAACACAGCCACATATCCATCTGATTGTGAGGCCATTAGTTCCAGAATAATAATATAAGCTGGCAGGTGTTTGAGAACGATCAATAGATCGTCAATTTTTACAAGAAGAGGCTGAATTCTCAGCTAGGAATTAGGATAGACTAGAGCAGCAGTATGGGGATCAAGTAGTGCAGCTGCAGACAAACAAGCTTCCCAAGGGTTTAGTAACGTTGGAGTCTATCTTCAACCCTAACGACCAGTTCCGTAAGGAAAAGGCTAACATACAAGTCAAGAGAGAAGATTCAGAGCCAATTCCGGTTGGGGAAGGAAAAACACTTCAAATTGGTAAAGTGGCCACTGAGCAGGAGAAATCAGATTTCATACAGCTTTGCCAAGAATTTCTAGATGTCTTCGCTTGGAGCTATGAAGACTTGAGAGGATTCAATCCGAATTTGGCACAACATACCATAGAATTGGATCTAGATGCTAAGCCCATCGGCAGAAGTAGAGACCTGTTAACCCTCACATTGAGCCTCTAATGAAGAAAGAGCTAAATAAGCTAATAGAGGCAAGCATTATATTCCCGATCAAGCACTCAAGCTGGGTTGCTAACTTGGTTCCGGTCAGGAAGAAGAGCGGAGAAATCAGGTTGTGTGTGGACTTCCGAGACCTCAATAGGGAATCTCTCAAAGATCATTACTGCTTCCTTGATGGAATAAATATTGTAAGTAGTGTCCTAATGGGACATCCGGGCGCGAGGAAGCGGGTAATAATCCATATTTTCACGATGACGATATGATATGATGTTAGTTTAGCATACATGTTTGATTTCATTTCATGATGGTGTAGCTCAACAATTAACCGATGATATTATGTGATGTTAGATGATATATGTGATGGTGAAATGATAACACATAATGTACAAGAAATTAACATAATTACAAGTAAAAATTTAACAAATCTAATATGTACACATCTTAATCAACACTACAAGGTAAAAACACAAAGTTATATATAAAAATAATTAATTTAAGTTAATAAAATAATAGACAATATAAAACATGCAATCAACACACCATATGTACAAATAAGTAAAAAAACTATGTACAAACAAACAAACAAGTGAGAAAAATGCTACCTTATTTTTGTGGAACATTTTCTAAGCACTTTGCATTGTTTTGTATTTTTGTGAGACAATGTTATATTATTTTTAGTTTTTTTTTGGTGATACCTATTTGAATGTTTTTGGTGTTTTAAAGAAAATTTTCCAAATCTATGGACAAGAAATCAAAGATAAATAGATGCCCCGTGAAGAAGAGGTGAGAATATATAAGGGCGGATCTTTCATGTATATAAAAGAAGAGATAATCCAAATCAAGGCCATTAGGGTTAGGTTCAACAAGATGATGAACACAAGATAATGAATTGTTAGGAAGGAACCATCATGCCCCCAGTGTAAGCTTGCCAAGAAACAAATGGTAGAAACGAAGTAGAAGATTTCTTATTGAAATGGGGACAAAGGTTCCCTCAAATATGGTAAAAGGAAATCTTATACACATGGATGTTCTGAAAACCTACAAAAATGTCGTTAGTATTTGTTTCATGAGTCTTTGACAAGCATTAGGTCCTGCGCACAAAAATAATTAGTAGTTTCCCAAATAAAGAGGACCAAGGTTTCTTTTGATTCTCAAGATTTTCCAAAGATGCAAGAGAAGAGCATACACAATGATTGATCTAAGTAGATAGAAATGGAAAAGACTTAAATCAATAACAAATGTGAATACTTAAAAATATTAATTCTTTTAAACAATTAAATGATGAAATTTCCAAATAACACAAATGTTAGAAAAGAAGACCAAAGTTGCTTTTGATTCTCAAGATCACTAAAAGGTGCAAGAGAAGAGCATAAACAAGCTTGGATCTAACTTAAGTAAAATGGAAAAACAACATTCATTAAAGCATTCAAATGTGTTAGAAAATAATTTCAAAATAAAACCTACAAAAAAGAAGTGAGAAATACCTGCAAAACAACACAAAACCCAAAAAATCATATTCTATAAATTTTGAAATTTGAGCCCAAAATTTTACATAAAATGCTAGTGTTTGAGGGTAAATAGTAGCATAGAAGAAATAACACTAGCACATAGGGGTTAACAATAGCGCATAAAGCTTTATGCAAACATGTGAGATTTAATGGAAACACACTAGTAACAACACTAACACGAGTTTAGGAAACAAAAATGCTTGATGATCCTATGTGAAGAAAGAGGTAAAAAAGATAGAAAATAATGGCGAAACAAGTAACAACACTAGCATAGAAGTAGCTATGTAGACGCAACAAGGATCCACACTAGCGTAGGGGATAAAAACACTAGTGCACATGTAGCAATTTTAATGCACAAAGATAAATGCATAAACAATAGTATTTAACAATAGCGCATGAGCTTGTGTAACTTCAAGAACATGGAAAAAGTTTAAAATGACCACAAATGTCTGAAAACCTCAAATTTCTGCTTTGATAATCTTTGAATTTGGCATCACTTTACCTATTTCATACCTACAAGGAAGACTCAACACATTCTAACTCAACCAAAACGTTAAGAAATACAAGATTTATCAACATGTGCAAAAATAGAGGTGAAAATGCAAAAATGAAACATAACTACAAAAACTATAGAAAAGCGCATGAGACAAAGGAGTGTCCCATTGGGCGTGCCATATGTATGCATGTAAAAGTAGGCTAAATCAATAATTAGAAACTAACACCAAGTAGTTCCTATAAATAAGTTAATTTAACATAAACATAATGATAAAGCTATGTAAGGGAAAAACTAATCAATGCATCCAAATTAAACTTTGAAACACCAAGCCATCCCTTATTATTTTGGATGAGCTTTCAAAATTGTAGTTGCTCCTTTTTCGAACCAATCTTGATTACGATGTAATCAAATGAAGGCTATCTCCATGAAGAGGAAATGATCTCACTCATGTGGCTTGGTGACCATGTTTAGATCTTCCATTAATAATCTTTGCCAAGATTAGAGAGAATATATACTAGATTAATAATCTTTTCAAAGTAAAAATGCTCTTATCATATGCAAAAATCATAAAGGTGCAAACTTAGAAGGTAGGGGGTAGGTTATTTATATAACTTTCCAATTTGGGAGAAGCTAGAAACCTAGAGAATGTGGGACAAAGATGAAGTAGAATTAGAATGGGATAAACATGATTAAAAAGAATTAATTAGTAATTAGTAACTCATGGGAGTTGGAGATGATTTAATTAATCAAATAGGATTAATTAATAGGCCAAGATAAGATTATAAATATATTTGGAGGTGATTTAGAAGGAAATTGATATAATTTGGAGGATTTGAAAGGGGGATTTAACCAATAAGAGGGTTTATTGATTGAATATAAGATTAAAAAGGCTTAACTAACTAATAATAGTTAATAAATTAATTAAATGAGGATCTTATAATTAACAAAGTGTCATTAATTGGCATCCGGGATGAAGGGAAAGATAGTTAATTAATGAATTTTTGTTAATTTAGTGAGATGAAGGGGAAATGTTAGCTAATTAGCGAGAAATCACTAATCATAACGAAAAATGACGAGAGAGAGAATAATTAGTGAAATTTTTGTATTAAAACTACGTAGTTAGATTTAGGTGTCTACAAAAGGTACAAGATGTTGTAGGGGAAGCTCTATGGTACTTTGATTTGAGGTCCCTAAAAGGGGTGATTCTTCCACACCATTAGTGGTATGGAACTTGGGGTAGAAATGAAACCCACCGATAGGAACATGTCGGTCTCCCAATAGGCTATCATTTTTCAAGTGGGGCAATGAGGGGTATACAAAAGACCCAAGGGGGTTATTCGTGAGTTTAGGACTCCCTCTATACTCAATATAGAGGCTTGTCTTAGGGAATTCCACAAAGAAAAATAATGTTCTCAAGGTAATACTTTCAATTTCACACAACCGAACGGGAATCTAAGAGCCATGAATTTTATCTCTCTCTCTTGGGATGATTTCCTTACATATAGAAATAAAGAAATGATAGCCTTGAAAATTGAATATGTGTAAAGAGTTGTGATAAGTCTAGAAGGAAATTCTGATCCACAAATCTACCTCAAAATTCTGAACTATACTAAAGCCATATAACAAAGATATGAAAAAATTGAAGCACTCCATGGAAATGACAAAGAAGATAATATTTTCCCTATGGAGGAAGACCTTGATAATTATCCGTACTATGATATATACATCCCTAGAAGATTCTTGGAAACTTATGAGGAATGTAATATCCTTAAACCTTCTAAAAATAATCAAATCAACAATTTGGAGGATGAAACAGAAGACATGATAATGGAACCTCCATTCATCAACTCATTTTAGCTCAAGGTGCAACCTACTAAGGAAATAATGGATTCAAGAGAGGAATATTTTTTTGCATGAAATATTATTCAATGATTTCCAAAGACTCCACCAAAATTAAGAAGTACGAGAAGCTAACCTTGCATACCAAACTCAAGATGATGAATTTAAGGTGATCATGGATAATTTTTCTTCCTATTTTGATTCTTCAAGTGATGATGAAATGTTGAATGATGAAATGGAGATAGTTGAAGAATCAAGTTATTTTCATGATACAACCATGGATGAAAAAATGGAAGAGGAAAATATATTTTTTGAATCCAAGGAGAATGAGTAATTAGAGCATAATATCTCTGAGGATTTAACTCCACTATTCTCACCCAAGGAGAATAACGTCAATCATCACGATGAGTATGAAATATTTTTTTCATACGAGCAAGAGGATTCAATAATTAATAATCAAGATAGAGTTAAAAATTCTTCCCATATTGCTTCCAAAAAATGGTTCTCTACTTCTCATCATGAGGAAAATGAAATGGATCTCGAGCTTAAAGGAGTGTCTTTCCTACATAGCTTGGATCTTTTCTCCTTGCTTGAAAAATTTGAAAATAAAGTATGCCCATCCTGGAAAGAAGGTGAACCATGGATGAAAAGAAACATAGAGGAGGTAAATGAAAATGCTTGAAATGAATCATGGACATATGTGGATCATATTTTCAATCATATCCTTTAAGCTCAATGTGATGACCTTTATAGTAAAGGTGAGAATGAGTATATGGAAAAATCAAAAGAGTTATCTGATGCAAGACATCTTGAAGGATGTGGAAGAAACTAAAGACCCTCAAATCAGTCTTGAGATCCTGACTTGGGATATGGAAATGCAAGATAGGTAGGATTCAATTTGTTCTTCTCATTTTCATACACCAATGTTTGATGTTGATACAAAGAAGATGGATGAGCTTGATGTCCCCCTAATACCTTAGTTGGTGAGAGTGAATGTGAAGAGATATCATTCTCTTTATTTATTTGTGAAGAAGATCATATATGTAAAGAATAGGAGATTCTTGGATCTCCTTTGAATATTCTCAATTTTGAAGACAACATCTCTTCATGAAGGATTATAGTAGAAAATGTTGAATTGATTTATATTGAAGACAATAATCCAAAACAAAGTGAAAAGTTGCAGGAGTCTTGTAAGTGTATTCAAGATCAACTTGTTCTAACCATTGTTGGATTCCATAACAATTTGAAACAAGAATCCACATTGCAATATTCACTCAAGGGTGAAGAATGCTTATATGACCAAATCAAGGATTGCAGTTTTGAAAATGATACTGAGATAGAATTTGAGTGGATATGTACTAACAAAAATTGTTTCAGAAACAAAGAGAGGATGTGCATGATTATTGTGAAGTGATTCAAATTCAGATTGCACTCACCATTTAAAAAGATCTGATTTTTCTTGAACATGTTTCCATGCTGGAACAATTTCTCAAGGATGATGAAGGCCTATGTCCCAATGATGTGGAATTTATTATTGAAAGAAACTGATCAAAGCAAAAAAGTGAGATGTATATAGAAGCTATTGAATGGGAAGAAAATCAGAGTGTTTTTATCCTTCTAAGTACCTTGATGGTTTAAGATATGATTCCAGGTTTCAATTCAAAGATGAAGTATGTTTCAATGACAAGGTCAATCTTCCCACTTTTGAGAACATGGAGGAATGTTGCCACATGATCGTAGGACATCAAGTGGAAGCCACAAGATGCAAGAGTTTAAAAAGGTTAAAAAAATGTTCATTGGATACAAGAATGTTTCAGTGCACTATGATTATGGATATGGAATCTTGGTGTGTCTTCTTCTTCTCAATCTAGGAAAAGTCATCATAGGAGCATGGTATGATCAGATAGTGACTATTTTGCTTTGGAGAATGGATTTTTGTCTATTGTTCCATGATGGTATGTAAATTTCCCAGCTAGTATTTGGGTATATATGCATTATTTCCATGCCTATGTAAATATTCCTCCCTTGTAACATAATTTCCCTTTTCCATTGTGTTTTGTTTTCCCCTTTTGGTGTGTTTCCCTTTCATGTGTTTGTTCATGTGTGTGTGTTTAGAAGAAATGACTCCATAAGACCAATGGATAAGGCACTAGTCCACGAAGTGTCTTGAGATTTTGGGATTCTTGCATGCTCTGTCCTCATTGTGCTTGATTTAAAACATGTCTCTATGCTAGAGCTAGTTTTTTTATGTGTTTTTGCATGGGAAAAATTCAATATTGAAAACATGACAACTATACCTCAATGTCAAAAAAATTCTTGTAAGACCTTCCGAGCACTCCCGGATAAATTTACCCCCTATATAAGGCCTATCCAAATCCTTTGAGTGCTAATAAGTGTTATAATGACCTTGTTACTATGTTTGAAATATGTAAACAAGTTCATAAAGTTCTTTCGAGATAGTGCCTCTTCGAGGGAAATTTTTTTAGTAGACTTAGAAATGACTATTTTTAGCCTTGCTAAGGTTAGGTGTACATCCTTCGAGTAGAGTTGAAGGAATAAATTCATCAAGCAGTGGTATCAAGGAGATAATATCATATTTCAAGTGATTTAGGAATATTTAGGGAATATTTGGTGGTTTAGGAGCAAGTTTAACAAAAGTGGGTTTTTGAAGGTGAAGGAGTTTGCACTTCAAAAAAACACCTGAGCTTTGGAAGATGATTCCGAGAGCTCTAGAATGAGTTAGAGGTAAAAAAATATACCATTTGAAATATAATTCAATTATCTAAATTATGGTTCTTTTATATTTATCACAAGACCAAGGTGATTCTCTCCAGAACCCATTTTGGGTAGGCACACCTTGTGGTTCCAAGAAAAGGGATATTTTAGGGTGTTTCATGAAGAATTATACCATGTTAGCCATCAATTACTTCTCAAATTTTTATTTTCAGTCAAAATGATATAAATAAGTGCCAAAAATGACCTCAGGGAGCTCAAAACCTCATTTCCAAGTTCTCTCTCAAGGTATGCTCTCGAAGTTAGAATTTTTTTCCAGTGCCATGTGTCAACATGAGGATGAGGAACACTTTTTTTTACCTCTTTTTACTTTTAAAATGGGAAATGGGGATTAAAAATTATTCCCCTCCCCCTTTTGAGCTCTTGGATCCACCACACGACCTTGGGAAGCCTTCATAAGCTCTTTTCACAAGTTTTCTAGCCTCCACCTCATCGACACATGCCCAACACTTATCACCATAAGGATGAGAAAATTTATTTTCCGCCTTTAATCCATTTTCCAAAGAGACAAAAAATGTGCTCTCGTAACTTACTCCCACATGGTTCCTCATGTGACCAAAACTCAGCCCCCAAGTGCTAAGAACAAGCTCTTTTCCCTCATCCACAAACTAATCGCATGCTTCCACTTGTCATCATAGTGATAAGACACATTTTTGATGTCCCTTTCATCTCATTCCAAGGGGAAAAGGGGGACAAAAATATTCACCCCCTCCCGAAGATGAAAAACTAAAAATTGCTAAGTCCCAAACCCTCATGTGCTTCCCCCTTCCATCCCTCACTCCCTCGAACATTCACTCATGCTCACCATCAATCAAAGCGAGAAGCGAAAATAAAAACATAAAGTAATCTCCTTGGAATCCATTAAATCACTTTTAAAGTTGGTTCATAGCATTCAAACACAGAAATATCCTCTTGTTCCCTAGATGTCAATTCTTGTCTTAGTCATAATTGTAGTCACAAAATCATGCACTTTAGACATTTATTTATCCTAATATCATACTATTATTTAGAAGGTTCTTGAGTGAAGAAATTACTAATTAACCCATGTCCTTTGGCCATCTTGTTTATTTTATTTTGTAATTTGCAACCTATTGCACCCATATGCCCAACCATTTTCTGACATTCCACGTTATTTTAGCCTCATCTTGGGTGCTCGGTTGTACTAGGGATCCCATGGGTGCCCTAGTCCCACCAGGGGTACCCCGGTCCTTTTACACTTTCCCACCACTTTTTGGGCCTCTTCTAGTTGTTTTACATCTTTATCTTTCTTGTGGTCGGCCTTTTCGGGGTTAATTACAAAATTAGAGCAAGAGAACCCTATAAATATAAAGTTATGAGACCATAATGAGGGACCTAACATCACTTAATACTATTACCCATCTAGAGTTACATCCATCTATTGCATTGGAATTCACATAGCTCCATCATCAAGGCACAAGCTAGGACATCTGCATCAGTCTTCATGGGGAGGGATTCTATTTTATTCCATACACACATTTTATTAAATTTTCTACATTTAGTTATTTCTCGCTACTTCACAAAGTGTGAATGACACAAGAGCACCTAGGGCACGACATGCACACAAACACCAAAAATACATCCGAGTCTGAAATGTAGTGTAACACTCAGTTAGTAAGTACACTATTGTGGCGAGATGAGGTTAGTCCACCTATTCATTTGCATATTTATTTTTTTAGGGTTTTGATACTTCCTTTTGGGTCTTTTGTAGGTTATTCTTCCTCTTGGAATATTTGGAGCATTCAACGTAGTACAAGAAAACTAGTGCGATAGACAATGAAGGTTAGTGAAGAACGGTTCGAGATCTTTTCCTAGACCAGGCATCTATTCTCGCTTATCACAACAACCATAGGAACCCCATTCCTTTCCTTGGAACTCTAGTCTATCCATATCACCTAGATATCCCCTCTTGTAGGATCCCAACATAGTCGTTCCTACTTTCTCGATTTATCTAGTTACTTCGTAACACAATCCAACATACATCTATTAAATAATTGAGTTCTTTCCTCTTATTTCTTGCACATTAAGGTTTTGTATTTCATTTTACATACTTGCTTAGATCATTAACATATTGTTTTCTTATTTTATTTACTTTAGTACAAATATTCATAGTTTAGATTAACTATCTTCATACTACATGGTGTAGTTTATTTGAGATAATCATTTTAGTGAACCCAACTTATGAATTTGTATGCAGGAAAAAGGTCTGTTTGGGCCTCTTCGTTATTGTGAACTACCTTCATTTACCCATCGTACCCCCAAGTTAATGACTGATAAAACTACATCCATGGCATAAAACCCTTTAGAAACTTCCAACAAGGTTCCTCTCCATGAGATAGAAGTATCTGATAGTGAAAAGTCCTACGATGAAGACACCAACATTGATCAAGACCAACTTAATGCTATTACTAACTTTCACTAAGCATTGCATGAAAACCCTACACATCTTCCTTATGTCTTGCATGCTTTAATCACTACTAAGAGAGATCATGTTCTACCAATTTTTTCATTGCTTCTTCTGCTCTTATGATCTCTACTCCACCTACCCATGTATCTAAGTCGTCTACCCAAGTTGTTTCTCCTAAGGTCCTGTACTCCACCTACATAAGTTTCTACTCTCATTACTTCAGCTGATGCTCCCACCATTCACCATGGTGCCTCTCATATCCACCCCCATTATTCCTCTAATTATCCAAATTTGACATCTTTATATCATGATTTACAAACACAATTTTTCAGCTTTAATTAGAGACCTCATGCATCGAACCATCAATATATTCTACAATCTTGTTGCATACTCTTTTTGCCCTTACCATATCAACATATCCATTTCCACCTAATTTTGTTCTCCTAAGCTACCTATCTTTAAAGGACATGGAGACCCACAAGAACACCTTCGATAATTCCATGTAGCATTCCTTGACTATGCGGATGATCACATTATACTAGCTAATATTTTTCCTCATAGTTTACAAGACTATGTAATGCGTTGGTTCTATGACCTACCTGTACATTTGGTAGTCTCTTTCACGCATTTAGCTGATGCCTTTCTTACTCAATTTTCTATCAACATTGGCTCTAAGATCTCCTATGCCCAACTAACACAACTCAAGAAAGCATATAACGAACTTTTATCCATTTATGTCTTGCGATACAAGAAGAACTTGGCTAAGATGTCTAATGTACTCACAGATTCTAAACTCTAGGACTTATTTATTTAGATTCTATTACCACCTCTACAAGAGAGTTTTCTCTTTGAGACATCTCCTTTGTTTGATAAAAATTTTCATACTCTCAAGCTTCGTGAGACAAAATTTTTAACAATATGAAAGCTTAAATATCAATAACAAGCCTCATCATCCACTTGATTTCAAGGTAAGCCAACTTTTAAGTCTTCTACAATTAAACTGTAAATGGAAAAACTATCTTTAATGCAGTCTCTACTCTAAAGAACTTCAACCACAACCATATAGATGAAATTTTACCAATACTAGTACATCTCCAAGCATTTTAATACTAGAAGTCATCAATATTAACCTTATTAGCTTTCAATTTCAGACCACTTGGAAAATCCTGTAAAGGTATCCATGGTGGTGAACGAGCAAGAAGGCTTTGTGAAGATTAATATAGTCCCTAATGATCAATTTCAGAGTAGTAAGGAAGCCGAGATAGATAATCATCTGTGCATCATTAAGGAAACATCGAACAAGGACTGTATGGTTGATAAAGAAACTTTGCAGAAAAGCACTCCTACGAGAAATGGTAAATCATCTATAGAAATACCTCCTTGCTCCAGCAACAGATCAACAGTTTCACCTACTTGCTATATGCACCGTAACAGTGATCTGAGACACACACAGGATTAAGAAAGAACATGAAGAGGGAGAAGTTATGCTGTCAAGATGAGGAGGATCCAGTTACGGATTCACAAAGGTCATTTCAAAAAAGAAAAAAAGAATGAAAGGATTTGAAATGATCGCAGAATCAATCTACAGTGATAAGAAAAAGAAAAAAGACAACTGGGATGCCTCAACATCCAGAACAACTAGGTCTTCTACAAGATGACTAGTTGACTTTGGAGGAATCACAAAAAGAGAAAGGCCCTCTAAAAGGGATCTTAGATCTAAGAGAACGGAGAGAGAAATTGCAGATGGCATTCAGCACCAGTTGAACCATAAGGAAATTCCAACTACCAATCATTCCAAATGAAGATTATTTCTTGGAACATCCGAGGCCTAAATGGAAACTCCAAGTAGAGAATCATCAAGGAGTTATGGGATTCTAGTAATCCTAGTATTTTAATTCTGCAGGAAACTAAGATGAAAGCTAAGGCCCTTGAAAATAATAAAAAGAGTTTCTGGGATAACTCTGCACGAAATGGCGGATGTAGACTCCCAAGGAGCCTCTGGAGGACTAACTAATCTTTGGGATAAAAGGCACTTTGTATTGAGTACGGTTCTCAATGCTAGTACTAATCATCTTACAATCAAATTTATTGTTATTGAGAATAATGGAGAATGGATCCTTTCTAACATATATGCCCCTAATTCGGTTAGTAGAGAAGAAAAAAATTTGGGATGACCTTAAAACATTTAGAAATCAACATTGTTTAGCTAATCGGCTTATTATGGGGATTTCAACTCTCCACTAAACCCGGTGAAAAGTATGGAGGAATCTCCAGATTTTCTACTGGTATGGAGGATTTTGTTGATTTTATTGCTGAACATAATCTCTTAGATGTGGATCTTCATGGAAATAAATACACTTGGAATAATAGAAGGTTGGGAAAGGAGTTTATCCAGGTGAGATTGGATAGAGCACTGATTTCATGAGTTGGATTCTCAGTCAAGACTTCCACCTCTCTTCCTTGCCTAGAGTTGGATCGGATCACAATCCGATTGCTTTAAATTTACTCAATTGGACTAAACCCACTAGAAGCTCATTCAAATTTGAAAAGATGTGGATGGAGCATGAAAATATCTATGACAAGATAAAATAATGGTGGGGATGGAATGGTGAAGGTACTGCTCAATTTAGATTGGTTCAAAAGCTCAAAAATGTCAAAAAGCAAGTCAAAATCTGGAATAAAAGCATTTTTGGCAATGTGTTTGATAATAAAAAGAAGTTAAAACAAAAACTTCAAGATCTAGAAATAAAAATGGATACTATGGGGAGATTGGCTGAAGACGAAGCTAATGAAAAGAATATTCTTTCAGAGTTGCATACGATCTGCAGCAGAGAGGAATCTTTATGGAGACTTAAATCTAGAGCTATTTGGCTTAAAGAGGGAGACAGGAATATGAAGTTCTTTCATATGACAACTTTGAAACACAGAGCCTGTAATAGGATCTTAGAAGTTTCTAAAAGTAATGGAAATATCATAAAATATCCCAATAGCATCAAGAAAGAAGTGCTTGATTTCTATAAAAGCTTCTTGAGGAGAGGAATATCATCAATTCTGAAGCTATTTCTTTTATGTTGGAGGCCATTCCCCAAGATAAAATTGAGGAACAAAATTTAGAAATATCACCAAAGCGGTCACGCTTGAAGAGCTACAAAAGGTTGTATTTGCTTTAGAGGGTGACAAGGCTCCTGGTCCAGATGGGTTCTCCATAATTTTTTTCCAGAAATTTTGGGAAATCTTTTCGGAGGATCTTCTCAGAGCGGTGAATGAATTTTATAGAATGGGAAATCTTTTGAAAGAGATAAACAACACTCACATTGTGCTGGCCCCAAAAAAATGGATGCTAAAGACTTCAAAGACTTCAAACCTATCAGCCTTGTGAATGCCATCTATAGAATTTTTACCAAAATTATTACTACTAGGCTTCAACTCATTATGAATGATCTAATCTCAAGGCAGCAGAGTGGCTTTATCAAAGGCATGATTATACAAGATGGAGTGATTATGGTTCATGAGACCATACATTCTATGGAAAATAATAAAAAGGTGAATATGGCCCTCAAGCTTGATATGAATAAAGCCTTTGACAAGGTCTCTTGGGTTTTCCTTGACAAAGTCTTAACTAAATTTGGTTTTCTGAAAAATTTAGAAAAATTATTAAGGCTTGTATCTCTACGGCTAGATTTTCAGTGGTGGTTAATGGTGAGCCTGTGGGTTTTTTCACTAGCAGCAGAGGGCTTAGGCAAGGGGACCCTATCTCCCCCTTGCTCTTCATTCTTTTGGATGATAGCCTAAGTAGAACAATTGGCAAAGCAGTTAATGATGGTCTTTTAAATGGCTCTAATCCCACTTCCATCAGTCAAGTTGTCTCCCATCAGCAATTTGTGGATGATACTATCCTCCTTCTTCTAGCGTCATTCATCGAAGCCAAGGCTACCAAGGCTTTACTGCAACTCTATGAATCTACTTACGGGCAACAGATCAATTATGATAAAAGCTCCATCTTATTTTTCAACACTCCTGAGGAAAGGTAGCTTAAAATTGCTAAAATTCTAGGTTGTAAAATAAGTGCGCTTCCAGCCACTTACTTGGGCCTTCCTCTCGGCACTAGGAAAGTTTCTTGTAAGGTGTGGGATGATTTAGTTGAGATATTCCAAAAAAAAATGGCTGGTTGGAAAGGAGCCATTTTATCTAGTCTTGTAAGTGCTGCTCATTAAAAGTACTCTTCAAAATCTGCCCATTTATGTCATGTCACTCTACAAGATCCCCTCTTCCTTCAGAGATAATATTGAAAGGATTCAGAAAAAAAATTTATGGCAAGGCATGGAAGAGAAGTTCAAATTTCACTTAGTTGCTTGGGATAAGGTTTGCACCCCGAAGTTTATGGGAGGACTGGGTATAAAAGATATTGAGAAAATGAATGAGGCCCTCATTGCTAAAATGGGATGGAGAATATTGTCTGAGAAACAACCCTGGATTGATTTAATCAAAGCAAAATACCTAAATCATCAAACTGTGTACTCTTTCCTGCAAGATGAGCACCTCCCCTATGGTTCCATCTTTTGGAACAATCTGGTTAAGAGCAGAAATTTCATTAAGCAGGGTAGTAAATGGAAAGTGGGGGATGGTTGGGACATAAAATTTTGGGATGATAATTGGTTTAATGGAAATCTCATGGATAGATTTGGGATTGTTAAAGACAGTCTTGTAAGAAAGTATGGCATTAAAATCAAGGACTATATTGAGGGAAATGGCACCAGCAAGAATTGGAAAAAACTTTCTGTGGAAAGAGATGATCTCGATGCAAATTACTTCCTCCCTTCAAGATCAATTAGATCTTATTCCCTTATGTCAACTGGATTCCAAGGATGAGCTGGTATGGAATAATTCCAATGATGGGAATTACTCTGTCAAAACTGGGTATAATAATTTCTTCCACAGTAGTCAAACAGAGTTCAATTGGAATAAGATTTGGATGACTGAATTAACTCCTAAAATAATTTTTTTCCTTTGGCTGGCTATCAGAGGCAGGATTCTTACCACTGACAACCTGATGAGAAGAGGATTTATAATGACTAATAGATGTCATCTTTGTAAGAAAGATTCTGAGGATATCAGTCATCTATTCATTCATTGTGAATATGCTACCAGAATATGGAGTTTTTCCCTCTCTAAATTTGAAGCTCTCTGGGTGATGCCAAAGGATCTAAAGCAGCTATGGACTCAATGGAACCCACCCTTTAGGCATTGTGTTGTCAAAAGGATCTGGAAGCTGGTTATCCCTCATTTAATCTGGAGGATATGGAAGGATAGAAATGATATTATCTTCAGAAATAAGAAGCAAAACTATAAACTTAGTATTGGTAAAATTTATAATGGTATTAAAGAGAACATTGCTAGATTTAAACCCCCCAAGAACAAGAGATATCTAGATAATGAAGAATATATCTTATCCAACTAGCATATTGGAACTGCCAATAGCCATAGCAATCCCAAGAATAGCATTGATAGATCTATGATTAAATGGCATCCTCCTGATTTTAATTGGTTTAAGTTGAACTTTGATGGGGCCTCTAAGGGGAACCCTAGGATTGCGGCAGGGGGAGGAGCGATACGGGATCATAAAGGTAGTCTGATTGCTGCATATGCTAGGAAAATGGGAATTCAAACCAATCATTTTACCGAAGCATTATCTACTTTATGGGGCCTGAGAATTTCCCAGACTCAAAATATCTAGAATCTCATTATTGAAGGAGACTCCCTGAATATCATTAATCTCCTTAAACAGTGCTCATCTCCAAGTTGGAGCATCAAGGATTTTATCTCTGAGTCCATAAGTATTTGTCAAACATTCAATAACATTAGGATCATGCATACTTACCGGGAGGGTAATAAATTGGCAGATGCACTGGCTAATTATGGAATTAATGTTAATCACATTGTTTGGGATAACAATAGCATCCCTAAGTAGCTTCAAAACAACATTCATGCGGATATCTATACGCACGCAATTTCTTGAGTTGAGTTATGATTATTGGGCATGGATCAGTATCAATAAAACTCCCACACGTGTTGACTTAAAAACTATGATTATGCAAATCTTGCCGAATAATCAAGATAGTGTGAAGTATATGGGGAAGTCAAAGTGGAGTTACATTGATATGGAAATCATGCATGTGGGCAACACTGTGCTTGCTAAAATTTGGATACAAGGCTCCACGGATACCGAAGACAATAATAATGTAATTGATGATAGGGAGTGGGCTAGCAAAAAGGCCATTATTCCCACATGCGAACTTCCACAGACTCAGATCAGCAGGCACGTGGATGTTCATGGGAAGAGCAATGGCTCTCATTTTCAACATTGTGTGGATTACAACAAAGTAAAAGAGAAGGTCAAGCTTCAAGGTGCTCTCAAGGATTTCGAATTTGTTGCAAACAGTTAAGCACGTGAAGATGAGGGTCCCCTTGCCAAATTGAGCCTAGTGCGGACCCGGACTAGAAGGATAATGTAGAGCTATGGAATATACTCAGCAAGGGTGGCATCAAAAACTTCATGGAGAAGGTTCAGGGACATGATCAAAGCATCTCAGTGTGTTTTGCAAAGGATTGGAAGGAGAAAATTGTGGAATATGGGGGCGGGATATCTTGGTCCACAAGGAGCTTATTTCTAAAGTGACCAGACCTTGGCATCGAGGGCTACAATTTTTTTAACAAAAGGGTCGACAGAGATGCTGAAGAGAGGAGAATTGTGGAGGGATCTGAGAAGCTGATCCATGTTACCATGGGCCTGCTTGTTAGCTTGATCCCTCCGCCTTATGATGAGGTTACTCACATGATGATACGGTTCATTTCCTTGGAAGGGAGGTTTGTCACCGTACCTACTAAGAACCTTATCTTTCTCAACCACTTCCATAGGAATCACATGGTTTGTTTTCCCCATTATTTGTTGAAATCTCTTGAGCACTCCATTTTAGAGTTTCAAAAGTATACCTAGGCGGTTCCTTTACACCAGGGGCTTATTTTGCTGCTGCACAAATTTTGTCTTCTTCGGTATCCTGGTCTCCCTTCCTCCCTAGGCTCATTTCCCCCTCTACCGGGTTCTGCTACGGCTAGCCCCATTTCTCCACTCTCTGCCCACCCACCGCCACTGCTTGCCACCCCCTATTGGTCATTCGAGCTTCATCTCCCATTCCTCCTACTACTTCTCCCACCCCCCACTTCACTTCCACCTCAGCCAGACAAGTCACCAGGTCATCTAGAAGGCTTAACCTTGATTCTCTTGCTGTGGGGAAGGGTCCTCATGAAATTGAAATAGCACATGACCTCCTGAATATTAGTAGTGCTAGTCCCCGGGATGTGCATATGGAGAGCTCTACAAAAAGGCTGGAAGCCTTAGAAGCTGATATGAAGCTGCTTGAAGGATGAGGTTAAGAACTTGGCAAAATAGAAAGGAAAGAGGAAGAAGGAGGAGGAGGTGGGTATTGATAACAGCCAGATTGAAGATATCTACAAGAAGCTCAACTCCTTAGACTCCTGTTCAGGGAAGGCTAAAACTCGTCTTGATTACAATATGGCCATTTTTAGTGTGATTGAGGAATTCATTGAGTAGCATGTTAGAAGTGTCTCCAATCTCAGTGGAGTTCCGACAACACTTTGGGGCAATGATAAGGAAAGCAAAAGGACCATTGATCAGCTGGATAAGACTGACACTACCCACATGACAACTTTGGGAATGTTCAAATCCTGGAAGAACATCAAAACCAGCATCGACAAAGCTACCAAGAAGTAGTTGTAGGTGCTTTAGCTGCTCTTGATTGTTTTTTTGTTGTTTTTTTGTGGTCTCTTTGCTACTTTTTTGCAGTGTTTTTCTGTTTTGTCTTGATTGGGTAGTTATTTCTTGGCTACTTTGGGCTTCATTGTCACACTTGGATTCTGATCCTTTTTTTCTAGTTTTCATTCCTATTCTGGCTCCTAGGCCCTCTATTGTACACAAGGGTATAGTCCCTTTCAAAAAACTATTTGCCAATAATAAAAAAACCTTATTACCTTTCGATCCCTCTACAACTTGATCCATCTCAGCCAAAAGGATGTAACTTCAATGAAAATTATTATTGTGATTATCATCAATGCATAGGAAATCCCACTAATCAGTTCTTCTGACTACGACACGTCATCCAAGTATTTTCTTGACAATGGTCAAATTGAGCTTCCAGAATCTGAGCCAACTCCACCTACAAATGAAAATCATAAAATTAAGATCTTTAACAATGCCAAAGAATAACAAAAAGAAATAGATTCAATTTTTAATCATATTTCACACACCATGTCTCCCACTCACTCACGAGTTCTTAATTTCTTAGTTAATAACATTGAAGCTTCACCACCAATTATTTCCTTTTCCAATGATGATAATCACTCCAAGTTTACATCTAACCATTTTCACATCCGTGGATATATTGGCTCAACCTCCATAAACAACACTAAGGTTGACCCATCCTAGACCATTAGTGCCTATTGTATATCACTTCTTAAAGATATCAAGTATCCTCTATCCCAACTTCAATACCATTCCACAAAATCTTTTGGTGTTGTTAAGCTACATGTTACAGTTGTCCCTCTTACTATGCTTGTACCTTTCCTTGTTGGAAATACAGTTGAGGGATGTGACATAATTCTTGGTCCCAATTATATTCATTGCTCATAATATATCATTTATATGAATCATCTCGTGACTCAAATTCATTTACAACAATTAGGTCATTTCTATTGACGGTAAACCTCCATCTACTACATGGTCACCATCCCTCGCATAGTACACACATCCCCTACTTCATGTAGGCGTATTGCATTCTATGTTTCTCAAAGAATAATCTACTCCTAGTTTTCCTACTCATGTATCATCTGCATGACCACACCACTCCACTAGCCCTATACATAAGTATAGGCCTATTCCTCGTACAATTACTGTATCTTGATGTAGATCACTACCTCATTTTATTCCATGCAAATATTATTCACCTTCGTATTTAGTATCACACACATCTCCATCACTAACACATTTTATGACACCGTGATGTTATGCATACATTCATCCCTCACATGCATATATGATTCATTCACCACTACAAAATCTATTTACCATACCTCCACTATTAGTGCATGATCACACACTTTCCTCTCCTACATCGGATGAAGGACCTTCATCCTTCACCGTCATTAGATATTTAATTCATTCAAAAATACTTGGGGGCATGACACTCCACCTTCCCCGCACCTCATCTTAACATAGTAGCAATCATGGTCTTTTACATTCTTATACATTCATTTGACATATTTATCATACATTATAGTATCTCTACCAAGACACACTCTTTTCTTTGGTTTAGACTTGAATATTGAGGGATTACTACATTGAACCCCACACACCGTAATTTTGGCTCTTTACATTGCAACTTATCACAAAATACATGTTAGACACTCTACACTCTACATCTAGTCTACAACATTTTGGAATATGCACACATTCCACTCATCACATGGTCAAATTTTATCATTAAATAAACTACATTATCTTTTACATGTTGCATTCACCACCCAATGATGCACTTTAGTTCCTCGGTCCATACTCGACTACCGAGGGTTTACAAATCAAATGAACCTTACACATTTACTACTTGACCTCTCACCATGAAACATTCCTAGGCTAGTGACATACATTTTAGGCTAAATCGTCATCTATTCTATCTTTATAGTGGTAAACACATTAGGTTACATCACTACTCCCTAGAAAAATCTTGTAGTAACATAGGTTATAGGCTACATCATTACTCTTACTCTATCATCATGTAGTGATATACGCTTAGTGATAAATCATCACTCCACATTTCATCACATCTTGGTATACGCTTAGGCTATAAGTTCCATACACATCTCTTCTACATTTTGAATATCACCACCACTATGCATATACAATTTTATCATAGTAGCTAGACACAATACACACATTACTTGAACCATTTCTTGATGACGCACTCTTGTTTACGGTTCATTATGGATTGTTGAGGGGGAAAAGAAAATGAACCTCACTACATAAATTTCATTTCACTCAAGTTACATGCTGCTCTTATCACTCTATATTACATTCCATTCCATCCATCCACAACATACTTTGCTGGTTCATGATTAATTTATTACACATGCTAGTTAGATTACTTGTATGCCATTTATCTATATCATCTACACATGTACATTCACGTATTTTTCTAGTTGTGATTGCAAATACAAGTTTCTTATACATAACATGGATGCTCACCTTCTACCATTCCTAAAATGGTCACTGGGGGCATCCACACATTCATCTCTTTGAGGTGTTATTGTTTAATTTTTATCACTTTATATTACTTTCTTATACATGCTTTTGACATACTAGTTATCTTTATAATGTGCTAATGGGAGCTTCATGTGTAATTTTTTCTATGCATAGATATTGGTTTCCATACTTGTTTGTTACATTGTCTTCTCTTGTCTACTATTGTTTATGGGCCTTATCTTATGTTTAGTGTGCAAAATTCTCTATTATTTACATCCATGATGCCCTTGTGTGCATTGTGACATTGTTAATGATGTCCCATGTTTACAACCCACTTTTTTAGTTTACTTGTCTTCTAGCATATTTACATTATTTTTCTTGGTATATTACACATTGTTTTCCTAGCTTATACATTGTTTTCTATATGTATGCATGTTTACACTTGTTTTTGTCCATCCTTTTGGTTTGTGTGTGCCTTGGTTTCTATGAAGCACTTTTCAGGGTTATAAAATACATGTAGTTGGTCCTCTTTTGAGGCCACATTCTCCTATCAATGACATCACATGCACCCCTAAAGAGGGGGATCATTTGAGGGTTTTACATACTAACAAAATGTATTTACACCAGTTCAGTTCACTACACTTTCTGCCCTTAGCATTGTGGCCTACATAAAATGAGTGGGTTTAGATCAGTCTATGAACCCCATACATAATGGATTTTATAGGACATGGTGTCCTTATAATTTATGGGAAGTAGTTACAGGCTTGGAGGTTACAATGGGTGTTCCTCTCTACACTACTTCGGCCAGTGGCATTAGATCGCCCAAAAAACTAGGACAATACAAAGATCTCTACACACACTTTAGGGAAGTAGTTAGAGCTTGGAGGACACAAAGCATTTTCTCCCTACACTTCTTTAGCCTATGGTGTGAGATCACCCCAAAAACTCATAGTACAGGATATCCTTCTACACTTTCTCTCTTGACATGGATCAGGTGCACATGTTCCATTTATATTTATATTTACATTTTCCATTTACATTTACATATTTTACATAATTTTACACACATGCATATTTTACATAGTGATTTTACACTTACATACATACATATTTGACTACTTGATCATTTTCTCCTTGTAGGTCCTGATTGTATGAGAAATAAATAGTCAAATGGGGAAATAACAACCACAACATTCTATAGCAGAACACATGCTTT
Source organism: Taxus wallichiana var. yunnanensis (assembly GCA_018340775.1). Taxonomy (NCBI): domain Eukaryota; kingdom Viridiplantae; phylum Streptophyta; class Pinopsida; order Cupressales; family Taxaceae; genus Taxus; species Taxus wallichiana. The sequence goes on from CM031237.1 coordinate 342,677,444, forward strand.
TAAAACCATGCAAGTATGCTACAAAATCCGAAAGCTACACACACGTGTTCCACTCTAGGTTCACTCTCATCACTTTTTCTTTGTGCATTTTTCATCTATAGTTTCCACGCTCCTCCATATTTTTTTCATTCCACACTTTTTCTAGTCCTTTGATGTATTTCTACTACAATCTTCATGGACATTAGGTACACATCTCTATCTAATTTATGTTACTGAGATTTTTTGTTCACCAACATAAAGTGGGGAAAAATGTGGTCACAAAATCCCGTACTTTAGACATTTATTTATCCCAATCTCATACTACTATTTAGAAGGTTCTTGAGTGAATAAAGTACTAATTAAACCCCATCCTTTGGCCATCTTATTTATTTTATTTTGTAATTTGTAACCTATTGCACCCATATGCCCAACCATTTTATGACATTCCACATTATTTTGACCTTGGATGGAGCTCTCGATTTTCTTGAACCACCCATGGGAAACTGGTTCCACCAGGGTGCCTCGATCCTTTTGCACTTTCCCTCCACTTTGTGGGCATTTTCTAACCGTTTTACATCTTTATCTTTCTTTTAGTTGACCTTTTCGGGATAGTTATAAAATTAGAGAAATAAAACCTTATAAATATAAATTTATAAGACCATAATCATGACCTAGCATCACTTACTATTATCACTCATCTAGTGTTGTATCCATCTATTGCATTGACATCCACACAAATCCATCATCAAGGCATAAACTAGGACATCTGCATCACACTTCATAGGGGGAGGGATTCTAATTTATTCCATACACACATTCTATTACATTTTCTACATTTAGTTTTCTCTCGCTAATTCATAAAGTGCAACCGGCACAAGAGAACTTAGGACATGACATGCACACAAACAATATAACTACATCCGAGTCTAAAATTTATTACAACACTCAATTAGTAAGCCCACCGTTGTGGCAACCGAGGTCATCGACCCATTCGTTTGCATCTTTATTTTTCTAGGGTTTTGATACTTCCTTTTGGGTATTTTACAAGTTATTCTTCCTCTGGATATATTTGGAGAATTCAACATGGTACAAGAAAGGTAGTGCGGCACGAAATCAAAGGTTATCAGGTCATCTCTAGGACATGTGAAGACTAGTTCCAAACCTTTTTCTAGACCAAGTCATATGTTATTATTATCGAGCACCCGTGGCACCCCATCCTCTCCCGTGCTCCAGGTTTAGCCATATCAACTAAATCTAACCTTTGCAAGACCTTGACACAATCATCCCTTCTTTCCGATTTATCTAGTTACTTCATGCGACACATTCCGACATGCATATTTTAATCAACTAAGTTATTTCCTCTTCTTTCTTGTACATTAAGGATTTGTATTTCATTTTACATACTTATTTAGATCATTAGCATATTGTTTTCTAATTTTATTTACTTTACTACAATTTTTCATATCTTAGATTAACTATATTCATACTACATGGTTTAGTTTATTTTAGTTAATCAATAACTCATACTCCCGAACACCGTTTTCCATTAGATTTGAATTGATGGATTCCATTTGTGAATTCATTCAAGAAGAGGATTTACATTCCCCTATTAATGACCTAATGTATTTTCAATTGGCATATGAATTTTTCGACAAAAAAATCACCTTTTTCTCAAATATATAGCAAATGGCAAGTGGAATCTCTCAAAAATTGGAACAGAGCTTCAAAATGAATTATGTAAGCTTCTACAAGTGGTTTTGTTCGAATCCAACACCGTGAGGACCAATTTATATTTTTAGTATATATCTAAGAGAAAACTTACTATAAATATTAATTCTAGTAAAAATATTCATTCACACTCCTTACTTCATTCCCTCATGATCGAGACACTCAAAAATTGATAAGATTGACAAAATGGAAAAAATTGGCTAAATGGGACCATAATGGTGAATATTATAAAAATAAAAAATGGGTGAAATGAGCTAAAAGTGGTCACATTTAATTCCTTCACTCATCCTCTAATGGTATTGACACTCATGGGAGATCAATTCTCTATTTTCAAGTCAATTTCTACATTCCCTAATGCGGTGAGTGAAGAGTGTCAAAATGAGAAAATTGCCATTTTTGTACCAAAGGACATTTCATTTCATTTCACATGGAATTCATGGTTGAATATCAAATGAAATTGATTTAGGTATCATTATCCTTTCCCCACTCTAGAATACAAAGGATTTTGTCTCATGTTTCACTCATCATTAGTGCTCCCGCACTGTTAGAATCAATGATCATGGCTGGGTGAACAAAATACATTCAATTTATCCCATGTGAATGCTTATGTAAAAATTTCTAAAAGATCAAAAGGATTTTATAAATAAAGGGAGTCATCTTCTGATATTACCATTGGTCTAATTCTTAGATACTCATCACTCCTCTTCTTGGTGTGTTTGAGTGATGTGGTGAAGGTTCATCATTTAAAGCATTTTTAAAAGAGGCAACGCACTCAAAATGGTATTCATCGGGATATTCATTAGTGCATTATTATGGATGGTAATAAGAGGTCATATTATCATCTTTAACTTCCTCGAGGTGGCATAATCATCATGGTTGCATTTTACAAGTAGGTTGTTTCAAGTCCCCATTCATATGCATGATTAGTCAAAAAGGATTGACAACTATTCATGGTTTGTTCAAGTGTGTGAGGACATAATTCATTGTCTAAAGTGGTCTAGTGACTAAGTGCTTCTCAATTCTTCACTCAATTTATGTGATGGGATATAATTTTTGATAATTCAAAAGGATGTTTTTCATGGTGTAAAAGAGTTCATAGCTATAAGTGTTCACCATTTAGGAGGAGGCTTCTTTCAGTATAGGGGATCAAAGTTCTTCATTCGAGTTCATTAAAGAATTTTATTGGATCATCACAAGGAGTGTATTTTCTTCATCTCCTCCCTCCTTCTCTCTTTCTCCATCTTCCTTCTCTCCCCTTTCTAATTCTTCATTAAGCGTAATCAATGGATTTTTGTTATTCACTTAAGTGACATATTTTCAAAATTCTAAAAGTATTCTTTTAAAATTGTAAGAGAAATACTTATTTTTCTCTTTTCATGGAAAATGAAAGGTCACAAGAGGAATAGGAACATGAAGAGTCATGTGGGGGAGATGAGAGGTCAATTCACATTGCTATAAATTGGGATGGCTTCTCCATTCCAAGTGATCTTGAAAATGTTAGATTTTAATAACATCTCGTTAGTACCCAAATTGATTCTCCTTTTGAGGTCGAGTAGCATCAATAGGTTGAGAGAGATGCTTAGAGAAAAATAAATCATAATTTGATGTAGATTAAGCAACAGGGGTGAAATCTTGATAAAAGTATTAAACTCAATCAACCAAGAATACAATGGAGTGTTGCAATTCTTATAGGAATTGAAAAACCATGTGCAAAAAAGGAAATAGGTTGCCTAGGTAAAAATAAACTCACAACAGCTTCCAAAATACATCTAGGAAGCACATAAATTGTTATAACAATTATAAAAATTATGCCTATGGAAATAAAAAGACAAATATGGTTTAAAAACCATATTAAAACATTATTTAATTAATAACATTAATTAAATAATTAATTATATAATGCATAATTAATTAACCTAACATTCCCCCACTAAATTGTGCATTGTCTCAAGAGATGAGGAGAGGAACTCTCTAAACAACTCGAACTTTTCAAGTGTAAGTGACTTTGTGAAGATATATTGCTGTTGTTTAGATGTTGGACAAAATTGAAGCTGGATGTTGTGCTTCAACACATGTTTACATATGAAATGAACCTGTAACTTAATGTGCTTTGTTCTCTCATGAAAAACTAGATTGCGAACAAGTTTGAGAACACCTTCATTGTCAACATACATGGCGATCGGCTTTTCTTGTGGTATTCCAAGTTGTTCCAGTATGCAACGTAGCCATATCACTTCACGAGACAACTTCTCCTACTGAGAATGATACTCGGATTCTGCCAAGATCGATAAAAAAGTGTTGTTTCTTACTTCCCCATGATATTGGTCTAGATCCCATAAAAATAAAAATCCTAAAGTGGATTTTTTGTCATCAATATTTCCTGCATGATCTAAATCTAAATATCTAGTCAAGAAGAAGTTGTCATTCTTCTTGTATTCTACACCAAGATCCACTGATCCTTTGAGATATCTTAAGATACGCCTTTATGCTTTCCAATGAAAAAATTCAGGTTCTTGCATGAACCTAGATAAATAGCTCACCTGTAAAGTGACATCCGGTTTAGTGTAGGTCGGGTAAATGATACTCCCAATCAACTACCGATAGAGAGTGACACTTACCTCAAGAGATGGATCTAAATGAGATAACTACAATATGTTCTCCATGGGTGTAGAAATTGGTGTGTAATCCATCATCCTAAATTTCTCAAGCGTAGTCTTGGTATATTTCATCTAAGAAACAAAAATGTGATTCTCTTTCTTCCATACTTCCAATCCAAGACAATAATGCATCAGCCCGAGATCGGTCATGTCGAATGATCGATTAAGATCTTTCTTTGTTGCATTGATCATCCTCACTAAACTTCCAGTGATGACTAGATCATCGACATAGACAATGAAAATCACAATCTCCCCCTTTATTTTTGAGGTAAAGATTGGGATCGTATGGATTTATAACAAATCCATGTTGTACAAGATTCTCATCAATCTTGATGTACCAAGCCCGGGGTTCTGTTTAAGGCCATACAAATATTTCCTGAGTCTGCATACCTTTGCTTCTTGACTAGGTACTACATATCCCTCAAGTTGAGTCATGTAGACTTCTTCTTGTAAATATTTGTTTAGGAAGACACTTTTACGTCCATCTGATGGACTTTCCAACCAAATTTTGTAGCTAGAGCAAAGATCATCCTGATCGTTTTGATCTTAGCTTTCTTTTTATAAATACCCCTTTGCTACTAGTCTCACTTTATACTTGTCCACTGTCCCATCTACTTTGTATTTTGTTTTAAATATCGATATGTGGGTAAGTGCACCAAGTTGGGGGCCAAAAGTGGGTCTTAAGTGGACGCATTTTTCTAAAAAAACTTCAACTTGTATGAGTTTTTGAAATAGTTACACTCAAAATTGGAAGATGTTGTAGAAATATGAATCATAGCATTTTGAGTCTAGTTTCTAAGCTACTAAATTTTATTGAAAACGGATAAGTTTAAGTGGGTCAAACAACTAAAATACCAATAGATGCTCCTATTTTTGTTAAAAACATAATAGAGTGACTTTCATGCCCCCCACCATTTTTAAGCACCATTTAGTATTTTTGAAAACCCTTTGGTAGAAAGATATCTAGGAGCATCTAGTTTGGGCTCCATTTTTTATAGATTTTTTTAGCAAATATTTTTTATTTATGATTTTTCTAGTACATAAATTTTATGTTTTGAAAAATAATGGAGCTCCGACCGTGCCCCCTAACTACCTAAAAAAATATAAAAAATTAGATTTTTTTGAATATGTATAAAATTATGCCTAGTGTGGGCTAGTATATTTTTTTTTAAAAATTTGATCACCCAAAAAAAAGATAAACCATGAAAGATAGACATATTTACACTTCAAAAATAGCTATAAAAGGCATAGTTAGAAAATAAATAATATGGAAACCTTATATTAGTCTGAAAATTTGAAAAATTATATATTTAGAAAGAAGAGACTCTTCTCTACGCGTGGTATAATTTTTGAAAAATGGATCGATTGTTTTATTTTTATTTATCATAGAGGAAGTGGCCATTTTACATTTTCTTGTAAAAACATGTTGTTTGTTGTGTTTGTGTAGGTCCATGCCTCAAGCTTGGGGATCAAACCAGATCCCAAGCCTTGAGGCATGGCTTGAGAAAAGAGAAAATGAAAAATGTGTACACGTTACATAACCCGTACGCGTTACATGTAATATAAACATTATGTATGCTTTTGACATGCTTGTATTTACGTAAATAAATGTTAAAGTATAAGATTTTAATTTATTATTATTTATATTTTATTATTTCTTAATATAAATAATAATAAATGAAAAAATTATAATTTAAATTTATTTATGTAAATATAAGAAATTAGGTCACTCTACACCTTATGAAATTAGTCTCACAGCTCCATGGGTCATGGTTTAGGAGATATTTTATTAAAGTATGATCTCATCGACATAGGTAATTTTTAGGATTTCAACATTCACCTAAATATTTTAGCATTTAACTTCTACAATCAAAACCCTAAACCATAGGACATAAACCTAAACACTTAACTATAAACCTTGAGCCCTAAACCCTAAACCTTAAACATTTAGCCCTTACCCGTGAGCCCTAAACCATGAGCACTAAGCCCTAAAACCTAAGCCATAAGCCCTAAAACCTAAACCCTAAACCTTAAACCATGAACCATGAGACCTAAATGCTAAACCCTAAACCCCGAACCATAAAAATAAATCATAAACCCTAAAACCTAACCCCTAAACCCTAAACCTTAAACATGAAATCCTAAACCCTAAGCCTTGAACCCCACACTCTTATCCCTAAGCCCTAAAATATAAAGCCTAAACCCTAGACCATATACCCTAAGCACTAAGCCATAAAACCTAAAACTAAACCCTAAACGCTAACCCTAAACCCCGAGCCCTTAACCATAAACCCTAAACCTTAATCCTTAAACATTAAATCCTAAAATCTAAACCCTTAACCCTAAAACCTGAACCGTAAACCATAAACCCTTATCCCTAAACACTAAATCCTTAACCCTAAACCCTAAATCATTAACCTCAATCCATAAATCCTAACCATAAACACTAAACCCTAAAATTAAAACCTAAATCCTAAACCATAACCCCGAACCTTGAACCTTGAACCCTAAACCCTAAACCTTAAACCCCGAACCATGAGCCCTAAACCCCAAAACCATATGTAATCAATATTTCCTAGTCTCATTCCTATAACCATCATTGAGTCTCTTTTGATAGAACTACCTTGTTTATGAGAGGTGGGAAAAGTAACTAAATGGACATGAAATCTACCTTGTGCCTCAGTAATGCATATATTACACATCTCTTCCAAACTTGTTTCTCCCCACATATACTTGCACTCTTTAATGTAAATTTATTCACAATTTGAAATAAATTTCACATTTCTCATATTTCCATGTATGGTATTATGCGAGCCAGGATGACCCATTGGAAGCTAGAAAATATAACCATCACAACAAAAATTAATCTTAAAGGAAACAAAAGAAACATAAAGAATATATCAATGCAGAGGTGTGGGATCATAATTGAATTTCCAGTAGTACCCTCTCCTCCTAGGAGAAAGATAAAGTTCAAGTGTTCTACTTTGGAATGGATAATAAATTTGACATAACTTCCCCGAAGTGTTCAAAATAAGCATAGAAATAGGGAATAACTAAGAACACTAAGGGGTTATCAATTACCTAGTAAATCTTTCTTGTTTAGTTCTAAATGGGAGTCACTTGGCCTACGACTTAGTGACCTTCCATTCATTGATAATTACTTATATGATAAACCCATGGATGTTTTCAAAAGTGCTTTAAAAAATATAGGGGTAGTCATCAATCCTAGTGAAGGGTGTGATGTGATTTCCAAGCAACTTGAAATTCATATAGATTTATAGGTCATAACATGAATTTACAAATATCTCTATCATTATAAATGGAAGCCAAGTAATAGTGTCTCCCTGTACATCCAAGGATTAAGGACTACTGGGTTCTTTGGAAGGATTGGACATTCAGGAATATGAAATTTCCCTCCTTCAAAATATCAATAGATGAAAGACATAAAATTTTGATGACTCTATTTGAATGTTACCTGCAAATTCGATGAACCCCGAACTCTGTGACCTTAACCCTTAATCCTTAACCATGAGACCTAAACCCTAATCCCTAAAACCAAAATAATAAATCCTAAACCCTAAACACTAAATACTAAACCCTAAAACCTATACCCTAAACCCATAACCCTAAACCCTTGACCCTAGACCCTTAAACCATGAGCCCTAAGACCTAAACCCTAAATACTAAATCTAGAGCCCCGAGCTCTAACCCCAAAATCTTAAACCAAGAACTCTGAACCCCCGAATGTTAAGCCATAAATCATGAAACATGAACCCTAAACCCTAATCCCTAAACCATAAACACTAAACCTTAAGACTTGAACCCCGCACCCTAATCCTTGAGCCCTAAACCCTAAATCTTAAACCATGAGCCCTAAACCCACAATCTAGAGCCTTTATCTCTAACCCATAAACCTTAAACCCGTAACTAACCTCTAAACCTTAAACATGTAACTTTGAACCGTGAACCCTAAGCCATAAACCTTAAACCATGCACCCTAACCCTTAAACCCTAAAACCCGATCCTGAGCCCTAAAATATAAACCCTAAACCTTAAGGCCTAAATGTTTAATCCTAAAGATCCCTAAACCCTAAACCCTAAACCCTAAAAACTAAATCATAAACCCTAAACTCTAAATCCCAAGCACTAAATCCTAAACCCTAAGCCTTAAGCCCTAAGCCCTAAACCCTAAGCCCTAAATACTAAACCTTAAACCTTAAACTCGTGACCTAAACCCTTAACCCTTAACCCTAAAACCTAAACCCTAAATTATAAACCCTAAACCCTAAAAAAATAATAAACCTTAAACTCTAAACACGAAAACCTGAACCCTAAACCCTATACCTTGAACCTTGAGCCCTAAGCAAAAACCCTAAACACTAAATCCAAAACCCTAAGCTCGACCCCTAAACCTCATATATTTCTAGTAGGTCTCATGAGTGAGTTCATTTTTGAATATCTTAGGGACATATTTCGAGTCTTGTGCCTAGAACCATCATTAATTCCATTTTACAACTACCTTGTTTATGAGCTCGGTGGGAATTTCCCTCCTTCAAAATATCAATAGATGAAAGAAATCAACTTTTGATGAATCTCTTTGAGTTTTGTTCCTACGAATTTGATGAAACCTTTTCACTTGAATACTCTCTATGAATACTAATAAGAATGGGTAAGACAAAAACATTATAGTGAGTGAAATAGTTTGCATGCAACGGGTATTTCCATCATTAAAAATATCAATAGATGAAATGCATAAAATTGTGATGAATCCCTTCAATGTTCTCGCCTACAAAAAGTAGATTAACCTTTTTAGTTGAATACTCTTTGTCTTTATACTTATAAGAATGGGTAAGACATAGAACATTACTATGACCAAGGGATGTGCCTAATCCATGAACCTTAAATCGTTAACCCTAAACCCTAACCCCTAACCCCTAACCCCTAAACCCTAAACCTCGAGTGTTAAACCCTAAACCCTAAACCTTGAACCCCGACCTTTAAACCTTAAACCATAAAACCTAACTCGTAAACCGTAAACCCTAAATCCTCAACGCTAAACCTTAAACACCGAGCCCTAAACCTAAACCCTAAACCCTATACCATAAAACCTAAGCCCTAAACCCTAAACTCTAAGCCATAAATCTACCCTAAAACGTAAACCCTGACCCCTAAACCCTAAACCTTGAGCCCTAAACCCTAAACCCTAATCCCTGAACCCTAGGCCCTAAGCCATAAGCCCTAAGCCAAAACCCTAAACCTTGAACCCTTAAACATAAAACCTCGAACCTAAACCCTAAAAACTAAACCTTGAGCCCTAAACACTGAACCCTCAACTCTCAACCCTAAACCCTAAACCCACAACCATGATCCCTAAACCCTAAACCCTGAACCCTAACCTTTAAACCTTAAACCCTAATTCCTAATCCATGAACCGTAAACCCTAAATCCTCAACCCTAAACCTTAAACCCTAACTTCTAAACCCTAAACCATAAACCCTAAATCTTAAACCCTAAACCTTAATCCATTAGCCTAAACCCTAAACCCTATACCATAAACCCTAAGCCATAAACCATGACCCTAAACCCTAAACCGTGAGCCCTAAGCCATGAACCCTTGGCCCTAATCCATAAGCCCTAAGCCAAAACCTAAACCTTGAACCCTCAAACATAAACCCTAAACCCTAAACCCTAAAAACTAAACCTTGAACCCTAAAAATAAATCATGAACCCTAAAGCCTCGAACCCTCAACTCTCAACCCTAAACTCTAAACCTCAACCCTGAACCTTGATCCATAAACCCTAAACCCTTAACCTTGACCCCTAAACCCTAAACCTTGAACCTTGAGATCTAAAACCTAAATCCTTACTAAACCATAAACCCTAAACTATAAACCCTAAACCATGAACCCTAAGCCCCGAGCCCTAAACCCTAAACCCTAAAATATGAACTATGAGCCTTAAACACTAAACCTTAAACCCTAAACTCTAAACCTTGAGTCCTAAATCATTATCCCTAAAACCTAAACCTCAAGCCCTAATCCCTAAACCCTAAACCATAAACCCTCACCCAAAGGAAAGTCCTAAAAAGATCATTCAACGTGTTTTAGTATGTAGGAATAGTGTTTAAGGTGATCGATTAAATCATTTAGTTTTTATGAGAGACTAATTCATTTGAAGGCCTAAAAGGAATTTTTTTCCATTCTTTAGTTAATTAAACACCCTTCGAGAACAAGCTAAAATGGGCTAGTCATGTCACCGAGTTATCAAGGACCATTATTTATAAAGTATTAATGCATCATTTGTCTCCATAAGAGACATATGAGAAAAAGCATGTATGAGAATCATGAATTTGATTTCATGAAAACATGCTTTTAGATATAGGAAAGGTGAGGGGATGATCTTTATATGGAGCACCATGTTTCTAAGAATGAGCAATCATCTAAGTTCACTTGATGCAATTCACTTGGTACTATTTGTAACAACTCATTCAACACCTAATAGTGTTATCACACCTTAAGGAGGAGGTACATTACAATCACCTCATTTTTTCCATAGGACAAGAATCCCATTCAGAAAAAATCCTCTATCTAAAAAGTGAGGATCTATTTTTAGTAAGAAGTAGACAAACATCAAAGAGTTAATTCATGGTCACTAAAGTGAATTATGGACCAAATTTAAAAATTAGTACCAATTCAAGCAGTGGTAGGGCCAAAATCCATTTTAGAAGGTCATAAAACCTTAAAAATGACTATATGCTTTCCCAAAATAAAGACCAACTATAATATATATTATCCGAAAGTTTTTGGTCGTTTGCTGAAATCCTAAAAACGAGTAAGTACTAACCAGATTAGATTTTGAAAAACTATCTTCTAGATTAGAACTATTGGAGCTATGAGACCACTTCCATAAGGTGCAGAGTGACCCTAATTTCTTATATTTACTAAAATAAATTTAAAAGAAATAATAAAAGAAATCTTATACTTAAATATTTATTTTTGTAAGTATAAACCACCAAAACACATATACATGGTCCATATTACTCAAAACGCGTACACATTTTGACTTCTTTGAAACACGTACGCATTATAGGTTCGGTGATTAGTGAGCCAAAAAAATTAAAACGTGAGCGTGTTTTAGCAAAATGCATATGCGTTTCATCTGTTTTCACGTTTTTGTCCACTTTTTGGCCCCCCAATTTCGTGCACTTACCCCCGCATCTAATGGGTTTTTTCCTTGGTGGAAGATTGAAAATCTTCCAAGTTTTATTCTTCATCACCGATTGATATTTAGAATCCATGACATCTTTCCAATATTTTCACTGTAGGGCTTCTTGGATAGTAGAGGGCTCATCAGATTCAATAACTCTACTCATCAAATAAAAGTTAACTTCTTCTCTTGATTTACTATGAGTTCGTGGTCTAGGGGTGGATGTATCAGGTGGATCATCCATTCTTGCATCTCATAATGTGATTCTACACCACTTGGGCATACGGTGAACTATTCTCGTGGGTCGTGGTTCTATCTGATCAACACCATCATCCCCATCCTCACTTTCATTATCTGAGGGAACATCAACTTCAATTTTTACAAACGGTGAAAAATCTACATCTGGTGAGTCTGAAGGAGGAGACTCTGCTTCCTTCTTCTAAAAAAACTCAACATATCTGCTAGTGTTCTAGTCTCTGGATCCATCAATCTGTACCCAATAGTCTCTTCATTATACCCAATGAAGATGAGTTTTTGTGACTTCATGTCAAGTTTATTTCTGTTCTACTTGGGTATGTGCATGCTTGTTTTGCACCCAAATACTCTAAGGTGTGAAATAGATGGTTTCCATTTTGACCATACTTCTTGTGGTGTTACTCCTTCAAGAGAAACTCTAGGAACTCTGTTCAAAAAATACATTGTTTTCTTTATTGCTTCGCCCAAAATATCTTTGCAAGTCCGTAATCATCGATCATACATCAAACCATTTCCATGATAGTAAGATTTCTTCTCTCAACAACACCATTATGTTGTGGTGTGTGTGGAGGAGGAATTTGTCGACAAATCCCATGATTTTATAGGTAGTCTTTGAACTCATTACTGGTGAATTCCCCCCCTTAATTTGAGAAGAGAGTTCTGATGTGACGACGACCGCCATTCTTGATTGCTACTTTGAAATTTTTGAAAGTTTCGAAAGCTTCACTTTTCTTGCAAAGACAAAAATACACATTTTCCTTTAATAGTTGTCAACATATAGCATGAAGTATTGGAACCCAAAATGACTTAGTTACATCAGATTGCAAAGATCGGTATGAACTAGGTCAATTTTTCCATGAACTCAAAATGTACTCTTCTAGAAAGAAGCTCTGTGTTGTTTTCCTGCTAGGCAGTGAGGAAACTTGTTTGTATCCTTCTGAAGAGATGGTAACCCATGTATCATATTGCACCAGCTAAGTGTCTCGAGATACTTAAAACTTAAATGACCAAGTCTCTAATGCCACAACTGGCATGCCGAGGTGGAGTTCTTAGTCACAAGTGCTTGATCGTCTCTCGTGAACAAAATAAAGTTGGAAGATGCGTCCCACATTGGAGGCTTTCATAACTATTTTCAAACCTCATGATTTATCTTGAATTAAACATGTTTCCTTGCCAGAATGACTATCAAAGTAAATTTTTAGGTTTTGATCAAGGAGTTGACTAACTGAAATAAATTTTTTTATCAACCTAGGGACATATAAGACATCAAATATTCTACAACATTGCATGAACTAAGGGGTAGAGAAATGTTCCCAATCCCTAAACTGTATATGAAGAATCATCTCCCAACAAAAAATTATTTTTTGATGGTGTGTCCTCATTGAAATAAACAAGTCTCTGTGGCTACCATGTGTTGAGTGGACCCCGAATCAATATACCAAACATCACTAGATGACGTGGATGGTTCACTTGATCGAGCGCTAACAGCTTAGTCTTCATTATCTAACTATTCTTGTTGCTCAACAATATTTCCTTGTTGATGGGGTCTTTGTTTCTAGTTCCCTTTTTTTTCCCTTTATTGTAGTTAGAATGTACCTTGTGAGATTGTTGTGGAGGTATAGAATTGCTTGATGAACCTTTCTTGTAAGTATTGTACCAACAATATTTTAGGTCATGTCCTCTTTTACAGATTGGACATTGCTTCTTCTGTTGTCTGTCCCCTTGATAATGATTTTGATTTTGGGACTTTTGATAGGAATTAGGTTTTCCTTTACCTTTTCCTTTCCATTTTTGATGTGAAGAAAGTGCATGTTCTTCTTCATCATCCTTATTGTGCATTACTTCCTCTTATTGTAGTAGGTTTACCAATTTGTCAAAACTAATTGTCATATCTAACAAGTTTAGTGTTGTTAAAAAAATGGTATGAAGAAGGGAGTGCTCTAAGAAAAATGGGAACGAGATCATCATCTTTGACCACTTCTCCTAGGGCTAGAAGTGAAGCCCTCAATTATGCAACTCTTCTTAAAAAAGCTTCTATTTTTCATTCTACTTGAACTTCAATGTGTGTAACTGACTATGTAAATTCAAAGTATGACATTCTTGTTTTTAGCCTCATACATCATGCTTAACGTATCCCCGGCTGATGTGGCATCTCAAATTTGGGGTTACACATCATCGACACTCTAAAAATATGATGAGTTTTGATTTCTGATATGCTCTATCAAACTTTCATTGTTGTGTTGTATTAGTAGTTAATCTGGTCATAGTACCAGTCACAATAGGCCAAATCTCTTCAAACTCAAGTTGTGTCTTGATTTTTGTCTTCCATATAGCATTGTTGTTTCCTCTGAGTAGTTGTGAATTTGGAAGAAAAAATTTGGGGGCATTGGTGCCCATTTTACATATAACACTGACAAGGTTTGGCTCTTATCAGTCCAGGTATAAGGTCTCTCAATCTATATACCGTCAGTCTGATATACCAAACCTTTCTATATATGCACCCTTTCGATATACCTGGCGGTACGTATAAGAATCTCACCCTTTCTATATACCTAGCGGTACATGAAAGAGGTGTTAATATACGTGAAAGAATTCAATACGTGGTACCAAGACAATACTGAAAGAGTTATGTGTGATTATTGACACGGATCAAAGAAATATCCTCATACGCACGCATAAATTTGCTATATACTTGGATAATTTCTTAGTCTAGATTTATGTCGTGCAATCATTCATAGATGGATGGGATGGCTCATAGTGTGTGCACTATGACCTTATTACTCCTCATCGATTTAAAGGGTCGATGCCCAGATGATGTTGTTGTAGCTATATTAGGCATTAAGTGTAGTAGTAGTCATGATGAATTTACCCGTAAGTGCTTCCCAAAGGCACTATATATACCGAACACTACAAATGAGATCTAGGATCTCGTGAGTGTTGTAGAACCAATTTTATACTATTTTTTATTACAACTTTTTTGCTGATTCTAATCGATTCATAATATTTGTAGCTGACTATGACAACTTGAAAATTAGTACAATATAATGCAGCATGCAATTACATTAAAAATTTATTAAAAAAATGAATGACAGGTAATTTTTTTGTTTTGCGGGCCTTGTGGCCTCCGGAGCCCAATACTACCCTTGATGCTAGAAACCGTTAAAAAGAGGCCCAAGATGAAGTTTTTGGTTGGTCTTCCTTTCAAAATGTTTCCCAAAATAAAAAACAAGCTTAATGGAGAAAAAAATTTACCCTAAATTTAGGGATTTTCTCGCTAAATATTTAGCAACCTGTTTAGTTATAACTAATAGGTTTAGTGAAGGTTTTTCACTAAATCCTTCTCCAATTTTGGTGGTTTCACTAAATTTTCCTCCAAATTTCAAAATTGAAAAACTTGTGTTTTTGGTGTGATTCGAACCATGCACCTAGCCTCCCCAAGGCTTTTCTTCTATCCACTTAGGCTCTATGAGTGCTTGGGTAATGAAATGAACAAATTGCATTTAAACAAAATGGAATTTTATCTAACCTTTTTTAAAAAATGAGGGACCTTTGGAGGAGACAATGTGGATTGCATGTGTGGATGAGGTGTAGGCCTACATGGAAGATGCATGCATAGAGGAGAGCTTAGGGTTTCCTCCTAGAGTGCTCGTAGTCAGGGAGGGATTTGATTGACTGATTCTCACTTGAGCTTTGAAAAATTAGGTAACATCATGCAAGGGTTTGGCCTACCCTCACTAATTTTGGTTGTGCCTTCAACCAGGGTGAGAGGACCCATTTTGTAACCCGTATTTGTGAGAGATGTAAATGGATCGGTGATACTAGACTCTCCTTTTATGATATTTGAAAGAAAACCTTAAGAAGACATGGTCAATGTGACATAATCTAACTCTCACGAGTTGTCACTAAACAAGGTTTATGTTACTAAAGACAAAAATAAGACTCGATTTCTCCTACATGTTTTGAGTAAAGGATGGGTAAATTCAATAATTATCCTTAGCATTTATGGACAAAAAATGTAAACAGGGGTAATTCTTGTAGGATTTATCATTTATAGATTAATTATGTTGGATAATTAAGCAAGATAAAGTTGATTAAACCAAATTATTAAGAAATTTCAACAAATTTTGGAAAGTTTTCCAAACAACAAGAATAAAAAAACTTCAAATAGTCAACAATTAATCTTAACCCGTAAGATGCACACCCATGTAAGCCCAAAGATGCATACTTTCACATATTATTTGAGAAATTGACATAAAATCTCATGTCATAGACTCAAAAAAAACATCAAAGATTCATGGTTTATCACACCTAAGATGCACTCATAAGCTAACAAATAATCTGTATCAATAAAATGGAAGTAAATTGAATTTAAATTGTTTATTGCGTAGTAAAATGAAATCTCTTCTCATATCACAACTGCAAATGCCACAATACTACCACAAGGATAATATCTTGTGTGATTCAGAGGAATTCCTAACATAAGATTGCAACAGGAACATGAATAACTACTTGAAAACATCTCAAAATGAAAGCAGACACAATGATTCTCATGATTAACATAATTAACTCAAGGTTCATCAAATTTATTAGTAAGGGAAAGTTTTATTTATAGTCTCAAATCTTGTTAATGGCTAGACACTTGCAACCATCTTGACATGATTAAATTTGAAAACACAAAGGAAATAACAAGTTTCTTAGATAAGCTTTTGGAAAATGGTTTTTTACTCAACTCTCTCTTTTCTTCAAACAATTCTAAAAAAATTAACCCCCTCTTCATGTGATTATCTTTCACGCATTTATACCATTCAACTCACTCACTAACCTTCAAATTTTTCCCCCAAAAATATGAATATTCCAAGGAATATTCCCCTTTACAATATCCATTTTAAAACACACCACTCTTTTGAAAATGCTTCACTTCATACTGTTAGGTGTATAAAATGCGAGTCTTTTCAATTGGTTTTGTTTGTGCTTGACTAGGATACTGGGTCATCAATTTTGGCATATTATTTTAATCATTCTTTCCACATATTGATTAGATAATCACTTTTGATGACCTATGAGCACTTCCAGATGATTTTTGATATGACATATATCCTCATCTACTTCCCAAGAATCCATCTTAGGTGTCATGCACTCTATTTCATGTCTTATTAGCTTAATTACCACACATGGTTCTTTTCAAATTGTATTGATTCATTAGTTCTACTCATTCCTAATCCATTCCAACTCTTAAATCTTATTTTTGCAAGCTGAGTGAAATATTCTTTCATCTCATGGGGAATATCTCTCTTAATCAGACCAGTATGCACCCATTTCACTATAAAACTTGGTTCTACCCTTTCACCATTATGTGTTTATTTTCTTATTATGAAGATAAAGAACCTTTTTCATATTTCTTATCAAAAATGGTGAAGGTACTTGTAGCACACAAATTGAAATAAATTTCTTCAAAGGATTTGAATAAGATTTTCGACTTGAGTGGTCTTGATGAGGATTTTGTTAGGGCCTTGTTTTATATATAATGCGTAGGAGACACAAGAGGACCATTGAATTAGTGGAAAGTATGGCTAGTGCTTCTTACAAGGAAGATTAGGATCAATCATGTATTTACAACCTTTCAAGTCATGTACTTTCATATCTTTCAATGGGAACATTTGAAAAATCTTGAAGTCCTGAAGAAATTCTAGATTGAAAGGAGGCCCCAAGTGTCTAGGAAAACTAACTTTCAGTGTCCATTCTTATGTGATGAAGAGTTTGCATTAAAGGATATTCCCAAGGAATCATATGTGTTATATGAAAAATCCTCCATTGACACCGTGCCTGCCATTTCTCACAAGGTGGATGAATTAGAGAGGAGGATCATTTATCTGGAGAAAGGACGAACAAAAATTACACCCTCACAACCAAGTTCAATGCCAACATCATCTTTGGGCAAGAGAAAGGGTGAAGCAAGTTCTCATCCCCCAATCATTATCTTAGATGGAGAAGAGGAGTTTTCCATATCTACTCATTGTTCAAGAGAAACAATATCCTTTACTCGGGATAATAGGGGTAGGTTTTTTGTTTGGTTGTCTTCTCATTCAGGTGTTTCATGCTCCTCAGTCGAGAGAATGAATTTTTAGGAACTCGGCGAGTTCCTTATCCTAGAGAGTATTCATCAATCACAAGGAAATGGGAAGATGGGTTGAGCTCAGGACCTCGTAATCTACCCGGTCTACAAGGTGCAGTACTTTCCCTTCCAATTACCCTAGATGTCCCCTCTCAATCTACTCCTAGTAAGTCAATCCTTCACAAGGGGAAGGGGAAAACAACCTTCTTCACAGTGGTTTGGATCTTCTGGATTGGGTATCCTCCCATCAAAATAAAATTGAGATGGTAAAGATTATGGATGGTCCTAGAATGAATCTCGAATCATTAACAGAGATGGGGATGTCTAGAGATCTAGAAAGTTCTATCATATTTTTAAGATGACACGAGATCAAGTGAATTCATGTTGAGGAAAATAAGCTATTGAACAAACTTCCTCCATTAGGGGGAAGTTTTGAAGAGGGAATAAAAAATTTCTGAACATTGTTTTTCCTTTGTTGTCTTTATTCTCGACATTTATACAACCTTGTGTCTCTTGTGTGCCCTTTCAAAAATTTTGAGGTATGGTGTTACCTTTCATTCCTCTTTACGTGGCCTAGATTGAGAATGGTCACTTGCAATAGCCCCACTCAATAATTTTTCTATAATATGAGGTTTTGGAAAAATACTTGAAGGAACCAAATAAGATGGCAAACCTTTCCTTTTTGCTTGAAGTGGTGTTGTAAAAGTAATTGGAGCATTCTCCAAAGACCTCGGATCATTTCCTCGTGAGCGAGATATAGAAGTATTTGTCCCACTAGTGGTTAAATTCAATTCATTTATAAGTTTTGAAGTGAGCCTCTTTGAAGGCAACTAAGGAGATTTTCCTCCTAAAGGATTAATTTTGTCACCCCTTCCTCGGGGAGGATATCATCACTTAAGTTTCCCATATCCATGAAGTTATTTAGGATTCTTGTATTTTAGACTGATAGATCAATATTATTTTGAGCCAACCAATTTACAATTCTCCTCATCACATTAGTTATCCAAATATAAGAATCATCTGATTTTGTATCATTCTAGTTTAGCGGGGCTATAGGTTGTCCTTTTATCTTTTGATCAAGATAGTAATTACTCATAGTGTGTGGATCATTCATAATTCCCTCAGGGATAACTTTAATCTTGAAGTCTATGATTTGTGTGAGGGTCATTCTAGAGAAATATTTCAGTTTGAATTCTTCCTCATCCCTACAATTCATCCAATAATATTCAAAATGAGGCTCATGTTCAAAAGTGTTTGCAATATTATTGAACACCCATCTAATATCATAGTTAGCTCTTGCCTCAAAATTTTCCAACTCAAACCTTTTCAATTCATCCTCAATTAATCTAGCATTTAAAATTTAAGGGCATGAGTACCTTCTAATTCTGATGGGGAACTTAATATTTGTCTTATGTTTCCCAACAATCAATT
Organism: Taxus wallichiana var. yunnanensis; assembly: GCA_018340775.1. Lineage (NCBI taxonomy): Eukaryota > Viridiplantae > Streptophyta > Pinopsida > Cupressales > Taxaceae > Taxus > Taxus wallichiana. Next base: position 342,696,812 of record CM031237.1, read on the forward strand.
TATGAACTGGTGTTAATTTCCTTGCCAGTTCACACAAAGCCATTTTATCATCTAAGTATCTGGGAAACTTATATGGCTTACCTTCAAAACCACTAACCCTTATATATGTGAACTTCTTGTACTAAATAAAATAACACCCATATTCCATAATCACTTTCCTAGCCTGCTTATAAATCCTATATTACCCCCATTCTAGTTTGAAAAGACATATAATTGGTGTAAAGAAGGCATCATTGACCAATCTTACATTCCGAATTCAATCGATCAGCTGCAACTACGAAAAATCTCATGCATTTGGAATTGAATAAAATAAGCAAGTGGAAAAAGGCCAAAGAAACTTCTATGTCCTAAAAATTGTAAATCAAGTAAGTCATCATGTAAAATTCCAACTCTAGGTATCACCCATCTCTTATTATTGCTAAGGTAACCATGTGGTCAAGTTCTTCTGCAATAAAAGTAGCTCGGAAGATGCTCCCCTTCCTTTCGAAATTATCCACATGTAGGTTCACATCTATTCTTTGGACTCATTTTTGTCTCCAATCCAGCCATTCAAATTAATAATGAATAACATCCTCAACTTATTTAGCAAATTGTGCCCTAACCAATATTTTAGGGATTCGAGTTGTTTCCTTTTTATCTACTAGGATCCATTTTTATTTATGAACCTAGCATAATCTTTTTTATTTTCCTCATAATCTCGTAAGGCTAACCTAATACCCAAGGTTATTGGATTAGTTATCATAGGTAACTTGAGTATTATCCTAATAGTTATACTTGTCAATGTCAACTCTACATCACCATTTCCGTCTAGCACTTCCCTTTTTGTAGGTCATTAGCAAAATGCCATACCTATTTTTGGAAATGAATTGATGGTGGAATAACACCAGCTAAAGTGATGTGGCTATCTTGAATTTCTTCCATAGAATCACTCTTATTAGGGCTACTCAATCTCTAAAGAAAATCCTTTAAGTCGACATTCATTAAGTTTGTGTCAGAATTTTATCTAAATCACTCGTGATTTTAGATGCAACTGAGAATGAGGATGGCATGGTTTTCATCTTAAAAACCCTAGCTTCACTTCAAATTTCTTGTCGATAAAAGAAAGAGCACATGAGTTATTTAGTTCTTACCGGTTTCCCTGTGAATGTCTGAGAAATTCAACATCTATTTGAAATCTCTTCAAACTTCTTGTTGGGCCCTTAGAATATTGACCAAGTATAAAGGTGCATGGGCGTGTGGGATCCCGAACTAGATGGTGCACAAGGCACAAGTGTGAAAGAGAAAGGCTTAATGAAGCAAACAGTGTGTACGATGCATGAAAGGAGGTTCGGGACTTAGCTAATCTGTGCACCCAAGGTAGAACACATGAAAAGCATGATCGGTTGCACACGGATAAGATGTTAGCCTTGACAATAGGTTGGCCCAGGAAAGAGCATGCCCTGATGGAATCTTCTAGAAGATCATCATGAGATGGAATGGAGAAATCAGGCCTGAAGGAACATGCTCACATGGACCACATTCGACACTTGGAGACGGATCCGAGGACGTGACAAGGTGAGTTGTAAGCTTTGAGAAAGTGATAAATATAAGTGCCTATCACGGGAAAATATGCACATACACACACACATAGAGATATATCATGGGGATATACATAGGGAATAGCGGGTTAGAGAGTGAGAGAAGCTCTATAAAATTGCTGCGAGTGGATATTTTGGTTTAGGAAAGGATGTACTAAGCATGGGGTTGTTATTTTTCCTTTTTTTTAGCTTAGCTACATACGTCCAGTGATGCGCATGACTGCGGTCTACACTTTGTGACACTCTATAATGAATCAATGAATATGTTGAGGTTACTTGTTATATATAGATATGAATATCAATGGGTTTAATTTATATTTCATTCATATTCAAGTTCCCTTTCCTTTCATGATATGAATGAATGGTTGTATCTTTCTTTCTATTATAACATATCTTCTGGAATCTATTAAAGCACTCGGTCTAAAGTGACTGCAAGGATCTAGAGGCCGTTCTGAGCCCTATGGTTCTTGTATGTCTCAACTTATTTCCTAAATACTCTTACACTAATCATAGATAATGCTTCCCACTAGACTCACATAAAAGAGAGACTCGGCACCCGTGCGTGCCTCGGTGAGCGCTCAGCTTCTATTGGGTGACAGGCCGGCATGCATGGGGTTCTTCCTTTTGTGATAGGAGTAAAAATGAATACATCTTGGTTCCATTTCTGGGACCTATTTTTGAAGTTATAGTGGGATATAACATGCATCATGATCTATGTAAAGAGTAACGATGGATCGGTTAACATTAGAAAATGTTGAATCGAGGTTCAACAACACATAGGATGAGTTTTCTCGAGAGATTTAGCAAAGTGGACCTAAGTTTAATACACGTAAATGGGTAGAAGAGAACATCTACCATGATCTATATGAGACATTCTTCTGCTGCTTCCCAGTAGAGTTATATGGATGGCTTTCAGCCTATGCATCTAGATCAGGCTAGCATTATAGATTGCATGTGTGGGCGGAAGAAGACTATAAGTGGTTGTAGGATGCATATCTAACATAGACCCATGCTTGTAGATCATTGGTGGAGAGGAGTAATATCTAGCTACACTCTAGAATATGCCATTTCTACATATTATTGCCCGAGAGGTTGCTTGAGTTTGAATTTCTCAGTGAGAACCTAGAGGAACATTTCTACATGTTGTTCCTCTAGCTATGAAGATATTGATGGTTACCATGATTTTAAAGGTGCTCCCAATTCCTAGCTAAACTATTCTAAGTGTTGGGTAAGGAAGGTCGGGTGAGGAAGATGGCGAGATGATATGACATAGAAGGAAAGGGAAGAAAGATGGCTCAAGTATAATGAAGCATGTGAAAGGGAGATTTCTAGATGATGTGAGGCTGCTAGTGTGATGGATTTATAGAGACAAATGTTGTGGGAAGGAGTTGAGGTTCATGCAGAGGATGTGGAACCTAAGTAGTCTGTGTTACCCCATCTTGGAAAGCATGTAAGGGAGACCCCTTCGACTTCTGGTGAGATCTTGTTACATGGAGAAAGGAGAGTTGTTGGCACATATTTGAACCCACCCAGTGACCAAACCCTGGCACTTGGTTTTCCCGAACCAGGAAGAAGTATTGATCCAGTTGAAAATAGTGGAAGAGATAGATTTGCACTAGGAGATATAATTTTTCATTTCCTTCTTCTATGGCTGCACATATTCCAGTATTCGAGAGGAGTTTTTGGACAAGGGGCAAGTGTACAAGCTTTTGGTCTCACATCAAGGAGTGGCACGGGACAAAGTAGTGGTAGCGGGCACTATCACAGACCATCGGTGCACATTTCATTAGGACCATGGGAGCACTTGGCACAGCTCCTATAGGCCATATTGGACCCAATGGTTTTGGTGGTATTGGAGGTACAGGACCTAGTGGACCTGGTGGATCAGGTGGTGGAAGAAACACCGAGAGGGAACCAAGGCTCTAGTTTAGGACAAGGACCCTAGCCACCACCTCAAGTATTCTTTGAAATGTCTCTACATTTTCCAGATTACAAGGGCATTGAAGATGTTGCGGAACATGTTCACAAGTGTGAACTGCTATGGCGTGCAAAGGGTATCACAACTCTAGAATAAAAGGCTAGTCAATTTTCAACCACATTGCAAGGGCGTGTGCATGCATAGCTGGTATAGAAAGTATGACCCTCATCAAACGGTGGTGGACTATACTACTTTAAAGAATGCATTCTTGGCACAGTTCCACATTCCTGAGTTTGAGTAGAAAATCATTAGTGCTTTGAAGGAGATTCAACAAGGAATGGATGAGAGTGTGTGGGAGTATGATGCACATTATAAAACTATCTTGTCTAAGTTATCATATGATATCCATCCTTCTCAGCATGCACAATGGTTTTTTGGAGGATTGATCACCCCATTTAGAGGGGCCTTGTCTCATAAAAATTTTACTGCGTATCCGTGTGAAGCATTGGAAGCTGCCTTGTGCACTGAGGTTGTTGGTAGTATTGATACTAGTGTTAGCCCATTCTTGGAGGCCCAAATTACTACTATGGCCAAATAGTTGGAAAAATTGTCTGTGAACTTAGTCCATGAGACTCGCAGTGGTTTTTGGTGCATGGATTGTGAAATAGAGGGCAAGTTAAGGATAATTTCCCTGAGGACCTGTATGCACCGTGACGGTAAATTGTGAGATATATCATGGGGACCATGATGTAAGTAGATGTCTATTTTTGCAGCACGTGATCGGGAAGAATGTATCTTGTTATTGCAAAATTCTCACCTCCACAACCCATGATACGAAGGACTGTAGGCTCATTGATTAGATCCATGAGGTCATTGATCATGGGTTGCACCAAACCAACATTGCTAGTGGTTCTAAAAATGATGATCACTGTTATGAGGAGTGCGCAGATGGAGGCACAAGTGGAAGAGGTAACCATAGAGGAAGGAGCGAGTTCTCGCATGGAACATGTTTCAACTATGGATCTACAAAACATTACAAGCATGAGTTCCTGGACTTGTTGCAGTGATCATGGTGCGGAAAGAAGCATAAGTATGAGGATTTTTTGGAGTTATTTGAGCATATGAATCAATAGCACCAGAAGGACAAGGGCACTTTGGGATGGTCAGCATCAAGAAGGTAGACATATAGTGGATGCCTCGAGTGACATGGGATGAAGGTTTGGAGCCTGTCTTGGTAACAACAAGGCGAGAAGACGTATGTGCGAGGGAGGTACTAAGACAAAAGAACTCGGTTTCAAGAGAAGAGGTCATTCATGGAAAATATTTAGACTCCATGCATTAGAAGGAGATATATCAAGACACCATGGATGTTATTTGAAGCTTACAAGGGGAGATCCAGTGTCTAAAGGAGAAATCTAGAAAGGAGGAATAAGGAAGGAGAATCGAGGTGTAAAAGGATGACTTGGATGAGGTTAAGGAGGTGTGTATGATGCTAAGGTAGGAGAACATCATTCCTTTGCTAGGATCCTGGTTGAGAGAGAAGGTACCACATGTCAGATAAGAGCACGAGAGATAGGTCTTATACGTGAAACTTCCACATCAAAACCTCGACTATGACAAGGAGATTACATTAAATGCAGTTGTAGATGGATGACTCCTCAGAAATATACTCATTGACACTGGCGTGGAGGTTAATGTCCTGATCTTGGATGCATTGCATCAGATGGGAAGACATGCATCACAGTCATCTTCAAATGTGTTGTATATGGAAAACAAGACTAAGGAAATGCCCATTGGTGTCTTAAAGGATGCAACTATTACTATTAAGGGATCCAAGTTTCTTGGGGATTTCAAGTCTTGGCACTCGATGAGGTGGACAATTTCCCAAAGACTACTTGGGTGCCCTTGGTATTACAAGAATAATGTTAACCTTCGATTCAATAAAGGGTACATCAACTTTGAGAACAAAGAGGAATGGATCATAATACCCCTTATTGATGGGAAGTCATAACCCTATATCAAACCGTTGGGAGAAGAATCTCTAGAAAAATTTATTTGCTCTCAATCGAAACCCGAGAGGGTACACTCTACTAATGGAGTTATCCAAAGAAGTGATACCACTAGTCCGGCTTGTGACAATTGGGCACATGGAAGTTACAAATTAATGGGATGATAGTTGAGAGGGTCAATAACCAAGGTAACAAAGGCATGCACTGTTAGGCACCTTGGAGGAAAAGAACTACCCAAGTATTCGGGAGGATCCTTCTCGAGATCTTTCTATAAGAGGTTGAAGCTCAAAGTGGAAGAATGAGAAGGAACAGAGGGAGATGTTATGTCTTTCTTGGCATAATAGATCATTGGTGGGCCACACATCAAGAGAGCCTTTTAGAGTGGCGTGAGGTAAGAATTGCTCTCTTTGTCATATTTTCTAGAAGTAATGTACCCACCATCATCAAGGAGTACCATGGGAAGGAGCCTGCCTCTTTCCATATCCAGGAGTGTGAATAGGTCTGGAGAGAAGGCACAAAAGCTTTGCCACCATCCCTCTGGGTGCACAAGTTGTATTCTACACTACAGGGTTGTGTGTGCACATGGTACATTCATTCGGAGACATGCCACCAAACAAGGAATTAGCAAGAGCTTGTGGCTGACCTTATTCAAACCTTTGAGTATCGGAGTACCAAGCCATCGATTGATAAGGCCTTAAATGGTATCAAACACCTTACCAGGGGGATAGTGCTAGAACGGAAGATAGGCTATTAGAATTATTAGGTGAACTAGGATTGGAGGCACACTTTGAAGAAATTGAGGAAGTAGAAGAGTTACAGCTTGAGTGCACATGTTTGGAAAAAGAGAAGGGAAAGTTAGTATATGTGATTGATGGAGAGGAATCGAAAGCTTAGATGTTATCCATTCTATAACAATGTGCGAGGTAGTGGACAATGTAGATGCTCATGCACATACCTACCATGATCCTTTAAAGGAGAAGAAAGTTAACATCGGTTCAGAAGAAGAACTTAAGGAAGCTATTATTGGGGATCCTCAATCAAATAGAGAAGGAATTATCATAGATCATTGATCTACTACGAAAATTTGAGGATTTATTCCTACGCAGTACCATGAGCTCAAAGGTGTTCACAATTCCTTGAGGAGATGAAGATAAATTAAAGGATAGTGCACGCCCAGTTAGAAAAAGGCCCTACAGGATGAATCCCAATTTGCACATGAAGGTTAAGGAGGAGATAGAAAAGATGATGGCTTCTAGGATCATTGAGGTAGTGGAAGAATCGGAGTGGATAATTTCGATGGTAATCAAAGATCAAGAAGGATGGGTGGATTAGGATTTGTGTGGACTATAGGGAATTGAATGCGCTTTGTTTCATTGATCCATTTTTGACCCCCTTCACCGAAGATATTTTGGAAGGATTAGTTGGGCACGAAATCTACTCCTTTATGGATGAATTTTAGGATACCACCAAGTTTTAATTGTAAAGGAGGACCAGGAGAAGACAACTTTTGCCACCGAGTGGGGAATTTTTGCATATAAGGTCATGCCCTTTAGGTTGAAGAATGCACCTACTATTTTCTTGCGCATAGTGGTGCAAGCATTCCAGACTTCATCCATAAATTTCTTCAGTCTATTTGGATGATTGGACAATATATGGTCCAGTTAAGGACCATTGTGACAACTTGAGATTAATGTTTAAAAGGTGTAGGTAGTTGAGGATATCCCTCAACATTAATAAATATGTGTTTATACTCCCTTTGGGACTCTATTAGGGCATATCATATGTAAGGAGGGCTTGTTGGTAGATCTTGCTAAGGTTGCTTTATTGTGGGGTTAAGGGAACCTACTATCTAGAGCGCAGTGTGTAGATTCCTTGGACATACGGGATATTACGTAAAATTCATTAAGGGATATGCCAAGATTACCACGCCTTTAGAGGAGATGTTTAGACACAAAAGTGTCTTCCATTGGGGAGAGGTGCAATAGAGGGAATTTGATACATTAAAATATAGGCTTATTACCGCACCTATTTTACGATTTCCCTCTTGGGACAAGCCCTTCCATGTCCATGTAGATGCCTCAGAAACCGCCATTAGAGCAGTGCTTGTGCAACCAGGTGAGGGGATTGTTGATCATCCTCTCTATTTTGTGAGTAGGAAGTTAACACCAATAGAGAAAAATTATACCATAACCGAGCGCGAGGCATTGTCGATGATCTATGCGCTCTTCAATTTTAGACAAGATGATCTACTAGCAACACATTTTTTATTCTACACCGACCACATGGCATTAAAGTATTTGGTGAAAAACCCATTCTTCAAGGGCACATATTTCGATGGGTGTTTTTGTTTCAAAATTTGAATTCACTTTGTTGTAGTGAAGCCCAAAAAAATCAACTACGAGCCCGATCATCTATCAAGAATTGATTCGGAGAGAGGATGCGCAAAGTATTGATGAAGTAATGCCAGATGCCTAACTATTTAGGTTGCGGTGCGCACCCTTAGATTTGGAGGAGATTGCAGTATTTTTAAAATAAGGTGTGGTGCCAAATGGAATGAAGGCATTGGAAAAGAAGCAATTGGCCATATGCGTCGTGCCCTACATGTTGATTAGTGGAGACTTATACAAGTTGGGACGTGATGAAGTTTTGCGTAGGTGTGTGTTAGAGCATGAGTGCCTGGCCATCATGGAAGAAGCACATAGAGGAAGTGTGGGTGGACATTACATAGGTGATGCCACCACACACAAGATATTAATGGTAGGATTATGGTGGGAAACCTTGTACAGGGATTGTAGAGATTATTGTAAAGCATGTGACCACTTTGTTAGTGCATTGGAAAACTAGGAAGGAGAGATGAAATGCCTTTATGCCCTATCCCTAGCACAGAGCCTTTTGAAAAATGGGTGATAGATTTTGTGGGACCTATTGCACTAGCAGCACATAGGACTGGGTCATGTTATGTCATCACTTGCATAGATTATCTCACAAGGTGGGCAGAGGCATCCCCAACTAAATATTGCATGGTAGCAACAACGGCAAGGTTCTTATGGGATAACATTATCACAAGGTATGGATGTCCGTTGAGTTTGACCAGTGATAGGGGTACACATTTCCTGAATGAGACTATGAGGATCCTGTTATCAGAGTTCATGGTGGAAAATCACAAGACTACTCCCTATCACCCACAAGAAAATGGAACCACATAAGCATTCAACAAAATACTTGAGTCATACCTTGACCAAAATCATGTGATGTTGGAAGACCGATTGGGATGATAAAGTATCGGCGAGTGTTATGGGCTTACAGGACTACGTATAAAAGACTAAATAAAGCCACACCCTTTTAATTGGTGTTTAGCATGGAAGCCATTTTTTCGGTTGAATTTATGTTACCTTCTTTGCGAATAAGCGCGTGCATGAGGTTTTATCCGATGAACAAGCACTTTGGAAGAAAGAATTGATGAACTAATGAAATCGGATGAGAGATGATCACTTTCCGTTAGAACCAAACAATGGAAAAGGAAAAAAAAAAAAGCTTGGCATTATCACCACATTAGAAATAAGAAGTTTGAGGTTGGGAAGATGGTGTTACTATATGATTCCAAGTTTTTGCACCATCCTGAAAGTTGAAAGTCCATTGGTTAGGTCCCTACACAATTTCATACATCCTTGATTTGAGCGTGTGCCAATTACAAGCCTTTGGGTGGGATGAAGTTTCCTGGACACTTCAATGGTAGTAGGCTGAAGCCATACTATAAATAAGTCTTCTTGGTGTTTGTAAATAAGGCAATTTTTCTAGTTAGTTTAGAATTTTCCTTTATGCATTTTCTCTTTCTTGTGTTTCCGTTCACGTTGTTGTTTTAGTTTTACACCTTGGGTGCAAAGTAACCTTATTGCTATTTTTGGAGAATTTTTGAGTGTACAGAGGACCTTGCATCATTTAAGCGTGGGAGGAGAAAATTTAAGAAGAGCGTGATTAAAGTACCAAGGAAGTTGTGTTGAAGAGCCTTGTTGTGTAGCCCAGTTGAAAGAGGTAGATGAAGAGAAAAGATAGAATAATTGGTGCTAGGATAAAGCTACTGGTAGATCCCACATACAAAGGAAAAGGAAGTGTAGTTAAATCAACAAGAGGTAGGAAAAATAAATAATTTAGATAGAATAATGGTTAAGCGTGTGCGAGAGTCTCCCGTCGATTGGTTGGGTTATGTGCCAGAAGGTTGGAGAAGTTTTCGCGCAGGAAGGACGCATGAGTGAAGGCATTTGAAGAGTTAATTTTTTTAAAAAATTGCATTAAATGAACAAAGTACAAGGGTAGGTAAAGTAGCATTTAATGATCAAAAAAAGGAAAAACTATAAATAAAGGGTCGGGGCACTCTCATTTTTACTTTGTGAAAACAAAGAGTTGGAGATATAAGTAAGTGTTATAAACTAGGGTTTTCAGATTCGATCGAGTGGAAGATCTGTGTGATTAAAACATGAAGAGCTAGTTTGAGATTGTGAACCAAAAGGAATTACATGGGTGTGGAAGGAGTGGAAAAGGCACTATCTTGTGAAGAGTTTATCCAAGTTAGGGTTCAAAAAACTAGGGCATGGGTTTAGAAGAGTTATATCGAGGATCTGAGATCAAAGGTTGGAGAAGAAATATAGAGTAATAAAGAGAGGGTAGGAGTGATAAAAATACCTCGACCATGACACCCAAGAAAGGAAAGGGAAAAGCTAAGGCTAAACAACCAGAACCCGAAGTAGACACAAATGAAGAATGGTATGCAGAGATGCAATACCCAGATGGGGTGATGTTGGGAAAGGAATGGGAATCCCACTTGAGAAGCATACCTGTTAGTGACTATAATCACCACAAAAACACCATAGAGAAAGAAATGGCATTGGAATTGGTACACCCCACCAACAAGTGAACACCTGAAGGTTTGCCCATATATGACAATGACGTTAAGGTTAAATTGGCGAAGGTAGGGCTGTTGTAACTCTATGAGTTGCCTTATTTTGGGAAGCCAGATCGCTTATACCAATGGTTGATTTCTCAAGCACACGAATACTATTTCCACTTTGCTAGGCACAAGATGTACGTGACTCCCCACTTGATTTCACAATTTATAGGCCTCATATGTGAGGGAGATAGCCTAGAAGATGACCTTGGAGACAAGGAGGCTATTCAAGAGATAGTCATTGAGTATGCATGCAAGAAAGGGTCACGGTTCTATGATATTTCATACATTAAGGACCTCATTATGAAGATAGCCATGTATCTAGTGACTAAGATGAATGGCTAAGAAAGATGGACGCAGTCAACAAACCTTGGCTACATGTCCTGTGGGAATATTATAGAGGGGACTATATATAACTTGTCCACATACATTGCAGAGAGGAAATTCTTAAGTGCATGAAGGAAGGGGATAGGATCCTCTTTGGTAATGTCTTACTCACCATAGTGTTTATAGAAATAGGATTAGCAGATGCCTCGAGACAAGTTTGTGTGGGAGTACCTAGTTGAAGACCCTTTACCCACGAAGAGGTTTGAGAAGTATGCTTGTGATACAATGACAGCTCCCCACAAAGTGCAGCTAGAAAAGTGGTATACAAACTTGAGGAATGCATTTGGGGCAGAGTGGAGGATCCTTGAACAACTCCCAGTAGCCACTAAGGGAGAAGCTGAGTTCACAGTGTACCAAAGCACTACTGCTTGGGAAGATTCAAGCTTATTGATGAATCATGGAGCCCTTGGTGCAAGCTTCCTTTCACGTTCACTACCCAATACTTCCAAGCGGGAGTAAACAGATTTAAGGAATCAAAGAAGCTAAGGCTAGAACTAGGAAGGTTAGACCAAGAACATAGGGAGATGAGGAAGAAGTTGAATTACCCCAGTGGTAAGTGCACATACATAGAGAAGTACATGTCGCATGAGATCCAAATGACTAGGCCGATGACACTTCCCATCACTAAAGGATCTGCGGTGCACATGTACATGTGCATAAGGCCGAAGTTTGAAAAGGGCATGTATTTGGAGAACAAAATCTCCATACCTAAAGACCCCTTGGGAAAGAAGAAGCTAACATCTAAGAAGAGAGGTAGAGGAGAGGAAGGAGCACCAAGTGTGCCAACTGCTTAGACAATGAGCCTACCATCTACAAGTGCCAAGCCAAGCACCTATATACAGAGAAAGAGGTCTCCAGTAAAGAAGAAGAAGATGCCGTAGTAGAGGTTCTTGAGAAACCCACCACCATGGAAGAATCACCAAAGGAAGAAGAGAAGGCCAAATCTCCTGATCAGAAGCCACCTCTCAGGAAGAAGTAGAGGGTGGATGAAGAAGTTGACTTGAAGGCTATCGAAATCTTGGAGAAGTACTTGGGAGAAGGAGAAGATGAGAGTGAAGGAGGTGGGGATGAGGAAGAAGAGCCTGGGAAGGGAAAAGAGCAACATGTGTTTAGTGTCTATGACTTGGAGGAAGAAAGTGGAGAGGAGAAGTAAAATTTTGTATTTTCACAATGCAAGGGCACACAAGATGAGGAAGGCACCGAGGACACAAAGGTAGATGAGAAGGATGCCAAGGAGCAGGGAGCCATAAGCCTTACAAAAGAGTAGATTACTTTGAGATAATAGAGTGAGAAGTGAAAAATATGCTCGAAGTCCTTGTAGACCAAGAGTTAGAGCGCAACATAGACATAGTGCTTAAGGAAGGGAAGGAGGAGAGGATTGAAAAGGAAAATGATAACTTAGGAGGCCCCACTCGATAGTTAGCTTTCCCTAAAGGCACGCACTCGGGTAGCATAACTTTGGATACGAAGCAGAGACATATAATGAGCTATGTGGATTACACGAAGAAGGTGTTACACACACGGTTCTAAAGCACCATACCCATGAAAAGGATCCTAGCCATGGGGTCTTTTGAAAATGATGGTGTGTACCCCAAGGCCAAGAAAATGCTCTCTTGGGAATTAGAGTCACACATTGATGAGCCACACTTTGAGGTCTACCAAAAGTGCTCATCTCGGTGCTGAATCTAAGTGAGACAAACCCTTAGTAAATGCTCAGAGCTTTCGATGAGCAAGTATGTAATGCTCTGAACAAAGTCACGGTCGAGACCAAGGCTAGGCTATTCACATGAAATGACAAATTAGAGCATTGGAGGTGAATTTGGGGAAGGAGGAAGAATTGGCAGAGAAGGCCAAGAGTTTAAAATAGGAGGAATTAATCAACATGTAGTTAAGGCATGAGTTAAGGGAATAAAAGGTAAAGGTGCAGGAGGTCTACAAGAAGGTGGAGTCGGTCAAGAGCACCGTCATATTAAAGTACCCAAACCTAATGCCAATCCCTTAGATGTACGTATCAACTTTTGAATGCTTAGAAGACTGTTGGTTGGATATTTTTTCAAGATAAAATATGAGGTTCAACCACAATATATGGGATTGAATCCCTCCTCAAAGACAGGTGAGGTTACATGGTTATTACTAATCTAAAACACAATAGAAATGATATGTACAATATTTACACTAATCTAACCATTGGGGTTGGGATAGAATCCTAGAATCCATATCCACAGTAGATGGAAATATTGCTGCTTTCGAAGTAAAATGGATTAGAAAGAATACACAATGGAAAGGAAATGATGGGAATGTATTTTATTTCGAGCAAACATAGATCATGAAATAATCATACGAGTTATAGATAACAAATGTAATGTAATGTTTGAAATGATTTAAAATGATTGAGAATGATAAAAAATAACAACTTAAGATCCTAAACATATGAACAATATCTTAAAAATATGAATCTCACAACACAAAGTTTGTAAAAATAACATCGATTTCTATTCCTTGAATGATTGAAAGAAAACACAAAGTTCTTCTTCTTCACAATAGTTTTCAATATTCCAAAAATCTCAACCCTTTGGAATGAATAAGCATCCCTTATTTATAATAAAAAAAGTAGAGAGAAAATAGTGTTTTAACAAGAGTTCTATTTTGCTTGACTCTCACGTAGGAGACCAAGTCAAAATTTGCTTCCTATGTGATGAAACAAAAATGAAAAAGACATGTCAATTTCAAGATTGAAATGACATGTTGCATTGTGCCTATTCTAAATCATCATCTTTCTCTTCCTCCAACAAATCCTTCTTGTTCCAAAATTCTTGGAATTTTTGGATTATACCTTGCATCTCATTCTCATCAGGTGCGGTGGAATGATCACTCAGAACTTCACATGTTTCCAAAGTTTCACTAGTGTTGCCGGAATTTTTTTAGTCTTTTGTTGAGTTTCATCAGTGGTCTCTAAAGATTGTTAAATCTTCACAAACCTGTCAATGATTTCCATGCCAAATCCGTAAGTTGGTTTATGCTGAATTGATTCTTGGATCTGTTTGAAAAGATCATCAAATGGTAGGATACTCAAGTCTTCACTCAACACCTTCGCATAGATTTTGACTAGCTCTTCTTCTAAGTCACTCTTGCCATCGATCAATTGGTCTCTTGATTCTCTCAACTTGCTGCAAGCTTCATTGAGAATCTTTATTCTAAATCTGATGGCTTTGGTCAGCTGGAAATGTTTATCCGCATGTGGGATGATGCCCTCTTCGACCAAGATGTGGGATGGAATTTGTTTCAACGTTTGGAGAGCTTCAAAGTCAACTCCAGGTTCCCGATTTCTGAAGAAAACTCATCATCCATTTTTTCTCCATCATTCTTTATATTCTCCAAAGATTGATAGACTTCCATAGTATCTTGGATTACTTCTTTTCCATCTTTGGAGCAGCCTTTGGGTCCATTCATCAACCACTCTCCCCTTTTCGTTAATCTTTTCAATCATGGGTACTAATGAGAAATCAAACCCAATAGGAGTAGAGGATGATGGTATTGACTCAGGAGGTTTTGAGAGCTTGAGTAATACTTTAGTCAACTCGCTCCAATTTTTCTTTAAGATCGTCCTGCTTTCCTTTGTTTCCTTTAACTTCTGACATAGCACATTCATAGCATCTCGTGCATCTTGTTGTGCTCCTTCTGTCGTCACCTTCCCTAGATCAACCCTGGTTATCTGATAGTTAGAGGCCATTATGTCCTCTTTGGTCTTATCAGCTACGGGAGTGGTGATCTCTGCAAACTTGCACCCCAAAGCATCTACTAAAACCCTTGAAATTATTTTGGGTTTCTTGGCTGATTTAGCAGTAGAAGCCTTGAGTGAACTGAAATCAAAGGCTGGTATGGGAACTACCACCTTCCTTTTCCTCGAGAGTCTGCTCAAGCAACCATTGAGGTTTTCTAGAAGGGGTTGATACTATTGTAGGAGTTAGGATCATACTTTTAGGTGGAGGAAGACTCACTGGTGGAGTGGGAACAACCACAAGTGTGGTAGTGGATTTAGTGAAAAGAGGTACAAGAAGGAGGCATATCCATAGTCACTTTGGTTCCAGCAGAGAGAGGTGAGAGACCTGAGAAGATGTTGGCCATGGCTGATGAAGAAGATGGAGAAAGAGGAGGTGGAAGTGGTTGCAAAGGAGGAGGTGTAGATTCTGAAGCCAAACCCTGAGAAGCAAGAGATAAACTCACTTTTGTCGGGAAATCAACAAAAGGTGAAATTAGAGGTTGACTCACCTCTACCTCCAAAGATATTTCCCCTATTTTTGGTGGGGTTGGTGATTCTGGTATGTTCACCATTTCAACTGGAGTGGCAATTGAAGGGGCTTCTTGTTCTCCTCTCTTCTTGACAAATTTGACCTTTATAGGCCTCTTGGAAGAGCTCTTGTCCTTTTATTTGTTGGAGGGCCCCACTTCTAAAGCAACCAACTTTGAAAAACTATCTTCATTGAAACTCATTCCCCAAGAGGTAATCCATGCCTTAGTGCATGCGAGAATCAGAGCTGATATATCTGCAGTAGAATCTTTTTCACCGATAGACCAATCAATAGCTGGGAAAACATATTGATCCTCATTCAGTCCATCATATGAAGGATCCAGAACAATTTCATTGTTGTCAGTACCCTCTAGAATGTCAGTGAGCTCAAGTTTCTAAATCTCTTCAAGTGTTAACTCGCTATTATATTTTCTACTTATAACAAATTCATCATGAAGATCAACCGAGATGTCTTCTATGCTAGGCACGTGTAGGTACAGAGTTCCATATGACTTAAGGACTCCTCGGAAGTCAAACCCGTCTCTAGGATTCATGTGATTATTTAACTTCTCCTAAAGTTTGTGCACTATATTCTTGGCTTTTACCATCATTGAGAAGGTATACCTTCCAATAGAAATTGGGAAGGATACAACAAATTGTGCTTATTCTATTGGAACTTTTGGAAATCCAACAATTTCCTAACCAACTCCATCAAGATCTGACATGAGGAGTCTTGGAGGAGAAATTCCTTGATCACTTCTAGTTTGAACACTCGGGTTTGAAAACTTGTTGAACAACCCCACAGACCCGATGCACTGCTGAGTGTGTCGGAGGTTAGGCTTTGTTAGACACTATATAAAACCCGATAGACAGTTGAATGTGTCGGAAGATATTAGATGTTGGACACCTGTAGAAACCCACCACACTGCGGAAAGTGGAAGATGTTGGACACACCAACAGACCCGACACAAAGGAAAATGGATGTCGAAGATGTTAGATGTCCGGCAAGACTCAAGACCTGACACACTGCGGAATTTATAAACTGTAAAACACCCTGCAAAACCTGAAAATAAGGGATCGGGTTTTTGAGATGTCCAGACATGAAATTTTCCCGCCATTTCAATAGTTAGGATTTTTGTATTCTTCTCCTTTTCTTTAAAATACAAAAGGTATATTCCAAGGAATAGAATAGGAAAACACCCTAAGGGTAAAATTTTAATCAATGATTTCCATTGGAATATAACTCAAAAGAAGAAGAAAAACCCAAAACCCTAAACCTAAAAATAAAAATAGGAAAGGAAGGAGAAGATGCAAAGAACATCAAAAAAACATTTCAACAAAACTTCACAAGCAAAAGGCAGAGTAAATACCTTTAGTAAATTCAAAAATAATTGAAAATGGACCACACAATCGAGCACGAGATCAAATCAGTTCGAGAGGCTGAGAGAGCATGCAGGAGAAAATCCACGCAACCAAAAGCACAAAAGATAAAAATGACATGTAAATCCAACTATTTATAAAAACCCCACATTTATTACATCTCACTTGACACGTGTGCCAACTACCCAACAACTCGACATGAATGCCATGTCATCATGTTGGGAGTGTCCGAAACCCGACATGAAGCAAGGTATGTTTAGATGCTTGAAGGTTCCGAAAACCTAACACAAAGGAACATATCAGGTTTCAGGTTTCGAAGTCATGTGACATGAAGCATGTTTTTGATCATGCATGTTACGATGCTTTTGAGTTCGAAAGCTTGAAATACTGGCTAGTTTCGGGTTTTGAGTTTCGGGAAACAATTAGCATATAGCATGTAAAAAACATGTTTGCATGTTGTTGAAACCTGAAAACTTGAAATACTCTTAAAAGGGCATTTTAGGTAATTTTTTCAAAAATTTTGTGGTTATCATAATTTTAGCTGGAATCACTAAAATGGGATAACAAATACCTAATGCACATCCTCACTATGGAGAGGTGACCCTTGGCATTGGAATATGTAGAAGAAGTGGCCACGTGCTTGAAAGAGGAAGACCAATTGAAGGTAGTAGCAATTGTTTCTAAGTACAACCAAGTACTCGCGGAGATTAAGGTCACTTTCCAGTCTGCAAAAGCTACATATGACACATGCGCAGATAGAGATAAGGTGGCAAGCTCCTTGGTTGCCATGCTTGAAGCAGAGCTAAAGGAGTTCCAAGAAAAGAACAAAGGGAATAGGGTAGAGAGGGACAAGGTTTTGGCTGAGGTAGAAAAGAAATCAAAGGTAATTGAGGCTTTAAGGAGCTCAATTAAGGCCTAATGAAGGAACTATACCCCCAAATTACCAAGAGAATGGATAAACTCATAGACCTGGGTAAGGAATTGGAGCAGATTGTGGACACCTTGGGCACTAGGGAATTGGCCTAAGCTTTGATGAAGTGAGCACCCTGGTGGGTGACCTATGCTAGAAGTCGAAGGACGAGGTCAAAGTGTGGAACAAGTTGGAGGTAGATCTACAAAAGGACTTTCCTAGCCTTTTGAATTAATGTACCCCCATTCTTCATTCTTTCCCCTATTATTTCATTCCTTATTCATTTTGTAAAGTATAATTCTACATCTTGGTCCCATAAAACAACTTGCCTCTTGGTCAAGTAAAATGTTTCTGAGGATGGAGAATAGGCATAGTGTGGGGTGATGTTGGGCCCCTGGAATATTGACCAAATATTGACCAAGTATAAAGGTACATGGGCACATGGGATCCCGATTCGGATGATGCGCAAGGCACAAACACAAAAGAGAAAGGCTTAAGGAAGCAAATAGCATGCACGATGCACGAAAGGAGGTTTGGGACTTAGCCAATTTGAGTGCCCAAGGCAGAACACATGAAAAGCATGATCAATTAAACGTGGATAAGATGCTATCCTGGAAACAGGTTGGCCCAGGAAAGAGCATGCCCCAGATGGAATGTTCTAGAAGATCATCATGAGATGGAATGGAGAGCTCAGGCCTGAAGGAACATGTTTGCATGGAGGACCACATTTGACACTTGGCGATATATTTGAGGGTGTGGCAAGGTGAGTTGGAAGCCCAAGAAAGTGAGAAATACAAGTGCCTACCATGGGAAAAGATATACAAATATACACACATAGAGAGAGATATATCATGGGGATATACATAGGGGATAGCGGGTTAGAGATTGATTGAAGCTTTGCGGAATTGCTGCAAGTGGATATTATGGTTCAGGAAAGGATGTACTAAGCATGGGGTTGTTATTTTTCTTTTTTGTTACCTTAGCTACATACACCTGGTGATGTGCATGATCATGGTTTGCACTCTATGACACTCTTTAATGAATCAATGAATATGTTGAGGTTACTCGTTATATATAGATATGAATATCAATGGGTTTAATGTATATTTCGTTCATATGATTTCTCTCCTTTCATGATATGAATAAATGGTTGTATCTTTCTTTATGTTATAGTATATATTATGGAATCTATTAAAGCACTCAAATCAATTGAATGCAAGGATCTGCAGGATGTTATGAGCCCTATGGTTCATATATGTCTCAACTTATTTCCTAAATACTCTTACACTAATCATAGATAATGCTTCCCACTAGACTCACATAAAAGAGAGACTCGACACCCACACATGCCTCAGGTGAGTGCTCAGCTTCTGCTGGGTGATATGCCAGCATGCATGGGGTTCTTCCTTTTGTGATAGGAGTAAATATGACTACACTTCGGTTCCCACCCGAGCTCCATGGTCAAATTCACAATATTCATCAAAGAAAATTATAACGATGGCAACTAGATCTCGACGATTGACATAAAAGGGATCGAGGTGCTTGAAAACTTTGAAATCATCCTTGATTTGTGAAAAATGCATTAATGGTGGAAGAAATTAATGTGTTGGATCATGGCCACTCATTCCACTTTTCCCAATTTTAAAAGTGATCCATCCACATGGAAAATTCTTGTGTCGATGTGGGCTTGGGAGATTCTTTGCATTTTTTCATGTTTTAAAACATATACACTTTTAGTCATTTGACTCGACTATCCACTTTTAACTTTCAATCTGAGCTTGACACATGGTCACACCTAAAAGATAGTGGAGCTACGAGCCCTTTCTAAAACTTTGTTCCTTTTTCACTTTAAACCAAAAGTATAAATTTTCTCCGATGACCCACTTCCCTGCTCCTTGCATAAGAAAGAGCCACATGTATTTTGCAGGCCTCGGGAGGTTCTTTGCATTTTTATACCTTATTACATTTTTACACGAAAATGAAACTATGCCCCGATCCTCGTATCAATCCCACTTGTGACAAGTGTACACCTTCGGAGGGAAGAATAATTTCCTGTTTGTGCATTTTCTAATTGTGAATATTCGTGACTCTGAGCCAACTTTGCATTTTTGAATGTTGTAGAAATGTATAATTTTACAACTTAAACCCACCATAACACATGCAATTGGGAAATTCCACGTAAAATGGGTGGCAAAATAAAATATGAAATTATTGACATGATCAAGGAACACCTCACACAGGTAATTTTTCTGATTTTTAAACCCAATTCATGATCATTTTTTTGCAAGGGTTTTAAAAAATAATACATATCCAAACATGATCCTTGACCAAAAGAGGAAAAAGTAACTAACATACGGGAAACAAAATAATAAATCAATGAATGTAACCTTTCAAACCCACACCCATCACTGGAAGACAAAAAACACAACAAACGTCGAATGCAAATTTCAACCAAAAAGGGGTGAGATTAATTCAAGAACAAACATCGGCTTCAACTCGAGGATGAACACTCCTTGTGAGTGCCAAATGAACCAATCACATTACAAATACAATAGACCACGTGCCTAAATCCATTCGGCCATGAAGTCAAAACCAATGTACCAGTCAAGTGATAATAACCTATCCTCCAAAAACAAACCAAGAAACCAAAGCAACCGGTCACCACAGACCAAAAAAACATAAACAAAAAACCCAAAAACACACACAACAAATGCAAAATAAAACATAACAACTATAAACTATACATTGATGCATACCTTGATTTTAAAATTGGTTAAGGAAATGTTTCAGGTGCCTACCATTAACAGGAAACTCATGTAATTATCCATCTAGATCCTTCAAAAGGAAATTATGTTCACGAATCCTAATATCAGTGGAATAAGGATCCATCCATAATGCATCAAATTTTCTATGCTTTCCCTTTTATTCATGTTTGATATTCCATAATAACACAATATCTCCCACACTAAAAATTCTAGGAGTCACCTTTTTGTCAAATAACCTTTTCAAATTTTCCCTAAACTTCAAATGTCTCTGGTGGGACTCTTTTCTTTCTTCATCCAATTTAACAATCTGATTTATTCTTGCATAATAAGGGAAGACTTCTTAATCCTCAAGTTTTTGAATAAATAGGTAAGAAGAAAACTCCACGTGCGGGGGAAGAAGGTCCCGAGTTCCATAGACTAATTCAATTTTTCTATTTCCAATACCTATTTTAGTAGTGATCTTATCTTCCTAAACAACAAACATCAACTGCTCACCCCATATTCGTTTATTTATCTCCAATGTCCACCGATTATCTTTAAAAAAATTATTGCTTGATTGGGCTGCTTCATTACCCTAAGGGTTTTAATTAGATGCATATGTTAGGTTTATCCCATATTCTTGACACATGGCCACTAATGGTTTAGCTCAAAAACTCATATCATTATCAACAAATATTTTGGTAGACACTCCAAACCTGCAAATTATATGATTTAAGATAAAATACATAATAATCTAATGGGTTGATTTCTTAGTAGGGATTTCCTCAACGTATTTGGTGAAGTAATCATTAGTCACCAATATCCATCTATGGTATGCAATTGAAGAATCTAAAATTTCCCCAAAAATTCCATGCCCCAAAGTGTTTAAAAAGAGATTCAGTTGATACTAGTTGTAAAGGGAGACCACCTGAAGATTTCATTCTTCTTGAAAATCCTTGACAACTTCACATTTTATTACTAACAAAGTGTGGGCCACCAATAACTAGCCCTTAAGATTTTGTGGGCAGTTACTCTTCCAACAAAAATCCTCCATGAAAATCTACAATTAATTTAGTAGCTTCATCTTCAATAATACATCTTAGGAGGAACCCTTCAGAATTCTTCCATGCCAATACATAATAAGTGATGATGTATTGCTTTGGGAAGCTATCTGAGTGCCTTATTTTGGTTTTTACTTAAACGACCAAGACATTCCAAATGTTTAAGATAAAATATGATGTCCTTGTACCATGTGGAATTGACTAATATTTCATGAACATTCATATCTCCTTCCTCAACTTCATTCATTTCCATCACTTGCAGATTGCTCTATGCCATTAGCTTTTCCAAGCCCAAACCTCTAACCAACTTCAAATTCTTGCAAATTGTTCACCCATCGACATATTTTACTTGAGATCTCCATCTATGACAAGATTCCCTTGAACATGGTATGGGGAACATAAGCTGTGATCTTGAAACTCAATATATATGGTGTAAATTTTTTTGTTTCTCTAACCAAGGAAAAATCTTGCTTTTCCATGATAATATATTTCAACTCAGCCCCCTGTAGTGCTTTAATAAAGAAAGAAATTGGCCTTTCACTTCCTTCCTCATATTTTTGTAGTAGTAAAAATGCAATGGTTTTTTTTAGAGGCAAAAGAAAACACTTGAAAATCCTTTTTGTAATTTGGAGCTGCCAAAACATGTGCATTATTCAAAGTGCTTCCTTAATTCCAAAATATCTTGGATAGCTTCATCCTATTATTTGATGGTCTGATCCTTTTTTTTAGCATACTTGTGATAGGGATAGTCATTACAACAAAGCTAGAAATGAATCTCCTGATGAAGTTTATCTATCCAAAGAAGGATTGTTCATTCCTTTCTTAGTTTTGGAATAGGAACTTTGCCAATAACTTCCACTCTTTCAGGGTCAATTATGACCCCTTCCTTAGATACAATATGTCCCAACATTTTTATTTCGAACCCCAAAGTGGAAATTTTTAGGGTTCAATGAAATACCATACTCTCTGCATATTAAGAGCATCTTTTCTAAATGTTGCAGGTGATCATTTATCTTTCTTGAAAATACTGCTACATCATCCTAATATACAACAATAAAATCATTTATATATCCTGAGAATGCTACATAAATTTCTCTTTGAAAGGTAGTTCCAAAATTCATCAGGCCAAATGACATTATCACATACACATATGTACCCCATGGAGTAGTGGAAGCGGTTTTAATTATTTTATATTGTTTCACTACCACTTGCTTATATCCTAAGAACCCATCCAGAGTAGACAATAGTTCAGAGCTAGTAACCAATTGCAACATGTTATCCATATTAGGCAAGGGATAATTATCTTTGATTGATGACTTATTCAAATTCCTAAAGTCTACACATAACCTTATATCTCCATTTTTATTTCGAACTGGTACTAGATTTTCCACCCATGAAGAATACCTTGTGGTTTTTATAATGCCTTCATCCCTTAATTTATTTGATTCCTCTTGCATTTTGAGGGAAAAAAATTGGATTTATGGGTATTTGATTTTTCCTAAATGGTTTGGCATTAAATTTTAATGGTATCTCATGTTGGAAAATATCTTCCCTATATGCCTTCAATTTTGAATATGACCATGCCAAGCAATCCTAATACTTTTTTAACAACTGGACATATGATTACTTTTCTTCTTTACTCAGGTTACTACCTAACCATATTTTTCTAGGTTTACCATCAGTCCCCAAGTTGTGTTCCTCTACATCTCTTGAAGCTGACATATGTCTATTAACAATGCGGTCAACATTATCAAAGTTTGACTCTAATGCAACCAAACCTCTTGGAATAGTATTGGTTTTTAATTGAATAATATCCTTTCCAAATAGAGTCTCTTTCCCTTCATAAACATAGACCATCGGTTCCCAGTCCATATTTTGATTTGTAAATTCTCCTTCATTTTGTAAAAACCTTTGAACTTAGGCATCATCTTAAAAAACCTGCCAATGTTTGACATTATCAGGGATAGATGGTCTTATCAACACTTCTATATCATATTCATAGTAAGGAGACACCGCACGCTTTTCAAATCTAGAACCCAATACCGCCAACTTGTCCATAGTAGTATTATACTTTTTTGTCATGGTATATTATGTTGAAAGAATCAAACATTTCAATAAAATCCCAAAATGCATGCTTATATTGTTTCATTCTTTGGTTTTTGTTGCATACAATTTCCTAACTTTCTTGAATACTAGTTTTGAATATCCATTTGCAATAATATCCCTAATACCATACCTCCAAGAAATCCTTAAACCCAAAAGTAATGCTTCATATTCTGCAATATTATTAGTGCACTCAAATTTGAGTTAGAAAAATTGAATTCTTCCTGATTTGGAGATATTAAGAAAACACCAGCATCATTCCCAATTTTATAACAAGCTCCATCAAACATCAAAATCCAAGGGGAAACAACTTTTTTAGGACATTTACATTTATCAATATTATTCTCTTTAAAATATGCATAGCCCACAAAATTATCGACATATACATCTGTATATAATACTTTATAAGAAGAATTGTTAGGGTCTTCAATCAGATGTAACATCTTTTTCTCACGATACAATTTCACAAGGTTTCCTTCTACTGGTATGGTTGCATATGAAATATCCATCTGTACACTTCCTCCCACACTAGCAGCCCACTTTCTTGACAATAACATTCCCTATTTGGTTGGGCAATCCACAATGACTACATTCATGGTTAAGCACTTGCATGGGTAAGCTGCCAATTACACTATCAATACCTTAACATATCTAATCACCGAAAACTTCCTTCAATCCATAGTAGTGCACTTTCCAAAAGTTGTTGTCACTTTGATATTCAATTCATTCATTACCTCAAGAGGCATCACATTACATGAGGCTCTTGAATTGAACATGTAGTTGTGCACTAGCCTATCTTTGATGATTAAAGTAGTATAAAAGGATCAACATCAAGTTGTGACTCAACAAGAGAAGTACCAAAATATACCTAAGGTGATTCTCTCAATTCTTCCAGTGCTTTCTGGTACTTCCATCTCTACAATGATAGGGGAACATCCACACTATTCACATTTTTTCCTTGGGTTATCACCTCCTCTTTAAATCCCAAATATTCAAATGCCCTTTTTCTATTCTCAGGGATTCTGAGAAATCCAAAAATAGGCATAGTAACTTTGATATAACTCAAAATATGGGCTATATCATAGGGAATATATTTGGGAAGGATTGTTCCAAGAGGGAGATTTATGGCTCCTTCTAGTGGTATGAGAGTCTTTACAGTTTGGGTATGAGTCAGGGGTACAAGTTTTACTTGGAGTGACTAGGAATTTGCTAATTTTATCCTTTTTAGGAGGCTATTTTCGGATATTAGTGAGAATTGGATTTTGTCCCTCCCCCTTTAAAAACTCTACTTCTTGTATTATATTCCTTTTCTTGAGCAACTATTGCATTCGTAAAAAGTTTCATATCTTCCTCAGAAGGAATTCCCCATCATATTTCTTAATCATTAAATCCCTCAAATATTCAAAGTCATGATTAGGTAAATCAAATGCTTGCACCATATCAATTTCAACATCATCATTAGGAGGAAGAGGTAATACCCGGTGAATGCAATCCCATAAAATTTCTACAGTTCTAGCACTTATCAACTCAGTTGAAGTGGCTCCATGTTGTGGATTTTTCAGGGTATTCCATCATACATACATCACCATAAGATTCATCATCATTTGTTTCTTCAACTTCCTTACTTAGATCACAAGGGGAATGTGGTAAGAAACACTTGTCACACCAATCAATAACATGAGATTCTTCCATTGTAGCAACCCTAACAGTAAAAGGATCAGAACTAGTATATTTTCTCTAGGTTGTGGCTATTTATTTATTGATCCCATGGGACCCTTTGTTATGTCATCTAATCTATGATTACACCTAAGATGATTTCAAAATCTATCTTGACCATGTGGTTTATGTTGACTTTGAGAACTCTTTCATATTCCATTTTTTTCTTTGGCCAACTTATAAGATATTTATTTAACTTCTCTGCCAAAATTTTCACAACCTCCTCCAGATCCACTACCTTATTTGACTAAGGTCTATTAAGATTAATAAATTTGACACCCTCCCTCTTAGGGGTTTCCCACTTCCTTAATATTGTTTTCAATTTGCAAGGCCATTGTGAAAGTCTTCCTTAAATTTCTAGGGTTCTTATCTCTCAAATAATAAGTAGCTTTCTTGTCAAAAGCATCAAAATATTTAATTAGGCAAGACTCATCACTAGGCCTCAAAATTATGGGTAATATATTTAAAGTCTTGTTGAATATTGTATTAAATCTTGGACAGACGCATTAGGATAATTTTTATATTCTCAAACTCAGATAAGAGGAACTTCGGGTCAGTATTATCACCATATTGTAATCTAAAATAATTCTTCATCTCATTCCATGAATCTATTGAGTTATCTGGTAAATATTTGTACCAATCATGTGCATCTTCTTTGAGAGTATGAATGAATAGTTTTATATATACATCTTCATATTCAATTTCAAAATAATCCATCATATTAACGAAGAGCCTCAGATGCTGGTCACCAGTGATGGCATTGTTTCCTTGAAATTTGGGAAACCTATTTCTCACATCTTGTTGTGCAGTATTAATATGCCCAACCATGCCTCTAAAATTTATTGGTCTAAACATATTAAAAAAAAGGAGGTCTAGGTGGAGGGTGAACCACATTAATTTGAGGGAGTGATCCTACAGGAGGATGAAAATAGTGTGGGATTAGGGTTCCTTGGGATATAGGTGTATGATCTTCAAAGTAAATATCCTCTAGTGACTCAATTTCATAAACAACCCTATCATTCTTGAGTGATAAAGGAAAGAAATGAGGAACACTTATCCCAGATACAAATGATGGCCCTTCACCTAGTTGGAGTATTTAAATTTATATGAGGACTATTTGATTCTAAATTATTTGAAGATGTTGGATAATCCTCAACTATAGGTTGGTCACTTTCCACAACTGGTATTACCTTTTCTCTTGACTCTTGATCCCCCAATTCCTTCCAAAATTTTCTTCCTTTTGGATTTGTTTTCCCAAGCTCTGGAAACAATTTTCTAGTAGGATCCTTGTTAAAGAAAGAAATTCTTCCTTCAAGATTTGCAAATATTAACAACAAATCTCACTCAAAAAAAAGATTAAGACAACTGGTATTTTACTAAAAATTTCAAATCAACATAGAGTCAACACCAATGAGTTTCACCTTAGATGTGTTAAAGCATCAGTAACTTTTCAAGTGCCTATCAATACTCAATTTCTACAAATATCAATAGATTTGATCATCCTTTGTCAATATTTATCACTAGCAATACAAATCTAGTGTAACTTTCCCTTAAACTAGGAAATATTGCACAATAAACTTCTGATCTCACACAATATTTATAAATCTTAACAAAGGATAACATTTAAACAACGTATTTGCATATAAACATGTAAGAATCATTACCAAAGGTCAATATGCATATGTATTTGCACAAATTCCGTGACAACGGTGCCATCTATCGGTGTTGGTACCCAAATTGATTCTCCCTTTGAGGTCAAGCAACATCAACAGGTTGAGAGAGATGCTTAGAGATAGATAAATCAGAATTTGAGTCATTTCGTAGCTAGGGAGGGATTTGACTGACTCATTTTCACTCGATCTTATAAAAATTAGGTGGCACTGTGCAAAGGGTTTGACCTACCCTCAATACTTTTGTTGTGCCTTCAACCAGGGTGAGAGGACCCATTTTGTAACCCATATTTGTAAGATATGTAAATTTATCGACAATATCGACTCCCTTTTTATGATATTTAAAAGAAAAATTTAAGAAAAAATGGTCAATGCAACATAATCTAACTCTCACGAGTTGTCACTCTAGAGAATGGAGATGTCTTCTAAACAAGGTTCAAGTTACTAAAGACAACAATAAAACCCAATTGCTCCTACATGTTTTGAGTAAAGGATGGGTAAATTCAACAAATATCCTTAGAATTT
Organism: Taxus wallichiana var. yunnanensis; assembly: GCA_018340775.1. Lineage (NCBI taxonomy): Eukaryota > Viridiplantae > Streptophyta > Pinopsida > Cupressales > Taxaceae > Taxus > Taxus wallichiana. The sequence continues at coordinate 342,724,042 of CM031237.1, forward strand.
ATGGAAAAATAGTGCAAACAAGGGTAATTCCTATAGGATTTATCATTTATAGATGAATTTTGTGGGGAATTAAGTAGGATAAAGTTGATTATACCAAATTCTTAAGAACTTTCAACAAAGGTTGGAAATTCTACCAAACAAGATGATAAAAACACTTCAAATAGTCAACAATGAACCTTCAACTAGAAGATGCACACCCATGGAAGCCTAAAGATGCGCAGTTTCACATATTATTTGAGAAATCGACATAAAAGCTCATGTCATAGACTTAAAAACATCGAGAGATTCTTGGTTCATCATGCCTAAGATACACTCATAAGCTAACAAACAATTTGTATCAATAAAATGGAAGTAAAATGAATTTAAATTGTTTATTACATAGTAAAATGAAAGCTCTTCTCACAACACAATTGAAAATGACAAAATACTACCACAAGGACAAGATCTTGTGTGATTCAGAGGAATTCCTAACATAAGATTGCAACAGAACATGAATAACTACTTGAAAACATCTCAAAATGAAAGAAGACACAATGATGCTCATGATTAACACAATTAAATCAAGGTTCATCAAATTTATCAACAAGGGAAAGCTTTATTTATAGTCTCAAATATTGTCAATGGTTGGACAATTACAACCATCTTGACAAGATTAATTTGAAAACACAAAGGAAATAAAAAGTTTCTCAGATAATCTCTTGGAAATTGGTTTTTACTCAGCTCTCTCATTTCTTCAAACAATTCTAAAAAAATTAACCCCCTCTTTGCATGATTATCTTCACTCCTTATACCATTGAACTCAATCACTAACCTTAAAAGTTCCCCCAAAAATATGAATATTCCAAGGAATATTCTCTTTACAATATCCATTTTAAAACACACCACTCCTTTGAAAATGCTTCACTTCATACTGCCATGTGTACAAAATGTGAGTCTTTTCAATTGGTTCCATTTTTACTTGACTGGGATACTGGGTCATCACTTTTGGCATATTATTTTAATCATTATTTCCACATATTGATTGGATAATCACTTTTGATGACCTCTGAGAACTTCTAGATGATTTATGATATGACATATATCCTCATCTACTTCCCAAGAATCCATCTTGGGTGTTACACACTCCATTTCATGTCTTATTGGCTTAATTACCACACATGGTTCTTGTCAAATCATATTGATTCATCAGTTCTACTCATTCCTAATCCCTTCCAACTCTTAAATATTATTTGTGTGAGATGAGAGAAATATTATTTCATCTCATGGGAAATATCTCTCTTAATTAGACCAATATGCACCCCTTTTACTATAAAACTTAGTTATACCCTTTCACCATTATGTGTTTCTTTTCTTATTTTGAAGATAAAGAACCTTTTTCATATTTATTATAAAAAATGGTGAAGGTACTTGTAGCACACAGCCTAGAACAAATTTTTTTAGAGGATTTGAATTAAATTTTTGACCTGAGTGGTCCTCATGAGGATTTTTTAAGGCCTTGTTTTATATAGAATGTGCAAAAGATAGCAAAGGACCCTTGACTTATTGACACGTCGCTAGCGCTTCTTACAAGGCTGATTAGGATCAATCCTGTATTCACAACCTTTTAATTCATGTACTTTCATCTCTTTTAATGGGAACATCTGAAAACTCTTGAAGTCCTGAAGAAATTATGGATTGAAAGGAGGCCCCAAGTGTCTGGGAAAACTGACTTTCAGTGTCCATTCTTATGTGATGAAGAGTTTGCATTAAAGGATATTCCCAAGGAATCATATGTGTTATATGATAAATCCTCCATTGACATTGTGCCTATCATTTCTCATAAGGTGGATGAATTAGAGTAGAGCATCATTTCTCTGGAGAAAGGGTGAACAAAAACTACACCCTCACAACCAATTTTAATGCTAGCATCATCTTCGGGAAAGAGAAAGGGTGAATAAATTTTTCATCCCCCAATCATTATCTCAGATGGAGAAGAGGAATTGTCCATATTTGCTCATCGTTCAAGAGAAAAAATCTCCTCTACTCAAGAAAATAGGGGTAGATTTTCCATTCGGTCATCTTCTCATTTAGTGCATCATGCTCCTCAGTTAGAGCATGAATTTTTGGGACCTCGGCCAGTTCCTTCTCCTAGAGAGCATCCACCCCACACAAGGAAATGGGAAGTTGGGTTAAGCTCAGGACCTCATAATCTTCCCAGTCTACAAGGTGTAGTAATTTCCCTTCCAATTACCCTAGACATCCCCTCTCAATCCGCTCCTAGTAAGTCAATCCTTCACAAGGGGAAGGGAAAATAACCTTCTTCACAGGTGGTTTGGATCTTCTGGATTGGGTATCCTCCCATCAGAAGAAAATTGAGCTAGTAAATATTATGGATAGTCCTAGAATGAATCTCAAGTCATTGATGGAGATGGGGATGTCCCAAGATCTAGCAGGGTCTGTCATATTTGTTCAGATAACATAGGGCTCAAGTGAATTCATGCTGAGGAAAAATAATTTGTTGAACAAACTTTCTCCATTTAGGGAAGTTTTGAAGAGGGAATAAAAGATGTCTAAACATTTTTTTCCCTTGTTGTCTTTATTCTCGACATGTATACAACCCTATTTTTCCATGGGAAGGGGCCCCTATAGAACCCCATTTTGTTCCTTTTTCAACATGCAAGAAGCACAAATATCACAATAGTTTATATGCTTTTACAAATGTGTATTGAATTTTATCTAAGTCATATAAAACCAATGTATTGTACCATTTTACAATTGATATAATGACAACAATGAATTTCAGAGTAACAATTATCCTAAATGAAATAGAAATATCAATTAAAACATCATCTTAGAAAGGAAGTATGGAAAGAAAGTACAACTTTAAGAACAACAATCCTAAGCTTGTTCATCATCTCTTATGTCTACATCTTTTTCTTCTTCAATTTCCACTCCTACATCCTATTCTTCTGGAAATATTTCCACGTATGCATCATATCTCTGGAAAATATCATTTATTTCATCCTCATCTGGCCTAGTGTGGTGTTGAAAAATTAATGTCTGTCTAGCTATCGCATCCATACAATGACCCATCTTCTGCTTGTATTCCAATGGCCTAGATTTCAACTCTGTAATTTTGTTTTCAATTTTTCTCATTGTTTTAATGACTTCATAAGAGAAATCATCTTTCTGAATATTCTTCTCAAAAGATTTGAATAAGAAATAAATCTTCAAATCACCATAACTCTTTTTGAATTTTTCAAACACCATGTCTTCCAGATTTCAAATCAATGGCATCAAGAGTATCATCAACCCAATTTCTTTTAACTTTGAGCTTTTCTTTGATCCCATTCAAAGTTTCCACTGATTTTACCTAGTTCCTCTAATGCATGTTGAATTCCTTTGAATTCTGTTGGCACAATCTTTTACTTTTCAGCCAATTCTTCACTAAGTGAGTAATGTGGTCGAATTTGGGAAACATTACCTCAAGGTAAAATATTCCACTTTTACATTTCTCAGTTATCTCATCAATCTCATTAAGCCTACTTTTGAGTTATTCATATTTTTCCTTGGCTTTCTCAATTGCTTCTTTTCCCTTCCTTGTTAGTTTCTCAATCCATGTATCTACATCTTTAACCTTCTTGACAACTTTATAAATATTTTCAACCCTTCAGGGGTACTTATAGAGGTATCTACTTGAGTATGGTTGGGTTTCCCAATTAGTTGCATACCGAGTTGAAAGATTTGACCTGATCTTTTAATTGATTTTTTGTTATCATGTATACATCCACCTTTAGCAACGGGTCATTTAACCGCTATGATACTCCCTATTTTAGTTGATCTCTTGAGGTTTTCCTAAAAGAATGATCTGAATATTGTAGTCACTAGTTGTTACATTGTCTCTGGTTTTAACTTCATAAGGGATTGATAGTTCCAATTTTTTTACCTCAATGGATCAATATGATTCTTGGTAATAAATCTATCCCTTTTGGAGGTTCTTACCATCTTTGGAAAGGATAATGCAGTAAGATCAATAGATTGAAAAAGAATAATTTATTTCTCTTCACTTGAAATTAATTCATTAATCCACCCTTTTGTGACACTTGTCCCGATTTTACTTCTTGAAATTATTGTTGGAGTTTCTCACATACAACCATCATTTTATTAGATATTCCTTGTTCATATTGGGCTAATTATTTTACTTGTTTCTCACCATCTATTTCAATATCCATCTCCTGTTCTTATCTTGTCATCTTTGTAATTACTTCACTTTTCTTTCTCCTTGGTCTAGATCTTGGGATTGATCAGCCTCCTGATTTATACTAGTAGTTGGAATATATTATTTCCTTATCTCTCAAATTGATGCCACATTAGATTTAGTTTATACCCTGAGGTTTTCTTGAACTAATAGTTGGCTTGCAGATTCATCCTTCTTATCACATAGCTCTACCTTCTTTCAAGATTATTTGGTTGGCATCTTACTATCCTCATGTTCTAATGATACCTCAAGTCGTGATATAGTGGATTTATCACCTGATTCCAACTCCCTATTCTCATCTAGAGATTACATATATATATATATATATATCAACAATAGTTTCCTCTCTAGCACTTTCATCTTGTGCAACTCCTATTGTCTTTTCATAGATGAATTTCCCTTCTTGAAAATGCTCATCATCCTTAGTGGTTTTGACATAATGGGAAGCATCTTCTTCCACTAATATCTCTTTCCCTTTGACTCTAAAGTCACTTGACACTGTAGGATAAGCTTCTATTATTTAGATCTTGAATTTATCGGTTAGCACATGAGTAATTTCTTTCGTTTCGCATTTATTTGAAGACTATCTACTAGGTTGTCTATTTTATCATTAATAGAAACATCAAGTGTATATAATGTGGAAAATTCTTCACCAACGTCAACATATATCACATCTTCCTGAGCCTTTGCAAACTCTTACAATTTTTCAAATAAAGGTATATTCATATCCTCAATGGTGGGGTTTAAGATATCCTCATACCTGGACTTAGAATTTTTCTACCTACTAGATTAGAAGAAACATTTCCTTGATTTAATTATTCCTAAGTGCTTCCCATTATAGCTTCTTCCAAAGGAAAATATGAGGAGAAAGAAACTAATTGTTCCACTTGTGGTACTAGTGCAACAGGTTGTGTTTGAGAAACATCATTCCTCTCATGTTCAAGGGGATCAATCACTGCATCTTTGTGCTTATGTTTCTTGGGTTTAAGGACACTCTCTCTTAACATAATTTGATCATGGACAACCTTGTGTCTCTTTATGCTGCCATTTCAAAAATTTTGAGGTATGGTGCCACCTTTTGTTCCTCTTTATGTGGCCTAGATTAAGAATGGAAACTTTTAATATCCTCACTCATTAATTTGTCTGCAATATGAGGTTTTGGAAAAATACCTGAAGGAACCAAATGAGATGCCAAACCTTTCCATTTTTTTTTGAAGTGGCGTTAAAAATTAATAGGAGAATTCTCCAAATATCTCAGAGCCTTTCCTCGCCTCTTTTTCCTCAGAGTGGATATAGAAGTACTAGTCCCACTAGTGGCTGAAGTCCATTCATCTATAAGTTCTAGAAGTGGGCCTCTTTGAAGGAAAATGAGGATATTTTCCTCCTAAAGGATCAATTTTGTCAGCCCATTCCCTCAGGGGAGGGATATCATCACTTAAATTTCCTAGATCCCTGAATTTATTTAGGATTCTTTTATTTTGGATTGATAGATCAATATTGTTTTGAGCTAACCAATTTATAGTTCTCCTCATCACATCATTTATCCAAATATAAGAATCATGTCATTATGTTTCATTCTAGTTTATAGGGGCTTTAGGTTTTCCTTCTATCTTTTGATCAAGGTAGTACTTACTCATCGTGGGTGGATCATCCACAATTCCCTCAGGGATAACTACAATCTTGAAGTCTATGATTTGTGCAAGGGTCATTCTAGAGAAATATCTTAGTCTGACTTCTTCCTCATCCCTACAATTCATCCAATAGTCTTTAAAATGAGGCTCATGTTCAAAATTCTTTGCAATATTATTGAACACCCACCTGCTATCATAGTTATCTCTTGCCTCAAATGTTTCCAACTCAAAGATTTTTAATTCATCCTCAATTAATCCAGATTTTAAAATTGAAGGGCATGAGTACCTATCAATTCTGATGAGGAACTTAATATTTGTATTATGTTTCCTAATAATCAATTTGTGAATTGGTGTTAATTTCCTTTCTAGTTCACACAAATCCATTTTATCATCTAAGTATCTGTGCAACTTATATGGCTTACCTTCAAAACCACTAACCCTTATATATGTGAACATCATATACTGAATAAAATAACACCCATACTCCATAATCACTTTCCCAGCCTACTTAGAAATCCTATACTACCCCCATTCTGGTTTGAAAAGACATATAATTAGTGCAAAGAAGGTGTCATTGACCAATCTTACATTCCCACTCCAATTGACCAACTGCAGCTGAGGAAAATCTCATGCATTTGGCATTGCTTAAAATTAGCACGTGGCAAAAGGCTAGGGAAATGTCTATGTCCTGCAACATTGTAAATCAGGTAGGTCATCATGTAAAATTCCAACTCTGAGGTATCACCCATCTCTATTTTTTCTGCCAAGGTAACCATGTGGCCATGAAGTGCTTCCATAATAAAAGTATCCCAACAGATGCTCCCCTTCCTTTCCAAAATTATCCACATGTAGGTACACATCCATTCCTTGAACTCATTTGTAGTCTCCAATCCAGCCATTCAACTTAATAATATAATAACATCCTCAGCTTCTTCAAAAAATTGTGCCCTAACCAGGTCTTTTAGGGATTCGAGTTGTTGCCTTTTTCTCTACTAAGAGCCATTTTGTATTTATGAGCCTAGCATAATCTCTTTTTTTTCCTCATAATCTCATAAGGCTAACCTAATACCCAAGGTTATTGGATTAGTTATCACAGGTAACTTGAGCATTATCCTAATAGCTGTAGGCATCAATGTCAACACTACATCACCACTTTTGTCTAACACTTCCCTTTTTTCTAGGTCATAGTTCATAGTACAATGCCATACCAATTCTAGGAAATGAATTGATGGTGGAATAGCACCATCTAAAGCGATGTGGATATCTTGAAGTTCTTTCATAGACTCACTCTTATTAGGGCTACTCAATCTCTGAAGAAAATCCTTTAAGTTGACATTCATTAAGTTTGTGTCTGTAATTTGATCTAAATTACTTGTGATTCCAGACACAACCGAGAATGAATGTCAAGTTGAAGTATATTAGTGTCTGGAAAATTGATAAGAACTAAAGAACTCATGTGATTTTCTATTTTTGCATTTTCTGATCATGAATATTTAGAGGTATATTAGTCGGGCCGTGGAGACAACTTTGAATTTTGTGAAAGTTGTAGAAAGTTATAATTTTTCAACTTAAACTTGTCATACCACATCCAACTAGGAAATTCCATGTACTAACAGTGGCGGAACAAAATACAAAATTATTGACATGATCAAGTAACACCTCACATATGTAAATTTTTTGATTTTTAAACCCAATTCATGATTTGTTTTTTCAAGGATTTTCAAAATTAATACATATCCAAACATGATCCTTGACCAGAAGAGGAAAAAATAATGACATACGGGAGAAAAAAGAATAAATCAATGACTCGTAACCTTTTTAACTGCACTCCCCACTGGAAGACATTAAAAAACAAATGTCGAATGCAAATTTAAAACAAAAAGGGGTGAGATTAATGTGAGCACCAACTACATGTATGTTGTAAAAATTATGGATTTTTGTTGTTGGACTTTGTGTCATCCATGCACATGAAATAAAATATACATTTCCTCCATTATCCTTTTCCTATGTTTCTTCTATTTCTCTCTTATGCACTTTGTAAGAACAATGATCTAGAATGATATTTTAAAATTTGATAAATGAATATAATAACTTTGTGTCTAAATTTGTTCTTCTCACTAGATAGCTTTATAATTGATTTATTGTATGTTGAATGTTGAACTACTCCAGCTTATTAGGTGTGAACTCTGCAATTGGCTTACTCACAACAATAAACTTCCTTCCCTAAATTCTCTCCTTCAACCCTCATCACTATAATTTCTTCCTTGTACTACATATAATCACTTTTCCACAAGTTTAGTGGAGTGTTCCTGTGTGATCCCGGCATATTTAGCAAACCCAAAACATTTATATAGGATTAGATTCATTTACATTCAATAATGGGAGCTACACCATTCTATGTAAAGGGGAAAAACCCCATGAATGTTGGCAGAGACACCTAATTTTCCATATCGACAAGCTTTCTCACCAACATAAGTGAATGAACTAGTAAACTAATTACTATAAATTGCGATAATTTTTTCAGAGCCCAAATATACAGCCCTAAGGATCTAGAGGTGTTAACCTTAAACCTTGACAATGGTGTGAGATTTAGGAATTTCAACCTATTGTTAGTGATTTACAGGGAAAAGTAAACTACTCTAACTTGTGAATAGAAAGAATGTAAACATGCATAACAAAATTTTCTCTAAAACATCAATTCTCATTCATATTTAAATATTCATTACATTAGTCTCATTCTCATACACAAATACTCTCTTATCTTTCATATAATTTTGGTGATGCTCACATACATTTCTTGTGGCACACACTCATATACAATAGATTAATTACAATAAATATCTTTCATACAAAATATTCCAAAAGTCACTTCCTTTTAATTGCACCTTTGTTAGCTTCTATTCTAGTTTTGATTTGTTTTACTGACTTTTGTTAGCTTCGTGGCTTCTGCTATATATCATGGATTTCCTTAGTGTTTGATGGATTTTTCAAGTATATCGTGGCTTCATCCTTTTATACGCAGCTTCATCCTTTTATGTGCAACTTATTCCTTTTATGTGCGGCTTCCTCTAACCCCTCATTGACTTCTTCCGATGTTCACGACTTCTCTAAAATTTTATTATGATCCCTATAAACACTATCCCTTGACTTAAACATTGTCTCATCCTCAAGACAAAAACTGATGAAGAACCCTATCTTTTTCTCCAAAATTTTCTCTAAAAATTTCTATGTAGGAATCAACCCCAAAACTTAGATGTCTGGCATAAGGAAAGGTTCCCTTGCTCGAATCACCTGAATGGAATTATGGGACACCAACTTTGGAGGGTAAAGGCATCAACATCCGAAACTTATACGTCTAATATAAGGAAGAGTTACTTCGCTCAACTCACCTAGATGGGTTTGTGGGATGCCCACCTCCTACTCTTCTTCATGGTGGAGCTGGGGGATGTACTTAGTGATTTGTGGTGTAATGTTCTTCTAAAAATATACCACAACTCTATGTGTGCATCTATCTAATTTATCCACTCTTGTAGTTATGAGTTCTCTTGGATCAAATTAAAATGTCATATGATGCTGAATTTGCTTGCACACTATTCCATTTTTCTAAGAAGTTGTAAGCTCTTTTTGCATTCTAATAAGATCTATATCTAATGTGGAGCTACATTACTTTTTTATCAATGGTTTTTTATTTCCACATTCTTTACTTATTCTCGTATTTCTTTATTATCTCATCAAGCTTCTATCTTTGAGATCCAACCTTGTCTTGACTGATTTCATATTCTGTTGAGGCTGCATGAATTTTTTACTCTAATTTGTCAAGATTTATTTTTTCCTTCAATGTCTCACCGACCATCCTTTGGTGTAATTATAGTATGCCACGACATTATTTATTTCTACTTCCAATTTACTTAGTGTGGCTTGCATCTCTGATCTTCATTTCTGATTCCCCTTAGTATGTGGTTTCAATATTTGTTATTTGTACTCTTCCATAGCGTTCTCATGTAATTTCTTGTTCTCTGCCTCAAAATTGATTGTATCTTATTTCAATATCTCTCGCTACTACTTTTTTTGTTTGCACCTCTATCTGTAGATTGGATGTGGTAATAATATGCGTCTTTTTTATTTGAATAGATGATAATATCTTTTGCATTTCCTCTTCTATCTCAACACAACGTTGCATCCAATCCTGTTTGGAAATTTTTTCTAGCACTTGGCTACAAGTTGTTTTCTATAGGGGAGAGTTTTTCCAAATGTACCTTATAGCCCTATGTGGTTTGTTCCACTACCCCTTGCTAAAACTTCTAGGTGTTTGTGCTTATGTTGGTACCATACTTATGGATGGTGTTGATGGTACCATTTTCTATTCTTGTGCCTTCTTGAGTTCTTCATATTCTTGTTTCTCCTTTTATTCTTGTGCCCTCTTTTCTTGTTCTATCTTTTCATGTTTCTTATTTTCTTCTGCATCTTTTAATTTCTTTTCTTCTTCTTATTTTTCTTTCTTTTCTTTTTCTTCTTATTCCCTCTTTTCTGTCTTCTTTCACTTTATTTTCTTTTTCTACTTTCTCCTTGTTTTCGTGTTCCTCCTTCACCTTTTTTCTTCCTCTTCTCCTTATTTTCTTTCTTCTCCTTCTCTTTCTTGGATTTATCCTCCTTTTCCTTATTTTTTTCTCTTCCTTATTCTTTTTTTCTTCTCCTCTTTCTTGGTTTTCTATTCTTTCTCCTTATTTTATTTTTCTCTCTCTCCTTCTTTTCTTTCCCCCTTTTCTTTTTCTATCTTATTCTATGTTTCGTATTCCTCTTGTTCTTTCTTTTTCTTCTCTACTTCTTCTTTTGGTTTCCTTTCTATATTCTCCAACTCCTTTTGTGCTTCATCAACTAGGTTTTTAGCTTCCTCAATTTTCTTCTATTTTTCTTTTTGTTCTCTCTATTTTTCTAATTTTATTTTCTTCTGACTAGCCACTTCGTAGCTTTATTTTGTTTTGTAACTCTCTATTATTATGATGTTAGGTCTTTCTTTCTCTCATCCTCCACCTCTACCTTTGTGCCTTCTAATTTTTGAGTTGTGGCCTTTGTGGCTTCCTCTTCTCTTTCTTTCCTTGCTTTAATGAATAGGTCAATTATTTCCTCTTATTTTATTTGGTTTCAATATGCGGAAGTCTTTTTATTCTTGTGTTTAAGCTCTGTGTGTTCTTGTTGAAGAGATTGTAGGTGGCTTGTTTCTTCCACTTCTACTTGTTCTTGGATTTCCTTGACTAATTCAGGTGGAAGTAAGCGAATGATATCTCCTATTACCAAACCAAATTTTTCCAAGTAGTAGTTTATGGCTTCTACTATAGCCATTTGTTCCTTTGTTGTATTGGATTCATATTCTTGAGCTACTTGTGATATAACGCTAGGAGATAGACATTTATTATAATACCCATAGGTTGTCTTTGTCAAAGTTGTTTCTATCCATGGTTATACCTCTTCTAAAAATTGGGGCCCTACCTATTCTTGTGATGGTGGGGGAGATGGATTTTTCTCCTCTTCTGACTCATAAATTTCTTCTATCTCTTGAGAATATTTCACATCTTCTTATTCTTCTTCACCGACATGAGCTTATTTTAGTTTTACTTTGGCCACTAATGCTTTTTCACATTTGGTGGCAGGTGTTAAAGAAATAGGGCCTTTTTTCCTTTTATATGTTTTAGGACCTCCTTTGCTTGATTTTATTTTTCCATATTGGGTTAGGTATGTGTTGGTTTCTCAAACGTGAACTCGCATCTCAAATTTGGAAGGATCGAGGTGTTTGAGACCACAATGGAACTGTCCCCAAGTTGTGGGACCATGTGAGCTTGGGATGGATCTCCGAGAAGGCCGGTTCCTCTACCTACCTTTAATGCTACTGGTACTCCTAATGCGAAAGAAAATCCTATACTAAACATGCCAAGGGACCAGGACGAAGGATATGCAGAAAGGGGAAATCCTAAGCTAGGGAAGGCGATAACACTAGAAAGATAGGGTTGATCTCTCTCCACGAGCGGTGAAGGAAACAGAGGGCGTGGGAGAAGAGGGTGGATGACATGTGCCACGAGATCAACACACAAAGCTCATCCTTCCAAAGTGTGTACAACACATAAACATGGGTACTGTAAGAAAAAAATATGCACAACATGCCAAAAATGTAATAGAGAGGTGAGAATGCAATGAAAATGAGAGAGGGAAGACATAATTTCCACATAACATGATTTTATTACTCAAGGGACGCATAGTCATTTACATTCATGGAAGGAGGTGAGAATACATTCCAAAGTCCATATCAATGTCTGGAAACAAGAGGAAGTCGGCCATAATTTTGGCATGGTGTCGTTACACAGAGAGAGGTATTTTTTTACAAAGCGTAACTCTGCTAGTTATAGAAGAAGAAGGAGAGAAGAGAAGGAAAAAGAGAGGGAAACTTGGATTAAAATCTTCAAACACCAAAAACAAGTGATAAATGCCTAAAAATATTCCCTAAGGCTATTAGATGCACTTCCCCATGTCTGTTTGGAATGTAGAAGAAGGAAGAAGGTGAGATATGATGAAATTTGGTGGTTGAGGTCGATTAGATGTGTGCATTGATGATCAGAAAGACATTTCCCTATTTTCTACCCACTAAATCCTACCTAAATTTGAATTTGAATTTCTAGTACTATAGCTGATGTCGCAATTCTCTAACAAGTCTAGGCACGTCCCGATCCGAGCTCTATAGCAAAAGATACGATGTTTAAAGATTTGGACTATGGGATCACAATATTTAAAGAATCTACCCATACCAAGTCCACATTGTAGCCTCACACACCTTTGAGATTTAGCCCTACCTTTTCTCTTGACATAGTGTTGGATTGACATGTGACGGCTTGGCACTTGTTTGGGAATCTAGCTCAAATTTTAATTTTGAAATAGGCCATGTTGACACTTGGATCCTTTCACCGACCTACCTCTACTTTGACTATTTAAACCTTGAATCTATCCCCTTTTGGACCTGGGACATGTGGTGAGCCCACTCTCATTTGGGAACCGCTCCAAAATTTTATTTTGAAATCACACCAATGAGACATGTGGAGGCTTTCGCTAGTTCTCTATACTTAAATTTTTTTGGGCCCACTCTCCTTTTGACCTCTATTGACTATTAGCTATGTGGAGGGCTGGCACAAGTTTGAGTCTTCACTCAAGATCCCACTTTTGAATGTACGTCATTTCGACACTTGGCACCTTCCGCCAAGTCGAAGAATTTCAATGGTCGATGCAACTCTTGGGGCTTTAGACGTGTGGAGGGTGTGAAAGTGCGTGAAACGGGGAAAGAAGGGAGGTGCGTGAGGGAGGAAGGCATACTTGCAGAAGGAAAGTATGAAAAAAGATGTGGGCATTCAACTAAAGGAAGGCACGCGGAGGAAGAAAGAAAAGAGGGTGTGCAAGGAACTGAGTCTAGGTAAGTGCGCAAGAGGAATGCCAGGGACTTAGCTGATTAGAAGGTAAGTCTAGAGAGGTGCGCACAAGAAATACATGATGGGATATGAGAGAAGAGGGAGCGTAGGAGGAAGGCATGCAAGGGAAAATGGAAGGAGATAGAAGAATGCAAAAGGGAGCAAGAAGGCACGTAAGGGCATGTAGAGGAATTGTAATTGTTCCAAGGTGTCATAAGAACAATCTTGAAAGCAGAGTGCATAACCTAAAATGTGAAACATCACAATCGAATGAAAATAAAAGTTATCTAGATAAATAGGAGAGTTATTTAGATAACTAATTTGGTGACTTTAAGGGGCCATTTTCCTACTAGATGAAGAGACCAGTAGCCTTAGAAGTCCTTTGGGCATAAATTTGAGTGCTTAATCTTGAAGATCTGATCTGTAATTTTGAAGAACATTCCTAAAGTCACTTAAAGATCTGTCTGAACTCTAAATTGAACTATTACTCTCATATGAAGATATTCTAAATTGGATTGATGAGAGTGAAAGCTATTCACTGACCGTTGGAACTGCCTATATCTAAAATTGAACTGCCATCCTAGGAAGCAACAAAAGGGGCATACAGCACAACATAAAAGGAAAAGCACCGAGAGGGAGTGTGCTGAAAAAGAAGCACAACACTATGTACAAAACTAAAAATCATACATGTTCCAAAGGGAACATGTACAGTGTGTGGAAGCACTTGTGTTACCGAAAGAAAACATAAACTAACCTAATCTAACCAGAGGCAAGGGGTGCTCAAGTAAAACCTACAATAGGAAGGGAGAAGTAGCTTCCCTTCCTCATAAATTGTGACCATGTGATTGATTTGGCACTAAACATGGTCATAAATAAGGGTGCAAAACTACCTTGTAGATGGTTTCTCACCCTCCTAAAAGTATCAAAAAACAAAATATACACCTCATGGAGTTGTTCTATACTTAGAACTGGGAGGTGCTGCTACTAACCTTTGGCGTGTTGAAGCTCTACCCCATGCTCTTAAATGAGCATCACTGGTGGAAACTCATTTTGTGCCTCTAGGCTAGCCAGATATCTGATTGGGCATGGTTTGATCCTTTGGATGTGCCCATTTTTCTAAACTTCAACTCCAAAAATGGAGTCTTCTTGCTAACCTTCCTGGGTGGATGTTGTGAGAGAGATGATGGCATCCTCTTGCCTTTTCTCTTCCTTCTCCTATGAAGAACATGAAAGACACATATCTTCGAACCTTGGTTCCAGAGGGATGTTATGAGACATACGCTATTGTTCTTGAATGCCCTCCTTTATGGTAGTAGGCTCATATGCTTGGAAGGTGGGTGATAGAGGAGTAAATGATGTAATTTCCTATGGATCCTCTCCATCAAAGAAATCTTTGAAGTCTAACAGACATAGTCTACCTCCTTGTTTTCCTGCTACATGTGTTCGACCTCCTCCATGGTGTCATCCGGATCTGTAACTAGCTCACCATGGTTCTCCTTATCCTCAAACATGAAGTTTGAAAGCTCATACTCTTCTTCAACATTAGAGTTTAAAGGGGATGAAGTGGAAGGAAGAATTGGAGGTTATTCTATGGCCTGCTCCAAACTTGGAGCCTCCGAAATATGGTCCTCATCCGTTATGGATTCATCAATCAAATCGAGCCCTTCAAATGAAATCAAAAAATATTCAATGATGCTTTATTCATTAAGTGGCCTCAAATCTAATTTGATCTCCTCTAATTTCTCCTCTTCAATGGGACTTAGAGCTGGTTGTTATTCCTCCTTAACTAGTTGTGCAACTTGGATCGATCAACATCCTCTTCAGATAAAGTGTCATTATGGACACTACATTCGAGCATATGGACATGATCTTCTTTCCTTGTTATTGTTCTTCTTCTCCGATGCAAACTCAATCTTGGCCACAACTTGATGTTCAACCTTGACCTCCTCCATTGGCTTCACCATCAAGGGGATCTTTGTAATCCCAAATCTAGAAACCCAACTCTTCATATTTTCTATCATTTCTTCTCTCGTTGGGTTCCTCTTCTTGTTTTTCTCCTTGATTGGTTTTTGGAGTATCTCCCGACATAGAATTAGGAGAGTAGGAGGAGTGGTGGGTGTGGTCTCCACTAGTTGCTTTGCTTTATCTGTGGTGGAGAGGAAGGCACTGATTTTGGCTCTTGTGGAGGGGGATTGGGTTTGGAAGGAAAAAGGTAGAAGAATGGAGGTGAGATGGAAGAATAGGGGATGGAGGAGGGAAATCAACACTTGGGGCAACAAGTGAGGGGCTTGAATCTTGGTACTACTGAAATGATAAAGCTTGAGAAGGAGAAAATGAAGGAGAAGGAGCTAGTGACTGACTTACCCATTGACAAGGTTGTCCCGTGCTTTTCTCATATACCTCAATATCCTCAATCCACTATGCAAGTAGAGGCAGAATTTCAGCCATGTATTCAGTCTTCTCCCAAAGGTTGTAATGTCTTGGCATAGGGCCGGCCCATGGACAAGGTGCCCTATAGCCAATTATGCATGCTTTCATCCAAGTTGTGGCCCTTGATTATGCCATGCGTGCCTCCATTTATTGAATCTTCTCCTACAAATCAGCATTCTCTATGTAGTTGATTTCACTGCATGCATATCCCTCTTGGTAGGTTCCATGGCCAAAATGGTTTTGGTATTGCTCATAGGGGTAGCCATAGTGATTTTGGATCTGATCATAGTTTTGATATGGAGGAGTTGGGAAATACATTGGAGGTGAACTGCATTGTTGTAGGTGTGAATTCCATGAAGGGATTGAAGTCATGATTGCACAACTTCATGAGGAGTAAAATGGGAGATATGGAAAGGAAAGTGGATGAAAATAGATGGGGAGGGTCTATAAATTTAGCGATGGATTGTTGACCGGATGGAGTTACCGATGTGCTTTGTATGTGCCTTAAAAGGCTAAATCCTAACATGAACACACTAACTTGCTAACATGAAGTGGTAAGGTGCTTCTGACCTATCCCACTGGGTGTGCTAGAAACTATTGGTTGCTCAAATGTGCACCCGCATCTCAGATCTAGAAGGATAGAGGTGTTTGAGACCATAATGGAACCATCCCCAAGTTGTGGGACCTTGCATGAGCTTGAGACAAATCTTTGGAGAAGGAAAGTTACTCTACCTACCTCTAACACTATTGCTACTCCTAATACAAAAGAAAATCCTATACTAAACATGCCAAGGACCAGGGGATAGAAGGATATGCGAAAGGAGAAATCCTAAGCTAGGGAAGGTGATAGTGCTAGAAAGACAGGGTTGATCTTTCTCCACGAAAGTGCAAAGAAGGAAACAAAGGGAATGAGAGAAGAGGGCGATGACACATACCACAAATCAACATAGGGTCTCGACCTTCCAAAGTGCATGCGCACACATGAACACGGGACTGTAAGCACATGAATATGCATAACATACCGTAAAAACATAATAGAGAGGCGAGAATATAATGAAAATGAGAGAGGGAAGACGTAAGTTCCACAGAACATGATTTTATTGCTTAAGGGATGCACATTCATTTACATTCATAGGAGGTGAGAATACATCATAGAGTCCATATCAAGGTTTGGGACTGTGGAAAGTTGGCCACCATTTTAGCATGGTACCATTACAATAGAGAGGGATGTTTTTTACAAAGTAGAACTCTACTATTTATAGAAGAAGAAGGAGAGAAGAAAAGGAGAAAGAGAGGGAAACTCAGATTCAAATCTTCAACCACCAACATAAAGTGATAAATGCCTATAAATCCACATGCAAGGCTTTCAGATGCACTTCCCCATGTTTTTTTGGCATGTAGAAGATGGAAGAAGGTGAAATATGATGAAATATGGTGGTTGCAGTCAATTAGATGTGTTCATTGATGATCAAAAAGACATTTCCCTATTTTCTACCCACCAAAGCCTCGCCTAAATTTGAATTTGAATTTATACCATTGTAGCTGATGTAAGCGCTTATCTAACAAGTCCATACATGTGCCAATCTGATCTCTCGTAGCAAAAGATATGGTTGTTTAAAGATTTAGACCGTAGGAGCACAATATTTAAAGAATTTGCCCATACCGAGTCCATGCAGAAACCTCGTGCACCTTTAAGATTTAACCCCTTCCTTTGCTCTTGAAATAGTTTCGATTAACATGTGGCACTTGGCACTTGTTTGAGAATCCTCCTCAAATTTTACTTTTGAAATGACGTCATGTTGATACTTGGCTCCTTCCGCCAGCCTACCTCTACTTTGACTATTCAAACCCCGACTCTATCCCCTTTTGACTGGGACATGTGGTGATCCCACGCTCATTTGGGAAATACCTCCGGACTTTCCTTTTGAAATCGCACCAATGAGACACGTGGAGGCTTCCGTTGGTTCTCTATACTTAACCAATTTTGGGCCCACTCTCCTTTTGACCTCTATTGACCATTAGCTATGTGGAGGGCTAGCGCAAGTTTGAGTCTCTGCTCAGGATCCCGCTTTTGAATGTGCACTATTCGGATACTTGGCACCTTCCACCGAGTCAAATATTTTCAATGTTTGGTAAAGCTCTTAGGGCTCTGGACACGTGGAGGGCATGTAAGCACATGAAAGGGGATAGAGGAAAGGCGTGTGTGCGGGAGGAAGGCATACTTATAGAAGGAAAGTATGAAAATAAGATGTGGGCATGTAACTAAAGGAAGGTGCTCGAGGAAGAAATAAAAGAGGGTGCATGAAAGAACTAAGTCTAGGTAAGTGCGCAAGTGGAATGCTAGGGACTTAAATGATTGGAAGGTAAGTCTACAGAGGTGCACACAAGAAATGCATGATGGTATAGAATAGAAGTGGGATCATAGGAGAAGGTACACAAGGTAAAATGGAAGGAGATAGAAGAATGCAAAAGGGAGCTAGAAGGCATGCAAGGGCATGCACAGGGACTACAACTGTGCTAGGGTTCAAAAGAAAATTTTTGAGCAAAGCGCACAACCTGAAATGTGAAACATCAGAGTCAGAATGAAAATATAAGTTATCCAGATAACTAGAGGATTTATTTGGATAACAATATGTATTCCTATACTCTTCAAATGTTTCTTCAATGACTTGATCAAAATTTGGAAGTTTTGGTTTTCTAGGGTCCATAGGATAATTTTTGATTGCTTCCACTGAGGTAGTTACTAATTCATCAAAATATTCATATGGAAGTGGGGGTATATGGGATGTATGTGGAATTATAGGCATGAGGAAGGTATAATCAATGTTTGCAATAAAAATTACCTCATGTTCATATTTTTCCATGATTTGTTCTGAAATCCGGGACCTGTTTCCAATTATCTACCTTATTCTCTTTACCCATCCCAATAAAGAAGTAATTTGGGTGACTGCATCTAAAATATTCATGTGTTCCCAAATTTTCTTAGCCACTGGTGTATCTTGACCACCATTCTACCAATTCTAATTTATGGGGAAGGGTTTTTGTAAAGTACATAGCTAGGCATATCAATATGGACCCATAACAAAAGGTATGTTTTCCTTCTTTTATTTTCCTGACGTTTTCATGAAATTTTGAGGCGATAAATTCAGCTAGGTTATACTATGAATGGGAATTTACCATATCTAAGGATATTTGTGTGCTAATCCCATGGGTGCCATCTTCTCGATTAGTATGATAAACTTTTAAGCATATAGCTCTAGTGACATACCTTAATTCATGATTTTGTATACCCACTATAGGTACCCTACGCTTTATCTTTGTCACTCCCATCATCCATGCCATGGATTTAACTATTAATTTCTTCTTTGTAATATCCAACACTCCTTGTTCACATAATATTGTAACCCTAGCCATGACCTTTGTGTTAATAGGGTATGGTTGATCCAAATACAACATCTAGTTATGTAGCCGACTCAAAAGAACTCAAATTTCATGGTCAACCCTAACAAAATAGGGAATTCTACTCCATACATTGATCTTCAATTCATTTATCACTTTGGTATTATTTTTATACACCAGTTCCTTTATATTGGGGTCTTCTTCCAAGAGTAATGCTCTTTCTACTTTGAGTTGTGCATGATTGTATTCAATTATTTGAGAGTGAATGTATTTCTGCAAATCTTACATATGGGAAAATTTGAATGGGATATGTGAGAAAGCTCCTTAGGATCATGCTTGTTTGATTTGAGTGACCGCTTGTGAAAAACTGGTTTTGGGAGCTCGTCTTGTGCAACCTCAATTGGAGTATCCATGCTTTCTTCTCAATTTTCCCTAGTTTTCCCTAGCTCTCTTCTTTGCACTTCGCTGGTGAGTAATTATTTCTTTTCTTTATCTTTTTATGCCGTAGTTTGTTACAAATCAATGCCTTTTATATAATTCATCCTTTTACTTACTGAATTTTATTACATTTTTGGTGGGATAACATTTTTTTCTTCTATGTCTTTTGTTCGAGCTATTTCATGTATTTTCTATGTTCTACATATTTTCTTTCAGATTCATGTATTTTTCGTGCTCCACACCTTTTGTGTTCCATGTATTTTCCTTCATTCAATGGATTTTTATTATTTTTTTGTTTTCTTCATCTCACGTATATCCAACCTCCCATTTTTTTATTCCGTGGTTTCTATCTGCTTCTTCATTCTGCAAATTTTCTTCATTCATCCGTTTCACGGATTTTCTTATACCACATGTTTTTGTTTTCCTTATTGCGCATGTATCCTTTCTCCATGGTTCTTATTTTATTTCTATTTTTCTTTATTGCACAAGTGTGCTCCTCCATAGTTCTTATTTATTTTTGTTTTTATTTTTCTAATATTTATTATATTAAGGATTCCCTCATAGGTTTTCATCCTACCCCTTGTCCTATCCGCTGAATTTCTAGTTTTCAAATAGGCCAAATTTTTATTTCTATTTTTATTTTTATTTTTATCCTTTTTCTTTTATTTTCTTCAAGTTTTATGTATTATATATTGTTAGTCTTGCACCATTCACATAGCCTAGTAGTTCTTTCAATTTTAGTGTCTAAATTTTTGTTGTACTCCTAGAGGTAATATGTCTTTAATAATGTAAGGTCCTAGCCATCTCACCTTTAACTTTCTTGGATGTTTCCATTTACTATCATATAGAAACACCTGATCTCCAATGTCAAACTCTTTTCTTTTGATGTGGTGGTCATTCCAAGATTTTTGTCTTCTCTTTTCTTGGATTTGGTTGTATGCTACTAGAAACCTCTTCTCATCTAATTTTTCTAGTTCAGTAAATATTTCATGTAGTGAAACATATTCATTCATTCTAAATGTTACCACCACCCTTAAACTTGGGAGTAAAAACTATATGGGGAACGCTACTTCTAGTCCATAAACCAATATGAAAGGAGAGTATTTTTTTAACCTTTTATATGTGGTGTGGTAAGCCCATAAGGCTACAGGTATCTTCAAATCCCAATCCACTTGTTGTAATGAACATATATTCATAAGCACCTTCTCTAATACCTTGTTGAATGCTTCGACTGTCCCATTTACTTGTGGATGGTAAGGTGTACTTCTATTATGGTTAATCATGAAGCTGCTTAACAATTCTTGGATAGTAGCATTTACAAAATGTTTCCCTTGGTCACTTGTAATACTCAAAGGACATCTAAATGATGTAATTATATATTCGTAGATGAATCTTGCAGTGATATTTGTAGTACAATCCTTATTTGGGATAGCTTCCGCCATATTGTTAAGTAATCAATCCTTGCTATTACAAACATTTCCTGAGAATGTCTTGTGGCATTTTTAATTAGTCTAATGAAGTCTATAGCCCACTTTTCAAATGGTGTCAATGTTAAAACTAGTTTTAATGGAATTTCATCTTAAGAATTGGGTTTTCCCACCCGCTGACAAATATCACAAGACCTCACATGTTTATGTGCATCTTTAAAGAGCATAGGCCACCAAAAACTAGCCATCATCACTTTCCTAGTTGTTTGATCTCCTCCATTGTGTCCTCCAACTATCCCTTCATGTGCTTCTCGCTAAGAATTTTTTCCTTTATGTTCAAGATCCACCATTCTCATGACATCATTGACGATAGAAATTCAACACATAAACTTCTTCACACCTAAACTCTCGAGGTCATGTCGAGACAGCTGGTGGAAATGAAGTGGATGCAAATGTGGACAAGCTAATTGAGAAATCTTAGATCATTGACATGAAATACTGGGATTTGCGAGTCTAAGGAAAATAATGCTCTCCTAACCTAAATTGGTGTAATGGATTGTTCAAATATGATAGCCACTCGGAGCCTCTAATCAATGTTTAGCTCTATCAAGATCCCACTTATTGGATATTTGGACGTGTGGAAAGTGACCTACAAGCACCTCGTGTAGATTTCTAGACAAATTCATAAAAGTGATAGTGCGAGGCGTAAAGAATATGTAAGAATTATGAGTGATTTTCTGGTCTAGTCTAGAAAATCTTAGCTTGATCACTCTTATGTTTAACATAGAAAACAATGTGATAATGTCTAGCGAAGTTGTGAGGACCTAAATATGAGTGTATGCAAACTGGTGTTAATGTTTAATTGATTAGTAGGCTCGTTGGGTTGTGGGACCTAGGGATTACAATCGTGAGTTTGTGGTTATTGTGGAATTTTTATGGTCATGTGAAGAATCAATCTTTGTTTCCAACTATCCAATACTCATAAGATTTTTTAGCTTCAATGTTTAATGTGAACAATTTCTCTAGCTTTCCAGTGTGACTTATAGGTGTATGTAGAATTGTTAAGTGTAGGCTTGTATCGATGTCATTTATCAACTCTAGCTTGTTGGGTTGTGGGACCAGGGGATCACAACTATATGTCTTTTCTTGTTATAAACCTTGAATGGTCATACATGTCTTGGCTTGATTTGTTGGCGATAAAATGGATTAAACACTATATTTTTGTTTGTTTTCACAACATAGATTGGATCAAAGTAATAAAACAAGCTAATCTAGTGAAAGTAGATGTTTTTGTTCTTTTTGCGTTTTAGACAATAAATAATTAATCTAATGAAATAGAACTAAAACAAACAAGATAGCTAGATGTAGCTATTTTCATGTGCATTTGTGAATTGACTTTAAACTAATAAGAAATAAAAACTTTGTAATTTAATCTACTATATGCAGTCAACTTCCTATGGATATTCTCTCCTTCAATCCACAGGGATGGGAAGAAGAAGATCCATCACTGGGAACTACTATTGTTGATCTAAAATCTTTAGGAAATTAACTAGATATTTGTAATACAAAATGAAATCAATTTATACTCTATTTGACATGATGTAATTATAACTTTGACAATTCAAACCTAGAATTTACAGAACAGAGGTAAATCCGGTATGTGTAGTAAGTTTTCCTCTCAAAGTGTGATCTCTTCATTCTTACGTATTCACATGAATCTACAGGAATTAGGAGTGTAACAACAACAATAAGAGAAGGCACTGGAACAATGGTAGCTTAGGGGTAAACTGAACAGAGTGCAAGTAGGAGAAGGATAGCATAAGTGAACAAAGCTTGACTATGTAGTTCCTAGCAGGATCATCACAGAAATACAATACAAGACACACCACTAATTCTCAACTCCGTATTTCCTTTGACAAAACAACACTTTAAGAACTCTAGATAGAATTGAAACTCTTAGCTAGAATAGATTGAACTTGGTGTTTAGATATACATTGATTGATTAATCAACAACAAACTAAGAGAGAACAAGAGAGACCAAATGAATTACATATATCAGAGAGAGAGAGACCTGGACTGATTTCTCACACAAAATCTAGACCTATTGAGACTTGTTGAGGGGCCATTTTCTTGTAAACAAGCTTGGTATTTATAGCATTTTGATTCACCAGAAGGAAAGATCAAATTGAACTCTTCTACCTATTAAAATGGGAAATTACTATTACAAGACGACTAAAAACTTTAAAGAAAGCAAGAGTGGTTGAGAGTTGCAAGTGCAACTTGATTTTTCATGTCGAGCTAGTGTGTTGGAAAGGTTCGGAAAATACGTGGTAGGATTACCACCCAACGCAGGTAGTAGTTTTAGGACTACCTTCCTATCTGGGCGGAGGTCATGGGACCGCCACCCAAACAGGGTGGCAGTCCTGACACTAAAGACCAAAATGTAAGGAAAAAGAGGATAGAAGCTAAAACAAAGCATGTAGAGGCCAAGTAAGGCATTTTAGGATGCAAATATATACACTTAGCATGCTCTCTAGATTTTGAACACCTTGCGAAGATATATGAATCATCATTGGGGTTTTTGTAACCTCTTTCCGATAGTGTAGCACATACAATTTTGGGTGCGTATATATTTCCCCCTCGGAAATATTTTTAGCCCATGAAGGGGCATAAAACGTAGGATCTAAGTATGGTGGTTCCTAAAATGGGGAGTTAGAAGCTATACCTGACACACCCATGTGTCGCAATGTCGCCATCCAGAATCCCGCTATCTGTAAAATGAAGAGGAAAATCAAGTGCAAATAGATACAAGAAATTGAAAATAAATACTAAATTACAATGATATGATGGCTCACCATTTCTCGTGGGGATAATAACTTACCTCCATCGGTGCTCCAACCTTACAAAAAATACAATCAAAACAAGATTACAAATATATATATATATATATATATATGAGCTCATTTTCCTATTCATTTGTGCGTGTTGGCTTTGGTGATTTTTTTGAGCTCTGGGGCCCACGGTGACCATTTTTGATGAGAGTGCAGCTGAAACATTCATTGTGAGATCATAATCATGCCTTCGACAGTGGGAGATCGACCACAAATGCGGTCCCAAGTTAGTTTTTCTCAATTGTTTGTTTTTAAACCTAAAATATGAAAATGTTGAAATATTTGTCTAGGAGGGGTTATTTTTGAAAATTTTAGTGTTAAATGAGTCTCTAGGGGGCACCCATAGGGTAGGTTTTTATTTTTCTCAAAATGGTGTAATTTTATGTGTTTTGAGTGTTTTAGGGCATTAAAGTCGTACTCAAATCGACACGGGACCGCCACCAAACAAAGTGGCGCAGAGTGAAATTCATAGGACTAGCGGCGACTGACCTATGATGGTGGTGGTCCTAGGAATGCAACCTTGAGTAGGTGGTGGTCATAGAACTACCACCCTGCATAGGGTAGCGGTTCTACATAGAAAGAAAAAGATAGCCATAAAAGTTTTTTTTTGTATTTTTTTGTATTTTGCTATGTTTTTTATGAGCTTATTTATCGATTGTGTTACTAACTTTCTCTTTTTCTCTATTTTTGGGTGGATGCAGAGGAAGGAGGAGTATATATGGTGGAGCAGAGAGAGGGAGTGTGATTGGCTCCCAACAGTGCTAGATATGTTGACCTAGGAAGAGCGAGATATACTTCAGAGGGCCAGTATTTTGAGGATTACACGGGTTCCTCATGTTTCTCCTACCAGTCACATATTATGTGACTTATTATCCTATTGGGATGTAAACTGGAACACTTTCCAATTACCAGTGTGCCAAGGGTGAGTGGACTATCACCCTGGAGGATGTTTACCACATTTTGGGGGTTCCGATTCTTGGGAGGCGGTTATCTCTCAAGACAATAGGATCCAAACCTCAGATGATTTAGTGGGCCACCTACATGGGGGATGTTGTTGTCTCCTTTAGCTCGAAGAAGGGGGAAAAGGTCTAATCCATTACTACTGATCCTATCCCCACCATCCATAAGGCCAACATGGGTATCCTAACCTCACGGTTGATTGGGGATAAGGGAGGAGACACTTTGTTATATTATTGGGCTCTTGTGATTACACATTGAGGCCCATGGTTGTATTTATACTTGGGGAGTAGATATTCTTGGGACCACCTACCATGATTTGTATAGGGTGGTTAGATTATAGGGGCAATCCTTGAGTCACCCTACTCTAGTTATGAGTTAGGTGTATGAGCGTATCATTCCCTATGGGAGGGGTGTGTTAGTAGAGGATCCGGGGCTATTAGGGCAGCCAGGTGGAAATGGATGGCAATGTTTAGGATGCCACACCAACCAGTGGCTTCACTGACTATTACAGATATGGAGGCTACTCCTTATCAGGACATGGCAGGATTGTGGGGGTAGGAGGTGACTACATTGGTTGCTTTCTCTACCATGGGTTAGTTGGTGGACAAGATAGGGAGAGTGGAGATCCACCCTTTTGATCGAGTCCTCAACAGTTTGGCCTCCCTTATATTGATATGCTTCCTCTAGTGGGACCTGTGTATATGACTGTTCGTGAGGCTCGGGAGGTCCTAGAGGAGATCGAGGTTGGACCACAGTTACTCCTGGAGTACCTATCATAGTTAGGTGAGTGGTTCGTGCCCTGATAGGAAGCTGGTGCTCCTCAGCACCCTTACTTTAGATTAGGGCTTCTCTTGTTTATAATGGGGACAAGGATGAGCCCATTGATGTGGACTCAGACTCTGAGGAGTTCATGGGAGGGGAGACTGAGGAGGAGATGATGGGAGAGGGGGTCAGAGTTGAGGATGGAGAGGCGGTCCCAGGACAATGACAGTGATTTTGAGTGGCATGACACTCAAGATATCTTGAGGGTGGAGAGGGTGGAGGTGAGTGCGAATAAGGAAACCTTGGTCTCAGAGGGGTTGCCTTCTCGGAGACAAGTGAATGAGATGATGAGTCCATGGTATGATGACGCTTTGTCTTAGGTTTGGGGGAGGTTCCATAGTCAGCGTAGCAATGTCGGTAGTAGCTAACCCTAGAGACCCTACATGTATTCCAGAGATCCGAGTAAGTTGGCACTCTTCTCTCGACTTTGTTAGCTAGAAATGTTAGTTGATATTTCTTTTTTATTGTTTTGTTTGTTTTTGGCTTGTTTTTGGTGATTTTCTAACTTATTGTTTTCCTTTCTTATTTACAGTGACTGTGCAGGGGTGGTGGGATCTAATTATTTGGGGTGTGCAAACACCCTATTAATCCCTTCGGGTAAGACCCGAGCTCGATCACTCAAGACATAGGAGAGCCTTTAGTAGCTGGCAAACACACTGATGTGTTTACACTATCTAGAAGGTGGCGAGGCATGGTGGCTCTTCATACCCAGTTGTAGGGTATGAGGCTTTCGAGAGAGCAATGAGACGGAGCCATTCCCAAATGATACCACAACCACTAATCTCCACCATGAGCATTCCCACCATTCAGTGCATTCTCAGCATCATAGCCACAACAGTAGAGCCCTAGGTGTGATTGTGCACCATCCGAGGGGTCCCACAGGGACTGAGAGGCCATTTGATCTTTTTGTAGTGATTTTTACGGATATTTATTTGAGTTATTTTTTATTTTTGGGATCATTGAGCATTTTGACCATGCGTAGTGCATGATGGTATTGTATATAAAAGATGGTTCCTACACTTACACACATATATACATATATCTTTTTTTGGATTCAGATCTTCTTTGTATTTAGAGTTTTGTGGTTTGTTTCTCATGTGTACACTAGATGTTTTAGAATCTCTGATTTTATATTCTTTTTAGAATGTATGCAAGAGGATGAAAAGTGATGAAAAATGTTGAACAAAATGTTTTCTTTTGTTTGTGTTTGTAATGCTGATATATGATAATGCAAACATACTTATGGTACTAAAATTTTAGCTTCTTTTAGCAATGTTCGTTGCTTCTTCTTGTTTTGGAAAAATGTGATGAATATGTAATGATAATGAAATGAATTTTCCCTATTCCTAACTCCATGCAACTAGTAAGATGCGAGGGCTCAACACCGAGAGCTGGGAAAGGCACAAATTATGTGAATTTATTGAATGGTAAGTGATGAGGAAAAAGACAAAGTATTGATAGAAACCAAATTTGGGCCTACACACTTACCTTACTCAAACCTACTACATAGCTCAAAATGCAACTTACTTTCCAATTTATCTAGACTTAGATCCATAGATGGAAATTTGGTTGACAAAATATGGTTTTGGGGATTTAATCTCTTTGGAACTTGGATGCTTAATTTCACTTTTCACAATACACTTTGTTTTGAGCTTAAAATACTAAGATTCATTAATTTGTATGAATGGACCCCCTACGCCCTACCCCATGCTACTAGTAAGAAGCATGGGCTTATCACCAAAGGTAGGACATAGGTAGGTAAGGGCACTTCTTTCCTTTCCCAAACTCACGCCACTAGTAAGAGGCATGGGCTCAACACCAAAGGTTGGTAGGAAAAGAAGTGTGTAAAATAAAATATTCTGTTTGTTTAGTATTTTTGATTCAATTTAACTTGACATTTCTGATCTGTGATTTTGGAGTATCCTTGTTTCAAAGAGATGTAAGGGGGATAGATGTGACACCAAGAAGCTTCTAGAATAGACCGTAGGTAAGAAAAACTTAACCTAGTAGAAGAAAATGAGTATGACCAAGTATGCAAGCCTTGGTATGGTTTTTGTCAAGATTTTGTCTGTTGAATTGATGAGATGATTTTGAAACCATTTGATGAAATTATGAAAATTTGAAGAGATATGATTTTTTTAGGCAATATTTTTAGATGCTTGTAATAAATTACTTAAGAATAAGTTCCTTGACCACAAACTTTATGAAATGAGTTAACATAATGCACTAATGAATGGATAATGCAATGTAGATGAACATACTATACAAATGGTGATGTTGATGACCTATGCATGAAACCATTTGAGATGTAAGGAATTGATAGTTTCACTGAATTCCTCACCTTCTAGTGTACATAAGAGATACACACCATTTCCGTAGTCCTTCATGACTCGGTATGGGCCCAACCACTTGGGCCAAAATTTCCTTCCTTCATCGGTCTTCTTGTCAATCTAGATATCTAGTCTTAGAACTAGATCTCCCTCATATATTTCTCATTCATAAAACTTTTTGTTATATTTTCGGCACATCCAATCAGCATAGGCTCTATGTTGTTGTTTAGCATTTAACCTGGCCTCATCAAAGCTTTCTAGTTGAGATATGTGTGCCTCTCTATAGGATTCTTCTCCCAAGATCCCTTGTAATGATATGTGGAGACTAGGTATTTTGACCTCAAGTTGTAGAACTACTTTTGCTCCAAATACCAATGAGAAAGGGGTTGCCCCTATTGGTGTTCTTATTGACATTCGATAGGCCTAGAATGTCAGGTATAATTTTAAATTCCAATCCTATTTGTTCTCCTTAACTATTTTGAGGAGAATGGATTTTAATGTTTTGTTTGTTGCCTCAACCTATCCATTGGCTTAGGGGTAATAAAGAGAGGTCGTGTGGTGGTTTATCTTGAATTTTCTACATAACTCACAAACCTCATCATTCTTGAAGGATGTTCCATTTTCTAAGATAATGACTTGCGTGACACCGTACCTACAAATGATTTGATTCAGAATGAACTTAGTGATTACAAAACCTAGTACGGTGGTGAGAGGCATGGCCTCTACCCATTTAGTAAAGTATTATGTGGTTGTGATTATAAATTTATGGCCATCTATTGATGAGGGAGAGAATTTCCCTATCAAATCTAGGCCCCATGTGGAAAAGGGCCATGGGGTTGTGATTGGTTATAGAGCATGTGCTGGCATGTGAATCTTGTGGGATAACTCTTGGAATTTATGGAATTTACATAGAAAATATACTACAACATGTCCTAGAGTGGGCCAGAAATAGCCCATCTGATGTATATTGTGAGTAGTGGTGTGGCCACCGAAGTGGCCTCCACATATCTTGCTATGGGATTCATAAAGTAATATTTTTGGATTCTTCCATGTCAACACATATTAAAAGCATCCGTCAAGGCTCTACGATAGAGAACCTATTCTAAAATAACATATTTAGTAATAATAATGCGTAACCACCTTCTTTGTTGCGATGTTTCCCCTTCTAGGTAAGTATGGTATTTTATGAAATTGATGATGTCAGTGTACCATGGACACGTAGAAATGGGAAGATTAGTTTCAAAAAATTATACACACTCATTTGGAAAGTCTAAATCAACTAGATCACCACCGTCCATTGGGTTATCAACTAACCAATCTGTAATAATTTTCCTTTCACATAATTTTGGTTAAAAAGGTCAACTCGAATTCACCTATTAGTGTTATGAAGTGTGCAACCCTTTTTGTCAGTGAACCTTGATTTAGATAGGTTTGTAAGTGATCAATTTTGATGATTACCCTTGTTTCCTGGTTTAACATATAATGTCTCAATCATTTTGTTACAAAGACTATAGCTAGGCACTCCTTTTCTTCCTATGTGTGTAACGTGTCTCATAATCAAGCAACATCTGACTAATGAAATAAACTACATGTTCTCGTTTATCATCATCCTCTTGAGCCAACATGTAGGCTAGAAAACATCTGTAGCTCATGAATACAAGATCAAAGGGAAATCTGATCTAGGCAATATTAGCATGGGAGGGGACAACAAGAATCATTTAAATACCTTGAAGGCCTCATTGCATTCTTCCATCTAATCAATGTTATAATCCTTTTTCAACAAATTGTTGATTGGATGAACAACAAAGGCCAAGTCAGGGATGAACCTTCGATTGCACTAAGTTTCCCAAGAAAATATCTAATATTAGTCTAATCTAATGGTGGAACCATTTCTAGCCATGACCTATATTTTGGTTGGGTCAACATTAATCCCTCGTGAAGATATAATGTAACCCAGAAGCTTGCCTCTTATTACACCAAATACACATTTCTCTAGATTCAATGTGATGCCATACTCGATTAAGCATGAAAGGATGATACAAATCAACTCTGGTGATCACAACGGTTCTAGCCTTGGCGATGGGTCATCCACATAGATTCCACAATCTTATGAATAAGGTCATGGAATATGTATGTCATTTCTCATTGGTATGTGGCGCCAACATTCTTAAGACCGAATGGCATGAAAACATAATAGTAGGTTCCCCAAGGAGTTATAAACATAGTTTTGGCTTGATCCTCTTCGGATATTTTGATTTGATTATATCCCAAAACCCATCCATGAGAGACAATAATTCAAATCTAGTTATTGCATCGACAATAACATCGATGGATGGTAATGGGAAATCATATTTGGGGAAAGATTTGTTAATGTCCCAAAATTCTATATAAATATGGATCTTTCCATTCATTTTTATAATGGGGATGATATTAGATAATCATTTTTAATAATTGAATGGCTTGATGAACCCCACCAAGAGAAGTTTCATTACTTATTATTTCACCATGAGAGCCACTTTTGGCTTCATGGGTCTCGACTTTTGCTTTATCAACTTTTCATCTGGTTAGGTGTGGCGATTATGTACTATGATATGTGGTGCAATTCCTTCATTTCTTTGTAACTAAATGTGAAAGCCTTTTGATGTTCCTTGAGGATCTGGGTATGTATTTCCACCTCCTATGGAGTTAAGGAGGATCCTAGTTTCAAAATCTTTGGTTCTTCCTCTGTTCCAATATTTATATCAATCATTCCCTCGATTAAGGAGGAATTGCCTTTTCAAACACGGGTGGGGTCGAGATGTAGTTCCAAAATCCCTTCATTATCTACCTTATAGATTTCAATATTCTTTTATGGGGAGATTCTATTATGGGATTTCCAAAATAGGAAGAGGAATATGGGATTAGGGAGAAATATACCATGTGATGAGCAAGATGTAATTCTGCATAGGCATTTAGATATCCAAGAGTCACCCTATCACTTTGTCAAAGTGATCTAGGATGGTAAACTCATTCTTAGCTTCTATGTGTGTCAAGATCGGGGTTATTGGTATTTTATGCACCAAAGGTTCAACATGAAGTGATACCATGAAATTTTTATTTTCCAACTCATTGCTTGGAGTGAAGTGGGAAGATGAGGTTAGTATTGAATCTATGAGAAGGTTCTGTTCTTATGGAATTTCTTCGATTGATATGAAGTCAAATCCCTTTGTTAGATCTCATACTTCGCCATTTTATAGAGTTACAAGTGTTCAGATCTAGTCTCATATACCTCACATACTTGGTTTGCAACTAATTGTGAGTCTCCTAGCACTCTAATGTTACCAACACCCATATTTTTGGCTATGACGAGGTCAAAAGGAGGGCTTCGTATTCAGTCCCATTATTTTTACATTTGAATTTTAACTTAAAGGTAAAAGGTAGGATCTTTCCCTCAGGAGAAGTAAGGATCACACCTACCCAATGCCGAAACACCATCTAGCTCCATTAAAATGGAGAGTCCAAAATCTCTCGAAAAAATAGATGTTGGAACATTCTTTGTATCTTCTTATTTTTCCTCAGTTACCTCTACCATATAAACTTTATCCATTGGAAGGGAGCCAATTCCTAGGGTACATCCTATACCCATGGAATCAAATGATAGGAGAATAGGTAGATATTTCTATAGTAACTCGATAATTTTTGTGGTGGTTCCTAATGATATTATCTCTATGATGTTGGTCTCATTTTTGACTACCGGAATCCCTTGATCAATTTTGTAACTTCTAATTCTGTTGTAGGCACCAACTTTTCTTCGGCTCTGAATTGATTGGTTTGTTAAGTTGATTCATTGGGAGATAAAACTCAAAGTGGATGCCTAGTCTGTTTTTCAAATATGCTAAGTGTATGTCGAAATGTTTTGGGTCACCTTCCACCACAAAGACTTTTCCCAAGTGTAAAAATATCATTTTTGGAATAAGGTGGAAGGGATTGCGCTCATGCGATGTATCCATGGTCGATCAAGAATCATATTATAGTTGGTTTTCCGATCTATAATATAAAATTAGGTGAGTATTGTCTTGGGTCTGAAGGTGATTGGTAACACTATAGTCGTAATTGAAGATTCCTTAAGGCTATCATAACCCCTTTGTGTATTTCGTGTTGAGGAACAATTTGTTTCTCTTATCCTAGCTTTTGAAAAAAAAGTGAAGGGGACTATGTTAATTGCTTCCCCGTCATCAATCATTATGCACTTAACGTAATTATTATAATTCCATACCTATAAATGCAATGCTAGGTCACCTCTATGTGTAATTTCATTTTCCATTGGCATTTTTCTTATATCAAACATAAAATCGTATCCCTATCCGGCTTCCCCTGGAGGGTAAATGTCAAAGTCTACATGGTTTACTTACCTTTTAGGAGGAGGAGTGATGTTAATTAGATGACCAATACATAGAACTTCTAAGATAGCAGCCCTATGAGTAGGAGAGTTCTTCAACAAATCCAAGAAGGAAATGTGAGAGAAGGTCTTTGTTAACTCATTAATTAGGTCGTAAGCACCTACTGGTTTTCAGTGTTTGTTGAACATTTTATGATACCAATGGGTAGGTTGGAAATGGTTGAGAAGAATAATCTCACATTTTTGTTATGGTTTCTACCTGTATCTCAGTGTCTAACTCTATCAAACCAACTATCTTGGTTTGTGGTTGAGTTCCTAATTGGGGTGAAACTAATGGATTTGATGAAGTTAAGGCTTCATGATCGTTATTTCCTGTTATGACACTCTTGTTTGTCTCATTTGGATCTAACTCGTTATTGTTAGAACGATTCGGGAGAGGATCGTTAAAAATATTGAGAGGTGCATTTTGAGGGGAAACTGATCCCATATAGGTGTTTGGCGTGGGTAATGTAGAATTTGCCAAAAACATATCTATAAAGAGTTGTCTTTGATCTTCTAGTAAACATTGCAAGAATTTTTGTAGTCACAAAAATTCCTAGTATCATGGCCTTGGATTTTGTGGAAACCACAATATAAGTTGGGATTATAGTCCCGTGGTTGTTGGTTTGGACCCTGTTGTGGCCCAAAATTCTAATTAGGTTACTAGTTGTTATAGTTGAAATTTTGAGGTTGTTGCCTTTGGCTTTGATTCGATGTCTAATTGGGTTTCAACAGAACTTGTGTCTGGATTTTCCATTTTTATTGTTGTTGTTGTTGTGATTTAGGGTGATAAAAATCCATTGCATTGATTGTTGGAGTAAAGATATTACTCCGCTAGTTATTAGTGGATGTTGGATTGTTTATGATGTTTTCCCTTTTAACTTGGTATGTGACTCCATCTGTTGTAACCCCATGGTTTTTGTTAAGGATCTTGGGTCCTTGATTGGTATTCCTGACATTAGGATAAGTCGTAGTGTTTTGATTGGGGGTGACTAATATTCCATTTGTTCCATAGGTCTTACAATTGATGTCTATTGTTGCTTGATCAATTCGAGGGTCAATCTCGAGTAATTCATCATAGGTCCTTAATGGGAACTTCTAGACTTCTTCCTTTATCTCTCTGCTAAGATAATTAAGGAATAAGTCACATAATTCCATTTTATTCATGTTTGGATCACTTTCTAAAGAGTAGAGGACTATATGCCATCTCTGAATTAAGTGAGTGGTAGACTCGTTGTGCTCTTGTTTGATGTGTAAGAATTCCCTAATCCCTATTCTTAACAATTTATTCATGTCAAAAGCTTCGATAAATTATGAAACAAGTTGTTTGAATGAGTGTATCGAAGCTTTGAGTATTCTATAATACCAATCAAGGGCAATACCTTCTAAGGTCTTAGGGAAAATCTTGGCAACAACCGTATCCTAGGGGAGTAGTTCTTGAATGGCTGTGACATAGGCCTTGATATGTGCATTTGGATCTCCCTCCCCTTTGAATTTAGGAAAATTGGGTAGAGGTATTGGAAGCATGACACTTCATATGGTGAAATCTAGAGGCTCTTTTAAATATTCAGAGTAATTCCCTACCACATAGATTTCAACCATTGATGGTCCCTACTGAGGAGGCGGAGGTGGTATGAGTTGTTGATATGGCATAACATATGAATTTGTAGGGGCATAAGGAAAACATTGTGGTTGAGTGAATGTCTCTGGGAAAAGAGAACATGTCTCCCTATGGCAATTTTGAATACATGTTTAGATAGGGAGGAACATTGCTCTGATATGGGTTGTTTGGTACTAAACTGGGAGGTATCATGTTTTCAACTGGAACAACGTTTGAAAATGTAGTTTTAGCTAGTGTTTGTTGTGGATACCCATATGAATTTTGGGGAGGCATGCCTAACGTGCCTGTTCTTGTGAGGAGGCCAATCTGACTAATATGATGCGGAGGGTTGGGAGTTCCTTCTTGCCCCGAATGTGAAGCTTGATTTTCTTGAGAAAGTTCTATCCCTCTAACCCTCTCAACCAAAGCTGAGATGACCTCGATTGGTGATGACACAATGTTCTACCTTGGTGGCTATTTTTGTACCCCTTGAGGTTATAGAGGGGTATGGTACCCTACTATGAATTGTTCATTACTTTGCCAAACTTCACCAAGAGTATTTTCCATTGGTGGAGGAATGGGGGTATTTTCTTGAAGCAGGGTGTTAGGTTGTGTTTGCAAACTTCCTAGAGGTGGATACATGTTTTGAAGCATTTCTTGTTTCTGGCATAGCATGCTAAGTACTCCTCATCCAAGAATGGGAGTGGATCTGATTGCCTACTGATTTGTGGTCTAAACAAAACCTAAGGAGATGAGTTGGATTCTCTAGTAAACATCATGTTGTTAGAGCCTGAGGGCTCAAGTTGTTGTGTTTGTGTGAGTTGGTCTAGCTCCTCAATTCAAAATGAAGAACTAGTGTTAGTCCTTTGAGGAGGAGTTTGTGATGAAAGGTAGTTGCTTGAGTAGTTGTCAGCCCATGCAGAAAGTGAGGGTGACTA
Source organism: Taxus wallichiana var. yunnanensis (assembly GCA_018340775.1). Classification (NCBI taxonomy): domain Eukaryota; kingdom Viridiplantae; phylum Streptophyta; class Pinopsida; order Cupressales; family Taxaceae; genus Taxus; species Taxus wallichiana. The sequence continues at coordinate 342,759,007 of CM031237.1, forward strand.
TTTCTACTCGATTGATTGTAATATGAGTCAGACTCGAGAGAGTCTACCATATGCATCGTATCCCAACATATTTAAGGGGTATATAAATACCCACAGAATAATGGGAAGGAGTGAAGATGGATGAAATAAATGGAAATGAAAAGGGAGTAGTTTTCCGTTCACATTAGGTTCACCAATTTTGTACGATAGAAAGTCAACACATGACCTTCTTTGTACCCAAACTCTCGAGGTCGTCTTGAGACAAATGATGGAAATGAAGTGGATGTGAATATAGACAAGCTAATTGGGAAATATTTATATCTTCGACATGTAATACTTAGGATTTACTGAGTCAATTAAAAGAATGCTCTCCTAAACTGAATTAGTGCAATGGATTATTCGGATATGATAGCCACTCGGAGGTGCCAATCAATGTCAAGCTCTGCTTTGAGATCCCATTTATTGGTTTTTGGATGTGTGGAAAGTGACCTACAGGCACCTCGTGTAGATTTCTAGACAAGGTCATAAAATTGATAGTGCGAGGTGTAATGAATCTACAAGAATTATGGGTGATTTTATGGTCTATTCTAGAAAATATTAGCTTGATCGGCTGCTACGTTCAACACAAAAAAATATGTGATAATCTCTGGCAGAAGTGGTGAGGATCTAAATATGAGTGTACGTAAACCGGTGTCAATTTCTAATTGATTAGTAGGCCCATTGGGTTGTGGGACCTAGGGATCACAACTATGAGTTCGTGGTTGTTGTGGAATTTTTATGGTCATGTGATGAATCAATCTATGTTTCTAACTATCCAATACTCATAAGCTTTTTCATCTTAAATGTTTAATGTGAAAAATTACTCTAGCTTTCCATCGTGACTTATAGGTGTGTGTAGAACTCCCGTTAGCGTAGGCTAATCTCAATGTTGTTTATGAACTCGGCCCATTGGGTTGTGGGACTAGGGTATCACAACCGTATGACTTTTTTGTTGTGGACCTTGAATGGTCATGCATGTCTTGGCTTGATTTTTTAGCGATAAAATGGATTAAACACTATATTTTTGTTTGTTTTCACAACATATATTGGATCAAAGCAATAAAACAAGCTAATCTAGTGAAATTAGATGTTTTTGTTCTTTTTTGTTTTAGACAATAAGTAATTAATCTAATGAAATAGAACTAAAACAAACAAGATAGCCAGATGTAGCTATTTTCCTGTGCATTTGTGAATTGAATTTAAACTAATAAGAAATAACAACTTTGCAATTTAATCTACTATATGTAGTTAACTTCCTATATGCAATCAACTTCCTATGGATATTCTCTCCTTTGAATCCACAGGATGGGAAGAAGAAGATCCATCACTGGGAGCTGTTATTGTTGATCTAAACTCTTTAGGAAATTAACTAGATATTTGCAATACGAAATGAAATCAATTTCTACTCTATTTGATATGATGTAATTATAACTTTGACAATTCAAACCTGGAATTTATAGAACAGAGGTAAATCTAGCTATGTAGTAACTTGTCCCCTCAGTGTGATCTCTTCATTCTTGTGTATTCATGTGAATCTAGAGGAATTAGGAGTGTAGCAAGCAACAATAGGAAAAGACACTGGAATAATGGTAGCTTGGGGTAAACTGAACAGAGTGCAAGTAGGAGAAGGATTTAACAAGTGAACAAAGCTTGACTATTCAGTTCCTAGTAGGATTGTCACAGAAATACAATACAAGACACACCACTAATTCTCAACTCCATACTTCCTTTGACAAAATAACACTTTAAGAACTCTAGACATAATTGAAACTCTTAGCTAGAATAAATTGAACTTGGTGTTTAGATATACACTGATTGATTAATCAACAACAAACTAAGAGAGAACAAATGAATTATATATATTAGAGAGAGAGACCTAGACTGATTTCTCACATAAAATATAGACCTATTGAGACTTTTGAGGGACCATTTGCTTGAGTACCAACCTTGTATTTATAGAATTTATATTAATTAAAAGGAAAGATCAAATTGAACTCTTCTACCTATTAAAAATGGGAAATTACTATTACAAGACAACTAAAAACTTTAAAGAAAGCAAGAGTGGTGAGAGTTGCAAGCGCAACTTGATTTTTCACGTCGATGAGTGCATCAGAAGGTTATGGAAAACACGAGCAGGACCACTACCCTGTGCAAGGTGACATTTTCAGAACTGCCGCCCAATCCTTGGTGGTGGTCATGGGACCGCCACCCAAACAGGGTGGCGGTCCTAACACTAAAGACCAAAATGCAAGGAAAAAGAGGATAGAAGCTAAAACAAAGCATGCAAAGGCCAAGTAAGGCATTTTAGGATGCAAATATATACACTTAGCACACTCTCTAGATTCTGAACACCTTGTGAAGAGATCTGAATCATCATTGGGGTTTCGTAACCTCTTTCCGATAGTGTAGCACATACAATTTTGGGTGTGTACAATCAACTTGTCCTTTATTGTATAACTTTCCTTGGATCAATGTAAAGGGAAATTCCTGACTAAGTAATTTTTTCTTCTTTTGTTTGGTATACTCATTGGGGAATTCTCTTTTGGACAATAATTTTGTTATCTCATCGAATTATTTGGGAATTTCCTCTACTCTGAATAGATGTGCACTAGGTAAATAATCATCTATTGGTCCCTCATCTTCTCTATTTTCTATTCTTGATAAATAGTCTGGTCCATTGTTCAATCTTCCTGGTTTTACTGCAATGGTAAAGTCAAATTCTTGAAAAAGCATCAACCAACGACATATCCTTCCTTGCAGCACTAACATGTTTAACAAATATTTCAATGGCTCGTGATCTGTATAAAACACAAATGAAGTAGACAATAAATATTGTCTATATTTTTACAAGGCATAGACCATGCTCAATGCTTCCCTCTTTGTAGTTGAATATTTTTTTCCGCTTTAGCTAACTTTATACTTGCAAATGTAACTGGATGATCCATTTTTTCTCTAGGTTGTGTTATAACTACTCCAATAGTGATTCTCGGATGTGTCTACATGGACATGAAACGAAATTTTCCAATCTGGAAATATCAAGATTGGTGCATATAAAATCTTATCCTTCAAAATTTCAAAAGCATCTATGCATTGTGTAGTCCATTGTATTTTCTTGTTTTTTCTTTTCTTTAGTAGCTCCTCCAGAGGTGCACTTATCTCTATGTAATTCCTTATGAATTTTCTGTGATATCCAGTATATCCAATAATTGTTTGAACATATTTTTGTGTTTTGCAAGGGGGAAAATTGAAAATCACATAATGTTTTACTATATCAGTCATTAAACTCTCTTTGCATATTATATGCCCCAATAATGTTCCAAATGGAGTTAGAAATATACATTTCTTCAAATTGAGAGATATTTGTAATGTTATGCATCTCTAAAACATCAATCTCAACACTTGAATATGGTTTTTCAGCAGTCCATATACTATCCAATCATCAAGATATACCTCCAAGAAGTCGTGGATAAATTCCTTGAATGCATTAATCATGATTCTACTAAAAATGTTGGTGCATTCTTTAGCCCAAATGACATAACAATGTACATGAATGAACCTCATTCCTATATCAAAAGTTGTCTTTGGTTGGTCTTCTGGGAAATTCTAACCTGATGGTAACTAGAGAAACCATTAGTGAAAGAATAAACTTCTCTTCCTGCAACATTCTCCAACACTTCTTTTGTAAATGGCATTGGGAATGGGTCATGTACACAAGCTTTATTAAGCTCTCTATAGTCCATGCATATTCTTATTTCTCTTATCTTCTTGTTTTGAATCACCATTGGACTTATCCACTCTAAATCTTCAACAGGTTTTATAATTCCAACATTTAACATTTTATCTATTTCGGTCTTCACTTTAACTTTTAGGTTGGGGTTTAACCTATATGGCCTCTTTTTCAAGGGTTTGAACCCTTCCTTGATTTGTATCTTCATGGTGCCAAATTCTTCTTTTATACCCCTTAACTCCTTGAAATCCTTGGGAAATATGTCTTGGAATTCTTGAAGAAGTTATATTACTTTGGCCACTTCTTCTTCTGACTAGTAGTCTCCTATCTTGACAAGTTTTTCATCTCCATTAGTGATACTATTTTTCATTTCTTATTTTTAAAAACTTATAATAATATTTGTCTTTTTCTTCTTTGGTCTCCACTACTTCCCTTTCTCCTTTAATTTATTTATATATTAAATTCTCATGCCTTTCATCTATCTCCTACTTCCCCTATAACAACAATATGACATTTCTCAATTTTTCTTTAGATTTTATTACCTTGTTGGTTTTTTAATTTCTGGTGCCTTATATGAGTATTGTTTTGTGGTATCTTATGGGGTTAGGAATAGAAAATTCCTAAGCTTATGTAGTTCTTGGAAGATGTTAAGAATTACATCCCGTAACTTGAATGTATGATACGAGTCATTTATGATATGGTCCCAATTTTTTTCTCACTTCAGATTTCCTGATGCATGTACCATGACCAAGGTATGGGTCATAGTGTCTAGATGAATAATTGTGTCCATACTAAGGGAGATTTTTCTCCACATGTTTTCCAATGTCTCTCGCAAACTTCAATGTGTTTTTTAGGATCAATTTCACCAGCTTTATTTGATTATTGCCACGTAATAGCCTTCACTCTTCAAAAATCATGTTTTGAGAAATGTGGTTAATGAATTCCAATGAGATTTATTAGGTTTATCAGATTACCTCAATCCTATGGCATCGATTTTCAAGGTGTCATCTAAATCTTCCATTCTTACTTTCTCATTCAAGAATATTCACTCCATTTTATCTAAATAACCCTCTAAGTATCCAAACCCTGAGTACTTAGGTAAAGTTTGGTGGGAAGCTCCACAAATTAATCTATATACCCTTTTGATGGGAATTTCTTTGATTTATTCTTTGGCAGAATGGTATCCATCTTCTTCCTTGAATTTATCTTTTGTCGGCCAAAAATATCATTCATGGCATCATCATATCTAATTTAATCACCCACGATGGTAATTTTATTACATAGTGTAATTTTCTTGTTCTAGATTATGGTAATCCATGTATCCATGATTCTATAACATTATCTAAACTTTTAGTTGTAGACTCAGTTTTAACTGATATTTCTCCCTCTGAATTTGGTTCAAAATCCTTCTCAATATTAGAAAATTATTCAAGGCATATACTCCTTGGATGTCATCAAAATATTCTCCTTCCGTATCATGCCACACTTCTTCACCCATGCATCACTCATCCCTACATGCAATATAAAGATACACAAATTCCATTTTCCTGTATGGTTACTTCCTCTTCTTCTAAATTTAATGTTCCATTACAATCAACAAACCATTCTAAAGCTAGAATGACATTGTAAGATGGATTTAAAGCCACATTCTCAACAACTTCAAAGTTTACTAATTTCTTGATTCCCATAAATTTTACTTCAACATTCTTTAATGCTCCTAATGGTTGTCTTGATGATCCATTTGCTAATCCTATGAATTATTTGGTAGGTTCTAAGGGAGGCTTCCTAGTCTCTCCCACATATTTTTGACATCATGTTGACATTTGTGTCAAGATCAAGAAAATTTTTGTGATAGTGGTGTCAAATATGTCTACATCAAATAGATTGTGGATTTATGCCATGTTTGTTTAGTGTAAAATATATTTCTTTTATTATGATGGGGTCTCGCTTCAATACTTCGTACATTAAATTTTTTGTTTTCCTTATTCCAATATTTATTGAATTGTTTTAATTTATCTGTAAGCCCGTGATTGATTGTTAGTCTAGATATCTCCTTTAGAGAAATGATCTCTTCTTCCTTAAAACAATCTCTTCTCTTTGCTCTTGGGTTTATCCTTGTTTACTATCTATCTACTTTTTCCACCTCTTTCTTATGAAGGTCTTTCCTAATGTATTTAAAATCCCATTCTTCTCCACTAGATGAACTTTCTTCCTAGGGTAGTCTGATTATTTTCTTCTTTCCAGTGTAAATTCCTTCCTTGCGGCACTTCTAGTAGTAATTGTGGCCCTATATCTTGGTTCTTCAACACTTTTTCTTGATTTGGCTTGCTTTCCTTCTCAGATAGATTTCTTTCATTTCCTCGTTATCATTATTTTATGGTCTGCCTTGAGATATATGCTCTCTCCTTCTCTTTTTTTATTACCTCATCATCCCATGGTATCTTTGTAATGTGTTGGACACTCTTTTGTGCATCTCTTCCCAAGGCCTCTGTTTTTGTGCCTCCATTCCTATAGAATTGAGTTGCTTTGGGACAGATGAAAGAATCATGACCTCTTTCATGACAGAAACCATAAGGGTCAGGCTCTGTGTAATTTATAGCCAAGTTCCCATCTTTTCCACACTTATAACAATTCATGGGTCTTCTATCTTGATAGCCACCTCCTTGGTTATCTCTTCCTTGATATCCACTATATCCTTGGTATCCTCTTCCTCCTTGATAATTGTCATATCCTCCCCGATATATCCTCTTTTTAACCTCCTCTATAACCCCATCTCGTAACCTCCTTTGTAACCTCCTCTCCAGTATCCTCAATCAATGTATCCTTGATAATTATGATTTTATTTATTCCCCGATAGTGGCCTCCAATTGAGGTTGTCCACCTTGCTGATTTATATATTGAGGACCAGTGATTTCTTGTTGGGAAGGTGGTGGGTTTAATGTAGGTTCTAGTTGTGAGGGAGGGGAAGGTGTAGGTGTTGTATTTTGTCTCGCTGCCATGGCCTTGTGGGTAGTATATTCCTTAAGTATTATAGTTCCTTTATGGAAGGGCATGTGTGGTGATAATGGTTGTAAGAACCACAAGTTGTGTAATACATTAACTAGTTAGTGGGTGGAGCTACCTACTAATAAAGGAAAAACATCCTAAGTGTGTTGGTCCCATAATCTACAAATTCCACACCATGTTATTTCTCCTGAGTTATTGGAAGAGGATTTTTGTGATGAATGTTGTCTAACAACTTAAATCTCTTTGATTTTTTAGGTAAGGACAGTCAGACTTATTGTGACCTTCTGCATAACATACTACACACCAAATCTTAGGCCTTACACTATTTCTTGGAGGTGAACTATTCTTAAGGTCTTCATTCCTCTGAATTTCTTGTAGATTTTCAAATTTGCTAGCTCCAATTTTACTCTCTCCAATTCTATTTTAAGTGATGTTTATCCTTCTCTATGCCATGGTTAGGCCTCTAGTATAATATCCATCTATATTGCATTCTAGATTATATTGAAAGCTTTTCCATCCAATTTTCCTTTGATGTAAGGGAGGAGTTTTGAAGTGAACCATTCAATCATTTGTTTATCGCAGAGGGGCTCTTCTAGTTTCCTTATCACGGTTTTGAACCTGTAGATGAAATATTTGACTGTCTCATTTTCTCTTTAAACCAATTTAGTCATCTTACTCACCCCTTTTATGGTAATCCAGGAAAATGGAAGTCTTGTCTTGAATTATTTTTCAATGGTATCCCAATCCTTAGTTCCTTGGGAATTCATCTTCATATACCATCATAGTGCATCATCTCTCAGAGTGCCTATAAATTCATGTAATTTTGCATTATTGTCTATGACATTTCTACTCTTCCATTGAGAATCCAATATGAATAAATGTTCTACAACATCATTTGTATCTATTCCAAATACTGGTAACTTGAATTTTTATGTCATCTTAACTGGTTGAGGATGTACTTGGGGCTGAATAATTGGTTTTTTCTTCACTGGTTTCACCTTCTTTGATTGATTCTGAACTTTTTCAAGTTATTCTTTCTTCCTTTGTCTCTTGCTAATTCAATGTCAAAATACAACTCTCCTAATAATTCTCTGAATTCTCTTACAATTTCTTGTCTCTTCTGACTCTCTTCTTGCAATTGATGATATCTTTCTTCCAAGATTTCTCCTTTTTCTATCTTTCAAATTGGTGTTTCAAGTGGCACTTGGAATGGTGACCAATCCAGAGGGGTCATCTCCTTTGGGCTCATGTGGTGGTTGGGGGATGCATCCTTAGTTAGAAAATTTTCATAATTCTCCTCTTCTACGAATAAATTCCTTCCTTTACTACTCCTTAATATATAATTATCCTCTAATCCTTTGTCACTTCTTCTCTTCTTATTTTTTTCCCTTCTCCTCATTTCTCGAAATATCCTTTTCTTCATTTTCCTCATCTACTATTTTTATTTTCTCTCCAAATTATTCAATCAATTCTTTCATGTCAGTAACTTCTTCTTCCTCTTCACCCTTTTATTTAATTAGTAAAGGTGTTTTTATTTCCTCCTCTTCCCAAAATTCTACTTCTAGTACCTTCTTAAAATCTAGTTCTAAGCCTCCTACTAACTGTTGTAAATATCTCATTAGAATAACTTTCCTTGTTATCGATTTTTGAATTGGATTATCTATGGAATATTAACCAACAAGGTTTTGTGGGGTAACCAAAATAGGTTGGTCTCTGCTCATTGTGGGTATTATAGAAATAATTTGTATGTCTACCTCTATTTCTAGGTTAGCCACTTGCTGGCCTCCACTCGAAGTGGGTGTTTCTTTCTTCTCTACTTTCTTAACTTTATTTGATTTTTCTTTTCTCTCATTCAATTTATTTTCTCTTTCCTCTCTTTCTAGTCTCTATTTCTCTATCTTCTTCTCTAACTCCTTTTCTATGCGATTATTCTAGCTCTTTCTTCCATCCTCTTCATTCTGATTGGTTTTTAAGATACTAACTTCTCTTTAATTCTCCTAATCTTATTTTTTCCAACTATCTAATTTTTCTTATTTTTATTTTCTTCATGTCATCATATTTTTGCTATCCTAACCATCACCCCATTAATTTTGATAAGTTATATCTCTTGGATCACCTCCCTTCATGCATGCCATCAACATGCGGTGCCTTTCCCCTAAAGGAAATTTTCCATGCTTCGATTAAAAAAATTTCTACCATCAAAACCTTAATTAAGAATGGAACTAATTTGAGAAAATGTCCTCTTTGTCCTCTCAAGACTTCACCTTTCTTGTGGTCGAAACTAGTCTAACCTTGTATGACCCAAGTGATTATGTATGAATCAAGTGTAGTTTCATACCAGTAATCAATTTTTCTAGTCCAAGGCTTGTCAAGGTGATTAAGTATTATAGTTAATTTTTCTTATATCTACTCAAATGGTTCTCTAAAGTGTAATCATGACCAATCTGTTGTTCTTTTGGTGTGTACTATTATGAAACGACACAACAAATATGGAAAGTGCGACTAGAAATCTTCTTTGTATTCTCTCCCATAACTTCTTATTCTATTGCTTTATATGATGCTTTCAGTCATTTGGCTTCTCCTTTAACAAATTTCTAAATTTGAATTTCCCACCAATCCTCAATTTTTGTCAATGTGGGCTTCTAATGTCCTGTGGTGATATTTTCCCGACATCCGATTAACAATAGGAACCTTGACTCGACACAAAATTTTGACCTTAAACCTTGATAATAGTGTGATATTTAGGAAGTTTGACCTATTGTTAGTGATGTATGCGGAAAAGTAAACTACTCTAACTTGTGAACAAAAATAATGTAAACATGCATAAAAAACTTTGCTCCAAAACATCAATTCTCATTCATATTTCAATATTCATTACATTAGTCTCATTCTCATACATAAATCCTTTCTTCCCTTTCATATAATTCTACGATGCTCACTTAATTTTCTCTTGTGGAACACACTTATTTACAATAGATTAATTACAATAAATATCTTTCATACAAAATATTCCAAAAGTCACTTCCTTTTGATCGTGCCTCTATCGGCTTCTATTATATTCTTGCTTTTTTCCACTTCTTTGTGTTGGATTCCGTGGATTCTTGTAGTATATCCCGGATTTCCTTAGTCTTTGAAATCTTTTCCAGATATCACAGTTCATCCTTTTATACACGTCTTCATCATTTTATGTGCGGATTCTTCCTTTTATGTGTGGCTTCCTCTAACCCTCCGTGGCTTGCTCGAGGATTTGGAGGCTTCTTCTTGATGTATTCGCGACTTATCAAAAATTTGATGAAGAACCTTGTTAGCAAGAGGAAGGGGAAAAGGTAGATCATTGTAGTGAGGAATTCCTTCTTCAAATTAGGATTTATTTAGAACAAAAAAATTAGGAGGTGGTTAAATCCTTACTCTTCAAGCCCCGTTAAACCTAGGGAGATACCCTTAAACCCAAATGTATTAAAATAACAAAATATCATAAAAGGAGGTATGATAAACCCAAATATCAAACTGAACCAATATGATTTTCCAAATAACTTGGCTTTCACTAGAAATAAGAATTATAAAAATATTAAATATCGGGATAATGTTGTAGGAAGACAAATTTTTGTACTAAATATATCCATATTTTATAATCCTACTACTCTACAAAAATAAAAGTGAATGATGGAAGGTATTATAGATCAAAATCCTAACTTATACCAATAGAGATATCAAATAAATTATAGGATTTAATGGATATATAAATCATAATTGTTTCTAATGATAATATTGTAAAATGATTTGATTAAATGAGCCATGAATAATGTTTAAGATCTATTTGGAAAGGAGACTCCAAAATTTAACCAATTAAAATAATAACAATGAAAAGGAAAAAAAAAACAATTACAAAATTATTACACACTCTTTCCTAATTTAGACTTACAACAAGTTGATCTTATACAAACCATTATTCTAAATCATAATACCATGTCATAAATTATGAATACATTGATATTGCATAAAACACAAAGGAATGACATATAACAAAGATTTTACAACTCAGAAACTATAATTGTCTACATGACATAGGAAACTACTTCATCATTAAAATTTGATATTCACATTCAATGATTCTAAAGAAGAATACAACTCTTGTTCAATATTGTATGATACTTATAATAAAAATGAATATTACTTATAATTCCCTAAGATTACAAGAAACATAATGATATTTTAGGAAACAAAGTATTCTCATGAGCCAAAATACTAGGATGAACGATTTATTCATCAATTTATAACACTCTTCCCTCATTAAAAATAATTGAGAAGTGGAATGTAAAGGTACCCATAATATTCCATGAAGGATTATTGGGGCTGAGAAGAAGCTATATGAAAACACAAAAGGATATCAAACATTTACCCAATGAGTGAATACAATAGAGTGTACCCAACCACTCAAAGATACCTCAAAGCTAATATAATATGGAGCGAAACACAAATATGATCTGAGAATAATCCAATAGTGCATCAAAATAATTCCTAAAGGAAAGATCAATGAATCATTTTGAGAATGAAAAAAATGCGCTTTTAGATAATTAGGAAGCTTGATGAGGAGAATATCCCACTTATAAAATTTTATGTGGTCCTTACAAAATAATTCATAAAGAATCTTCATTTTATTTATATTAATTACACATTTTCTCAAATGCTAAAAATGTAAGGGAAAATAATTTACCATAAGATACTAATGAATTCTAGATATTATATCATTAAATTATCTCTAATTTCCATAGATTTTCCCTCTAAATTGTAACCATTTAAAATATAAACCAAATTTTGAATTCCATTAGCCATTTTGATAAAAATCCCCATATCAAAAGTCATTATTGAAAAATAAGAGCCTTTGCACCATGGCACACACAATCAAAATTAAGAAAAATATTAAACTTTACCAATATAGTTTGATTTGTAATTTTAGCATTACTCTACTTGGCATATCCTGATTTATCACACAATCTAGAATTGTCGCCACAAAAACTCTATAATAATTTATGTACTTTACATTATGGAACTTGGATGTGTGGATATATGACATGTGTTACTTTCCCATTTCTTTAGATTACAGACTTTAAACTATTTGGACCTCCTTATAACTATTCATGTGGTTGTGTGTTTCCTTATTATGGTGGAAAATCACATTCATATATTATGGAAATAATTTACCATTTTGATTTTCAAATCAATGATTGGGTATTTCACTCTACAAATAATTTGAGAAAATGGATCACATATATGTGATAGTTTCAAATTTTTCTCCATGACTTAATCAAATTCAAAACTCTTTTATACTTATTATTTCATATGAACATTTGAGATAACCTCAAAAGGAACATTTTGACATAAAATTTGAGGAACCTCAATATTACAATATAAAAACACCTCTTCTTAAAATGTGTTTCAAGTTGTACATCAGAGTAAATTCAAACTATAAATATTGATTAATTCCTTGTGGGAACTTATACTAGTCATAATATGTAGTGTATCAAATTCTAGGAATCATTCCACCCAACACTTTTAAGCGAGGCTCCACACTTAAAACTTGTGGAATTCAACTCTACTAGGGTTTCATGCATGTGCTAGTGTTATCCTTGTTGTTTTCATTTTTCCTCCTCACCCATTCAAGGGTTTTCCTTATGATCCTTGCATAGGAAGAGGCATGAAAACTTATGTAATTGCAAAGAAATATTGTGTATCAACCATGTGAATGTGAAAATGTATAATAGAGAGTAAAATCATGTTCCAAAGTAAATTTAAGGTTCTAAAATAATGTGGGCTATTTTAGGCATAAAAAAGTTTTGCTTTTTAAATCAAGGATTTTGAGCAATAGGTAGCTAAGTTGAAAGTGTATATGTATATATGAGATAAAAAGTCACATACCTGAATAATTTTTAGAGAAGTACACTATGTGTAACTACTAGATATAGGCTATTAATGAATCAATGTAGGTTAAAGAAGAGCTAGCTCAAATTACCGAGATGGAGAAATACTTAAGTCAAGTATGGACTTCCCTTACTGAAATATATACAAATTTAGATATTTAAGGTTTTCACAATCCACAATATAAATAAGAAAACATTTTTTTAAAAATGTGTGAGGAATTTTATCAATGTTTCGAATAACCTTCCATGATGTAATCTGGCCTCTTTCTCGAGCTCTATCTGGCTCGATGTGATAGGCATTTTGGGGTGTGAATTTTTCCACCTGGGTTTTATACAATAAACATTGTATATCTTTATATTTATAATAGTATGTTGTTTAATTAAAAAAACTTGTAGTGGTGATATATAGAACAAGTGCCACATAGTGGCTTATTCTCATTGATTTATGTAGTTAAAATTATACATATTTAATCATTTTTGTGGATAGTATACTATTAATTTCCATATAATTGTAAACTACATAATAGGGAATATGATTTATATATTTTAATTGTGAATTATTTTTATGAAAGAAGGATTTTATTTGAATATAAATTATTATTATATTTAATTATAATATCGATGTTATACTAGAAATTTTGGTGAATGTGCAAACTAAAGTATATGATGTGGATTTTGTTTTTTAAATATGATGTATATTTACCATCTCTATATATATTTAAATATAAAGTATTATTAAATTGGAAGATTTTTACAAAATAAATATGGTGAAATATTTTGTTTAGTCCATAGACACTTAACACTAGTATGAGACTAGTTAATTACTTCACTATTAGTGAATTTATTCATTATTACTATATTATTAGTTAATTCTCATGACATTAGTGTAATTGTTTGATTAATACTTATTTATAAGGTAATAGTTAAATATTATGATACTAATTTAATTGTGTTTTTATATTATAAAGTTTTGATATGATAAATAGAATATTTATAATAAAAATAATGATGTTAGTCAATGTGATGGATCCAGAGATATAATAAAAATACAATTTTTACTGATGTGATTGATCCAATATATCATAAATATTATAGTTGATGTGTGATTTAATTAAAAATAAAAAAGTGGTGCTTTATAATTTAGATTATGGATTAATGGTTAGAAACATGATGCACATTCATATTAGAATATACATATGAAGAAAACTTCAAGATAGAACAATTAGAACTTGTGATAAATATAGTAAAACATTCAAAAGGAATTTCACTTATCTATTTAAATGATTTGGAAGCTAATATAGGTTTGGTATGATTATAAAAATTATAAATTCCATACAGATGATTTGTATTTATTTCTAGGAGTTTAAAACTTAATGGGACCAACGTGTCAAACTCGTACCAAACTATCAAACTCGAACAAACTATTTTGATTTGTTTAGAAATTTTGTACCTAACATGTGGTTCTATCTATGAAGATGTTATCACTCTAAAAATTTTCATGTCCTTGAAAATGACTGTGATTTGCCTCACTATAAGATATTAGGTATAAAAAAGTAGTAAAATTTCAGAATCAACCAAAAAGACCCAAAACCCGAACCATGGGTGTAACCCTTGTAAGAGGCTAGTATTTAGGTTGAAGTTAAAACCATAAACCAATTACATTGGTACTAATATTAAGAGGTCTCAAACCTCATGTATTTCTCCACCTTGAGATATGATACATGTATGGATAGAATTATATTTAATAATTTGATCACTTGATAATGTATACAATGGCTTTCCTTCTTAGTTCTTGACTTGGATTTGATGGTATTTACAATGGTAAGATTTACTATAGAACCTAGTTTTAAGTGATTTATACCTATATAGGGGGAACACCTAATGTGTGTTGTTAAGTTAGGGAAATTTCAAAGAAATGAGATTGTATTTTGATAGATATTTACTTGAGGTGTGATTTTAAGTTACAAGTGAGTAATAAGTGTATTTGAATGTATTATATAAGGTTTAATATCTATAATTTCAAATTAAGGATGGCCTATGAGGAAATTAATGACCCAAAAATATATAGAATGGAAAAATTAACTATTTGAAGACTTTAGATGAATTACGACTTTTAGATAAAAAAATGTTTGGTGGTTTTGTTCATTTTTCACATTTTTTTTCGAAAGGGATGCACAATGCTTGAAATTTACAATCATGGGAATTGTGAATGATATAATTATTTGGAATGATGTAAGTGTTAGAAGAGGTTCCCAAATTACAACATCATAACTTGGAACAAATTATATTCTAAATTAAGACATAGGATATAATTATAACTACGAGTTAAATTTCCAATGAACAACATACAAAGAATTAAGAAAAATAGCCATATCACATGAATTTCATAAGGCCTTCAAAATTAAATAGAGGTATATTAGAACCAAATGGAAAATGGACTATACTGAATTAATTTCTATTAGGATCCAAGATCAACCTCTAGTAAATATTATTGCATAGTTTTTATAAAATAAGATGATTGTTGAGTTACCAATCCTTTCATCTCCTTCTCATATATTTAGAGGCTTTTCATATTCTCTACCTATGCACAAAGAAGATATATATTCTAGATTTTGTTTTATACTAACTATATACATATAAAAGGATTGCGAATCATGAACTATATCCATGTTGGCTTACTATTATATTTTACTATCCAACACTTTTCTGGACTTAATAATTGTCTCATCTTAACAAAAAGTTTCTTCAAACTGGTAGGGACTTAAATATGTGTCTACTTCTATCTATTGTTGAATGTTGATTATGTTGTACTATAATTCAATCTGTTCACAATTGAAACAAAGGATGTCATTTACCGGTTTTCATAATATATGTACTACTTAACCTCCCTTTCGGGTTTTCAAGTAAGTAGACTTCCCAATGTACCGATCTTACTAGTTTTTAATCTATGGAAACTCCCTCATATACTTCCCTTATGGGTTTTAAGACTATGCATGCCTCCTTATAGATAATTTGTTTTTACTACCGTTGAAAAAAATTGTGGTACTTCCTGTGCATTGCTACTACTCAACCTATTTATGTTCATCCATATTCTCATGTAGATTGTGAGGGGTGAATGGTGGGGTGGAATTATTAGTGTGGCCTTAGATCTTCGAAGAAGTATATATGGAAAAATGAACCTTGACATATTATTCATTGATTGCATAGTTGGGAGAACCGCCTATAGATTTTCCTTATATGTATTCCATATGTGTTGGTGAAATAATTTGTCCTGTGGTAAAATTAGTGGTTTCCACCAATGGTCATGGGGCTAGGCCACTCCTTATTGTGTATGGGAGACTCCCATTATTGAATGTAAACTAACCTAAAATTGTGGGTGGATATTACATCATGGATCACACAGGAACACTCCACTAAACATGTGGAAAAGTGATTTAATGAAGTACAAGGGAGGAAATTGTAGTAAAGGAAGGGAAATAGGAGTAGGAGAAATAGGAGAGAGGGGGTCAATCTTGTAAATAGGAACTAACAGAGCTTAACAAGCTTTAATCAATATAGGTCCACATTTAATTATAAGAACAAAATAATGTAATCCATTAGTGATATTGATAAACAAGATACACATAGTTCTACACGTATATCAATCAAGGACACATAGTTCCTTCTTAGTTGTACAAGATTAGAATGCTCACAAAATTGGAAAGTAGAGAGAGTAGAGGAACATTGACAAAGAAATAGAAGAATTGCAACTTTATTGATTGATGTAGAAGTGGTAATATCAACAACATACATTCAATTAATAATTACTAACCCTTTGGAATGGAGAAGCCATTCCAATTTATAACATTACAAACTTTCCTTTCATTTACCCCCACATGACCTTTCACCTATCCTCATCACTTGTGACCTTTCATATTCCTAGGAAGTGAATATTTTTATTATTATTGGAAAAAGGAATCTTACAATGTTTAATTAAGGGTCACTTAAGTGAATAGGATGAAATATAAAAAATTACATTCTTAATGAGAAATTAGAACATAAAGAGAGAAGGAAGAGAGAAAGAGAGAGAGAAGGAAGGGTTGACTAATCTGATGAAGATGAATATTTTCTGATAAACCTATGAGAAAATGTTTTGTAGATGAGAATATTGACCTTTGATCACCTACTAAAATAAATCACTGAGGTTGCATATACTTCCTTCTACTGTGAGATACTCTAAAGTGTTGAATAAGTGTTTCAAACATTGTTGCATTGTGATGGAAACATGATGGTTTTGATAGCATGAGTTAGGACATAAGGATCACTTTCTTACTTCTTAGGATTTCACAATTTACCCCAATGATCACTAGAAACAAATCCATGATGCTCAATATTTTGGTGCTTGTCCTTCTTTCTTAAGGCATGATCATACCACAAGGTTTGAATGAGTGTTTAAAAACACTTCCCAATGAGTGAAATTGATATGGTTTCTCATTTTGCATACATTATGCTCCATATGAGGATAATCCTTATACCTATCATGGCTCCATAATTATCCTTGAATGATATCAACTCATACACCTCCTACTCACATGTTTCTCATGGGAATGGATGATTTCTCAACTCTTCACACATAATGAGATTCTCTCGTCATGCTTATGATGATCATCCTCTTGATGAATTTTAATTTAAATGGATATCTAGAATATTTTACAACTCTTTACCGACTTCATAATATTCTTGGTTTTACCTACTACACCTTGATGTGCTCTAATGTGCTCCTTGACACAAATGTGATTAGAATGATGCTTTAAGATCCTTTGAAATCTTGTGGAGGGTTAATTTTACTATTTGATCTATGAAACAAATTCTTGAACTCAAGATGATGGTAGAAAGAAACAATATAAGAAAAATGAGAGCTTCAACAACTTTCTAGGCTGAAATGAAACTTTCTATTTTTAGCAGGTCCTAGCCAAGACTATTATTTTTAGAAATTTTGCATTGTTTCCACTTCTTGATGTTTCTTGTCTATTCAGGGGACCACATATGATAATAATTATCCTCATTTAACAAATTAATTTTTTTTTACATGACCTGCCTTGAACACATGTTATTTGTAGTAAGTGCACTATAGGTGTTAGATTGCTAACGAAAATAGTCTTAAAATTATGGGTTTTATTCAAGGATTTCCTGCTTAAATTTTTGGATGAATCCTTCATCTAGGTGAGTGGAAAAATAATTTTTTTCGTTAGAGGGAGAATAATAATGAGAAAAAATAGTCCTTTATATCTTGAAAAATAAAAAATTCCATCGAGAAATAAATGTCTTAGAAGAAACTAGATTTTTTGAGGATCCTCCACTCTAAGTTTTGACACCTTTCGCTAGCTGGATCTTCAGAAAGTGAAAAATTATTCAAGGAGGGAAGAATTATAACAAGAAAATTAGTCCTCAATATTCCTAAAAAATTAGCTACTACATGGTGCAAAAACTGGCTTGCGTGAAAGTAGAATTTTTTGTGATAGTTTGCTCCAATTATCAAGTTATTTTGCCCACTGCATCTTTGGGAAATGAAGAAGGGTCTCGCTATAATTTTTTTCCTATGGAATGAAAACCATTAAAGGAGATTGGAATGTGTGACACCGTAAAACATGGAGGAAAGGAAGCCTGTATAGAATGAATGAGAAAAATGGTGTTTTAATGTGTTTTACCTCACTTTAATGATGTCCAGCTAACCATAGATCAAACCAAAGCTAAATGTGAGGTTGATTGAGGTTTAGATCTAGTTTTCATGGTGTAATGTGAAAAAAAGGGACATAAATGGATCAAAAGTGCACCTTGGAGCAAGATGGAAAAATTAAGCAAACACCGGGTCAAGCCGAAAGAGATTGCATGGGGGGACCAGAGAGGGGGCTTGCTAATGGGAAATCCTTTTGGTCCCCTTTATCCCCTTGTAAAAAATGGAAAAGGGTGATAGAAAAATGAAATTGGAGAGATATCATGAAAAGTTGTAGCATTTAAGTAGGCGTGAGGAAATGGGGTTAGCTAGATAGGTACCTTTCGGAGAGCTGGAGAGGGTCACATGGAGAACCACAGAGGAGGATTTCTCATCGGTGCACATTTTTATCAAATTTATACCCTTGGGACATAGTGACAAGAGGGACATAAATGGGCACATAGAGTGAAATGCTAACATGTGGAAGTTAAAATTTTTGCTAAATATGGAGCCTACACATTCTTCACCGGTGGAACTCGAAATATTCACTCCGGAACTTGGAACAGTTTTTTGAGATGAAATTTTGTTTGAATATGACTCCAAATACCATTATAAAATCAATGAAATAGGTTTCACATCTTGCTTATTCATTAAAATCCAAAAATCCCCATTTTTGGGAGAACGAGGTGCACCTATAAAGATTGAAAATTTTCAACATTTCATCAATTCTTAGGTGAAATATGATTATTCCACCATGTAGATAATTATTAAATATTTCTATTTCATACTTGTTTACATTCTAACTCCTTACAATGCTCTTGAAATCATCTAGATAAGTTCATGTTGACAATTTGACTATTTATTCCTTACAAATGAAAACTTGCATTTTCACAAACTGTCCCTAAACCATAAAATGTTACCTCAATCTACCTAAATCACTTCCAACATATTTAATGATATCCAATATCACCTCTAGATGTTTATGACCTATCGTGAGCATGGAAAATGGAATTATGCACATCCCTAACAACACCCTTTTATCACGTTGTAAGCTTATTTAGCATGAATGCACATGAAGGAATGGGCCAATCACAACACAGAGCTCTTTTGGGGTGAAATTGAACATAAAATGAGTTCCAAAGGGTGATAAGGGACACAAAATTTTCTCCCAAGTGAGAAAGAGGGAGAAAATAGGACTCACCACAACTTAAAATTCTTATTCATTCCTTCACATGCACGTTTTGGCTTCCACAATATGTTTGATGTTATGAAATGGAAAAAATGGATTGGGGTACTGATTTTGGGTGCAATTTCACCTCATTATTTTTTCTAAGGGGAAAAAGGGACACAAAATATTTGCTGAAGTGCCTAAGGTTGCATTCGATCATGATTTGCACTTGATACTTACCTCTTAATGCTTCCTTCACCCCAGATTCAAAGATTAATTAATTTTTATAACTAATATATGAATATTTATGGAAAAACAAAAATGAATCTAATGAGACTATTTATAAGCCTTGAAAATAAACTATTCAACAAGTTTTACCCATAGATTCAATTTATCCTCGGGTTGTGCACCCGGTGAGTGAGTGATAGGAAGAGTTTGTAACCACCACAGACTAAACCATCCTATGGATCATGAAGAGAATTAAAATTCCATAAATTGATATTTTTTAGGATTTCAACTATTTCTAGAGTGTCTAGAACCTTTTAATCAAGTTTCACTTTATAAGAGGACTCTTGAGTTGCACTTTCGGAAGTTTTCCATATTTTAATGTTCCCATAATATTTCCTTGATCATTCCACCATGAAATAGGATTTTTTATATTTCATATTCATGGCATATGATCTTCCAAAACTTTGTGAGGCTTCTAAAACATTTCATAAAAGATGGCTAGCTTTTTAGAACATATATTTCCCAATACCTTGGCCAAAAGACATGGTTTTGCATAACTTGTCTTTGACAAAAAAATAATTGCACAATATTCCTGAGATACCTCAAATAATTTCATTTATCTCCCTATGAATCCTAAATGATTTTTTCATTTTCCTTGAATGCTTCAAGATGGTGATCAACAATGGAAAAAGGCCAAAAATAGTTCTTTTTGGGCCTTCAAGAGCATTGTTCTTTCTTATGTCTCATTAGCTTCGAGAACTAAGCTAGATAAAATTCCATACACATGAAAAAAATTTAATATCATGTTATAAAATTCCTTTTGACCAAAATGAGGGTACAATAGTCAAAATGATGGTCGAGGAAAGGTTTACATTGATTGGTAAAGGGAATTTCAAGACTGGGCTTGGTTATCATGATCAAAATTTAAATTCTTTCATGCTATATATTTTGCATGACAACAACTAGCTTTAGATCAAGGAAATTGGAACATAAGGGGTAATAAAGGACCTCCTATTTCTCATGGATGAGAAGAATAATGCCTTAGTAAATTGGGTAATAAAGTCACTACACCAAACAAAAAAATAGGTACAAACACTATAAACAAGACTAACACATGAAAAGGAAATGAAACAAAATACAGGAAAATAAACACACAACAAAGGGTAAATATGAGAAAACAACCTAAATAACCTATGTTATATGTGGGGGATAAGTCATTTTCACTATAGCACCAATTCAAACTGAATATGTACTTGTATGCGAGTATTGTTGAATGCCTTTCTTCCACAAATCCATTGACAAAATCAATAAAATTTGTATGATCCTTTTCTCAATTTATTGAGAAATATCACATGAATGTTATTAAAAATAATGAATTTCTTAGTCCACTCATTTCATTTGTTGCTTTGGAAATTTATTTCTATCTTTTTTTTGAGTCCCAAGTTCATTCCAATTGTTGATTCTCGTTATTGCTACAAAGATGAGTCTTCATCATTTTAGGATTGTTGTTTCCATACTAAAACTTATGACATTTGATAGGAATTTTTTTTCATTTTTCATCTACTTCATGACCATTGTCTTCATAATTTTATTCTCGATAGATGTTTTGGAAGCTTTAACATTATCACTAGCCTCTTGATGTTCCATGTTTGCAAGTTGTTCCAAACTGTCTTCTTTTAGGCACACCAACTCTTCCTCGAGTTTTTGATCTTTATAATATGGTGCGTATATTTCTTAATTATCTTAGAAAGACAATGAGTATAATGTTGGGAATGTGACATGGAAGTCATCATCTTCTTCATCTTGTCCATTTTGAGCTTCAAAATCCATTTTCATGGTGAAAGTACATTTTCCTTGAGTGGAGTTGACCTTGAAAGATGAAAGCATGTTATTATCCATATACTCCTTTTTAACAAGGTTTTAGTTTTGAAAAATTCAGCCTTGGTATCAAGAACCATTCCATCTATCCATTTTTCATTGAGAAT
This sequence comes from Taxus wallichiana var. yunnanensis, assembly GCA_018340775.1. Classification (NCBI taxonomy): domain Eukaryota; kingdom Viridiplantae; phylum Streptophyta; class Pinopsida; order Cupressales; family Taxaceae; genus Taxus; species Taxus wallichiana. The sequence continues at coordinate 342,780,749 of CM031237.1, forward strand.
GTCTCCATCCTCATGAAAGAGGAATGAACACAAAATTGGGGCTGAAATATTTATATTGTCATTTTCCCAATCTCAACCACTAAGAACAAGGGAGTCCATTTTCATGATGAATTTATCCTTTTCAAATTAAATAGGTCTAAGAAATTTTTCATTCATGCATTCATTCTTTTAAGAGTCACCCAATCCTAATGGGAAAGAGAAAACTTCATATTCACCATTATATTCATTGAACATATTTTCATGATGAAATTTGAGAACATGATTGGAAACTGTTGAATCACCTATCAAGAAGTTTTTGAAATCATGAACGTATTTTTCATCCCCTCGATTTATTTGTTACAAGACAAGACATTCATAACTATCATCACCACTTAGTAGAGAAAATTCATTTATGCTCACATGCAGTGGGAAGTACATGTTTTGAAATTATGATTCCGTCAAGTCACTGTGACATTTTCTAACCGAATATTTGATAATTATATACTCTTCCATCAACAAGGGAATCTCAAAATATTATTTGAAAGATATGAAATAAGACCTTGAATCTTGTAACAAGATATCCAATCTTGGGTCATCTTGTCTTTAAACTGTGTATTTAATTTTCCTAACGGGAAGAAGTTTATTCATATTACTATTGAATGAGATGGTGGCATGTGACCAATCCATCTGTATATATCCACCAACATCTCAAAAAAATATTCAACTCAACAACATACTATATGAGGTTGGTTTTTCTACTAAAATAATTCTCATTGTGATCTTCTTGTTAGGAAAATCTGTAAATGCTACTTGTGTATACCTAACTTGGCCAACTAGAGTCGCTTATTTTGTTTCCATAGATTAATAATGGATTTTGGTAGTTGTTATCCAAATAAATCTCCTAGTTATCCGAATAACTTATATTTTATTTTAACTCGATGTTCCACATTTTAGGCTACCCGCACTCAAGATTTTCCTTTTGAAACCTTCGAGACAGTTCTGCAGTTCCTTTGCATGCCCTTGCGTGCCTTCCCGATCCCTTTTGAATTATTCTATCTCCTTCCATTTTCCCTTGTGTTCCTTCCTCCACGTGCTCACTTTCTTTCCTATCACTCCATGCCTTGCACTTACTACTAAGTCCTTGGCCCTTCACAATCCATGCCCATTACCTTATAATAGTTGCACCTTAACCATATGTTCTCTTTTCACTAGTTTTCTTCATATGCCCACGTGCATCACATGTGTGCCCTCCATGTGTCCAAATCCCCAAAAATTACACTGCCATTAAAAAGTCTTCAACTCAGCAGAAGTTACCAAGTTTCTAAACGATGCACATTCAAAAGTAGGATCCTAAGCAGAGACTCAAACTTACACTAGCCCTCCACATAGATAATGGTCAACAAAGGTCAAAAGGAGAGTGGGCCCAAAATTGACTAAGTATAGAGAACCAGCGGAAGCCTCCATGTGTCTCATTGACACGATTTCAAAAGGAAAGTCTAGAGGTGGTTCCCAAATGAGCGTGGGATCACCACATGTCCCAGGTCCAAAAAGGGACAGAGTTGGGGTTTTAATAGTCAAAGCAGAGGTAGGTCGGTGGAAGGTGCAAAGTTTCAGCACGATGCTATCTCAAAGGTAGAGTCTGGAGGTAGTTTTTAAACATGTGCGAAGCTACCACGTGTCTCAGGTTGGGCACAATGTCTCCACCAAGAAAAGAACTTAGGAAAATACAAAGGGACACTGTGAAGCCTACGAAGCTCCCATGTGTCAATCTAGCGTAATTTCATAAGAAAAGGTAGGGTAAAAATCTCAAAGGTGCGCGAGGCTGCCACAAGGACTTGGTATGGGAAGATTCTTTAAATATTGTGCTCCCGCTGTCTGAATCTTTAAATAGCCATATATTTTACTATAGAGCTTAGATTGGTGTGTGTCTGGATTTTTCGAGAAAAGTCGTTGACATCAGCTATAGTGTAAAAATTCAAATTGAAATATAGGCACGATTTAGTAGGTGAAAAATAGGAAGCTTCTCTCGGCTCATCAATGCACACATCTAATTGACCTCAACCACCGATTTCATTAGATCTCACCTTATTCCTTCTTATACACACCAAATAGGCATGGGAAAGCATATTTCATAGATTTCCAAGAAGATTTGCAGGCATTTATCACTTTTTATTGGTGGTTGAAGATTTGAATCTGATTTTCCCTCTCTTTCTCCTTGTCTTCTCTCCTTCTTCTTCTATAAATAACAGAGTTCTACTTTATAAAAAGGATTTCTCCTTGTTGTAACAATACCATGCCAAAATGGTGGTCAACTTCCCATGGGTCTTAGACCTTAGCATGGTCTCTGCAATGTTTTCTTGACTCCTGTCATGAATGTAAATGATTCTACATCCCTTAAGCAATAACATTGTGTTTTGTGGAACTCTTGTCTTCCCTCTCTCATTTTCATTGTATCTCACCTCTCTGTTTTCATTTTTTGGTATACTATGTGTATTCCTCTACTTTCATTCCCCATGTTCATGTGTTTCATGTGCTGGAAGGATGAACCCACGTGTTGATCTGTGGCACACACCGTCTGCCCTCTTCTGTCGCGCACTCTCTATTTCCTTTACCACTCATGGAGAGATATCGACCCTTTCCTTCTAGTGCTATCACCTTCCTTAGCTTAGGATTTCCCTTTCTACACATCCTTCTATCCCTGGTCCCTTGGCATGTTTAGTCTAGGATTTGCATTCAACATTAGGAGTAGCAGTAGCGTTAGAGGTAGGTAGAGGAACCGGCCTTCTCTGGAGATCTTTCCTAAGCGCGAAAGGTCCCACAACTTGGGGAGGTTCCATTGTGGTCTCAAACACTTCATCCCTTAAGAGATCAAAGATGTGGGTGCACATTTGAGCTACCAATAGTAGGAAAGAGAGAGAGATAGAGAGATTTAGAAAAAATTCAGGTATAACATTGTTAGAGGCACCGCACCAATAATACAATTATTTATTTTGTACCTATTGACCAACAAGGATAGATATAAAGGTTCTATCTTCCTAGAGATGTATGGTGTGGAATGAATAATATTATGAGAAGGATTGATATGAGGAATGGGAGGTAGTTCCTTGGTAGAATAAGTTTTGGAACATGAAATGAAACTACTTCCTTCGATAAATTGGAATAAGATATTAAATTTCTTGTAGTGGGTTTTCAAGTACTCAAACTCGAAATTTAAATTTAGGCTTTCTAACAATGGTAAATGATGTGAAAGGGTGTAGGAGTGGTAATAAAATCAAGGAATATGGAATCCTTGACAAGGGTAGGATTTGCATTTTTAGGATCAACAAAAACAGACATTGATTTGTTAAGAGAAGTTGAATGAGATTTACCTAAAGAGGCAGAAGGGTTATTGACTGAGATGGTCTTAGGCTTCTTATTGGCCGATCTCATAGAAGAAGACATCTATGATCCTCATTTAATTTAATTTTTTTATATTCTCAACTTGAGGATCTAAATGATTATCTTGGTCAGCAAAAAAAAGAGCCATCTTTCTCTATTTTGGATTGAGTGAACACTTTGCACATGAGTAGTTTTCTATGTATTCTTAAAAAAATAATTCAGGAGAATTTAAAATACCCAATCCTAGCACATTTTTATTCTTATTCTTTCTCTTAAGTTTATGATTCAACAATTTCTTATCCTTCATATTCATTGGTCCCATTTATTGAATTCATTAGTGGGGATTCCAGGGCAAGCCATCATGGTCCTCCTATAATGAATTTTAAGAAACTTCATTCAACATTTTCAAGTCATTGGCCAAATATTACAACAATGGAAAAAATATCTCATCTTTGGAACTCCAGGATTTATCCTTCATTAAATGATTCTTGATCTTTCCAAACATCATCAGGTCATCTTCCACTCCAATGGAAATTTCTTGAGAATTTTCTATATTTTTGGTTGAACTCTCTATAATATGAAACTAACTTCAAGAAGATGGGAATTCAAAAATAATTTTCTTTGATTATCCATTGTAGGATGAGAATCATCATGAATATTATTGATCAACTTATTGAATTTTTCTAGAAATAATCTCATGGAATATTTTTGGTTTTTTCTTCATCCGAGTTATTGAGTGAGGAGTGCATGCACACATTCTATGGTCTTGAATATTTTATCAAAATTTATATTCAGACCCTACCAATTAGTAATTGAGCATGATGGCAAGTGGTAAAATTAGTACGCAATGACATCTTATAATATTTCCCACTGAATAACCTCACTGCAAAATCTTTGTGTTACACTCCAAGAATGCCACAGGATGTGATAAAACCTATAATATGGTCATCGTTATTGCTTTCCACCTTCATAGAATTTCCAAAAGTTATTGATCCTTTTTGAAGTTCATGAAGTGGTGGATCTAAAGCCAATGTACCAAAGATTCTATCTCTATAGCACATGTATAATCATTTATTCCTCTTCCTCTTCTTTGTGTGGAATGAGGATTAGTGGTTCAACAATTGGTTCTTTGGTATGATTTTCAACAATATTTTCTGAAAATTGTCTTCTTTCATGTACAATGGGAAGTCTAAAATAATATTTAGTGTACCTTATTTTTTCAAGTTTTTTTCAAAGCACTAGAAAGGAAATATACGTGAAAAAATAAGATTTTTCAATATGATTACAACAAGGATCTTGAGCATTCAAAGATTATTTAATGGCATTTTGCAATTTTTCAGTTTTTATGGATTTTTGAATATTTGATTTTTGTATTTTTAGATATTTTTATGTGTACAAAAAGGAAAAATATTCCTATGGAGTCACCAAAAATTAGTAGCAAAATAATTTTTGTGTGGGTAAATTGTTGATTTTGCCAATGGTCATAAGGCTAGGCACCTCCATTTGTATGGGGAGGCTCCCATTATTTAATGTAAACTAACCTAAATACTTGGGTGGTTTTTAGGATAGGGATCACAAATATGAAGTAAAAGGGAGAAAATTTTAATGAAGGAAATGATGCAGGGGCATCACTACAGTGTTAGTTTAGGCATGTAAAGTCATTTTTTGGTTTTTCTAGGTCCTTAGAGGTTTCTATGAGTCAGTCAAGATGTCCTTTTGGGATTTAGTATCTCAAAATTTGAATTAGGGGGTTTCTATCCATTTTGTACAAGTTTAAAAATTTGAATTTTAAAGACAATTTTGGATTTAGAGGCTAATGTAGGGTTCATAACGTGTTTTAATAGGTGTGTTGTAGTTGTTGAGTCTTAGTGTCATCTTTGGGGCTCTATTATGATCTTGAGGGAGGTATTATAAGTCCCAATATGGTTGTAACTCCTTTTTTATTTAACTATTGGCCCCTGAATATTGGCTAAGTACCGGAAGGCATGTGGGCACGCATGGCCTATTTAAAGAAGGGTGTGTAGGTTGAAGGCATGCAAGGTAGGGTTCTAGCAGGGTTTAGCATAACACACAACATGTGCATGTAAGACAAGATAAGGTTTGGGACATAGCCATATTTTGTGTTCCAGGTAGCACACGATAAAATCATGACCCATCTAGCATGCGGAGTAGATAAGGTTCCAGCCTGGTAGTTGATAGTCAAGAAAGGAATATTCCATTCATGTGATGGAAGGAACTAGAAAGAAGTCATTGCAAAGAGTGGAGAGCTCAGATCATAGGAAGCATGCTCCATTGGAGGACCACATGGAAAATTAGGAACTGATATATTATCTCAGGAAGGCAAGGTGGTGAAGACTAAAGCTACATATAGAGATGCTCGGGTAGAAGAAAGGATACACACACCAAGAGCGACATCATATAACACTGAATAGGTGAAGATCTGTAGGAATGATGAAGGATCCTTTGGGTTGGGATTAGGATAACTATAGGGGTGATGGAATTTTTAGAGGGATGGGTTTGTAACTAGTTTTGTAATGTGGAAAGCATAGCTTAGGTTCCTGAAGCATGACTCTGATCTAATTTGTTATATTGGTCTTTTATGGCCTTAATGAATGTAATGTGGTTATTGAACTTGTTAACATGAATATAAGGTTATGTTCTAAATAATATATGTTTCTCATGAGCATAAACCCTCGTGCATTTTGTTTGTGTTATGAATCAGTTATGTATTCTATTTAATACTTCTCTTTTGTAATATGAATGAATGCACTGCTATGATAACTCATCCTAATCTTTTAGAATGAACGCATGGTTCTTTTCTTTCCTATATCTAAATATGTCATTAAGGATATATTCTCATAAGAAGCATATAAAGGAGGAGCTCGGCACTGCTACAAGATGCCTCGGTGAGCGCCAACACTCGATGGGTGATAGGTGACACACATGAGATTATACTATTGTTCTAGGGGTATAAAAATAACTACATATTGGTTCCATTTCTGGGACCTCTTTTTGAAGTTGTTGTGAGAAATTACATACATCTTCTTTCTTGTGATGCATGATGACCAAATTTTTGACCTTGGAAAGTTTTGAAGCATTGTTCAAGAACACAGAGGATGAGTTTGCTCAAAGATTCGGCACTAGAATTGAGTTCAATGTACGTAGATGGGTAGAAGAGATCCTACACCATGAGTTATACAAAATGTTATTTTGTTGTTTTCCAGTAGAAATATATGAATGGATTTCATCATATGCATTCAGATCAAGTTGGTACTATAGATCACGCGTATGGACCCAAGATGATTACCAGAGGCTATAGGATACAAATCTAACTTGGACATGTGTTGTTGATCACTGGTGGAAAGGAGTCCTGACTAGTTATACTTTGGAATATGCCATTTCTACATATTATTTCCCAGAGGTTGTTGAGTTCAAGCTTATAAGGGAGCCCAGAGGATGATTTTTACGTGTAATCCATTTGGCTATGAAGATCTTGATCATTACCCTAAGTTTAGAGGCATTCCCTATGGTGGCTAAGATTCTTTGAGCGTTGGGTGAGGAAGCTAGGGTAGAGGAAGATGAAAAAAATTACGGCTAAAAAGGAAAGGGAAGAGAGAAAAATCAAGTATAGTGAAGCTCATGAATGGGCAATGGCTAAACACTCGTGAGGTTACAGTGTGATGGATATATGGTGGCGACGTTGTGGGAAGGAGTTAAGGTTCACGTAGAGGAGATAGAACCCGAGCGATCTGTGCTACCCCCATATTGGTAAGTGTGGGAGATAAACCCTTTCATATTTTGACAAGATTTCATTACATGGAGAAAGGAGAGCCATCTGTGTGTATCCGAACCCACCTAGTGACCAACCCATGGCACTTGGTTTTCCAAATCAAAGAGAAAGTATTATTAATTTGACCAGTATCGGTGGAAGTAACCAATCCACACCTAGGAGATATAATTTCTCATTTGGGACATCCATGGCCATGCATACCATTCCCATATTCGGAGGAATTTTTGGACAAGGTGAAAATACACAAGGTTTGGGTATGACGTTTGGAAGTGGCATATGACACACAACAGAAGTGGGATAATATCACAAACCATCACCGCGTAGTTCAATGGGACATTGGGGACACTAGGCACGACCACTACAGGCCATTTTCCAGCTATAGGAGGTTGATATGGTGGTATAAGAGCTAGAGGACCTGGTAGAACTAGTGGATTTAGAAGATCTAGTGGGTCAGGTTTAACAAGACCTGGTGGATCCAGTGGATCTGGTGGAGGAGGAAACCCCAGAGGGAACCAATGATCTAGACTAAGAGGACAAGGGCCTCATACACCTCCACAAGTATTTTTTAACATGTCTTTGCACTTACCAGACTATAGGGGTATTGAGGATGTTGTAGATCATGTCCACAAGTGTGAATTACTATGGCACACGAAATGGATCACTACCCTAGAGGGAAAAATAAGTCGGTTTTCAATGAAGTTGCAGTAAGGGTGCGCACATGGTTGGTATTAGAAGTATGACCCCTATGAAATGGTGGTAGAATAATACATTAAATAATGCCTTCCTAGCATAATTCCATATCCCTAAATTTGAACATAAGAACATCAACACCCTGAAGGATATCTAACAAGGAATGACAGAGAGTGTGCGGGAGTATGATGCATGATTCAAGACTCTCTTGTCAAAACTATCCTATGAAATTCACCATTCTCAACATGCTTAATGGTTTGTTAGAGGATTGATAACATTATTCAGAAGGGTACTATCACACAAGACTTTCATAGACCCACGCGAGGCCTTAGAAGCTACCCCAGTGTGATGAGGTTATTGGGACCATTGATAGTGGTGTTACCCCTTTTCTAGAGGCTCAAATTACTGCAATGGCCAAGCAGCGGTTGGAGAATTTATATGAAAATCAAAGTGCATGAGGTTTGTAGTGGGATTTGGTGTGTAGAATGTTAAGTAGAATGGAATGCAAAGGATAGTTTCCTTGAAATATGGTACACACAATGAGGATAGACGTGAGATTTTCCATGGAGATCGTAAAGCAAATAGATGTATTGTACTACAAAGGTGTGTAATCTATAAGAATGTTTCTTGATATTACAAGATCTATACCTCTACAACCTATGATAACAAGGATTGTAGGCTGATTAACTAGATTCATGATGCTATTGATCTTGGTGTGTGCCAGACTAGGCTTGCAAGAAGTTCCAAAGGACGATGATCACCGCTGTGAAGGGCATGCAGATGGAGGAGCACATGAAGAGGATTTTCTGGAGGATTTTGTGGTTATAGTAACCATAGAAGAGGAAGAAGTGAGTTCCCATGCGGAGCCTGTTATAACTATGGGTCTACAGAGCATTATAAGCGTGATTGTCCCGACTATTACCATGATCATGGTCTGAAAAAAAACATAAGTACGAGGAGTGCCTTGAGTTTTTTGAGCACATGAGTCAACAACTATGGAAATACAAAGGCATTGGGATAGTGAGTATAAATAAGGCTAACCCATAGTGGATGTCAAGAGTGGCATGTGAGTCAGGATTAGAACCTATACTGGTAACAATGTGAGTAGAGGTTACGCGTGCAAGGGAGATGCCAAGACAGAATTGGTTATTAGGGAAGAAGTGGTACATGGGAAGTATCCAGACCCTACTCATTAGAAGGAAGTGTATCAAGAGACTATGGATGTGATTCAAAGTTTGCAAGGGGAGATCCAATGTCTAAAGGAGCAATCAAAGTAGTTGGAGCAAAGGAAGAATGCCAAGGCTCTGAAGGAGGACCTGGATGAAGTCAGGGAAGTATGTAGGATGTTAAGGCAAGATAATATTATTCCCTTGCTAGGAGAATGGTTGTGGGAGAAGGTACCACATGCCAGAGCAAAGTGTGAAAGGAAGGTTTTACATGCAAACCTTCCTCCTCACAACCTTGACTATGATAAGGAGATTACTTTGAATGTAGTTATTGATGGATAGCTTCTGAGTAATATCCTCATTAACAAGGAGTGGAGGTCAATGTTCTTACCTTGGATACCTGAAATCAAATGGGAAGTCCCATATTATAACCATCTTTGAATGTTTAGTATATTGAAAATAAGACAAAGAAAATTCCCATTGGAGTTTTGAAAGATGCGGTTATCACTAATCAAGGGGCCAAGTTCATTAAGGACTTTAAATTCTTGGTGCTCTCTCGAGGTAGATAATTTCCCAAAGCATTACTTGGGTTCCCTTGGTGTTATAAGAACAATTCCAACCTATGGTTTAACAAGGGGTATATCAGTTTCAAGAATAAGGAAGAAAGGGTGATTATCCCTTTAACAGATGGGAAATCAATTCCCTATACTAATCCCTTAGGAGAGGAATTCCTTGATAGAATATATGTGCACTCCATCAGAGATCATGAGATAATTCATCCCACGAGAGGAGTTATATAGTTTGAAAATGCTCGGTCCCCCGAGTGATAGCACTAGCATGGAATGTGACAATTGAGTGTAGGGGACTTATTAGTTGATTAGGAAATAGTTGAGAGGATATGTAACAAGGATAATGAAGGTGCACTCGGTTAAGCACACAGGAGGGAAAAATTTTCTGAGTTACTTTGGAAGAGCATACCCTAAATTTTTCTTGTGAGAAATGGAGGCTCAATGGAAGAATGAGGACGAGAGAAGGGTAATTCTCAGTTATAACATGCTCAAAACTGTAGTGCGCTGGTGGGCTACATATCGGGAGAGATTCCTAGAATGGTACAAGGTAAGATTCACATTTTCTATAAGGTTCTCTAGGATCAACGCCCCAACTGTCATCCAAGACTACCATGGTAAAGAGACCACTTCATTTCATGTCCAAGTGTGTGAGAAGGCCTGGATGGGAAGCACATAAGTGTTACCACCTTCATTATGGGTTCATAATTTTTATTCCACCTTACAAGGATATGTCTGTACATGGTATATTCATTCGGAGATGTTCCATCAAATAGGTAATTGGTAGGAGTTAGGGGCTGATCTCATTCAAGCTTCGAGCATAGGAGTACAAATCCAGCGCGTTGATAAGGCATTACAAGTATTCAAATGCCTTACAATGGGAGATATCTCTATGGAGGAATATATAATACATGAGCTATTAGGAGAACCTGGTTTAGAGACCAAGTTTTGATGAAGAGGAATCAAATAAATTAAATCTTGAGCACACATGCATGAAACAGGAAAAAGGAAAAACATTCTATATAGTAGATGATGAGGAAATGGAAATCTTGGATGTTAATCATTCAGAAGGTACGTACAAATTCATAGATAGCGTTGATGAGAGAGAATTTTCCTTCCATGAGCCATTGAAAATAAATAATTTTAACATTGTGACATAGACGCAGAACCTAATGAATTTATCACCGGGGATTATTGGTCGAAAGAGAAGTTTCAAAGGTCATTGATCTGTTGCATGAGTTCAAGGATTTTTTCCCTCATGGGTACCATGAACTCAAATGCATCCACTATTCCTTGGGGGAGATGAAAATAAAGTTGAAGGAAGGTGTGCACCTAATTTAGAAGAGGCCTTATCAAATGAATCAAAATTTTCATGTACAGGTCAAGGAAGAAATAAACAAGCTAATAGCATCTGGTATCATTGAGGCCATGGAGGAATCATAATGGATAAGCCCAATGGTCATCAGTATCAATAAGGATGGAAGAATAAGGATATGTGTGGACTACAGAGACCTAAATGTAGTATGTGTCATTGATTCTTTCCCAACCCCCTTTACTGAAGAAATTTTGGAGGGAGTAGCCGGGTGTGAGGTATACTCTTTCACAAATGGGTTCTCAGGGTATCACCAAGTTAGGATTGTAAAGGAAGACCAGAGAAAGACAAATTTTTCCACTGAATGGGGAATTTTTTCCTACATGGTTATGCCTTTTGGATTGAAGAATGTGCCTGCTATGTTCTCGTGCATCGTGGTACAAGCATTTCAAGAATTCATTTGTAAATTTATTTAGGTTTACCTGGATGACTAGACTATGTATGGGTTGGTAAAAGACCATTGTGACAATTTGAGGCTAATGTTTGAGAGATGTCGATAGTTAATGATATCCCCAAACATTAAGAAATGTGTCTTTGCTACTCCATTTGGAACCCTGCTAGGATGTATTATATGTAAGGAAGGCTTACTAGTGCATCCCACCAAAGCTTTAGTTATTTTGGGTTTGGGGGAGCCTACTAGTAAAAAAGTATTGTATGGATTCCTTGGGCATATAGGGTACTACAAGAAATTCATCAAGGGGTATGCCAAGATCACTGCACCCTTTGAGGAGTTGCTAAAACACAAGACTACCTTTCATTGGGGAGAGGAGCATCAAAAGGCATTTGATACTTTGAAGGATAAAATTATCACCGCACCCATACTACAATTTATTTCTTGGGATAAGAATTTCCATGTGCATGTTGATGCCTCGGGAAAAACCATGGGAGAAGTACTTGAAAATCCTAGTGAGGGGAGTGTTGATCACCCCTTGTGTTTTGCAAGTAGAAAGTTGACAAAGGAAGAACATAATTACACAACTACTGAGCATTGTCAATGATCTATGAACTACATAAGTTTAGATAATACCTATTGGAAACATGCTTTATATTCTATCTGAGACCACATGTCACCGAGATAATTTGTGAAAAATCCCATTTTTAAGGGTGCATATGCCGTTGGGTCCTATTATTCCAAGATTTTGATTTCACAAAGGTTGTAAAACTAGGGAAGATAAATTCGGGGCACGAACACTTATCAAGGATTAAATCGGGTAGGATGCACAAACCATTGCGGATAGCATCCTAGATGCATAACTATTAAGGTTGTGGCACGTTCACTCGAAATTAGAAGATATCATATTATTCTTAAAAATTGGTGTGTTGCCGGATGGGAGGAAGGCTCTAGATAGGAAATAGTTAAAAATACGCACCTTAACATATGTGTTGATTAATGGAGATTTGTACAAGTTAGGATGTGATAAGGTTTTGTGCCGATGCATATTGGAACATGACTGTGTGGAAATTATGGAGGAAGCACATGGTGGGATTGTAGGAGGACACTATACAGGAAATGTAACCACACGGAAGATTCTACTGGTAGGGCTTTGGTGGGAAATCATCTACCAAGATTGTATTGAGTTTTGTAAGGCCTATTACCATTGCTAGTGCCTTGGAAAACCTAGAAAGAGGGATGAAATTCACTTGCAACTAATAGCCAACATTGAGCGATTTGATAAAATGGGAAATCAACTTTGTAGGGTGAATTTTGCTAGCCACATGAAGGACTGGTTTGTGATATATCATTACTTTCACTTATTACCTAACAAGATGGGAAGAGGAAACACCTACAAAGGATTGCACTACAAGGACAACTACTATATTTTTATTAAAGAACATAATCAACAGGTATGGATGTCCTTTGATCTTGACTAGTGATAGGGGTACGCATTTTCTCAATGGAACGGTCAGGATTCTACTAGAAAAATGTATGGTGGCCCATCACAAGACTACCCCTATCATCCATAGGAAAATGGAACTGTTGAGGCATTTAAAAAATACTAAGTCACACGTTGACCAAAATTTGTGATATCGGAAGACAAGATTGGGATGACAAAGTATCATCCATTCTATGGGCATACAAGAAAACCTACAAAAGATTGAACAAGGCCACATTGTTTTAGTTGGTGTTTAGTGTGGAGGCTATTTTTCTAGTTGAATTCATGTTACCATCGTTGCGTATAGAACACACAGGAGGATTGGATAATGAATAAGCACTCAAAGAAAGGATTGATAAGTTGATGTAGTTAGATGAGAGGTGATCACTTGCTAGATGGAGTTAGAAGATAGAAAAGGAAAGACAAAAGGCCTGACATGATCGTCATATCAAGAACAAGTAATTTGAGGTTGGGAATATTTTTATGTTGTATGATTACAAGTATTTGTGCCATCATGGGAAGTTGAAAGTCCATTGGTTGGGCCCTTACATCATCTTGTACATCCTTGGTTCAGGCGCATGTCAGTTACAAGCACTAGATGGGACAAAGTTACCTAGCCATTTCAATTGGAGTAGGATTTAGCCCTACAATAAATAATCCTTCCCTATGTTTGTAAATAAGGTAGCATTTCTAGTTAGCTTAGGATTTACCTTTATGCTTTCTTTTTTTCTTGTGTTTCCCTTTCTTGTTGTTTGTTCCTTCTTTGTGTTTTGTTTTGTGCCAGTAACCACATTATTTTTCTAAGGTTGCCTATGCATAGAGGGCCGCGTATCTATTTTAGTGTGGGGTGGAGTAGTGCAAAGTAAAGTATAATCCAATAGTAAAATTTTAGTGGCCCAAAGAGAAGGAAGTTTGTAAGATTGAGAAAACGCATGGGGAAACAATGGATAATGAATTGTGATGTCAAGAAGGCTGTAAAAAGACAATGTACAAAGGATGAAGAGCACATGAACAACATGAGGTAGGTAAGGGAAAAAATCAAGTAAAGGACAAAAGAAGTTCCTTCGACACTATAGATGCGCGTGTAATATTCTTCTATCGATTGGATATTTGTGCACCAGAAGATGCAAGATTTGGCGCATGGGTAAGGGTGCTTAAGGTCAGCCTAGTGGAAAAAGTTACATTTAATGCTAATTATTTTGGTAGGTGGTATAACATTTATTGCTAGAGAGGAAAAAAACTATAAGTATGAAGTCGGGAACGTTATTATTTACCTTACTTTTGTGAATTTAGAGCTCTTGTAAACAAGGGAATCCAAAGAAATTTGTGTGAAGGAAGAAGAATCATAAAGATCTAAGTGCGTGACTAGGGTTGATCTATAAATTGGAGTGGAAGGAGTACACAGGTGTGGGGAGAGTTATTTTTAGAATACATTGTCTTGTGGAAGAAGTTGTTCCTAGTTAGGGTTTGGTAGCTAGGGCATAGAAGAAGGAGGATTCTTCATGGAGTGGAGCCTTAGAGTTGAGAAGAGTAGTAGATTAGAGAAAGAAGGAGGGATTTAGGTTATAGCCTAACAAGAAAACATGACACCAAAGAAGGTGACCATCTCACCAAAGAAACATAAGGGCAAGGGCAAAGGAAAACAAACAACTATCATCATTAGCTCTAATGAAGAATGGTATGTAGAAATGCAATACCCAGATGGAGTATTACTAGGGAAAGAGTGGGTGTCACACTCAAGAAAAATGGTTGTGAGTGATTACAACCATCAAATGAGAAATACTGAGAAATAAATCGTGTTGGATCTAGTTTTTCCAACTAACAAGAGGACATCAAACATAATGCCAATATATAACGAAAAAGTGAAGGTAAAATTGGAGAAGGCAGGGTTGTTACAACTATATAATTTTTTTTATTTTGCCAAGCCCGAGTGGCTATATTAGTGGTTTATGTCATGCATACATGAATACCACTTCTATTTTGTAGGCTACAAGATGTGCATAACTCCTCGGCTTATATCTAAGTTCAATAGCCCGAATTGTGAAGGAGGCCATCAAGGAAACTATGGAGGATTATGAGTACAAAAAGGGTTCATGGTACTTTGACATCACAAAAATCCTCGACCTTATTATGAGGATGGACACATTCTTAATCACCAAGCTTAATTATCAAGAAAGATGGACACAAGTAAACAAGGCATGGTTAAATGTATGCTTTGGAAGATCTCAGAAGGGACCATCTATAACTTGTCTTCCTTTATTGGAGATGAGATCATAAGAAACACACAGAAGGAGAAAAGATACTATTTGGAAACATTCTCCTCATCATCATCTTCTCAAAGATTGGAGTTCCCGATGGGCCAGAGAAGTTTGTATGGGAGTATCTAGAAGACAATCCCTCACCCATGAATTTTTTTGAGAAATATACTTGTGAGACTATGAAGGTCACTGACAAGGCACGCCTAGAAAATTGGTACAAGTGAATGTGCGATGCATTTGGGGTAGAGTGGAGGATCCCTGAGTAGTTTCTGTGCTTGTGGGTGGAGAGGTAGAATTTTTAGTTTATCAAAATTTTGTATTGGTAGGTTTATATTGACAAATGGGACTAAGAGCCCATGGTGCAAGCTACCCTTCTCCTTCACCACACAATACTTCCAAGTAGGGGTTAACCGGTTCAAGGAGGACAAAAGGCTAAGGTTTGACCTTAGTGAGGTAGACCAAGACCATCATGAGTTTTGCTAAAAGCTCATATACCCTAAGAAGCATGCATACGTGGAGAAGTATGTCTCCTAAAAGTATATATGATGAAGCCAATAATGTTGTCGATCACTAGAAGGGGGATGCAACAAGGGTATATCTACGCATAAGGCCTAAGTTTGAGAAATGTGCCTATCTAGAGAGTGATGTCTCCATTCCAAAAGACCCCATAGGGAGGAAGAAGGCTACACCGAAGAAGAGGGAAAGAGAAGAGGTGTAGGAGAAGAAGGCACCAAGTGTGCAAACTACACAATCTGTGGGCACGCCGGAAGCAATCACTAATCCTGGCACTTACATGTGCAAGAAGAAGTCCCCGGTCAAGGGAAAGACCCTTGAAGAAGAGGAACCAGAGGATGAAGGATCCCTCACACATGAAGAATCAGCAAGGAAGACATTGCCTATTAAGGAGAAAGAAAAGGAAGAATCTCCTATACTAGAATCATTAGTTAGGAAAAAGTAGAAGGTGACAGAAAGGGAAGAATCGGAGGAAACATAGAGCCCGAAGGCAAATATTGGTGACAGGGATGATGAAAATCCTGAGGGAGGTCAAGACCATCCGATACATAATACACACAACTATGAGGAGAAGGAAGATGAAGAGGATAATTATGAGGAGAAAGCAGATGATCAAGACAAGGGGTGACCTGATAGGTAAGCACCAAAATTAGGAACCCCAAGCCTCACCAGGGAACAAGTGGTAAAAATCAGTGAAAAGATAAGTGGAGGGAATCATTAAGGATTTGGTGGAGTAGGATTTGGAGCGAAGTGTAGATGAAATTTTTAAGGAAATATAAGAAGAAAGCATTGGGAAGGAATATGGTAGCATGGGTGGGAATCCCAATTTGGCGGTAAGCTTCCCAAAGGCTACGTGAATAGGTGGGAAGGGTGTAGTGGTAGCACAAGGGAAAGGAATGGGATACATCAATGATATAATAAAGGTACTACACATGCTTCCAAATCACCATACGAATAAAACAACTCCTGGCTATGAGTTTGTTTGATGAAGAAGGTGCATTTCCACAAACCAGAAAGATGTTATCTTGGGCGTTCCAGTCCCACATGGATGAACCTGATCTCAAAGTAAATTAGGGATCGTTGTTGAAGGTGCCAGAGAAAAAGGAGTAAATACATTGGTGAATGCTCAAAAATTGTCGAGATGAGGAGGTCTACAATGTGCTCAAAAAAATTTAGTTGGGATTGAGGTTAAAATGTTTGGAAGAAATGATAGAGTTACATTCCTGGAGGAGGAATTGGAGAAGAAAATGGATGAGCTCATTGAGAAGAGAAAATACTTGAAGTAAGAA
The DNA here is from genome assembly GCA_018340775.1 of Taxus wallichiana var. yunnanensis. NCBI lineage: Eukaryota > Viridiplantae > Streptophyta > Pinopsida > Cupressales > Taxaceae > Taxus > Taxus wallichiana. Next base: position 342,797,624 of record CM031237.1, read on the forward strand.
GATCTTATCAATACGCAGTTAAGGTGTGAACTGAAGGAAGAGAAGGAAAATGAGTGCAAAGTCTCTAAGAAGGTGGAGATGATTATAGATGCCATTGTATTAAAGCATCCCGACCTAGCACCGCCCAAGAAAAAATATGAATTAGCCTTACAGTGTCTGGAGGATGTGACTCACATCCTCACAATGGAAAGGTGGCCACTTGCCTTAGAGACCACAGAAGAAGCATTGGTTCACCAAGAGAGATAAGAGAAGATAAAGGTTTTCAAGATCGTTGCTCAATATACCAAACTCTTTACAGGGTAAAGGTCAATGCGTAAGTTTTTGAAGCTGCATATTCCAATTGTGCTGATAGAGATAGAGTGTAAAGCATCCTTGTTGCTACACATGAAATGGAGTTGAAGAATTTTCAAGAGAAGAATAAGGGGAAAAAAATAGAAAGGGATAAAATCCTATCAGAGGTAGAGAAGAAGTTAGAAGATATCAAGATCTTGTGAGGCTCGATCAAAAGTTAGCTACGGGATTATACCCCGTATCACCCGTAGGATGGATGCACTTGATGACTTGGGCAAGCAATTGGAGAGTATTGTTGAGACAATGAGTGCCAAAGGGAAGAACTAAGTTTTGAGGGGGTGAGCACCCTAGTCGGAGACCTCTGTCAACAAGTGCAAAGTGAGGTTGACACTGGGAAAAACTAGAGGCAAAAATAGGGAAGGATTTCCCTCTCCTCCTTCAAAAATAAGCATTGTTCTCTTTCATTTCCCCATTCTTTCATTCTTTCTCCCAATTATTCATTCCTTCATTCTTTTTCCCACTATTTAGAGCCCATCATTCTTTATTCATTAAAGAGAAGTGTTTCCAAGGATGGAGAACAGGAGTAGTGTGGGGTGATGTTGGGCCCCAAAATATTGGCTAAGTACAAGAAGGCACATGGGCGCGTGGGGCCTATTTGAAGAAGGGCGCATGGGTTGAAGGAACATAATGTAGGGTTTAGCATAATACATGTTGTGTGCATGCAAGACAAGACAGTTTTGGGACTTAACCATATTCAACATTCCAGGAAGGACACGAGAAAAGCATGACCCATCTAGCATGTGAAGTGGATAAGGTGCCATCCTGACAACTATATGGTCAAGAAAGGAATACTCCATGCATGCGATGGAAGGATCCAGAAAGACATCATTGAAAAGAGTGGAGAGCTCATATCACTAGAAGCATGCTCCATTATAGGACCACATGGAAACTTAGCAACTGATATATTATCTCAGAAGGCATGGTGGTGAAGACTAAAGCTACATATAGAGATGCTTGAGTAGAAGAAAGGAGACACACACCAAATGTGACATCATATAGCTGGATAGGTGAAGATCTGCAAGAATGATGAAGGATCCTTTGGGTTAGGATTAGGATAACTATAGGGGTGATGGCATTTTTAGAGGGATGGGTTTGTAACCAGCTTTATAATATGGAAAGCATAGCTTAGGTTCTTGATGCATGAATTTGATCTACTTTTTTATATTGGTCTCATTATGTCCTTAATGAATGCAATGTGGTTATTGAAATTGTTAACATGAATATAAGGTTATTTTCTAAAGAATATATGTTGTTTATAAGCATAAAGCCTAGTGCATTTTGTTTTGTTATGAATCATTCGTATTCTATTTGATACTTCTCTTTTGTTATCTGGATGGATGCATTGATATGATAACTCATCCTAATCTCTTAGAATGAAGGCATGGTTCTTTTCATTCCTGCATATAAATCTATCATTAAGGATGTATTCTCATAAGAATCATATAAAGAAGGTGATTGGAACTTGTGTATGCCTTAGGTGAGTACCCAACGCCCGCTAGGTGATAGGTCGCCGCTCATGAGATTAATTTGTTATTCTAGGGGTATAAAAATGACTACATCTTGGTTCCATTACCAGGACCTTTTTTTGAAGTTATTGTGTCAAATGGCATACATCTTGGTCCCCGTGATGTGTGATGACCGAAAATATGACCTTGGAAAATGTTGAAGCATGGTTCAAGAGCACGGAGGACAAGTTTTCTCAAAGATTCGACACTAGACCTAAGTTCAATGCACATAGATGGGTAGAAGAAAACATGTACCATAAGTTGTATGAAACGTTCTTCCGTTATTTTTAGTATAAATATATAAGTGGATTTCAAGATATGCATCCAGATCGAGCTATTACTATAGATTGTACGTATGGACCCAAGATGATTACCAGAGGCTACTGAGAATGTAAATATGGCTTGGACACGTGTTGTTGATCACTAGTGGAAAGGAGTCATGACTAGTTATACTTTGGAATACACCATTTCTATGTATTATTTTCCGAGGTTGCTAAGTTCAAGTTTCGAGGATCCTAGAGGATCACTTTTACATGTTATCCCTTTAGCTATGAAGATCTTGATCAATCAAAGAAACCAAACTTGGATCTCTAAGAAGAATATTTTTATTCTAGTTGTATACATACAATGTATTAGTGAGGTTGAGCATGAATTATCAATTTATAGTGGTTATCAATCTCTTAAGGGCTTGATTAGTGGTAAGAAGTATTTAAATTAATTTTTGTGGATTATTATGTGTGTAACATGCTAGTTTTGTGAATCAAGAGGAGTCAACAAGTTGGAGAATCCTGAACTGAGGGTTACAAGAGCCAATTTTACTCAAGGTGAGATTTATGAAGAAGAATGTGATTGTGGGATAATACGATAATATAAGGGAAAAGAAATGTGCTCAAAACCATTAATAAGAATCAAACCCCTTTTATGTGGTTACGATTAAGGCTTAGTGGCATGGTATTTGAACCGTGATATACCCTATTTAGATAGGAAGAGTACAATGGAAAACAGTCCCAACACACACTCTAATGAATGAATGGTGATTTTCTTGCAACATAAAAGGACCCTAATTTTTATGTCCCTTTTTAAGTTATTCAAATCTATGAACGAGAATGCAATCGTTTGGGTGTAAAACTTTGCATTCTTGGGTTCACTTGTGTAGTTCTTGCTAGGGGTTTTGGAAGATTCATTATATCTAACTAAGTACAAGTCCTCCAACCTTAAAAATTGATATAAATAACTATGAGGGGATAAGTAAGGATAATATTAAGGTCTTAGACCTTATATAATGTTCAAAATCATTGTAATCCATAATAGTTGAGAGCAAAGTAATGTAACACTAATTGAAAGACCTAATTAGTAAACCAAAGTGTGATTTTAAGGAATTCTTTACATAGAAGGAGGTGATTAAAATTTTCATACAAGGAATATTCCCAAATGGGTATCCAAAAAGTGTAAGATTTTGTAAATTTAAGTCTTGAATCAAAACTTACATCCGTTTTTTTCTCTAGAGCAGTCTAGTAGAGAGAGGTTGGTGTAGAAGAAAAGATTGAGAAGGAAGAGGTAGTTTCCTTAGGATTTAGGCTTAACCCTTTTTCCCACACTTTGGATTTGATATAGGGTATTGAAAACTGTCAACACTTTTCTCGAGACCTAGTGGATTACTCTAACTCATAATCTCCCACTAACATTGTTTTTAAAAAGACAAATTAGACAGTTTATGCAAGATTGAAAAAATAGCTAAATATAGTAGATTGAATAAATTTTTTGAATGTGATAGCATGATGATAAGATCAGAAGAATGAAGATAAGGTTTCACTAGCCTATCTTACCTATCTGAGCCAAATTTGAAAGTTTTAGGAGTTGTCTTGAGTTGTGACTATCAAGCATCATGCAAGCTAAAGGTGAATATCTAGATTTATGAAGTCACTAACTTGTTTGAGTGGTGGAAGTTATTAGATGATTTGCATCATATTGGTATTAGAGAAAAGAATGAGATTAAATTAAGAAAGGAGATGTAGAGGAAAAGATAAAGAAGTACTTATAAGTGAAGAGTTGACAAGATGCCACAAAGAAGAGTGGGAAGAGGAGAAAATAGAGAGTAACTAAGAGTTAATGATTGGGTTACAGTATTAAAAAAATTCAAGACAATTTAGGATCACTATAAGTACCTAAAAGGAGAGGAAAAACACTAGATGATGATAGTGATGAAGAAGAAATAAAAGAAAAGTGATAGCAGAGAGAGCTCCAAAAGATGAAGGACCAAATTTAAAACACCTGAAGGTAGTCATAGGAGAAGGTAAAAAATAAAGAATGAAAGTACCATAGTGTGGAGGTATTTTTCAGCCATAAGAGATAATATATTGGATAGCCAAGATGGAAAATTACTTTGATTTTAAGAGGGTTTCGAGAGAACAAAAAGTGAAATTTGTATGAACCAAACTATCGTGGACATGTTGCAATATGGTGGGAATTTGTACAAGAAGAAAAGATGAGCACGGGAAAGGAAAAGATCAATAAATGAGACAATATGGTGGCCAAGTTAAAATTTAAGTTCGTTCCTTTATACTATCAAACTAGTTCACTCAAAAAGTTATAAAATTTAAGACAGAGAGAACTAAGTGTGGCTGATTATACCAAGGAATTCTACAAAATAGCTATGAGGTATAGTCATATACATGATGATTCTTAAGAAGTGGAAAGGTATGTGAATGGTTTGAGATTGAATATACAAGATGAAGTCACTTTATTTCATTTGAGATCAATAGAGGAATATCGGAAAACCTTAAAGGAAGAGGAAAAACTATCAAGATAGAAAACTCAATATTTGAGAGGTAGATGTAGAGCATAAAGAGGAAGAGGTTAGCAATCACAAAGAGTACAACAACAAAAAAAAATAATAAGGAAGAAGTGAATATTTCAAAAACAAAAAGTTCATTCGAGAGGTGGTTACAAAGGGAGGAAACTCCTATAGAGGTAGAGGTGCATATGGAAGAGGTAGCACTTGACATATGCTTCAAGTGAAACAAATTTACTAGACATAGATAATTTGAATGTCTTGAACATACAAAAAAAAACAACAAGATTAATGATGTAAGAAAACAAATAACACATGCGGATGAACAGAGAGAGTGTAGCATCACCATAAATAGTGGAGGAACCTAAAAATAGAGAAGCATTGATGATGAGAAGAGCCTTGGTGAGCATGTTGGTGCTTCATTTGATCTTGCTTCATTTGTCCTTAAAATTATTCAATTTTCAGGATTTTCATCTTTTCTATCTCCCGTATTGATGCTTGAAAACTATGTCCTCCATTTGGTTGCCATGATCAGTCCTTTCCTTTGGTCAAGGATCATATTAAGTCCAGAATTTGTCTTCCATTCCTCTGTCCATATGAAAGAATTTGTAATCGGGGCATAATTTTGAGTCTTTTCCCTTCCTTACATTTTTCCACTGTCGCGTTTTGTTTTCCCTGTCAATATTTGTCCCAATATATGTGGAAACATGGTCCTTTCTAATTGGATGCGGCTCAGTGGATCATATTTGGGCCTTATATCATTTCAAAATTCCTTTTCCTTAAAGAAAGATTCATTTCCAATTGTAAATGGTGAAGTTCCCTACATTTTATGGTTTGACGGTGTGTTTCCTCGTCAATTTATATCTCGGCACCTTTAGTAACGTGGTCCTTTTTTTTTGGATGTGGCTCAACTAGGAATTTTGAAAATCTAAGGCCCACTTCAACTCAAGTCTTAGACATGTGGAGGGCTGGTGCTCATTTGAGGATCTACCTCAGGGTCCCACCTTAACAACTGCGCCAAGGGGACACATGGTGAGCCCGTGCCTTTTCAGGTTCTCCACTTTTAGGGACCATCTCAAAGTTGCATCAGGGAGACACGTGGAGGCTTCTATCACATCTGATCTATACTTAAACTTTTCAAATTAATTTTCTAAGGATTGGGAAATGTGGAGGGACCTCTCTGTTTGGGTACCAGCCCTTAAATTTTATTTTGAAGAAGTTCTAGGAGGACACTTGGAGGCTTCTACTCACTCTTCCCTTTCTTGGACTTTTCAATGACCAAGGAAAACTATCTCGGACCCTAGACACATGGTGCCTTCCATTGATCCTTCAAATTTTTAATAACTCTACTGGATTGAGACAAGTGGTGATCCCGCGCTTGTTTGGGGTTTCCACTTTCGAGGACCATACCAAAGGTGCTCTAAGGTGACACATGGAGGCTTCCGCCGACTCCTTTTTCCGAGACTTTTTCAAAGGCCAAAAGGTTTTTTTCTTGGGCCCAAAGGATGTGGAAGGCCTACATTTTTTTGGAAACTTTTCATTATACCTCACCTTTGTAGTTGCGCTAAGAAAACATGTGGACAACTCTAATCTAGAGTTGAGAAGGGTAGAATCGGTGGTTGTTGTGCATTACACTTTTTTTCAACCATCTTTTCTCCAAGACTCCTGGAGATGTGAATATGCACTATTTTTCATCATTTTTGATGAAATTCATTGTCGTTTTTGTCTGCAAAGTGCTATTGAATGGATTTAGAACTTAATTTATAAGTCCAAGAATTGTTAATATTAATATTTTGAAGTTGGAATTGCTCGGGCACTTGCAAAAATGTGAATTACTAGAGAAGCTGAATGCATGACAAAGTTGCAAAGGAAAGATAAGGAAAAGGATGAAATGATGGAGGTTACACATGTAAAGGATGAAAAAGGTGTTGCCTTGTGGGTGAAATGGATTACTTATCGAGATCCAGCTATATAGAGCCTCGAAAAAGATTAAAATGGGGATTTCTCGCATGACGTAATCCGAATGATAAGAAGGACTACCAAAAAAATTGTGGCATGGCATCCTAGTCATTAATCGAGGGTCTCAGAAACATGATCTGTTCATAATTGGTCCACCTGGTATCTTTCAGATGTAAATTTATTAAACATCACTTTATGAGGAAAATTGGTAAAAATTAAAGGTCACTCAAATATTCTTATTTTGGAGGGGTGAAATTTGGGATGAGTGAGCAAATGAAATCTATAAATGTAATGAGAATACTCTTACGCAAAAGGCCGGGGTTGAATTCTTAAGAAAAATTTGGGAGAGCCCGTCTTTCCGAGAGACAAATCCTAGAAACTTGTTAATTTCCTATGTATTAGATCTCCATCACGTCAAGTTGGTTGCGAGTGTACATCCATTGACAAGCTCTGAGACTGTTTGAAGAAACTTTCCCCTGCTGATGAATCTAATCAATTTTGAGTTAATTTGTGTCAATCTTGGAGCAATTTGTGTATGCTTTATTTCAGAATGTCTGCAAGTGTTCTTTCTTATTCCTATTGAAATCTTGTGTTAAAGTCCCTCCGAATCACATAGGATCTCATCCCTATGATAGTTTAGTGGCATTTGCAATTTCATTTCAAGAAGAGCCTTCATCCTCTGATGAGATAAATAAATTTAATATCACTTCACTATCATTTGTTGATAAATAATGTCCTGTAAGCCTTCGATTTTATCTTAGGCATGAGGAACCAAGGGTATTTGATGTTTAATTGAGTCTTTAGCTCAAGCCTTCATGTTAAATTCTTAGAGATGTGTAAAACCATTCAAATATGGGCCTCCATTGATGCACACCTTCTGTTGAAGTAATATTTTAGCTATTCTAAATATTTCGTCATTTAGCTTTCCAATTGTTGTGAAGTCTCTCAAAGATCTAGTATAATCAACCTTATCTTGCTTGATCTCCCACCAAAAATATTTAAAAACAATGAATCCATCCTAAACTACCCCTACTTGCCATGTTTCCATCCAAAACTACAATTGTTGTGAAGTCTTTGATGCTGCTCGGTTTCCAAGGGAGAATCAATTTGGATACCAACACCAGTAATGGCACCACCGCCAGAATGATTTATTGATTTGTTTCTAGTTCATATCCATTTGACCCATCAACAACACCAGAATGACATCATTGGCGAGGATGATTTGTTGATTTTTTTCCAACTCATATCCATTTGGCCCGTCAACAACACCAGATTGGAACCGTTGCCAGGGAATCTTTGAATAATTTTACAAATGTAGTACATACAGACCCTGGTAATAATTCTTACATGTGTTGTGTGCTAATACATTGTAAAAACATCATTATCTATTCAGATCTATAAGAATTGTTCAAAGTTGTAAGTTCTGAGTGTAATATTTCTAGCTTATACAGTTATTACACTAAGTTTGTATCATCATTGACAAATTTGGGTAGAATAAGAGTAGATCTTGTAAGATTTGCATGAATATGGTATTGACAGACATTTAATAGGTCTTTCATAGTGCATTTTCACAAACTAAGGTGAAAATCCTTAGTGGCAACTTCATGTTGTTTAAATTCTTGATAAATACTAGTATCTTAACATATATCAAGTAATATTTTTCATTAATCTCTGTAAAGATGGAAGGAAGAAGATATTTCTTCTCCAAGGACCCTAGTAGAAGGTTGTTTCTAGAGTTGGGAAAGTCTAATTTAGAAGGAAGAATAATTTGGAAGGTTGTTGGAGATCAAGCATCAAGAAAAGAGATCTCCATTGGTGAAACTGATCAGCCTATGATTGAAGATTGCAATACTTCCTCAAGTGCTTCTAAATCAGGTAGTCTCTTTATAAATCCAAATTCTCCAACTGGAGAGGGTCCTTCTTTTGTATTTGAAATATTTGCATCTCATTTTGTCCCTGTATTCTCCAAAGTTGATAGGATCTTCCAAGAAATAGAGTTTTTAGAGAACATCCATTATGAGAATTGTATTCATGTGCTCCACAGACCCCTCACTCCTCATCATTCTATTTCTCCCGTAATATCACCTCCCTAAAATAATATGGCCCTACCCCCACCTATACCTCCATTTTTGTGAACACTTTTGGTCCTATATATTTCAAAGGTATGGCTAGATATCCAAATGTTGTGCCCCAAGATGTTATAAATAGTTTGCCTAAATTTCAAGGAAATAATGCCATTATTGGGGATCAACACTTAAAGCTTTTGTCAATATGATGGAAGACTTTAAAATAGAATTTGAGGATTTTTACATTAAATTATTTATCCATACTCTAGAAGAAGATGCAAGGATTGGTATAAATCTTTGCCAGATAATTCCATTGATTCTTGGACAGAAATGAAGAATTCTTTTAGATTAAATTATCGAGATAAAATAGACCCTAGGTTTATTTTATAAGAATTTGAAAATATAAAAATAATCCTAATGAGTTTGTTCATGACTTCAATACAAGGTTTAATAAGACCCTAAATAGGTTGCTTGTGATCCCGAGGCCAAGTGATGTTTCTTTTTAATGAAATACTCGATGCTTTTGATAAGAAATCTTCCTATTATTTAAGAGACAAGAACCCAACAACATTGAGGAAAGCCTTCACCATGGCTTTGTAGATTGAAAATAATATCAAAGTAGTTGGTAAGCCTCCTAAGAGGGAAGGTATCAAGCTAGTCAATCCAGAGAAGCCTCAATCAATTAAGGTTGTAGATCTTGAGGAAGTTGTAAAGAATTTGGCCAGAGCTGTCAAAGAAATATCTTACAAGCTAGCCAGGGAAGAGAAATGAATTGGACAAGGTTCTTAAGGTCAGCATAGGAAACAAGGACAAGACATATTTGCAAATCCTCCTAGAAATGATCAGAGATATGATGACAGAGGTAAAGGACCCATGGGATCTAGACAACCCCAAGCTAGGGAAAATATAGTAGTTCCTAATCCTCTAAATGTCAGAGTTGTTATTAAAGAGACAAATGAAATTGATTGGTGTGACAAATGTTTCTTACCCCACCCGCCATGTGAAGTAGATAAGCAAGGTTGAAGAAGCTGATGATGATGATAAAAATGATGATGATGCATGCATGGTGGATTGCTCTATAAGCTCACAACAAGGAGCAACTTCAACTGAAGTAATAAGTGCAAGAACTGCTATAAGTTTTGGGATTGCATTCACCGGGTACCTCTTCTTCCTCCCTCTCATACTTTAGAAATAGATATGGTACAAGCTTTTGAACTTCCTAATAATGATTTTTAGTACCTAAGAGCTCTAATGATTAAGAAGTATGATGGAGGAATCCCATTAGAAGAGGATAGACAACTATTAATGAATGTTGTTGTTTCCCAAGAAAAAGAGTATAACACAAGAAATAAAATTTTCAAAGGGTAGGGCCTCAATCCAAACCAAAAATCCCAGTTCTCATCAATATCCCAAAATAAAATCCAAAGAAAGATGCATCTACAAAATGCCTTGTTGTCTCAAGTAGAACTAGTATTCCCACCCATGCCCAAAATGTGAAAAATATTGTGCCATCTAATGAGTTTGTCAATATTTATCCAAATGCTGCTTTTCCCAAATACATTCCTTATGAAATTGCCCAAGTCTTGATTCAGATCAATATTTCTATTCCAATTTTGAACTTCTTAGGATTCTTGAGCACAAGAAGAGGGCCTTTGAGTATTTGGGATTGGAAGAAGATAGGAGTACCCAAGGCAGAAATATAAATAATGTAGAAACTCCTCCTCCAACCATTGTAGACCTAGAAAAACCACCAGCATTGGAGGAGATAGGTGAACCACCTGAATTTTACTTGGGAACATCTTTGGTTGAGTCTCAATTAAATGTTGATCCATTTTTTACAATGCTGATTATTAAGGACAGATTGTTGCATAATTGTATGTTTGATTCCAGAGCATCATGCAATGTTATGCCTCTAGAGGTCATGAATGAATTGAACATTAAAGTGAAAACAACTTATTCCAAGTGTATTGTAATGGATTCTAGAGAGGTGTCAGTTGTAGGATGTGTAAAGGTTTGGTGGTATAACTTGCAACTTATCCAGGTAAGAACTTGAAACTTGATGTTGTTATTGTTGATTGCCCTGCCAAATGGGCATGTTGTTATCAAGAAAGTGGGCTGCAAGTGTTGGTGGAAGTGTTCAGATGGATATTTCTTTTACCACCATTCTAATTGAAGGTAACCTTGTAAAGTTGTATGGAGAGAATAAGATGTTGCACCTCATTAAAGATCCCAATAATGCTTCTTATGAAGTGTTGTATGCTGATGTAGATGCTGATAACTTTGTTGGATTTGTTGATGTCAAAGAGTACACGATTTATCAATGTAAATGTCTTGAACAAGTATGTTTTCCTTGGACCTTTTTATTCGATGGAGCTTGTTCCAAGTTAGGAAATGGTGCTTGTATTGTTCCAATTTCTCTAGGATAGGAAGAGTTTATTTTTTTCTTTCAAACTCAACTTTGAATGCACTAAAAAAATTGCTGAATATGAAGCACTATTATTGGGTTTAAGAATTGCATGGAAATATGGTGTAAAGGATATCATTGTCAAAGGAGATGCATAACGATTTTCAAGCGATTAGAAAATGTATACTACTAAAAATCAGAGAATGAAACAATAAAAGCATGTAGTATAGGATTTGATTGAAATGTTTGACTCATTTAATATTATGCACCATGATAGAAAGTTTAATGTTGTTGCAGATAAGTTAGTAGTGCTAGGATCCAGATTTGGAAATTGTATAGTATCTCCATTTTGTGAGTATGATGTTGAAATACTAACAAGGCCATCTATCCCTAACAACATTAAAAATTGGAAAGTGTTCGATGATGATTCCCAGGTGAAATAGTTTTTGCAAAACCAAGGCAAGTTTGCTGACCAAAATATAGATTGGGAACCAATGGTGTGTGTTACTGAAGGAAAGGAAAATTTATTTGGCAAAGACATCATCCAACTAAAGAAAAACATGATTCCCAGAGGTTTGGTGGCACTTGAATCAAACTTTGATAATTCTGATTGCATTATTAACGAAGTATGTCGGTTTCAAGAGATGTGGAAGAGCACAACTTGGGCACAAAGGAAAAACCACGTAAAATCTGGTTAGGAAGAAATCTGAGAAAGGAAGAGAAGCAGTCCTATGTTCAATTGTTAAAGAAATATCAAGACTACCTAGCTTGGTCTTACTTTGAGTTGAAGGCATACAAGGAAGATTTGTTCCAACATGAAATTCCTCTTGAATCTAATGCTAAGCCTTTCAGGAAAAAATAAAGGTTGATCAATCTGCTCCTTTCTTTGAATATGCAAGAAGAATTGAAGAAGTTGAGGGATGGAGGGATCATTCAGCCCACAAGGTACTCATCTTGGGTTACAAATTTAGTACCTGTTAGAAAAAAGAATGGTGATATAAGGTTGTGCATAGACTTTAGGAACTTGAATAAAGCATCATTGAAAGATAATTACCCTCTTCCAAACATGGAGAATATGCTACAATTGGTAATTGGTTATGAATTGTTATCCACTTTGGATGGTTTCTCTCTGGCTATAATCAAGTTGTTGTGAAGGAGTCAGAAAGAATAAAGACTACCTTTACCACTCCTTGGGGAACTTATGTCTATGTCAGGATGCCTTTTGGCTTAATGAATGTTGGAGAAAATTTCTAAAGAGCAATGGATGTAGTGTTTGCTAGTTATATTAATGATTTCATTGTTGTTTATCAAGATGATGTAATTATGTTTTCCATAAAAATAAATGATCACTTGCAACACTTGGAGAGAATGTTGTTAAGGTGTAGAGAGTATGGAATATCATTGAATCCCAAGAAGTTCCATTTTGTAGTACAAAAGGAAAAGCTTCTTGGTCACATTTTATTAAAGGAAGGGGTCATGATTTATCTTGAGCGAGTGGAAGCCATCACCAGTTCCAATTCTTAGAACTAAGAAGGGATTTCAATCCTTCTTTGGAAAAATAAAATTTATCAGAATATTTGTGTCTAACTTTGTTGAGCTAACCATCCCCATTACTAGCATGCTGAAAAAGGACCAAGTTATAAAATGGGAAGAAGATTCTATTCAAGCTTTCAATGGGATCAAATAAGCATTAAAGCATGCCCCTGTTTTGTCAGCTCCAAATTACAAGAATCCTTTTCAAATGTTTTCTTTTGCTTTAGAAAACACCATTGCATATTTCTTATTTCAGAAGGATGATGAAGGGGCTGAGAGACCAATTTACTTTTTTAGTAAGGCATTGCAAGGAGATAAGTTGAAGTACACCATCATGGAGAAGCAATCATTTTCCTTGGTGAAAGAAACAAAGGTTTTTAGACCTTACATCTTGAGCTCTAAAGTTGTTTCTTATGTTCCCCACAAAATGGTGAAAGATATCTTATCAGAGATGGAGGTCTCAAGAAAAAGATGCAGATGGGTAAACAAGTTGCAGGAATATGACATGGATATCCAAACCATGAAATTGATAAGAGGTTTGGGCCTAGCTAAGCTTATGGCTGAGAGCAACTTGTGAACTATTGAGGTGAATGAAGTAGAAGGAGAAAGGGTGGATGTCCTTGAAAATTTGGTAAGCTCTGAATGGTACAAATATATAATATTTTATCTTAGACATCTATGCTTCCCTGAACATTTGACTAAAAATCAGAAAAGATCTCTTAAGTTAGCCTCCCAAAAATATGTCATTACTAATTTTGGGTTAGCTTGGAAGAACCCCAAGGGAGTGCTCTTGAGATGCATCACTGAAGATGAGGCCCCAAAAATAATTTTTGATCTCCATGGAGGAGTTTTTGGGGGGACATTTTGTTGGAAGAGTTACAACACATAAAATCTTGAGGGTTGGTTATTGGTGGCCAACTCTTTTCAAGGATACAGCTATATTGGTTAGGAAATTTGAAAGTTTCCAATGTTTTTCTGGAAGATTGAAAGCTTGAGTTCCCTTCCTTTGCAGCCTGTGTCAATTGAAGCCCCATTTAAGCAATGGGGAATGGATTTCATTGGCGAGATTTCAGATCCTTCTAGTGTTGGTCATAAATGGATTCTTGTAGCGACTGATTATTTCAATAAGTTGGTGGAAAAAATACCCACTAAGAAAGCAACACACCAAGTCATCATGGAATTCATGTTGAATCAAATCATATGCAGATTTGGAGTGCCATCTAAGATTGTTGCTGATAATGCCATGAGTTTCAGAGCCAAACCTTTGGTGGCAATGTGAAAATGGTATCAAATCAATTTGACATATGCTTCTAACTATAATCCCCAAGGAAATGGACAAGCTGATTCTAGCACTAAAAACTTGTTGAAGATCATTAGAAGAACCTTGGAGCTGAACAAAAAGAAGTGGGGTGAGCAAATGAAGTTTTCTATTTGGGATGATAGAATCATTATCAAAAGATCTACTAGTAAAAGCCCATTTGAGTTGGTATATGGAACTCAAGCTTTGCTGCCCCTTCATTTACAATTATCTTCATTTCAGTTTGTTAAACAAATTGAAGATCAAGAAGTTAGTCCATATGATGCTCGAATCAATCAGATTATTGAGTTAGATGAAGAAATAAGGGCATTCCATTAGTGGCATGTGAAGTTCAGAGAAAATTTGAAGAAGTTATTTGATAAAAAAGTGACTCCAAGAGATTTTAGTGTGGGAGATCTTGTGTTATTATGGGATAACAAGCACGAGGATAAGGGAAAACATGGAAAGTTTGATGCATTGTGGATGGGACCTTATTCAATTGACATTCGAATTGGTGAAAATACTTTCTTCTTAAAATAATTAGATGGGGAATTTCTTGAATTGCCTATTAATGGTAGGCATTTAAAACATTTCCTTGATTGATTTCTTAGAATCAAGGTATACTCCATTGTATAGTGTATAGTCTTTTGGTTTCTTTCTACTTTCGTGTTTTTCTATTTTGGTTTGTCCTGGTCCTTGCAGCCATTTTGTTGGTTTCTTGGTTCATCCTTGGGGAGTTGGTTATTATTGTTCTACTCTGCAAGCTTATTCTTTGACTCTGTTGCCCAATGGTTTGTTTTTAGAACTTGGTCTGCTATTTGTTCTTGTGGCACTCACAGGGAGTGCCCATCCCAAGTCGAGCCAATGTTGGTGCTCAATTTGATCTCATCCTGTTTTTCCTTTAAATTATTTAATTTGCGGGATCTGTTGTCTTTTCTATCTCCTTGTATTGATGCCTGAAAACTCTATCCTCCATTTTGTTTCCATGATCAGTCCTTTCCTTTGGTCGAGGATCATATTAAGTCCATAATTTATCTTCCATTCCTCTGTCCATATGAAATAATTTGTAATTGGGGTGTAATTTCGGGTCTTTTCCCTTCCTTCCATTTTTCCACAGTCACATTTTGTTTTCCGTATCAATATTTGTCCCAATATGTGGAAGCATGGTCCTTTCTGATTGGATGTGGCTTGGTGGATCACATTTGGGCCTTATATCATTTCAAAATTCTTTTTCCTTAAAGAAAGATTCATTTCCAAGTGCAAATGGTGAAGTTCCCTACATTTTACAGATTGACGGTAGTGTTTTCCCCCACAATGTATATCTCTTCACCTTAACCTATGTGGTCCTTTCTATATGGACATGGATCGGCTGGGAATTTCGAAACTCTAAGGCCGTCTTCAACTCAATTCTTAGACATGTGGAGGGCTGACACTCATTTAAGAATCGCCTCGGGGTCCCACCTTAACAATTGTACCAAGGGGACACGTGGTGCGCCTACGCTTATTCGGGGTCTCCACTTTTGGGGACCATATCAAAGTTACATCGAGGAGACATATGGAGGGACCACACCTATTTAGGTACTAGCCTCAAAATTTTATTTTGAAGAAGTGCCAAGAGGAAACTTGGATGCTTCCGCTCACTTTTCCCTTGCCTGACTTTTCAACGGCCAAGGAAAATTGTCTCGGACCCTAGACACATGGCACCTTCCATTGATCCTTCAAATTTTTTAACAACTCTTCTAGACTAAGACACATGGTGAGCCCACACTTGTTTAGGGTATCCACTTTTAGGACCATACCAAAGGTGCGCCAAGGTGACACATGGAGGCTTCCACTGGCTCCTTTTTACTGAGACTTTTTCAAAGGCCAAAAGGTGTTTTTCTTGGGCCTGGGCACGTGGAAGGCCCACGCTTGTTTGGAAACTTGCCACTATACCTCACCTTTGTAGTTGCGCTAAGAAAACATGTGGACGGCTCTAATCTAGAGTTAAGAAGGGGTAGAATCAATGGTTGTTGTGCATTTCACCTATTTTTCCACAATTTTTCTCTCAAGACTCCTAGAGATGTGAATAAACACCGGTTTTCATCATTTTTGATGAAATTCCTTGTCGATTTTGTTTGAAAAGTGCCAATGAATGGATTTAGAACTTAATTTGTGAGTCCAAGAATTGTTAAGGTTGATATTTTGAAGTTGGAATTGCTCGGGAACTTGCAAAAAATGTGAATTACTAGAGAAGTCAATGCAGAAAAAGTTGTAAAGGAAAGAGAAGGAAAAGGATGAAATGATGAAGATTACAGTACGAGAGAATGAAAAAGGTGTTGCCTCATGGGTGAAAAGGATTATGTGTCGATCCATCTATAGAGAGCCTCTAGAAAATAATTAAAATGGGGATTTATCACATGAAATAATCAAAATGATTAAAATGATGTCAAAAAGTTGTGGCATGATGTCCTAGTCATTAATCGAGGGTCTAAGAAACATGTTCGAGTTCATAATTGGTCCACACGTAGCTTTTGGATGTAAATTTGTTAAACATTGCTTTTGAGGAAAATTCATAACAACCAAAGATCCTCGAATATTCTTCTTTTTTTTGGGGAAAATTTGGGATGAGTGAGCAAGTGAAAGGTATAAATGCAATGAGAATACTCTTGCAAAAGGTTGGGAGGTTGAATTCTTAAGGTAAACTTTATGAGAGCCCATCTTTTTGAGAGACCAATTTGAGAAACCTGTTAATTTCCTATGTATTATATCTCCATCACGTCAAGTTGGTTACGAGTGTACAACCATTGACAAGATTTGAGACTTTTCAAAGAAACTTTCCCTATGATGAATCTAATCAATTTCAAGTTAATTTGTGTCAATATTGAAGAGATATTTGTGTATGCTTTGTTTCAAAATGTCTACAAATATTTTTCTTATTCCTATTTTAATCTTGAGTAAAAGTCCCTCTAAATCACACAGGATCTCATCCCTATGACAGTTTAGTGGAATTTGTAATTTCATTTCAAGAAGATCCTTTATCTTGTGATGAGATAAACAAATTTAAAATCACTTCACTATCATTTATTGATAAATATTATCTGTAATCCTTCGATTTTATCTTATGCATGAGGAACCAGGGGTCTTTGATGTTTAATTGAGTCTTTAGCTCAAGCCTTTGTGTTAAATTCATGGAGATTGTGTGAAACCATGCAAATCTAGGCCTCCATTGATGCACACCTTCTAGTTGAAGGAATATTTTAGCTATTCTGAATCTTTCTGTCATTTATCTTTCCAATTTTTGAGAAGTTTCTCAAAGATCTAGTATAATCAACTTTATCCTTCTTAATCTCCCACCAAAATTATTCAAAAACAATGAATCCATCCTGAACTACCCTCCTGCTTTCCTGTGTTTCCAAAAACGTATAAATTATACTTTGCTAAAATATGCAAAAGAAATCGTGGATTCCATAATGTCTTTAGTAACCTTAGCCGTGTCCTGGGAAATATCACCATTATTTATAAGTGACAACTCGTGAGATTTAAATTATGGTGCATTGATCATATTTTTAGGGTCTCCTTTCATATTTGTGTAAAGAAGGATATATTTTTTCTCCTTCACTGACAGAGGTTACAAAACTAGTCCTCTCACCCCGGTCGAAAGGCACGACCTAAATTAGTGAGGATAGATCAAATCCTCACCGAAGGTGTTATCCATTTCTCTGATGCCCGAGTGATAAAGAGTCGACTAATCATATCCCTTGCTACAAAATGACTCATAATAAGATCTATCTATTTCTTAGAGTCCTTTTAAATCTTTGATGTTGCTTGGTTTCCAAGGAGAATCAATTTGGATACCAATAGAGTACAAGCAAGAATGAATAACCAAGATAGAGGAGAAAATTGTTTAGAAAAATATGCAAGGCAAAAGGTAAGTGTTGAAAAATCATTATTGATAATGGTAGTACTAATAATTTATTCTCCACTTTGAAATGGTAAAAACTAAATTTGAAGAAAGTAAGGCATCCTAATACATACAAAGTCTTTTAGGTACAAAGAGAGCATCAAGTGTTAGTGAATCATCAATTTTTGGTCGAGTTTCAAGTAAGTAGATATCATGATCAAGTTTTATCTGATATATTTCTCATCGATTCATTCCATCTTCTATTGGGAAGACCATGGTAATTTGAAATAAAATCCATCCATGATGGATGATAAAATACATATACATTTGCAAAGGATGGGATTAGACACACACCAAATCCATTGAGGGACACACAAATATGGCCTAAGGAGAATTCAAGAGTGATGTTCATGGGGTTGAAGAAATTATTTCAAAATGGAAAGGAAGGTGAAGTGAAATAAATCAAAGGTAACACAATCAAGAAAGTGTGGCAATGGGTAAGTGGAGAGCATGAATACCAAGGTCACTTGTAAAAGAAAATGAATATGAAAGGTGATGAAGATGAATATGTAGATCATATTGAGGAAAAGGAAAGTGATATAACTAATGAGGGATGTAATTTAGATCATGAAAGGAAATTCATCATACATAACTAGAAAGGAGTGAAGATAACATTGAAGAATGCATTAGAGAAGTCTAAGAACACCAAAAAAATGCAAGAGTAGGAAGATAACATGCATGAAAAGGATATGGTAGTCAAGTTTGAAGGAGAGGCTCATATAATACAAATGAAATTTGAAATCATGAAAGAGAAGTCCCATCAAGATGCATACTTAAAAAACAATCTCAATTTTTCTAACTTGAAGGTGAGATGAGTCAAGAAAATTCAAAGGGAGATATTATAAATAATGTCAGAGTTAAAGATTCTGAGAAACCTCAAATGGAGGTGAACCAGTGCATACATTTAGCCAATAGATAGAAAGGACAATGTGCAATCATGTGGCATTTAAAACACTTATGATAGTAACACATTCATGGGTGAGACAACTTAAAAATATCCTGATATATTTACAAGGAACACCTAAGGTAATAAACCTAGTCCAATAATTCTCTCAAAAGATCATGCATAACGGGAAACAAAGAAAGAAAGATAAAATGCCATCTTGCAAGCACAACTCCATGCAAGATTATTTTTCACCCTTGGTAGTATGATGTAGGAGAATCACTAAAAGGGTTAGTTTAGGTATGTAAACTTATTTTTTTGGTTTTTGTAAGTATTTAGTGGTGTCTATGAGTGATTCATGATGTTCTTTTGGGATCTAGTAGTTTAAAATTTGAATTAGGAAGTTTCCCTCCATTTTTCACAAGTTTAGATACAATTTTGGATTTCTAGGCTAATGTATGGGGTCATAATGTGTATTTTAAATTGTGTTGTAGCTGTTGAGTCTTAGTGTCATCTTTAGGGGCTTCATTATGATCTTAAGGAGGTATTGTAATTTCAAATCTAGTTGTAACTCCTTTCTTGTATGTAAATTACATGTGGGACCTTGTGCATGTAATTGTGGGGGAAGTTACAAGAGGGAATTTGAGTGGCAAGGATAAAACCTCATTTTTGTAACTATCGAAGCATTTATCAATCGATAAATCAAGCTTGGAGCTCTAAGAAGAATATTTTTGTGTTCTTGTTGTATGCGTATAGTGTATGAGTGAGTTTGAGCATGAGTTATCAATTTATAGTGGCTATCAATCTATTAAGGGTTTGATTACTGGTGAGAATTCTTTAAATGCATTTTGTGTGGATTATTGTGTGTATAACATGCTAGTTTCATGAATTAAGAAGAGTATACAAGTTGGAGAATCCTAAACCCGAGGGTTAGAAGAGTGATTTTAACTCAAGATTGAGATTTATGAAGAAGAACAAGACTGAGGGATAATACTGATGATATAAGGGAAAAGACACATTCTCATAACCATTAAGAAGAATTAGAACCCTCCTATATTGATATAGTTAAGGATTAGTGGCATGGTCTTTGAACTATGATATACCTTGTTTAGATAGGTAGAGTACTGAAAGGAAAACAGTCCCACCAAATAGTCCAATGAATGGATAGTGATTATATAGCAAGATAGAAGGACCCTAATTGTTTGTAAGAACATTTTATAAGTGATTCCAATATCTGAAGGAGATTAAAATTGTTTTGGTGTAGAACTTTGCATTCTTGGGATCACTTTGTAGTTTATGCTAGTGTTTTTAGAAGATTCATCAGTATCTAACTAAGTACAAGTCCTCAAACCTTAATAATTGATTGAAAGCAATATAAGGGGGTAAGTAAGGATAATATTGAGGTATCTCATACTATTTCACTTGATTCTAGATTGTTTCTTTGAAAGTGACAAACAGATAGGGTAATGGGTGTAGGAGGA
The DNA here is from genome assembly GCA_018340775.1 of Taxus wallichiana var. yunnanensis. Lineage (NCBI taxonomy): Eukaryota > Viridiplantae > Streptophyta > Pinopsida > Cupressales > Taxaceae > Taxus > Taxus wallichiana. The sequence continues at coordinate 342,817,837 of CM031237.1, forward strand.
ATACCTGTTGAAATGTTGGTTGATAGGTTGTTGCACGCGTATGACTTCTGAATCCACAGCTGATTATGAGAGCTTCCTTTTGGTTGGGAGGAACTACCTGAAATAGAAAGCAAGACCACCAGAAAGAGTTAAACAATATATGTAGTGGACTACCTAGCGTATGCTAGATCCGGGAAGTGTGATACTTCCTAGACAACTTGTCAATCCACTATTTAAAACAATTTAATGCTGGTAATAAAGTAAGTCCTATTGTAGTTAAAATTATTTAGGTATCTCATTTAAAACACAATAATAAATATCTAATCTAATAGGCTAGGTTAAAATAAGATCTAAAGGTCAAGTAACAGTTTTGGATCTCTCGTAGGTCCTGACAGAGGTTTTAGGCAAGTCACAGGTGCATAAGGGTGATGTGGGGATAGGTGGGTAGGTCACTATTTTGGGTTGTATTGTAAATATAGAGAAAAATTCTGGTTAAGGGTGATTCTTTGCAGCCGCTAGGAAGAACTAAAGGTCTTTGAGTTCTTGTGGAAAATTGGGAATGCCACGAGAATGATGTTTGGGTCTCCCTTATGATTACACAAAGGACTAGGTTGGTCAAGTGAGGTATTAAGGGGCTTGAATGGGATTTGGCGAGGGTTTAATGGGGATATGGAGGGGTGAGTATTGAAGGAGGTCAATGGGTGGCTAGGAGAACAAAGGATGAAAATACAATGATGAAATAAGTGAACTAGAGGATTAAATTGTTCTACTTACTTGAAATCTAGTTATGGATGCCTGTGAGTGAGGAATGAAGGTGTTAGTAAGAGGTTGAATGCTGCAGAGGATCACCAAACATTGGAGAGCTCCTACATGGGCTGCATGTGCATTCCTTTTTGCTTGGTTGGATCAAATCTGTATTGGGTGGTTGCTGGATGGTTGTTGGGTGAATGTTGGATGTCTATGCAAGAGAAAATGCTTGATCTCCTTCCTTGCATGCGTGTTCTCACTGAAGCTTTCTCTCAAAAGATGTGATATCTCTCTGGAATGTGCCAAACTTTTACCAACCTTAAAAATAAGGTTGTTTTGGGGATTAAAAGGTGACCGACGGTGGTTCTGGCTTAACCGGCGGCGGTTAAGGGTAACCGGCGTCGGTTAGGGTGGGATTTCCTAGGTTTACTAAACTAGGTAGATCCCCTTGATTTTTGGGATCTCGTGTCATTCACTCACGGATTAGGGTGGAAGCTTCTTTTAAGCATGTGGGAATGTGGTTAGAGGGAATGTAGGCATTGATTTTTAGGGTTTGGGTAAGTCTTAGTTAATTATGGAAACTTACTAAGAATAGGTCTTAGGGTAAGGTGGCTAGATGAGGTGTCTAGGTGAGGCGTATATGTGGGAATTATCTCAATTAAGATATTTAAATAATAAATATGGTGAGGATAATGAATTAATTTAATTAAAATAATTAAATTAATATTATAGTGGGGTGAAGGGGGTGATGGTTAGGTAGATGTGTTGAAGGTGTTTATTTTTCGAGGGAGCAAAGGGGAGTGTGACCTAATTTTAGTGTCTACATTTTGCCCTTTTTTTGCATAGCTTGTATTGGTAAGTGACACTAACTAAAATAAGATGTGGTTGCCCCATGTGTGGATGGAGGTGATCCCCTTCAAACCAGAACCAAGCGAGGTAAAAGAAAGAATCAAGGTGACTGGTTTGATAAAAGGTAAATGTGATGAAAAGGAAGGTGCGTAATAGGGGAAAAAGGAGTAAGGTCTACTTGAGTAATCTAGGTAATGGGTAAGGGTCAAAGGTAGTAATAGTCAAATGCACACACATGTACAAACCACAACATGCTACCAAAGCTAAAGAGCAGAAACTCTACATTATCTAAGGTCAATAGGTTTATCCAAACAAGGTTGAAGTGATTTTGGTATCCAAGGTATAGGATATGGTAAGGAAACATGACGTAGGTCAGGTGCAAGAACGTTTATGTGTGTTCTGGTACACCAAAGGTAGGGTAAGGATAAATGGTCATGGAAAGAGTGTAACATTCTCATTTTAATACTTTAGAACAAGGAATTTTTATTTATTTTTATTAATGTTCTCTTGTTCTAAATACATAATTTAGAACACACATATCATAACAATCATTCTTATAACAGATAACCATATGCAGCTGTAATGACTCAATGTACCATCGATCTATTCATTCCATGACTCGGTGAACTACCGATCTATTCATGCATAACTAGAGATTGAAGTCTTCAACTGAACACTTCATTTTCATGGTTCTCTTCCCTATTCCGAGTTCTGAGTTCTCTATCCAAGGAACCTATCTAAACAATTGTTACTATTATTCATCGGCATCATGATCCTTAGACTAGGTGACATAGGACAACACAATCAACATCTTGTGATACTTTGGCCGAGGTTTGAAACATACTGTTCATATTACTTACTCCTTGACGGGATACTTGTCAATCTGGAATACGTCCTTCACCCCACTCTAATGTTATATAGAATGTCTTATACTAACCTATGTCAGTCCCCTTGTCCCAAGTTTTCACTCTGGATCGATTAAAATCATAATTCACATTATAAAGATTCTCTTAAAGACTAGGGACAAGTTGACATACTAGGTCAACCACTTTGTGCCAACCCTGTGTGTCAAGGTACCCTGAGTCTCTAAGGGCTGCCTCATAACCTATCTATGGTCCTAACCAGATTTGGAGGTAAATCTTGATTGAGTCTCAAATGTGTAAATATTAATGATCGATGTACAAGGGTGTTGCCATATGTCATCTGCATTGTTGTATCCTCGAGAAGACCCTAATCTTCTTGAAGTTACAACCTTGCAGTTGACGTGTGTCAACATCCTACAAAACAGCCTCGAAAAGATGTACATACCTCCAAGAATTTACTTATGTCAAGTTATATTTGGATTACAAGTCCACCTTATTAGGTAGCCTTCCCTAACCTTGAGTTCAACACTCTTTGAGTTACCTTTTGTAATTAGGTTCAGTTTCACAAAAGGGTTTTAATTAGATTTAAGATTGTTTCTAGGTTTCCGGTTGGTACCTAACAACCTTGTATCCACAAAATAGGACAATAACCATTTAAGTTTTCCCCATTAGGAAAATAACTAATCCAACAAGGGTATGTAACAACCTTATAGACTGAAACATATCAGACTTAATACCATTAAGTCATTGTGGTTTATAACCATCTATATATTGCTTTTGAATTAGTGCATTATGAGAGTCTAAATTTTTTTCCAGTTATATTTACATTTTAGGGCATAGTTCACTCTCAACTTTCCCTAATAATGTAGTCGTCTTATTAACAATTTAACCACAATCATAAGATATAAGAATTACTAACCAGAAATATGTAGTATTTAGCCATATAATTAGCTAAGGCTTACTTAGGGAATCCATCTAGACTCCATTGCATAGAACAATAAGAATGCACACTCATTCATATAGGTAATAGGAAGATCAATAAAAAAATAAGTAACACAATCACATAAGTAAATCTCTCCATTTCATTCATTTCCAAATCTATACAATTACAATCTATGCACTTCGACATACTTTAAGACAATAGCCTTCAACAAAAGAAGTAAATTTCTTCCATAATATAATTTGAAAACAAGTTAGAATTCTTCATAAGAACCAGATTAAAATAGTCATTGCATCATATCAGATTTTGTCTGCCTTTACCACTTACGATGACCATTTGCAGAAATTGCTAGCACGGGTCAGTTCAGTGAACTGAGCATGATAAGCACTAATCCGTAAAACAATTTCTTTCCACTAATTGTTTTCATTAAACAATCATGTTTAAATGACATCAATTCCATCAAATCCCAAATCATGATTCACACTAGTTTTCTTTCTACCCATTATAATATGACTCTATATCATAACTTAAGTTACAGTTATAATTTCAACTTTAATCTATTTCGGATGATTCATCTTATACAAGAAAATAAGAAGGAACAATCTAAATCTTAAGTACCTAGCCATCCGAAAACCAAGAACAGTAGAAATTCATGTTTTTAATCAACTCCTAATTAAAAACTTAACCATTCTAAAGTATACATCCAACAGGTTCATATACAAGCAATTTGTGCAAAGGAATGGATTACTGCAACTTGCAAGTCCTCCTAACAAACTACCCATAACCTTATTATACTAATTATCAGTCAACGACAGGTATGCAAGCAATAGCTACTGGATTACCCCTTTTTTTTCTTTGCAAGAAGATAACAGCTGAGTTCTCAATAAGACCTAACACAACTACAAAATGAAAGGAGTCTTCCAAGATAAGATCTCACCACTTACTATTTCTCTACACTTACCTTTTAACAATCCTGTCATCCCATAACCCTACTGTAGAGTTCCTTATAGGATTCTAAAGAAGAGAACACTATTATTCCAAAGGAGAGTATAAACACTTTCATAATTTGAAACCCTTTAACAATTTTCCTTCTCAACTTAGAGGAAGAAAACAGAGAAGATTTAAACTCTATTGTAATCAAGTTCGGAACTAATTAACTTCCAAAAAGTAATATACATCTCAAGTTCCATCAAGGAAGGAAAAGATGAGTAATCCAAACATCTAAGTTTAACCAATAACACAGGTCAGGTAGAGTCACCTTTAGAGTTTTCCAATGGATCCCTACGGTTTATGACTATACATTAAACAACAGTCAATAACATTTTCTTTACATAAAATGTTATAAACGGTAAAAACTCAGACCACAACCCTGATCTAAAAAAATAGTCTACATCTCATCCACCACTTGAACCAATTGAGTTTAAGGTCTAAAATAGGGTAACTTCCCATTACCATCCTTTGCCAATGGATCAAACTGAATCATTCCAATCATCACACTATTAGGTTGATATATAATTTCAGGACACCAAACCAAAAATGCATGTACATAATTAATAATTGAATTCTAAATACAGATTCAGCAATGCCCCAAAAGTCACCCTACTCATACCATAGTAGTTATTAGTGCTTTATCTATTCAAAATAAATAGATCATTCAGTTACATATAGATCATTTCAACCCAAATTTCAACTACAAAAGGAGATGCATTAGCTGAACATAGATAAGCTTATCGACATTGAAGTCGTTGTTTTTCTTTCAAAGTAGAATTTCCGACATTGTGTAATGCAGCCCAAAGAAGTAGATTTCACAGTCACCTCTGGGTAAATAAAACACAGTCTTATCTCATCCACACATTAACATAATTTCTATTAAGGCAGATCCAAGATTAACCATGAATTTGCCAGGAAACACAGAGCTTATCCAAATGCATTTCCTCTAGAGCATAACCATGTTCCTACTACCCTTGTTTAAATGAAAACAACAGTTAAACCATGTACTTCCATACTCACGAACTTGAAATCATAAGAACATTCAAACCCCTTCGAAATAGGAAAGTACAGCTTAAACTTCATACAACATTTCGGATCATGCAACTAAAACAATAAAGTCTCACTTTGGATATACTAACATTCTAACCACAAAATTAATTACCCATTTCCTTGAACATGGAATGGTAATAGCAGCCGAGTTCTTATGACGAAGGAATCAATTAGTTGTTCCAATCTTACATGAAATAACAAATAATTACCATGGTGTTTTCAAACACGTAATCATTTAATACGCATCCTTTCATAGAGCCAATTCTTAATCAAATACATCATTCAGATAAAGAAAAATTACAACACCTCCAAATAGATAGCAAAACTCCATATTTGATTCACAACATGGGAACAAGAATAATGAAGTAGGTTTCATCTAGGATCCAAATTTTTATGTTCAACCCAGAACCCCAAATCAACATAAAACCCAAATCATTATTACCATCCAAGTCAAAATATGCATATATCATTAGAACATAGTTTTTCTAATGAAAACATTTAAAGGAAAGCAATATTTTAACAATTAGGGCCTATCATGCCTGATAGTGTCACTAAAAAGTTGAAGAAGTCCTCTCGAATGCGCTTGCCCCTTCTCTTCTTCTTCCACGAAAGATTAAACAACAAAATATTGTTACCTCCATGCCTTATATATTCCCCACGACACAGAAGTAAATTTGAAACTTTCAAAATTTCCATGCAATGAAGAGTAGATGGCTGGTTCGAAAAACTAGTGCTCATGCAGAGCAAAAAAGGGAATGCATGAAAAACAAGATAACCAAGCAAAACTCTACTTCTATGCCTTCCCCAGCAATCCACGCTCGAGACCCTATTCAAATTAATTGCATTAATTTTTATTCTCCTACCTATTTTCCATTGCCACTTACTTTGCCAAAGTTGATATATTTTCAAACCAAAAAGTACTAATATCAACACACACGACAAATTTTCATTTTAATCGCATGTATGCATTTTGACATTCAGTTGTCCATTCATAATTTTCACCCTAAAGTAACAATATCTCCATTGGTTGTACTGTGCTTGAATATTCCTCGATAAGTTTCCTATAATACTCTATTTTTCCCACACATACATGAAAATATAAAGGTGTTTTTGGTGGTTTGAGTTCAATTATGACATCTATTATTGCTTGATCAACCACAATTACTTCTTTACATATAACATTCCAAAGTATCACTCTAAATAGTGTAAAGAAAAAAACATTTCCAGATCATGCAACTAAAACAATCAAGTCTCACTGAATATACTAACATTCTAACCACAAAATTAATTACCCATTTCCTTGAACATGGAACGGTAATAACCAGAGTTCTTATGACGAAGAAAACAATCAGTTGATCCAATCTTACATGAAACAACAAATAATTACCATGGTGTTTTCAAACACGTAATCATTTAGTACGCATCCTTTCATGGAGCCAGTTCTTAATCTAATACATCAGTCAGATAAAGAAAACTTACAACACCTCCAAATAGATAGCAAAACTCCATATTTGATTCACAACATGGGAACAAGAATAATGAAGCAGGTTTCATCCAGGATCCAAATTTTTATGTTCAACCCAGAACCCCAAATCAACATAAAACCCAAATCATTGTTACCAGCCAAGTCAAAATATGCATATATCATTAGAACAGAGTTTTTCTAATGAAAACATTTAAAGGAAAGCAAGATTTTAACAGTTAGGGCCTATCATGCACGATAGTGTCACTAAAAAGTCGAAGAAGTCCTCTCGAATACGCTTGCCCTTCTCTTCTTCTTCCACGAAAGATTAAACAACAAAATATTGTTACCTCCATGCCTTATATATTCCCCACAACATAGAAGTAAATTTGAAACTTTCAAAATTTCCATGCAATGAAGAGTAGACGGCTGGTTCGAAAAACTAGTGCTCATGTAGAGCAAAAAAGGGAATGCATGAAAAACAAGATAACCAAGCAAAACTCCACTTGTATGCCTTCCCAAGCAATCCATGCTCGAGACCCTATGCAAATTAATTGCATTAATTTTCATTCTCCCACCTATTTTCCATTGCCACCGACTGCCAAAGTTGGCGAACTCTAAACCAAAATAAACAAAAATTCCCATTCTTAGAGATGTTGCCACGTGAGACTCTTCTTAACAAATTAACCTCCGCTAACCCTGGCAGCACTCCCTGTCCTTCATCCTTATCTTTTCCTTAAATTCCATGGAAACCACCACCCAAGACTTGCGACCCTCCTTAGGTCCCCTTTCATAGCATTAGTTTAGGATAGGTTAGTGACTTAGGTTAGACTTAGTCTTAATGTCATAGGATATAACCTTAGTCACCCACCTTAGTGTTAGGTTTAGATAACCCTTAGGAGTATCAAGAACATAGTTTAGGACTAGGTTAGATTAACTAACCTTGTAACATTAGGTTATAGTTTAGGTTAAAAACTAATAACCTTACTGATTCTAGTCTAGGTCCACTATATGGAATTAATCAGTAAATAGAATTCAAACAGAATAAAACATTCCCGATTAGATTCTGATTTTGCATCAGTAATTAAGCTTTAGATAAAAAACTTACACCTCTTTCCTGGCTTAAGGTCTAGGTCCTTTCTGATGCTATGATGACTGAAACCAGATTCTGATTGCAATGATCAGCCAGAGTTAACCTCCTAATCCAACAAAACTATCCTCTACGGACATATTTTTTTATACGAAGGAGTTTTTAAAAGAACTTGAACATTCAAAGTTCAGTCAGACTTAGTAACTCACGAAATGTTAATACAAATTTGTTCATCCTGCATAAAATTAAAACATTCCTTGGATCAATGCAACTGATCCAAGGTTGAGTCATAATGGTGGATAAATCCACAATCTTCCAGAAATCAGATTGTACTCATATGCGAAGGATGAAAGAAAAAGAGTCCAAGCATATTCCGGTTAAATCAAAGATCTTAAGAGCAGAAAAGACATAACCAAATCAAGCATGACTTCCCGAAACCAAAGGAACATGTCCTCATATAGGAGAAATCACATATCAACACTTGAATGCTCAGGAGAAAGTAACAATAGTTCAGGGTGTTACATGCTTCCCTCCTAAAAGATTCATCGTCCCGATGATTACATCCTTTTATTTATCTTCTGGTCAATTAATTATTTTACTCACTGAACAAATTAACTATTTCAAACTTGAATAGTTTCAGAAATTAGTATCATGTTACTATTTATTCAACCTGAATAAATGTTTGCCCCAAAACTGGCTTACTTAATGACATGTAAAAGATAAATTCATAAAAAAATTTGTATCAGTCAACAGATTCAGTTCTATTAAAAAGAAAGGGAAAAGTAGTTTTCATCTCTTCCATATTTTCTCAAGTTGCACTTTCTTTGTTAAACTAGTCCCACTAAACCTTACATTATTGTATTTATTGATTCCTCAAATGCAATTAGTGAGTTTCCAGCACTCGAGTGGGTTTAACCACGATTGTTCCTGGGTCTTGGACCTACAAGGAATTCCAATTTAACACATGTGACAAATCTGAAACGTATTTCTTAAGCAAAGAAATATGGAAAACATCATGCATTCGTGACAAAGCAAGTGGTAATGCTATACGGTAAGCTATGGGATTGATTACTTCGACAACCTCGAAAGGTCCCAAAAAATGAGGTGATAACTTGGAAGCCTTGCCAAAAGTTATAGAACTCTTTCTTGGTTTAACACGAAGAAATACATTTTCACCAAGTTTAAATTTTTCGTCAACCCACCTTAAGTCAGCATAACTCTTCTACCTATCTACTGCTTCCTTCAATCGTTCACGAATCATTTTAACTTGCTGTTCCATTTCAGTAAGGATTTGGACCCAATTACCTCTCTATCCTCAATGCTATCCCAACTAACAGGGGTTCTACATTTTCTTCCATAAAGTGCCTCAAAAGGTGCCATTTTAAGAGAAGAGTGATATGTGTTGTTGTATGCAAATTCAACTAATGGGAGATACTCTTCCCATTTATACTGTTGATCCATGCAATACATTCGTAACATATCTTCTAACACCTGATTTACTCTCTCAGTTTGTCCATCCATTTCTGGATGATACGTAGAACTGAAGTTCAGTTTAGTTCCAAGAGCTGCATTAAGCGTTTGCCAAAATCTTGATGTCATTCTAGGATCCCTGTCAGATATTATTAATTCTGGTACTCCATGTAATCTAAAAATTTTGTGCACAAATATTTTAGCTAACACAGGAGAATCATCCTTTATATTTCCAGCGATAAAATGAGCTACTTTCGTTAGTTTATCAATAACTACCAAAATCACATCATGCTTATTTCTCGACATAGGCAGCCCTTGTACAAAGTCCATGCTTATTACTTACCATTTGTACTATGGTATGCTATGGGGATATAATAAACTAGCTGGGTGCATGTGTTCTGCCTTCACCCACTGACATTCAAGAAAATGAGTCACAAAATTAACAACATCTTTTTTCATTCCTTTCCAGAAATATTGTTGTTTTAGATCAACAAGCATTTTGGTAATACCGAGTGTCCGAGAAAAGGGTGAACTGTGAAATTCGGCTAACAATTTCTTTCTCAAATCATTAAGAAAAGGTATGTATACTCTGTTTTCATAACGTAAGATTCCTTCATTATCAAAATGAAAACCTTTATACCTTTCATCTTTTGGATCTGCAACAAGCGTTGTTTTTACTTGTTGAAAGTATATATCAGATTCCAATGCACTTTTCACTTCATCTTTAAACTGAGTTCTTAATGTTATAAGAGTAGAAATGTGCTTCCTACGACTTAGAGCATCGATACTCTATTCTCTTTTCCTTTGATGTAATTAATATCAAAATCATATTGAGATAAAAACTCTAACCACCTTCACTGTCTTGCATTTAGATTAGGCTGAGTGAAAATATATTTCAGCCCTAGATGATCAGTTTTCAACTCAAAAGGTTTACCAAGTAAATAGTGCCTCCAAACTTGAAGTGCATGTACTATGGCAGCAAGCTCTAAATCATGTGGGGCATAATTCAACTCATGTAACTTAAGTTTTCTACTTTCATATGCTATGACATGATCATTTTGTAACAAAACACCTCCAAGGCCTTCCTGGATGCATCCGTTACAATAGTAAAGCCTCCATTAGGGTCAGGTACAGTTAAAATAGGTGCCGAAGTCAACTAACTTTTTAAAATTTTAAAATTAGATTCACACTTATCATCCCAAGAAAATTTCTTATCCTTTTTCTACAATGAAGTTATCGGTGCAGCCACTTTAGAAAAATCCTTAACAAATTTTCTATAATAACCAGCAAGGCCCATGAAGCTTCTTACTTCATGTACATTCTTTGGTGCAGGCCACTCGGTTATTGCCACTATTTTAGAAGGATCTACAGTGATTCCTTCTTTACTTATAACATGACCTAAATAATGAACTTCGGTATCAAAGAAAGAACATTTGGATAACTTACCGTATAACCTTCTTTTTCTCAAAATTTCCAAGACTACTTTCAAATGCTCATTATGCTCCACAACACTTTTAGAATATATGAGAATATCGTCCAAGAATACAAGCACAAACTTGTCCAAATATTCTTGAAAGATATTATTCATTAAGTTCATAAAATTTGTGGGTGCATTAGTTAATCCAAAGGGTAAAATCGTGAATTCATAATGTCCGTACCTTGTCCGGAAAGCTATTTTGTGAATATCTTCTTCTTTAATTCTTAATTGATGATACCCTGATCAAAGATATATCTTGGAATAAACCGATGCTCCACACGTCTATTCAAATAAATCATCTATTCTAGGAAGTGGGTATCTATTCTTGATTGTTTCCTTGTTTAACATTCAATAATCAATACACAATCTAAGTGTCCCATCTTTCTTTTTCACAAATATCACTGGCGCTCCCCAAGGTGAAACACTTGGTCTAATCAAACCTTTAGACAAAAGTTCTTGCAATTGAGCCTTAAGCTCGACTAACTCTGTAGTAGTCATCTAATAAGGTGCTTTAGAAATAGGCTTTGTCCCTGGTTTGATTTCAATGGTGAAGTCAAATTCCCTTTTGGGTGGTAAACCTGGTAATTCTTCTAGAAATACGTCCTTGAAGCTCTGTAATAGCGGGTATCGTTTCATGAAATCACCGTCTTCTTCTACAGATTCAGATATTTTTACTGCATATAAGGTACAACCCTTATTTTTGGCCTTTTTAAGTTGCATAGCTGACAATTTCCTAACTGAAATTTCCCATTTTACACCTTGAATCTCTACTATTTTCTGCAGATCATCTAAACATCTTATATATTTTTCAAAGCAGTCCACTTTTGCTTTATGCTCAGCTAACCAATTAACACCGATGACAACGTCATAGGATCCCAAAGGTGCAACATAGAGATCAACTTCAGTGGAAAAGTTAGGTAAGTCAAGGACTGCCCCAAAAAGACACATACTAACTATATGAATAGAGTTATTACCATACTATATAGTCCATGATTTATCCATTTTTCTAGCTTTTCTTTTAAGTTTTGAAGTGAGTTTACTAGAAATAAAACATTCAGTAGCTCCTGTATAAAAAGAATAGTTACAGATATGCCAAATAACTTACTAGGAACTTCTATAGGTGTTACTTACTTTTCAGCTTGCTTGTCTGCTACTGCAACATGTATCTTATGCATTGATTATGATCATCCTTCTTAAAAGGACATTGGTTTATGTAATGATCTTTTCCAAAATTATAGCAGCCTCCTACAGGTCCCTTTTTAGGCTCAAAATTATTTTCAGCCTTAAAATTATCACATTGGCCTCCATAGGACTTCTACCCATTATTATAATTCTTAGTAAAACTATTCCTTACATTTCTAGCAGGCTTGTTCATTGTCGTTTTCTTATTATTATCCACTAAAAACTTATTTTTGTTGCCAAAAATTTTCCATGGCCCTTTCTTGGGTGCAAGAGAAGCTGAAGAAGGGTTTGGAATCTTCTTTCACACTTCCTCTTTATGAGCAGAAATAGCCTTTAATTTCTATTCCTGCCTTATGGATTTTTCAACAACCCCTTCCATAGTGGTTGGGCTATGAACATCAACCTCTCCTCCAATCATGGGATTTAGTCCCATGATGAATTTTCATATTCTGAACTTCTCTTTAGTTTGATACTATGGTACATACTTGAGGAGTTTCATAAACTGCTCCCAGTACTCAGTTACAGTTAGCTTACCTTGAGCTAAGTTCTGAAATTCTGTCATTTTCTAATCATAGAAAAGTTTTGGTAGGCAACGTTGCCTAAAATATCCTTTAAATTGATCCCAAGTGATGTTAGTTTCATCAATATTTAGCTCAGCCTTATGGCTGTCCCACCATGAAGATGCTTCATGGGAAAGATGATATGCTCCCTAAATAGCTTTGGTTTCCTTCGAGAAGTTTCTTATTGCAAAGTACTTCTCCATTTCACTGAGCTAGTTCTCAGCTCCATCTCCTAATGTGGTGCCATCAAATTTAGGTGGACTTATCCTTTTTATATCATTAGTGAGTTCATTTGCCGCTAACCCGGCCTTTTTGTTTCCTAGTTAGACAGTACATTTCCATTGTTATTACCAACACCCATATCGGGGTTGTCCTCAGGAGGTGGTTGATTGTTATTACCAGCTTCTTCGTCCTCATCATTTCCCATCACTTGCTGTTCAAGTACAGCCAAATGATCTCTTGTGTCCAACAGGGCAGCAAGGATCTCATCAAGTTTTTGGGTTGTTTCTACCCCTTCCTTAGGTGGAGCATTATTCACAATGTTTCCCCTTGTTCTAACCATTTTCATTACAAGAAAATTCAAGTTTTCATTAGATTATGGACACAATAGGTCCAAGAGCTGCAACCTTCAACTCTGATACCAAGATGTAACATTCTCATTTTAATACTTTAGAACAAGGAATTTTTTTTTGATTAATGTTCTCTTGTTCTAAATACATAATTTAGAACACACATATCATAACAATCATTCTTATAACAGATAACCATATGCAGTTGTAATGACTTGGTGTACCACCGATCTATTCATTCCATGACTCGGTGAACTACCGATCTGTTCATGCATAACTAGAGATTGAAGTCTTCAACTAAACACTTCATTTTTGTGGTTCTCTACCCTATTCCGGGTTCTGAGTTCTCTATCCAAGGAACCTATCTAGACAATTGTTACTATTATTCATTGGCATCACGATCCTTAGACTAGGTGACATAGGACAACGCAATCAGTAGCTTGCAATACTTTGGCCAAAGGTTTGAAACATATTGTTCGTATTACTTATTCCTTGATGACATACTCGTCAATCCGGAATATGTCCTTCACCCCACTCTAATGTTATATAGAACATCTTATACTGACCTATGTCAGTCCCCTTGTCCCAAGTTTTCACTCTAGATCGGATTAAAATCATAATTCACATTATAAAGATGCTCTTGAAGACTAGGGGCAAGTTGACATACTGGGTCAACCACTGTTAACCCTGTGTGTCAAGGTACCCTGAGTCTCTAAGGGCTACCTCATAACCTATCTATGGTCCTAACCAGACCCGGAGGGAAATCTTGATCGAGTCTCAGGTGTGTAAATCTTAACGATCGATGTAGAAGGGTGTTGCCATATGTCATCTGCATTGTTGTATCCTCAAGAAGACCCTAATCTTCTTAAAGGTACAACCTTGTAGTTGACATGTGTCAACATCCTACAAAATAGCCTCGAAAAGATGTACATACCTCCAAGAATTTACTTATGTCAAGTTATATTTGGATTATAGGTCCACCTTATTAGGTAGCCTTCCCCAACCCTGAGTTCAACACTCTTTGAGTTACCTTTTGTAATTAGGTTTAGTTTCACAAAAGGGTTTTAATTATATTTAAGATTGTTTCTAGGTTTCCGGTTGGTACCTAACAACCTTGTATTCACAAGAATAGGACAATAACCATTTAAGTTTTCCCCATTAGGAAAATAACTAATCCAGCAAGGGTATGTAACAACCTTATAGACTGAAACATATCAGACTTAATACCATTAAGTCATTGTGGTTTATAACCATCTATATATTGCTTTTGAATTAGAGCATTATGAGAGTTTAAAATTTTCTTCCAGTTATAGTTACATTTTAGGGCATAGTTCACTCTCAACTTTCCCTAAAAATGCAGTGGTCTTATTTACAATTTTAACCACAATCATAAGATATAAGAATTACTAACCAGAAATATGTAGTATTCAGCCATATAATTAGCTAAGGCTTACTTAGGGAATCCATCTGGACTCCATTGCATAGAACAATAAGATTGCACACTCATTTATACAGTAATAGGAAGATCATTCCAAGAAATAAGTAACACAATCCACATAAGTAATATCTCTCCATTTCATTCATTTCCAAATCTATACAATTACAATCTATGCACTTCGGCATACTTTAAGACAATAGCCTTCAACAAAAGAAGTAACTTTCTTCCATAATACAATTTGGAAAACAAGTCGAATTCTTCATAAGAACCAGATTAAAACAGTCATTGCATCATATCAGATTTTTTCTGCCTTTACCACTTATGATGACCATCTAGCAAAAATTGCTAGCATGGGTCAGTTCAATGAACTGAGCATGATAAGCACTAATCCTTAAAAAAATTACATTCCACTAATTGTTTTCATTAAACAATCCTGTTTAAATGACATCGATTCCATCAAATCCCAAATCATGATTCACACTAGTTTTCTTTCTACCCATTATAATACGACTCTATATCATAACTCAAGTTACAGTTACAATTTCAACTTTAATCTATTTCGAGATGATTCATCTTATACAAGAAAATAAGAAGGAACAATCTGAATCTTAAGTACCTAACCATCCAAAAACTCGAGAACAATAGAAATTCATGTTTTTAATCAACTCCTAATTAAAAACTTAACCATTCTAAAGTATACATCCAACAGGTTCATATACAAGAAATTTGTGCAAAGGAATGGATTACTGCAACTTGCAAGTCCTCCTAACAAACTTCCCATAACCTTATTATACTAATTATTAGTCAACGATAGGTATGCAAGCAATAGCTACTGGATTACCCCTTTTTTTTTTTTACAAGAAGATAACATCTGAGTTCTCAATAAGACCTAACACAGCTACAAAATGAAAGGAGTCTTCCAAGATAAGATCTCACCACTTACTATTTCTCTACACTTACCTTTTAACAGTCCTATCATCCCATAACCCTACTGTAGAGTTCCTTATAGGATTCTAAAGAAGAGAACACTATTATTCCAAAGGAGAGTATAAACACTTCATATTTTGAAACCCTTTAACAATTTTCCCTTCTCAACTTAGAGGAAGAAAACAAAGAAGATTTAAACTCTATTGTAATCAAGTTCGGAAGTAATTAACTTCCAAAAAGTAATATACATCTCAAGTTACATCAAGGAAGGAAAAGATGAGTAATCCAAACATCTAAGTTTAACAAATAACAAAGGTCAGGTAGAGTCACCTTTAGAGTTTGCCAATGGATCCCTACGGTTTACGATTATATATTAAACAATAGTCAATAACATTTTCTTTACATAAAACATTATAATCGGTAAAAATTCAGACCACAACCCTGATCTAAAACAACAGTCTACATCTCATCCACCACTTTAACCAATTGAGTTTAAGGTCTAAAATAAGGTAGCTTCCCATTACCATCCTTTGGCAATGGATCGAACTAAATCATTCCAATCGTCGCACTACTAGGTTGATATATAATTTCAGGACACGAAACCAGAAATGCATGTACAGAATTAATAATTGAATTCTAAATACAAACTCAGTAATGTCCCAAAAGTCACCATACTCATACCATAGTAGTGATTAGTGCTTTATCTATCCAAAATAAATAGATCATTTAGTTACATGTAGAACATTTCAACCCAAATTTTAACTACAAAAGGGGATGCATTAGCTGAACGTAGATAAACTTATCGACATTGAATTCGTTGTTTTTCTTCCAAAATAGAATTTCTGACATTGTGTAATGCGGCCCAAAGAGGTAGATTTCATAGTCACCTCTGGGTAAAATAAAACACAGTCTTATCTCAACCACACATTAAACATAATTTCTATTAAGGCAGATCCAAGATTAACCACAAATTTTCCAGGAAAACATAGAGCTTATAAAAATACATTTCCTCCAGAGCATAACCATGTTCCTACTACCCTTGTTTAATCACAGAACAACAGTTAAACCATGTACTCCATACTCACAGAACCTGAAATCATAAGAACATTCAAACCCCTTCGAAATAGAAAAGTACAGGCTTAAACTTCATACAACATTTCTAGCTCATGCAACTAAAACAATCAAGTCTCACTGAATATACTAACATTCTAACCACAAAATTAATTACCCATTTCCTTGAACATGGAATGGTAATAGCCAGATTTCTTATGGCAAAGAAAACAATCAATTGATCCAATCTTACATGAAACAATAAATAATTACCATCTTATGGCAAAGAAAACAATAAATTGATCCAATCTTACATGAAACAACAAATAATTACCATGGTGTTTTCAAACACGTAATCATTTATTACGTATCCTTTTATGGAGCCAATTATTAATCAAATACATCATCGATAAAGAAAAATTACAACACCTCCAAACAGATAGAAAAACTCCATATTTGATTCACAACATGGGAACAAGAATAATGAAGCAGGTTTCATCCAGGATCCAAATTTTTTTTTATATTCAACCCGAACCCCCATCGAAACAAAGTTGTTGTAATGAAAAAATTTAAAGGAAAGAAATATTTTAATAGTTAGGGCCTATCATGCCTGATAGTGTCACTAAAAATTTGAAGAAGACCTCTGAATGTGCTCGCCCCTTCTCTTCTTCTTCCACGAAAGATTAAAAAATAAAATATTTTTACCTCCATGCCTTATATATTCCCCATGACATATAAGTAAATTTGAAACTTTCAAAATTGTTGCAACGAAGAGTAGATGGCTGGTTCAAAAAACCAGTGCTCATGCAGAGAAAAAAAATGGAATACATGAAAAACAAGATAACCAAGAAAAACTCCACTTGCATGCCTTCCCAAGAAATCCATGCTCAAGACCCTATGCAAATTAATTGCATTAATTTTCATTCTCCCTCCTATTTTATATTGCCACCGATTACGAGTTGGTGAACTCTAAACCAAAATAAAAAAATTCCCATTCTTAGAGATGCTTTTGCCACGTGAGACTCTTCTTGACAAATTAACCTCCACTAGCCTTGTAGCACTCAATGTCCTTCATCCTTATCTTTTCCTTAAATTCCATGGAAATCACCTCCCAAGACTTGTGACCCTCCTTAGGTCCCCTTTCATAGAATTATTTCAGGATAGGTTAGTGACTTAGGGTAGACTTAGTCTTAATGTCATAGGATATAACCTTAGTCACCCACCTTAGTGTTAGGTTTAGATAACCCTTAGGAGTATCAAGAACATAGTTTAGGACTAGGTTAGATTAAATAACCTTGCAACATTAGGTTATAGTTTAGGTTAAAAACTAATAACCTTATTGATTCTAGTCTAGGTCCACTATATGGGAATAATTGGTAAATAGAATTCAAACAGAATAAAACATTCTTGGGTCAGATTCTGATTTTACATTAGTAATTAAGCTTTAGATAAAAAAACTTACACCTCTTTCTGGCTTAAGGTCTAGGTCCTTTCGATGCTATGATGACTGAAACAAGATTATGATTACAATGATAAGCCGAGTTAACCTTTGAAATCTAATAAAACTATCCTCTGTGGACATATTTTTATACGAAGGATTTTTTTTTAAATAACTTGAACATTCAAATTTCAATGAGACTTAGTAACTCATGAAATGTTAATACAAATTTGTTCATCCCGCATAAAATTAAAACATTCCTTGGATCAATGCAATTGATCCAAGGTTGAGTCATAAAGGTGGATAAATCCACAATCTTCCGAGAAATCAGATTGTACTCATATGCGAAGGATGAAAAAAAAGAGTCCAAGCATATTCTAGTTAAATCAAAGATCGAAGAAGCGAGAAAAGACATAACCAAATCAAGCATGACTTCCCAAAACCAAAGGAACATGTCCTCATATAGGAGAAATCACATATCAACAATTCAAGGTGTTACAAAGAGGCAAGGTAAGGTCATTAGGTCAATCAACACATGTAACGGTGCCACAAGGTATAGTGAACACATGAGGTCAAGGGTCCCTAGTGATGTTCCAAGTCTAAGTATCTAGGTCGCGGTATGGGTAGGGCCAGGTATGAGTAAAATAACAAGTCCCCAAAGGAGGAGGAGATTAGGCGGTAAATGATGAGGTCAAGAGGGTGAGGTAAATTGTTTGGGTAAAGGTGGGGTGGGGTAAATGATTAGGGTAAGGGTTAGGTGTGGGAAAAAGGAGTGATGGGCAGGGTAATAGGGTAAAAGTTAGGGCAATGTGTAAGAGAGGGTGAATGATGCCGATCAATGGTAACTAACGCTTGATGATTGTAACCCGACCACGCTTAGGTAGGGCATGAAACCGATCTTTGGTGAAGTAAAAACTAGCGTCGGTTAGGTTAGGTTTATTATAAAAAAATCCATGTTTTTAAATTCATTTGTCTTCTTGCGAATTGGGAAAATGACATGAGAGAGAGAAAAAGGTGAAAAGTGTCCGAGACGGAATGGAGAGTTGAGTTGGCGAGCCAAACGGTGGTTGATTGGTTGGAGGCACGGGTAGCAATTTGGTGATGCGAGAGGCCGAGAGGGATCGAGCGGACCACCGGTGTAGTGGCCGATGTGCCACCATAATGACGACAACATGATGAGGTAAGCATATAACTCTTCTTGTATTTGATTAGATAGAGTAGTCAAATTGGGTTTTTTTTTTTTTAGTTTGGGTGGGGAAATAAAATTTTGAAATTGGGGGAAATTGGGTAGAAGAGGAACAAGGAGAGAGATAAGTGGGAGAAGAGAGGGAATGAGGTGTAGGGTTGTGTAGGTGATTTTAGGTAGGTAGAAGTTTCGGGGTGAAAAAATTTTTGAGAAGGGAGGGTTTGGGGTCATGAGTTTTCACCGCGATAGTGGCCGGGTGTCGGTCAGTGTAGCGAGCATCAGTAGGGATAAACTAGTATCGTTCATAAACAAGTGACCAATGCTAGTCTAGGGGTGACTGGGGTCGGTTAGAGAGAACCAACTCCGGTCGGGTTGTGGAGATCAAAGGGCCAAAAGTGTGATAGGTTAGGTAGTTGAGATGGGTAAAGGTAAATTAGGGTGTGGAAAAATGATAGTGGGTGAGTATGGGTATGATAAATGTAGATTAATTTTTGTTTGTATTAGATGCGGGGAAGAGATCGATTACGCATGTGGTCTAGGGTTCCACCCCTACTTGTAATAGTTCATGGCGTAGTGACCCCGAGGAGCTACATCATGTAGAGATGGTGGGCTTTGAGTGAGGGTCTCGATGCTTTATCAGGCATACATTCCAGCAGAGCTAAGTCGATGGTCGCTCTCATCGATAGATGGGTTTTCGCAACCAACACATTCCACCTACCAATGGGTGAGATGAAATTCACCACCGGAGGACGTGTTTAGGATAATGTGGCTACCCATATTGGGTACACAGGTCTATTCGATCTCCTCTCACGAGGCATTAGAGGATTTTATGTTGGCAGTGTTTGGAGAGGGGGTGGCCGAGCTGACCTTCCATAGCACCGGCATGTGCTATGGAGAGATGTACCTAGCCCATCTAGAGAGAGACGAGGATATTAGTTCTATTGATGGAGGTAGTGTGTTGTTTTACACTTTGCCATATGCGAGAGGGAGGTATATTTCCCCAATCATTAATGGGGTATTACATGACATGATGATAGATTAAATGTGATTTTCCGGGTGCCAACATTCCTGTGTGTAGCTATACAAAGAGTTGTGGGCGTATGGGCAGCTACGTAGGTTTAGCTTTGTGTTGTACCTTTTACTTCATTACGGGCTTATGAGCACATAGTTTTGTGCGGCAAAAGTAGGGATGCACCAAGTAGATGCATTTCCACCGAGATTGGTGTGGGTGAGGTACAAGCGATGGGTACATGCTATTGGAGAGCAGAGATCGAGCAGGCCCACACATTATGTGGCCTATTTTCATGTTTATTGGAGGGGTTTTAAGGAGTGGACATCATATGGAGGTCAGTATGTTGGCTTCCCATCATATAGGCATATGCATGATGAGCTAGTTGAGCTCTAGCTATTGAGATGGATACAAATTTTCCATGCCAGGAAGCACGAGATGATCCCGATTGACATAGTTAGGTAGAAGTTTAGGCTGCTACAAGACAAAGCTCTACCCTTCCCACAGTACAAGATAGATGACGTGGAGAGGCCCTTACCTCTACCACAATTGAAAGTGCCCATAGGGTAGGAGGAGCAGGTAGTGGACCAATAGATTGATGATGTCGGGGTCACAGACATATATAGATAGTGGTGGGTAGCTCATTTACAAGCCATACCACCTAGGCCAGTGCAACTAGATCTAGCCACCATCACGGTGTAGAGGGACACCCTACAGGGGTAGGTGACAACTCTGATTACCTAGTTGGGTATGGTGTAGACACAACTTTCTAGCTCAGAGGCAGAGGTAGTGGAGTTACATGTACAGGTGGCTAGTCTTTAGGCCCAGGTGTGGGGTGGGGATGGAGATGGAGATGGGTATGATGGTCGGGTGGCGGCCTTACAGGCACATGTGATAGGGTTACAGGGCTAGTTGGCCATAAATCTTGAATAGATTGGGGCCTTACAGGCCTAGATACAGGCACAGGGGTAGGGGCTGATGGCACCACCACAGTGCACAGGACAAGGTCCCGATTCACGGCGAGGGGACGAGACAAGGTACCATAGGACATGTACAGGGGACGAGGCCTATGGGGCCACCATAGACCATGCCCATATCTAGGTTATAGGATGCCCTAGGTGAGGCCATATACTATCAGGATTAGTTGATGGAAATTGGGATAGACTTCCTATCCTATGGAGAGTATTGGGCATAACAGGCCTTGAGTGAGAGGACTAGATCCTAGAATCACAAAGTGTAGAGAGCATAGGATGCCATCGAGTTCCAAGGCCGAGATCATGGAGAGGTCACCAGTTCTCGGAGACCAACTCTAGGTGAGGCATCGGCGAGGGGACTCCACCACCACCTATATGGGTTGGGAGATGTTAGTAGGTCGCTAGATACGGGCCGAGGAGGTAGAGGGTACATTTGATATAGATATGGAGGATATCCATCAATATGCCTGATATATGGCTCCTTATTTTTGATGTATTGTAGTCATTTTTTTGATATATACCAGCCTACGTGCTTTGATGAAATTTTGTATTGAGTATCATCCGCATACCGATGATTTTGAGATAGACATGATGGGATATCCATGTATATTATATGGAGACACACATATTTATGTATATGATGAGATACATGAGGTGCTTGATTTGTTGGTGTTGTGATGAGACTTTTGATTTGTTGTGATATGGATGGAAATTAGGTGAATTAGGCATGATGGAGTTAGGTCTTAGGCATGGATCGAGTTAGGTTGGTTTAGGCATGGACCAAGTCAGGTCATAGGCATGGTTGAGTCAGGTTTTTAGGCATGGTGGAGTTTAAATGAGTGAAGTTGTGATTCATTATTTTGTGCAATGAATGATGATATGGGTCATGTTTTAAGATGTGTTATAATATATGTATGATGATGGTAGAGAAATGGTAGTCATAATAAATGTATGTTGTGATGAGGATAAAAATTGTAAGCAACATGTTGTTTGTTTGGTTTAATTTCCAATTTGTAAATATAAAAAGGAAACTAAGTAGGGTAGAGGGTGATTTGAGGAAAATGAAAATTAATTAGTTAGGGTATAAAGTGGCGAGCTAACCTCCAAGGGCCCCATGCCCTCGAGTGCTACCTACATAGTCTAGGTGAAAAGGGACCTCGAGGCTAATGTAGTTCTCCCATAAGCTAGGGAAGAATACGAGGAGGTATTAAAATGAGTTGGTAGGTTTTCGGTATGATGGGTTTTAGGGTTGTTAGGTGTGAATGGGTTATAGGAAAATTGGTATAGGTGATGTCTATCATGGCAAAAGAAGAATATTACCCGAAAGGTAAGCGTCGAGACCAAGTCCTATATAAGGTAATCAAGATGTAAATAAAGACGGTTAAATGATAAGAGGGGGCAATAAAGCCACCTAATTAGTTAGGATCATACTGAGTAGATCATACCTTGGAGGAGGTGAAGAACTTAGGACCCTAAAGACATTTCTGATTGATTGTTCTAAGGTGAAAATTAGTCACATGATCACCAAATGTCTTGGTTTCCAAGAGGTCCCTTGAGGCAGTAGGAAATGGGAGTGGGAATGGTGAGAAATGTGAAAGGTGGTTAATTTTTTATATGGTATGAGGTAGCATGCTCTTTGGGAAAGAGATCCGAGGTCACAATGGGCAAGTCCATGACTAAAATTATTTCTATTTTTACTTGTATTTGAGATAGAGTGATCGATGCGGGAAGCTTCAAATTCTCTCAATTTTTTTAAAGAGCTTTACATAACTATCCTTCGAGGAGCAATCTATTTATAGCAACAATTACCAAGAGGAATATTTCCTTTTGAGGGAGTCTTCTTTTATTAGAAATTTAACTCAAGGATTTGGGTCCTATGTGAGGGCTTTGAAGTCACGAACAAGACCAAGGTGAATAATAGGATTCTTGTTCAAAAGTAGGGTGAAACGATCATGGGATCTCATCTAAAGGTAGATGAATAGTATCCATGAGAATCATGCTATGTGTAGCGCTGTGGTACACATATTCAAGAAAAGATAATAAGTGACAGGCATACCCGATTCTTGTTTAATAATTGGTGAGGTGTAAGAAGTGGATATCACTCAAGGGATGAGCATGGAAAGAGGCAAAATTGATGTAGGACTAAAAGTCAACAATATAACGGTTGAAGATGTAAGGTGTTAAGGGGCTCGGGCTTGGGTTTACCATCAAGGAAGATAAATGATAAGCACCGATCCATATGTATGAGACACGATGTATGGTCCAAGCTAATTAGGAGCAAATTTACCTCATTTACTTTTTTCTACTTTTATTACATGTTAATTTTCTTCGGACAAGGTCACTGACTTGGAAGGTTTGTTCATGGACATGTTTGTTGTAGGCACATTTGATACGTTTTTGGTAAAATTGAAGGTGGTCAAGAGTGTTAAGATGACGTTCATCTAATAACTCAAGTTGTGCTAAACAGTCCTGACGAAATTCATCATCATTGAGCATGTCATGGAGAGAAATGCAGATTGAGGGAATCTAGACTTCGAGAGGTAGAATAGCCTTGGTATCGTAGACCATAGAAAATGGTGTGGGAGAAGTGGAAGTGTGGATACTAGTGTGGTATTCCCACAAGGAAAAAGGAATGTGCTTATGTCGGTCCTTCCCAAAGATCGTTAACTACTTTCATGAGAATTTTGTTTAAGGTTTTGTTAGTGGATTCAAATTAGCCATTGAGTCTCGTGGGTAATAAGGTGATGAGAAACTTAGCTGAATGCCGAAGGCATCACAAATTTTTTGCAATGTTTTGTTTTTGAATTGTTTTTCATTATCGGTGATGAGGAAATGAGGAACACCAAAGCAACAAACGATGTGATGATTGATGAACTCGCATATTTTCTTGGCTTTCATGGAGATGAGTGGCATGGCTTCAACCCATTTTTTTAGTATTTGGTAGCAGTAATAATCCATTGCTGTCATTTGGAAGAATGGGGGTTTATCTCTCTAAAAAGATCCAAACCCCATTGAGAGAAGGGCCGAAGGTCATGGCCAACTGTAAGGCATGAATGGGTGTATGATGAAGGTTGGTGTGTTGTTGTTATTTTACACAACATTTGATGTAGTCGCAACAATTATGGTTGATGGTCGACTAATAATAGCCTAGGCGGAGAATACTCTTAGCAACAGCAAGGCCACTGAAGTGACCTCCACATATGCCATCATGAACTTCCTTAATGGTATAAGGAATTTTGAAACTCGTGAGGCATTGTAATAGAATACCATCAAAGTCATGCTTATAGAGGAGGCCCCCATGATGAATTAATGAGAGACATTTTTAAGGAGGACACATTGTCCATTATGGGTGAGATCGAAGGTAAGAAGGAGAGAGAAAGATAGTCGAGTATTGTTTATACCAAAAATCACGCAAGTCGGGGTATCGGTTCGATGGAGTAAACATTCGAGGTAAGTAAGAGGGTGATTAGATTCTTTGTACGGTGAGAAATATTTTAGAATCGACAGTGAAGCGGGTATTTGAGAGGCCAAGAAGGCCATGATATCTACAAATTTGTTGGTTGAACAAGGGATTGTTTGAAGGAAGTAATCAAAGGTGGTCAAAAGTATGTCGACATGATGTTTATACTTTTGAAGTATCTCATTAAGACATTGGTATATACCATTGACTTGGTTTATAACCAATTGAGAATCACCAAAGATGTTGATTGATTTGACATCTAGGGCATAGGCGGTTTGGAGAATTAATACGAGTGCTTCGTATTCGAAATATTGTTTGTAGAATCAAAATCAAGTTTGAAAGACAAAGGCATGGGTTCACCATTAAGTGGAATGAGGATAACATCAACCCCACCTCCACACCGACACTTAGAGCCATCAAAGAAGAGTGTCATTTGTTAAGCGGGTTCATCTAGGGAGAGGGTAGTAATGGACTCATCCGGAAAGTCAAAATTAGAGGGTTGATCCCCGAAATAGGTGCGTTGGCCAATTGGTCGGAAATAGCTTGTCCCTTGATGGACTTTTGATGAATTAATTCAAGGTCGAGGTCAGCTAAGAGCATAAACCACCATGCGAGAATGCTGATTTTGATAAGGTTGGGCATAAATGAAGTGTAAGGGGTCGAGTGTTGGTTACAACATAGGTTTTTTGGTTGAGTAGGTAATGGAGGACTTTTGTGGCAACAAAAAATAAGGCTAAGAAAAACTATCGGGATGGTTGTATCGGGTTTCGTAATCCAAAAGAGTATTGCTTATGTAATAAACCTCCTGTTCCTGTGTTTCTCATCATGATGAGCGAGCATGGCTCCCAAGGAATGATTAATAGATGAGATATATAGGTAGAAAGGTTGATCTTCTTTAGGTGGAATGAGTACGGGTGGTTGGAGAAGGTATTGTTTTAAGGCCTCAAAATATTTGTGTAGTCATCATCCCATTTAAAGGAGACATCCTTCTTGAGCAGATGATGAAATGGTTGACACCCATCAGATAAGTGTGAAATGAAATGGTGAATAGATTGCAACTTACCTTGTAGGCTACGGAGTTGTCTAAGGTTAGTGGCTGCAGGCATTTCGAGAATGACCTTTGAATTTAGTAGGGTCAACTTCTATACCACGTAAAGAAATGATAAATCCCGGGAGCTTTCCCGAGAGAACCACAAAGACAGCTTCTTGGGTTAAAGGAGAACACAATATTTAAAGAGGTGGTAAAAAATAGTTTTGAGGACGGTAAGGTGCTCGGAGTGGAATTTAGATTTGGATAGGAGATCCTCCATGTAATCTTCCAATATATGATACATGATATCATGGAAGATGTAAGTCATAGCCTGCTAATATGTGGCACCCATGTTTTTAAGGCCAAAAGGCATGACTCGATAGCAAAAAGTCCCACACGGGGTGATGAACTTGGTTTTTTGTTGATCCTCCAGGGCAAGAAGGATTTGGTTATAACCCGAGAATCCATCCATGAGTGATAGCATCTTGTGACCAAAGTGGTAAGGTCAACCAGGTTGGTCAATTTTGGGTAGAGGGAAGTCATCTTTTGGGTAGGCGAGGTTGAGGTCATGGAAGTTTATACAAATGCATAGTCCCCTGTTGCCTTAGTGAGCGGGGATAATGTTAGATATCTAATGATGATAATCAATGGGTAATATGAAGGAAATGGAAAGAAGGCACTTTGAGTTGTTGTTCTTTGATGAGAAGGGAAATGTGAGGGTGAATTTTCCTCGGCTTTTGTTTGATGGGTTTGGCATAAGGAATGGTTACGATATTGTGGACCACAATGGTGGGGTCAATACCATCATGTCTATGTAATACCAAGTGAATGTGTGGTTATGATCTTTGATAAAATAAGTGATGGCTTCCTATTCAAGATAGCATCTAAATATTGACCGATCTTTAGAATGTGCGCTTCATCTTGAGTATGAATGTTGATCTCGATAGTCAATTCATTCAACATGGTTTACATCTCGAGGGTAAAAATTGATTAATGTATGAGTCTTCTACACCAAGTTAGGTGAGTATAGATTCATCATATTGACATTAAATGACGTTAATGGAAGGTGTATCATCATCGATCATTTCGAGAGTACGAGAAGGGAAGAGAGGAAGGGGCCTCTACATTGTGTTTATAAGTCAAAGGCCCCAAGGAAATGGTGTTTATGAAAAAAAAATTAGGAGGGATAGATTTTGGATCTATCGACTCTATCGGTGAAGGTGGCGATGAAGGTGGAGTGAGTGAAGAAGGCAAAGAAGGGCTGATGTTCTCAATGGGTTCAATGTGGGCTTGCTTAGTAGGTGGTTCAACAAAGCCAATACCACTATGGTCATTATGTTTGTGGGTGGTACATGGAATGATAGTATGGCAGCCTTGCTCATAAAATCCAAAACCAAAACCCTTCCATGCACATCGGTGCGGGAAGGTGTGGGAAAAAACAACAATTGGTGAGAGATTGTAAGTCACTGAAAATGGATGGGTTTGTGACGGTGGTTTGGGTGTGTAAGTGGTAGTATCAAGGCCCCCATAGGTGAGACTAGTATGGAGATGAGGAGGACCATGAAGGAGATGTTATCCTATGTGGTGATTGTAGTGAGGGTGTTGGTGAAGACTTCCATACTCTTGTGGAGTAAGGAATGTGTTGTCATTATATAAGTGATATTCTCCCAGAGTGAGGCATTGAAAAATGCCTTCCAAGGGATCAGTGGTTGGTATGTGGGTAGCTAGAATAGATGATGTGTCGGTGGTAGATGCGGAGGTAGAGCTAATGGATTGGGAGGTTGATGGGTCAGTGGAGGTTTTGGTAGCGGTAGGAATAGAGGATGTAGGTGTGGTTGAGGTAGTGTTGGCACTGGAAAGCGGAGGTGTAGGTGAAGTGGTAGTGGTCATAGAGGATTTAATGGGTATGAGCATGTCATTAGGTCAATAGAGCATGTTGCATGTTTTGAAAGGTGATAGATTAGTTGGAATAGTATAGGTGTACCCTTCATGCTCAAACTTTACACAATGATGTAAAGTGGAAGGAACACAACCCATGACACGAATCCAAGGTCTTCCAAGTAATAGGTTATATTGAAATTCCCCCTCCAAGATGTAAAATAACTCTAGAATAGTGCGAGGGACCATAGGAATGTGGAGGATGATGGTGTCTAGTGTAGAGGTGATAGCGTCATTGAATGAACGCAACATGAAAGGATGTTTATACATGCAATTGTTGAGTATGCACATTTGAGAAAATGTATGGGATGAAATGATATTAATGCTAGCACCCCCATCGATCATTATATGTTGTACACATATGTCATCGATGTGGACAGAGTGAAGAGAGCCGGAGTCAGGTCATCAGTTTGGTGCATTGTGATTTCTTCTTCGACAAGATAAGGAGGCTACTTGGTGAGTAGGGTGAGGTGTGGATAAAGGAGGTAATTTAGTGAGAGAGGCTACCTGATGGGGTGTGATAATGGAAGCTACGGGTGTAGGGTCACCGGGTAAAACCTCAATAGAGTGAATAACCTCCATGAGACATTGACGATATGATTCGAGGTTTGGATGAGGTCATATAGGGAAATTTTGAGGGGGATTGGTGTAGTTTTATTAGCATTGTGTGATGTGTGACCCCATTAGAAATAGGGTATGTGGGTCCGTAGATAGTAATCTTACGTGTAGGCGTAGATGGTATGGTATGTTGGGTATAGGGTTGGTTGGTGAGTCGGTTTCCTTTTCCTTACCTTTGTCTTTCTCGAACATGAGTAGTGATGTGGATCATGTTGATTTGAGGGGAGTGGGAAAATGGAGAAGGTGTATGGTGAGTGGTATAATGACATGACGGGAAAAAACCTACCGGGGGAGAGAAGACTTGTGAAGTGAGTTGGGTGCAATGACATTTAGGTAATGGTGTGGCAAGTTCTTTGATGTAAACCATTTTGATTTCAAATCTTGGAGGTGGCTCTAGGAGTTGTGGGGGTGGAGGTCATGGTTTTTTATTTGGCAGTGAGGGAAGAAATGTGGGAATGGGTTTCGATGAAGTAGGGTCCTCATCCAAAAGGTCATTATCGTCAAAGTTGGCTTCAGGAGGACACAACTGGATAAGGATGATTTTCAAAGCCTTGCATTTCTCCACATTGTTCCCTAGTACATGATGGTAGGCACACATTTTAGTGTCATCAAACCCTTTTGGCCTGGGTTTGAGTGGGTCATAAGGTCGAGGAGTGGTAATGTTATGATAGAAGTATCAAGGAGGTTGGTTAAGATTTTGGCATAGGTCCTCAGCTGCGAGGTTGCACTTTAGGAAGTGAAAGTGGGTTTGGGTGTAGGCACAACGGATTGTTGAGGAATGATTCTTGCGAGGGGAAGTAGGTCGAGTTATGGTTTTGGGTGTTGGGGTGGTCTTTGGTGTTGGTCATGTTTGCTTAGGTAGGGGTATGGTAGATGAATGGGCGGGAGGGTGTATATTTTCTTTGACTACCTTATTGGAGGGTAGTGAATTTTTGTCTTTAGGTTGCACCTTCTTGGGTAAAGGTGATATGGGTGTATGAGATCTAGAAGGAAAAGTGGATGGGGGAAGAGGGTGAGTTACCCATGGGGATAATAGAGGTGTTATGAAGGTAGATGATGTGGGTCGTGCAGGGGGTGTGAGGGACAAAGACTGAAGTGTAGTGGGTAGTGAAGAAGTTGTGGAGGGTATTGGAGGTATGGGTGGTAGAGATGCTTTGCAGGTGCGGGTGTAAGTCGTGTCGGGTGCTTGGGTATGTTAGAGGTTTGCAAGGAAGGAGTGGGATGCTATTTTTGGATTATTGATGGGTGGAGGTTTCTTAACCATACTAGGAGGTTGGGGTCCTAAGACAGATGGAAAGGGTAAAGGTGATGCGGTATGGTAGGTGTAGTTGGGGTATGAGTTCATGGGATTGGTTCCTTTGTTTTGGTGTCATAGTAGGTGTGGTGTTGTCTTTGGAGGATGTAGCTAAATATAGTTTGATAGGTGGATGAGTAAGGCAAGTGTTTGGGGTGACCTGTGTAAGGTAGTAATAGGTTTAGTCGAGGAAGATGTTGTAGGTGTGGGTTTGGGCTTAGATATAGGTTGGGTTATGGGTAAGGGTATGTGTTGAGTTATGATGGGTGTCATGGAAAAATTTGTGATTGAGGTGGTTGTGCTTGGTT
The DNA here is from genome assembly GCA_018340775.1 of Taxus wallichiana var. yunnanensis. NCBI lineage: Eukaryota > Viridiplantae > Streptophyta > Pinopsida > Cupressales > Taxaceae > Taxus > Taxus wallichiana. Next base: position 342,847,735 of record CM031237.1, read on the forward strand.
CAACTAGTCAAAATATTTTTGGGTAGATATTGGAAGTATCAGCAAATGACATCTACATCTGTGTTGAGACCGGAAGCAGAAGATGCCCCCATAATAAGGCTCTGTCCACATAATCTAGGTGATTGACGAACGTGAGAATGACATGTCTCGTATGTGGAATTGATGAGGACCTAATGGTAATTCCCATAAAATGTGTCTTAGAAACATGGAATTGGCTAGCTTCAGCTTCCGTGGGTAAGAGAGCTAAAAGTAGGTCTATAGGATCTTGGGTAGCTGATGGAGAATGGTCACCTAGAGGCAAAGGTGTCTCTAATGGATCCATGATAGGTGGAGGAGAAAATGGGATTTCCTCTATAGGTGGAGGAGATGATGGGTGCTCCTTTTTGGGTGGAAGAGATGATGGGTTCTCCTCCATGGGCTAAAGAAGTACTATGAATGATGGTTCCCTAGGTGGAGAAGCCAAAGGTGAAATTGTCTCAATATTAGCGGAAGGCTCCTCCACAGGTGAGGAAGGAGGTAAAAGGTGTTTCTATGTGGGTGGAGGAATAGATGAGGTAAGTTCCAATGTAGAAGGGGATTTCAAGCTAGAATTTCCTCTATGAAAGGAATATGAGGTAATTGGGAAGTAATGGGTGCATCGTTGAAAATAACATGGACCTCACGGTATGGCTATTATGAGTTGAGGTGTCAATGGTTTCATCAGAGGAAGAGGCATGATTGGGAAAGGGTTTTTGAAGATATGTAATTTTTGATTGGCAGTGTGTTAAGATTATCCATAGTCAACTCACATTTCTCAATCATTTCTTGGACAATGTTTATGAAAGTGATGAAATTTCCATCACTATGACCCTTTACTCGATGATAGTTATAGAAGTCATTTATTTATACCATGTGGGCATCGGGTGAGCAGGTGGTCAAAACCAAAGGTGTATTTTTATAGGAAGAAGGGTGATGACCCAAGCTTTGATAAGATTTTCTAAGACAGAAGAGTAAGGCTCCCTAATTGGGGTGTATTTCCATTGTTCTCGTCTGAATTGAAAAGTCTGGATGGGTGAGAGATTAGATGAGGGGCTATCCTAATTTGACATATGAGCTGGGATGGCCTTGAGTACCACTGCATTAGCGGTGCCCTTGTACTTTGAATAATTATTTTGGGGTTTTAAAGAGGAAGAGGCATCATTTGACTTGAATGCCAAATTCTTATTGCGTAATTAGATTTTCTTCTTTTCGATGGCCCAAATCTCTAGCTTTCATGCCATGGTGAATGCTTCATCAAATTTTTGGAAATTTTATACCTACGGGGTCAATGAGATATGCCTATCACAAGACCACATGAAGAGCTCGATGAGTTCTATTTTTGGTAGTTGGAAGGTGAGCTAATTGATCAGGCTCACTTGGAGTGACAAAATCTATGATAGATTCATCATCATAATGATGCATGGAGTATAGGTCACCATGGTAAACTTGTTGATGATATTGATGGAGAAGTGATCTAGGAAGGCTTGGGATACCTAATTAAATGAAAATATAGAGTGTATAAGTAACCCACTATACCAATCTAACACAGTCCATCAGAGACATGGGAAAGGTCCTCAAGAGCAAAGTATCATCGTGGCGATTAGGTAACACCGGTGTTTGAACGATTGTAAATGATGTTCCGGGTCTTCCTTGCTATTAAAACGGTTGAAATTAGGCATTTCCCAATGTACGGGGTATGGGCAGATAGGAATGGATGAATGGATAGGTTCGTTACAAATTTCATTATAGGTGAGAGTGTTGCAGGAGCTAGAAACTGATGCCTCCAATGTCTACATATTGTCCATCATTAATTTGATTAGCTTGTTGGTAGGTTATGATGGTTGGGTGCCTCTTGTAGTGTAAGAGGGTTGGTGTTGGGCATGTAACAAGGGTGGCATTCCAGTATATGGTTACTGCCGTATAGGTAGAGTGAGAAGGAGGTAGTGAAATAGAGGTACGTACCTAGAGTGAATAATAGATGTAACAAGAGGTTATTAATAGTACGTATATGGAGGTTGAAGGGTCATGGTGACCCTAGTGGAAATGGGGGTTAATTAATGTGGAATAGAAAGGAAAATGTTTTGAAAAGGGGTAGGGGTCACCGAAACGGGAGAGGTGGTTGTGTAGCTATGGGTATATGCGAGACAATAGGGGCAGATGAGGTTGTGTTTTGAGTGGTTTTCAAAGGTATGGTGGATGTGGTGGGTGCAACGGATGTAGCACACACTTTGCAAATGGCGATCATAGCGGTATAGGACCTAGCTATGAAATGACTGGGGGTAAGGTAGATGAGGGCAACACGGAGCCGATGGGGCTGATGTAGGAGTGGGAGCAAGTATCGAGGGGATCGATACGGGCATGCCATATATCAACTAACCTTAGGCATCTTGAGTGGATGAGTGGGAAAGATAAAACTGTAAGGCGGCAGGGTTTTGGTCAAGGAGTCGTGTGAACTCCTCATCTCTGGTGGCGATAGTGATAGGTTGGATAGGATCCATGGCGGGTGATAAAATGGAAGGTGGTGAAGGGATAGGTGGAAGTGGTTGATAAGCCGACATGTAATATGAGGGCACTATCTTGTCGACGCATCGCACCATGTGAATAGGTACTCATCAAGTCGAGCCTTTCTATAAGTGACACAATAATACAACAGGAATAGGAAGAACAAGTAGTAATAAGTGGATTAGGTACCAAATGTTAGCTGGAAAGTGGCACGGAGATAACCGATGCGGTCATGGTACACTAACGCCGGTAAGGGGTAACCACCGCTTAGTCAATATGAGAAATGGAAAATGATTCAAAAATAAGGTGTAAGGCCAAATCGGCGGTGTATGTCTTTGATACGATGAGATTAAAAAGGTCAATGTATGTAATAAAAGTGACAGGAACTATGAATAGTCAAAGAAAGTGAATAGGTGTCCTTTTGGGTAGCTTAACCAAAATGACATTGAACCAATGCCGGTTGGGTATAACGATGAGGGTCGGGGGTAACCGACAATATAGTCATTTGGACCGACACCGATCATTGTGAAATTGAAATAGTGATGAAAGAATAGTGGTTGTGAATTAAAATCTGATGTGGAATTAGACCCATAATTCTGAGAATGATGAGAATATGTTCTAGACAGAGTCGATGAAGTTAGAATACACCAGCTATTATGAAAAGCATGCAAGGAGAAAAAATAAAAATTAAGAATGTGACCTATCACCTCAAAACACAAGCCAAGTAGAAACACTAAGAAAAATGTGATCCTAAGAGTGCCTTTTCTTTTATGTTTATTTAGCTTATGCTATTTAAGGATTGACTCATGAACGTAGAATAGAATTTTTAGTGAGGATGGATTCTTATAAAGAAGGAGATCTAAAAGGTGAGGTTTCGGGTATGTTATGGTGGGGGCAAAGCTTCACTCAAGTATGACTTGATAGAGCAGCGAGATAGGGAGTACTTGCCAATCCTTAGATTAGTGCGATCATTGACAGTGTGTCTGGGAAAGTTTTTGTTTAAGAATATGTATTTGTTTTGAATTTGTGTAATTTGGTAAGACTCGAGAGAGAGATGTGCTTTCTATGATTTGTTTTCAACCATCACCGGTGGGAATGACTTCTAGTGTATAGGTTACCCTACATTAATATGAGCTAATGCTATAAATCGAATGAAATGCAATGATTTTTAAGCCTAAATTGAAATATGAAGTTTGATGACACAAATGGATGAAGAGGAAGAGGGATGCTCTTTCACTAAAATGCAGAAAACAAGAAGAAATTATTCTTTTTAAGTACACTAAAAGAAAGGTTTCTTTTAGAGAAAATAGAAACAAAAGAGGGATACCAAGGAAGAAAATTAATGTGTACATTTTTCTGAAGGGAAACAAACACAACTTTTCCTAGGAATGAATAAAATGCAAGGAACCATAAATGGGTCCCACTGGGCGTGCCAAAATGTTTCAACTGATTTTAGATCGTTTCTTTGAAAGTGACAAAATAGATAGGGTAATGGGTGTAGGAGGAATACTTGTTGAAATGTTGGTTGATAGGTTGTTGGGCGTGTATGACTTCTGAATCCATAGCTGAACGTGATAGCTTCCTTTTGGCTAGGAGGAACTACCTGAAATAGAAAACAAGACCACTAGAAAGAGTTAAATAGTATATGCAGTGGACTGCCTAGCATATGCTAGATCTGGGAAGTTTGATATTTCTAGGCAGTTGTCAATCCATTGTATAAAAACAGGTTTAATGTTGGTAATAAAGTAAATCCTATTATAGTTAAAATGATTTAGGTATCTCATTTAAAACACAATAAGAAATATATAATCTAATAGGCTAGGTTAAAATAAGATTCGAAGGTCAAGTAACGGGTTACGGATATCTGTAGGTCCGAAAGAGGTTGTAGGCAAGTCACGGGTACATAAGGGTGATGCGCGAGATAGGTGGGTAGGTCACTATTCAGGTTGTATTGTAAATATAGAGACCGATGTCGATTAAGGTTGACCAATGCCTGTTGGGGAGAATCGGTGTCGATTCTTATGGAAAACTGGGAATGCCACAAAATGAGCTTTGGATCTCCCTTATGATTGCACAAAGGACTAAGATGGCTGGAGTGAGGTATTAAGGGGCTTGGATGGGATTTGGTGAGGGTTTAATGGGGATATGGACGGGTGAGTATTGAAGGACGTCAATGGGTGGATAAGAGAGAAAGGATGAAAACATAATGATGAAATAAGTGAACCGGAGGAGTAAATTGTTCTACTTACTTGAAATCTGGTTACGGATGCCTATGAGTGAGGAATGAAGGTGTTGGTAAGAGGTTGAATTCTACGGAGGATCACCAAACATTAGAGAGCTCCTGTATGGGCTGCATGTGCATTCCTTTTTTCTTGGTTGGATCAAATCTGTACTGGGTGGTTGCTGGATGGTTACTGGGTGAATGTTGGATGTCTGTGTAAGAGAAAATGCTTGATCTCCTTCCTTGCATGTGTGTTCTTGTTGAAGCTTTCTTTCAAAAGATATGATATCTCTCGGAATGTGACAACCTTTTGCCAACCTCGAAAATAAGGTTGTTTTGTGGATTAAAGGTGACCGATGGTGGTTCCACTTAACCAGTGGTGGTTAAGGGTAATCTATTTGCATCGGTTAGGGTGGGATTTCCTAGGTTTATTAAACTGGGAAAATCTCCTTGATTTTTGGGATCTCGTGTCGTTCACTCACGGATTAGGGTGGAAGCTTCTTTTAAGCATCCGGGGAATGTAGGCATTGATTTTTAGGGTTTGGGTAAGTCTTAGTTAGTTATGGAAACTTACTAAGAATAGGTCTTAGGTGAGGTGGCTAGATTAGGTGTCTAGGTGAGGTGGATATGTGGGAATTATCTCAATTAAGATATTTAAATAATAAATATGGTGATGATAATGAATTAATTAAATTAATATTATAGTAGGGTGAAGAGGGCCATGATTAGGTGGATGTGTTCAAGGTGTTTATTATTTGAGGGACCAAAGGTGAGTGTGACCTAATTTTAGTGTCTACACATACCTTATAAATTTTTTAAAATCTTATAATCCATGGCAATTGGGAGGGAAGTATTGTAGTGCTGATTGAAAGACCTAATTAGTACACCCAAGTGTGATTATAAGGCATTCTTTAAAAAATAGGTGATAAATTTTTGCACACAAGGCATATGCCTAAATGGATATCCAAATGGGAAGAGTTTGTTCATTTAATCCTTGAATCAAAACTTCCATACATTTTTTTCTCCGAGCGGGGCTGGTATATGAGGTTGGTCTAAGGAAATATTGAGAAGGAAGATATAGTTTCTTTAGGATTTAGGATTAACCATTTTTCCCACACTTTGGATTTGATATAGGGTATTAAAAACTATCAACACTTTTCTCGTAGACCTAGTGGATTTCTCCAAATCATAACCTCCCACTAAAATTGTTCTCAAGAAGCCAAATCAGGAAGTTTATGCAAGAGTGAACAAAATAGCTAAATATAGTGGATCTAATAATTTTTTTGAATGCAATAGCATGATGAGAGGATAAGGATCATGAAGAGAAGGATTTTCCAATAGATATTACCTATTTGAACCAAATTTGCAAGTTTTAGGAGTTCTCTCGAGTTGTGAAGATGAACAAAATTTGCAAGTTTTAGGAGTTCTCTTGAGTTGTGAATATGAACCAAATTTTTTAAGTTTTAGGAGTTCTCTCAAGTTGTGAAGATCAAGCACCTTGCAAGCCAAATGTGAATATTTAAATTTGTGAGGTCACTAACATGTTTGAGTGGTTAAAGGTATTAGAAAATCAAAATCAAAATATAAAAGAGTAGGATAAATAAGGAGAGAAGGGGATAATATTGTAAATAAACATTAACTAGAGTAGGTACACATTAAATTAGAAGAACACAATAATGTAAGGACATTAAAAAGACTAATAAAAAAGAGACATACAGATTATAAAAATCTCAAAATCAAGGAAACAAAGGTCCTTATTATTTGTACAAGATCATAATTCTCAAAAAAATTGAAAGTAGAGAGAGTAGAGGAACATTGAAAAATAAATAGAATAATTACACCTTTATTACTTGATGTAGAAGTGGTAATATCAACAACATGCATTCAATCAATAGTTTTCAACCCTTTGAAATGGATAATCCATTACAATTTATAGAATCACACATTTTCCTTTCATTTACCCCCACATAACATTTTACCTATCCTCATCACTTGTTACATTTCATATTCCTAAGAAGTGATTATTTTTCTTATTATTGGAAAAAGGACTCTTAAAATGTTTAATTGACGGTCACTTAAGTGAATATGAAGAAGTAACAAAAATTAAATTTTTAATGAGAAATTAAAACATAGAGAGAGAAGAATCAAGGAGAGGGAGAAGGAATGGTTAAATGATCTGATGAAGATGAAGCTCATCTTTTAGAAATTTGAGGAAATTCTTCATGGATGAGAACATTTGACCTTTGATCATGTGTTAAGCTAAAGCATTGAGGTTACATATACTTCCTTCTCTGTGATATACTCCAAAGTGATGAATAGGTGTTTAGAAACATTGTTGAATTATGATGGAAACATGATGGTTTTTAATACATGAGTTAAGGAATACATATCACTTTCTTTCTTCTTAGGATTTCACAGTTTACTCCAATTATTACTATAAATAACTCCATGAATGTCAATATTTTGGTGTTTGTCCTTATCTATCAAGGCATGATCATACCACAAGGTTTGAATGAGTGTTTAGGAAAATTACCCAGAGTGACATCAATTGGAATTGAGACGGTTTCTCATTTTTATACACTATTCTCCATATGAGGATCATCTTCGTTACTATCATGGATACAAAATTATCCTTGAATGAGATCGAATCATATGCCTCTTACTCATATGTTTCTCATGGGAATGGATTATTTCTCAACTCTTCACACATTATAAAATTCTCTCATCATGATTATGATGATAATAATCTTGATGAGTTTGAATTTCAATGGACCTCTCGACTCTTTTCAACCTCTTTTTAGACTTCACAATGTGCTTGGTTTTAATTACTACACCTTGATGTGCTCTGATATGCTCCTTGACACAAATGTGATCAGAATGATGCCTTAATATCCTTTGGAACCTTACAATGGGTAAATTTTATTGTTTGATCCATGAAATATATTCTTTACCTTGCGATGATGGTAAAAAGAAATTATATAAGAAAAATGGGAGATTCCACATCTTTTTGGCTCGGAATTAGAAACTTTCTATTTTTAGTAAGTCCTAGCTAGGACTATTATTTTTTAGAAATTTTACAATTTTTCCACATCTTGATGTTTATTTCCTATTCAAGAGACCACGAGATGCTAGTAATTCAAATCAGGTTTACAAATTACTATGTTTAGATATGCCCTTCTATGAACCCATGCTATTTTTAGTAAGTGCACTGCACGTTTAAGATTGAAACAAAAACAATCTAAAAATTGTACGTTTTATTCCAATATTCCTTACTCCAATTTTTGGATGAATCCTTCATCTTGGTGAGTGGAAAAATGATTTTTTATTAGATGGAGTATAATAATGATAAAAAATCAGTCCTCCATATCTTGAAAAATCAGCAACTCCATCGAGAAAGAAATGACTCAGATGAAACTAGATCTTTTAAGGGTCCTCCACTCTAAGTTTTAGAGCATTTTTCTTACCAAATATTTAGGAAAGTGAAAATATTTTCAAGGAGGGAATAATTATGACAATAAACTCAGTCCTCAATATCCCTAAAAATCAACTACTTCATTATACAAAAATTAGCTTGCATGAAAGTATAATTTTTGGTGATCGTTTTCTCCAATTTTTAAGTGATTTCACTTTCCAAATATTTGGGAAACAAATAAGGGTATCAATTTCCTGTCATTTTTTTAGGATGACATCTATTAATTGAGTTTGGAAGGTGTGACAACTATAAACATGGAGGAAAGGAATCTTGTGTAGAAGGAATGAGAAAAAATGGTGTTTTAATGTGTTTTATCTCACTTTTAGGATGTTTTGCTAGCCATAGAACAAACTCATGTTAAATGTGAGATTTAGTAAGCTTCCAATATGGTTTTTATGGTTTAATGAGGAAACACGGGATATCAAGGGATCCCAGTGGGCCTTGGAGTAGGATGACAAAGCTAAGAAAACACCTAGTGAAGCTAAGAGATATCACATGGGGGACCAAAGAGGGGCTTACTGCTGAGTGCTCCTTTTTGTCCCCTATATCCCCTCAAGATAAAGGGAATAGAGGAAACAAAATATTTCTTGGAGATAAATCATGAAAAGTGGCAACATTTGAGTAGGCCTAAGGAAATGGGTTTAGCTAGATAAACACCTTGTGGAGATGGAGAGGGTCACATGAAGAACCAAAGAGGGGGCTTGCTCATGGGCACTACTTTTCCTCTATTTTCACTTAGGAAAAAGGGAAAAGAGGGACACAAATGGGCACTTGGAGTGAAATAATAACATGTGGAAGTCAAAAAATTTGCTATGTATGGAGCCTACACACTCTTCACCAATGAGAACTGGAAATATTTTCTCCTAGAGATTGGAATGGTATTTTGAGATGAAATTTTATATGAATATGAATCCAAATACCATTATAAGACCAATGGCATAGGTTTTAGATTTATTCCTAAAACTCCAAAAAATCTCCCTTTTTCTTTGGATGAGGTGCACATGAAAAGATTGAATTATTTCAAGATGCCATCGAGTCTTGGATAAAATATTATTCTTCCACCATGTAGAGGATTATTCAAGATTTCCATTTCCTACTTTTTTCATTATAACTCTTTACGTCCCTCCTAGAATCATCGAGGCGAGTTCAGGTTCATAATTTGATTATCCATTCCTTACACCTGAAAAACCCCACTTTTAGAAAGATTGTCCCTAATCCACAAAAACTTCCATAAATATCCCTAAATAAATTCCAAAAATTCAATTCTCTCCAATACCACATCCATAAGTTTATGATTTGTGGTGAGCATGGGAAATCAAATTATACACATCCCTCATAATACCATTTTTCCATGTTTCTAGCTTATTTGACATGCATGCACATGGGGGAAATTGTAGAATCACAACACGAGAATGTGTTTTGGGTGAAATTGGACCTAAAATGAGTTCCAAATGGTGAAAGGGGACAAAAATCTTGCCCAAGCACCCAAGGAGAGAGAAAATGAGACACACCATAACTTAAAACTCTTATTCATGCCTTCACATGCACTTTTTGGCTTCCACCTTATGTTTTGATGTTATGAAATGGACCAATGAGAGTGGGGTGCTCATTCTAGATGAAATTTCATGTAATAAGTCTACCCAATGGGATAATGGGAAAAAAATCTCGACCCAAGCACCCAAGGTTTCATCCAAGAATGATTTACACTTGAAACTTGCTTCTCATAATGTTTCATTCACCATATAGTCAAAATTATGATTTTTGAAAAAAACCTTATGAATCTACCAAAAAAATGAAAATGAATCCGATGAGACTATTTCTTAAGATTTGAAAATGAATTATTCTATAAGTTTTACACATACCTTTAAATTTGGCCTCAAGTTATACTGTTGTGAAGCTTGGTGGTAGGAAGATTTTGCAATCACCACGGACTAAACCATCCTATGGATAATGAATATAATTAAAAATACCATCACTTGATATTTTTTTAGGATTTAAAATATTATTGGAGTTTCCAAAATCTTTCAATCAAGTTTTAATTTGTAATAGGACCATTTAGCTGCAATCTTTGCACAATTTTACATATTTTAATGTTACCAAAATATTTCCTTAATCATTCCATCATGAGTTAGACTCTATTATATTTCTTACTCTTGGGAGATGAGTTTCCTAAACTTCATGAGGCTCCTAAAACCTTTTATACAAGGTGACTATATTTTTAGAACATACATTTTCCAATTCTTTGGCCAAAATACCCGGTTGTCATTAATTTTTCCCCACAAAACATTTATCCACAAAATCTTGCTAAAATATCTCAAAAAAATTCAATGATATCACATACTAGATGATTTGGATTTTCCATGAACCCTTCTAGAGGGTGATTAGTAGTGGTAAAAATGCCAAAATAGCCCTTTTTGGGCCTTTGGGAGCATTTCTCTTTTTTATGTCTTAATAGCTTCAAGAACCAAGATAGATAAACTTCCCTGCATATGAAACAATATTTAATATAATGTTATCACATTATTTTAAACCATAATGAGAGTGAAACCATTAAAATGATGGCTAGAGGAAAGATTTACATTGACCAAGAGAATAAATTTCAAGTGTGAGTTTGGTTGTAATGACAAAACTTTTAAATCTTTCATCCTAGATATTTTACATGAAAAAAATATGCAAAGGATTCATTTATTATTCCATAGTACATATGCAATTACATAAGAAGCTACTCAACTTCATGCATTTGATCATCTTTGGACTATTGGGTAGCTTGGTCATAAATTGGAATATTGGTCTAGATATATTGAATAAGTGTCTCAAGTCGATCTCTCATTTGCTATACCCGAAACCCTGTAAAATTATTCTTTAACACATTTTATTTTGATCTCACAATACTTCACTAACATTATCCCTAGCTTGGAATAATGATTGCAAATCATTTTCAAGATTTTGACCCTCTGCCTCTATCATTATTTATTAATGCATTTTTTCCCTTGGCTTAGTGTCATTCTTATTGTCTTACACGACAATGTGTAAGTGTGTATTCTAATATAGGAGCTCAAAGGTTAGCTAATTTTCCTAAGATTTGACCTACTTCAACATTTTGATATGCTCCTTGAGTATTATTATTGCCTCTTTTACTTATCTATTAGTAGTCGGTACTTCTATTACTTCTTTTCCACTTCGTTTTCATTCTAGTTGTTCACCACTTGTCAACAAGAATTTTTATTTGCATTGTTTCACCCATGACTTGATCACCTATGTTATTTGTGACCAACTTGGGACAATTTCATCGACATATGACCCCAAATTATGTAGTCTATTCTTTAAGTTCTCCTTCTATTGGACCATGTGTAGTGTAACCACTCCAATCTTGGGTTGTAATGTGTGTACTCCATTAATTTTTATTTGGAATGAAAATTTATCCAAATATAATTATACTTTACTATTTAAAGACTATGATTTTATAGTCTCAGAAACTTGTTTGAGTGATTTGTGAGAGTACACTATGAATATGGGATAAAGGGAGAATTATCTTACATTTTCATGTTGGTGTAATTGATTACAATGTGTTAGAGATTACAAGAACGAGAGGGGGTGAATAATTTTATATTAAAATTTTTAAAACAATACCAATCCAAAATTCATTAGTAACGTGCAACAATATACCATGACCATTTAAACAAACATATGTAAGACTAATTAATCGAACACAAAATTTATAGTGGGAAACCCTTTGGAGAAAACCCCACTTTGAAACCAAGGCTTTATTAGGAACACCAATTCCAAAGCATACAATATCTTGGTTTTAGTTGAACACCCACTCAACCTATGAAGTACCCACTTTAGATTCTCCAAGCACCCACTTAATAGATTTTAGCAAGTTCTAACTTGCAAAGAGCACCACCCATATAATCTAAGCACCCACTTAGAAATATGATATTACAAATGAATCGATCATATAGATTTGAGATCACTTACACATTATATTATGATAAATTTTCTCATTATTTGTATTCTCACTTTTTTAGGTTTAAATACTCAGCATTGTCTATCTCTGCACCTCTATTTTTAACTTTTTTGCTCAACTACTCAATCTACAAAAATTTCTCTCCATTTTTTATCTTCTTCTTCCGAATACTTTGTCTAATCAACAACTCTCCATCTGTTGGATCCCTTTGGTCTCTCTTCCTTTATCATGCCTTCAACTTGAATGCCTCTCCCTTTTCTTGCTTGAGAAACCTTGGAAATTATGTTTTAAATCTATATTTATAGTCAATAAACACTCCTCATCACCTCCTTTGTGTGTTGTACACCCTACCACACCTGTATGAATTTGTAATTTTTTTCTATGAATTAATCCCACCAACCAAAAAGTTATTCTCTCTATATTCATCTTTAAACCTTGAATTTTATGTTTTTGTAAGTGCATTAACTATTCAACATGTTAATTTAGGAGTCATTTATGAGACAATTTATATACAAGAATCCAAATTTACTCTTTGATATTTAATAATGCCTAAAAATTAGGATTTCAGATTTTGTGATATAGAGGATGTGATCAAATTTCCACAAATTCAAAGAGCATTAAGTTCTAAAATATGGAGCTCAAGATATTTAAGATCAGTTTGGCATTTTCGTGAAGCATATGTTATACATTCTAAAATATACCACCTTTTGATCCTTTTCAAAAATTTACCCATTTATTTTCATTGATCGAATAAATATGAATTCTTCTATATAGAAAAGGTTCATCCATTTCATCAAATATTTAGACTCTACTTTTATTTGTATTGCGGATTTATTCTTTGATCCATGACTTTTCTCCTTTTATGGCATATTTTCTAGCCTTCCGTAGATTTAGTCCTTTACCATTGGATTTTCCGGTCTATCACATATTTTCTTATTCACCTACAACTATGTTCTTTTACCCATGTATTTTCTAGTTCACTTGTGGGTATCTCTAGTCTTCCATAGATTTCTTCTTATGTTTATGGATTTCTTCTTCTTACCCAGTAACTTCAAATAAACCTACGTGACCTCCTCTAGACTTCATTGGCTTCCTCCTTATGTCCGCAGATTTCACAAAAACAGATCAAGTCCCCTAGAGCCATTCTGGAACATCCTTCACATGCCATCATCATGAAATCACTTGGGATTTATCTGAGAGCTTACACTACTAATAAACCTTCACATTTCACTTGAAAATTCTTTCTTGAACTACTTCCTGAAGCTTGTTACAAACTTGTTAACACCGTTTCCATACATGGTTGACCTTGAGACACCAACAAAACACCCGCATCACTCTTTTTCTATCAATGCATCTTGACATAAATGAAAACACTCATGTCAATGAAAAATTTCTAACACACTTTGTCCACCGAAACACTTGTGCATCCCCCTTATGCAGATCTTACGCCTCTTTTGGTGTTGTGATGGGTGTCTCAACCTACTTTTTCATGTGCTTTCTTGTCTTTTGCAGTTTTTTTCTTACAACTTGTGTTCCTAAGATTATATATTATCTTCCTCTTACTTTCTTACATCTTATTCTTTTCTTCTAGTTTCTTCTATTTCACTTTATTTCTCTTATGCTTCTTCCTTAGCTCATGCTTCATCTTCTTCTCTTTGTTTTTCCTCTCTATACTTATTTTATTTTTCCTATTTCTTATTTTTCATTTCCATAGAAATTTTTTCTTTAGCCTACATATTTTTTATCTTGCATTTCTCTTCTTCCTATTCCTTGGAAACTCTCTCTTCCTCTTGTTTTTATTTCTCTTTATTTTGTGGTTTGCATAGCTTATCTTCTAATGCCTTCTACTTCATGCATTGTTTTTATGTGTATCATTTTGTTTTATGTTTATTTTACATTTATTCCCCCACTATATGCATAGGGTATGTGTGACGATTTATTTTTTTGGTGGAGGCAACAACATTTTATTTTGTTTTAGTGGCAGCTAAAATAAATAACAAAGCAAAATATTGAAAAGTTTGTATCTTTTGCTCGGTAACTTAGTTTTGAGTGTTGTTTTTGTAAAAGTGCTTGTTTTTTTGTGCTCTTTCCATTGGAAATATTTATTTTGAGAATTTCAGTATAATTATAAAGTGTCAAATATGGAGGAGTGTTGTAATCAATTATGGACATAATTTCAGCTAAGCTTGACATCCTAAACTTTTGGGAGTTACATTCTTCTCTATCATGGATTCTGAGAATGATATGCTTTTCTCTGAAGTATGTGGACTTCAAGAGGATATTGTAAAATTTGTGGAAGAAAATAGATCACTCAAGAGGAAAAATTATCTTCTAAAATAACTCATTTATGAAAAGGATACAATAATCCACTCCCTACAGAACAACTTGCTATCCTACAACATCACCATGATATTGTCGATGCACATATCCATGCTCCTAGTCCACTTGCAACTATTTCTCATGTACCCAATGACATTGATCGGTTAGTCTTTGAGCCCGTTCCTACTCTTGATGCTTCTAAACTTTGTGAGGATTTTTACTACATGCTCTTCCACATCTATCCCTATTACAGTACCACATGTTTTGTATCCTATTTCTTCTCAATTGCATGACCTTTTTGAGAAGTGTACCAATACCTTCAGTTCTCGCACGCTCCATTTTATGGGTTTATCTAGCGGAGGTATTGGAAGACACTCATAGGGTATTGTTTCTCCTCTTCCACATGTTAATTGGAATTCTTTCCATGACATTGATTTTTGTGTATATACTTCATTGGGATCACACATTGACAGAGATCCTTTGTTTGTTCACTCGAATCTTTTTTAGGATCATGAGCAACACATGAGTTTTACATCTTCACTTAGGCTTGAGAAACTTGATATTTTAGCTGTCAGACATGATCAACTTGACACACATTTTGATGTTCTTTTGCATGCACCCATTGTGAATTTTATACCAAGTCATATGCATGCATCTTCTTCATCCGTACGTGTTGATTTTGGGTGGATATCTGATCACTTGTGGCAGAGACATAGGCATTCGTTGAGAGGACTCTACAAGTGTGGCTCCTCCATCATTCGGCCTCTTGCTCCACTTTCTATACCTTTTGCATTGTGATGCTTCTTGTTTTGAGCATTTTTCTTTAGTAGGTGTAGTGTATCTCTCTCGTTTGTTGAGAGATTTTGTATCTATATTTTCGATACTTTTGGCATGTTGAAAATATCTCTTGGGGGATATATTCTGGTGCAATCCAATGTTAGGTTTTCAGTGATCGAGTAGTTGTTTTGAAAACTCATACAGATTTGTAGCATCCCTCCACCTAGTCAGTAGTATGGAAGGGGTGTGGTGTCAATCCCGATTCTTCGGTTTTGTGTCCTTACCTTGTTACCTTGGTTTTTCTTGGATTATACACTCTTGATTTTGTGTCCTTGCCTTATTGCTTTGGTTATTGTTATTGGATTGTGACACACCTATTTGCATCATTTGATCAAATTATATTTGATGTTTTTTGCACTATCGACATCACTCCATTGACAATCTCCTTATATGGATCTATTCTGGTGAAGCCCAGTGTCAGTTATTTTTTTTATTTTTGTGATCGAGTAGTGGATTCAGACCACAGTGAACACCAAATTTCTTTAGCATTGTATGAGTTTTTTGAGCCGAGCTTCTTGGGATGCCTTGGAGTAGGTTTTTACTCTCTTTACTTATTTATTCTACTGGTTTTGGGTACCTTGTGGTGTCCCTTTTTCCCAATTATTGTATATGAGTACCTCATCGGGCATAGTTGATGGGACTCATATTGTGGACATGCCACTTCTATTTTTCCCCTAGCTTCACTTGAGGGGGGGTGTTAGAGTAGGTATTTACCTTAGCTCATGTTCACCTAGGTACTTTATTTACCTTTATTGTATTTACCCTCACCCACTTATGTGTGTGGATATTTCTTTTATCTTATTTAGATATTAGGATATATTATCTAGCTATTAGGTATAGTTCTTTCCTTGATCTATGGTATTGAATAGATCCTTGATGTCTCGTTATATCCTAAATCTATGCTCTTGACTAGTTCTTTGATGACTAGTTATTTCCTTGATTTATGACTTGGTCTATGACTTTGACTAGTTCTTAGATTGTTATTCCTTACCTATTTAAGCAAGGGCCATTCTCATTGTATTGCATTGAGTTCCATAATAATATATGATATTGCTTCTCATTTATTTGCAAAGGTTTATGTAAAGTTATTCTGGTGAATTACTTTCATCTTATTGATCATGGTGTTTGATTAGCATTTGTGTTCTTGGCTTGGTATGATCTGGTTATCATTCCTTTTAGCGTGTAAAATGGTAAAACACTTGTTTGGATCATGTCATGCTATCTATTCAATTTGGCCTTGGATAAGTCCATGTTGATTAAAAATGGTAGTGGTTTTGGATGTTTTGAATTGGTGACCTCTCACGATCACAATATGAACCCATCATTTAACAATGTAATATTGGCATATGAGGTTGTATAAGTTTTTACCTTCATAGGTATACAAGAGTTTTCAATGAGTTGTTCTCTAATTTTTAGCAACTAATTTCCCAATACTTTTGTGTCTTCAAACATTATGTAGGGTTTCTCAGGAATGAATTGTCTGAAACATATCCTATGGGAAATACTCATTTTATACTTCTATGATGCCCTTAGGATCATTTTAGTGTGTGAAACATAACAAGATGATAATCCATTATTACTTTAAAAAAATTTCTTTCCCATGTGATATTTTATGAATTTTTGTACAAGAGATTCATACTAGTTAAACTTTGTACCCTCATCCCACATTCTTGTGATAATTCCACACATCTTAGGCATGATTATTTACTCCCCCTAGTTTCCTTCCATTATTGTTAAACTATCATTTATACTATAATTATGACTACTTGATTTGTGATGAACCCTAGTGGAATGCCTATACCTCTGCACAAATGACCATAGATGGTCATAATCATTTATTTTATAGGTCTAGTGATTTTCTAATGTAAGATAGAAAATAATTAGTTTAGAACACCTATAGTTTAGTTAATTTTGGATCTATTCATGGGAACAACATCTTATGCCAAGAACTATATGACATTATTGTGGTATTTTCTCATGATGTTTTGTATGATCTCGAGATGGTATCCTAGGTAAGGCATTATTACGAGCTTTTACACAATTGTTACTAAAACCATATTCTTTGTAATATCTTCCTTATAGAGCTTATGTTTGTACTTTTAGATTCTCTACACCCAAAGTTTTTAGGGCATACTCTATTAGCTCATGGTGCAATGGATCACTCCATTTATTCTATCTAAGAATTATAGAGATACCTATTTTTTTTTTTCAGTATCTCATTAGCGAAAGGAATGTAAACCCTTTTTATTTCATCATTCCTTGAACTATTGGGAAAATATGTATATTAAGGGATCCATTTCTCTATCTGGTTTGTTTACTTAATTTTTCCTCACACTTTCTCTTTGTTATCACTTCTCGCTTATTTCTTGTTTGCGTTTACATGAAAATTACTTCTTTCTAAGTTGCTTCACTTGTTTATACCTTTGGTAATTTCTAAGTGGCCATTTATGAGCCACCGATCAATTTATCTACCCCTTAATTAATTTTATCTATTGGATATTTCATTTTCACAAGATATTAGGCCTTTGAGTGTAGTCTCATACTACTAGTTAAATTTTTCCTTTTTTATTTTCAATTTTTATACTTGGCTTTTTGCTTCCATTGCTTTCTTGTTTACTATGCAGGTTTCCTAAGATTTTTCAATTCATTCCCCCTTTCCCCTTTTTAATTCATGCACCACTTGATGGTGATATTGTTTGAATCCTAGCTATCTTACACATAATCATACACAATTGATTAATTACACAAATATATATTCTATGAAACTTCAAAATTTGAAAAACTTCCTACTCTAACCACTATTCCAAGGAATTTATTATTATTTGATACTTTAAACAATCAAACATTGTAGGATTGTATCCTACATCTATTTATTATTGTGGGAAATATATTTTGTTATAGATCATACAATATTATAGTTCCCTATTTCATGATGTGTTGGATGATATACAATCCTTTCCATCTTATGAGTAATTTACGTGAGTGTGTTTTAACCCCTATATCATACACCAAAACCATTTGTTCTATTTGGAATTCCTCACTACATAGATTGTGGTCATGCAATAATTTATGGATTTGTTTTTGTTCTTCCTAATTTCATTCATTTTTCCTTATATTCCCCCTTTTTTGCCTAATATAAAATATGCTTTCAATATAATCTTTATCTCCCAATCAAGTAACTATGGAAATGTAGAGGCTTGGTATAATATATTATATTATCATGAATGCTTCAATTCCATAAACTAACTGAAATGGTTTCTGTCATATACTTCTCTTGTAGTTGGTTTTGTATGCCTATATAACTATGGGTATTCGATCTTCCTAGTCATCTCTTTGCACATTACAGGATGTTTGTTAAGAATTTTTTAACACTTTTTTTACATAATCCACTTTTCCATTCACTTTTAGGTGATATAATTTACTTTTTGTGTGCAATCATAAATTATTCTATGAGGATTTCATTGGTATTTTTCAAAAAGTGTGTTCCTCTATAACTTATTTGTTTATGCACACATCCAAATCTAGTTATTATGTTTTCATATAAATTTTGGTTGTATCTCTTGCTACGTAATTTGGTATGGTTGTAACTTTCATCCATTTTGTAATATAGTTAGTTTCTATAATTATATATATTACTCAGACCTTCTTGATGGAGGTTAAATTGGACCAATGAAGTCTATTCCCCATTGATAAAATGGTTGCATTGCTAAAACAAAATTAAGAGGCATTTCATCATTTTGATTTATTTTACCCACTCAATGAAAAATTGCCATTTGATGTGCATCCTAAAACAACGATGGACACAATATTCCAATATAAAATATATTTTTGGTAGTGAGTTTTCCTGTAAAATAACCTCTATCAATGCCTCCATGAGATTCACAGATTAATAATTCTCTTTCATGTTATAATGCGACTCTATGAAATACTTCATCCTTTCCTATCTTCTACAAAAATCCATTGATGATAGTATATGGTAGGGCCTTTATAATTGATTGTTTTTAATTTTCTGCATAGTGTTGTGGAAAAAATCCTTACAAAAGAAATTGTGCAATGATTAACTAAAATGTGGAATTATGATTAATTCTATAGTTAATCTGAAATTAAGGAAAGTAGTAAGTAATAGATGAATGTATAACGAAAATGGCGCAATAAACTAATAAAATAGATATGTGAAACCCTAAAGTGCAAAGAGAGTTAGAAATAACTTAGCTGATTCGACGAGCTTTCTATAATGTGTCGCAGAGATGGCTAGAGAAACAAGAGGAGGAAACAACTCAACCAAAGTCTAAAAAGTGTAGATCTATGCAATTTGATTGGACTAGGACACTGAATATGTACATGGGTTCTGTGGGTTCCATAGTCTGCAATATGGGCACATTGGTTTGTGAAATAACTTTTTAACCTTCCTCTGAGGTGTCACTTAACGGTTTACTGAATTCTCTTCATTTCACACTAACTTCTCTACACTGTGCCATATGTCACTGGTAATCAGAAATGAAGAAAAGACATGCAAAACCCCAAGAAAAGTATAAAACCCTAAAAAAAGAAAGATGCATATAAAGGGGTCCGACTGACCTCAACTGCCATAATGGTGGACTTACTAATTGATCAATGTACTACATCTTAGACTTGATGTATTTATTTGTGTGTATGTGCAATAATTCCCTAGGTTTTCTTGTGCCAAAATTTGTGAAAGTAACAATAAATAACTATCTCGTAGAAAATATAATAGAATGGTGGATGGAATAGAATAAACTTCCCTCTTATGCAGTGTGATGTAGATGAACTAGCCTTGTACCTTGTGATGGAGCTAGATAGATGTAACCTTAGATTATGATAATAGTGCTTAGTGCTTGGTCCCTCATTATATGGTCTCATAACTTTAAATTTTTGTGTCCCTGAGATTTAACCCCGAAATGGGACTACCCCTTTAAAAAATTTCATTCTTTTTAAGTAACAGTCGTGTTTTGTGTTTTGTTTTTCTTGTTGTTACTTGTATTGATCTAAGGCATCTCCATAGAGTCATAAGAGCCACATTTGCCAAAAATATACATGATGAAGCTCACTCAATTCCTTTGCGAGGTTTTGTCTGAAAGTGTTTTTTTTTTTAAATAAGTAAATTTATTTTAAAAATAGATTGAGCTAAAATTGGAAGATTTGGGTTATATAAAGCACTTCACCTCATCATTATTACCATAGAACATTCACCCCAGGAGAAGATTTTTTTACAAAGTAGCTAATTCGAGTAATTTTTTGAGCAATTTCCTATAGCTTCATTAGTGTTTTGTTTTTTTTTTTTTTTTTTTTGTGTTTTAGTTTTTATCCATTTTTCATCTGACAATCCTCATAGCCTATTCATTTTTCCTACTTGATCTTTTCCCAAGCTTAGGGTTTTTTAAATCTATCCTATGTTTTTATTTGCTAACTAATTTGTCTATAGGTGACCAGAGCTTAGGATTCCTTTAGGAGATTTCAAGAGGTTGCTTGGTCCAAAAAGGTGCAATAATGGATTTTATGAAAACAAGGAAAATAATGCCACCAATGCGTAGAGCTCAAGAAAATATGCACTTTTAGGAAAAACAACACCTAAAACAGAGCCACGAGTGAAATTTATGACACTTGAAAGTTTTTTCTACCAAAACTTCCCGAGAATCTTTACAACCTGGAAACTTTTATTCTTTTCTTGTGTTTTCTTCACCAAAAATCCAAAAATGGAAAGAAATACAGTCTAGAGCAAAAATTTGGCTTTACAAGCTTTCCTCATCATTAAACTTCCACGTAATTAGCCAAAGATGAAGTTTTTATGCAAGTTGTGGTTTTTCATGCCTTTGTCTTCTTGGTTCAAGCAACCTTCACTCTAGAAATCCATGCTATATTTTAAAGGGAAATTTCACTTTACCAAATTGTGGTTTCTAGTAGTAGAGTCTTCTATTTTTAATGTGCAAGTTGGAAGGAGAAAATTACTTAAGTGAATTGTGTGGATGTCGACCTCTTTTCTTCCTTTTACAAAGCATCCTCTCCATTTTAAATCCATACAATCCTTCTCTCTTGTAATCCACACAATTGTTTCAAATAAAAATTAAATCACTTAAGTGAATTATGTGGATGTTCAAATGCCTTGTCTTCCTTTTTCAAAGTATCCTCTCCCTTCTAGATCCACATTATCCTCCTCCCTTGAATCCACACAATTATTTTAAATAAAAGAAAAACCACTTAAGTGAATTATGTGGTTCCTAACAGCCTTGATCTTCTACCAAGTCATGGATTTCTAATAAAGAGGCTCCTTAGATTTTAAACGCAAATTTTGAAAGGTTAAAAGCAACACGTTTGGAAGAAAGTCGTGGTTCTTAGGACACATTTCTTCTAAGCTCAAATTTATCGTCTCTTTGCAAATTCCACACCAAAATTAGATCACCACTCAAGATAACATTTCCGTACTCACAGCCCTAGAAGATGCATGTAAAGTCTTCAAGTACATCATTTCTAGAACTCATGCATGTTATTTAGAAACTCCCGATTGAGCCCACACCGAGTCTACTTATATCTACTTGCACCTAGAGTCATTTATAGATTTCAAAATTACTCATATGCAATTAAAAATAAAATGGTGATGAGTTTTTTCTAAATTCTTTATGAAAAACATTTCACTTATGCACATACTTGAAAATAACTAAAAAATATTCAAGGAAAAAAGTGAAAGATAGATCGAGTCAACACACATGTAAACTAATCATAGTCATCTACTTAGAGGAAATGGATTCAAGAGAAGAAGTCGGTAAAAATCTATGATGATGTCGGGCCTATTTTGGTGAGAATCAAAGGAAAAGAGTAAATCCCATATGTGAGAAAGAGATTCTCAAGTTTATGGTAGAGGTATCATTCATATCATTCATTGCCAAAGTGGATGAGGCAAAAGTATAATACACGTTGGATCAATATACAAAGTATGGAATAAAAACCAAACCGAGAGTGTTGCAAATTTCTTCTAATCTCTTCTCCTCTTTCTTTTTCTTTCTCCTATTTTCTTCGACAGAATTGATTAATCAATTAAATTGTAAAAATTAGGTAATTGGTTTAAAATCCGTTACTTCAAGTTACTAGAAAAAATCAATTACTTGGGAATAGGTGGCAGACATGCAGGGTATTGATTTAGTCTTCAGATGCATGTCATGCAAAGAGGAACTCCAGGAGAAATATTGCTAGTTGTTTCCTTTAGAGCTTCCACATGTTGGAGTTCATTGAAAGTTACCTATTTGTATTTTCCCTCTATGCACTATAAATAGAGGAAGGGCCTATGAGTTAAATCATCACAATTTGTTAATCATAATTTTTCTAGAGCATTCTTGATTTTTCGAGACGTTTTGTTGTAACTCTTGATGTTATTTCTATGAAATATGGGGAGGTTAATAAATTTCTATTTTAAGAGAAATTTGTGTCTACAGTGCTTTACTTATCACTTCTATTTGAATTTTTAGATAAACTTTGTGTTATCTAATATTTAGGTTAGAAGCTATTCCTTTCCTTTACTTCTGAATATTGTGAGATATATCTATTTATTTAATTTGTGTGGATGAGACCAAATCTAAAAACTATTGGTTGAATCACATATCTTCCTTTCTTCTTTTCCAAATTATATTATTTCCCCCTTCTACAAATATCCTCAACTCAACTACTCACTTACTACAAAATTTCTCAAGCTGTCTTTCACGAGCTATGGGAATGAAAGTAAAACCCCGAAAATAGTTATTAGAATTCACCCATACCAGATTGATATACATATTACATGGGATCCTCAACTGTTAAATGAGGGAGATTTATCTCATAACAACCTAGGTTTTATGTTGTGCATAAAATCTAGCCAACACAATTATATTAATCTCTTGCTCAAATTTCGTAATTAACCTTGAAAAGGCAGACCTCTAAAAATATAAGAAGCTCAAATGGTTATAAAGTTCCAAAAAGTGGCAAAAAGTGTAGAAAGGATCAAGGCACCCCAAATGGGACCAAGGCACATAGGGCACCCTAGTATTGAGTTGGACACCTAGTTAAAGGTAAAATGATGATAAATGTCAAAAAATAGTAGGAAAGTGTGTGTTGAAGGTCGATAGTGATGATAGAAATCAAAGTAAAATGGCTAAAAGACATGGGATAATTAGTACTTTCTTCACTCAAAACCATATGAAAAGTATTATGATACTGGACTAAGTATTGTGTAAAGTGCATGATTTTGTGATTAAATTTTCCCTAGTTTATGTTGGTGAGTGGAAAGATCGACAACATAAAGTAGATAGAGATGTATAGTTGATAATCCATGTAAAGTGATGTAGAAACATGCTTTGAAGGAATAAAAAAGTATGGAATGAAAAAATAGTGGATCCTGGAAACTAAAGATGTAAAAGTGTAAAAAGTGGTGAGAGTGAACCTAGGGCAGAAACGCATGTGTAGTTTCCAATGTGTGTGATGTACCTACATGGTTAGTATTTTGTTTGTTTCCATAAAATGTTATTTTTGTTGCCCCCATTGTTGTAGTTTTTGTTGTTGACTGCTTGTTTCTCATACAGATGGACCTGTAAGGAGAAAATGATCAAGTAGTCAAATACACATGTATACGTAGTAATTCATGTAAAATACGCATTTATATGCATGTGAAAGCACGTAAATGTAAATTACATAAATGAGAAATGGAACATGTGCACTGATCCGTGTCGAGAGAAAAAGTGTAGAAGGATATTCTTTACTACAATTTTTTGGGCAATCTCACGCCACCCAAGCCGAAGAAGTTTAGGGATAAATCTACATTATTCTCCAACTTGTAACTTCCTCCCTGAAGTTATATGAAGAGATCTTTATACTGTTTGTTTTTTTAGGTGATCCGATGCCATTGGTCAAGTATTATAAATGAGTAAATATGATGTGTCCTCTAACCCGTAACTTATCCCTAGAATGCTAAGGAAAACCATGTCTTGTAAAATATGCCATGTATGGGGTTTTTATACTAGTTTGAACCCACTCGTTATATAACCCACAATTCTAAGGGAAGAAACTAAAGTGAATCGAACCGGTGTAGAAGTGTTGTGTAGTATGTAAAAATCTAAATGATGCCGCCCTCTTTGGGGGTGCATACAATGTCACTGATAAGAGAATACGACCCCAAAAGAGGACCAACCACATAAAATTTTCCCTATAGGGGGAAGGAAATGCACTTGGTAGAAACCAAGCCACACACAAACAAGTGGCTATAAAAATGTGTTAATACGAACAAGCATGCATGTAAAATAAAAATCTACACTATGTAAATAATGTGTGAGCTAGAATGTAAGAAAACACACAAGAAATCAATATACCTCCAAAGTGGGTGGAAAACATGGGACATCATTCACGATGTCACAAGACACCCAAGGCCACAATGGCCACATACAAACAAACAAGTGTGCACACCAAACAAAGGGCAAGGCCCACATATAATAGAAAATAAAACAAGAAAGTACAAACAACATATAACCATGTAAGCAAATTTTCCCATAAACAAATGTTGCACATGAAATATCCATTAGTATGTTAGTAAGATAACACATATGTCAAAATCATGTATAAGAAAGTGATGTAAAGTGTTAAGTATAGAATGAAATAATAACACATGTAAGAGATGAATTTGGATGCCCCTAGTGACTATTGTAGGAGTGGAAAGAGGTGAGAATCCATACTACATGTAAGGGACTTGTATCTATGGTCAAAACTAAAAAAGGCATGCACGTGCATGTGTGTATTGTAAAGATAATGACATATAAAAATCTAGCTAATATGTGTAATAAGACAACCATATACAAGAAAATGTAAAAAAGAATAAAAATAACCAAGATATGTAACATGCTTTAGATGGATGGAATGGAATGCAATGTGGATGGTAGGAGCCACATTCTCCATGAGTTAATGGAAGTGTATATAGTGAGGTTCATTTAGTATGTCCCCTTAGTAATCAAGAATTAACCGTAAATGAGAGTGCGTCATCGGGAAATGGTTGAATCATTTGTGTTGTATGTATAACATGTTGTGATGATTTTGTATGTGTATATATTGGAACTAATGATGAAGTGTGTATGTGACCCTATAGATGAAGCGTATATCATGACAAGATGATCAAAAGAGATGATATATCCTAAATCATGCATCACTTTAAAATTAATAGAGGGAGTGGTGATGTAGTTTAAAAGTATACCACTACAAGGTGAAGGGATAGGTGACCATTTAGCCTATACCGTATGTCACTAACCTATTAATGTCACATGATATAAGGTCAAGTGATGAACATGTGTGTATGAAAAGGTTCATGTGATTGGTAAACCCTCGGTAGTTGAGTATGGACCGAAGAACTAAAGTATGTCATAGGGTAGTGAGTGTAGTGCGTAGAATAATATGTAGTATGTGTGATGATAATAGATGACCATATGATGTGTAAAACACGTAGTGTGTGATGTATAATATACAATACAAGGAGTGTAGATAGACTAGTAATGTGAGGATGCACATTATGTAATATGCAAGACGAGGAGTAGTGAATGCTAGACTTGTAGACAATAGGAGTATGAAACCTATGATGAAGACTAGTATAGTGTGTAGAAAATGTATGATGTAGGAATGCATAATGCAATATGTGTATGTAGACTAAAAGTGTAAGGTACAAGGTATGCAATATGAGAAGCATAGAATGTAGACCCTAAGATTTTGATACATTTATAATGACAACTACTATGATATATGATGTATATATGCACAAATGATGTAGAATAAATGTAGGGTGTATGATGTAATATTTAAGAGATATGATGCGAGATGTGTGAAGAGATGTAATGTGTAATGTTGATTGTGTAGTGTGTGGGGTTCATGTGTAGTAAGCTCTCAACAGTCAAGTGTGAACCGAAGCACAAGAGTGTGCCATTGGGAAATGGTCAATGTATGTTATGTAGATGAATGTGCCTATGATATGATAATGATGCATGATATTAAAAATATGGGAACTGCGATGCTATTAATATGAGAGGGTGTGTTAGGTCTTATGCCCCCGTGGTTTGTAATAGTGAATATAATCATGTGACATTTTCTAGCAGGTCATCACTGTCGGGATCGAAGCCTACTAGAGTGGCATTAGAAACTTGATAAGAAATAGAATGAGGTGGATTATATAAATAACCAAGTGTGACGTAATGTGTATACATTCATGTAATAATATTCATCGAGTTAAAGTACTGGTGGGCAGGTTTGTGCATACCAACAACAAATTTCAGAGCATAAGTCGAGATGAGTCGTACCTATGGAGACACTACCGAATGGCATAGGAAACGTGAGAGAAGTGTTGACAAGAGTCTTCATCAAATTTTTGTATAAGCCACGAAGTTAAGGAAATATCGTGGGGATAAGGAATGAAGTCACGTTAAACTATAGAAGCCACAATTTACTAAGCAAATCTGCAATACAGAGAAATCCACGAGAAGACTAGATAAATATGTCAAATGCTAAAAAAATCCACACAAGCCAACATGAAGCCATAGAATAAAGAAAAAACATACCGATGCAGACGGAAGCCAATAGAGGCATGAGTCAAAAGAAGTGTCTTTTGAAGCTTATTGTATTTTGTATATTTATTGTAATTAGTGTATTGTATAACATGTGCCTCACAAAAGACTTATGTGAGAGTTCCATTTTGAGATTTTGTAAGAGAGATAAGAGATTTAGAATGAAAGGAATGTATATGTACTAGACTGATGTAATGCATTTTGATAAATGAATAAAGATTGGAGTTTTGGGAATGAATTATCTTGCATACTATTCTTTAATTTTTTTTTCTTAGAGTAGTAGTGGTGTATTTCCCACATACATCCTTAACAAAGATTGATTACACCTAAGCCCTACAATCCTGTCGGGGTTTTTAGGTCAATAATAAGTGTGTTTTATATCGAGTACCACCAATGTATTCAAGCCAATATTTTCCAAGTGTTAGTGGATTATTACAAGGAGTGTGGGAAATAAATATCGTCAAATGAAATACATGAAGGCCACAAACAGGGGATGATGTGATAAAATCCTTGATAAAGATGAGAAAAATGAATGTGTGGTAAGATATCATTAAGTGTTGAAACAAGTCTATTTAAGCCCTCATGAGTGCAAATAGTATTTGAAGAAGTACAATCACGTGGAATATTATGCCAAAATGAGTTGTTGATGAAAATCATCCATGTGAAAGGAGGTGAAGAAGATGCAGACCACACAATAGGAGATGAAATAGTCTCAACAATATTAACAGATCCCTGATAAAGTATCATAGCATTATTAGGAGGGGTTTTGAATTTATATTCACCGGGCCATCGGCCACAAATGTGTCCTCAAAGTAAGAATCATCTACGTCAACGGTGTGAAATTTAGTCCTAATGCTTCATCGGTTAGTTCGATAACATCAATTTCATCATCAGAGTCCTCAGAATCATCGGTGTTAACATTCTCATGTTGTGTAGCATTATCAAGTATATTGGTAGGTGGCACAAAAGGTGGAGATATGGAAGGTGATTCAATAGGTGAGGAAGGAATGTTGATAGGAGGTGATACCATAGGTGAAATAATAGTTGTGGTGTGAGTAGAAATAGCTGGAGTATTTGTAGCGAGAAGAAGAAGATTGCAAAATGCTAGATTGACCAATGTCATATGTGTCAAGGCTATTATATGGAATATGTTATGAAGGTGGAATAGGCATAGTAGTAATAGGGTCTATGTGAAAATATTTGAATGGATCTGGATTTGGGTGATAGTATGCTCATAGCCATCATGTAAAAATTTGACACATTGGTGAATAATAGATAGAACAACTTGCATTGTATGAATCCAAGGTCTACCTAATAAGATATTGAATTGAAATGAGGAATTTATAACATATAAATCAATGAGAATAGTCTTAGGCCCAACTTAGATATGTAATGAAATAGTTCCTAAACATGTGTGAGTGGTAGAGTCATAGCCTTAGATGATAGTAGAATTCCTAGAAATAAGAGTATCACTAATACCCAACTGCTTGAGAAGAGAATAAGCACATAAGTTTATGGCTGATCCATTATCAATAAGTACCCATTTAATACAAGTGGTGCTAACGACACTGTAATGAGTAAAGGCGTACATGGATTTATTTTAGAAAAAGATGATAGATATTTGTTAGTGAAAGATATGACATGTGGAAAGTTATGAAGGGACTGTATGATATGTGTAAAGTCCACCAAAAATTTATCAATTTTAATATGAGTAAAATGAAGGAAATCATTTAGTGTGTTAAAATAGTCTCGCGCATTACATAATAAGTTGTAAAGAGAAATCTTGGTGGGTATAGTTTTAAGTTTCTTGATGATGTCATAGCCCTTAGAAGAAGTAAGAGGAGGTTCCAAAGCAATGGGTGGAGGGATAGAAGAGGGTGGAGTCGTAGGAGGATTAAGGGGCATATAATGAGTATTAACTACATTGATAGATGGGTCAACCCTAGGCGTAATAAAGAGAGGAGGATGTTCAGTACACACACACATAAAATAAAAAGTGGTAGTAACTAAACCATAAACCTTAGTAGGAACAACAGTAGGATAATAATATTGAGTCATGACTTGGTAAGGTGAAGACATGATCAAAAGATAGGGTTGGATATGTCGGGTTAACCAAAATGATTAACTAAAATTTATAATTATGATTAATTATATAGCTAATCTAACATTAATGAAAACAACAAATAACATATGAATGTATAAAGAAAATTACCTAAACAACTAAGAAAGTAGATATGCGAAATCCTAAACTGCAAAGAGAGTTAAAAATAACTTATTTTATTTGATGAGCTTGCTAGAATGTGTTGTAGAGATGGCCGGAGAAACATGAGGAGAAAATAGTTGTGCCAAGTCCAGAAAAGCACGGATCTAAGAAATATGAGTGGATTGGGACACTTGGATAGGTATAGGAGCACCTGTGGGAGCCTTAATCTGCAATATGGGTTCTCTGGTTAGTGAAAAATATCTATAACCTTCCTCTGAGGTGTCACTTAATGGTTTCATACCTTATATTCCTATCAAACTAAATTTTATGCACTTCTTTGTATGTCACTGGTAATCGGTGATGAAGAAAAGACTTGCAAAACCCCAAGACAAGAATTGAACCCTACAAAAATAAATATGCATATGAAGGGTTCGGGATCGACCTCAATTGCCACAATGGTGGACTTACTAACTGAGCGTTGCACTACATCTCAGACCCAATGTAGTTTTATGTGTGTGTGCAATCATGCCATAGGTGCTCTTGTGTTAATTGCACTTTTATGAAAATAGCAAGAAATAACTGTGTAGAAAATGTAATAGAATAGTGGATGGAATAGAATAAACTTCACTCCTATGTAGTGTGATGTATATGAAATAGCCTTGTTCCTTGTGATGAAGCTAGATGGATGCAAATGGTAACTTTGATAGATGCAACCTTAGGTGATGATAGTAGTGATTAGTGCTTGGTCCCTCATTATGGTCTCATAACTTTATATTTATATAACTCTCTTGTTCTAATTTTGTAATTAACCCTAAAAGGTGGACCACTAAAAAGATAAGAAGCTCAAACAATCAAAAAGTTCCCAAAGCATTGCGGGAAATTAAAGAAAGGCTCATAACACCCCAAATGGGACAAGGGCACCTAGGGAACCGTAATATCAGGTAGGATGTACCAGTCAAAGGTAAAATGATGCCAAACACTAAAAAAATACTATGAAAGTATGTGTTGAAGGTCAGAAATGACGACAGAAATCAAATTTAAATGGCCAAAAGACATGGGTTAATTAGTACTTTCTTCACTCAAAAACCATATGAATAGGAGTATGAGACTGGGAGTAAATAATGTCTAAAGTGCATGATTTTGTGACTACATGAAATCTCTTCAAATTGTTTTGGTATTGTGATGACCCAAAATAAGTGTCCATATAGAATAGTTTCATCTAATTCCTCTGGTTAATCTCCTATGATTATAAAACACCTTCCAAGAAGTAGGATTTTTCTTGTGATGGCTCCAAAATCTGCCCTAATCCTAAGTACAAATTCCCTCTGCAGATCAATGAGGCAATGGTTTTGATCCATTATTTTTGAAATATCATATTAAGTATGCTCCTTCTTCCTCGATGGAAAGGGTTATGAGAGGACGGTTCATGTGGGATTCGACTCTCGTGGAAGCGACGGCGTGAACTCTCCTTGACCCCGGTTTTATCTACAAGAACAACTTCCTTGGCAATAAATCTGGTTCCCATGCCATTCTCACCTAAAAACCTACAATGCTAGCTTGTGGGTGACATGCATGACACTGATAACATGATATTTTTGGGGCATATTTTGGTTTAAGAAGTGTTTGAAAACCTAATCAATATTTGAGCAATGGAAAGGTGATTTATCCTCCTACTCACACTTCCCCTACTCATAATTATTGCTCCTCTATTCAAGAGACATTTGGCCATGCATTTGGAGATAATACAGATCTATCAGAACCACTAGAAGGAAATACAAATCTGATTCAAGTTCTTGTTCGTAGTAAATGGAAATACTTTGTGTATTCAAATCTATAGAAAATATCAAGGTATAAACTTAAAATTTATTCTTTCTCACAAAATGTGTTGCAGATAAGGTCACTTTCATCCGTGTTTACTTTAAAACCTCTTAAGGATTCCCATGCTCATCTCCTACATGATATTTTTGGATTTCATGATTTTTATGACTGGTATTCTTTTGGGTGGGGCTAAGGAGCGAAGTTCTGCCCCTTTCAAGGAGACACTCTTTAAAAATGCCACCTCCTCAAAATATCTTGCAACTCCTCCTCCTCCCCTAGCTTACATAGTGGAGAAATCTACATAAATCCTAAACTTGTAAATCAATGATGAATAATATCTGGATCTGCTACAAGAATTAAAATCCAAGGCCATGATCTACAGATTTAATGGTTCTTGACCTTTGTCCAACATAGTGATTCATTGGATTCATACCTCATGGACAAAAAATTGTAGATATTTCCTCTGTGCTTGAGGCTTCTTCATAGTATTATTCAATTAACGAGAGGATTATCGAGAGGGTTATTGAATATGGTCTTTGGGTTTGGGGATCGGTGGGTCTTTTTACTACCCAATGGTTTCCAGAGTTTGACTTGAATACCTTCTCCATTAGACGTGTTCTAGGTTGGGTGAGATTTCCTAATCTTCCCCTTCACTTTTATTTGAAGTGGAGGAAATTGGAAACCTCCTAGGGCAATTCATTAAAGAGTAAAATAAGAGGTTGCAGAGAGGTTTGCATACTTATGTTAGGATTTTTGTTAAATTTGACCTCAATAAGGGATTATCGAGATAGGATAACCATCAACATGGGAGATACAATCCATAATAAAGTTATCATCTATGAAAATATAGATTTCAGATGTTAGAATTGTAGGACTCTAGGTCACCTCCAATCTTCATTTCTTCAAAAGAAAACCCATGTTCCTTGGAAAAAGGATCTAGTCCTAAAGATTGAGTCCACCAGGATCTAGAATATGAAGATGATTTTGAATTAGAAGAAATAAGTTATAGCTAGAAATACATTAGCTACAGCTATAACTCCATCATATGTAGCTATAGTCCCTTCACCGCAGCCCCAATCGAGGCAACACATTCTAAAGAGGTAGGGAAGTCAAATTTTATTCCTCCCTCTCTAGAGGGACCTTCTCCAAAAATAAAGTGGCCCCATGAATCTGATCACTCTAACTTAGATAAGGATGGTTCCCATCCTCTTGATAAGGAATCTTAGGTATCTACTCCCTTGGACTTATTTTAGTACAATCCTCTCATCTCATAGATGCTTTCGCAAGACAAGTGTTAGGTTGTGCACTCAAAGAAGGGAAAGAGGAGAAAACACTATTCTTCCTCTTTCCATCCTTGTTCCCCCTCCTACTCAACTTCAATTCCAATTTATGGTATTGTAGCTTGCTAGGCTACATCTCTTCCTCTCTTTTTCTTCTCTCAGCTACTTTTTTATAACTATTTTGGGGCTAATTTTTCCTGTAGTTTCTTTTTTTTACCTCTAACTTATCTTCAAACCCTAAGCACGTTGGCTTATCACCTAGTTTGATTGGGATCTCACCTAAGGTATGCACAGGCATGGATCCCCTCCTATTTATGAACTTTACAATAAATTTTATCACCATGAGAGGAACAATGCTTAGATATGACTAAATGTATTCAAAGACAGAAAACAAAGAAACTAGATCTAAACATCAATGTACCATAAGATAGATGAGAACATCATAACCATAAGGAGGAATTAGATCTAAACCATGAGTATTATCAAGAACACAAGGATTTGGATCCATAAGCATAAAATAAGATGTATAGATCGATATCCATAACATAGATGTTTACAACCACTCCATTGTATTAATTCATCACATTATAGTAGCCAAGAATACATTAAGTATTATATGGATGGAGATAGTATAGTAACAAAGCCTCAACATGCTCTCTATGATATATTTATTATAGATCTTATAATGACGTATCAAACACACCCTCCATCCTCTAACCATGCACACTCTCTTCTATCTCAATGTCATGCAAAACCAAAGAGAGAATAGGAATCAATCCCCTATAACTGCTCATCAATATAAGAAAAGGCCTGAAGAAATATTTCATGATCACCTAACCACCACCCAAGAACATGCCAAATGTCATCATGTGTTTCCCTAATTGAGTATCCTTAACATGTAAGTGCCAACTAATCTATAACAAACTCAACTCCTTATCCTATTATGATAACCATAATGATGCCTCAAAATATGCTTTTCTTGAGCTACAAGTCTCCATAGCTTAACATTTTCTATAACTTCATGTGGTAGCTTTTCCATTCATTTCCCTGATGTGACTTTACTCATAGTCCAAAAATGAATAAGTCCCGAATCCATCCTACCTAAGCGTGAACCTTCACACATCCCCAAATATTACTTCTACACGTGCCTTCGTGCTCTATTCGTGCACACCACAACCCTTCACACCTTGGGTATTTGTTCATTTTAGGGGCTCAACATTAACCCACACTAATGTGATTTATGCCCATAGAAATTGCTTTCACTACTTCAATAAAAACTTTAGCGAACAAAATTCTACAAGAATCTGCTAAGGTCAAAAGGGACATCTAGGCCGTTACCACTTATATGACCAACTGGATTAACTAGGGAATTATTATTATACATCCCCCTTCACATTTTCCCATGCCTCCAACTCTTTCAATGCTTTTCTTTTTACTTCCCTTGTGATGTGGGGTATTGTTATTGCAAATCAACAACACCCTCTGGATGTTCTATCAGATTTCTAGTTTGAAATTTTAGCATCCAGTGTGATTGCACAACATTGAATCTTTTCCCCAAGTGTGGGACTTGTAAAAGTGGGAAAAGAATCTCTAGGTTAGAGGCTGGTTCCTCAACTCCTCTGATTAGGTGTATTACTTGAAAATTTCAGAGGTTTAAACTCAAAATCCTACTATAAATTCCAAGGGGACAGAGATAGAGAATGCAAAAGAATTAAAACTAATGCTAATAAGGTGATGCACCAAAGGAGTGGTGAGAATTTTTACTTCTAAAAATTGACACAGATTATAGAAATGCAACAAAACATCATGCACAAATTGATAAAATGTAATGAAATATCATGGATGAATCAAATAACACAAGAAGAGGACTGAAACTCATTCACAGAGCTTGCATTGTGATTTCCAATCAAAATACATGCATTACATCAACAAAAAGGTAGGAAATATGTTGTAGTCTTAAAATTGGTCTGGTATTCCACAAAATCACTTTCTAGGGTGGAAGAGGGAGCCTACAAAACATAAAAATGTCCAACCCTTTCAAAATGAGCCAAATCTAGCTTTTAACAATGCCCATTCAAGCTCAGGAGAGAGAAACACGGAAAACATGAGAGTAGCTTCAACCACCAACTAAAATGCAATAAAACAGAATGGGAATCCTTAAAAGTACATCCCCTAATGTTTTTGACCATGCCGGGAGAGAATGCGAGCCTTGTTGCATTAAAAATGGTGGTTGAAATGTCGCTTTGTTCATTTCCACATACCGCAGGGTGTTTTCCAATTTTATCTCTCCAAACTCCACCAAAATAAAAATTGAGCATGGAATCATGTAGATGATTTCATTATCTTTCCATTGATATAAAGAACACAAAAACTAAGCTCTGGATCGAAAGTTATGCCCCTCTAAAAATTTAGGGTAAAACAGGGCCAAAATGGGTTGGTGGGCTGAAAATTTGAAATTTTCCCACTTTTTGCATTTGGGAAAATTCCCCAAAAATCCCCATACCCTGCCACTCTGGTGCCACGTGGAATGTTGTGATTGGTTACGGGCCTTTCTTGCTTCTTTTTCCACCATTTCAGCCTTTGGAAAATTTTCCAAAAATTCTCCGCCAATTGGATGACCCGAGGACACGTGGCATGATGTGATTCGCCATGGGAATTTTGCTCTATCTTTTCCGTCACTTTCTACCATCTTCTCTAAGCTAGACACGTGGCACAACCCCATTAGATGCGGGTCTTCCACACTCATTTTTTCCTGTGGGTTCACCTTGTGTTTTTTGCCACCATATGGACACATGGCATGATCTGACTGGCTCGGGCTTTGGGAGGCAAGACTTCCCTTTGAAATTTTTCTTTGATTTTGTTTTGGGAAAAATCCCAATTTTCCCCTATGCTCCACTGGGTCTGAGAACACGTGGCATGATCTCATTTGTTGCATGGGCCTATGGGCCAAAATATCTCTTTAGCGCCCTTGCCAAACACTTGGTAAAATTTTCAATCTTTCCTCCGCCCTCCGCCACTCCTTCGGCCTAAGGACACGTGGCATAATGTTATTGGATGTGGGCCAGTGTCAAAATTTTGTTTGTGCCAACCCTTGGGAAATTTTCCCAACTTCTCCCCGCCTGGACACGTGGCATGATCCCATTCGTCGGTGGGCCATCGGGCTGAAAAATTCCTTTCTGAATTTTGCCAACACTTGGTAAAATTTTCAAGTTTACCTCCACCTCTGCCCTTCCGAGGACATGTGGCCTCATCTTATTGGCCCGGGATTTTCTAGGGAAAATTTCCCACAAAAACTCCACCGAGCCATAACTTCAAAAATACATGGAGTTAGGAAGAAAACTTTACCTTTCTGGAAAGCTGAGAAAGAGCTCTATCCAATGGTGTCATTTGAAAAACATTTTGAGTGCATGAAAAGTAAAAAATTCTAACTGAGGCACAAGCGAGGAATGAAATGAAGGGAGTTATTCACAAAATGAGTAAGGGGCTCATTTTAGATAACAATTTTGGTGACTCAGAGGGGTCATCTGCTTACTGGATGAAGTTACTAGTTTCCTGAAGCAATTCATTGGGCATGGAGTCATCAAATTCTCTACTTGGTACCCCAACTAATTAGAACAATGCAAGGAGGAAGGGGGAGGATAGAACACCATCTGATTGGAGTAAGGCCTACAAAACACATTTCTTGGAACAACAAGCTTGTGCCAAAGCACTTAGGGAAAGAAAAGCTAATCTACAACAAAACAATGTGCATAAGCACTTAGAGGAATGAAAACCTAAGCTAATATGTACAAGGTGGAGAATTTATTTCAGTAGCAATGCTTCAGATGGATTCCATTGACTGGAATCTGTAATTCTTCACCATCCAATGTAGACAATTGGAAGGCATTACTGTCCTTACACTTTGTGACCATGTATGGGCCACTCCAAATGGCATCAAATTTTGAATGCCTCCCCGGTTTTGCTCTGTCTACATCCCATTTTAACACTAGATCTCCAACTTGGAAAGATCTATCCTTGGCCTTTCTATCAAAGGTCTTCTTGATCAAAGCTTGATCTTTCTCCATTGCTTGGGATGCCTGATTTCTAATTTCTTAGAGCTCCATCAATTCTGCATACCTAACCTCCATGGGCCCAAACTCCAACAACTCCAACTACTTCATGAGTTCTAATGTTGGCAACTCAAGTGACATGGGCAAAATTACCTCTCTTCCATAAACAAGCTTGAATGGAGAGTTACCTATAGATCTCTTGGGAGTTATCCTATCATCCCACAAGGTTGATTTCAATCTAGTATGCCAAGACCTCTGATTTTCATCAAGAATCCTCTTAATGATCCTTAACAAGTTCATGTTTGTAGATTTAGCTTGGCCATTACCCTGAGGATAATAATTTGATGAAGTTCTTAGGTATATCCCATTCTTAACAGCCCATTCAGTTACCATGGATCCAATGAATCCCAATGCATTATATGATATTATTGTAGTAGTTATGCCAAATCTGGTTGTTATCCCTTCATAGAAGTCTAGAATACTATATTCATTTGCTTCCTTGAGTGCCACCACCTCAGTTCACTTGGTGAAGTAATCTATTGCTGTTAGAATACACTTGTGTCCTTAGCTTGAATTTGGGTTAATGAATCCAATGAAGTCCAAACCCCACTACATGAATGGCTGGTCAACTGAAATTAGATGCAATGGAAGGGTAGCTAGTCTCTCATTACTGTGAATAATGCACAATTCTTGCACCTCTTGATCCATGCATAATAATCACTGAAAATCTTGGGCCAATAATAGCTAGCCCTCATGATCTTGAGAGCTATCACTCTTGGTGCAAAATGACCACTAGCTGATCCACCATGGAACTCTTCCAACACTCTATGAATCTGATTTGTACCAATGCATCTCAGCAACACTCCATTCACATCCCTTTTGAATAAAACACCATCAACAAGGGCATATGGGACAGCCTGCAATCTGAAGTGTCTCCTTTTGGTTTTATTCATCTCTGGAGGGCATAGGCCTGTGTGTAGGAAGTGCATTATGTCTTGGGTCCAGCAAGGAGTGAGGACACCATCATTTTCTTCTTGAATGCTTCCTTGCTCATGGTTGTCTTGCAACGCCAAAACCTCTTTCTCATTGCATGCTTCCTTTTATTTGTTCAAGACTAGCTGCTCACACAATCCTTTTCCTTTGACCAACTTGGTGAATTTGATCTCAATGTCATACTCCATGACACGAGTAATCCACCCTGCTCTCTTTTCATTTAGGTCTTTATTGAGGAGGAAGTCTTTAACTCCCACATGAGAAACCAACGAGTTGAACCTTGTTGTTTGAAACTAGATGCTTAAATTTCTTCAAGCTCCTAATTACTACAAGAACATGCTTCTCAATGAAAGAATATCTCACCTCATAGTCCTCTAGGATTTGGCTAAAGAAAGCAATTGGCTTCTCATCATTGTCTTTGTTCTGCTATACCAAAATTGCATAAATAGTATCATCACCTCCAAATGCATAGAGGGTGAAAACCTTGGAGAAATCTGGGTTAATGAGAGTTGGGGCTTATGAGATGGCCTCTTTAATTGCTTGAAAACTCACCTTTCTTTCTTATGTCCATTTGAAAGCTATCCTTTTCTTTAACATCTTGGTGATAGGCTTGACTAGGGCTGCAAAATTTGGGACAAACCTCCGAACAAAATTTATCCTTCCCAAGAAACTTTGAAGGGCTTTCTTATGACTTGGCAATGACAATGCTCTTATGGCTTCAACTCTTTCCGGATCAATTGCTAATCCTTCTTTGGAGAAAATGTGGCCAAGGAGCTTTCCTTCATGAGCTAGAAAAATACACTTTTTGGGATTCAAGGATACCCCAAATCTTCTGCACCTTTGGAATACTTGTCTTAAATGAAAGAGATGGTCTGCTGCATTTTTTGAAAAAACAGTGATATCATCAAGATATATCAGCACCATGTTGTTAATCAAATCCTTGAATGCCATGTCCATTTCCCTTTGGAATGTAGCCCCAACGTTGGACAGTCCAAATGGCATTTTCCTATATGCATAAGTCCCCCATTTGGTTGTGAAGGTTGTCTTGAACTGATCCTCTTCCTTCACCATAATCTGATTGTACCCTGAATAGCCATCAAGTAATGAAAACCTTTCAGAGCCAACAACAACTTGTAAAATCTGCTCCATAGAAGGAAGTGGGTAATGATCCTTGAGAGATGCTCTATTCAAATCTCTAAAGTCAACACACAATCTGATTTCTCCACTCTTCTTTCTAACTAGAACCAAGTTGGCCACCCAACTAGAATGCTTGATAGGGAATATGATACTTGACTCTATCAACTTATTCAATTCTTTTCTCATGAGAGGCTCCATGTGTGGATTGACTGGCCTTTGTTTTTGCCTGATGGGTTTAGCACTTGGGTCCAATTCAATAGTGTGTTGAGCTAACTTGGGATTGAAACCTTTCAAATCTTCATAGCTCCAAGAAAACACATCAGGGAATTCTTGACAAAGCTGTATGAACTCATACCTTTCTTGCTCAATTGTCACTTTACCAATTTGGAGTGACTTTCCTTCTTCCACCAAGATGGGCACTGAATCTTCTCCCTTGACTTGGATGTTTGATTTCTCCTTCCTAAACTAATCATTAGGATTGAAAATGGACTCCAAAGTGACAAGTCCCTTTGGTAGTTTGTTGGTTCTTAGCTGTACCACTTGATCACCATACTGCTGTTCTAACTTTTCTTGATTTTTAACTGAGAACTCAGCCTCTTCTTGCAAGAAATGGATGATTTGTTGATCATTTTCAAACACTTGCCAACTTACATTGTTGTCTGGCACTAAAGGCCTTACAATCACATGAATTCTTGGTTGTACTTTGTCTTTCTTGATGCTTTCAACAACATCAAAGGCTGCTCCAACTGCTGCAAGCCTGTCAGCAACTTGGTTCTCTTTCCTAGGGATGGACTTGATGTTAAAGCCCTCAAAATCTTCAATGAGGTCCCACACCCTATTTTTGTAGCACTTGAGTAGATCATTCTTGGCAGCATGCTGCCCCTTAACTTGGTTGACAATCAGCTCACTGTCACCAAAAACTTGCAAGTTCTTTATTCCTCTCTTGATTGACCAATGCAATCCTTGTATCAAAGCTTCATATTCAACAGTGTTATTAGAACATGCAAACTGAAATCTAAAAGATGAATAATACTTAACTCCTTGAGGTGAAACAAGCATAGCTCCCCCTCCTGCACCTTGTCTACTTCTTGATCCATCAAAGAACAACTGCCATACCTCATTGTCATCCTTGTGGTCTGGCTTGGTGATGCTAGGAATAGGCTGATTTTCTTCATGTATGCAATAGACTCCTAGCTCAGATTCTTCTATTTCTTGATAAGGATAAAAATCATGCACCTTGCTTACCCATTCATTAAGGGTAAAATTTGGGATGCTTCCAACGTTGGTGTCAGCTTCATCAGTTCTTGGATAATCTTCTTGATCAAACGTTGAATAGTTGGCATTGATTTGTCTTGGAGTGTGAGGCTCAATGTGGAAGTTTGTAATAGGCTCATATCTGATTGTGGCTTTAGTTCCATATCTTGTTCTGAACAACATGTGTGACCAATCAATAGATAAGTAACCTCCAATATTAGCTATGAAATCCCTTGACAAACATAGGGAAAAGAGTGGTGGAAGGTCTATCACCGAGACATCTTGCAAAACAACAACATTGGGGCATGCATGCAAAGTAAGGCTCAAGTTTTTAATCACTCCCACTGTTGTCACTATTGTCCCATATAATTACACTACCCCTTTGGATATAACTTCATATTGAAGCCCCAACTGATCAGCTTTTTTCTTCGGCATTACTAAACTACTTGCTCCAGAATCAATCATGCAGATGTGTACTAATTGGTTTCCAATGATCAATGAAACATAGAATGGAGGGGGATTCAACATTTTACCTTGCTATCCTCCATGATTCCCCTCAGGCTAGGTAGCATTTGTGAGTACCTTCTCTTGCATTTGGACCTATTGATTTGAAGTTGACCATTCCTTCATGGAAGCTTGTAGCAAATCTCTTTGGCCTGGGATCGATAGTGATTCCCACATTGATATGTTTACATTTGTCTTCTTCATTTGATCAATGATGTTGAATGGGGATGAAGCATCCCTCTGCTATCCTCTAGCCTACACATTCATTCCTTACACATGGGTAGTAGCAACTGGCATCTGAGTTGGTTTAGGAGCTGGTTTGGGTGGTCCTTGCATGTTTGGAACTACATTTTGTTTGCCAACAATTTGTGGAGTGGTAGAAGGTTGTGGATTACTTGAAGCCACTGGCTGTCCTTCACCCAAATTTCTCCCTTTTGACCTTGTGTTGGATGCAACACTTTGATATATTGTTTGATTCATACAAAAAAAGTCTTCTAACTGCCAGGTTTACAAGTGTGGTATCATTTGGAGATGATTGTTCTTGGGATGTTTCTTGTTGTTGGTTATGTCTTTGACTCCTTCACCCTCCACACCAGTTTTGTTACCATCAAGGCTTGATTTAGAGCAGATTGAAGCACATAGATTGGTTGTGAGGTTCATTACATGGGAAACACCAATCACACTCTTGATGTATGTTGTTTTGCACTGGCACTAGTGCTTTAGAGGAAGATGTAGCATTGGGATTATAGGGCTGAAATGGTCTATTAGCAGGAGGCCTTTCTTGATTTTGATTTGCAGCTAGATTGGGTGGTCTTTGAAGCTGATATGACTGCCTGCTAGGCTGAGCTTGAGGCTGGTAAGAAGGTCTAAAACCTTGGGCTTGCTTCCTCTTGAGTGTAACTAGCTCATTACCTAAATTTTGCAATTGCTTCATGACTTCTTGAAGTTCATTTGAGGCACTAGAAGATGAAGTAGAAGCTTCACTTGAATTCTGATTTCTAGGAGTGGGGATAGGAGCTAAAATAGGTGCTTGACTAGTGCTTGGACTCTCTAAATTTGGATACAATGGCATTAGAGGCCTAGGAGCTAGCTTACCAGCTTGAATCAGACAATTTTCAGCTCTAATGGCAATGCTATAAGTAGCAGGGATAGTTGTGCCTCCCATGGATTGAATTAACATAGAAATATCAGAATTTAAAGCTTTAAGGTAATATAGAAAAGCACCTTCTATTGTTGGCCTTACTGCCATTGGAATTCTCTCCCAAGTCCTTTGAAATCTGAAGTTGAAGTCACCAGCTTACTCATTGGGAGCTCTCTTGATAGTTGTCAATTGTTCCAAAAGGGACAAGTTATCTCCCTTTTCTCCAAACTGCTCATGGAGGGCTATACATAACTGGTTCCAATTTTGGATAGAGCTTGAAGCAAGGCTCCTAAACCATTGCAAAGCCTTCCCTTTGAATGAAGACGCCAGTAGTTTGACAACAACTTGCATCTCATCAATCTCATGGATTGCACAAATATTAGCAATGTCCTTGACATGATCACTAGGAGTGGTATGATTCTCTCCAGTAAAGTATGGAATGTTTTTCAATGTTGCAATTGGGATTGGATTTTGTGCATTGAGAGCAAGTGGGCTGCTTCCAGTGAAATTGACATATGGGTTGTGTTGTGCCATTTTGATTGGCCTTAGAACCCTTGTTGATTGGATGAAAGGTCTACCAGGTGGAGGAGTTGATAGAGTTATGTTTGGTGGAGATGGAGACCTTTGAATTCTCCTCCCTCTTTGTCTTCTTCTTGGAGATAATTGTAGATACTCAAACAATACTTCTTCCTCTCTAACTCTTGACCTTGTGTTGATTATTCTCATGAGTTTTCAGGTCTGTACTGCTAAAACCAGTTGATTCTTCTTCCTTGGAGTCACCAGATGTGCAATTCAGGGCTCTTTTAAGCAAAAAATTGCAACAAATGAATATCAATTTTGTTGCAATGGATATGAAAACCTCTAAGGTCCCACCAGGTGTGCCAAAACTATTAGTGCAAATCAGCAACACCCTCTGGATGTTCTATCAAATTTCTAGTTTGACATTTTAGCATCCAGTGTGATTGCACAACATTGAATCTTTTCCCCAAGTGTGGGACTTGTAAAAGTGGGAAAAGAATCTCCAGGTTAGAGGTTGGTTCCTCAACTCCTCTAATCAGGTGTATTACTTGAAAATTGTAGAGGTTTAAACTCAAAATCCTACTATAAATTCCAAGGGGATAGAGATAGAGAATGCAAAAGAATTAAAACTAATACTAATAAGGTGATGCACCAAAGGAGTGGTGAAAATTTTTACTTCTACAAATCGACACATATTATAGAAATGTAGCAAAATATCATGCAAAAATTGATAAAATGTAATGAAAGGTCATGGATGAATCAAATAACACAAGAAGAGGACTGAAACTCATTCACAGAGCTTGCATTGTGATTTCCAATATCAAAATACATGCATTACATCAACGAAAGGTAGAAAATATGTTACAAAAGTATTAAAAGAGGTCTCGTATTCCACAAAATAATTTTCGGGGTGGAAGAGGGAGCCTACAAAACATAAAAATGTCCCACCCTTTCAAAATGAGCCAAATCTAGCTTTTAATAACACCCATTCAAGCTCGGGAGAGAGAAACGTCGGAAAACGTGAGAGTAGCTTCAACCACCGACAAAAAATGTAATAAAATAGCATAGGAATCCTTAAAATTCTATCCCTTGATGTTTTTTACCATCTTTGGGAGAGAATGTGAGCCATGCTTTGCATTAAAAATGGTGGTTGAAATGTCGGTTTTGTTCATTTCCACGAGCGGAGGAATTTTCCAATTTCTCTCTCAAAACTCCACCAAAACACAAAATTCAGCCTGGAATCATGTAGAGAATTTCATTATATTTCTATTGATATAAAGAACTCAAAAAAGCCGAGCTCTGGATTGAAAGTTATACCCCTCTAAAAATTTAGGGCAAAATAGGGCCAAAATGGGTTGGCATTCCGAAAATTTGAAATTTTCCCACTTTTCACATTTGGGAAAATTTCCCAAAAAATATCCATGCTCCACCACTCTAGTGCCACGTGGCATGTTCTGATTGGTTGCGGGCCTTTCTTGCTTCTTTTTCCACCGTTTCAGCCTTTGGAAAATTTTCCAAAAATTCTCTGTCGGTTGGATGACCTGAGGACACATGGCATGATGTGATTCACCGTGGGCATTTTGCTCTATCTTTTCCGTCACTGTCAATCATCTTCTCTGATTTGGATACATGGGACAACCCCATTCGATGCAGGCCTTCCATGCTCATTTTTCCCTACGGGTTCACCTTATGTTTTTTGCCGCCATATAGACAAGTGGCATCATCTGACTAGCTCAGGCTTTGGGAGGCGGGACTTCCCTTTGAAATTTTTCTTTGATTTTTTTTTGGGAAAAATTCCCAATTTTCCCCGTGCTCCACTAGTTTGAGAACATGTGGTGTGATCTCATTTGTTGCATGGGCCTATGGGACAAAATCTCTCTTTAGCGCCCTCGCCAAACACTTGGTAAAATTTTCAATCTTTCCTCTACCCTCCACCACTCCTTCAGCCTAAGGACATGTGGCATGATGTTATTGGAAGCGGGCCCAGTGTCAAAAATTTTGTTTATGCCAACCCTTGGGAAATTTTCCCAACTTCTTCCCGCTTGGACACGTGGCATGATCCCATTCGCCGGTGGGCCATCGGGCTGAAAAATTCCTTTCTAAATTTTGCCAACACTTGGTAAAATTTTCAAGTTTACCTCTGCCTCTGCCCTTTTGAGGACACGTGGCCTCATCTTATTGGCTCGGGATTTTCTAGGGAAAATTTCCCACAAAAAATCCATGGAGCCATAACTTCAAAAATACATGGAGTTAGGAAGAAAACTTTACCTTTCTGGAAAGATGAGAAAGAGCTCTATCCAATGGTGCCATTTCTAGAACATTTTGAGTGCCTAAAAAGTAAAAAATTCTGACTGAGGCACAAGGGAGGAATGAAATGAAGGGAGTTAGTCACAAAATGAGCAAGGGGCTCATTTTGGATAATAGTACTGATCCGGTGTGATTTCTTCTATCTTCTCCTTTAGCTCATGGATCACTACTGCAAACTCCATGTAAAGACTGTCAAACTCATCCATGCATTTGGTAATGGAATCCCAGAGTTTTCCAATCCAAAACTTTATCTTTTATGCTTGGTCTTGATTTTATCCTTATGTGTAGTAGTTTCAACAATTAACTACGTGCACTCAAACTTATTGGTAGGGATATTATCCTATAATTCCTTGAGAGTGGCCTCTTCCTTTACTGTATGCGGATCTATTATGGTCTAGCACTTCCTACAACTGTCGAATCCCCTATTTTACAAGATGTCTTCCTCCTTGAGTTGGTTGAGTAGATCCTCCAACTTTGAAACCCTAGCCTCAACTATGATTTTGTTATTCTCCTTCTCCTTGGAGAGGTTCGTGGTTGTCAGACCTCATGCACATCCTTGATGTTGGTCAGCAACATCCCCACCAGGTCTTCTAAATATTCCATCTCATCGCCATAATCTATCCTAGCCTAGCTCACTAGTGTCATAAATTGTCCCAAAATTCCTTTAATGAGGGCACTAACTTGATCATAGGCCTCCTTGGTTCACGTTTACTTTCCCTTCAGTCCTTGGAAATCTCTCTATCTCCTTTTCTTTTTCCTTCTTCATCATGACTAAGGTTTGAATAGTGGCCACTGCATCCAAGCTACATTGCACCACCTCCATGGACATATTTTATAGAGAA
The DNA here is from genome assembly GCA_018340775.1 of Taxus wallichiana var. yunnanensis. Taxonomy (NCBI): domain Eukaryota; kingdom Viridiplantae; phylum Streptophyta; class Pinopsida; order Cupressales; family Taxaceae; genus Taxus; species Taxus wallichiana. The sequence continues at coordinate 342,892,691 of CM031237.1, forward strand.
ATACAATCTTGTTCATATGTGAGGTCGATATGATCCACCACTTGGTATGTATATCCTCCCTTTTTCTACAAATGAATGGTATTGATCACGTGATCCCTGACCTCAAATTGTGGCTCTTCTATGTGGCAATGCAGGTTCTAACTTATCATCTTCCTCATTCTGGGCACACCCCCTTCTTGATCCAAGATATCCCATGTATATAGTTTTCCTAGGGAAGAGTGTCTGAACGTCACACGTAATACCTTCGTGGGGTCATCCAAAAAGTCCATATGGGGGACATGGGTGTCAAGGTTTTCCTTTTCACCTTACACTTTGAATGTTTTTCTTCAATCCTAGAGTGAATCCCTTATATTTCTTTATGATAAAGGATACCTCCTTAATTTATTCCCCTGGATTGGTGGGCCATGTAGGAAAGTAATCTCACACTGGGATCTTATTAGTTTATTCTAGTGAATGAACCTTCTCCTCAACATGCACATAAACCACCACCTTTGTGTCTACCTCAAATTTTCTTCTCTTCTACTTTGATCTCAACCTTCGAGTTCTTCCTTGAATCTTGTGTTATATTCCTCGAGATCCTATTTCCATTTTTGAACTAGAAAACTCATGCACCTTGTGTTGCTTCTATTCAAGATCCTCTCCTTCGTAATTCTCCTCCCTCATACCCCCGATTCAAAGGTGTCCTCAAGCACTACCCTAATGTGGATAACTTTTTACCCCATTGCTACCTCATCATGTATAATATTTCCACTTACGGACATGTCCAACTTCTCCTCACTCTCTTCTTCTTCTACTACTACCTCCTTGTCTTCTTGAACCACTTTTATAGGTGGGATCAATGCTTGTCATTGGTTGGGGAAGGGTGTCTTTAACTTCCATCTCAACCCATCCTTGCATCTTGGGGCGGAGTTGCATGAACACCTGTGGATGTATCCTTGATGGTAACATGGATCTGTGCATACAAATATAAGAATTCAGGCTCCAAGGTCTCCATATATTTTAGACTCGAGTTATATCTATAGGTAGAACATAGGGTGTGAACATCTATGTCTACCTTATTTTCGTTGAAAGTTAATAGCTATACATCATTTAACTGATTGATGAAATGCTTCATGTACTTAGTGGTGAATGCAAGTGGGATTTTGCACCACGACCCTTTCTCTCCTTCTACCATCACAAACCATGCCAAACTAAAATGTTGTATGACTAAAAATTGAACTTGGTCCCTAATGATATTTGAAATCTCATGTAGGATACACCATTCATATTCATAAGATGAACGCAACCTCTCGTACCATTTTTTCATTTGCACCTTATAAGCATTAGATATGCTACCATCACAAGTGATTTTTTTTAACTATACTACAGGAGATGAGTGTATCTTTGCCGGTAGAACCACATATTATCATATGGTCCATCTAGGAATTCAATTTCCCAAAATATAATTAATAGTAGAATGTAATCCCAAGTTATCTTTTCTCCTAGGTTGTTATGCACCCGTGCCTCCTCAATGATACTATCCATGATAAACTATGCAAAATTGTAATGTGCTCGCTTGGACACCATGTATGCAATATACACGAACCTCCTATTTATGTACATCCACCTCTTAGATGAACCAAACATGAAACTAATGAGTTGGGAAGTTACTCTTAATGTTGAGTTCGGTAGATCCACAATAACTTGTGCCCTTCCCACTTTCTCATAATTTAATTTCTTGCCTAGCTCCTCTATCTTCACAATGGAACTTAAATCAAGGGCCATGTCTTCACCTTTGTTCTACAAGTCTATTACCCTATGGATTAAATTGCATGTGAGTCTCATCCTTCTCCCTACAAATTATAAAAAGTCTTCATACACTCATGACATCAACCATCTGAACAATGGTGTAGGTTTAGCAAAAATGATAGCTCCCAAAGCTGCAAAACCCCAGTTTTTACAACTCCCTCTTCACTGAATCATCTACCCTAGGGTTTCCTTATTTTTCCAACCACAGTAGCTCCTTATAATGATCTTCCCGTATTAAATTGTCATAGTCGGTGGTTTTATGGTTGAATTCAATGATTTTTCACCTTTACAACTTTGAGCTCTACTTTTATAGCTTAATAACCCCTAGGGGATACTATATTTCTTAATAGACTTCCACGTGTTCTTCCTTTTTCACCACTGGTCTCTTTGTATGAGATTTCTTAGGTGTCATCTCCTTTCTCTTTCATTATTCCATGCCCTAGGTGCTTCCAAATTTTCCTTTGTCTACCCTAACTTGATGACTTCCACACTTCTCTCTCACGTAACCCCCTCCTACTTTGTTATCTTCTTCTTTGTTTTCTATACTACAAGATCACACCACAACTTGCACAATTTTACTAGTTCGTGACAAGTACCTCACTCTTATTTGCAAAACCCTCATCATACTTCAAGTCAAGAGCACAAAAATTCGCTAAGGAAAAGTAGTCGAAATGACTACCTTTACCCTCTATTTATAATTTTTCAACACCTTAAAGTTCCTCGACCACGTGTCTTAATGTCTCTTTTTAATAAATCACTTTATTTCTCTTAAATCAACTTTCACGACCCCCTTTGCACATCGTAGTTATAACCTTCTAGTGCTCGACACTACTTCACCGCCATAGAACACCTTCACGCATGTCACCATGTCAAAGTAAGTAACCTCGAGTTGTTCACCAAGTAGTCCCCCATGGTGTCACCTTCCTCTTGTTATACTATGTGATCATTGTTTCTCTTCTATGTTGCATGTAAAATTTTCTCAATAGACCTTTATAACCACACAAATTTGAACACCTTATACACCGTACCACTCTTTCTTCTACCTTTGCACTAATCATTTAGAATGAGTCTCCCAATAGTACATCTTCTCAAAGAATTTTTCAACCATATCCAAACATATTTTCCAATCCACCTCACACTAAATTTATGTGCAGTCCTCTATGCATGGATTCACTTACAACGTAATTAGCTACTTGGTGTACCAATAGGTAACACAACAATGAACAAAGAAGAAAAAGTAAAACAATGACAAAAGGAAACACACAAAATGAAAATGCATTAAGGGAAACCTAATCTAACTGGAAATATTACCTTATTTACAAAGACACATAATCCTTATTTATAGTAGGGCTTCAGCCTACTCCCATTGAAATAACCTAGAAACAGTGTCCTATACAAAGCTTGTAACTTGCACACACTTGAATCTAGTATGAAAGATATAATATACGGCCCCAACCAATGTACCTTTATATTATAAAGATGTACTAGAAACTTAGAATCATAAATTAAAACCATATAACCAACCTCAAATTTCTTGTTTTTAATGTGACAATCATGTCATGCCTTTTTTCGTGCCTTCTCAGTCCTCTGACTCCATCTAGGAAGGGATCATCTTTTTTCCAACTGCATTAACTTATCAATGCTCTATTGTAAAACCTATTTGTCACCAATCCTTGTGCATGCACAATACACAAAGAGGGTAGCATGAACTCTAATGGTAAAAAAATTCTGCGCCAAACACCAATTGAAATGATCAGCTCTCTGTTCAATCTTTAATAAGTTGTTCTATACATCCATACCATGGCCGAGACTTTTCATCCTAGTCTTGTCTCCCAACATCACATATATTGGTCAACGTGTGACTAAAAAATATGTTAAATGCTTCTATTATCCCATTATCTTGTGGGTGGTAAGGGGTATTCTTGTAATGTGCCACCATAAATTCTACGAACATGATCCTTATTGTTTCATTTAGGAAATGCATACCCATGTCACTCTTTAAACTCATTCGGCACCGATATCTACTAATGATGTTTTCCCATAAAAATTTTGTTGTTGTGGCCATCATGCAATCCCTCATAGGTAGTGCCTCTTCCCACTTTGTTAGATAATCAGTACAAGTAAGGATATAGCTTAAACCCATCCTTCACGAGACATGTGAAATATGGCCTACGAATTGATTGTGAATTTCTCGACGATTCAGCACTAGCTATTGGTCTTAATGGAGTTTCATCCCTTTTTCTTGGCTTACCAAGGTGCTAGAAAGTATCATATGCCTTGCAATATTCAATACAATCTTGGTAAATAATTTCCCACCAAATTCTTGCCAATAATATTTTCCGCATGATGAAATTTCTTTCATAGCATCCTCCTACAATCCCATTAAGTGCTTCCTCCATGATTGCGGTCGCACTTTCTCTAGTAAACACCAAAGCACAAGACCTCATCTCTGCCTAACTTGTATGCGAGTCTCCACCGATTAACATGTAGGGTGCAGCACGTACAAATAAATGTTTCCTCTCAAGGCCCTCATCCCTTCGATGCCACACTCATCCTTAAGAACACAACAATATCTTCCAAATCAGAGGGTGTGTGCTGCAATCTAAATAGTTGTGCTTGTGGCATTTTATCCTCAATGCTCTATGCGTATTCTCCTAAGTCAATCCTTGATAAATGGTTAGGCCCTAAATTACTCTTACCCAATTTTACAATAACTATAAACTCAAACTCTTGAAACAGTGGACCCACTGTATATGCGCCCTTGCAAGACGGGCTTGCCATACAAAAGTAATTTAATTCCATATGGTCCGTATAAAAGATAATATGTGTTACTAGCAAATATTGCTTGAATTTTTGCAGCATGTGGATCATTGATAATGCCTCGTGCTCTATGGTAGTATAATTTTGTTCTGCTAGGGTTATCTTCCTACTAGCAAAGCACAAGGGATGGTCATAATTCCCTCCCCAAATTGTGTTAGGACTTCTCCAATCGCCATCCCGGATGCATCAACATTCATGTGAAAAGGCTTATCCCAAGAGGGAAAGCATAATATGGGTGCAATAATGAGTCTATTCTTTAGTGTGTCAAAGGTTTTCTATTGTGCCTTTCCAAAATAGAACTTATTCTTGTGTTTTAGCAACTCCTCCAATGACACAACAATATTAACATAGCCCTTGATGAAATTCCTATAATGCCCTATATGTATAAGGAAATCCATGCACCACACTCGGCTAGTAGGCTCCACCAATCCCATAATAATGAAAAATTTGGTAGGATCTACTAGAAACCTTATTTACATATGATATGTCCTAACAGGGTTCCAAATGGAGTAGCGAAAACACATTTCTTAATGTTGAGAGATATACTCAAGTTTTGCCAACATGTTTCAAACATCAACCTCAGATTATCACAATGGTCCTTTACTAGTATGTAAACTGTCCAATCATCTAGGTATACTTTAAGAGACTTATCAATGAAGTCCTGAAACACTGGACCACAATGCGCAAAAACATAGTAGGCACATTCTTTAGTCTAAAAGGCATGACCCTATAGGAAAAAATTACCCATTTAGTGGTAAAAGTTGTATTTTCTTGGTCTTCCTTTGCAATTCTAACTGATGATACCCCAAACATCCATTTGTAAATGAATATATCTACGCACCCGGCTAATACTTCTTAGATATCCATAGTAAATGGGGTTGGGAAAGGATTAATGATACACACGCATTCAAATCCATGTAGTCAATGTAAATCCATATCTTCCCATCCTTCTTAATATTGATGATCATCGAGACTTATCCACTTTGATTCCTCAATAGCCTTAATGATTCTGATGTGATCATCTTGTCGGTTTCCTCATTTACCTTGATGCATAGATTCAAATTCATTTTGATAACATCTCTTCTCCAATTAGGTGTGTGCCCTCCTTCGATTTGATCCACATCTCTCCTAAAGAGTGGTGAACTCCCTTGATTTTGTGGTACCCGTGCTTTGAATAAATCCTAGAATTCAAAAAATAGATCGATAATCTTTCAAAACCTCCATTTCGACCAAGTAATCTCAAATAGTTGCTTCCTTGGGTTCCACCTATGAGCCAATGTTAACCTTATTAGATTTATGGGTTCATGGTAAGCGCGTTCTTCCTCATCATCACTATCCATAACCTCGCATATACCCACAATATGGTTGGAATATAAGTTCAACACCTCTTCACCATCTATAATGTAGACTAACTTTCCTTTCTCCTATTTGATGTAGGTGCACTCAATTTCAACCGCCTCTTATTATTGTTCACCATGGCACTATCTCCCATAGTTATGTGCTTAAAAACTTGTAGTGCCTCATTCACTTGATGGCTTAGTACTACGATACTCAAAATTTTCAATAAGATTGAATGTCAATTCTTTTGAGTTTCCTATCTAACGACACAATTGTGAATGAATGTACCATTTACATGCGCAACCTTGTAAGGTGGAGTAAATATTATACACCCATGGTGATGGAGGTAAGGATTTCATGCCTTGTTTCAAGTCTAGGAATGTGAGAAGGCCTAGATGAAAGGCTTCCATGCCTTCCATCTAGGCCTTCTCACATGCTTGGACGTGAAATGAGACAAGTTCCTTCCCATGATAGTCTTGTATAGTAGTAGGTGCATTACTTCAAAGAAACCTAATAGAGAATAAGATTCTCACCTCATGCCACTCTAGAAGGTTATACCGATGGGTTTCCCACTAACATGGTGCATTCCCGTGCAAAGTATAGATAATCATATTTCTTATTTCAATATTACATCTCCACTGGTTTACTTTTCTCGCAGAAAATATCGGGATTTCCTTCCCCAACGTAACTCAACAACTATCTTCCTCCCAAGAACTTGACTGATCACACCTTTGTTAGTCTCATCATAGAGCCTCTTAACTTCCTTCCGAATAACTCATATGTCTCATGTGCCCAATTTTCACATGCCACACTAGTTGTATCGCATATAGATTGAGCATATTCCCATGTAATAATACCTTCTTTTATTGTATGCACAACCTCGGGGTATCGATAGAGTGCACATAGATCTGATCTAGATATTCTTCTCCTAAGGGCTTAGTACAGGGGTGCTCACTTTCTATCTATCAAAGGAATGATACCATGTTCCTTCTTGTTCTCAAAATTTATATACCCCTTATTGAACTGTAAGTTATCATTGTTCTTATAGCACTAGGGGTGCCCAAGTAATGCTATAAATTCATCCACCTCAGTAAGTGCCAAGAGTTCAAAGTCTCCAGTGAATTTCACCCCTTGGATAGTATAAACGCATCCTTTAAGACACTAATGGACATCACCTTTGTCTTGCTACCCACATATAACACATTTTAAGACAAATGTAATGGAGGTATTCCCATTTTATGTCATGCGTCCAAGGTCATAAAATTAACTTCCATGCTTGTGTCGGTCAAAATATTACTTAGGAGCCATCCATCAATAACTACATTCAATGTAATATCCTTATCATAGTCAATAATGTGAGGCATATTAGCATGCAAAACCTACCTCTCACACCCTCCTCTGGATGCTTGGTACTTTTCCTCACAGCCACTCTCCTAATATATGGATGATATTACCTTGGTGTAGCATCTTTTATACTTCCCTAACTTCATCTATATCTATTTGAGGGATTTCAACATTTTTCTTACTCGCTCCAACTTTCATGATTGCTCCTTCAAGTATTGAATTTCCCCTTCAAGATTCCTAATCACCTCCATGGTCTCTTGATATAATTCCTTCTAATGATCCATGTCTGGATACTTCCCATGTATAAATTCTTCCACTTGTAACAAGCAAAGATCTACTTTGGTATCTCCTTAGCGCGTGCAGCCTCGGCCACGTCGTCACCAACACAAATTATAATTTAGATTCATGCACCACCCGTGGCATCCATTTTTATAAACACACTTTACGCTCACCATCCCAATGCCCTTTCCTTCTATTTCTTCCGGCTCATATGATCATAAAACTCGGGAACTCTTGATACTTGTACTTATTCCCACACTAAGAGAGTCATAGAAAATCGAGACACTCACGCTTGTATTTATCTCGTAGACCCATAGTAATAACATGTTCCATGTATAAATTTACTTCTCCCCCTCTATAGTTTCCCTATCCTAGAAATCCACCTCAAAATTCTCTTCCATAACCTCCCCCATCCGCACACCCTTTATACGATGACTATAATCCTTAGAAATACTAGCAATGTTGATGCCGGTGTAAACCAATATCAATGACATCATGGATCTGGTCTATCAACATTCAATCCTTTTTGTCCCGAGTAGTAGAGGTACAAATATTACAATAACAAGATACATTCTTTTGGACATTGTGCTTTGTAACAACAAACACCTAATTACATCATGATCTTTATGGTAAATCTCATAGTACATCGATATGGTGCACACGGATCTTCCTGGGAAAATATTTTTTGTATGTCCCTCTATTTCATAGTATGTGCACAATAACCCAATACGAGTCTCATGAACTAAGTTCATAGACATTTTATTCAACTGATTTACCATGGTAGCAATCAGGGATTCAAGAAATGGACTAACGTTAGTATCAATGCTTCGATAGCCTCATCACGTAAGGTAGCCTCTAGGGCCTCGCACGGATATGTGAAGGTCTTATGTGAAAGTTTCCTCCTAAATGGTATTATCAGCCCTTTGAAAAACCATTGAGCATGTTGAGATGGGTTAATATCATAAGACAAGTTGGACATGAAATTTTTGAAGCATGCATTATGCTCCCAAACACTCTCCACTATTCCTTATTGAATCTCCTTGATGGTGATGCTTTTTGTTCAAACTTAGGAATGTGGAACTCTACTAAAAATGCATCACACAATGTGATGTAATCCACCATTGTCTGGTGTGGATCATACTTCCTCTACCAACTATGTGCGAACCCTTATAATGTGGTTACAAACTGACTCACCTTATGCTCTAAGGAAATGATACCCTTCGCATGCCATAGTAACTCACATTTGTGTACATGCTCTACAACATCTTCCACACCCTTGTACTCAAGAACATGTAAAGATATCTTAAAAATACCTATTGAGGTTGTTGAGGCCCTTTCCCACTATATCTAGAACCTTGGTCTCCCCAAATATTTCCACCATCTCTAGCACCACTAGATCCACTAGTGCCAACTCCTCCAGTTGACCAAATCCTCCTCCTCTCCCGGTAAGGGCCCTAATGTAGTTGTGCCTTCCAAACCCATAGTTGCATTAAATTGAGCACCAACAGTCTACAAAGTTGACCCACTCCCAGATGTGGTGTTCAAGACTTATGTACCCCCACCTTGCCCAAATGTTGTACCAGACAGGATCCCTCTAAACACAAGAAATGACTATGCAGCCATATATGTACCAAATGAAAAATTATATCTCCTAGGTGTCACTCAACCACCAATACCAAGACCAACCGGGTTAACAATACTTATCTCCATATCTAGAAAAATAAGTGCTAGAAATTAGTCACCAGGTGGGCATATATGCACACCTACAACTCTCCTTTTCCTAAATGACGAGCTCTCACCGGGAAGCGATGGGGTATTTCTCCCATGCTTGTGAAGATGGGGTAGTGCAAACCGCTCGATTCCACACCCTCTGTCCTAACCTCAAATCCTTCCTACAACATCTGCCTCCATAAATCCATCACTCCAACAACCTCACATTGTCTTACCAACTCCCTCTCCTGAGCTTCATTGTACTTGATATGTCTTTCCTCTCTCTATTTCAGCCACAAGGTCTGCCATCTTCTACCATGCCAGTTAATACATGCCTGCACCTAAGCGGGAGTTTAGCTAGCCATAGGAAAGGATTCCAAACTCAAAGTAATAACCAAAATCTTGATAGATAGTGGAATAACATGCAAGAATGATCCTCTAGGCTCCCTCAAGAACTCAAACTCAACAACCTCTGGGAAAGAATACATAGAAATAACATATTCTAAGGTATAACTAGTTAGCACTCTACTCCACTAGTGATAAAAACACGAGTCCAGGTCAGATCAACATCATGCATCCTCTAATACTCATCTTGGGTATATACACGAGGTCTATAATACCAACCATACCTTGATTTATATGATAATATCCATTCACATAACTCCATAGGGAAACAACAAAAAAATGTTTCATACAGGTCATCATATAGGTGTTCTTCTACCCATTTACGTGCATCAAACTCATCCTCCATGATTTTAAGCCATGCTTTGACACTATCTAAGGTCAAGAGCTCTGTCATTACACATCATTCTCACGACATCTTTAAAAGAGGTCCCGAAAATGAAACCAAAATGTAGTCTCCTTTTTCCTCTAACTTCTCTTCAAACCCTAAGCACGTCGACATATCACCCAGTCTGACTGGGAGCTCATCTGAGGTGCACATAGGTTCCAATCCCCTCCTTTATATGATCTTTGCAAGAATTTTTATCACCATGAGAGGAAAAACACTCAGATATGACTGAATGTATTCAAATACAAAAAACAAAGAAACTATATCTAAACATAATTGTCTTATAAGATATATGAGAACATCATAACCATAAGAAGGAACTAGATCTAAACCATGAGTATTATGAAGAATGCAAGGATTTGGATCCATAAACATAAAATAAGAAGTACATATCGATATCCATAACACAGATGTTTAGAACCAATCCATTGTATTAATTCATCACATTACAGTAGCCAAGAATACATTAAGGATTCCATGGATGGAGATAATACAACAATAGATCCTCAACATGCTCTCTAAAATATCTTCACTACAGATCCTATAATCATGTATCACACACACCATCCATCCTCTACCCATACATACTCTCTTTGATCCCAATTTCATGCAAAACCATACAAAAGAAATAATAAGAATCAATTCCCTCTAACTTCTCATCATTATAAGAAAAGGCCTAAGGAATATTTCATGATCACCTAACCACCACCCAAGAACATGCCAAATGTCATCATGTGTTTCCCTAATCAAGTATCCTCGGCATGAAATTTCCAACTAGTCCATAACAAACTCATCTCTTTATCATGTTATGATAACCACAATGATGCTCTAGAATATACTTTTCTTGATCTGTAAGTCTCCATAGCTTAATGTGATCCATAATGGTATCTGATTTTTTCCATTTGTTTCCCTAATGTGAATTTACTCATAGTCCAAAAACGACTAAGTCCTAAATCCATGCTTCACGGGCATGAGCCTTTACACATTCCCAAAATTTACTTTCGTACGTGCCTTCGTTCCTATTCCTATGCACCACAACCTTCACGCCTTGGGTACTTGGTCATTTTAGGGGCTCAACACTTCTCCTCCTCTATGAATGCATTTTGTTGTTACAATTAGGTCATAAACAAATCCTCTTTCTTCTTTGTTTGGGGTTTCCCGAGTTATTTTCTTCATTTGGTTCATGCCTTCTTGGTCTTATGTTCCTTGTTCCTTTGATATTTTCCATTTTTATGCTCCATCATTATATCTAGCCTTTTGGGAATGTTGTAAAAGGATGTGAGTCATTTCAGAACTCCCAATATTTACCATTTTCAAAAAAATTCTCCTATGTTTATGTGACTCAAGTGATCTGGTCCTACATTTTCTATTCATGGTTTCATGTTTATTTTAAAATTGTACTCTTGAAATAACATCAACCATCTTGATATCCTACCTCCCAAGAGAAACTTATTCACTAGGTATTGTAATGTTTGGTTATTTGTGAAAAATTCAAATTTAATTGCTAAAATTTGTTGCCTAAAATTTTAGAGTGTAAAAATCATAGTTAAGGCTTCTCATTCTATAGTTGTGTAGTTTCTTTCTATAGGTGACAATTTCATATTGGAAAATTGGATTGGATAGTTTATGCCTTTTTCCCTTTGTTGATCTAGAATTGAACCAATTACGCTACGTTAAACCTCAACATGTACATGGAATTTGTTTACTAATCTATAAGTATGTTATCTTGTAGAATTGACAACGGAAATTTATAGGTAACCATACTAAAACTCCCATTTTGGTCCCCTGAGGAAGTTTGTTAACGTTCAAAATGGCCTAAGAATCCTTTCCGAAAATCAATTTTTTTAGAATGTAGCCATTTTCATCTTTTTTCAACTAGGCGAAAGAAATGTTGTGTCGACATTATGAAATGTCTACCCCTTTGAAAACCCTTAGGTGCTAAAAGTTTCATGTCAACATCAGTAAACCTCCACCTAGTATGTGTGCTAAGGCATGGAAAATGGTGTTCGACACCATAAAATGTGCACTTAAGGCACTAGAAGAGTGGTTTTGACATCAATGAAGCTGCGCTATTAAGGCACCCTTTTTATCATGTTGACACTCTCAAAGGTGTGCCAAAGAAATTTGGTGAAACAATAAATGCCAGATTTTCTATAAATAGGTGCTTGACACCTGTCATTTTCATGAATTGAAAATTGTGAGAAGTGTTTTCTCTGCACTTTGTCATTTATCCTGCCACCCCGCATGCTGTTTTTTGAGCTTGTCAACCCCAATATCATCCTTCGTCCTTTATAAAATTGGGTAAGTGGCTCTTGACATCCTTGTTATTGTTATGGGTTTTGTTTCTTGGTTGTGTTAGGTTTTAGGGTTTTTATAAATCTAAAAAAGGTTAAATCTAAAAATGAATAACTTAACAATCAACAAATCAACTGAAAATCCCTTTTCCTCTCTTTCCGATCTACAAATCTGAAGTCCCTTCCTCTATAAAAACCTAAGGCCTCCTTTTCCCTACTTATTATCTTGTTGCAACCCCCTCTTTACCATTTGAAAAAACCAAAAGAGAGAAAAAATTTAATAAATTGCAAGAAATCATGGAAAACCTTGGCACACTGTTTTTCCCTTTTGCACCCCCCACAGTCGTACCTTGGCACACTATCCTTGCTTATAATACAACCTAAACCTACACCTAGTTTAATAACACTTAGAAACTTTTGTAAAGGCATAGGCGCATCCTGCACAACATCAACATAGGATGTTGTGTGCTCCAAATCTGTGCCAAGCATTTTTTCTTTAGCACATTGATTTCCTTTGCAACATACTTCAAAATTGTGCCTCGGGTGCACTTAAAACCCATGCAACATAGAATTTTCCTATGCCCCACTAAAGCAAATTTCCTAAGGCATAGGTGCATATTCCTTGACATCAACATGACATGTTGTCTATTGTAAACCCGTGCCCTACACTTTTCCCTTGGCACTTCCTTCTATCATGCAACACTCCTCAAAAGTGCACCCTTTATAACATGAGCACAAATTTTCTCTTGTCAACATTGGTGCACCTTTTTCCATGTCAACATCCTAAAAAGTGCACCCAACTTTTTTAAGCCCCTGCAACATGATGTAAACTTGTGCCTTACACCCTGAGAGTTATAATTGCTAATTCTTCATTCTGCAAGCTTTCATTATGAATAACATGACAATTTACATGGCTCTTTTGTGTTGGACCTCCTTGATTCTTCTTTTAGAATGACAAAAACCATCCTTGAGCTCACATATGTCTTCATCAAGAAAAAAACCAACAAAGTCTAAAGGTAAAGCTAAGCTGTCAGAACAAGAGATGAAGTACAAATATCAGAAAGTCAGGATGCTTGACTCATATGTAGAGAGTGACCTTGACATCAGAGACTCTGAGCTAGGGAATATCGATATGGATGACTTTTGGGCAAGGACCAACTAGGCAACTAGTGGCCCATGGATGAACAAACTAGTGGCAGTGGATTACACTTTGCAGCTGGGCTGCTAGTAAGTGTTGTGAACAACGAGTTCATCATGTTGGTGGCTCGATTACTATAGTAAGGACACTAGATGTGTCAAAGATAAAGAAGGAAAGATTATTATCTACCTCACACCCGTAACTTTGAACTGACCTTGGGAATTTTTCATCACAAGAAATATGTCGCCATAAGTCTAGAAGACTGCAAGAAGGCCTGGGACGATAATGAGGAAAAATGCATGCAAATGATGAACAAACTTTATCTAAAAACAAGAATCTGGTAAGAAAATGGCCACATACTATCCACATGCAGTGACTTTAATGAGGAATTGAGTGATACAATCACCTTCCTAAATAGAGTATTTGGGCTTCCTAATTCCCATTATTTCCACAAATGGATGTTGAGGTACCTAGAGACCATGAGAAAGAATACGCCTGATTAGCATTTTGGCTGGGGTGAAATCATCAATGACACCATCTCCCATAGCCTCAACGGTCCTCACAACTAGGAAGTTCTATATGAATTCCTATGTTGTATATCTTTATAGATCGATGAGATTTCGTAGGCCTAGCTCCGAATCGGGTATGGCCCAGTCAAAATATATGAATTCTACCCATAGCTAAGGCTCAAGAACAACATCCCTGGTTATCAAAAATCAATGATGCCTTCTTCTATGAGGTGATCTATTTGCTAAGACCAAACATGAGACACGGTCGTCAAACAAGCCCAAGTGTAATTGCCACTACGAAGAAGTGGGGAGTGTTGTTCACACAATTCCCCACATTCACATATCTCAGGGCTGTGAATTTTAAAGGTGAACTGAAAAAGATACCAAGGTATGCAAGGCCCAAGTTTATCCTCTTGGAGTTATCAAGGTAACTGATCACTTACCATGAGAGGAGCACGAAGAGAAGGAGGAAGCCCATTCCCCCTTACAGTTGGCCGATACACCTGCACCACACTTGCCAAAGCTTAGGAAATGTATGCTGAGCTTGAATTGTTGAATCTAAAGCACAACTTCCTAGCAAGGCCCACCTTCGATTGCCAGAGTTGCCTCCCAAAGGAAAAAATTGATCCCATCCATGTTCCTGAGATTGAGGACATCTACATCGACATAACACATGAAATAGATATTAGGAGAAATGATCACTCCTAGCTAGCTCTGGCAGAGATCATCCATTATGGTGTAGACATTGTTCTAAAGGGTTTCAAAGAAAAGCGATGAGGTTTACCTTGATATAGATGGGGATGATTGGCCATTCGCAGAGGTCGATAGAGCCAAAGCGCCGAAGACCATTCAAGAAAGGGTTAAACCCATGTTACAGCACACTAAGAATTGGTGCAAATAGAATGGTCTCACCTACCTCGGAGTAGATTTCACTACTTCCCCTTTATGTAGAGAACCTCCAAGGCCAGCCCAAGTGCTAAAAGGAAAAGGAAAGGATAAGGAGGGAGAACCAAGCAAACAGGAAGAAACTCTTGAAATCCCTCCTACTACTTCTGAGAAGCAAGTGGTCGACGTGGTGTTTGTAGGTAAAGAAGAAGAGACCACCGAATTTTTGAAAGATACATCCAATCAATATGCGGTCATAGCTACAACTACTGAGGTACCCACCATTCCTTCTTCCACTCCTTCTCCTCCCCCGTCATTGAAGCATCTATTCCTATGGATGTGTCTTCTTATATCCCTTCCTCCCTTCCATCTCCCACCTCTTCCATATTTTCCTCTCTCACGGATCTATCACCTAGTGTTCCCTCCATCCCATTACAAATCCCTTCCATCTCCATGACCTTTTCTTCTCCTGTAGTAACTCCAGGCCCCACAAGTAGTAGCGCGTTGGACTCCTTGTCGATGCCACCACCAAGTGTCTCAATGTTCTTCCCTACGGCCTCTTCAGTTGCTTCCCCTTTCACCCCCATTTCCTCTTCTATTCCCTCTACTCCCACTCCCATAAGTCCAAGCTGGATTTTTGACCATCTGAGCCAGCACAAGAGAAAGGTTCCCATCGCACCCATGGACTTCTCCATCATTCCGAAGAAGGGACCCAAGAAGCAGAAAGTAATAACTCACTTTTAAAAGAGCACTTCGGGCGAGAGTCATGGAGATTGCATATCTGGATCCCACCAAAGAAAATAAAGATCTATCTCCTCCAGACTTTATAGTGACCCAAGTCACGATGGGAACCTCATCTGAAAGCCTACAAGGAGAGACCTTGTCTATAGTAGATTCCTTTTGCAAGAAGCTACAAGAAGAAAAAGAGGAGAAGAAAATACTCAAGGAACAAAATAAAAATCTTCTCTAAGCATTGCAAAGAATGGGAAATGCTCCTTCTATGACTTCCGCCAAACCTACTGAAGTTCTCAGTCAGGATAAGATTAATGAATATGTTAAGATTGGTGAAGAAGGCATGGCAGTATCCTCCTAGATAGAGCGAACCCTTAGATATAGTGAGGAAATGATTAAGAAATTCACAGTGCTCTACCAGGATATTGATCAGTGAATAAGGAGCTACAAGCAGTAGCAGTTTCCCTCTCTAAGGAGTTGGACAATGCTAGGTTACAACATGAAACATTCAAAGCAATGGCTAACTACTCCGCTAATGACCTATTAAAGGTCAGTGTCATCGATCACCCGTGAGCACATAACAAATCTCTCATCGCTTTAGATTATCGGGTTGATCAAATGGAATATATCCTAGAGAGGATAGATAAAATCAAGGATGAAGCCCTGGATGCATGATTCAACATGGAGCAGACAGTTACAAAGATGTCTCTAGGGATGCTCAGTGAATCATTCACCTTGAGGGAAGTAGACGATACATTTCAGGTGCTTTAAGGCTATCATCACCCAAGGTTTGGCACCAGAGGTCACTTTTGACCGAGAATCAATCAATAACCTTCTAGCTTACTGTGATTTCATTGGCTTCTTGATCGAAGCATGTGAGAAATACACCGGGTTACTGACAAGTTTATGGAATATTGAGCTCAGTGTCACATCACCTCTCCCGATAAAGCGGGACACTCTGTTTAAGCCAAGAGATCTTGAGTAATTTCTCCTCTTGTTTATAATTTGATTAATTTTGTAAAAATATTTAAAAGTATATTGGCATTTATGATGACATCATCCATGTTGCATCATGGGATTTTGCCCTCCAAAACTTGACCAAAGTCAATTTTTTTACTTTTTAGATATTTTGTAAATAGTGGTTGGTTTGTTTTTGTCTTCTTTCATCTTCTCCTTCTATAAATACTTTGGGATATTTGTATTCCAGGGGTGGATATCTTTTGTATAAAAAAGAAGTGAGGAAAGAAAGACTTTGTGCTCTCTTGTAACAAAAGAAATATTAATATATATGTTCAAAATTTGTGCTCAATATATGTGTTATTTGCATCATATCTTCCTTAAGTTAGATCTATGTTTTTATTCATTGGATTCATTCCTATTATCATCATATGTTCATCAAGATATTGATTTTTTTGTTTATGCAAGTAAGTTTGGCTCTGTTACTACCAGCCCAAAGCATAAACCCTCCGACATTTCTATCTTGGAATTCATTTCTTTTCTTCCTTCGAGATCTATCTTCTTCCATTCCTTCCCTCTTACCTTCTGTTCATTTTTGGAACTACCTCTCTTTGGGATGAGATCCCAAACCCCTAAATTTAGAATAGTGTATATTTGTTAAACCAATTTCTCTTTGCTATATCTCAAAGAGGGGCTATGCCCCGCACATTGTTAACTGTTTCTCCATGATTTGCCTTAGGTACAGATTTTCAAACCAATAGTTTTTGGCGACTCTATTGGGGAATGAACTAAGGAAATAATTAAAAAACTATAAAAATCACTACCAGATTGCAAATTTTAACTCTTTGTTAAAAATTAAATTTTTGCAGAAGTGATCAAAACTAAAAATTTCCTTATACAAATCCATAGATCGGGGCCAGATAGAGACTTTTAGTTCACTGAGTTTTTACAAAAACTTGTATATTTCCGTAGATCTGAGATTTTGATATTTCACGTTATTTTCAAACCCTTGCAAAATTTAGGTCAAAGATCCGAAAATCAACTTTCTAAATTAACCCACTTTTTATCCTTGCTAATCTTCAACAAAAACTGCAATTGGTTATTAAAAAAGGATAAAATTGAAAAATTGAAAAGTACATGCTGCTGATTTTTGACAAAAAAATCAAAAAATCACCAAGTACAAGCAAAAGAATGTTGTAAATCTGCTCTTAATTGTTGCAGTTATGAATGGGTGCACTAGCGGGTGAACAATTTACTCATGGTAGAAGAGCTCATGGAGAATTTGATCCAATCTTTGATCTACTTCAAAGGCACAATTTTAGTATCACTCCAGCACGATTCACATCACTAAGTTCAGTGGATCGATTAGCAATAAGTGCCTCGCCTCTATGAAGGAGATGGATTTCACAAGGTACCTCAACATCCATTTGTAGTGCTCTTTTGCTAAGTGGAACCACACTCCCTGCTCGTGTTCTTTTTCCCACTTTTCAAATGGAAATAAATCTTCTTGTACCATGGGGAAATGCCATGGGTCCTCTAGTACTACCACATCCAGTCAATCCCTCCCTCATGGAAATCACAAAAATTTCTCAAAATTTGATGGGAGCAGAAATCAAAGCACAAACATGCATATAGCTGCATTTATTATGTCATGCAATATTCTGGATGTGACTCATGAAGACATGTCGGTACGTCTCTTTCTTGAGACCTTGCAAGGGCCTACATCAGAATGGTTCCAACATTTACCAATGGATCCATCACCAGTTGGGCCACATTACGGACTACATTTGAAGATAGGTACAAGCCTTCAGAAGATGCATTCACATTATTGTCATGAATCACTCACATGAAGAAGGAGGCCAATGAAACCATGCATGATTTTATCACCCAATTTAATTCGCTAATCAACCATGTGCCACTTGCCATATTGCCAACATTGGAGAATCAAAAGTGTTTCTTTGTGAATGCAATGATTTCGAGAGTAAGTTTCTTACTTTTACAAGAACAAATACCCACCTTGGTTCTTGCTCAAGTTGCAGCCATTTAGATAGAGGAAAACCTCCTTATATTTGGTGAGTTAAGACACGAGCCATCAAAATCAAAGGCTTCAACTTCTTCTCAGGCTACCTCATCAGATCTAGCATTCCAGAAGGTGGCGAACAACTTTCTCTCATTAAAGAAGCAATTGACTCAAACATCATCTACTATTCCATACCAAGATATCCCATAGAGGAACTTCACTCCTAACAATGCCCCCCAAAGGCTACATTTTCCTGCTACTTCTCCAAGGTTAGCAATTGAAGCCCCTCCGGTTAATGCCTTGGTTAAAATCGAAGAAGATGATACAAATTACGAAGAACCTTTATCGTAAGACGAAGATGACCAAGATGTCGGTGAATCGACTGGCAACTCTACTATTAGGTACATGGAATTTGAAGATGAGGAATCTAATGAAGAAGAGGGTACCCAAGGGTATGTGAGTGGAAAATCATACATAGTTTTCACTCACTTGCAAGGAAAAGAAGAAAAGGTTGCTGCTGAAAAACAAAAGGAAAAGGCTATGGTAATTCCTCCTCTAACGATTGCTAAAAGAGGTAATCCCCTTCCTACTCAACCTCCTGTTAAACCTGTTGTAAAGAAATATTTTCCTCCTGTTTCTCCTCCAAACTAGCCTTCTTCTAATTCCATAAAGACTAGTAATCCTCCTCCAAAAATGTGAAATGAAGGACTGATTCCTTTGTTAGCACAACCCTTGGTCACATTCGATATAATTAATCATGCTAAAAAGACCAAGATCTAGATGTCTGAAGTTGAATACCTTCAGTCCAGCCTAGAGCAGCTTGTGAGATTAACTAAGTATATCCAAAGCTAGGTTGTTGTCCTTCCTCCCATTTCCCTAAAAGTAATTCTTCCCACACCTCCTACGTCTCATGTAAACGTTACCTCAACTTCTGTGTCAGGGAAAATTGAACCTTTTTACCTATCTCTCCTGATCAATGGTCATAAACTAAGCAACTGTATAATTGATTCTGGAGATTTTGACAATGTTATGATAGTAATGGTTTCCCACGCTTTGGGCCTCACACTTACCAAACCTTTTGGTAGATACTACTCCATGGAAACTAAAAAAGTACCATTAATTAGTCATATCAAGGATGCGTAGTTTGCATTCATAGTATTTCTTGAGAAAAGGGTAAAAATGACTATTCTCGTAGCTAATATTCTAGCAGCATACAAGATATTGCTAGGGAGGAGCTTCTGTAAAGAAGTTGGTGGGGAAATTCATATGGATTGGTCCAAAGCCAGGATTCCTATCAAAGGAGTGATGCAGACATTGGAACCAGAATCACAAAAGAAATACCTAGTCACAAACTCTAATGACCCCAAAGCTCAGATTCTCTTCGAATCATTAGGGATGGGAAATTATTTCTTGTCCACCAACTTAGATAGAATGGACGTTCTCATCCAAAAAGAGGATCTCAACAAAGTATGGACATTACAGTTTGATGGCAGTTGTGCAACAAGTGGATGCAGTGTTGGGGCTATTCTAATATCTCCTGAAGAGGATATTTTCCCTTTTTCTTTCAAGTTGCGTTCTTCGGTATGAATAATACTACAAGTATGAATCCTTGTTGCTTGGCATGCAAGCTGCAAAAGAGAAAGGAATCAAGAATCTAAAAGTACAAGGTGATGTTGAGCTGATTGTCAATCAGGTAAAAGGGATATACCAAGTAAAGAATGACCAGCTTAGACACTACCGCAATGCGGTATGGGATAACATCGAGGAATTTGATGCTTTCTCAATCAAAGCAGTTTGTGAACTCGAGAATAACATGGCTGATTCATTGGTCGTCTCACCTCTCTCATGCTTCCTCACCCGGGTTGAAAATAGATACCTATACAATAGATGTGGTTTTCCACCCAAGTATGCCAGATAATTCATAGCACTGGCAAGTGTTCAATGATGACAACCAACTTATCACCTTTTTGGAGAAAGCTGACAATTTCAAAGAACTTCATTTCAATGGATCAACTTCTATGTGTCGTGAGTCTCTCACCGAGTCAAGCACATGAATCTAAAAAAGAAACAATGATATAGCTCAAAGGAAATAAGATTCCGAAAGGTTTGGTTTCCTTAGAATGATTATTTGATAATCATGACTGTTTTGTCAAGAAAAAGTGACAAGATGATCCTTCCTCTTCTCTAGAAACTAAATCCATCAATCTGGGTACTGCGGAACATCCTCGTTCCATGAATATCAAGAAGTGTTGTACGCCCGAGGAAAAGCAAAAATTCATTAAGTTGCTGAAAAATTACATGGATGTGTTAGCATGGTCTTATGCTGATCTAAAGTCTTTCAAGCCAAAGGAAATTCAACACGACATTCGCTCAAGGATGATGTCAAGCCTTTTTGTCAAAAGCAAAGGCATTATAACCCCAAAATCTTAGGTACCATCTAGGTTGTAATTCAAAAGATGTTGGGCGCAAGAATTATTTTTCCAATTCATCATAGTACAGGTTGCAAATATTGTACCTATACAAAAGAAGAATGGTGAGATACACATATGTGTATACTTTTGTAACTTGAACCAGTCATCCTTAAAGGGTAACTATCCACCGCCGATAATGGATCAAGTGCTACGGTAGTAACTAGTTCGAAATACTGTCTATATTGGACGGTTTTTTGGGTTACCATCAAATTCAAGTTACGCTTGAAGATCGATTCAAAACAACATTCACCACTCCTTATGGTACCTTCACATACAACATAATTCCATTCAATTTGATCAATGCTTTGGTGCCACTTTCCAACAAGCAATAGGCTTTGCATTTAAAGGTCGATGGGAAAAGTCATCGTATTTTACCTAGATGACCTGATCGTGCTCTCCAAAAAATGAAGTGATCACTATGATCATTTAGAGAAAGTCTTGATCGATGTTGATTATTGAGCCCCTAATTTAGCTTCCAAATCTTAAGGGCGTGTAGGCGCGCATGGCCGGAGGAAGTGCGTAGGTGAAGGCATGCAAGGTAGAGTTCAAAAGGATTCTTGAAGAACCCAGGATGCACGTGCCGTGCGAAGACCAATTCAGGACTTAGCCATTTTTGGCCTTTGGGATAGAACACATGAAGAACATGTTCCATTTAGATAAGGTTCTAGCCTAGCGATAGGGTGTCTTGGAGGGAATATACCTTACGATAGAAAGATCCAAAAAGTTAATCATGACATGGAGAGGCATGCACCTAGGGTGACCCACACCTTGACACTTGAGGCCAGATCTGAGGCTGCAGAGGAGTTTGTTAGAGCTCAGAGGCCTATTTATACATGCGCCCTTGGCAAAGAAGAAGAGACAAAAGTGAGGTAGTAGAACTCTGCAGAATTATTGTGAGAACTATGGGATGAAAATGGGTATAGAATTCTAGTAAGAATGTAATGGGGAAATGGGGAATGAAATTTTTGTCTTGTGAGAATAGATGTATGGATCCACACATGGTACATGACTATGGCTGCATTTCTATAATCTTTTATAAGTAACACTATGAATGAATGTGATAAGGTTACCGTGACAAATGTATTAAGACTATTTCTACATACTACCTTCATATTTCATTGTACTTCTATTCTTATATAATCATGAATCTTACTTGAATTGTTAAGTATAGTAGTATATTTACAACTCTTAGTTCTATTATTTCTGTTGCGCGCTTTGGTTCTATTATGACTGATGGGGTACAGAAGCCATCCTGATCTCTATAGCTCTTCATGTCTGTTAAATCACTAAGTCAGAATCATGAACTATGCCTTCCACTAGACTCACATAAAAGAGAGACTCGGCTCCCTCTCATGCACCTTAGGTGAGCACCCAACACTTGTTGGGTGATAGGCCAGCGTACATGAGGTTTCCTTGTTCTTAGTGGGTGCAAAAGAGACTACATCTTGGTTTTGTTGCCAGGAATTATTTTCAAAGTTATAGGGGAACATGGCATATATCATGATCTCTATAAAAAGTGATGGCGGAGCACTTAACACTTGAAGGTGTTGAAGATTGGTTTAAGAGCACGGAGGATGAATTCACTCAAAGATTTAGTACCGGATCTGGGTTTGATACGCAAAGATGGGTGGAAGACACTCTTTATCATGAGTTGTATGAAACCTTCTTCATTGTTTTCCAGTAGAGTTATTTGAATGGCTCTCAACTTATACATCTAGATTGGGGTGGCATTATAGATCACACCCTTGGACCTAAGAAACATATCAGAACCTGTAAGATGTTGATCTAACATGGACCCATGTTATAGATCATTGGTGGAAGGGAGTATTGACTAGCTACACTTTGGAATACACCATTTCCATGTATTCCTATCCAGAAGTTGCTAAGTTTGAGTTCTTGCGAGAGCCCAGGGGATCATTTCTATGTGCTATTCCCCTTGTGATCAAAATATTGATGGTAACCATGGGTTTAGAGGCATTCCCTATGGCCATCTAAACCACCCTGAGTGCTAGGTGAGGAAGCCAGGTTGGGGAAGGATGGCTGATTTGACGACTGAACAAGAAAGGGAGGAGAGGCAGCTCAAGTATAATGAAGCACGTGAAAAGGAGATCGATAGATAGTGTGGGATTACAAGTGGGTTATGGAGCCAGACATGGTGGAAAATATTTGAGGTCCACATGGAGGATGTGGAACCCGAACAGTCTGTGGTACCCCATCTTGGTAAGCATGGAAGAGAAAACCTTACAGCTTCTAATGAGAGTCCATCGCATAGAGAGAGAAGATTCGTTGGCACACATCTGACCCCACCTAGCGACCAGAACTTGGCGCTTGGTTTGTTCAAATGAGGGAAGAGTACAGTTGATCCATTTGATATCAATGGAAGCAACTGATCGGCGCCTAGAACATACAATTTCTCATTTGGGACTTCTATGGTGTCACACACTATACTAGTATTTGGTGGAATGTTTGGGCAAGGCACGTATATGGCTGGTTTTGGAAGTGCGTTAGGAGGTGGTGGAGGAACTATGATTGGGAGTGGTACTAGTTCACAAACTATCGATGTGTAATTCGGTGGAACAATGGGGGTGCCGGGCATGACAAAAATAGGCCACATACCTAACATATAGGAGGATCTAGAGGTGGAAGTGGTGGAGCTGGTGGCTCGGGATCCAATGGATCGATGGAGGAGGAAACACTTGGAGGAAACCAAGGGACTAGATTGGGAGGGCAAAGGCCTCAATCACCTCCTTAAATCTTTTTTTGAGATGTATCTACACTTTCCAGATTATATTGGAATAGAAGATGTTGCGGAGCATGTGCGAGAAGTGCGAGTTACTATGGCACGCAAAGGGAATCACAACCCAGGATCAAAAGGCCAATCAATTTGTGACAATCTTGTAAGGACGTGCACATAGTTGGTATAGAAATTATGACCCTCATCAAACTATTGTGGATTATACTAGCATTAAGAAATGCATTCTTGGCGGTATTCCACATACACGAGTTTAAACAAAGAGCATTAGCTCTCTTAATACATTCTTGGCGAGAATCCAAAGAGGGAATGGCAGAGAGAATGTAGGAATATGATGCATGCTTTAAATTTTTTTCTAAGCTATCTTATGATATCCACCCTTCACAACATGCTTAGTGGTTTTTCGGAGGGTTGATCACACCCTTTAGGAGGGCCTTATCTCATAAAACATTCACGAACCCGTGCGATGCATTAGAAGATGTTTTACACACTGAACTAGTTGGTAGTGTTGACACTGGTGTTAGCCCATTTCTGGAGGCTCAGATTGCTACCATGGCTAAGCAATTGGAGAAATTTTCTGCCAACACAATTCCAGAGATTCGTGGAGGGATGTGGTGCATGATTGTAATGTAGAAGGACACATAAAGGATAATGGTGGGATATGTACTCGGAAGGTGGTACGTGTCATGGTAGTAAACTATGAGATATGTCACAAGGACCATGATGCAAGTAGGTGCCCCCTGTTGTAGCGCGATCCATAAAAATGTATCTTGTTATTACAAAATATGTACCTCAACCACACATGACACCAAGGATTGTAGATTGATTGACCAGATTCATGAGGCAATTGATCTTGGTGTGCATCAGGCGGCATTGCCGAGTTTCAAAGGAGATGAACGTTAGTATGAGGAGCATAGAGATGGAGATGTGTGTGGAAGAGGGTTTCACAGAGGATTTCATGGTCATGGTAACCACAGAGGAAGAAGTGAGTTACTGCATGGGACATGTTTTAATTGTGGAGCCACATACCATTATAAGCACGAATGTCCAGATCTTCTACAATGCTCCTAGTGTGGAAAAAAACATAAGTACGAAGAATGCCCAGAGTTGTACGAACATATGAGTCAGCAGCACCAGAAAGGATAAGGGAGCTGCCATGGTGAGTATTAAGAAGGCTGACATGTAATGGCTTCCACGAGTAATACGAGAATCAGAACTAGAGCCTATTATGGTAACAACGAGGGCGGAATCCACATGTGCAAGGGAAGTTCCTAGGCAGAGACCTCTAGTTTCGAGAGATGAATTAGTACATGGGAGGTATCCAAATCCGGCTCACCAGAAAGAAGTCTACCCATAAACCATGGACGTAATTCAAAGTTTACAAGGGGAGATCCAATGCTTAAAAGAGAAAATTGGAAAAGATGAGAAAAGGAGACCAGTAGAAGCACCAAAGGATGACTTAGATGAGGTTAAGGAGGTGTGTAAACTACTGAGGCAGGAGAATATTATTCCCCTACTAGGGGCATGGTTGAGAGAAAAGGTGTCATGTGCCGGGGAAGAACATGAAAGGTAGATCCTGCATGCAAACCTCCCACCTCACAGCCTTGATTATGACAAAGAGATTACCTTGAATGCAGTAGTGGATGGATGGTTACTTAGCAACATCCTCATTAACATAGGCACGAGAGGTTAATGTTCTCACTCTGGATGCCTGGCATCAAATGGGAAGACCTACATTACAGCCATCTTCAAATGTGATGTATATGGAAAATAAAACAAAGGCGATGCCCATAGGTGTCTTGAAGGATGAAACCATTACAATTCAGGGGACTAGGTTCACTGGGGATTTTTAAGTCTTGGTGCTTTCCGAGGCAGATAATTTCCCAGCTCTCTACTTGGGCACCCTTGGTGTTATAAGAATAATGCAGATCTTCGAGTTTAACAAGGGGTACATAAGCTTTAAAAACAAATAAGATCGGAGTAGTTTTACCATCGGTTGATGGGAATTCCACCCCTATACTAAAGCCCTTGGGAGGAAGTCCTGGGCCACGAATATATGTGCACTCCATAAGAGATCCAGAGACCATCCACCCTATAGAAGGAGTCATCTAGTTTGATGATGCTCAATCTGTTAGTGATACTACCAGTATAGCATGTGATAATTGGGCACATAGGAATTATGAATTGATTGGGTGACATCTGAAAGGATCAATAACCAAGGTAACAATAGCACGTATAGTTCATCACCTAGGAGGGAAGGCAAAGAACAAAGTATTCTAGGGATGCATACCTTGAGGTCTATTTGAGAGAGATGGAAGTTCGCTGGAGGGAGGATGAGTGATGAAGTATGCTAGGTTATGTTTTGATAGGCACAGCAACAAGGTGGTGGGCCATGCATAGTGAGAACTTGTTGGGATGGTGCAAAGTTTGAATTTTTCTCACTTGTTTAACTCTCAAGAAGTAACATTCCCACTGCTATTAGGAATTACAATGGAAATGGACCCGCCTCTTCCCACATCCAGGCATGTGAGAGGGTTTGGGGAGGAGGTACAAAAGCTTTACCACCCTCTCTTTGGCTGCATAGGATGTATTCAACACTACAAAGTTGTGTGCATGTGTGGTATATCCATTCTAAAACATGCCACCAAATGGGAAGGTGGCAGGAATTAACAACTGACTTGGTCCACACATTCGAGTATCAAAGTACCAATCAACCAGTTGATGAGGAGTTTTAGACTATCAAGTGCCTCACTCTGGGGGATTGCGCCATGGCGGAAGATAGGTTAGTAAACTTACTCGGTGGACGTAGCTTAAAATCACAAGTTCAAAGAGGGGGAACCGAAGACATATAATTTGAGTACGCATATGCTTTGAAAAGGAGAAAGGAAAGATGGTATACCTTGTTGATGGAGAGGAGATAGAAATCCTGAATGTTGACCATTTAGTTGGGGGCGTGAAGTAGTTGATAGTGTGGATGCATATGCGCGCACGTATCATGAACCACTCAAAACCAATAAATTTAACATCGGATCAGAAGAGGAACCCAAGGAGGCTATCATTATGGACTATTGGTTAGATAAGGAAGTATCAAAAATCATCAATCTCTTACACAAATTTGAGGATTTATTCCCACACGGATACCATGAGTTGAAAGGTGTCCATCATTCATTAGGGGAAATGAGGATAAAGTTGAAATATGGTACATGCCTGGTCAGGAAGAGGCCTTACAGGATGAATCCCAACA
Organism: Taxus wallichiana var. yunnanensis; assembly: GCA_018340775.1. Lineage (NCBI taxonomy): Eukaryota > Viridiplantae > Streptophyta > Pinopsida > Cupressales > Taxaceae > Taxus > Taxus wallichiana. The sequence goes on from CM031237.1 coordinate 342,919,762, forward strand.
TACACGTAAGGGTTAAAGAAGAACTAGACAAGATGATAGCATCCAGTATCATTGAGGCTATGGAGGAATCAGAGTGGATAATCCCAATGGTGATCAAAATAAAGAATGATGGGCGGATTAGGATATGTGTGGATTACAAGGAATTAAACACTGTTTTTATCATAGATCCTTTTCCCACCCCTTTTCTGAAGATATTTTGGAAGGAGTTGCTAGGTGCGAGGTCTATTCCTTTATGGATGGATTCTTGGGATATCACCAAGTAAGGATTGCCAAGGAAGACCAAGAAAAGACAACTTTCTCCATCGAGTGGGGAAGCTTTGCATATACAATCATGCCCTTTGGGTTGAAGAATGTGCCCGCTGTATTTTCATGCATAGTGGTACAAGCATTTAAGGACTTCATCCACAAGTTCCTTCAGGTATATTTGGATGATTGGACAGTGTATGGATTAGTAAGGGACCATTGTGATAACTTGAGGTTGATGTTTGAAATATGTTAGTATTTGAGAATCTCCCTCAACATCAAGAAATGCATCTTTACAAATCCTTTTAGAACGTTGTTGGGGCATATCATATGTAAAGAGGGCTTACTGGTGGATCCCGAGAAGGTTGTAGTTATTATGGGGTTAGGGGAGGCTACCAGCCAAAGCACCGTGTGTGGATTTCTTGGACACACTGGGTACTATAGAAAGTTCATTAAGGGATATGCCAAGATCACTGCGCCTTTGGAGATATTGCTCAGACATAAGAGTGTCTTTCAGTGGGGAGAGGTGCAGCAAAGGGAATTTGACACTCTAAAAGAAAGGCTTATCACCGCACCTATTCTACGATTCCCATCATGGGATAAACCTTTCCATGTCCATGTGGATGCCTCTGGTATAGCAATGGGATCCATTCTTACTTAGCCAGAGAGGGGATTGTTGATCATCCTTTGTGTTTTGCAAGTAGAAAGTTGACACCAGCAGAACAAAATTATACAACGACCGAGTGCGAGGCATTGTCAATGATCTACACACTCCACAAATTTAGGAAATATCTACTGGTAACTCCTTTCATATTCTACACTGACCATATGGCCTTGAAGTATCTAGTAAACAAAGCAGTGTTGTAAGGGTGCATATGTCGTTGGGTTCTTCTATTTCAGGAGTTTGAATTCAAAGTGGTGGTAAAACCGGAAAGAACAATTGTGGGCTAGATCATTTATCAAGGATTGATTTAGGAGAGGACACATAGAGTATCAAGGAAACCATGCTAGATGCACAATCTGTTTTTAGGTTGTGGCACGCACCCTTAGAACTAGAAGACATTGCTATCTTTCTCAAGGAAGGTGTGGCGCCCAAAGGGATGAATGCTCTGGAAAGGAAAAGGTTAGCCATACGTGCAACGCCCTTCATGTTGATCAATGGGGATTTGTATAAAATGGGCCATGATGAGGTTTTGCACCGGTGTGTACTAGAACATGAACACATAGCTATAATAGAAGAGGCCCATGGTGGGATTGCTAGAGGACACTATGCAGGGAATGTAACTACGTGCAAGATCCTAGTCACTAGACTATGGTGGGAGATGATTCACCAGATTGTATTGAGTTTTGTAAGGCTGTGACCACTTTGCCAGCACCTTGGAAAACCTGGAAAAAGGGATGAAATGCCCTTGCGCCCCATTGCTAGCGCAAAACCTTTTGAAAAGTGGGCAATAGATTTTTTCAAACCAATCTCACCAGCTGTTGAAAGGACTAACTCATGGTATATTATTACCTATACTGATTATCTGACAAGGTGGGAAGAGGTCGCACCCACTAAGGATTTCACCACAGCCATGGCTACTAGATTTTTTAGGAGAACATTATCAGTAGGTATGGGTGCCATTTAAGTTTAACAAGTGATAGGGGCACTCACTTCTTAAATGAAACAATCAGGATTCTATTAGAAAAATTCATGGTAGCCCATCACAAGACTACCCCTTATCACCCTCAGGAAAATGGGACTGTAGAGGCATTCAACAAAATCGTTAGTCACACATTGACTAAGATATGTGACGTGGGTAGGAAGGATTGGGATGACAAGGTGTCAGCAGTCCTTTGGGCATACAAAACAACGTATAAAAGGTTGAACAAGGCCACACCATTTCAACTGGTGTTTGCACGAGGCTATTTTACCGGTTGAATTTATGCTACCATCACTGCATATAGCGTGTGCAAGAGGGTTGGATGATGAACAAGCACTAGAAGAAAGAATTGATGAATTGATAAAGTTGGATGAAAGGCACTCACTAGCAAGATGGAGCCAAACAACTAAAAAAGATAAACAAAAGGCATGGCACGACTGCCACATTAAAAACAAATAGTTTGAGGTTGGCCAGATGGTATTGCTATATGATTCTAAATTTCTACGCCATCCTGGAAAGTTGAAGGTGCATTGGTTGGGTCCTTATGTAATTTCATACATCCTTGATTCGGGCACGTGCCAGCTACAAGCGTTGGATGGAACAAAATTACTTGGACACTTCAATGGGAGTAGGTTGAAGCCCTACTATAAATAATGCTTCTTGGTGTTTGTAAATAAGGCAGTTCTGCTAGTTAGTTTAGAGTTTCCTTTTATGCTTTTCCTTTCTTGTTTTTCCCTTTCGCATTGTTGTCTTGTTTTGCACCTTGGGCACCGGAAACCTTATTAATTTTTAAACTTATGATTATGTAGAGGACCGCACATTGATTTAGTGTGGGGTGAGGTGATTAAGAGAGGCATGAAATTATTCTATAGGAAGATTGAGTTGGTAGACCATTCAAACTGGCCCTGTTGAAAAGATGCATTAGGAAGGCAGATGGATGACAAAATAGAGTTCCATTAGAAATCCACGTACAAAGGAGAAAAAGTGCAAAAACATGAGGTAGGTGAAAGCAAGAATCATGAGGATGGAAGAGGTGCCTTTGGCACTAGTAACACATGCAAAAGTCTTCTGTCAAGATGGATTGTCTACGTGCCAGAAGGTTGGAAAATTTTTCATGCAAGGATTGGGCGCAGGTGAAAACGTTTCATGCAAGGATTGGGTGCGTGAGGAAAAGTGCTGAAGTTGGGTTTGTTTGAAAACTCCACATTAAATATTGTCATATGGTGGTAGGTATCCTAGCCTTTAATGTGTAAAAGAGGAAAACCTATAAATACAAGGATGGTAAGTTCATTATTTTACTTTGTAAAAACAAGGAGAACAATTTTCTTTCAAGAGCTAGGGTTTCGAGAGCTAACTCGTGCAAAGGAGAATCTCATAAAATCACACACAATCAGTGGTTGATCTACAAACTAGAGTAGAAGTGATTCACAAGTGTGAGGAACATTGGGAAAGAGTGTTGTGATCAAAGGAGGAAAGTCATAAATTAGGGTTTGTACTCTAGGGCATGAGGCACGTGAAGAAAACTCTCATAAAACTTGAAAGTAACCAGGAATGAAAGCAAAGGGTAAAATGATGGCCACAAAACTAGTTGATAAGCCTACAGTACAATCTAAGAAGGGAAAGGGGAAGGGAAAAGGAAAGAAGAAAGAAGATGAAATCCCCTTGGATACCAATGAGGAATGGTACTCAGAGATGCAATACCCGGATGGGGTTTTGCTAGGGCAAGAGTGGGAGTCCCACACAGACAGATGACCGTAATCGATTATAATCACCAGGTCAAGTATAATTGTGAAGGAAATGGTGTTGGAGCTGGTGTGCCCCATAAACAAACAAACACCTGACGGGATGTTGATTTACAAAGTGATGTAGTCAAGGTGAAAATGGAGAAGGTAGGGCTTCTCTAGCTTTATGAGTTTCCCTACTTCGGGAAGCCCGAGCACCTGTACCAATGGTTAATGATGTGCATGCATGAAGATTTCTTCTACTTCACAGGGTGTAAAATGTGCATAACCCCATAGTTAATCTCACACTTTATAGGCCTGAGCTATAAAGGGGATGCGATCTTAGATGACCTCCAGGATGAGGAGGCAATTAAGGAAACCATTGCATCCCAGGATTATAAGAAGGGATCAAGGTACTACGACATTGTGGATATCAGTGATCTAGTGATGAAAATGGCTGTGCACCTCGTTTCCAAGCTAAATGGACAAGAGAGGTGGACCCAGGTGAGCAAGCCCTAGTTGAATGTATGTAGAAAGGTCACGAAGGCACCATGTACAACATCTCCCAGTACATAGCAGACAAGATCATAAGCATCGCAGAGAATGGAGGAAAGATATTGTTTGGGAACATTCTATTAACCATTGTGTTCTTAGAAATTGGGGTGCCAGATGCATCTGATAAGTTCATATGGGAGTACCCTGATAAAGAACCTTCACCCACTGACAGACGGAGTTCAGTATATTTATGAGTCAATGATGGGGGTGCACAAGGCACACTTGGATAAATGGTATACGCACCTTAGGAACACATTCGGGGTAGAATGGTAGATCCTAGAGTAACTCCCTGTAGTGACTGAAGGAGAAGCAAGAGTTTGCGGTGTACCAACACTTCTACATTGGCAGATTCATCTTGGTGGACGATAGTTGGAGTCCCTAGTGCAAACTCCCCTTCTCATTTACTACCCAATTCTTCCAAGTAGGGGTAAACAGATACAAGGAGTCAAAGAAGTTAAAACTCGACCTGTCCACCCTTGATAGTGAACACAGAGAGATGAGAAATAAGTTGGTCTACCCAGGAAGCACACGTACGTTGAAAGGTACGTGTTGCAGGATGTGCATATCGTAAGGCTGATGACCTTACCAATTGTTGAGAGCGCTACTGCTAGAATTTACCTACGCATAAGGCCAAAGTTCGAGAAGGGTGCGTATGTAGAAAATGAAATATCCATCCCAGATGACCCCATGGGAAGGAAGAAGCCAATGACTAAAGTGCAAGGAGAAAGAAGAAGAAGAGGAAGAACAAGGGGTGGTGGAAAGGTAGAATGTAGGTACCACGGGGCCGAGTACCTATGTCTAGAAGAAGAGAAGAATGGTGGTCAAGGAAAATACCCCGAGAGCCTACAAAGCCACCATCCCTAAAGAACCTTCAGATGAAGAAAAGATAGCATCCCCCGACTGGATTTTTCTGCAAGGGAAGAAGAACAAGGAATAGAGGAACAAGGGTCTGAAGATATAGACAACCTGAACACCTATGTAGGTAAAAGGGATGATGATGAAGGGGAAGAGATGGAGGTGGATCAAGAGCCAATTAATGTCCATGACTCGGAGGAGAGGAAGCTAGAGGATGCAAATGATGCCTTCATCTTTGTAAGAAGGAAAGGCACCCGAAGGGAGGAAGGCACACACAGCGAAGAGGGGAGCGAAGGGGCTAGTACCAAGGAGCCAAATATGCCCAAGCTCACTCAAGAGGAGGTGAATGAAAAGGAAACAAGGGAGGTAGAGAGGATAATTGATGCCTTGGTCAATGAAGAGTTGGGGCGTAGCGCGGAGCTCATGCTCGGTGAGTTCAAGAAGGAGTAGAGGGAGAAGAGTGGAAGTAGCATGAAAGGCCCAACTCTCTTAGTAACTGTTCCCAAGGGCGTGTGCATAGGAAGTAAACACGTGGAAGGGGGAAGAACAATGATGGGTTACATTGATGACCCCAACAAATTTTTACGTGTACACGTTTCCAAAGTACCGTGCCCACCAAGGAGCTCACCGCCATGGAGTCCTTTGATCCTGAGGGTGGATACCCATGAATGAGGAAGATGCTATCTTGGGCATTCGACTCCCACCTCGATGAGCCTGAATTCGAGATTAACCAAGGAGCGGTATTGAAGTTGTCTGAAGGAAAGGGGGATAACCCCATTGTAAACACATAGTAACTATCGGATGAGAAAGTGTGTAATGTGCTTTGAACAAAGTCTCAGTGGAAATTGAGGCTAGGCTCTTCGGTAGAAATGACAAGGTTAGAGTCTTGGAGGACCTATTGGAGAAGAGGAAGGAAGAAGTGGTGAAGCTAACAAAGGATCTCAACCTCGAGAAATTAATCAGTGCTCAACTATAGAGGGAGCTTCAGGAGGAAAAGGCCAGGGTATGCAAAGTTTCCAAGAAGGTGGAGCTCATCTCCCAATTGATTATCACGAAGCACCTAGACCTTAACCCTCTTGTACAAAAGTATAGATCCTCCCTAGAGTGCCTAGAGGACTTGACTCGGATCCTCACCATGGAGAGGCAGCCCTTGGCATTAGAGTCGGTAGAAGAGGTAGCGGTGTGCTTGGAGAAAGAAGACAAGTTGAAGGTCGTTGCACTCGTGGCTTCATACAAAAAGGTTCTTGATGATGTAAGAACAACTGCACAAACTGTGGGGGTCACTTATGACCACTGTGCAGATCAAGACAAAGTGACAAGCATACTACTTACTAGCGATGAAGCTGAGTTGAAGGAATTCAGAGAAAAGAATAAGGGCAATAGAGCTAAGCGGGAAAGGATCATAGCCAAAGTAGAAAATAAATCTGAAGCCATTGAGAACCGGCGAGTCTCAATCAAAACCTAGCTAAAAGATCTCTACAAGGTCATCACAAGGAAGATGGATGCCCTAGAAGATCACGCTAAAGAACTAGAGACTGTGGTGGAAACCATTACCACACAAGGGGAGGGGCTAACTTACGATGAGGTGAGCACCTTGGTTAGCGACATCTACACTAAAGTGCAAAAGGAATTCAACACTTGGAGTACACTAGAGGCCAACCTCTAGCAAAACTTTATCCTCCTCCTTTAGGAAAATTTTCACCCTATTCTTTCTCTTTCCCTTTCTTTATTCTTCCCCCTCATTAATTTCAAGGCAAGGCCTTGCATTCTTTTATACTACATTCATTAAGAAGGTTCCCAAGGGTGGAGAATAGGTGAAGTGTGGGGTAATGTTGGGCCCCTAATTTAGCTTCCAAATCTTAAGGGTGCGTAGGCACGCATGGTTAGAGGAAGCACGCAAGTGAAGGCATGCAAGGTAGAGTTCAAAAGGCTTCTTGAAGAACCCAGGATGCATGTGCCACATGAAGAACAATTCGGGACTTAGCCATTTTTGGCCTTTGGGACAGAACACATGAAGAATGTGTTCCATTTGGATAAGGTTCTAGCTTGGTGACAGGGTGTCCTGGAGGGAATATACCTTGCGATAGAAAGATCCAAAAAGTTAATCATGACATGGAGAGGCATGTACCTAGGGTGACCCACACCTTGACACTTGGGGCCAAATATGAGGCTACAGAGGAGTTTGTTAGAGCTCAGAGGCCTATTTATACGTGCGCCCTTGGAAAAGAAGAAGAGATGGAAGTGAGGTAGTGGAGCTCTACAGAATTATTACGAGAACTATGGGATGAAAATGGGTATAGAATTCTAGTAAGGATGTAATGGGGAAATGGGGAATGAAATTTTTGTCTTGTGAGAATACATGTATGGATCCACACATGGTGCATGACTACGGTCTGCCTTCTGTAATCTTTTATAAGTAACACTATGAATGAATGTGATAAGGTTACCATGACAAATGTATTAAGAATATTTCTCTGTATTACCTGCATATTTCTATTGTACTTCTATTCTTATATAATCATGAATCTTACTTGAATGGTTAAGTATAGTAGTAGATTTACAACTCTTAGTTCTATTATTTCTATTGCACGCTTTGGTTCTATTATGACTGAAGGGGTATAGAAGCCATCCTGAGCTCTATAGCTCTTCATGTTTGTTAAATCACTAAGTTAGAATCATGAACTATACCTTCCACTAGACTCACATAAAAGAGAGACTCGGATCCCTCTCACACACCTCGGGTGAGTGCCTAGCACTCATAGGTGATAGGACGATGCACATGAGGTTCCCTTGTTATTAGTGGGTGCAAAGTGACTACACCGAGAGCACAAAATTTCACTAAATCCCAAGAAGTCAATTTTTGGGGTCACGGAAGGAAAGCTGCTAGGACATGTCATCAGTAGAAAGGGAACTAAGATAAATTTTGAAAGGTTCGGGGCTATTCGAGCCTCACTTTTCCTACAAGCAAGGTAGCGTTCACTCTTTCTTTGGAAAGGTAAATTTTCTTAGGTGATTTGTTCTTGATTTTGCTAAGAAGACTCATCATATATCTAACATGATGAAAGGGTCCCAAACATTCCGATGGATTGAGGAAGGTAGGACATCATTTGAAGACATAAAAACCTCTGTCACTCACACTCCTATTCTCGGTGTGTCTTGACTTCAAAAAGACTTCATCATGTACGCTTATGCGTCTATGCATACTTTTGTGTCACTATCTTGATGCAAAAGAACTCTGAGGATATTGAATCCTTGATCACTTTCATGAGATCTCCTCTTAAGCCACATGAACTGAAGATTTCAAAGTTGGAGAATCATGCGTCGCCATGGTAAAAATAGTCAACAATTTCAGCTACTATATTCTAAATTATCTTAAAGTAGTAATCTTGGTTCTAGACATGGCTATTAAGTCTATCCTGACTCAACAGGAGTTAGGGAGCTTACGAGGGAATTGGATCGCAAAGGTCCAAGAATATGATCTAGAAATCAGACCAACCAAGTTGGTAAGGGGTAAGGGCATGTGTCAGCTAATGGCTGAAAATAAAGAATCAGAGGTACCTGAAGAAAAAGCTGATCACATTGATGGAGAACAAAATGAGTTGGAGAAAGTGGATTCTTTACCCATGGTTCTGTTTGTCGCGACCAATGATGAATGGTATTCTGACATCACATTCTTTCTCACCTATGGAGAATTCCCAACTCACCTAACCACAAAGGAAAATCAGATGGTAAAGTTCAGATCTGTAAGATATGTTGTATGGGATGATGGATTGTACAAACGTGGAATTGACAGAATTTTTCTACGATGTGTTGACAAGCTGCAACGCAGATAAAATTGTTGGAAAGTTTTCACGACTCAGCTTGTGGTGGTCACTTCTCCTCATCCATGACAAAACATAAAATCATTCAATCGTACTATTGGCCGATGCTATTTCAGGATGTAGCCACCGGGTAGGTAGCAAGTGTGAACTTTTCCAATGAGTTATTGGCAAACCCAAGTGGCTACATTTCCCCTTAGGCCCATCATTATTGAAAAACCATTCAAGCAATGGGGAATTGATTTCATTGGAGCACTCAATCCTCAATTGAGTGTTGGACATAGTTACGTCCTAACAACAACAGATTACTTCACGAAATGGGTGGAGGCCATACTTGTCAAGCATGTCACTTCTAAATTTGTTTGTAACTTCATCAAAGAAAATATTATTGTGAGGTTTGGCATTCCACAAAAATAGTTGCTGACAACGCTTATAACTTCTCTTCACAGGAAGTAATTGGTTTTTGTTATGGATACGGAATAACCTTGGCTCATGCTTCTGATTATTATCCTCAAGGAAATGGTCAGGTGGAATCCAGTAACAAGAACCTGGTGACTATCATACGGAATCTAGTTGATGAAAACCAGAGGTCCTAGCACAAGTCACTGTATGATTTTTTTTGGGTGGATCGTATCACTCCAAAGAGGTCTCTCGGCATGTCACCTTTCCAGGTGTTGTATGGGATCGATGCTAAAATCCCTATCTCCACAGAACTTCCTACTTTGCTCTTGGCTCGAGCAATTGAAGATGAAATTTTTTAGAATTCTCTTGAAAAGAGGATTATGTACCTGATGGAACTTGAAGAAAAGTGAGTAAGAGTGGTCGACAAGATCACTGAACATCAAAATCAAGTGAAGAGGTTGTTCGACAAGAAAGCTAGGCAAAGAGATTTCAAAGTGGGAGATCTCATTCTTCTATGGGACAAACGAAGAGAACTGAAAGGTATGCATGGGAAGTTTGAATCTCTTTGGAGAGGGCCATACAAAATCAAGTAGCTCAATGGAGAGAATAGTTTCTATCTCTCATATCTAGACGGAACCGAGCTCCCGCTTCCCTGTAGTGGGAAGCACCTAAAGATCTTCAAGAAGTAGAGCTTGCTCTCTTCTTTGTACAGTTTACTTTGTTGTTGTGTGTTTGCTTCTTGTTTTTTGTGTGTTTCCTTTCTTTCCCTTTTTGGTCACCCTTGTTTTTGACTCTATGTAACCCAATGGATAGGCATGTAGAAATTTGGGATTCTCTACCCTTAAGTTTCACTTAAAGATAGTCCCAGAAAAGATCCAAATGTTATCCTGCGGAATTAACAAGGGAATTTTGCAGTAACCATACAAAAACTCCCCGAGGAAGTCTGTTAACATTCAAAATGGCCTAAGACTCCCTTCCGAAAATCAAGTTTTTAGAACTTAGCCATTTTCAGCTTTTTTCAACTAGGTGCAAGAAATGTTGTGTCGACATCATGAAATGTCCACCCCTTTGAAAACCCTTAGGCGCTAAAAGTATCATGTCAACATCATTAAACATGCGCCTAGTATGTGCACTAAGGCATGGAAAATGGTGTGTTGACACCATAAAATGTGTGCTTAAGGTACTGGAAGAGTGGTTTCGACATCAATGAAGTTGCATGCTAAGGTGCCCTTTTTGTCGTGTTGACACTCTCAAAGGTGCGCCAAAGAAAGTTGGTGAAACAATAAATGCTAGGTTTTCTATAAATAGGTGCCCAACACCTGTCATTTTCATGAATTGAAAATTGTGAAAAGTGTTTTCTCTGCGCCTGTCAGCTATCCCTGTCACCCCTGCATGCCATTTTTTGAGCTTGTGGACCCCAATGTCATCCTTCATCCTTTATAAAACTAGGTAAGTGGCTCCTAACATCCTTATTTCTATTGTGGTTTTGTTTTTGGTTGTGTTAGGTTTTAGGGTTGTTATAAATCTAAAAAGGTTAAATATAAAAATGAATAACTTAACAATCAACAAATCAACTGAAAACCCCTTTTCCTCTCCTTCCAGATCTGTAAATCTAGAAGGCCCTTGCCTCTAAAAAACCTAATGCCTCCTTTTCCCATCTTATTATCTTGTTGCAACCCTCTCTTTACCATTTGAAAAAACCAAAAGAGAGAAGAAATCTAAGAAATTGCAAGAAATCATGGAAAACCTTGGTGCACTGTTTTTCCCTGTTGTACCCCCACGCTTGTGCCTTAGACACTGCTTGTCCTTGCTTACAACACAACCTAAACCCATGCCCAGTTTAATAACACTTAGTAGCTTTTGTAAAGGTGTAGGTGCATCTTGCACAACATCAACATAGGATGTTGTGTGCTCCAAATCTGTGCCAAGCATTTTTCTTTGGCACATTGATTTCCTTTGCAACATACTTCAAAATTGCGCCTCGGGTGCACTTAAAACCCATGCAACATAGACTTTTCCTGCACCCCACTAAAGCAAATTTCCTAAGGCACAGGCGCATATTCCTTGACATCAACATGACATGTTGTCTGTTGTAAACCCATGCCCTATTCTTTTCCCTTGGCACTGCCTTCATCATATCATGCAACACTCCTCAAAAGTGTGCCCTTTATAACCTGAGCACAACTTTTCTCCTATCAACACTGGCACACCTTTTTCCATGTCAACATCCTCAAAAGTGTGCCCAACATTTTTAAGCCTCTGCAATATGCTGTAAACTTGTGCCTTGCACCCTGAGCCTTATAATTATTAATTATTCATTCCACAAGATTTCATTATGAATAACATGACATTAACATGGCTCTTCTATGTTGGAACTCCTTGATTCTTCTTGCGAGAATGACAATAGCCATCCTTGAGCTCACACATGCCTTTGTCAAGTAAGAAACCAACAAAGTCTAAAGGTAAAGCTAAGCTAAAAGAACAAGAGATGAAGTAAAAATATCAAAAAGTCAGGATGCCTGACTCATATGTAGAGAGTGACCTCAACATAAGATACTCTAAGCTGGGGCATATCTATATGGATGAATTTTGGGTGAGGACCAACCAGGCAACTAGTGGCCCATGGATGAACAAACTAGTGGGCAGTGGATTACACTTCTGACTAGGGCTGCCAAAGAAGTGTTGTGAACAACGAGTTCATCATGTCGGTGGCTTGGTGCTATAATAAGGACACTAGATGTGTCGAAGATAAAGAAGGAAAGATTATTATCGACCTCACATCTCGTCACTTTGAACTGACTCTGGGCATTTCTCATCACAGGAAATATGTCACCATAAGTCTAGAAGACTACAAGAAGGCATGGGACAACAATGAGGAAAAATTCATGTAAATGATGAATAAAATTTATCTAAAAAAAAGAATCTGGTAAGCAGATGGACACAAACCATCCACCACAGTGACTTCAATGAGGAATTGAGTGATACAATCACCTTCCTGAACAGAGTATTCAGGATTCCTGAAGCCCATTATTTCCACAAACTGATGTTGAGGTACTTAGAGACCATGAGCAAGAATATTCTTGATCAGTGTTTTGGCTGAGGTGAAATCATCAGTGACACCATCTCCTAGTAGCTTCAACATTTCCTCACAACTGGGAAGTTCTATATGAATTCCTACGTTGTATATGTTGTATCATCAGTAAGATATTTCACAGGCCTAGCTCGGAATGGGGCATGGCCCTAGGTCAAAATATATGAATTCTACCTAGAACTAAGGCTCGAGAATAGCATCCCCCAGTTCTCAAAAATCAATAACACCTTCTTCTATGAGGTGATCTGTTTGCTATGACCAAACATGAGACATGGTCGAACCAACCCAAGTGTAATTAAAACTACGAAGAAGTGGGGAACATTGCTCACGCAATTCCCCACACGCACATATCTCAGGGTTGTGAATTTTGAAGGTGAACCGACAAAGCTACCAAGGTATGTAGAGCCCAAGTTGATCCTCTTAGAGTTATCAAGGTAACTGATCACTTACCACAAGAGGTGCATGAATAGAAAGAAAGGATTAACCCCATTCCCCCTTACAGTTGGCCGATACACCTACACCACACTTACCAAGGCTTGGGAAATGTATGCTAAGCTTGAATTGCTAAATCTAAAGCAAAAATTCCCATAAAGGCCCACCTTCAATTGCCTAGTTTCCTCCTAAATGAAAAAAATGATCCCATCCATGTTCTTGAGATCAAGAACATCTACATTGACCTGACACATGAAATAGATATCAGGGAAAAGGATCACTCCTGGCTGGCTCTGGCAGAGATCATCCATTATGGTGTAGCCATCATTCCAAATGGATTCTAAGAGACTGATCAAGAAATTGATCAGGTTTACCTTTATACAGATTGGGATGATTGGCTATTCGCAGAGGTCGATAGAGCCAAAGCATTGAAGACCATTCAAAAAAGGGTTAAACCCACATTGTAGCACACCGAGAATTGGTGCAAACAAGAATGGTCTAACCTACCTCAGAGTAGATTTCACTACTTCCCCTTCAGGTAGAGCACCTCCAAGGCCAGCCCAGGTACTAAAAGGAAAAGGAAAGGATAAGGAGGGAGAACCAAGCAAACAAGAAGAAACTCCTGAAATCCCTCCTACTACTTCTGAGAAGCAAGTGGTCGACTTGCTTGTCTCCGGGTAGAAGAAGAGACCACTGAAGTTTCGACGGATACATCCACTTAGGATGTGATCACAGCTACAACTATTGAGGTACCCACCATTCCTTCTACTCCTTCTCCTCCCCCTGTCATTAAAGCATCTATTCCTATGGATGTGTTATCTTCTCTCCCTTCCTCCCTTCCATCTCCCACCTCTTCCATCTTCTCCTCTCTCACGGATCTGTCACCTAGTTTTCCCTCCATCCCATTACAGATCCCTTCCATCTCCATGACCTTTTCTTCTCCTATAGTAACTCTAGGCCCCACAAGTAGTAGCGTGTTAGACTCCTTGTCGATGCCACCACCAAGTGTCTCAACATTCTTCCCTGTGGCCTCTTTAGTTGCTTCCCCTTTCACCCCCGTTTCCTCTTCTATTCCCTCTACTCCCACTCCCATAAGTCTAAGCTAGATTTTTGACCATCTGAGCCAGCACAAGAGAAAGGTTCCCATCACACCCATGGACTTCTCCGTCATTCCGAAGAAGGGACCCAAGAAGTAGAAAGTGATAACTCACTTTTCAAAGAGCACTTCGGGGGAGAGAGTCATGGAGATTGCATATCCGGATCCCACCAAAGAAAAGAAAGATTTGTCTCCTACAGACTTTATAGTGACCCAAGTCACGATGGGAACCTCATCTGAAAGCCTACAAGGAGAGGCCTTGTCTGTAGTAGATGCCCTTTGCAAGAAGCTACAAGAAGCAAAAGAGGAGAAGAGAATACTCAAGGAACAAAATAAACATCTTCTCCAAGCATTACAGAGAATGGGCAATGCTCCTCCTATGACTGCCGCCAAACCTATTGAAGTTCTCAGTCAGGATAAGATTAATGAATATGCTAAGATTGGTGAACAAGGCATGGAAATATTCTCTGGATAGAGAAAATCCTTAGAGATAGAGAGGAAATGATTAAGAAATTCACAAAGTGCTCTACCGGGATATTGATCGGGAAAATAAGGAGCTACAAATAGTAGCGCTTTCCCTCTCTAAGGAGTTGGACAATACAAGGTTGCAACATAAAACATTCCAAGCAATGGCTAAATAATCTACTAACAAAATTTTAAAGGTTGGTGTCATCGATCACCCACGAGCACATAACAAAGCTCTTTTCTCTTTAGATTATCGAATTGATCAAATGGAATATATCCTAGAGAGGATAGATAAAATCAAGGATGAAGCCCTGGATGCATGATTCAACATGGAGTAGACAGTTACAAAGATGTCTCTAGGGATGCTCAATGAATCATTCACCTTGAGGGAAGCAGATGATACATTTCAGCGCTTTAAGGCTATCGTCACCCAAGGTTTGGCACCAGAGGTCACTTTTGACCGAGAATCAATCAATAACCTTCTGGCTTGCTGTGATTTCATTGGCTTCTTGATTGAAGCATGTGAGGAATACATTGGGTTACCTGACAAGCTCAAGAATGAAAAAGAAACTTGCAAAGTCATTGGAGACGATTTCAAAGGTCTAGATCATAATCAACTTCAAATAATGATCAACAAGTTTATGGAATACCGAGCTCGGTGTCACATCGCCTCTCTAATCGAAGTAAGACACTCTATTTAAGCCAAGAGATGATGAGTAGTTTCTCCTCTTGTTTACAATTTGATCAATTTTATAAGAAATATTTTAAAAATATGTTGGCATTTATGATGACATCATCCATGTTGCATCATGGGATGTTGCCATCCAAAACTTGCCTAAAGTCAACTTTTGACTTTTTAGATATTTTGTAAATAGTGGTTGGTTTGTTTTTGTCTTCTTTTATCTTCTCCTTATATAAATACTTTGGGATACTTGTATTCCAGGGGTGGATATCTTTTTATAAAAAAATAAGTGAGGAAAGAAAGACTTTGTGCTCTCTTATGTGAAAGGAATCTTAATATATATGTTAAAACTTTGTGCTCAATATATGTGTTATTTGCATCAGATCTTCCTTAAGTTAGATCTATGTTTTTATTCTATTGGATTCATTCCTATTATCATCATATGTTCATTAGTATTGCTTTGTTTGTTTATGCAAGTAAGTTTGGCTTTGTTTACTACCAGCCCAAAGCATAAACCCTCCGACCTTTCTATCTTGGAATTCTTTTCTTTTCTTCCTTCGAGATCGATCTTCTTCCATTTCTTCCCTCTTACCTTTACTGTTCATCATTGAACTACCTCTACTGGGATGAGATCCCAAACCCCTGAAGTTAGAATAGTGTATATTTGCATAGATTCCTACTTGATAGATTAGCAATAAACTAGTTTCACTTTGCTATCTCAAAGAGGGCTATGCCTTGCACACTTTGTTAGCTGTTTCCCCACGATCTACCTCATCCGATAGATTTTCAAACCAACAAAGTACTAATATCAACACACTTTGAAAATTTTCATTTTAATCGCATGTATGCATTTTGACATTCATTGTCCATTCATAATTTTCACCTGAAGTAACAATATCTCCATTGGTTGTCTTGTGCTTTGAATATACCTTGATAAGTTTCCTATAATACTCTATTTTTCCCACACATAAATGAAAATATAAAGGTGTTTTTGGTGGTTTGAGTTTAATTATGACAACTATTTTTGCTTGATCAACCACAATTACTTCTTTACATATAACATTCCAAAATATCACTCTAAATAGTGTAAAGAAAAAAACATTTTCAAATTTAATACAATTCGCAAAGCTCTACATCTTTCTAACATTAAGTGTACCTTGGATACATGTTCTTTAAATAAGTAAAATTCAACCTAATCATCCAAGTATACTTTTAGGAAGTAATGAAATAAATCCTGAACTTAGTGATAAAAATTTGGGAAAAACCATGAGGTGTATTTTCAGGTCCAAATGGCATGGCCCTATCTGCAAGCTTCTTTATTCACTTGTGAAAGTGGTTTTATCTTGGTATTCTTGTAAAATCAGGATTTTGTGGTAGTCACCGAATCCATCTATAAAAGAGTATACTTCATTACCACTACTCCTAATATTTCATCTATGAATGGAGTTGGGAATGGGTCAATAACACATGCATCACTCAAATCCCTATAATCTCCAAAGTTTTTTAATTTCTCCCATTATCTTGGTGTTCGTGAGGAAATTTTTCAGGTGCACAAACTTGTGGTTTCCTTGCTAATGCTATAACAATATAAGTCCCTCTACTTAACTGGTGTATCATGCGTGTGTATGCATGCATGAGAAAGTGTGGATTTCTTTAGTGGTATTTCGGTTAGGGATCCAATAGGGGCACTCCACTGACCTTGTGGTAAATTATTGTAGTTATCTACAAGGGGGGAATTTTCTATAAAGGTGGGAAAGGGAGTGAGAAAATAGGTAGGAGAATTAATGTTACAGGTAGAAAATCAGATTCCTACACACACTAGCTAGAAATTTCAACACATGCATTCATGAGAAGAAACAAATCTACAAATGGCAATAAGATGAGATAATATTGTGAACTCAAAGTTTCTGAAATCTCCTCATCAAAGAGGCTACAAAATCCTTCTTCTTGTATTGATGCTTAAACAAAGTTGTACATAATGAGGGAATGGAAGAAATTTGACAATGGAGGAAATTAGAAGAAAATGGCTATCTCCTTTTGCTTTCTCTAAGTACAACACACTTGTGAATTTAAAAAGATCAATTGCAAACCCTTTACAATGATGTGAAGAATCCATTAAATATCTTGCAAGAAACAGTTACCACTTCTTCTTTGTTAGCAAGAAACGATTTACAATCTTTTCAATCATTCACGTCCATTCAGATTCTTGATTCGCGTTATACTCATTTTGTAACTTTGAATTTGAACCGTTCATCTTGCCTTTGAAAAATTAAACCAGAGTTGTCCACGTGGGAGAAATTTACTGGAGCGGGTGTGGAGGATTCCTTTTGCATTTTGTGACTTTATAGAGATTTGGAATTTTGGAACATTTTGGCCCGCTCACCCACTTTTGATATGGTCTTGACACGTGGCCTCATTTGAGTGGAGACAGAGTCACGGGTCACTTTTATAATTTTACCTTTTTCAATGCGGGCTTAAAAAAACAAATTATTATGCCGACCCACTTCCCTGCTTTGACTTTCTAATGATGAGCTTAATATTTGACTTTTTCCTTAGCATGGGTGGGGCTGCGGGTCACTTTTTAACTTTAAGCCCCTTTAATGAAAAAGGCTCAAATTCTCAAATCTCCTCGATGATCTGCCTCCCCACTTTGACTCTTTTGATGTGGGCTCAACATTTGAATTTTTCCCTCATAGCATGATCGGGGCTGCGGGTCACTTTATGAATTTTAGCCCTTTTTACAAAAAGGCTCAAAACCTCAAAGTTCTTCACCGACCCGCTTCCCTGCTTTGACTTTCCAATAATGGGCTTAATATTTGACTTTTCCCTTGGCATGGGTAGGGCATGGGTCACTTTTTAACTTTAAACCCCTTTAATGAAAAAGGCTTAAATTCTCAAATATCCCCAATGATCCACCTCCCTACTTTGACTCTTTTGATGTGGGTTCAACATTTGAATTTTTCCCTCATAGCATGATCGGGGCTACGGTCACTTTATGACTTTTAGCCTTTTTTACATAAAGGCTCAAAAAAAAAATTTCTCCACCGGCCCACCTCCAATTAGATATGTCCATGTACCCATGGATAATGGGGCAAAAATTTGACGGGGAAGAAAACACCCGTCATTCATGACTGTGGAAAAATGCAGAGAAGAAGAAAACTCCACCATTTCATGCCCGATTTTCAAATTTATTTCACGAACCAAGGGATTGAAAATAATACAAGGTTTAATGATCCATGACCATAGAAAGATTGAAAATTTCATTTAAATGAGGACAATAATAGAATTTTCATGTGTCTAGATGGGGAAATGGAAAATTTCTCAAACCACGCAGACTGGAGAGTTTAAACAAATTCAAATCATGAAGTTATTGATCTTTTCAGACTTCCAATTTTACTTAAACACTTCTAGAGGGTGTGAGCTCAAAATTTTGAATTTGACTTTAAAAATGAGGGGGGGATTTTGAGGGAAAAAAAGCTGGCTCTAGCTTGGGGACATGACATGGACTGAGCATAGTGAAGACATGACATGGGAATCCAGAATCTCAATCTCTAAACCCTATAATTTTTTGACTAGTGCCTTATCCATTGGGCCTTGCAGAGTCATGTATAACTTCAAGAAATAAAGATTAGAAGAAGGAAACACACAAGCACACAATGGGAAGGAAACACATGACACACAATAGAAGGGAAAAAAAAACCACACAATGGAAAGGGAAACACACCTATGGTATAAGGTGGGGAACAACCCACTTTCACTGATGATATAATTTCAAGTATTTCCCACTCCAAGGTAATTCTAGTGGTGTTCCATCCAAATATGAGAGAAGAAAAGCATTCTCGCCACAAGCTTCATGAATCTGGAATGGGCCAAGCCATAATGAATCAAACTTTCCATGGCTGCCTTTTGGTTCTCTTCTCTTATCCCATAGCAGGATGAAGTCTCCAACTTTGAATTCTCTTTCCTTGGCCTTCTTATCAAAAATATTCTTTACTTTCAATTGGTGCTCCTTAATGCGATCCACCACTTGGAGTCTATTTTCTTCCAGCTTCTTAAGAAAGAGGATCCTCTTGTCAATGGAATCCTTGTACTGACCATCTTCTATTACTTGTAGTAGCTTGAGAGTTGGCATATCGATTGTGAGAGGAATTTATGCTTCAACTCCATATAGTAGTTGGAATGGTGACATACCTATTTCCTTCTTGGGAGTGATCCTATCCACCCACAACATGTCGTACAAAATTTTGTGTCAATTCCTTCCATTCTCATTTACAAGCTTACAGACAATGGTCACAATGTTCTTGTTTCTTGATTCATCCTATCTATTTCCTTATGGATAGTAGTCAAAAGAATGATATAGGGAGATTTCCTAGCTATAGAAAAACTTGGTTAGCTCTCTTGAAGAGAAATAGGTAGCATTATCTGTTACAATATTCTGAGGCACTCCGAAATAGGCTATGATATTATCCTTGAGGAAGTTGCATACTATTTCATTGTTGGATTGTTTGGTTGGAATGGCTTCCACCCATTTGGTGAAGTAGTCTATTGCTATGAGTACATAGGTGTGCCCCACGCTTGAGTGAGGGTTCAGAACACCAATGAAGTCCAGTCCCCACTATTGAAATGGTTCTTCAATAACCACAGTCCTGAGTGGTAATGTAACGAGTTGTGGTCTTCCAACAAACTGTTGGCATGATTTGCATTTAGAAACCCAATCTTGAGTATCTGCAAAGATGGTGGGCCAATAATACCTTCCTCGAAGATCTTGTGTGTAGTGACCATTGCTGAAAAATATGCACCACATGCTTATTCATGGTATGATTTAAGAAACTTTTCTTGTTGCTCTTTATCTACGCACCTGAGGAAACAACCATCCAGGCCTCTTTTGTAAAGCACATGATTCCAGATTACAAATTTAGTTGCCTTCATCTTGAGTTTTCTCCTTTTCTTGTAATCAATATGGGAGGGAATTCTCCATAAGTTAGGTAATAGGAAATATCAACATACCACTCATTAGTAGTGGTGACAAAGAGAACCTATGGGTTGTCTTCTGAACAAGTTGAGCAAGCACAATTTTCTTTGCCATGTTGAACTTTGAGTGTTTCATCTTCAGCAATCAACTTGCACAAGCCATTTCCCCTTACCAAATTGGAGGGTCGAATCTCCAAGTCATATTCTTGAGTCTTTGCAATCTAATTTCCTCTTTTAGCTCTGGGATCCTATTGTGTCAAGATGGACTTGATTGCACTTTGTCGGGGACCATCACCACCGTATGGGAATTGAGGATGTAAAACTTGAAGTTTTTTACAGCCTTGACCACTACATAGGCATGCTTCTCCAATTGGTTGTATTTTAGCTCATGATTTTTCAAAGGAAAACTCATGAAAGCAATAGGTGCTTCCACGCCTTCATCATTTTTTTGAACGAGAACGGAAGAGAGTGTATGTTTTGATGCATAACAATACATGATGAATTATTTTTTAAAATCTAGAGATACAAGATTCGAGCCTTGGTAATGGATTTCTTGATCTCTTCGAATTCTTCCTTCCCTTCATTATTCCATTTGAAGTTTTCTTGTGGTTTCATCATGGAAGTGATGTGCTTTGTCAACTCAACAAACTCAGGCACAAAACGACAAAGAAATTTCACCTTTCCGAAGAATGAATGAACTCCTTTCTTACTTGTGGGAAGGGCTAATGCTTGAATGGATCTAATCCTCTCAGGATCAATGTGTGCTCCATGTTTGTTCATGATGTGCCCCAATAACTTTCCTTTTGTGACTCCAAAATGTACATTTTGGATTTAGTTATATGCCATGTTTCTTATACCTTGCAAGTACTTGTTCCAAGTGATAGATATGATCTCCCCTATTCTTTGAAAATTTTATGAGATAATCAAGATATATGACAATGCAATGCTTCAGATCTTTGAAGGCCAAATCCATCGCCCTTTGGAATGTAGCTCCTGCATTGATTAGGCCAAAAGGCATTCTACTATAGGAAAAAGTGCCCCAAGGTGTTGTAAAGGTTGTCTTAGTGTGGTCCTCCTCTACCACTTTGATTTGATTATATCCTGAGAATCCATCAAGAAATGAAAGAATTTCAGATCTAGTGATTGCTTACAAGGATATGGTCCATGATAGGAAGAGGATAATTGTCCTTTAGTGATGCCTGGTTCAAGTTGTGAAAATCTACACATATCCTTATTTCACCATTCTTCTTCCGCACTGGCATAATGTTAGCCACCCATGTTGAATGGTGGATGGGAAAGATGATCCTTGCATTAAGCATCTTTGTTACCTCCTCCTTGATGGTATCAGCAATCTTTGGGTTGTACGGCCTTTGTTTCTACCTGAAGGGCTTAACACCCTGCTTTAAAGGAATTGAGTGATGCATTTCCTTTAGCTAGAAGGATTTGAGTTCATCATAAGAGTAGGCCAAGACATATGAGTATTTCTTGAGTAATGCAAAAAACCTTATTTTTTCTTCAGGCGAGCAACATTTTCCAATATTGACCATCCTTAGTTCCTCCGGGGTACCAATTTTTCTTTATCAAAATTAGCCGGGCACCGAGAAGATTGCTTTTATTTCTCTTGAATGAATCTGTCATGTTTGTCAAAGAGGTCTTCTAAAGAGACTAGGCCTTTGGGAATTTTGTTCCCTTTCAATTTGATTACTCCCTCATCATCAATCCCTTCAATTCCTTCTTTCTCTTCTTTGGGGACTACTTCTCGGTGTGGATTTTCACCTCCTTCAAAGAAGAGATTATTGAAATTATCCCTTTTCTCTAAAAAGGCTAGAATTTGGTTATCATCATTGAAGACTTGCCAATGATTTGCATTGTCTGGTACACTAGGCATGAATACCATTTCAATGGTCACTTTTTCTTTACCAAAAGAAGGATGAGGTGTCACTAGGGAAGTTGACACTACAAGAGAATCAACCTTTTCATTTTGTTCCCTTGGAATAGCTTCAATGGAAAATGCATCAAAAGATTCAATGCAGTCCCACACTCTATTTCTGTAATGCCAGAGTCTTGGATTCTTCACCTGATATTGTTGGTGGACCTACTTTACTACAACCTCTGCATCACCTCGAATCTCAATTTCTTGATTCCCATGTCCTCAGCTGCACTCATGCCTAAGATTAGTGCTTCATACTTTGCAAGTGTTATTTGTATTATCAAATTGTAGCTTGTAGGAAAATGGGTACAACTCATTAGAAGGAGAGTACAATACTACACCAGCTCCCGAGCCCACAC
This sequence comes from Taxus wallichiana var. yunnanensis, assembly GCA_018340775.1. Taxonomy (NCBI): domain Eukaryota; kingdom Viridiplantae; phylum Streptophyta; class Pinopsida; order Cupressales; family Taxaceae; genus Taxus; species Taxus wallichiana. Next base: position 342,942,025 of record CM031237.1, read on the forward strand.
TAGAATGACTACCATAAAATTCCATTTTCCAAATTTGATTTTCCTCTTCCACCATGAGAAGTGGAAAGTTATCCTCTTTTTTTGATGTGAGGAAGTAGTTTCCTAGCCCACAATATTGAAAGAGAATGTTTTCTTTCGATCATCATAATTTCATCTTGTGAACTTCATCTTTCTTACCAATCCATTTTTATCTCTCCACAAATGTCTCCACGAAACTCCTACTCAATAACATACCAAAGGATGTTGGGATGTATGCTACTAGTATGGTTAGGAGCACCTTCTTGTCTGGAAAATCAGCTAGTGCTACCTGTGTATCTTTGATTCTTCCTACTAATGAAACTTTTTGGATTCCATTGAGTAACTAGTGTCATTTACCTAGGTCAAAGTGAGGATTAAAAAATTTGTAACTTTGGTTGGCATCACATTGTCTAAGGCTCTGGAATCTATGATACAATTATTTAGTTGGAATCCTTTAATGAGGAGTGATAGGTAGAATGGTTCAACCCTGTTGGTTTTGGAGGCACTAAGGGCTATTAGGTTTTGGGAAGATGGTGTGGATGGTGTGGGTATTAAGCCTTTAGAATTAGGACTCGAGGATACATGGTTACCACCACGAACTGTATTAATGAACTGTCAAACTGGGTAGGGTGTGTTTGTAGGTATTCTATTTTTGAGAGCTGGAATTTGGTTTTGCTTGCATGTTCCACAAAGTCAAATGGGGTTATGGTGAGCAAGGAAGAGGTTCCAAAAATGGAGGAAGATTTACATGGTAGAGGCTTTTCTACTTTTGGTGTTGAATTCTCCTTTTTGGGTGTAGCAATTGGCTTGGAAGGGGGTGAGGGTGTAGCTTTTGATTGAACCTTAGATGTTTTTGCAGGAACAACATTTAAAGGAGAATTATTCTTAGCAACTTTTGAGTTGGGAGAAGAATTAGATGACTTACTTAGTATAGTAGCATGATCCCTGATAACCAAAGTGAGTCTGGTTTTCTTTGGCTGACTCCATAGAAAGTGGTAATGATGATCCTCTGCTGATGATTTAATTTTGTGTGACCTCTGGGGGAGAATATTCTTTATTCTTCTTATCCTTTACTGCAACTATTGAGGATGAAGCACCTTTCCTGGATTATGCATGATTGAAAACAGAACATGAGAAACTTGTAGCTAATTCATCATACTCATTTTCATCATCAACGTATTTAATTAGGCCATTGTGCATATCAACTTCCTTGACCTCAAGATAGTTTTCATAGTATTCCATATTTTCTTTTCAGTTTCATCAAATTTTCCTTCCTCCTCCATCTCTTTAGTGTCACGAGATGGCATTTCTGGTTGTGCTTCAAGAGCATGCCAATGAGGAGGTGGAGTAATCCTTGGACTATTTAGAGGGTTTTGTTTCCTTGAATCATTCCACATTGTGATATAAGATAGCTATTTCTTCAATGCAACCAAGTCATTTGCAATTTTTTTGGACATCAGATCTTTAGTGAAAGAGTTTGAATTACTGAACCTTTTGATTTCCATTGGGGCCTTTCATCTTCCCGAAAAGGATTAGATCATCATCGGTTTCTATTGCATGGTCTTGAGATTCCCTTAATGTTGTTGGTTGGGTTCTTATAAGGAAGAAACCTACTTCGATGGAAAAGCATTGATGAAAACCTCTTCAAATTATTTTGAGAAGGCACCACATCTTCGGGAATTATTCTTATCACTCTATTATATCTTGCTACAAAGTCTCTCATTGACTCGAAGGTTTCTTATTTCATTTGTACCAATTGCACCAAGAGATCTTGAAAATCTTCTCGTGGTCTTGAGCTGTGTTCGAATGCACTTCTTATATTTTCCCAACATGTGACAGATCTCGTGGGTAGCATGTAGAACCATTCGACAACTTTCTCTTGAAGTGACTCCAAAAATAATCAGACTGAAACATCTTCATCCTCAACACCCAACACACCAAAAGAAATAATAAATTATGCTACATGCTCTTCAGGAGTTGAGAACCACCCCCTCTAAATTTTGGGAAGTTTTTTCTTGAGCATCTTGGTAGCTCATGGACTAGTTGAGCAAGATCCATTGGACCGATGTTTCCTCCCCATGGTACATTAGGCCAACGGGCCTCATGATCACATTCACACTCATGATCATGATCCCCCATTATATTTTTATTTCTAGCTTCCAACCTTGCTAAGGCTACGGCTTGTTTCTACTCTTTCCTATGCCTTGGCTTCAAGTCTCTTAATTTCTTTGAGTTGAGCTCTTATTTCTTCTTTGGCTCTCACCTCTCTTTCTCTAGCTTCTTCTTCGGTCTCCACATTAGTGAAGTCTACAAGGTTCTCGTTGATGTATGGAAATTCACTATCCAAAGGATTAGCAACACTCAGGTTCCCAACATGACCGGTTGCTTGAAAAGGAAGCCTCTGGATTCCAAGTAGCTCTTGTCTCCTTTGAAGTTCCTAAAAATGGGATAAGTTTGTCATCCTTGTATTTTTTTTTAGGTGTATATTCTATCCGCCAGCTTGAAAATATATGCTCTTCTTTGTGGTGTTGGAATTTGTCTTTGCCTCTCTAATTCAGCAGACGTTCTTCTTTAAGGTCCAGAATTCTCATGGCAATGAAGTAATGATTGGCACTTTGTCTATTATGCCAGATAGCTTCCCTCAAATCTGAAGCAACATCTTCTTGTATGTGGAAGAAAAATTCGGGTCTTTCAATAGGAGGGTTCCCGAATAGCCATGATTTGAATCCATGTGGCTCATATAGCCATTCAAATTCCAGAAATTTTTCTCCCTTTTTTTTTGAACTTAAATCATCCAATGATCACATAAGATTATGCCTTCATTTTCACTTACGAAGTCCATCTACAAAAATTGCTATCACAGGTCAGTTCAATGAACTGAGCATGATAAGCACTAAGCCTTAAAAATAAGTGCATTCCAATAATTGTTCCATTAAAACAACTCTACTTTAATGAGACAATTATTACATCATATAATCAATATATCAAAAGTAGCGGAAAGAAGTACATTTTAAACAATTGATTTCACTTTCAAGAAAAGGACAGAATATAATCCACCATATCAGCCTTACAAAATAGATTCTAATTGATCCTATCAATTATCCTTAGCAAACAACATATCATAACATCTCATTGTTCCCAATCTTTCATAAAAGAAAACAACATTTATCTTTGCTTCAAGCCAAAGGAAGAGTTTAAAGCATGGTTCTTATTAGGATGACTCATCTAACTCCTAAACAAAAGAAGAAGAAGAACCATTACAAACTATGCCCAAACACAAAACATCCGAGAAACAAAACAAATTCAAAATGTGATTTAACTGTTTCTTTCAAAAGACAACTACCTTAAAACTTAACATTTAAGATATTCATCTAAACAAAATTTCCATTTAATCCAAGAAGGAATAGAGGATCAATCGGTCTACCTGCAAGTTTAAATCTATTTCACATATAGAAGTTAACTTTTAAAGATCTGAAACAACGTTCAAAAATCAAAGTAGACTCATACAGGAGATAATCTCTACTCGAGTTCATCCAAGGAGAATTCTTAAAAATATAGAGTGTAAGAGACCAACTTACTCATCTCAAACCAACAAGTAAAGTCATGTCAAACAACAGTCTACCAAACAAGCTGGCATTTCGAGCTCAATAAAACTGAATAGAATAATCTCTTCCAACATCATTTCTACAAATGATTGGGTAAAGGAAGAACAAACAACTCATAAAGAAAACTTCCTTTCAAAGGAGAAATGAAACAAAAGTTCAACCAATGATCTATCTAGTAATAAGAAAGCACACTGCCATATTCCTTACACTTCTTTACTTCCAATGAACACGAGTTTCAATTCCATACCCAGAATGAAATACAAATAACAGTCCTAAAAACATAGTCTGTTCTAAATGAATCGCATTCCTTTCTTTTATAAAAACACAAGGTGTATTTACTATATCCAACAAGAGATAGACAAATAACCAATCAATAAGTTAAACATGATCAAAAGTATTAACAAACTCAGACTGAAATCCCATTATCCTTAGAAAATGTTCCAGTTAAATCCCAAGGATATTTAAACAACTCGATTTAATCTACACTCCCAGATTTCCTTGTGTAAGTAGTTTGATTAGAAAATTTCTGAGTTTTAAACTCTTTAAGAAGTTAAGAAAACCCAATTCAAATACCAAAACCAAATCGAACATGTCGATAATACTACCATCTCAGAGCTCAAAGTACAAAATCCGAGCACAATGACAAACACAAGCTTCTCACAAAGGTACAGGACTACCCAAGTAAATATTCATGGTTCAGGGAAACAACAAGTTCCCATCCAAGTTTAAATCATTAACAAAGAAAACTCAACATACCAGAATAGAACCGACACATCATTCCTGCTACTATTTCCAAACACTAAGTACTAAATTTCATGTACAGTGTCGAATTACAAAAACTCAACATGAGCTCAGATATGCACAATATCTTAGTATGAGGCAGTATAAGATACAAATATCCATTAACAGTTCATATTCAAAACAAGGAGTCCTATTCCTATCTCAAATGAAACATGAGTTTCCAACGAGAGTTCAGAATCAAACAAATAACAAGATAAGAGTGCGATGAAATCATGAACTTCAATTAACAGTCCAAAATACCACAAGAGTAAAGCATGAGTACAGAGCCACATACAGCTTCAACAACAATCTCAAGTTACCCAAGGTTTCAACAATGGTTTAGAATAACTAGAGGCTCCAACACAAATTCATATCAAAACGCGAAGCCAAATATAATCCCAAACAGAACTCAAGTTTCTCACCAAAGTTTGAGCCCCAAAAAGAGTAATAACATACAAGTACCATGTGCATTACGAACTGACATTAATAGTTCAGATTATCAAGGAAATAAAACACAAGCACCGAGCTATATACGAGACTTCAACAACAGTCCAGGGATATCCAAGATTCCAACACTAGTTCAGAACAACAAGGACCTCTATCAATAGTTCTAACAATACAAAACCAGAACCAAGTTCCAAACCAAATACGATCTCGAATACAAGCTCTATTAAAACACAAGCTCGATACAAGCTCACGATCAAACACAACACAAACTCCAACAAGATCAGACATGAACCCAAAGTTCTTAAAAACTTTGAACCATATCTAAATAGCAACGAAGGTTTTCTAAATAGAATACTTCCATTACCCATTCCAGAATGAAAAAGCCAAGTTACAACAATAAGTTTTTACATGCATTCTCTTTTTTAAGAACTATACATGGTAAGTTTCTAAACAGAACATCATTTACCAAGGATTCAAAACCAATATCACAAGATTTAATAAACCCAACAAACAAATAACTAGATAAGATAAGCAATCCAAGAATCTAAAAAGAACGGAATCATTTTAATGAAACATTTATAAGAAAGAAAGAGATCTTAAAGTTTAGAGCTTATTATGCCCAATAGTGCTTCTGCCAAGTCAAAGAGAACCTTCAGCCGAGCTCATAACTTCTCCTCTTCTCCACGAAAAATCGAACAACCACATTATTTTTCCACACTTCCTCTTATATATCCCACAAACCAAAAATAGGTATAAAACCTCAAGAATAGCCATTAAGTGTAGTTCTATATGCTGGTTTGGAAAAATAGAGAGCATGCAAAGAGAAAATCATGAAACATACAAGGTGAAATGACCCCATACAATCTTGTTTGCATTCTTTCCAAAATGGTTCGAGCACAAAACTTGAAAACAATAAATTCCATTAATTCCTATTTTCCCACCTATCCTTCCTTGCCACCACCTTCCAAGTTTAGTTAATGCCAAATCAAATTTAACAAGGAATTCCATTTTAGTGAAATTTCCACATAAGCCTCCGCCAAGTCAACTAGCCCCTACCACAACTGGCGGTACCTCTATGCAATTAAAACCTTATCAACAACTTAAATGCCTTGGAACCGTCACCTATAATACATGTGACCACCAATTCCCCTTCATGCCCATTAGTTTAGGGTAGACATAATTGCTTAGGTTAGATCTTAGGTTAGCTTAGGATAGGTAACCTTGGGATATAACCCAATCAATAAATCACCACCTTAGGTAGTTTCCACATAGGTTAGATTAATTCCAACACAATAGTTTTTAGGCATTAGGTTAGATCATCACACAACCATATAGCATTAGGTTTTAGGATAATTCAAATAACCTAGTAACCTCTCCATAATCCTTTAGCACAAATCTTAGGTTAGGATAAAATTTAATTAATTAACATAGCTAGGTAATATATATATATATATATATATATATATATATATATATATATATATATATATCTTACCTAGCTTAGGATTCCATAGGACACTCCCTTTAGTTTTAGGAACCAAAATATTTCCTAAGCCGTGTATAGGCTATAGTTCGTTTGCGTCAACATTGTCCTACCACAATCAAACTGAAAAGATCCAAACACAACATACGACTGAATAGAAACATATTCACACAATAATAAAAGAAATTGAAATCAATCAAAGGTTAGTCATACGTCTTTTAATTCATGGAATGTCAATTTACCATTCGCTCAACAAAGCAGATTTAAAACATTCCTTGGATCACTGAAATTGATCCAATGATGAGTCAGATTAATGGATAAGTTTACAACTCTTAAACTAGATTGCAACTTACCTACAAGAAGTGAAAAATGAATTCAAAGGAAACCATTCCAATTTAGTCAAAGGATCTTAAGAACATAAGATGATTTATCCATATCAAGCATGATCTCCAAAAATCAAAAGAACATATCTTTATAAGGAAAATCACATGTCAACACTTGAAATGTAAAGGAGGAAAATAACAACTATAAAGGGTGTTACATGCTCCCCTCCTTAAAATAATCATCATTCGATGATTACCCCTTTTTTAACAATATACCTCAGGACAATCACTTCATTCACTTCTCTTACCATAAGTCAAAATATATTAGAATCTTATAGTTCAAGAAATCAGCATTAAATAGTCAGTTTATCCAAATCAAATAAATATCTACCCAAAACTGGCATATTTAATGTCATGTAAAGATAAAATCATAAATTTTTATCAGTCAACAAAATCAATTCTGATCAAATAGATATGGAAAAGTAGTTTTCATATCTTCTAGATTTTCCCAAGTTGCACTCTCTTCGTTAAAATGGTCCCACTGGACCTTACATTGACTTATTTCTCGGTTTCTTAAATGCAACTGGTGATTTTCTAGCACTCGAATGGGTTTAACCATGATTATTCCTGGGTCTTGGACCTATAAGGAATTCCAATTTAACACGTGTGATAAATCAGAAACATATTTCTTAAGTAAATAAATATGGAAAACATCATGCATTCGTGACAAAGCAGAGGTAATGCTAAACGATAAGCTACGGGGTTGATTACTTCAGCTATCTCAAAAGGTCCCACATAATGAGATGATAAGTTGGATGCCTTGTCAAAAGTTATAAAAATATTTTTTAGTTTAAATGGAAGAAAGAATTTCTCATCGAGTTCAAACTTCCTATCAACCCTCTTCAATTCAAAGGTGTAACTCTTTTTCCTATTTTCTATTTCTCTCAAGTGTTCATGAATCAACTTAACTTGTTGTTCTATTTCCGTAAGGATTTTAGATCTAATTACCTCTCTATCCTCTATGCTATCCCAACTAACAGGGGTTCTACATTTTCTTCCGTAAAGTTCCTCAAAAGGTGCCATCTTAAGAGAAGCATGATATGTATTATTGTAAGCAAATTCAACTAATGGAAGATATTCTTCCCACTTATACTTTGTTGATCCATACAATACATCTGTAACATATCTTCTAAAACTTGATTTACTCTTTCAGTCTATCCATCTGTTTCTAGGTGATACGCAAAACTAAAATTTAGCTTAGTTCCTAGAGCTGCATTAAGCGTTTGCCAAAATCTTGACATCATTCTAGGATCTCTATCAGATATGATTAATTCAGGTACTCCATGTAATCTGAAAATTTCATGTACAAATCTTTTAGCCAAAATAAGTGAATCATCTTTCATATTTCCAGCAATAAAATGAGCTACTTTTGTTAGTTTATCAACAACTACCAAAATAACATCATGTTTATTTCTTGACATAGGCAACCCTTGTACAAAATCCATGCTTATTACCTACCATTTATACTTTGTGGTATGCTATGAGGATACAATAAACCGGTTGGGTGCATATGTTCTACTTTTATGTATTGACACTCTAGACAATGTGTTACATAATCAATAACATCTTTCTTCATTCCTTTCTAGAAATATTGTTTTTTTATATCAGTAAGCATCTTTGTAATGTCAGGGTGTCTAGAGAAAGGTGAATTATGAAATTTAGCTAACAATTTCTTTTTCAAATCATTAAGCAAAGGTACATAGACTGCTTTCAAATCGTAAGATTCATTCTTTATCAAGGTGAAAACCTTTATACCTCAAATCATTAGAATCTACAACAAGTGTTATGTTTACTTGTTGAAACTAAGAATCAAATTCCATAACACTTTTTACTTCATCCTTAAATTGAGTTCTTAGTGTTATAAGAGCAGAAATGTGCTTCCTACGACTTAGAGCATCAACCACTCTATTTTATTTACCCTTTATATAACTTATGTCAAAATCATATTGAGACAAAAACTCTAACCATCTTCATTATCTTGCATTCATATTTCACTTGAGTGAAAATTTACTTCATCCTAAGATGATCAGCTTTTAACTCAAATGGTTTACCAAGCAGGTAATGCCTCCAAACTTGAAGTGCATGAACAATGAAAACAAGCTCTAAATCATGTGGAGCATAATTCAACTCATGTAACTTAAGTTTTCTACTTTTTTATGTTATTACATGACCACTTTGTAATAAAATACCTTCTAGAACTTCACCGGATGCATCGATTACCACCATAAAATCTCCATCGAGGATTTAATACTCGCAAGAATAGGTGCTGAAGTTAACTGCTTCCTTCAAGGTTTTAAATGCAATTTCAAATTTCTCACTCCAAACAAACTTTTTATCTTTATTCTATAAGGAAGTTATTGGTGCAGCTATCTTAGAAAAGTCTTTTACAAATTTCCTATAGTAGCTAGCAAGTCCCATGAAGCTTCTAACTTCATGTACATTATTTGGTGTAGGCCATTCTATTATAGCTATAATTTTTGAAGGATCTACAACAATTCCATTCTTACTTATTACATGACCCAAATAGTGGACTTCTGTGTCATAGAAAGAACATTTGGACAGCTTACCAAATAATCGTCTCTTTCTCAGAATTTCCAAAACTAATTTCAAATGCTCATGATGCTCTTCAATGCTTTTAGAATATATGAGAATTTCATCCAAGAATAAGAGCACAAATTTTTCCAAGTATTATTGAAAGATAGTATTCATTAAACTCATTAATGCCATGCAGTGCATTAGTTAATCCAAAAGGTAAAGCCGTAAACTCATAATGTCCATACCTTGTTCTGAAATATATTTTATGAATATCCTCATCCTTAATTTGCAATTAATGATACCAGATCGAAGATCTATCTTAGAATATATTGATGCTCCACGCATCTGATCAAATAAATCATCAATCATAGGAAGTGGATATCTATTCTTGATTGTTTCTTTGTTTAACATTCGGTAATCAATGCACAATCTAAGTGTTCCATCTTTCTTTTTCACAAAGATCACTAGTGCTCCCCAAGGTGAAACACTTGGTCTAATCAAACCCTTAGAAAAATTTCTTGCAATTGAGCCTTAAGCTCTACTAATTCTATAGTAGTCATTCAATATGGTGCCTTAGATATCGGTTCGGTTCCAGGTTGGATCTCAATCGTGAAATGAAATTCCCTTTGGGTGGAAGACCTGGTAATTTTTCTGGAAATACATCACTGAAGTCTCATAACAATGGATATCGATCCATGTAATCATTGTTTTCCTCTGTAGTTTTTGAAATTTTTACTGCATATAAGGTACATCCTTTATTTTTGGCCTTTTTAAGTTCTATAGCTAACAGTTTCCTAATAGAAATCTCACGTTTCACACCCTGAATCTATGTTGTTATCTATAGATCGTGTAAACAAATAATGTGCTTTTCAAAACAGTCCACTTTAGCCTTATGTTCTAATAACCAATTAACACCTATGATTACAGCATAAGACCCTAAAGGTGCAACATATAGATAAACCTATATGGAAAAGTTAGGTAATTCAAGGACTACTCCAAAAAGACACATACTAACTGTATAAATAGAATTATTACCATAATGTACAGTCCATGATTTATCCATTTTTCCATCTTTTCTTTTAAGTTTCAAACAAGTTTACTAGAAATAAAACATTCAGTAGCTCCCGTATCAAAAAGAATAGTTATAGGTATGCTAAATAACTTACCAGGAACTTCTATAGGTGTAGCTTACTTTTCAGCTTGCTTGTCAGCTACTGTAACATGTATCTTGTGCTGCTGATTACGATCATCCTTCTTCAAAGGACATTGATTTGCATAATGATCTTTTCCACAATTATAACAGCCTCCTACAGGTCCCTTTCTAGACTCAGAATTATTTCCAGTCTTAAAGTTATTATTCTGACCTCCATAGGACTTCTGTCCATTGTTATTATTCTTGGCAAAATTGTTTCGTGCATTTCCAACAGTCTTATTCATTGTTGTTTTCTTATTATTATCAGCTGAAAACTTACTTTTATTACCAAAATTCTTCCATGGTCCCTTCTTAGGTGTAATATAAATTGAAGAGGGGTTTGGAACTTTCTTCCTTACTTCCTCCTTATGAGCAGAAATAGCCTTTAATTTATGTTCCTACCTTATGGCCTTTTCAACAACCCCTTCCATAGTGGTTGGGCTATGAACATCAACTTCTCCCCCAATAATGGGATTTAATCCCATAATGAATTTCTGTATCCTAAACTTCTCATCATCCGATATCTTGAGGTACATACTTGAGGAGTTTCATAAATTGTTCCCAATACTCAGTTACTATTAGCTTTCCTTGACCTAAGTTCTAAAATTCAGTCATTTTCTGGTCATAGTAGATTTGTGGCAGCCATTTTTGCCTAAAATAACTTTTAAATTGATCCCAAGTGATGTTAGTTTCATCAATATTTAACTCATCCTTATGGTTGTCCCACCATGAAGATGCTTCATGGGAAAGCTGATATGCTCCCCATATAGCCTTGGTTTCCTCTGAGAAGTTCCTTATTGCAAAGTACTTCTCCATTTTGCTGAGCCAATTCTTAGCTCCATCTCCTAATGTGGTGCCATCAAACTTGGGTGGACTTATCCTTTTTATGTCATTAGTGAGTTCTACTGCTAGTCTAGCCTTTTTGTTCTCAGGTTGAATAGGTATGTTAACGTTGTTATTATCAACACCCACATTGGTGTTGTCCCTTAGAGGTGGTTGATTATTGTTATCAACTTCTTCTTCCTCCTCATTTCCCATTACTTGTTGTTCAAGCACAGCCAAATGATCTCTTGTGTCTAACAGGGTAGCAAGGATCTCATCAAGTTTCTGGGTAGTTACCACTCCTTCCTCAGGTGGAGGGTTATTTGCAACATTTACTCTTGTTCTCACCATTTTCTGTTATAAGAAAATTTAAGTTTAATCGATTGTGTACTTCTTTTTCTTGGTATTAGTTCATGACATTCTAGTTTGAATATTTCACTTAGTTTTCTATTCTCATAATTTTTCTAGTTGGTATTGTCTTTGTTTATATCCCCCACTTTGTTGCAACTTTTAACTTTGCATTCTTCTTTGTTTTCTATTTCAGTCTCATTCTTATAGCCTACATAGTTTTTCCTATTTTTTCCTCTAGGGTATGGAAAATTTTGATCCTCCTTCTAAGTCAATAATTCCATAGTAGACGAATTTTTTTAATTTACCACTTAATAAAAATGTTCATCCCATAACAAGAATGTTTACCACAATAACTTCCGAGTAGATGTACCACAATTTAGTTTACGACCTCTATTTGACCATCTATCTATCAATGAAATGCAACTCTTTTCTTTAGCTTGGTGTCCATCAAGTCTCACAAAATTAACCGATTACACAAGAACCGTGGAGTACCGATTAAAAAATAGAAGTGGGAAAACCAAAATGAACCCATACATGATGGAATAATATCCCTTCACTAGTAATTTGTTTACTACAAGGAACCAACACATACATTTTTCTAAATCTATCAAAACCACATATAAATAAATAGTCTTGTTTTCTCTGTGACATGGGTAAGACTTCTAAAAACCCATGTACATAATTTCCCAAGGACGAGTAGGAATGGGAAGAGGAATGTAAATTCCTAAATTCGTATTGCTAGGATTTCCCATGGCATAAATAACACGTCTTTTAATATATTTATCAATATGTTCTTGCATACAAGGCCACTAAAAATACATTCTTAAATATACATCTATTTTATCGACACCAAAATGACCAAATATAAGAGAAGTGTGAGCTTCCCTAATCATATGCACTCTTTCATCCTACAGAATAAAAAGTTTACAAGAATGATACAAGAGCCCATCATTCACATGATATTCCAATCCTCCCACCTATTTACCACTCATAAAATATTCATACACTTCTTTAAAATTTGCATCATTAGCATATTGTTCCTTATAATTGTCATGAACTAGAGATCTATGCTATAAGAGAATATATACAACAATTAAAGGTTCGGATAACATATCAACAACCTTATTTTTTTACCTTTTTTATACGTGATCACAAGATGACATTTTTATAGGAAACACATCTAACAAAAGTGTCTAGATCTGTTGTAACTTTGTTTGTCATTTGATATACTAGAAAGGGTGACGATATGAATGAAAAACTATTTCCTTACCCATCGGTGAAGTTTTCTCTTTTCACACTCTACACAATATCATAACATTATTTATCATAAGTTGGATAGTTTCTTACCACACTTGTGAAGGATTGAAATCATAAAAATAGGTTTTCTATTCTTCATCAAGACAACATGCATTGCATATTCACTGACGTATTTTTAAATATACAATGGCTACTATAAATATGAAATTTCTAAGACAAGACTAGTATTTATCTTCTCTTTCAGTGTATCAAAATATCTTTGATGTTTTCCTCCCTCCGTGATTGACATGTTTAACGCTAGTCAAAGAATGCAAACAAGTTTCAATAAATGACAAGTTAGCAATAAAATTTCTACAATACTGAACTACACCAAGAAAGATCTGAACCTCAGTTACATTATTGGGTTTAGGAAAATTCACAATGACCTCAAAATTTTCAAGATCGATTTTCAATTTTCCATGTCCCACAACATAACACAAATAAATCAAAGATGTTTTCCCAAAATCACATTTAAACTTCTCTACAAATATATTTCCTGCTTTCTTAAATCATCCATGAATTTATAATTATGAATGACATAATCATCCCATGTTTTGTTGAAGATAAAAATATCATCTAAGTAGAATACCAAAAATCACCATTGAATGGCCTAAAACCATAATTCATCACACACATGAATGAAACCGGTGTAATGCACAATCTAAAAGGCATAGCAAACCATTTAAACAAACCTTGTTTTAAAAAAAACACTTTTGTAAATATCACCTTCACCGATACTAACTTGGTGATAACTACTTATTAAGTCTAACTTAGTGAAAGAAATAAAAATTTCAATTGATCTAGTAAATCATCAATGTGAGGAAGAGGTTACCGGTTTTTAATCGTGATCTTTTTCAAAGAAAAAAATTTAACAAACATATGTCATGTTCCATATTTTTTTGGCATGGAAATGATAGGTGAACCACAAGGAGATGAACTCGGAGGGATAACTCTTTTTCTAGCAATTCCATCACCTACTTTATGATTTCCACATTCTCAACTATAAATAATCTATAGATGTCAATATTAAGAAGAGGTGCATTCTGCAACAATTGTATCTCATGTTAAACTCCTCTTGTAGAAGGTACACCTTGTGGATCCTAAAACACATCATCATAGTTAGAAACAATCTTAATCAAATCATTTTGATGTTTAGGATCACAATCCTCAAAATCCTTGGAATGATATTTTTATTTGTCTTTAATCACCATGAGCACAAATTTCTTGCTTGAATTTACAAGCCTTTTCATATGTCCTGTAGAAACTAAAGGACTTGTTTTCACACAATGATCTCTAACAATGTATTCAATCCATATTTTACAAGCAATTATTTATCATCTTCCCTATAGAATATAAATTTTATATCATAAATATATGGACTTACCAAAACCACACCACAAATATCTAATGGAATAACATCCAAATCTACCTCATCAATGAAATTTTTAGTAATGAAAAATATGAATCTATAATTTTTGTTACCTATAATTTTACATCATCAAAACCAAGCCCAAAGGACAAGGATTAGCACGTGGTTTTGTTTGGAGTCCCAATTTCTTCACAACCTCCTCTAAAATCATATTATATTCATATCCACTATCAAATAGAGTGTCTATTTTAGTATGTTTAGAAAAAAAAACTCTAAGGTGGGACTCACTTCTTTTCTTATCATCATTCATAAATTGTTGTTTAGAAGAAGAAATAACATTAGATTAACTAATGCTAGAAGAAGAGGAAGAATTAAAACCTTGTAAACCCATTTTTATGATCTTGGTATCATCACTAGAATAGGATCCAAGATCCTATTGCACCATAACATTGGTCTTATTTTCTTTCCATTTCTTAGTATTAAACCACTTAAGCTCATGCTCCAGATGTAATTTCCAACACTTATATTCATCATGATTCTTTTTGCAATTATTACAAAATGGATTATAATATTCTTTATTGATATTATAAATAGTATTTTGATTACCCTTTCCTATACCTTGTTATTTAAAACTTTTCTATTTACTGTCAAATTTCTTGTTCATTATTTTCTAAAATGACTCTGTAGACACTTTCCCTATTTCTTGTAAATGAGTAGCTTGCACGCACACCTTATAAACATTAGTAGGATTAAGAATGAGAATCATATGTCTCAAATATATATGTAACCCACCAATATATTTCAGCATTGTTTCTTACATATGAAGAGAAATACCAAAAATGAGATCCCTTTTTCTAAATTATTATATATAGTACTAAACACTTTGTCCCTTAGTTTTCCTTAAAATTTTCCAATCCATCATATCTTATTGCATATAACAAAAAGGATAAAATTTCTATATTAAATAAATAAAAATTCATTCCAAGAAGAGACTATTTTTTTCTCATTAATATCTTGTAGCTTAATCTCCCACCAAATGAGTGTTGTACCACCCATTTGAAGAGATGTCGATAAAAAATTTCCTCATCACCAACGATTTTCTCGGACCTCGCAATAATGATATAATTATCTAGTTTTTCTACATTAATCTCTCCATTATACATTGGTAATTCAAACTTAATATCCAAATTTAATGAAGGTAAGAAATTTTAATTTTGTTTACAATCCTTTAAAGAGGGAGAAACTTATTCAGATGAAGAATATTGTTCTTCTTTTTCAAGTTTTTTTACCTTTCTTGGTTTCTTTCTCCATCTGTATTATCCAATCTTGGTTTAATTCCTCTGCCATTTATTTCATCTGCATGAGGGATTGAAAAAAATACTCTTTTTTTCTTCGACCATATCTACACTTCATGATCAACTTGGCCCAATTTATGGATCCAAACCTTCTAATATCCCTTCACCTATTCTAGACTGGGAACTTTTCAACATACTAAAAATATTGGTATCCAAAATAATGGTTAAACTAATCATAGATCAGATCTGATACCAAATGATCCATAATCTAAAATAATTTGCAAAAAAACCTTGAAAAATTGCTTAAAACTTTATATTTCATATTTTATTTCAACATTACAATTTTCCCATAGTTAATTGATGATAAAAATTACGAGAGATAAATGTATAAAATTAGAATACCAAGATAATGCAAAGAAAAATTAACACAAGTAATTGATAATGGATTTGGACTGGAAGCCTGCATATTTGGGTCCATAATTATGAGAATTACCTATTATTAAAAATATACCTTAAACACTTACAATTTTTTGTACAAGGAAAATAACGATCTTCCCCAATTTCAAAATGTACTTCCCGTAGTTTTAACCCTAGTCTCTTTTAAAAATTTCAACAAAAATGTCCTTAACTCTCACAATAGATGTTTAGGCATACATAGTCTTCTAACTTAACTTTGTTCAAATAAAAATCTCCCTTTTATAGGATTTTTCGCACCCTATGGACTAATGATGGCCTCTTTTTTTATTAAATGAGTGGTTAGTGTTCGATCCCACCTAATATCCATCGAATGCATATTTTTCTATATTAAAACTTAGTCCCACATTCTTCGCACAAAGTTGAGTGGTGTAGTTAAAATATAGTGCGGTGGTTTAAGTTGAGTGTCTTTAGGCCACTTTTGTTTCTTTCCATGTTGGTGGTCTGTGGGAATTTGAGCCATGTGGAGATTTGAGCTGGTTGGTTGTTGAGATATATTTAGAGGCGGATCGAATGAGTTGGTTAGGATGATTCAAAGGGTTGAGCTGACATTCAATGCATAATAAAAATGTATAGTAATAGTTGAAAATTAAATCGAAATCGATCCCACATGCATAGTGTGAGGATATACAAATGCATTCATATACATAATATTAAAAATGGTAACGTGAAGATACAGAGGAAAAGGAACCCCTTCACAAAAAGAGTGTGTTGATCTTAGTTAAGGGCCCGTAAAAAGTAAATAGTGAGGCCCACCCATCTAATAATGAGTTTCAAAGACCAGAGGAAAAAAAAACCCTTTTTCTTAAACCAAATTTCCACTTGTCATAGTTTTATTGGTCCACATGGTGAGTGTGCACATATGTCCATTTTATCTCAAACCTACATATAGACCCATATATTTTTCTAGATTAACCAAAATTTCACTATGCAATAACTTCTACATACAACCTCAATTTTCAAAGTTCAACGTACCACCGTAAATATCTCAACAAGATTTATGTAGTGAAACTAGTTACAACAAATTTACTAAGATTGTAGACCAGTTTTTCTTAGTAAGGATCCTCTAGATCATCAATATATTTGATTTGGTTGGGGACCAGATATTATAACTTGGTTCTTATCCTATGAATGGATTCTTGGTGTGGGTTTGAATTGGATTTGACCATTTTGGAACCTCTTCCTTTCTTATTTCTAGCGTACATCACAGGAAAAAATACTTTTCTTGATGTCCCACCTTAAACCAACTTTCAACATCATGCACATATGGAGATAATGGTTCTTTAGAATGGTATATGGATTTTATTCAGTCATATTCATTGGAATTACAATAATAGAATCATCAAGATGTGCTTCCATCTGATTGGTAATTGTGTTAATCATGTCATGTTATCATCAAATTCCCACTTCTTTCTAATAAACACTGGATAGTGCGTTTCATTTGTTTTCATGACTTCAAAATATCCTTTCAAAAATAAGTCTCCTACTTGTATTGTGTACATATTACATATATATAAGAGGATGTCTCCTATATTCTAGGATATTAGCTCAACCGTAATATCCTTGAAAATATCTCCAAGCCTATTATAATAACAATACGTTAATCATATTGTTATGTTGAATATATGTTAATACTAATATATGAGTTGTTATAACTCACTACAACCATATTAATCCAACGACAATGTGAGTGCTAAATATGATTTTCCTAACATTCCCCCTTACTACAAACATGGGGAAGAACTTCCTTGTACTACAACATGCCGTTACATAGCCTACTCATGATCTAGATGGTTTTAAGGACAATACTAATAACATCTGGATGGTTTTCCAAGTGGTTAACCAAAAACCACACAACGGATGGTTTTTTAGGATAGAACCAACAACCTTTAGATAGTTTTTCTAGTGGATAACTAACAACCACAATATCATGATGTTGTATTAGTATCATTGGATCTCATCAATATCTCATTATAGGGAATAATATAGAAAAATATGTTGAAATTTTATGCTCATACACATAAACTAAATACTTGAAATGGAAAATTAGATCATGTTCCCCCTCAATGTGAAATTTCCACTTATTGAAAACATTGACACTGAAATATAATCACACCGCATACAAATAAAATAAACCGCAACTCAAAAGAAAGCAAACTCACATGCGCACAAAATTCCACCATATCTTCATGTGGCCCCGTCATTGGTGACTAATGAGAGGTCACTGATTGACCTCTTACCACCGATGCCTCTATCCTCTAGTCGATGATGTTGCTAACTCAAAGCAAAGTTTTCTCATGTTGCTTAGTGTATAATTCATCCCCATAAGACAGACGTCACGAGACAAGCAAAAATGCATCCAATTATTGAAAAGTGAGGCATTTTTTTATTTTATGGACTTTTACAATGACCTCCTTTAGAATCTTGACACAACATACACTTTGACAATTTTAATATAACAACACATCTATAAAATATAAATCTTACACAAATTAGACACTTTTAACGATAAATGATATGACAACAAATTATTTTGACATAAAACTAGATAATTTATGATGACTCATAGACTGGACATTTTTATAATGACTTATTTACAATAAAACGTTGACCTAGACAATAACTCTTATTGATCCGTACCTAATTATCAAGAGACTACTCAACAAATTCCCAAACCGACCTACACAATAATAAGCTAAATCGACTCAACTTTGAATGTTAATACTAACCTCTAAACAAACTCTATACATTACAAAATAACCAAATATTTCCAAATTTTGATCAGTGGAGGAAGGATTTATGTTAATAAATATATTCCTGAAAAGGAAAATGATTCTTGAGAAATATTTTCCTAGACGATATTTTTAGTTGATTGATCTCTGAATTATTGACAATGAAAATATAGGTTAGACTAATCTTCACTCCCATAAACACAAATGCCACTAAAAATAAATGAAATATAAAAAAATGAATTTGTATTAGACTTAACACACCATTTCAAGAATCATTTTAATAACCACGTGGACAATGAGACATTTTTAGGTGTGTTGACTATAGAGTTGCAATATAGCTTTGTCAGGCTTCTAATGCTACATGTCAGGATAGTCTATGTGTGAATCACCGAACTCATCACCGAATTTACATATTATGTTGCACGTTAGCCATGTCTAACCACTAAAACAGTGCTCGCCAAGTGATATATTTCTTATGCAAAATCTAGTCACTCAGGTGGAAATCTGGCGGGGATGAGCTCGTGGAGATGATGATGCGAGATTCGCCGATGAAAACATTTGGATTCCAAATCGATATGCAAAGATCTAAAACCTTCCAATGTTGAATAGATTATCTTAACAAGCTTGTCTCCTACATACATAAAATTGATCCACTTCTACAAATGCTTGTTGTAAGTCGAGTTGTTTAATACGCAGTGACCAGGAAAATGTAGATTCATAAACTAAAACTAACTTTGAATGTAGGAATAAAATGAAATAAACACATATTATGCTTAAAATATTTGTAAACCCAACATTACGCATCCTCAGGGACAAATCCTAGTGCAACTTCCCCTCACGAATATATATAACTCCATAACTCGTTGTAGTACCAAATGAAAGAACATAATAAGCGGAACAACAATAATTCTTCTTGATTTTTCCATGCATACATATTACATATATATAACTCCTATATTCTAGGATATTATCATAATCATAATATACTCAAAAATATCTCTAAGTTTATTATAATAACAATATGATAATCATATTCTTGTATATATGCTAATAACAATATATGAGTTTTTATAAATCACTACAACCATATTAATCCAATGACAATGTGAGCACTAAATAGGATTTTCATAACAATTTGAATTTACTCTTCCATAGTCTAAGAGGCTGAGTGTTATAGGACTATATGCCAAAGTAGGAGCTCTCATTACTTCCCAAGTGGATCTTGGCATCATGTTAATGGTGCTTCCAAAATCAAACACTACATCTCTTATTTCATAGTCTCCCAAAGTTACATTTAGTCAGGTGTCCATGTCTTAGGGTTATTATTTTTACATACCAAATCAGTTTATTCACCTACATGACTTTGTCTAATGCACTTTATAACAAGTTTTTAAAGAGATTGGATATGTTATGTGAGATTTATACGTTACACAATAAATTCCACATGTTCACTAAATGCTACAGAGATGCAAATACTCCTTCATGTTTTAATATTCTAATCATTTGTCCATAAATTTGAGCTTTTGTTGCACCTTTCTTTTGGGTAGCACCCTCCTATTTTAATTTTATTGGAGTAACCTTTTAGCTTCTTCCAACAATGGAGTTTATTTTCTTGGGTAAGGATAGTATATTTATGTGCACAACATATGTAGTACTCCATAAAAATATCCTCATGCTCCAAGCCTTGTTCTTTCCTTTGTGCTCATGTAACAACTTGAAGACTACCAGTTTCTCTAGGTGTATAGGTGATTTAATTTAATTTGAATTAAATCTAATTGTAGGGTAATTGATGTATAAATGAAAGATTACAATAATGAAACAAACAAGATAGTATGTATGAAACCATAATAAAGAGATAGAGAAAATATGACTTATCCGATTTCAAAATATACAATAAGAGATCTAGGTGAGTTTGAGTGATGAGCAGATTGCAAACAAGGTCAATAGCTAGAAATAGGCGCCTATAGTAGAACATGGGTGTTTGGGCACTAGAGACCGTAATCGAGCACAAATGGTTGTGCATATGCTCAAAATATGGTTTCTTCTTTTTCTCTAGGGTTTTGTAATTTCTCTCTGTTGATCATATTATGTTCACACTATGATCACTGATGATACCTATAACCTACAAAAGAGAAGTTCACCTACATAATCCCACAAAATGCATCAAACCTATTAAGGAAAATGTAGAATGGGGAGTTAAAATGACTTAGGAAATCACCCAAAGAGTGAACTTATGACCGAGCACTTTGCACTACATCTTAGTATTTATGTAGCTATTATGTGTGTGTAGAAATGATGCCCTAGGATACCCGTGTGTAATTTACAATTGATAGCGGGCTATAGATAGAATGTAGAAATGTATAAGAATGTGTGTATGGAATAGAATGAACTTCCCCCTCCTATGTAGTGTATGCAAATTTTATGCAACCCTTGTCCCTTGCATCCCTTTTCCCTTGAATGGATGTTATATGGATGTGTTTTGAGTGATTTAGTGCCTTTGCAATGCAAGGTTATGTAATGATAGTAATACTTAGTGTTTGGTCCCTAATTTTGAAAGAAAAAAATGTATTTATATAATTACCTTGTTTGAATTTCATAATTGAGAACTGGAAGGCCAACCCATAAGTTAAAAATATTCCCAAAAATAAAAGAGATCCAAAATGAGTGAGTAAGATCAGAATTGCTAAGAATCTCAATATGGGAAACATCATCATTGAAGGTGACTCAATGAATATTATCAACATTCTCACTAAATCCTTAAATCCTAGTTAGACCATAAGGGATTTCATTAATGAAGCCCATAACTTATGAAATTTTCTTAACATCATTTTCAAGCATCTGTATAGGGAAGGGAAAAAATATGTGGATTTTCTTGAAAATATTGGAGTTTGTAGCAATGATTAGAAATAGTGGCATGATATCAATCACACTCCTACAAAAGTTAGAAACATCATTTCAAATGAAATGAACTCAAAAATTAGTACACCTCATTTGATGGTGCAAACATGTGTGAAATCCTAAATCTAGATTTCAATGGCATTTCAGAATGCCTAAATTTATTCTTCCATGTTCTCAAAAATTGATCACACTAAATTTTTTAGGGAGAAAGAAGAGGATTTTATTTCTACTTCACATAGGCATACAGGTTGTCGAAGGGCTACTAGGAAGTCTATTGTTCATAGATTTCAGTTCAATTCTATAAATTCTCAAAGGGTTTTTAGAATGGGTGGTTCCCCTTTCCGTGTGGAACCTAAATTTGATCCCCAATGGTAGGAACAAATTGAGCTTTGGGAGACCATTAATATGGAGGGATTCACCAATTTCATCCAACACATAAAAGGACATGACCAGTATATATCCATACAGTTTGTGGTGAATTGGAAAGACCATAATGTCTCCTTTGGAGATAAGAGCTTTCAAATCACTAAGGAATTCATCTCTTTTATTACCGGTCTAAGCATGGAAGGGAATAAATTTTTCAGAACAAAATGGATAAGGAAGAAGATTTTTTTGGATGATAGAGAAATTATTGACATAAAAAGGAGGGCATTCTAGTTTCTTCAATCCCGCAATCGTATGATGAGGTGACACGAATGATGGTACACTATGTCACTTTAGAAGGGATATTCTCCACCATTTCACAGTATCATTGGGTCCTGCTCAACCACTTTAGGTGAAAAGTGAAGGTAAGCCTCTCATACTACATTCTAAATTCAATGGAAAAATTCATTCTTGAAGTTCAGGGCCATAAGAGGATTATCCCTCTCCATCAGGGTGTCATATATCTCATTAGTCAGTACATGTCTAGTTTTGTTGGAAATGACACATGATCTATTGCGGTTTCTCTTATCCCTGAGAAAACCCATATCCATTATAAAAATACCATGTATAGAGACTCTGTCTTAGAGCTACCCTCGAAAATGGTTCTCTGTAGCAGCAGTAAAGGTAAGGAAGTTGTGGGCTCTGACACGAAGGGAAAAGAAATTGTGGTAGATGATAGCCCCCCCTCTTTTTTCCTTGATATTGATGTTGACACCAGTTTAGAAAATAAATTTTACATGCAAGATAATGTGGTTAAAACCCTTAAAGAAAATGTAGATTTCCATCTTAAGTCTACTATTAAATAGAAAGACTTTGATCCAAATGTAAGCCTCAAAGATAAAATTTCTGCTTTGGAAACCAAGTTTAAAACTCTAGAGGACAAATATAGTAATTTTTTGGCTATGCATAGTACTATAATGGACCTTATATAGGTACACATCTAGAAAATCTATGACTCTAGTGGCATCCCGGATACAACTTGGAAGAATGGAAAGATTACAAGAAATTTAAAAGCTTCAAATTGGGATCCCACTATTGCAATTTACCCGAAACTCTACTAGGTTATCAAGGTAGCTATCAAAGTTTTTATCAAGTCTATTGGTTAATGTTGTTGGTTCCTTGTTCTTGGTGCAACAATTTTTGTGTTGTTGTATAGCTGTAATTTTGCTGTTGATTTGTTGTTTCTAGGCTCTTTGTAGGCAGTTGGTCCCTTCCTTTGCTTTTTTTACCGCTTTTTTATCTCATTAGTTGGGGTTTAGACTCCACGGATCAAAAAACCACATTGTTTTACTTTTCTTATCTTGGTTTTTGATATTTTTATATAACTTAGGTAAGTTCCCACCAAAACCTTTTACCAATAATAATAATAAAAAGATAAGAATGGGTCAAGGGCGCCTACAGGGACAAGAGTGTATGGGTTCTTTTTTATTGGCTTGGAACTAGTGTCTAAAGCCATAAAATATAAATGAGTTAAGTTTCAAATAGGTTGTAGGGTGTGTAAGATAAGTTATAAAAAAGAGGAAAAAAAGATGCCAAAGATAATTATCAATCATTAGTTTTTTTGCTTATGAATCATGTAAATGTTAGCATGCTTTTAGGACCTAGTTTTGTACCCAAGTTTGTGATTTTGTGTCTACATTTTCCCTAATTTATGTTGTTTAGTGAATAATTAATAACATAAATTAGATAAGAGATGCATACCTTATGATCCTATAGATTGTGTAGAGAAATATGTGAAGTGTGGAATGATTACAAAATTTAAGCATGGAGACTAGGAAAGGAAAGTGATGCTAAGTGTGAAACGTATGTGTTATTTGTACGTTTTGTTGTGATTATATTTTATGTTACAAGATACTTATTATTGCATTATATGAATGGACCTAAAAAGAAGAGAAAACGATAATTCAAAGTCATATATATGGAAAATCTAAGAAAAGTATGCAAAAAGTATGTAGAAGTGTGTAAAAGTAGTAGTAAATGAAAGTGTGCACCTGATGTATAGGAGTGTAAAGGGATAGAAAAATGTCCTAAAATGCTATGAAGAGTGAGTTTTTGGGAAATCTCATGCCAAGAGCAAGTTTTTAAGGAAATCCCATGCCAAGTGTGAGTTGTTTGGGTGATCTCATGTCAAATGTGAGTTTTTGGGTGATCTCGTGCCAAAGAGCAAGTGTTGGGGAGAGAGGTCTAGTGTTACTCTCTTTCCATGAATTTTACCAATAAGCACCACTATATGGTCCATCCTAATTTTTTCCTATTGTTCCTTTTGTCCCGATTTATTATGAATAAGTTTTGATTGTACCAATTGAAGGAGATAGAATGGATTATGTGACTAAAGAACTGTGATCGTAAAGATAGAATTAATTTGAAGACTTTTTTTGAACTATACTAACCTAAGAAGATGATCGTATGTTCCCCTAAGACATTAGCACCCATGGGAGGACACATCCCTATAGGTGCTAGTGTCTAATTCTAGGCCTTAGTGTCTTTGTTTTTGCTAAGAATAAAAGTTATATTCTAGGCCATTCTGTAATAGGGTTCCTATACTTTGTTGAACTGAATTGTAACTCTAAGATTATGTAGGGGTGATTTGTTTTCCAAATTTATTCTCCCTCATTTGGAGTGCATGTGATGAATGTAGGAGTGTGCATCCCAAAAGAGAGGACCTGATGTTATGCTGAAGTGGATACCTACGGGGTAGGGGATGTTGTAGAAACCAAGGAACATGCAAAGAAAGTGTCTAGAAACATGTGTTAGTAGTAAAATATAGTATGTAAGAGAAGGAAATGTAACAATCAAGTGTGCATACAAGATAGAATAAAAAAGTGGGTTTCAAACATGGGACATTGCTTAAAATTTCACAAGACAATCAAGGCCGAAGTGGCCAAAATCATACAATGAGCATACAAGACATAGGGAAAATCCCACAAACAATAGAATATAGTAGAAAAAAATATAAAATAATGGAAAAAAAGTAGTGAAAGATAGCCACGATTCTATATAGTCCTACAAAGCAAATTCTACACATGAAGAACTCATTAGCATGTTAGAAATATAAATAGTATGTCGAGGAATGTATGTATTAATGGAAAGTAATGTGTTAGTAAGTAGAAGTAGTACACAATGAAACAACATCACATGTAATGTGATAGATTAGGAAAGGTAGACGCCCTCAAGAGCTTTAGTGGGACTGGAAAAGGATACAATGTTGAGAATCATTGCAACATGTGAAAATATGTAAGAGATCTTCATTCACTCTAAAAGATCAAGTGAACAAGAATGTTTGTATATAGAAAGATAATGACATGCTTATTATTTGAATAGAATAGTAAGGAAAGTGCATCATATAAGTAGTATAAGAAAGCAAGAGTAAATGCAACCAAGATATGAAAATGTAGTTTATGAGTGTGATGGAATTGTGTGCAATGTTTAAATGTGATAGGAGTGGCATTCCCCTTAGTGGATGTGTATGAGATGAGGTTCATTTATAAAAGACCCTTCAACAATCAATATTAAACCATAAAATAAGAGTTCATCATTAGGAAATGGTTTGAGAATGTGTGATAAAAATATATATAATGAATAATAGAGCACGAAAACATGAATGCAAAGTGAGGTTCATTTCAGATTTAGATCCTCAACAATTGAGTATGAACCATGGAACTAGATTTTGTAATATGGTAATGATGATACAATGCGTGCATAAAAGGATACGAGAGTATCTAAAAGTGATGAGGCACGAAGCAAAAAGTGTGGCAAGATAGATGCTAAAGTCAACTGATAAGAATAGAAGGGGGAGAAAGTGTGATGCCCCCAAGTGTGTGATGGAGATCTATGTGGTGATATGAGAAGGACCATACCATGGTGGCATAGTTTGAAATGTGTCTTAGCCATCAATGTAAGGATTATATTTTCTAACAAAAAGAATTAGATGCTTAATTAAAGGAGGTTGTAAAGGGATCTTGAATGGTGGTGGCTTATTTGGGATTGATAACACTATAGAAGACTTGAGAGGAGGAGGGGATGGAATTATTTTTAGAGGAGGTTGCTTAGCCGAGTTGGTAACACTATAGAATTTTTGAGATGAGGAAGGGATG
Source organism: Taxus wallichiana var. yunnanensis (assembly GCA_018340775.1). NCBI lineage: Eukaryota > Viridiplantae > Streptophyta > Pinopsida > Cupressales > Taxaceae > Taxus > Taxus wallichiana. The sequence continues at coordinate 342,968,222 of CM031237.1, forward strand.
GACTAGATTTTAGAAGATGTTTATTAGTTGGAATGGGTTGGATAGGTGGCTCTAGACTACCCAAAAAGGGAATGTTTTTTATTATAGGTTGATGCTCATTAGACATGGAAGGATCAGATTTAGGAGCCCATTGGGATTTAGCAATTGGAGATGTAGCAGGATGTTGTGAAGAAAATGAAATAAAACCCTGATGTTCAAGGTGCTTAATTCTTCATTTTAAAGCATAAAAATCATTGTCATGATGTCCATTAAGTCTGTGATAATTACAAAAGGGGAGACCTTGGTATTTGGAAAGCCGATAAGGAGGGTAACAATTAGTAGATGACAAGTTGATCAATTGGTGATTGAGGAGCTTAGGAAGAATATCATGTTGTTTAGCATTTGAATCAAACTTGAGAGGCACTGCATCTGGTATGACTTGGGGTTCACTTATATGATCACATGTAGAAGACATATAAGTAGAATGAGATGTAGAAAGAGAACTAACATGGGCTTGAGAAACATCCTTGAGTTGAATTTCAGATTTAAGATATGTAATCGTTGTTTCCATATCTTGAATTTTGTCTTGAAATAAACAATGTAAAGCTTGAATTGAATCTAAGATGGGTTGATTGGATGGAGGATTAGGACCAATAGAGTCATCAAATAGATGATCAAAAATGGAACTTACTTGAGTGGGTGGCATACTGCAAGGGAGATACATAGTGTCTAAGGATTTTTAGAGAACATCTTTGCAAGATGAGTACATTTCTAGTAAATAATGAAAGGATATTAGAGGTTTTCTAGAATCCATGAAAGAGAAACCCATAAAATAGGGATATGAATGACTAATCACGAGTGGATTTCATGAAATGATTTAATTTAATTTGAATTAAATCTAATTTTAGGGTAACTGATGTATAAATGATAAAGTACAATAATGACACAAGTAAGATAAGATGTAAAGTATGAAACCCTAGGCAAGAGATAGAGAAAATATGACTTAGCTTATTTTTGAATGCACATGAAGTGATCTTGGTAGGTTCAACTGATGAACAAACTACAAATAGGGCCAACGCTGGTCACCGAAAATATGGATTGTGGGAACATAGGCGTACACAAGTGTTTATAGTATGACAAGGAATTTGGGCACTAGAGACTGGAACTAGGGGCCGGTAACTCTACAAATGCTTGTAATATGGTTTCTTCTATGTCACTAGGTTTCAAAGTTTCTCTCTATTGATTTCCTGATTTTTTCACTATTATCATCGATGATATCTATAACCCACAAAAGAGTTCACCTATACAATATCATAAAATACATCAAACCTAAAAAGGAAAATGTAGAATGGGAGTCGGAATGACCCCAGTAGTCACCCCGAGAGTGAACTTATGATTGAGCACTACACTACATCTCATAATCCATGTAGTTCTTGTGTGTTTGTGTGTATAAATGATGCCCTAGGATTCCCTTATGTAAGTTTTACTTGATAGTAGGTTGTAGATAGATTTTAGCAATGTAGTAGAATGTGTGGATGAAATAGAATGCAATTAACCCTCCTATGAAGTGTATGAAGAGTTGATACAACCATTTTCCTTGAATGAATGCTTGTTGGATGCATTTTGGGTGCTTTAGTGCCTTTGGAATGCAATCTTAGGTAATTATAGTAATTCTTAGTGTTTGGTCCCTCATTTTGAAAGAATAACTATTGTATTTATATGATTCACTTGTTTAAATTCATAATTGACAATTATAAGGATCACCCATAAGTGAAAAATATTCCCAAAAGATAAAAGAGACCCAAAAAGAGTGAGTAAGATAAGAATATGTCAATGGCACATAGAGGGGATAGGAGTATCGAGGTGCTTCTATCCTAGTTGGGTGCTAGTGTCCAAGCCATGAAAGATAAATGAGTCAAGTTTTGACATGGCTATTGGGTTTGTAAGACAAGATAGAAAATAAGAGGCAAAGAAAAGAGGCTAAATGTATTTTTCAACCACTATTTTTATTTTTTAGGAATCATGTAAATGTTAGCATACTTTTAGAACCTATAAATGTGCCCAAGTGTGTGATTTTGTGTCTACACTAGGTATTACATTGATCATATTGACATCATGTAGTTGTTTTTATTTTATTTTTGTTTCTAGTATGTGGTAGTCTATTGTATTGTGCTACACGTGGACATTTTAGTAAACACAATAAACATCTCGCTTCAATATTTGAAGGAAAATTTCATGTAATATAGTTTATCTCTTTGTAAATGTATCAAATAACTCCTTTTTATTGGGTTATGGGTCTTGCCCTCCTTTGTAGGGTACCCAACTTGGTATCCTCATTTGTATGCTCCATATGGTCTTGGTGGTGCATTCAAAATTTTTATTTTAGCCTTGATATCCTCCATAATGTGCTTGCAGTGAAGTAATATTCCATCTATGTGATTTCGAGGTGAAGGAAGTTCCCATCCCATGGTTTTTTGTGGAGATGGTTGTACCTAAATTGGACTGTCTGAGGGGATTGTAAGCTCCATTATGGGTTTGTTTGTGGTGAGGATGGATCCCATTGTGTAATTTGATTTGGTGATTTGTCCAATTCTATTTTTTCTGCAACATTTTGTGCCCTACGTGCCACTTGATCTTGTACTATATAAAACATTTCTAGTAATTTACTCCTTTACATCCATCAACACTCAAAAATATTTAGTTTTATGAGTCATGGCCTTGCAAAAAGAACATACCACATTTTGAGGGTGCCTCACATAGTGTTGTAACAAAGGAAAATTATTAATTATGTGTCCAAATATGTTATAGGAATCACAAAATTCCCTTTTCCCTCCAGATTTCATATTTTGTAAGTTTTTCTTATGATGTCCTTCTTCCCCAAATCTACACACCATATATTGAGTCTAGGTTTCTTTCCTTCATGTATTTACTCCAATATTTATATCAATACATCAAGCAATTCTTCTATTTTCAAATCATTATTACTAATTTACTACTTTCTCTATAATATTAAATTTTTCCACTTTGTAATAGCTACTTTAATGTATTATGTTTTGGTTGAATTTTTTTCTTTGCAATCAAAAACCGGATTTTATTATACAATCCTTATGCAAACAATAAAAATTTGTTTGACTCATCAAAATAATTTTTTCTTTATTCATGACATATGAGAATCTCGGGTCATATTATATTACCATTTCTATTAGTTTTATTTCTTTCTTTCAGATCTTGAATTTTCTCCCGACGTACTTTTCTATTTTGAATTCATAAGTTAGAGCTTTGTAAACATCCTGTAAAATATGTGAGCTCAAATTTATTGAGTAGATGAATTCCAAGGATCTTCTTTATAATGTGCATATTAGTTGAAATTTCTTGATATTATCATCTATCAATCCTTTTGTGTCCCATTGTATGTCATAATTCAAAAGTAATGTTCAAGATCTATAGTCCCATCATATGGATGCAAGCTTATATATGGATTAAAATAATGATCCATTATGCTTCCTATTACTAACTCATATCTTGCTCAACTGTAAAAAAGTTGGAAATTTTTGTCATGTTAAATTTTTAGGATGAAAAATTTAAAATTTTGCTCACGATAACCAAACTCACACATGTAATTCCATTTCTTAGTTAGTGTAAACCATTCCTCTTTTCATCATTTCAAATATGTAATCCTCATTTTGACCAAGAGGAATGTGATAAAATGATTTTTAAGTTTGTTTTATTTGTATAGAAGTTTACCTATCTTTGTTCTTGAAGCTACTAAGATATATGAAAGAATAATGCTCCCAAAGGATTAAAAAGGGATATTTTTCACATTTTTATCACAGGTGAACATCCTTTGAAACATTGGAGGGAAAATTCAAATAATTTTGGAGTTGTATGGAAGATAAATGAAGTTGTCCAATGCAGGTTTAGGAATATTTTTGGAGATAATTGAGGTCAGGAACAAGTTAAGAAAAACTAGGTCTTTTTGGGCATGTAGACAAAAAAACTATGCACTTGGGTACATTTCTAGGTCATAAAGCATACTAATTTATACATGATTCTTAAGAAATACAAATAGGGGTTGAAAAGTCCTTTTGGCCTTTTGATTTATCTCTTGCACTTTAATGGCTTTACAAATATTATAGCTTTGCCAACACTTAATTGATTTACCTTTGGATGGTCTTGGACACTAGTGCGTAGCTAGGATAGAAGTGGTCAAGAGATACTGTCCCTCCCGGATGCTCCTGTACCTATCTTTCCTCTTCTTACTCTTTTAGGTACTTTCCACTTCTTGATCACATTTTAAAACTTTGGGTCATCCTTTCAGCTTGTCAATTAAGAAATGCAAACAAAGAAATCATATATATACTTAGTTACTTCTCCTAAATAAGGGGCCAAGAATTATAAGCCTTATCAATCATCACCTAAGCTTGCACAAAGGCACAAGATCACTAAAAATTACATATATAGCACATCCATACAAGGCATATGTCCTACATTGATCTGCATACACTTCATCGGGGAAATTCATTCTATTCCATCACACACATCTTCCATACTTGGGACAAATCTAGATCTAGCCCACTATCATTGTGTAACTTGCACAAGGGAAACCTAACACACACACACACACACACAAATATGTGGATTATGATATGTAGTACAATACACATTCATAATTTCACTCTTTAGGTGACCAACGATGTCAATCTAACTCCCCATTCTACATATTTTTTATTAGATTTCATGTGGCTTGTGGGCATGTGAATATAATCATTTTTGTAGGGTTACAGGTACATCTGATAACCTAAAACTGAAATCAGATGAAAAGAGAAAGCAACATAGAATACCTTTCGACCCAAAAATATAAGATTATGAGCATCTAAGCAGACATAGGAACACAAATCAGTCACTAGTGTTTAGGGAACTCCTATCCTCCCCGCACGTGCTTTTGTCCTATACAATATTGGGTTTATGAGCCCTCAACTAGCCATTTTGACATTTTTTCCATCTTGTTCTATCAAATACATAGTTGTAATCATTTCCAAGTTACACGAGAATAAGATAAGCCATCTTCCTTACCTCATTTACTTATGGTTTTACATTGTTGAATGCTTATTACTTGCGTGTTACAATATCGAATCACCTTTATATCATTTGCTAAAATATTTATCATAAAATAATATTTAATTCAAATTATATTAAATCATTTTGTGAACCCATTCAATCAAACCAACCCTAATTCAGGTCCTTCTTTTAATCCCATCACTCGTAGTGGTTGTTTTCTTCCTCTTGAGCACGTTTAGATTCCCCATTTTCCCATAATCTCTCTAAACCAATAGCTGATTATGATAATCCCTTGATTAACTCAATCAACATTCCTATTGAAATAATGAAGCTTCTAATAGAGAACACTCATATGATGAGGAAACTAATGTCAATCAAGAGAAACTTGGAAAACTCACTAATTTTCATTCTAATTTATAAAATAACCCCATACATATTTCGCATGTTGTAAATTATCTAATGACTTCTAAAAATTCTTGATATGATACCACACTCCCTCTCATGGTTTCCACCTCAATATCCATGACTTCTACCCAACCTTCCACCCTTCCTGTTTCTATTTCTACAACCACCATTCCTCTCATTTTTCCTAATAATTCTCATACACAACCCGATCCTTTTCCGAAACTTATGACCTCACCTCCTTGTACCATGATTTGTAAACCCAAATTCACTAGTTACAACAAGAATCTTCATCATCCTCTCCATCTCTATATTTTTCTTGTTCCTCATATCCGCAGCCTCCTTGCTTTTTTACACCTATGTTGCATATCATCAATGGCCATGAAGACCCTCAAGGACACCTTTTCTCCTTTCATGTTGCATTCCTTGACTATGCTAATCAATTTACACTATCAAAAAAATTGTTTCCTCGAAGCTTGCATGACTATGTTATGTGATGGTTATATGATCTACATGTCCATTCATTAACATATTTTACATATTTATCGAAGCATTACTTGCTCATTTTTCTATGAATATCGACACTAAGATATCTTATACAGAACTAGCTAAAATCAAACAAGGATCCAATGAACATCTTAAGGACTATGTTTTGTGATAAAATAATAATATTTCCAAAATGACCAATGTCTTAGCTAATTCAAAATTGCTATATCCATTCATTTTAATCCTTTTTCCTCCACTTCAAGAGTGTGTTAGGTTTGAGACTTTTCTTTCTTTTGATAAATTGTGTCACACGCTCAAATTGCACAAAAACAAACTACTATCTATGGGTAAATTGAACTATTATGATACTTCTTGCACTCCATCTTCCACTAATTTCCAAGAAAAATCCACATTCAAACCATCCACTAAGCCTACTAACTCCAAAGCTACTCTCAACACTATTTTTACACCATCCACACTTCAATTAAAATCCTCGAGGAAAACTTCTACTAAGATACCTTCCACACCTTACATCCTATTACCAAAAATCATTCAAATTAATATGTTTACACTCCCTCCACTGCTCAATCTATATCCTTCTTGACCATGTGGATGTAATTATGATGAAAAAACACATTTTGATTATCACCAATACAATGGGCATTCTACTAATCATTGTTTTAAGCTCAAACATGTCATTCAAGATCTTATTAACAACAATGCAATCAAGCTTCTAAAGTTGTCTACTTCTAAACCAATCAACAATAATCAAAATCTTAAAATATTCAATGACCCATTACCAAATCATTAAAATTCATCTAATGAGTTCTCTACCAATCACGCATATCATGTAATGTCTCCCCCTCATCGACACCGCTTGATTTTACTATTACTACTGTTGATACACCATTACCAAATATTACATTCTTTGATCGTGACTACCACACTACATTTTCCTCAGATTCATTGCATATTTATGCTTCTATTGGTGCTCGTATAGTAAAAAACATTATAGTCCATCCCTCGGCCCTTTCTAATGCATGATCTGTGGCACTCTTTGTAGCTATCAACTTTCTAATCTCGCAAATCACATTTCCAGTCCCCAATTCATATGGATGTGTTGTCCTTCCCATCACTGTTGGGTCCCTTACCATACCAACACCATTTCTTATTACATATGAAATCAAGTGTTGTGACATGGTTTTATGTCTCCCTTGTCTTTGGGTTGCCCAACTTATCCCTTCTATGATCCACCTATACCTTAAGTTCATTCATAACAAACAAGTTATCACAACTAAAGGTATTCCACCGCACACACCCTTAAAAATGACTATTTTCCTCTCTCTTTTCAACCCAGTCATGATATATAATCCTTCAAAGACTCTCAAGTCTAAATCTATTTGCACACCTAGGTTTCCAATCCATAAACGACCTACATCACGACCTCATCATCCTTGTTGGTATATTATTGCACCCCCTTGGCCTACTTCCCCTACTTAGGAAACCCATTCCTCTAGGTGTTCTGCACCTCCTTTATTATGCTAGTATCCTTCATATAAAAATATTTACTCTCCTATAAAGACTTGGTCCTAAACCATATTCACATGCCTCCTCCTTCTTGGATACCGAGATAAGGGGGCCTCTCTCTTCTCTATCATTGGATATCTTTCCATCACTCACACACTTAGGGGAATTATGCTTCCCCCTTCCATTATTTAATATCTCTATCATCTACTCATCAATTATCTAATACACTTCACGCTCTTAGCTCCGTTTTAGCTAGCATTTAATACCAATCACATACTCTACCTCACCACCTGATTGTGTACTCTTCTTCTATGGTTCATACTTAAATTTTGAGGGTGTAATTCCCAAATGAAAATCACGTCACCTACATCCATTGGGGAGAAACACGAATCCTCCCATATGCACATATTGTATATCAAAACACACCATCACATTCACATGGAATTTACCTATCATAGTTGTATTTGTTCTTGTTAGCTTATACTACTTACATATCATACTTTGCTTACTATTCTAGTTAGATACTTAGTATGTCATTATCTTTTGCTACACAAACATATGCATTCACATGGTATATTGAGGTGAATACAAAAATTCTATAGATTATAACATGATGCATGATGCTCGACATTTCTCTTTACTAGTCCCACTAAAGATCTTAAGTGCATCTACTTTTACTATTCTTGTACTCCGCATCATAGGTCCTATAGTTAGAATATTTAGTACTTTTCGTTCTTGTCACTTACTTTTTTTACTAATCTATACATGCCTTGACATACTACTTATATTTCTAACATCCTAATGGGTGCTTCATGTGTATAATTTTACTTCAAGGATTCTATAAAACCATGGCTACCTATTACTTATTTTTTCTATTATTTTCCATTATTTATAGGCTATGCCCTATGTATTTCTTGATAATTATTTGCTTATGGTTGCTTCAAATTGTAATTGTCTTGTGACATTGTGAGAAATTTCCCATGTATGCAATTAAATTTTCACGGTCTTTCTCATCTTCATAGTTGTTTCATACATTGTATTCTATAGTATGTTATTTCTTTAACACTAACACTTTTTTCTAGCCTATATTGTTATCATGGCCTTGGTTTATACCATTCACATCCCCTACCCCTTACAGGTATCCACTATATGATATGCACATCAGTTTTAGTTCCTCTCATTTTGGTTGCACCCTCCTACATTCTTCAAATGCACCCCAAATGAGGCGGGGTAGCTATTGGGTGAAAAACACCCTTACAACATCACAAAACTACAAAATAGAACATCATGGTACAAAATGGAAAAGACACACAATTACAAAGTGGTATAGAATCATATTTTCATCAAAAAAATAGAGCAAATAGTACCTCCTAGTATCAGACAACAACGGTGGGTGCCTATGTCCCACCTGGGTGCTAGTGTCTTGGGGTAAAATCAGATAGTTTCTTAACTCAACATAGTTTCTAATAGTTTATAATATAAATCTACAATATTAGAAACTTGATTTCAGATTATAGAATTCATTCAATTGGCTACAATTCATATACGCTTCAAATATAATTTGGTTACAATTTGGCTATAATTCAATTATGCTTCTATTACAATTCGGTTACAAATCGATATGTGTCAATCTATAATAGAACTTATCTTTTGAGAAGTGTCACGAGAAGGAGATAAAAACATACCTCTCTCCCTAAAACTCTTCTTTTGGCATGAGATCACCCAAAAAACTCATCCTTGACATGAGATCACCCAAAAAACTCATCATTGGCATAATATCATTAAAAAAACTCATCCTTGGCATGAGATCACTCAAAAAACTAGTCCTTGGCATGATATTTCCCAAAAAAAGCTTCCTTGGCATGAGATTTCCCAAAAAATCCTCCTTAGCATGAGATCACCCAAAACCTCATCCTTTCTCGACATGAAGCTCAAATTTGTGGCTTGACACTTTCTTGGCTGGGAATTAATCACTCTCAATCTCATACGCCAACAACTCTAAGAAAAATAAGAAAACTTTATATCCTACATCCTCTCATACATCAGGTTTACTCTTTCCTTAGCTACCACTTTTACACACTTTACTCGATTTTTCATATATGAGACTTTGAGTAATCAATCTTTCTTCTTTTATAGGTCCTTTTGTATAAGTAAAAATAAGCATCTCACATAAACAAGAACAAGCTCAAAAACATGCTACTACATATATGATTCATCCCTAGGTTCAACCTCCTTTTCCTAGTTTACACGCTTCACATTATAATCAATTCACGCTTCACATGACTACTTGTCCACTCAACACACTATCGGCTACACTTCTCTCCAAATCATAATGTACGCATCTTATATCTACTTTATCTTATCAAGTATTCACTCAACAACATAAAGTGGGGGTAAATGTAGACACAAGATCTATGCACTTGGGTAAATTTCTAGGTCCTAAAGCATACTAATATGCACATGATTCCTAAGAAATAAAACTAGTGGTTGATAACTCCTTTTGGCCTTTTACTTTATCTCTTACACATTACTTTGGGATTTACACATCTTACAGCTATACCAACACTTGAATGATTTACCATTTTATGGCCTCAGAGAGTAGCTCCTAGTAAGGACAATAGTTCCTTGGCGCTCCTATCCCTTCTAGATGCTCATATCCCTCTCTTTCCTCTTCTTACTATTTTGGGTCCTTTCCACTTATTGGTCACATTTTAGTACTTTGGTTTAGCCTTTCAGTTTTCAATTATGAAATTAAAACAAGGGAATCATATATATAGTTACTTCTCTTAAATAATGGACCAAACACTATAAACATTACCTATCATCACCTAATATTTCACAAAGGCATAAGAAAGATACAAAGTATATATCTATCATATCCATATAAGGGTCAAGGGTTACATCATTTTGTATACACTGCTAGGAGAGGAGTTAATTCTATTCCATCACACACATATTGCATAATCGAGACATATTTAGATCTATCTCACTATCATCATGAAACCTACACAAGGTAAACCTAGGACAAAAATACACACACACATGGAAAAATACATGGATTATAAGGTTTAGTGCAGCTCTCGGTCACTAGTTCACTCTTTTGGTGACTATCGAGGTCACTTTGACTCCGCATTCTACATATTTTTTATTATATTTGATGTGGTTTGTGGGAATGTAGCTAGTCATTTGTTTTGTAGGTTATAGGTGTAATTGATTACCTAATAATGAAACCATAATTACAAAGAGTGAGTAATAATGAATACCTTCCAGCTGATAAAAGACTAGATTCGGAGAATCGAGAAGATACTGACGCCCAAATTAGTCACTAGCGCCTAGAGAACTCTTATCATCCTAAACACATGTTTTCTTATACATTATTGTGTTCTGAGCCCTCATCCATCAATTTTAACATTTTTTCCATCCTTTTCTAGCAAATACATAGTCCTAATAAATTATAGGTCACATAAAACTAGATAAGACATCTTCCTTCCCTTATTTTCTTAGGGTTTTACATTGCCGAATACTTATTTCTTACGTTTTAATACACTTAATTACATAAATATAATTTATTACAGTAGTTATGCTAAAATAATATTAATTTCAATTTAGATTATGTTGGTATCCAGATTTAATCTCCTTCACAACTTGAACATCATCATGAATTTTCACAAGACACTCAAGGATAGATAGATGTTTTGTATGTCATTTGTAGCCAGGGAAGCACACCTATCTACTTGTTTGCATTCAAGAATTGAGGGAGTGGATAGCACCTTCAAGAGGGTTTTGATCTAACCCTAACTATTTTAGGTTGTGCCTATCAACCAAGGCAAGAGAACCTGTATTGTAGCCCCTATATGGTAAGGAGATGGAGATGTCCTTATGTTTTGCATATAATATGGAAGAGGCTTTGTGAAAACATGATCAAGTATCCATTATCCAAACTCAAAGGAGTTGTCACTACTAAAGACATGATAAAACCTTGATCAACTTTGCGCATTTTAGTGAAAGGATTGAATTATTTTGTGGACACACAATGAAAATGCAGGGGTATTGTAGGTAGGATTAGTTAGTTTAAAATGAAATTCTGGTGAGAGATTTTGGGACAAGAGTAGTTTGGAGTCACCACCTTCTTTGGGAAACTTTGTAAATGAATTACAACACCTAAATAGCAGAGATGTTTCAATGAATCAAGTGCTCTTTCCACTAGGATGTGTGCACACATGGATGCCCAAATCTGCACTATTCCATACAAACTTTGATAACCTGCCATAAAGGCTTGAAGCAAAATAAAAATGAAGCATTTAGGAATCCCTATTTAATCATGACCTAAGGTGCACCCAAAGGTTTACAGATAGTCTCATTAATCAAGGACAGTAAGATGATTTTAAATCTTTTTATCTTCTATCGATGAGAGCTCTTCTCAATGCAAGATTACAAATGCCACTAAACCATCAACTAGAAATGAGACCCTAGACGATCGGAGAGATCCTAAAAACAAGATTGCAACATGAGCATAAAACATAAATTCAAAACATACTGAAACACAAATGTACGCAAAATTTTCCAAGAGATAAAACCAATTAATCCAAGAATTTGATCACATATATGAGTAAGGGAATGTTATTTAGACAATATCAAATCTTATTGATGGCTTTACAATGAAACCAACTCAACCTGATGAACATTTGATGCAAACAAGAATCAAAAATGGCTCTCAGGCAGTTCGTCCAAAAGAAATTGGACCTCTTCCAGTTTCCCTTGTGAAAATTCTTCTCTCCTCCTCCAAAATTCTCAATAGACCTCTAAAATGCCTCCAAATTACATCATATATCCTCTTCCAGCTTGGATCCTTGCATCCCAAGAAAAGAATATGCCAAAGGGATCAAATTTGTTACAAAACCCTATCCATTTGATAAAAAATGATATAAAACTGTAAAATAGCATGCTAAATGCCGAGATGCACAAATATTTTAAAATATCACATGAACTCTGATCATTATCCATCCTAGGGTCACGTTTTTGGAATTCAGACATGCCAACATGCATGTGTAATCATTTTTCACCTTTTTTCCTCATCGTTTTAACTCTGTAACTTTTCATTTTTTACCTTTCATGTGTTTTTCACAGGCTGAGGAAAATATTCCAAGAAAAACACTATAAGGCACTGAATTAACTCAAAAGAATGGTTCCATTACACTCAGAAGGCCGAAAGGATGTGAAATCATATAAAATTTCATGTGATTTGGTGCCAAAATGACGATTCCACACTTCTTGGAGCTTCCATGGCACCCAAAAACGAAATTACACAATAATTGTTGATTAAAATCAACTTTAAATCTCTTCCCTCCATGTGTTAGATCAAATCTTGAATATTCAATCGAAAATAGCCTTTTTCCCTTTGGATGAGGTGGGACACGTGTCCATTTCTTATTGGAGGCGGGCTCGTGGGCCAAAAATTGACATTGAGAATTTTTCAAAAATTGAAGGATATTTTTAAGTGACCCCCAACACCCGCCTGACCATCCTGGACACGTGTCACCTTCCCATTGGGAATGGACTCATGGGCCAAATTTTTCCCCTGACACCCTGAGCCAAAAAAAACCAAAATTTTCCCAAGTCCTTCGCCATCCGCTTGGCCCCCCTGTGGCACGTGTCATCATACCATTGGGTGCGGACCCTCGGAGAAAAATGTCATTGAGAATTTTTTCAAAAATGAAGAAAAGTTTAAGTGACCCCCACCACCCATCGGTTCATCTGACCAATCACATTGTGCCATGTAGGCACATCATCAGAAGATCATGGGGGGCGCGGTCAAGAATTTTCCTTTTGCCAAAATTTCAAAAATGACAAGTTAATAATGTTTTCCCACACATCCCCGACCAATAGGAGCCTACCACATTAGCATAAAGATTGCAATGATAAATTTGACGGCCCGAGAGCCCGTCAAAACGTGAAAAATATAGGGAATGCCCTAGAAACCAAATTTTTTGACAGGGAAGGCATAATTCTTCATTTTAAACCAATTGAATCATTTTTTGACATCATTTGTGACCTTGGGATTGGGGAAACACTTGCACGAATTTAGGATTTGATCAATTTCAAGTTTTTACATGATTTGGCAATGGAAAAGATGGCACATCCAAAAAATGAAATATTAGGGCACAAATGGGGGAAACTTGGATCTTGTTTCAAAATAGGGCAGAATAACAACATTATGAGCATATCAAAGGCATTCAATTAGAAAATGCAAAATACAGACCACGAGACCAAAAACGAAATGTTTGTGAGTACATTTGGTCATGAAAAATAAGGCACATTATGCAAACTCAATAATGGGACCAACATTGGCTCCTGCTTGGGGATGGGCACTCCCAGCGAGTGCCACAAGATCACAACGTAGACCAAGTGCCAAAAATCCATTGGGCAAGGAGTCAAAACATGCAGAGCAGCCCAAAACCAGAATTTCCACCAAAAAGGACCAAGAAAACCAGACCAAAAATGGTTGCCAAGGAAAAAAGGGCAAACCACGAGCCGACAACAGCAAGAACAAGGAAAAGAAAAAACAAAAACAAGGGCTATACAAAATGTACAACTTGTGCATACCTCACATGGGGATTCAATCCAAGAAATGTTTTAAATGTATCTCATTAATAAGAAGCTCTAGTAAATCCCCATCCAAATCCTTGAGAAAAAAATATTTTCTCCAATCCCGATATCAATGGCATAAGGGCCCATCCATAGAGCATCAAACTTGCCATGCTTTCCTTATCTTCATGCCTACTATCCCACAAAGAAACCAGATCTCCATCACTAAAATCTCTAGGTTTGACCTTCTTATCAAATGAATTCTTCAATTTCTCCCTAAACTTGACATGCCTTTGATGAGCTCTCCTTTCTTCATCTAACTCAATGATCTGATTGATTCTTGATTCATATGGGCTATGCTCTTGATCTTCCAATTGCTAGGAAAACTGAAAAGTGGATAATTGCAGGTGTAATCGTAGCAAAGCTTGAGTTCCATATACACAGTTCAAATGAACTTTTACTAGTTTCTCTTTTTGGAGTTATTCTATCAGCCCAAACTACAAATTTCAACTGTTCTCCCCACTTCTTCTTGTTGATTTCCAAGGTTATTCTAATGATCTTGAGCAAGTTCTTGTTACTTGATTCAGCTTGTCCATTACCTTGTGGATTGTAGTTTGAAGAATAAGTCAGATTTATCCCATATTCATTGCACATTTCCATCAAAGGCTTGGCTCTAAAACACATAGCATTATCAGATACAATCTTAACTGGAACTCCAAACCTACATATGATATGATTCAGCAAGAAATCCATTACCACTTGGTGTGTTGCCTTTCTAGATGGAATTGCCTCAACCCATTTTGTAAAATAATCAGTTGCTACAAGGATCCATTTGTAACCAGCACTAGAAGGATCTAAAATCTCACCAATAAAATCCATTCCCCATTATTTGAAAGGAGCTTCAATTGATACAGGCTACAAAGGAAGGGAGCCTGAAGCTTTCAATCTTCCCGAGAAGTGTTGACAACTATCACATCTTCTAACTAGCCGGTTTGCATCTTTGAAAAGAGTTGGCCACCAATAACCAGCTCTTAAAATCTTATGTGCTGTCACTCTCCCAGAAAAATGTCCTCCAAAAAATCCCCCATGGAAATTAGCAATCAACTTGGGAGCTTCATCTTCAGATTTCAAAAGGACATCCTCGGGGTTCTTGCAAGCCAACCCAAGGTCCATTATGATATATTTTTGAGAAGCCAACTTAAGAGATATTTTCTTTTTTTTTTTTTTCAAGTGACTAGGACAACATAGGTGCTTGATGTAGAAGATCACATCCTTGTACCATTCAGAATTCATCAATTTGTCAAGAAGGTATGCCCTTCCTTCCTCTAGTGATTCACTTCTATGTTTTGCAGATTATTCTCACCATGAGCTTTTCACCAAAGTTTGGAAAATTTTTACTTTCTCTCCGCGCGCTCCACATCTCCACCAAATCCGGGACACGTGTCCTCCTTTAATTCATCGCGGGGCTATCTTGCACTTTTTACCTTGTAAACACAGATGCAAAAATTCACAAACTTATCCTTCGGCCCCTTCCTCTATCTTGCCTCCTGACACGTGTCCATTTCTTATTGGAGGTGGGCTCGCGGGCCAAAAATTGACATTGAGAATTTTTCAAAAATTGAAGGAAATTTTTAAGTGACCCTTGCCACCCACTTGACCATCCTGGACATGTGTCACCTTCCCATTGGGCACGGGCTCATGGGCCAAATTTTTCCCCTGACACCCTGAGCCAAAAAAACAAAAAAATATTCCCAAGTCCTTTGCCATCCACTTGGCCCTCCTATGCCACGTGTCATCATACCATTGGGTGTAGACCCTCGAGTAAAAATGTCATTGAGAATTTTTTCAAAAATGAAGAAAAGTTTAAGTGACCCCGCCACCCACCGGTTCATCTGACCAATCACATCGTGCCACGTAGGCACATCACTGTAGCACTGCGGGGCCACGGTCAAGAATTTTCCTTTCGCCAAAATTTCAAAAATGACAAGTTAATAATGTTTTCCCACACATCCCCGACCAATAGGAGCCTGCCACATTAGCATAAAGATTGCAATGATAAATTTGATGGCCCGAGAGCCCGTCAAAACGTGAAAAATACAGGGAATGCCCTAGAAACCAAATTTTTTGACAGGGAAGGCAGAATTCTTCATTTTAAACCAACTGAATCATTTTTGACATCATTTACGACCTTGGGATTGGGGAAACACTTACACGAATTCAGGATTTGATCAATTTTGAGTTTTTACACGATTTGGCAATGGAAAAGATGGCACATCCAAAAAAATGAAATATTAGGGCACAAATGGGGGAAACTTGGATCTTGTTTCAAAATAGGGTAGAATAACAACATTATGAGCATATCAAAGGCATTCAATTGGAAAATGCGAACTGCAGACCACGAGACCAAAAAATGAAATGTTTGTGAGTACATTTGGTCATGAAAAATAAGGCACATTATGCAAACTCAATAATGGGACCAACATTGGCTCCTACTTGGGGATGGGCACTCCCAGCGAGTGCCACAAGATCACAATGTAGACCAAGTGCCAAAAAATCCATTAGGTAAGGAGTCAAAACATGAAAAGTAGCCGAAAAACCATAATTTCCACCAAAAAGGACCGAGAAAACAAGACCAAAAATGGTTACCAAGGATAAAAGGGCAAACCACAAGCCGACAATAGGAAGAACAATGAAAAGAAAAAAAAAAAAAAACAAGGGCTATAAAAATGTACAACTTGTGCATACCTCAAATGGGGATTCAATCCAAGAAATATTTTAAATGTCTCCATTAACTCGGCAGCTCTAGCAAATCCCCTTCCAAATCCTTGAGAAAAAATGTATTTTCTCCGATCCTCGATATCAATGGCATAGGGGCCCATCGATAGAGCATCAAACTTGCCATGCTTTCCCTTGTCTTCATGCCTACTATCCCACAAAGAAAACAAGATCTCCAACACTTTGAAATCTCTAGGTTTGACTTTCTTATCAAATAAATTCTTCAATTTCTCCCTAAACTTGACATGCCTTTGATGAGAAGATCTCCTTTCTTCATCCAACTCAATGATCCGATTGATTCTTGATTCGTATGGGCTATGCTCTTGATCTTCCAACCTTAGAAAACTGAAAAGTGGATAATTGTAGGTGTAATGGTAGCAAAGCCCGAGTTCCATACACCATTCAAATGAACTTTTACTAGTTTCTCTTTTTGGAGTTATTCTATCAGCCCAAACTACAAATTTCAACTTTTCTCCCCACTTCTTCTTGTTGATTTCCAAGGTTATTCTAATGATCTTGAGCAAGTTCTTGTTACTTGATTCACTTGTCCATTACCTTATGGATTGTAGTTTGAACAATAAGTCGATTTATCCCATATTCATTGCACATTTCCATCAAAGGCTTGGCTCTAAAACACATAGCATTATCGATACAATCTTAAATGGAACTCCAAACCTACATATGATATGATTCAAGAAAAATCCATTACCACTTGGTGTGTTGCCTTTCTAGATGGAATTGCCTCAACCCATTTTGTAAAATAATCGGTTGCTAATAGGATCCATTGGTAACGAACACTAGAAGGATCTAAAATCTAACCAATAAAATCCATTCCCCATTGTTTGAAAGGAGCTTCAATTGATACAGGCTACAAAGGAAGGGAGCCTGAAGCTTTCAATCTTCCCGAGAAGCGTTGACAACTATCACATCTTCTAACTAGCCGGTTTGCATCTTTGAAAAGAGTTAGCCACCAATAACCAGCTCTTAAAATCTTATGTCCTGTCACTCTCCCAGAAAAATGTCCTCCACAAACTCCCCCATGGAAATTAGCAATCAACTTGGGAGCTTCATCTTCGCTTATGCATTTCAAAAGGACATCCTCGGGGTTCTTCCAAGCCAACCCAAGGTCTGTTATGATATATTTTTGAGAAGCCAACTTAAGAGATCTTTTCTAAATTTTTTTCAAGTGACTAGGACAACATAGGTGCTTGAGGTAGAAGATCACATCCTTGTACCATTCAGAATTCATCAATTTGTCAAGAAGGTATGCCCTTCCTTCCTCTAGATTCACTTCTATGTTTTGCAGTTATTCTCACCATGAGCTTTTCACCAAAGTTTGGAAAAATTTTACTTTCTCTCCGCGCGCTCCATATCTCTCGCCAAATCTAGGACACGTGTCCTCCTTTAATTCATTATGGGGATATCTTGCGCTTTTTACCTTGTAAACACAAATACAAAAATTTGCAAACTTATCCTTCGGCCCCTTCCTCTATCTTGTCTCCTGGACACATGTCCATTTCTTATTGGAGGTGGGCTCGCGGGCCAAAAATTGACATTGAGAATTTTTCAAAAATTGAAGGAAATTTTTAAGTGACCCCCGCCACCCACCTAACCATCCTGGACATGTGATCCCTTCCCATTGGGCACGGGCTCATGGGCCAAATTTTTCCCCTGACACCCTGAGCCAAAAAAAAACAAAAAAATATCCCAAGTCCTTCGCCATCCACTTGGCCCTCCCATGGCACGTGTCATCATAACATTGGGTGCGGACCCTCGGAGTAAAAATTTCAATGAGAATTTGTTCGAAATGAAGAAAAGTTTAAGTGACCCCCTTGCCACCCGCCGGTTCATCTGACCAATCACATCATGCCATGTAGGCACATCACTATAGCACTGCGACGCCACGGTCAAGAATTTTCCTTTCGCCAAAATTTCAAAAATGACAAGTTAATAATGTTTTTCCACACATACTCGACCAATAAGAGCCTGCCACATTAGTAAAGATTGCAATGATAAATTTGATGGCCCGAGAGCTCGTCAAAACGTGAAAAATACAGGAATGCCCTAGAAACCAAATTTTTTGACAGGGAAGGCAGAATTCTTCATTTTAAACCAACTGAATCATTTTTTGACATCATTTGCGACCTTGGGATTGGGGAAACACTTGCATGAATTCAGGATTTGATCAATTTCGAGTTTTTACACGATTTGGCAATGGAAAAGATGGCACATCCAAAAAATGAAATATTAGGGCACAAATGGGGGAAACTTGGATCTTGTTTCAAAATAGGGTAGAATAACATCATTATGAGCATATCAAAGGCATTCAATTAGAAAATGCAAACTACAGACCACGAGACCAAAAAATGAAACGTTTGTGAGTACATTTGGTCATGAAAAATAAGGCACATTATGTAAAGTCAATAATGGGACCAACATTGTCTCCTGCTTGGGGATGGGCACTCCCAACAAGTGCCACAAGATCACAATGTAGACCAAGTGCTAAAAAATATATTGGGTAAGGAGTCAAAACATGCAAAGTAGCCCAAAAACCATTATTTCCACCAAAAAGGACCGAGAAAACCAGACCAAAAATGGTTACCAAGGATAAAAGGGCAAACCACAAGCTGACAATAAGAAGAAAAAGGAAAAGACAAAAAAAAAAACAAGGGCTATAAAAATGTACAACTTGTGCATACCTCAAATGGGGATTCAATCCAAGAAATATTTTAAATGTCTCCGCCATTAATTGGAAGCTCTAGCGAATCCCCATCCAAATCCTTGAGAAAAATGTATTTTCTCTAATCCCGATATCAATGGCATAAGGGCCCATCCATAGAGCATCAAACTTGCCATGCTTGCCCTTGTCTTCATGCCTACTATCCCACAAAGAAAACTAGTTCTCCAACACCTAAAGCTCTAGGGTTGACCTTCTTATCAAAGAACTTCTTCAATTTCTCCCTAACCTTGACATGCCTTTGATTAGAAGCTCTCCTTTCTTCATCCAACTCAATGATCTAATTGATTCTTGATTCATATGGGCTATGCTCTTGATCTTCCAACTGCTGGGAAAACTGAAAAGTGGATAATTGTAGGTGTAATGGTAGAAAATCTTGAGTTCCATACACTAGTTCAAATGAAATTTTACTAGTTTCTCTTTTGGAGTTATTCTATCAGCCCAAACTACAAATTTCAACTTTTCTCCCCACTTCTTCTTGTTGATTTCCAAGGTTATTCTAATGATCTTGAGCAAGTTCTTGTTGCTTGATTCAGCTTTTCCATTACCTTATGGATTGTAGTTTGAACAATAAGTCGATTTATCCCATATTCATTACACATTTCCATCAAAGGCTTGGCTCTAAAACAAATAGCATTATCGAGATACAATCTAAAATGGAACTCCAAACCTACATATGATATGATTCAGCAAGAAATCCATTACCACTTGGTGTGCTTCCTTGCTAGATGGGATTGCCTCAACCCATTTTGTAAAATAATCGATTCTAATAGGATCCATTTATAACCAAAGCACTAGAAGGATCTGAAATCTAACCAATAAAATACATTCCCATTGTTTGAAAGGATATTCAATTGATACAGGATACAAAGGAAGGGAGCCCGAAGCTTTCAATCTTCTCGAGAAGTGTTGACAACTATCACATCTTCTAACTAGCCGGTTTGCATCTTTGAAAAGAGTTGGCCACCAATATCCAGCTCTTAAAATCTTATGTTCTGTCACTCTCCTAGAAAAATTTCCTCTAAAAAATCCCCCATGGAAATCAGCAATCAACTTGGGAGCTTCATCTTCAGTTATGCATTTGAAGAGGACATCCTCAGGGTTCTTCCAAGCCAACCCAAGGTCTGTTATGATATATTTTTGAGAAGCTATGTTAAGGGATCTTTTCTGATTTTTATTCAAGTGACTAGGATAGCATAGGTGCTTGAGGTAGAAGATCACATCCTTGTACCATTCAGAATTCATCAATTTGTCAAGAAGGTATGCCCTTCCTTCCTCTAGCTGATTCACTTCTACGTTTTGCAAATTACTCTCAGCCATGAGCTTGGCAAGACCCAAACCTCTTACCAGCTTTGTAGTTTGGATATCCATATCATACTCTTGTAATTTGTTGACCCACCTACATCTCTTTCTTGATATCTCCATGTTAGATAAGATGTCTTTAACCATGGTGTGGGGAACATAAGCAACAACCTTTGAACTCAAAATGTAGGGCCTGAAAATATTTGTTGCTTTTACCAATGCAAATGCTTGTTTCTCCATAATTGTGTACTTTAGTTCAACTACTTGTAAAGCCTTTCTAAAGAAATCAATAGGCCTCTCATCTCCATTCTCATCCTTTTGTAACAAAACTGAAGCAATAGTAAATTCAGATGTAAAAGAGAAGATTTGGAAAGGCATCTTATAGTTTGGAGCTGCCAAAATAGGTGCATGCTTGAGTGCATCCTTTATTCCTTCAAAAGCTTGGATGGCAGCCTCTTTCCCACTTAATAACTTGATCCTTTCTTAGCATGCTTGTGATTGGAAGAGTTAACTCAGCAAAATTGGAGACAAACCTTCTAATGAAATTGATTTGGCCAAAGAAATATTGAATACCCTTCTTGGTTCTTGGAATAGGCACTTTGCTGATTGCTTCCACTCTCTCAGGGTCTATCATAACACCTTCTTTGGACACAATATGCCCCAATATCTTGGCCTTTGGCACACCAAAATGACACTTCTTTGGATTAAGTGAAATTCCATACTCTCTACATCTGATCAACATCTTCTCTAGGTGTTGCAAATGGTCTGCTTTGCTTCCTTGAAAAAAAAATTCACATCATCTTGGTAAACTACAATAAAGTCATTGATATAACCAGCAAAGGAAACATCCATTTCCCTTTGAAAATTAGCACCAACATTCATCAATCCAAAAGGCATCCTTACAAAAACATAAGTCCCCCAAGGAGTAGTGAAGGTTGTCTTAAGTCTTTCTGATTCTTTGACAACTACTTGATTGTATCTAGAGAAACCATCCAAAGTAGAAATCATTTCTGACCCTGTTACAAGCTGCAACATATTCTCCATGTTTTTCAAAGGATATTTTTCCTTCATAGATGCTTTGTTTAGATTCCTAAAATCCACACAAAGTATGATATCTCTGTTCTTCTTTCTAACTGGCACAAGGTTGGCAACCCAAGAAGAGTATCTAGTAGGCTGAATAATGCCACCATCTCTCAATTTATTCAACTCTTATTGCATTTTCATGAAAAGCAGTGGGATAATAGGCATTTTTTTTTGTCTAAATGGCTTGGTTTTGGCCTCAAGAGGGATCTCATGCTGAAATAAATATTCTCTATATGCCTTCAGTTCTAAATAAGACCAAGCAAGGCAGTCTTGATATTTCTTTAAAAGTTGGGCATAAGACTGTTTCTCTTCTTTGCTGAGATGGCTTCCCAACTAGATATTCCTTGGTTTGTCTTTAGTTCCCAAGTTGTGCTCTTCCACATCCCTTGAAGCAAACAAGTTTCTATTTATGATGCAATCAACATTGCTAAAATTGGATTCAAGTGCAACAAGACCTTTAGGAATGGTATTTGTCTTCAATTGTATAATTTCCTTGTCAAACAAAGTTTCTCTACCTTCATTCATGCATACCAATGGTTCCCAATCAATATTATGAGTAGAAAAATCACCTTGGCATTGTAATAATCTCAACACTTGTGCATCATCATCAAAAATCTACCAATGCTTCACATTATCTAGGACAACTGGCCTTGTTAGCACTTCAATATCATATTCACAAAAAGGTGAAATGGTGCAATTGTCAAATCTAGAACCAAGGAAAACCAGCTTATCAGCAGCAGCATTAAGACTTCTATCATGGTAAACAATGTTAAAGGAATCAAACATTTCAATCAAGTCCCAAACAACATGCTTATATTGTTTCATATGCTGATTTTTTGTAGCATACAACTTTCTTACTTGCTTGACAACCAGCTCTGAATCCCCCTTGGCAACAATATCCTTCACTCCATATTTCCATGCAATCCTTAATCCCAATAATAATGCCTCATACTCAGCAATGTTGTTAGTACACTCAAAATTGAGCTTGAAGGAAAAAGGAAACTCTTCTAAACTAGGAGAAACCAACACTATACCAACACCATTGCCAAATTTGGAGCAAGCTCCATCAAATAGTAATGTCCATGGAGAACCTACCATACCAAGGCACTCTGATTTATCCATCTTATTCCCTTTTCCATCAGTAAAACCAATGAAGTTGTCAACATCTACATCAGCAAACAACACTTCATAAGAAGCATTGTTGGGATCTTCAATCAAGTGTAACATCTTCTTTTCACCATAGAGTTTGACAAGGATGCCCTCAATGGGAATGGTGGCAAAAGACATGTCCATTTGAACACTACCACCAACACTTGCAGCCCATTTTCTTGACAAAAGCATACCCCATTTGGTAGGGCAGTCAACAATTACAACATCAAGTTTTAAATTCTTATCCGGATAGGCTGCAAGTTGCACTACCAACCCCTTCACACAACCAACAACTGGAACTTCCCTTGAATCCATGGCTATACACTTCCCATATGCTATTGTCACTTTGATATCCAACTCATTCATGACTTCTAGAGGCATGACATTACATGATGCACCGGAATCAAACATGCAATTGTGAAGTAACCTACCTTTTATGAGCAAAGTTGTGAAGAATGGATCAACATTCAATTTGGAATCAACTAAGGATTTCCCCAAATATACTTTAGGTGCCTATCCAATATCTTCCATTGGTGGTGGTTTTTCAAGGCCAGCAATGCTTTGAAGAGGATTCTCAACAACATTTACATTTCTGCTTGGGGTAACCTTTTCTTCTTTCAATCCCAAGTATTCAAAATCTCTTTTCTTGTGCTCAGGTATTCTAAGAAACTCAATGATGGGAACACTCACTTTAATTTGGCTCAATACTTGGGCTATATCATATGGAACATTCCTTGGCAAAACAACATTGGAAGGGAAACAAGAAGGTTCATTAAATGGAGAAGTATTCTTGGCAGCCTGGGCATGGAGAGGAATGATATTTTTGCATGGGACAGCAGGGTTCTTGGAAATTGTTTCTCTTCTAGGATTATCTTTGGGAATACTTGTGAGAAAGGGTGTCTTTATTTTGGCTTGAGGACCAGCTCCCCTAACAACTTTACTTCTAGTATTGTACTCCTTTTCTTGACCAACCACAACATTCATTAACAATTGTCTATCTTCCTCCGAAGGAATACCACCATCATACTTCTTGATCATTAAAGCCCTTAGATATTCAAAGTCATTATTAGGAATTTCAAAATCCTGAACTACATCTACATCATGAACTTGAGGAAGAGAAAGAAATGGTACCCTCTTTATGTAATCCCAAAAGGTTGCAGCAGTCCTTGCACTTATCACATCTGTTGATGTTGCTTGCTTGTTGTGAGCCTGAAGAGCTGCCCATCATACAAATATTATCATCCATTTCATTCTCATTATCATCAACAACATCTTGCTGGTCTATTTCACATGGTGGATGAGGAAGAAAACATCTGTCACACCAATCCATATCAGCAATTTCTTGAACAACAGCAACTCTTGTAGTCAGAGGGTCAGGCACCACTCTATTTTCACGTGCTTGGGGTTGTCTACTTGCAGATCCAATAGGCCCTTTACCTATATCATCTTGTCTTTGATCACCCCTAGGATGATTACCAAATCTATCATGGTTTTGATTTCTTTGTTGTCCTTGTGAACTTTTCCCAATTCCTTTCTCACCTCGGGCTAACTTGTAAGAAATTTCTTTAACGTACTGCCAAAGTCTTGACAACATATTCTAAATCAGCACCCTTGCTATCTTGTGGCTTATCAGGGTTTATCAGCTTCACACCATCCCTATTAAGTGATTTACCAACAACCTTGATATTATTTTCAATTTGAAGTGCCATGGTGAAAGCTTGTCTCAAGTTTTTAGGATTTTTGTCTCTCAAGTAATAAGCTACCTTTTTATCAAATGCATCTGCGTATTTGATCAAGCAAGACTCATCACAAGGCCTCAAAATGACAGGAAGCCTTCTCAATGTTTTATTAAATCTTGTATTAAAGTCATGAACGGTCTCATTAGGGTTCTTCTTGATATTCTCAAACTCGGATAGAAGGAACCTTGGATTTGTTTTATCTCCATATTGTAATCTGAATGCATTACTCATCTCAGTCCATGAATCAATAGAGTTATTAGATAGAGCTTTATACCAATCTCTTGCATCTTCCTCAAGTGTATGGATAAACAACTTAATATACACATCCTCAAATTCTATTTCAAAATCTTCCATCATGTTAACAAAGAGTTTGAGATGCTAATCTCTAGTTATGGCATTGTTACCTTGGAATTTTGGTAACCTATTTCTCACATCTTGTGGGATAGCATTTGGATAACCATCCATTCCTCCAAAATCTATAGGACCAAAGGTGTTAACAACAAATGGAGGTCTAGGATGAGCCATATTGTTTGGTGGGGGTGATCTTGGAGGTGAAACAAGCTGATGAGGAGTAGTAATGGGTCTGATTGGAATAGATGAATGATCTCTAAAATGACAACCCCCCAAAGGCTCTCTCTCTTGATAAACTTTAGCAAACTTAGAAACCACAAGAGAAAATCTAGGAATAGGTTTTTAAATACACAAGAAGGTCCCTCACCTGATGGAGAATGAAAATCAGCAAGAAGATTTCCTGAATCAGACCTACTTGAAGAAGAATTATAATCTTCAATAACAGGCTACTCTCCTTCAAATTCAACTATGGGGATTTCTTTTCTTACAACCAAATCACCAACCACTTTCCACACTCTTCTTCCCTCTAGTTATGAGCTTCTTGATTTGGTGAGAAACTTCTTAGAAGAGTCCTTGATGAAGAGGGATCTCCTTCCCTCCAGCTTGATAGATTTAAACAACAAGTTTCAAATGATAGAAATGTGTAAGACAACTGGTATTTCAAGAACCAAACAACATGGAGTCACCACTAAGGATTTCCACCTTAGTTGTGTAAGAAAGCACTAAAATATTCTGTCAAATGTATGCTATAAAAATTTGCAAGGGTTTACAAATAAGATCTTCTTCTTCTTAATTCAACCAAGAACAATACATCCAAATCATATAAATTGTTGGTAAATGATAAGAGCAGGCTGAGTTTGAAATCCTTTTTACCCAAAACATGCAGATTTGAAGTATGAAATGATGTCTCAAGAATGTAATAGCTCAAATACTTAATCACACAAATGCTCAAACATTTCAAATACTTCAAAACCACCAAGAAATTCCAAGAAGTCCCTAGCAATGGTGCCACTCGTGTTGGTATCCAGATTTAATCTCCTTCACAACTTGAACAACATCATGAATTTTCACAAGACACTCAAGGATAGATAGATGTTTTGTATGTTGTTTGTAGATGGGGAAGCACACCTATCTAATTTTTACATTCAAGAATTGAGGGAGTGGATAACACCTTCAAGAGGGTTTTGATCTAACCCTCACTATTTTAGGTTGTGCCTATCAACCAAGGCAAGAGAACCTATATTGCAGCCCCTATATGGTAAGGAGATGGAGATGTCCTTGTGTTTTTCATATAATATGGAAGAGGCTTTGTGAAAACATGATCAAGTATCCATTATCCAAACTCAAAGGATTTGTCACTACTAAATGATGGAAATGTTCTCAAAACAAAGCTAGAGCTGCTAAAGACATGATAAAACCCTAATCAACTTTGTGCATTTTAGTGAAAGGATTGAATTCTTTTGTGGACACACAATGCAAATGCAGGGGTATTGTAGGTAGGATGAGTTAGTTTAAAATTAAATTCTGATGAGAGATGTTGGGACAAGAGTAGTTTGGAGTCATCACCTTCTTTGGGAAACTTTGCAAATGAATTACAACACCTAAACAATAGAGATGTTTCAATGAATCTGAAGTGATCTTTCCACTAGGATGTGTGCACACATAGATGCCCAAATCTACACTATTCCATACAAACTTTGATAACCTGCCACAAAGGCTTAAAGAAAATACCAATGAAGCATCCAAGAATCCCTATTTAATCATGACCTAAGGTGTACCCAAAGGTTTACAGATAGTCTCATCAATTAAGGACATTAAGATGATTTTAAATCTATTTATCTTCTATCAGATGAGAGCTCTTCTAAATGCAAGATTACAAATGCCACTAAACGATCAACTAGAAATGAGACCCTGTATGATCAGAGAGATCCTAAACAAAATATTGTAACATGAGCATAAAACATAAATTGAAAACATACTGAAACACAAGTGTATGCAAACTTTGCCAAGAGATAAAACCAATTAATCCAAGAATTTGATCAGATATATCAGCAAGGGAATGTTATTTAGACAATCTCAAAGCTTGTTGATGGCTTTACAGCTGAAACCAACTCAACATGATGAACATTTGATGCAAACAAGAATAAAAAATGGCTCTCAGGTAGTTCCTCCAAAAGAAAATGGACCTCTTCCAGTTTCCCTTGTGAAAATTCTTCTCTCCTCCTCCAAAATTCTCAACAAACCTCTAAAATGCCTCCAAATTACATCATATATCCTCTGCCAGCTTGGATCCTTGCATCCCAAGCAAAGAATATGCCAAAGGGATCAAATTTGTTACAAAACCCTATCCATTTGATAAAAAATGATATAAAACTGTAAAACAACTCACCAAATGCCAAAGATGCACAAATATTTTAAAATATTGCATGAACTCAGATCCTTATCCATCCCAGGGTCACATTTTTGGCATTCAGACATGCCAACATGCATTTGTAATCATTTTTCACCTTTTTTCCTCATCGTTTTAACTCTGCAACTTTTCATTTTTTACCTTTCACATGTTTTTCACGGGTTGAGGAAAATATTCCATGAAAAACACTACAGGGCACCGAACTAACTCAAAAGAACAGTGCCATTACACTCAGAAGGCCGAAAGGATGTGAAATCATATAAAATTTCATGTGATTTGGTGCCAAAATGATGATTCCACACTTCTTGGAGCTTCCATGTCGCCCAAAAACGAAATTACACAGTAACCGTTGATTAAAATCTACTTTAAATCTTTGCCCTCCATGTGCTAGATCAAATCTTAAATATTCCCTCAAAAATACCCTTTTTTCCCTTTGGATGAGGTGGGACACATGTCCAAATACCATTGGACCGGCCTTTGCCTCCAAAAATGCATTTCAAACCCTTTTTCAGATTCGAATTTTTTTGAATATTTTCCCCGTAAGCCCTTGATGTGCCACGTGTCCTCCTATGGGCCTCCACCAAAACCACAGGCCAATTTGATGCATTTTTCCACTTTTTTGAGAAAAGGAAAATTTTATCAAAATTCTCCGCGGGCCCGAACACCCGCTGCCGCTTCTGCTACGTGGCGGTCTCCCATTCACTGTGGAGCCGACCCCTCCTTTTTTCCTTCACTCCTCCGCGAGCACAAAATCCCTTGTGGGCCCACGCTCTTCCTTTTCCTTTTGAAACATGCCATGTGTCACCCCCTAATTAGATGCGGGGGCACACCTCCAAAATTTCCGCGGATCAATTTTTTACCTTGATATTTTTGCCAAAGTTTGGAAATTTTTACTTTCTCTCCACGCGCTCCACATCTCTCGCCAAATCTAGGACACATGTCCTCCTTTAATTCATCATGGGGCTATCTTGCACTTTTTACCTTATAAACACAAATGAAAATATTTGTAAACTTATCCTTCGGCCCCTTCCTCTATCAGCCTCCTGACACATGTCCATTTCTTATTAGAGGCAGACACTGGGGGCCAAAATTGACATTGAGAATTTTGCAAAATTGAAAGAAAATTTTAAGTGACACCCACCACCCACCTGACTATCCTAGACATGTGTCACCTTCGAATTGGGCACAAGCTCATGGGCCAAATTTTTCCCCTGACACCCTGAGCCAAAAAACACCAAAATTTTCCCAAGTCCTTCGCAATCCACCTGGCCCTCCTGTGCCACGTGTCATCATACCATTGGGCGCGGACCCTCGGAGCAAAAATGTCATTGAGAATTTTTTCAAAAATTAAGAAAATTTTAAGTGACCCCTACCACCCACCAGTTCATCTGACCAATCACATCATGCCATGTAGGCACATCATCGAAGCATCATGGGGGCATGCGGTCAAGAATTTTCCTTTCGCTAAAATTTCAAAAATGACAAGTTAATAATGTTTTCCCGCACATCCCTTACCAATAGTAACCTGCCACATTAGCATAAAGATTGCAATGATAAATTTGACGGCCCGAGAGCCCATCAAAACGTGAAAAATACAGGGAATGCCCTAGAAACCAAATTTTTTGATAGGGAAGGCAAAATTCTTCATTTTAAACCAACTGAATCATTTTTTGACATCATTTATGACCTTGGGATTGGGGAAACACTTGCATGAATTCAGGATTTGATCAATTTTGAGTTTTTGCATGATTTGGCAATGGAAAAGACAACACATCCGAAAAAATGAAATATTAGGGCACAAATGGGGGAAACTTGGATCTTGTTTCAAAATAGGGAAGAATAACAACATTATGAGCATATCAAAGGCATTCAATTGGAAAATGTGAACTACAGACCATGAGACCAAAAATGAAATGTTTTTGAGTACATTTGGTCATGAAAAATAAGGCACATTATGCAAACTCAATAATGGGACCAACTAATTAAATCAGGGAAATCGACTAGGGAATGCATGTTCCAAAATATCTAGTCACCCCGTTTGAATGGTTTCACGATCCTCATAAAGTGTTAGGAGCTCATATCCTAGGAATTGGAAAGGTAGCAAATCCTAGTTCATGGTGTAATAATCAAGGAATAATTTTGGGAGTATAAAATGTAGAAAACTTTCCACCAGTGCAACACAAGGGTATTTTTACAAGGTGGAACTTTCTTAAATGGTTTTGGAAACCTCGTAAAGATTTATGAGCCTAAAAAAATTTAAAATTGGATTAAATTAGACTATCCTCATGGTCCATATGTTATATTAGTTCATACTCATTTTGGACTCCAATGGTAAATAATCTTATTTACACATGGACAACGGATAATGTTGTAAATCGATGGAAAACGAAAATTTAAGGTTTCTTCAGGTCTTGAAAATTATGAGAATGGATTCAATGGGTAATTTGGAGTCAAAATAATATAATTTTAGCCCTCTAAACTCCATTTATTTCTCATGGGCCCAAAAATTTCACTCCTTAGTCTATTTTCATGTTGAAATTGATGACATCAACATTTTAAGAAGCTTGGATGGGGTTTTAGAGGCATGATGTCCACTTTTACCTTTTTCCCAATGTGAAAGAGGACAAAAGGTGAAAAACATGTGCTCTCCCATTGATTATTATGGTTTCATCACTTAAGTGACAACATAAAGTGATTAATAAATGTTGTAAACTCACACCACTTAGATTATAACCACTTTTCATGGTAAAGGGACCCTTTAGGGGCCCTTTGGAGGTTTTATGTACCCATGTCCATTTTTTTAATAAAATGGGACATGGGGGACACCAAAATTCACTCCCCTATGGAGGAGTTGGTTTCATCACTTAAGTGACAACATAAAGTGCTAAAAATATGTTTTAAACTCGAAAAACTCATTCTTGACCACATTTCATGACAAAAACACCCCTTAGAAGCCATTTTTGGAGGTATAATGTCACCATGTACCTTTTTTCTAATAGCCAAGGATATGTTGAGGACACAAAAATTTATCCCTCATCCTTGGCACATTTTCGGCACTTGAAAACCATAACCTAGGGTGTTATAAGTATGTTTTCAACTCCCATTTTGACTCCTTCCTCATGAGAACACCACCCATGGAACATTTTTAAGAGGGTAATGTCTCTTTGTCTCTTTTCCCATAATTTCTATGGTGTAACCACACCTCTAACCTCAACCAGACTAAAGTTAACCTTGTTAAGTCATAACACAAGTTAAGTGGGAAAGTGAGAGGGAAAACCATTCAAATTCCCCTAATTGAATACTTTACCTTTTTTTTTTTTTTAATTCTTTTGTTTTATTTTACTCCTCAATTGTTATTGGTATGCTTTTATGCTACTCAAATTGTTCATACATCCTCCATGGTAAAAACATCTTTTTCTCGTGTCTCCCATCCCCATGCATGTTGCTCATGAAACTTTGGTAGTCCCTTCCTCTATAAAAGACCTTTAAGATGAATTTAATATGCATATTTTTTATAGACCTATGAATTTTTATCCATAAATAATTTCTTTATAGAAACCGAGTGAGCCAAATTTCCTAAAAGTTAGAACAAATGATCCCCATAAAACTAGCATCCATTTGAGCCTTTGTTTGCATCATGAAGTTGATTATTCTTGAATATATGTAGGTATGACTTTTCTTTAGCATTATTCCCTTTTTCTTATCCATAGAGATCAAGATGAGAGAAACCCTTGAAAATCAGAGCAAAGCATCTTGGTGTAAAATAGAAAATTTTGAGACCATGTTCATTTTGATCTGAAACTCAGAATCCACTTTCTATTTTTACTAAGTATCTACCATGTATCTTACCAAAAATAGTAAGTATAAGAAATAGTTGGTTTTTAGTACCTTAGTTCATTCCTCCAAGATCAAAACACTCAAAAATGACAAATTGATAAAATTGCTAAAAATAGACACCCATGTATGACTTACTAAAAATAGTAAGTGTTTATAATGAGATCAAAATGGTCACACATGATCCTACTCTTCACATATCACTGATTCCATCATTCATAGAGGTTAATTTCTTAGTTTGTAAGAAAATTCCCACATTTCTGGATGTGGTAAGCATAAGGTGTCTCAGAGTGAATCTACTAAATTTAGAAACATGATGTGGAATGAACCTCATGAAAATTTTATAAAAGGACTCTCTCAAAGTGTTTCGTTCAAATAATTTGGTCACTTGATTTAAATCACAAGGTTATTTTTAGCTTGTGCACCATACTGTGACAAAATTTCAGGATTACCTCTGATAAAAGTATTTTTTATAGTCCCCATTTCGAGAGGTACTTCTCAAAATATTCATAGTTCCACCTATCACTATGTGGTGACCATATCTCTAGATATTTCCTCATAGGAATGGTAAGTAAAAATTCATGCTTACAGAGGATTATTCGTTGAATTATGAATTAGGTGGAAGGGAAGCCCTCTCGGTTACCAATTTGGGTCTCAAAGTGCATTTTAGTCTCAATGTGTTTCTCATCTCATCACATAGGTTGATCAAAATATGAAATCATTATTAATTCAATATCCTACCTTCATCCATCTCATATTCGAAAGGTTTTAGGTACCACATTTCAATAGTCACTGGGTTTCCTAGGTGGAAGGATCATCATTGTTACATTGTGTGGGTAATTTTTTTAGGTTTTTATCAAGTGCAAAAGGGTTATAAAGGCATGGAATTTTTCATGTATTTTTTCAAGTTAAAGAGGAAATTAATCATTGATCTTAGTGGTCTATTTTTCAAGTGATTATCACTTCTTATCTCATTCTACTAGACAGGGACACAAAAATTATCATTCTAGGAGGCTTCTCATAGTGCATAAGAGGTTAAATATAAGAAGTTCATCATTGTATTAGATCCTTTCACTAGTTCATCATAGGAGTGGATATTATTTCATGATTGGATCTTCTTCATCCTTCTTCATTTGAGCTTGGATCTTCTCTTCTCTCTCTTCATTATTTCTCCATTCTATATCTTCTTTTCTCTCTCAATTTCTAATTCTCCATTATAAATGTACTTTATGACTATTTCTTCCTATTTGCTTAAGTGACTATGTAATATTTTCATTGTAAAGTTTCCATTTCCATTAATAATACTATGGATTATTTTTCATTCCTAGTGGAATGTAAATAGTCACAAGTGATAAGAATTTTGAAATTTCATGTGGGGGTAGTGTTGGAAGCACAATGTACCGAGAGGGCGGGTTAAACAAATCCCTACACATTTCTTATTTCATTTACAATAAATTTCAGAAACCATTAACATTCATCCATTCACATATATTAAACCATTTCTTATTAAGTGTGCATAATATGTTCAAATAAACATAACACATAAGAGAGATATCATAGACACAAGATTTAAGTGGGAAACCCTCATGGGGAATAAAACCCATTGAAACAAAAACATTATATTTCCATTTTTCAAATTTAGTGAGGCACCAACCCCGCGAGGAGGACCAACCCCCCTAGTTTAGTAGATCACTAACCCTACAAGTAACACCAAACCTAAATTTAATGAAGCACCCAATCCAAAAGGAGGATACAACCCCCTAAGATGACTAAACACCAACTCAGCCACCTGATGATGATGATCTCTGATTTTTTGTTACCACAACTAATGGATATCTCTAATTCAACTCACAACTCTTTCTTCAAACCCTCATTCCTTCAACTCACTCTATCTTCTTCCTTCTCAACTTGTCTTGTCTCTAAACCCTTGAAAACATGATATAAATAATTCTCCAACTTGTAAAACACTTCCTAAGCCTTCAAATCATTCCCTCATACATGCTATATACTTCTACTTGGGTCATACTTTTCACCCATAAAAGAATAGCCCATAGATGGACTCAAAACTTCACTTTTATATGCTTATCACCTCAAAAAAAAAAAAAAAAAGGTTAGTCCTTCATAATTAATTAAACCAATAAAACTTAATAAAATTCAAATACATTCATTACAATGGTCACATATGACCCATATAGGTTGGTCATGCCCAAAACCACTCATCTTGCACCAAACAAGCTCAAAACCCCATCACTAGGATGAGATAAAACAAAAATGCCAAAAACATGATTAGTAAAGCTCTCAAATTCATCAAAAATGTGTAAAATCATGAGTGGTTTCACATTTTATTGACCAATCAAATAATTCATAACATAAGCAAAAAGCCTCATATCCTTCACCAAATAACTACTTCCAGCACCATGTATTCACCTTTGGGAATCAATACCACTCAAGATAAACTCAAATATGGCATATAATAATTATGTGTAATCCTAAATAATTTTATAACACATCAATTCATGTTATACCTCTTGAAACATCCATGTGTTCAATCCACAAAAAGTTTCCTCTTCACAAAATTAAGATGCCTAGAAACCAATTTTGTAAACTCAACTAGTTTTCACCCTTTTTTCCACTTATAAGACCTACATAGGCCTTAAATAGGAAAAAAATTAATCACTATTACTATACAATTGATATAAAACATCAACCAATTCATTTCATGCCTCAATCAACTCAATTTTTCAGCCCGAGAAAACATGCCTTGAAAATAAACTTACCTTCTTTGTCACAAACTAACATAAAATACAAAATAAATTCACCAATAAAAATACATATACTAATATAAATAAATCTTAATCCTATCTCCAGAACATATTGAAATCCTTCCAACTCCAAGTGAAAGGTATTCAAACAAGACAATCTCTCGCAACCTATTTCTTAAGCCTTTTAGGACTCAAGAACCAAATTGAGCCCAACTCACTCCATCACATCAATATTACTTCCAAGATTAACCAAATAATTTAACACCATTATAAATGATTTATAAGAAATCAAAATCCTTAAAAATCATGAGTAACTCATAAATATCATCTTACCGCATGTAGTCACTTAGCACCCGCTAGAAAAAACATCCTCCAAATTTGACTCTTCAAGAAAAAGTCATAAATTTTTCATACCATATCAAAAATACATGTTTGATATACCAATGGAGATATATCTTAACCATTATCAAAACACAACTCTAATGGAGTCATACATCCTCATGTAGCTCCTATAATGTCAATTTTACCACAAGTTGCTCCAAACTACACCAAACAACCAATCTTCATAAATAGGGTATACTTTGTCATTTTTAACTTCAACCATGATGTAAAACTTTCATTAAACTCTAGAAAAACTTAGGGATAAAAAAATTTCACTTTATTTATTACCTTCTTTAGATAAATTTTCCTTAAACCAAACGTATTCAAACAAACAATTTCGTGGGGTCCACATACTTTCACATGCACTAATATACCTTTCTGGAAATATGGAAGAGTCCTATACAAAATAAAATGATTAAATTTTCAAAACAAATCAAAATAGGATTAATATACCTATTATTCTCCAATCCACTATTAGTTAGGGTTTAACTACAGCTTTTAAATTACTTTACCTTGTTAATGATCGTTAATAAAAACGTGACGATCAAACCACCTAATTTTTTTGAACCTTCATAACTGACCTAAGAAGATATTCCAAAGAGCTTAGATCCCCATGTAAAGCATATAATTCATAACTAGCATCGAAGGTCAACATTTTCTTAAAAAACACTATAACTTACCTATTTTTTCCAAAACTTGCATATATTGCAATTATCATGTCATAATGACCCAAAACTTATGATGAGGCATCATGAAAACATCCTATAACTGACCATATGAACCATATAACTCAAATATTATTGAAATTCTCCAGTCATTAAGACTTACCTATGCTAAATTGTTTGTTCTCCTCTACTTGCTTCCTAATGACCTCAAACATGTATCATGCCTCTGATTTATGACATGAAACTCACCATACACCGCATGTACACTGCCATGATATTGATACCATTCTTCACCATGACTCCAACTCATTCTACATTATCCATGGCTAGAAATAGGCTTGGAATAACCTGAATCAACATAAAAAACCCATGAAATGACCTTTCTAACCTCATGCAGACAGATATACACTCATGAAATGTCATATGGACCAATAATGACCTCAAGAAAACATCCAACCAATTCAATAGAGCTCAAACCATGACTATGCAAGATAGAACCATGTCAGAAAACCATGATAACTCACCAAATATTGAAACTACCAATAAAACTTCATGTTTTACATCTAATTAACACCTCACAGAGACTTATATGACACCAAAACACCATTTTCCATCAATGGACTTGACATCAATGAAAATAATAACACATAATAGCTAACAATCTCCACTTTGTCATTGATGGTAACCAAATTCAGAAAATATTGATGGCGACCATCAATAACAAACACATACTTAACTCATTTCCATGTATTTGATGCTTCTCTCCCCCTTTGACATCTATGAGAAATGATAAAATGATAAAAACTACATGCAAAAAAAATGACAACACACAATGACAACAATGTAAACCACAACTTACATGACTACGTAAAAACTACCCCTAGGACTAAAATATATCTTCCTTGTCTTAATAAACTATAAAAATTGATCCATAAACCTGTAATGAGCCACAAAATAGATCCCTTTGAATATGTACTATCCATATTATCCTTAATTCATGGTATTCATCACTTCTTATTTCTTTATAATTCAAGAAATCTCACAAGTCTACCTCCAATATTATCATACCCACTTTAGGATCATTGTCCCTAAATGAAATTTTCAATGTATTTTAAATCAACTTCTACTTTTCATGAAATTTTTAGTGTATTTAAATGTTGCCCTTGGGTTTGAAGTACCCTTATTTAATGGAAAACGTGAAAATTAGACAACATACCTAGCTTTAATACCATGGAAATGAATAAACACATATACACTTGTCTCAAGTGTCCACTCGTGTTTTATACCTCATTTTATAAATTTACATTCTTGTTAGTTACTTCACCTAGCCTTCTTGTCAAAAATTTTGTAATCATGACTGATTTAACCTCTTAAATACCTCAATCATCTTATATACTTGATACAAACATAAGATATTCTCCCCTTGGTCTAAGAGAGCTTGAAAACCTTGTGGCTTACTACACGTAGCTCAAGATTCTTCTAAAAAACGTTTGTAAGATATACTATACACTCTTATTTGCAAGAAATATTTCAGACATATCATGCAGACATCAAAACCCTACTTTCCAATCTTGTTTCTACTTTAAACATACCTTTAATGTAGACAAAGTGAACTCCCCCTCTCAAAGCATTCATACAGGGCATTTAAGATATCTTTTCACTTCTTTTCACCACCATATTCTGCTATGTCATTATATCTTAATGCTTGATAACACTTAAAGATTATATCAATTCCATAACAAATTTTTGTGGACCTAAAATCTATGAGTTACCTCCTCTTAACACTTATATATACCTCAAACCAGGATTACTTAGTACAAACATGCTTGAGGGTTCTTATTATAGCTCAAACCATACTTCTCTACCCTCGACTTTGAGACACTATGTAAAGTTGTAATAACTTCGATTTGAGTAAAATTTAAAAACTCTATGATCTTATATAATGCTCAACCTATACCTTCAACCTTATTAAGAGCATATCTTAACCTCCTTCATCATGCAAACTAATTCCTTGCACAATTTTCAAGCTCCTTGTTTCAATATTCACTTTGTAACCTAATGTATGACATCAAGGGTTTCTACAAACCTCTACCATAATCCTCTTTCCTTCTAAATGGTATGCATCAAAAATCTCAATAAACTTGATACTCCTTCACATAAATAAGATTAAATTATTTTTTCTTGTCATTTACATGCCCTAGTAAAGATCCATATCATTACCGAAAGTATCACCATATTACATCCTTCAGCTTATACCTTGAACAAGAACCCACACTCATACCCTTATTCCATTTGAGACACCAGTCCTCTCGACAAGATTCACATAGGATTCATGAAGTATGAATGCATCTAAAGACATTAAAAACCTATCTCGACTCAAATTAACTCCTCACAAATAGTACTAGACTTGTAAGTACATATTTTATGCTCTACCTCTATCACAAGACCTCTTAAGCAACTAATTTGGAGTCAAGAAAAATTCCTCTACTTTTGAAAAAATTGTATCCCCTCATTACATAATAAATACACCACACAAAGTGGCCAATAAACACTAATCATCTCTTGAAACCATATTTTAAGCTCTTTGAGTTCTTATACACTGTACAAAAAAACTCAAATTCAAAAAGGACCAAGCATATGCAAGATACAATGATTATCAACTAGAGAGCATGTTATTTTGAATTTTTCTTGAATGTATCCCTATTCCTTATAAATTACAATCCTTCATCTAGTTGTTATGCATAAATTTTAGACCTTACACATTCTTACAACGTAAGTTAACATAGTATCCATGATTAAGGCCTCATAACACACATGAGTCAAACTTGTCTTACCACCGAGTACCACCCAAACTTTAGATTCCTTTGCATCATCAAGGTTTTTATTCAAATCTAACAATCCTTTACGTAGTTATCATGCCTATTTGAGATTTTAATTTTATTTCATGAGTCTATACCTCGTAAAAGGTTTCCCTTCAAGCTCCAAGAAATCCCGAGAGTGGTATCTATTTCATTGTAGAAGCATATTGGTATTTTGATCCTCTTGTTCATAGTCACTCTTATTCTATACTCACAAATTCAACTAGATTTGTAGACATGTGACAACACATATATTGCTCTAACCTCACCCTCTTAATGCTAAGTACCTACATCAAAAATATAAAGTATAATTGAAACTTCTCAACATATTAGTCTTCTTATTTGACAATTCAACCCCCAAGATCACTCGTGACTTGTAACATGACTTTTGGTCTTCTAAGATCTATGGAAACCTTTAAAGATACCTATCCCCCTTTGGGAGTGTACATTATTCAAACAATATCCCAAAATCTCCAAAAACATCCATAAGACTTTTAGATCATAGACACAATGAGATATTCTTTTTTCCAATGGTCAAATTTGTAATTTTTCAAGTATTCATACACAAAGTTGTCCTGAAAGTGAAACTAATAACTTGTACCTTGGCACACTCTTGATATTTTACCATACAAAGACCTAGTACTATCTTGAAAACTCATCCTATGGATTGAGACACATAATAACCATGTTTAAACTTCACACTTTTGATACACATCATGACCAAACACCATTAAAATAACTCTACCACCAATACCAAGACCTAGAAACATAGTACTAAGAATGAATTCATGCAACATAAATGCACATACTTCTAAATCAACCATATACTCATCCTTTAGACCTCAGGACACATATTCAACCCTTTAAGACACTTCTTTAGATATAAATCCCAGGATAAAACGAGAAAAAACTTGAACTATGAATTTTAACTAAACTTTAGAATATATGTCACTTCTATGACACATATAACTTGTGAAAAACAAGCCTAAACACTTTCACAACCTTGATCAACACATCATGACACCTTGATAGGACCTTCAACATGACACACTGACCATGACTTAACTTGAGATATAGATTCCTTTACTTGATGATAAAACTTTATACTTTATCACCGATGCAAGACCTTAAGTTCACATATTAACTCCAACCTTTTTCTTAGTAGATATTACATAACTTTATCAAGGCTTCAACCTTAGAAACACCAAGTTTGAATTTTATTTGACTTGGAAACCCAGAATAATGGGATGTAATAATACAAAATTGCAGTATTCACTAACAAACTTAATGAAATGACATGAGATCCTTACATTTGGATGATCAATTAGACCTCATAGAAAATGATGACTCTAAAGTACACTCCCATATTATTTAAATAACATAAGTTCTCAGAATCAAGGCATGAGGAATCACATAAAAACAATCTTAGAACATAAAGTACCTAACACTTGAACTCGGACCTTGAGACAAATTGATTCCTTTAGATAAACTTTGAAACATACCACGACATCCTTTCATGAAAACAAGTAAAGGACACTAACACACATCATACTTATATAAAGACTTCCTTTTAAGAAATCACAAGGATGGATAAAATAATTACTACTCCATGAACATACCAAGTCATTGACACAAATTCACACATACAAGACATCACAAAATCCTTCTTTAGACGACAACATGACACATTCAAACACCTAAAAGAGATAAGGACACAAAAATTGATGGATGGATCAAATTAAATACCTTAGAAATTTTGAGGTGTCCCACACACCTAATCTACTTAATTTTCCATGAACAAGAGAATGAATAGCTGATAGACACACCTTTTATTCTTCAACCCTTGATTCTTTCACCAAAGCAATCATTCTTTCTAGAATTGTCTTAGGCTTTATGAAATTGTCTCCCATCTTTATTTAATTATAACCTCATTTGGAAATCTTCATATGATCATTCTTCATTCTCAACACCTCTAATTTTGTAACATCCTTCTTGGATTAAGTTCCATGATTAGATCCTTTAACCGTTCCTTTAGAATCATACCTTTTAATGAACCATTTATTGATTTGGCATATCTTTATACATGACATA
This sequence comes from Taxus wallichiana var. yunnanensis, assembly GCA_018340775.1. Lineage (NCBI taxonomy): Eukaryota > Viridiplantae > Streptophyta > Pinopsida > Cupressales > Taxaceae > Taxus > Taxus wallichiana. Next base: position 343,008,396 of record CM031237.1, read on the forward strand.
ATTTTTGAGAAATAAAGAAAAAAACATCCTTATTTCTTATTAGCCCATAAACACTAAGATTCCAGATGCAATTCTTGGCCCTATGGTCATACTCACAACATGAAAAAAATTTACCTTTTAAGAGAGATTCACCATTCCTAGGAGACCTCATTTTGCAATCTCTATCTCTATGACCAAAATCATGACAAACATAGCAATATGCATTAAAGGGAGTACCATACCTCATAAAATTAGGTTTTCTAATAGGGTTAGACCTTCTCAAATGAAATTTCTTAGTCACCTTCCTATTAAATTTAGAACTTGGGTCATATTCACCATCATTATTCACATGTTCTCTTTCAAACTCTCGACATTTTTTTTCACTAGCCACTATTTGGAATTTTAAAATTCCACCAAGAGATTTAGAACTATTTTCAATCCTCTCATACAACCTCAACCTACTAGATGGAATTTCCAAATAAAATTCCAAATATTTTAACGTATTTTAATACCTAGAACATATATCTTCAATATCCTTTAGGAATTTATACACTCTTTAAGCCTATGACTCCAAAACCATGATGGATTGACCATCCTCTATCTCCATATCCTTGATTTGATCTTGTAAGCCATGAATCACTGATGATCTACTTCATTCCTCCTAAATATAGCTTCAACATCTGAAGACATACCCATTGCTTGTGCTTCAAAGTATCTCCTTCATGTTGTTAAAGTTGCTTCACAACAACCTTCTTTAATACCACTTGTTGGAAGCAAAATACATTACGGTGGGGTGAATTATTGCTACAAATTTATTATTTCATTTAGCATTAATTTAAGAAACAATTAACAGTCATCCATTCATATATATTCAACCATTGATTATTAAGTGTGCACAATACATTCAAATAACCATAAAACATAAGAGAGAACTAATATATATAATATTTAAGTGGGAAAAACTCATGGGGAAGAAAAAAACAGAAACACAAAATTATATTTCCATGTTTAAAATTTAGTGAGGCATCAACCCCACAAGGATCATCAACCCCTAGTTTAGTTCAACACTGACCCTACAAGGAGCACCAACCCCTAATTTGGTGAAACATCCTCTCTGCAAGGAAGATACAACCCCGTAAGATGACTAAGTACCAACTAAGCCACCTGATGATGATGATCTCTAATTTTTTTACCATCACAATTGATGGATATCTCTAATTCAGCTCATAACTCTTTCTTCAAACCTACATTCCTTCACCTCACTCTATTTTATTCCTTCTCAACGTGTCTTAGCTCTAAACCATTGCAAAAATATCTCAACTAGTATTCAACCTATAACACACTTCCTTATCCTTAAAATCATTCCATCATACTTGAAATACACCTCTAATTTTGTCACACTTTTCACCCATACAAGACTAGCCCACAAATGCACTCAAAAGTTCACTTTTATATGTTTCTCATCTCATAAACCCAAAAGAGGTTGGTAATTCAAGACTAATTAAGGATCATCCTATTATTAACAGAAAACTTAATAAAATTAAAATAAATCAATTACAATCGTCACTTATGACCCATATTGTTCGGCCATGCCTAAAACCACTCATCCGTACTTCAAACAAGTTCAAAACCCCATCAATAAGATGAACTAAAACCAAAAAATCCAAAAAAAAATTTATTCAAGCTCAAAAATTCATCACACATGTGTAATATGAAATATAAGAATCATACATGGTTGAAATTTTTATTGTAATAATCAAATAATTCATAGCATAAGCTAAAAGGCTCATATCCTTAACTAAACAGTTACTTCCAATACCCTGTCTTCACCTTTGGGCATCAAGACCACTCAAGATCAACTCAAATATGGCATGTAATCACTATATGGAATCCTAAGGACCTGTAAAACAATACATGCATGTTATACCTCTTGAAAAATCCATGTGTTTAATCCAAAACACCTTTTCTTTTCACAAAATCAAGCTGCCAAGAAACTAGTTTGCACCCTTACTGTCACTTACAAGACCTCCATAGGGCTTAAATAGGGGAAAAAATCATAAAAATTCAATATCTAGATGATATAAAGAAATAAATAATTCATTTCATGGCTCAACCAACTCAATCTTTCATCTTTAGAAAACTGTTCTAAAAATCAACTTACCTTCTTTCTCCAAACATACCCGAAAGACCCATAAAATAAATTCAAACAAGTAAAGGACACTAACACAAATAATACTTCTATAAAGACTTCCTTTTGAGTAATCACAAGGATGGATACACTACATACTTCTTCATGAACATACCAGGTCATTGAAAAAAATTCACACTTACAAGACATCACAAAATCCTTCTTTAGATGACAACATGACACACTCAAACACCTACAAGAGATAATGACTCAAAATTGATGGATAGATCAAATGACATACCTTAGAATTATTTTGGTGTCCCAGCACACCTAATCTCTTTAATTTTCCATGAATGAGAGAATGAATAGCTGATAGACATAGATGTTATTCTTCAATCCTTGATTCTTCCACCAAAGCTAGCATTCTTCCTAGACTGTCTTAGGCTTTATGAAATTGTCTCCCATCTTGATTGAATTATAATATCCTTTTGAAACCTTCATATGATCAATATTCATTCTGACACCTCTGATTTTGTAACATCCTTCTTGGATTTTGTTTCATGATTAGATCCTTTACTGCCCTTTAGAATCATACCTTCTAATGAACCTTTTATTGATTTGGCATATTCTTTATACATTACCTAATTTTTGAAAAATAAAGAAAACAACATCCTTCTTTCTTATTGACCCATAAACACTAAGATTCCAACTGCAATGCTTGCATCTATTTCCATACACACAACATGAAAAACATTCACATTTGAAGAGAGATTCACCATTCCTAGAAACCTCATTTTGCAATCTCTATCTCTATTATCAAAATCATGATAAACATAGAAATTTGCATTAAATGGAGTAACATACCTCATAGCATTAGGTTTTCTAATAGGGTTAGACCTTCTCAAATCAGCCTTTTTAGTCACTGTTATCCAAATAACTCTCCTAGTTACTTGGATAGCTTATATTTTCATTCTAACTATGATGTTTCACATTTCAAGTTGTGTGCACTCAAGCTTTCTCCCTCGCACAATTTGGTTGGTTACAGCTTCTTCCACATGCCCCATGCACCTTCCTTTTTATCCCTTTACATTATGTTATCTCCTTTTACATTTTCTATTTTTCCTTCTCCTACATGCCCACTTTTTTCCTATTATGTGGCATACTTCTTGCACAACCTATGCAGACTTACCTTCACAAATGGGTAAGTCCTTGGTATTCCTCTCGCGCATTGGCATACGCTAAGATTCTTGATGCATATCTTTTCTTTCTGCCACCGTGCACCCTCCTTTAAGTGAATTCTCATACCCCTTCCTCATAATTGTCACCTGTAAGTATTTTATTATTCCTCCTACGTGCGCACTTCCACGCATGCCTTTCATCTTTTTCCATTTTGAGTGCCTCGCTTCGCTTCCGTGCCTCGCACCTTATTCTGATCTAGTCACTATGACATGTCATCGATAAAAATTGAGTGTGCAACATGCAACCTATCAAATCACACCAACAGGTGATAAATCCTAACAACCAACCGATTCGTGATACGTGGTAGAAACAACAAATCAAAAGAACAATTAGCCAATTTCCTCGCTTAATCAACACACACCACGTGTCATTATGTTTCATAGAGACCTATAGACTTCTGATAGCCATAACATCTATTACAGCCTCCTAGATTCCCATGCCCCGGTCTCATTTGAAAGTTGTTGACATCAGCTACATGTTGGAATTTTCAAAATCAGATTTAGGCGGGATTTGGTAGGTGAAAAATAGGGAAACATATTTTTGATCATTAGTGCATACATCTAATCAACCTCAACCACCATATTCCAATCAAATATTGCTTTCTTCCTTCTTCCACACATCAAATAGACATGGGATAGTGCATCTAATAGCATTCCATGTTGATTTGAAGGAATTTATCACTGGCTATATGTGGTTGAATATTTGAATCTGATTTTCCATCTCTTTCTCCTCTTCTCTCCTTCTTCTATAAATAGCAAAGTTATTATTTGTAAAAAAGTATCCCTCTCTCTTATAGTGGCACCATGCCAAAATGGTGGCTGACTTCTTGTGTGTCTTAGACCTTGGTGTCATCTCTGTAATGTATTCTTGCCTCTTTCAGTGAATGTAAATGACTATGCATCCCTTAAGCAATAAAATTATGTTTTGTGGAACTCTTGTCTTCCCTTTCTCATTTTCATTGCATCTCACCTCTTTGTTTGTGTTTTTGGCATGTTGTGTGTACTTCCCACTTGCAGTCCCCATGTTCATTTGTTGCATACGCTAGAAGGCCGAGCCTGCATGTTGATCTATGAAATACACCGTTTACCCTCTTTTCTCGCACCCTGTTTGTTTCCTTCATCACTCGTGGAGAGATATTGAACCTTTCCCTGGTGCTATCTCCTTCCTTAGCTTAGGATTTCCCCTTTCTACACATCCTTCTATCCCTAGTCCCTTGGCATATTTATTCTAGGATTTTCTTTCAAGATTAGAAATATCGTGAGCTTTAGAGATAGATAGAGGAATTGACCTTTTTGGAGATCCGTCCCAAGTGCACAAGGTATGAAAACTTGGGGGCAGTTATTTTATCATCTCAAACAACTCGGCTCTTTTGGATTTGAGATGCAAGTACACATTTGATTGACCAACAATTTTTAGCATGCTCGATGGGACAAGAGTGAAGAGATTTACATCTTCATCTTAGCAAGTTTTATGTGTTTTGCTTGAGATCCATCCTTTGGAGGCATATTTCAACACATTTGGTGACTCCACTAATCCAAACACACCCATTATTTCATTCACATACCAGTCTTCCTCTTATTTAATTCATTTCTCCTTTTTCCATCTTTCTACCTTCCTCTATTGAAGTCATGTAATCATGATTTATTCCCTTCCCGAATTCTCATTTGCAGTAGTAGAATAATTTATCTCCATCACCACAGTTTGGAAATCCTCCTCCAAATCAGTTTTATAAGCCCCATTATCCTGAAAATGCATACAACCCACTTTTTTCTAACCAAAATGTTTATGAAGAACAAGTTTATACAAATGATGGTAGCAAATCCTTGGTCAAAGCTGATTTTGAGAGGTAGGTGCAAAATATGGAGATGGACATGATGCAACTCAGAGTCAAGTGCTCCATAAAGGCAACTAAAGTTGGCTACAAGGTCCCTTGTCCATGGTTCGCCATGTACAAGGTTGGTTTATCACCCAATATAAGTGGTACTTCATCACTAAGATGTTTCCCAGACACAGAGTGGGCGGAAGAAATGACGGCTTAGAAATCTAGCACATCGAAACCTTGTCAATGGGGCAACTCTGCATGACCATCTTACATCACTCCCACTCCTCCATGACAACTTACATCATTTCACCCCACTGGCATGTTCCTAGCTTCTTGCACTTTTCCTTGACAAAGAATTCCCCTCCTCCATCCTCCAACCTTAAATTTTCTTCCATTCCCCATTTTGCGTGCACCTTGTTTCCTTCAAAGTGTGTGCTCCTTTCATCCCTCCGATATACGGTTGCACTCCTCTTGCACATGCACCTTCCTTGCCTTCTGAATCCATCGTTCTACCTTCTTCCAAGTCCCCTCTTCCTAGATATACCATAAATGAATAACCCCTTCCAATGCGCCTTTCCCAACCAATGTCATCATGTTTGATGACTTCAAAGCAATTGAGGAATGGAATGACTCATGAGAATCTAAATGAGAAGAGGAAATCATACATGTGACTATTTCATAAGAAAACGAGTTAGTTCCTGAGGGAGTAGTTTTGAAGGAGACTGAGTTGCTTGTAGAGGAAGAACCTCATGTGCCAGAGCTCTAAGTGACCTAGCCTATAAGCGAGTCACCTTTAGAAGGAGAGTTTGCATGAAAATCCCATTTTTGGGATTGAGCTTCAAAGTAATGGGAAAGTTAAAAGGATCAAATCGTGCCCAATAAGATACCTGTCTAGTCTAGAGCCAAAGACAAAGTTTCCACCGGTCATACTCATTTCAGAGCATTAGGTAGAGCTTCAGCATGCCAAAGGTCAGCAATAGTTCCTCCCAAATCCAAGTGTAAAAAAACTTCAGGAGGTATATATTCTATTTGTTGATACTTTGAGGAGGGTGAAATACTATCTACAAGACAATTTTTCACTCTTTTTCCGACCATGTTCAATGCAAAATCAATTACATGGTCATAATTAATGAGGAAGGGAAGCTACTTCTCCCTACTTGTAGTAGTTTTTATTTGATGGCATCTTACCTCTGATTAGATTAGGTTATTTTATGTTTTCTTTCAGTAATACAAGTGCTCACACACACTCCGCATGTTCCCTTTAGACATGTATGATTTTCAATTTTGTACATAATGTTGTGCTTCTATTTCAATGTGCTTCCTCTAACACCTTTCCTTTCTTGCCGCGCCCATACACCCCCTTTTTGCTGCTTCCTAGAATGATAGTTAAATTTTGGAAGAGGTAGTTTGAATGGTCAGTATATAAAGTTCACTCTCATTAATCCAATTCAGAATATCTTCATATGAGAGTAGCAGTTTAGTTCAAGTTCAAACAAGTGTTGTGACTTCAAGGATGTTCTTCAAGTTACATATCAGATCTTCAAGTTTAGCACTTGAATCCATACCCAATGGAATTCTAAGGCTAATAGTCTCTTCATCTAGTACGTAGATGGCCCCTGAAATTCACCAAAATTGTTATCCAAATAAATCTCCTAGTTGCATGAATAACTTATATTTTCATTCTAACTCGATGTTTCATATTTCGTGTTGAGCACACTCAAGCTTTCTCCTTGGTACAATTAGGGTAGATGAATTTCTTCCACATGCCCCATGGGCCTTCATGCTTCTTCATCTACATTTTGTTATCTCCTTTTCCATTTTCTCTTACACCTTCTCTTGCATTCCATCTTTCTTTATAATCCCGCCAGTGCACTTCTTATGCACACCTCTCAGACTTTCCATCTAAAATGTCTAAGTCCTTGGAATTCGCCTTGCATTCTTGCATACACTAAGCTCCTTGGTGCACCGCTTTTATTTCTACCACCATGCACCCTCCTTCAGTTGAATTCTTGCTCCCCTTCCCCATACTTGTCCTTTGCAAGTATTTTTGATTCCTCCTACATGCGTATTTCGCATGTACCTTCCATCTATTTCCCTTTCACGCACCTACCTCTTACTTATGTTCCTTACACCTTCTTACACTTTAGTCATTGTGCCACATCATCTATCAGAATTGAGTGTGCAATATGCAACCTATAAAAATGTGCCAATAGGGCGCAAAATCATGACAACCAATAGATTCGTGACATGTGGAAGAAATAACAAATTAGATGAATAGTTGGTTGATTTCCTCAGTCAATTAACGTTCACCACATGTCATTGCATGTGAGATCAACCTATAGAATTTTGACAGCTATAACTTCTGTTGTAATACTTAGATTCCCACATTCCTGCTCTCATTTAAAAGCCATTGACATCAACTACACGTTGGAATTTTTAAAATTAGATTCAAGCGGGATTTTGTAGGTAGAAAATAGGGAAACATTTTTTTGATCATCAATGCACACATCTAATCAACCTCAACCACAAAATTCCAATTAGATATTTCTTTATTACTTCTTCTACATGCCAAACATATATGAGAAAGTACATTTGATAGCCTTATAGGTGGATTTGTAGGAATTTATCATGGTTATTAGTGGTTGAAGATTTGAATCCAAGTTTCCCTCCCTTTCTCCTTCTCTTCTCTCCTTCTTCTTCTATAAATAGCAGATTTATCCTTTGTAAAAAGGACCCCTCTCTATTATAGAGGCACCATGCCAAAATGGTGGCTGACTTCCCATGGGTCTCAGACCTTGGCATGGTCTCTGCAATGTATTCTCACCTCCTACTATGAATGTAGATTACTTTGGGTCCCTTAGGAAATAAAATTGTGTTTTATGGAACTCTTGTCTTCCCTTTCTTATTTTCATTACATCTTGCCTCTTTGTTTGTGTTTTCTAGCATGTTGTGCATACTTCCCACTTAGTACCCATGTTCATGGGTTATGTGTGCTGGAAGGCCGAGCCTGAGTGTTGATCTATGGCACATTTCATCCTCCCTCATATCTCGTACCCTCTTTGTTTCCTTCGCTGCTCATGGAGAGAGATCAACCCTTTCCATGACATTATCACCTTCCTTAGCTTAGGATTTCCCTTTATGCACATCCTTCTATCTTTGGTCCCTTGACATGTTTAGTCTAGGATTTTATTTCAGCATTAGGAGTAGCAATAACATTAGAGGTAGGTAGAGGAACCAACCTTCTCTAGAGATCTGTCCCAAGCACGCAAGGTCCCACAACTTAGGGATGGTTCCATTGTTGTCTCAAATAGATCAGCTCTTCTAGATTGGAGATGTGGGTGCATGTTTGAATGACCAATAGTCACATTCATATTAAATTTATAACTTGGGCCAGATTCACCATCATTCTTCACATGTTCTCTTTAAAACCGTAGGAATATTTTTCACAAGCCACCCTTTGGCATTTTAAAACTCCACCAAGAGCTTCAGAACTATTTTCAATCCTCTCATACATCCTCAACCTACTAGATGGACTCTCCAAATCATATTCAAAATATTATAACATCTCTTCATACTTGTAACAAATGTCTTTTGTATCGTTTAGGACTTTATACAATATTTCTACCTATGACTTCAAACCCTTGATGGATTGACCATACTCTATCTTCATAGCCTTGATCTGATCTTATAAGCCATGAATAACTAACTAACCTACTTCATTCTTCCTTTTAAATACATCTTCAACATCCGAAGACATACCCATTGCTTTTGCTTCAAAGGATCTCCTTCAAGTTGTTAAACTTGCTTCACAATGACCTTCTGTAATACCACTTGTTGGAAGCATAATAGATTAAGGGGTGAATTATTTCTACAAATTTCTTATTTCATTGAGCATTAATTTTATAAACCATTAGCGTTCATCTATTCATATACATTCAACCATTACTTATTAAGTGTGCACAATATGTTCAAATAACCATAACACATAAGAGAGAGCTCATAGATGTAATATTTAGTGGGAAAACCTCATGGGGAGAAAAAACATAGAAATAGAAAAATTATATTTCCATGTTTCAAATTTAGTGAAGCATCAACCCCACAAGGATCACCAACCCCTAGTTTAGAACAACACCAACCCTACAAGGAGCACCAACCTCTAATTTAGTGAAACATCCACTCCAAAAGGAGGATACAACCCTATAAGATGACTAAGCACCAACTCATCCACCTAATGATGATGATATTTGAATTTTTTTCTACCAAAACTGATGGAGATCTCTAATTCAACTCATAAATCTTTCAAACCATCGTTGCTTCAACTCACTCTATCTTCTTCCTTCTCAACTTGTCTTGGCTCTAAACAATTACAAAAATTCTCTCTACCAGATTCAACCTATAACACACTTCCTTGTCCTTAAAATAATTCCCTCATACTTGAAATACACCTCTACTTTTGTCGCACTTTTCACTCATACAAGACTAGCCCATAAATGGACTAAACACATCACTTTTATATGTTTCTCATCTCATAAACCAAAAATTGGTCGGTACTTCATGAATAATTAAGGATCGGCCTCTTATTAAAATAAAACTTAATAAAATTACAAAAATAATAATTACAATGGTCACTTATGACCCATATAGTTTAGTCATGCCCAAAACCACTCATACGTACTAAACAAGCTCAAAACCCCATCAATAAGATGAAGTAAAACCAAAAAGGACAAAAAAAATGATTATTAAAGCTCAAAAATTCATCACACATGTGTAATATGAAATATAATAATCATACATGGTTGAAATTTTTATTTTAATAATCAAATAATTCATAGCATAAGCCAAAAGGCTCATTTCCTTAACCAAACAATTTCTTCCAAAGACTGTCTTCACCTTTGGACATCAAGACCACTCAATATCAACTCAAATATGGAATTTAATCACTATATGAAATCCTAAGGACCTGTAAAACACATAAATGCATGTTATACCTCTTGAAATATGCATGTGTTCAATCCAAAACAACTTTCCTCTTCACCAAATCAAGCTGCTAAGAAAAACTAGTTTGCACCCTACGCCGCCACTTACAAGCCCTCCATACACCTTCAATATGGAAAAAATTATAAAAATTCAATATCTAGATGATTTAAAGAAACCAAAAATTGATTTCATGCCTCAACCAACTCAATCTTTCATCTTGAGAAAACCTATCCTTAAAATCAGCTTACCTTCTTTCTCACAAACGACTGAAAGACCCATAAAATAAATTCACCAAGGCATAATACTTATACCTTGGAACATACCATGACATCATTTCATGAAAACAAGTAAAGGACACTAACACACATCATACGTCTACAAATAATTCATTTTGAGGAATCACAAGGATGGATACACTACATACTACTTCATGAACATACCAGTCATTGACACAAATTCACACTTACAAAAATCACAAAATACTTTTTTAGACAACAACATGAAACACTAAAACACCTACAAGAGATAAAGACTCAAAATTTATGGATAGATCAAATGAAATACCTTAGAATTTTTGAGGAGTCCCATAAACCTAATGTATTTAATTTTCCATGAATGAGAGAATGAATAACCAATATAAACAAATGTTATTCTTCAACCTCGATTCTTCCTAGAACTGTCTTAGAACTATGAAATTGTCTCCCATATTGATCAAATCATAATATACTTTGGAAACATTCATATGATCAATCTTCATTCTAAATCCATCTGATTTTGTAACATCCTTCTTGGATTGAGTTCCATTATTATATCCTTAAACTGCCTTTAGAATCATACCTTCTAATGAACCTTTTATTGATTTGGCGTATTCTTTATGCATGACCTAATTTTTGACAAATAAAGAAAACAATATCCTTATTTCTTATTGGCCCATAAACACTAAGATTCCATCTACAATTCATGTCCCTATGGCCATACTCACAACATGAAAAAATTCACCATTCCTAGGAGACCTCATTTTGTAATCTCTATTTGTATGATCAAAATCATGACAAACATAGCAATAATCATTGAAGGGAGTACCATAACTCATAACATTAGGTTTTCTAATAGGGTTAGACCTTCTCAAATAATCCTTCTTATTCACTATTATCTAAATAACTCTCCTAGTTACTTAGATAACTTATATTTTCATTCTAACTCTAATGTTTTACATTTCACATCACAGCGCACACTCAAGATTTCTCCTTGGCATAATTTGGTTGGTTGCAGTTCTTCCGTGTGTGCCATGCACCATCCTACTTCTCCCTCTACATTTTTTATCTCCTTTTCCATTTTCTCTTATGCCTTATCCTATACACCTGATTTCTTTCCTATCTTGTCACGCACTTCTTACATGCACCTCTGTAGACATGCCTTCAAAATGGCTAAGTCCTTGCATTCCTTTAGCCACCCTTCGGTATTTTAAAATTCCACCAAGAGCTTTAGAACTATTTATAATCCTCTCATACATTCTCAACCTACTATATGGACTCTCAAAATCAGATTCCAAATATTTTAACCTCTCTTTATACCTAGAATAGATGTCTTCTATCTCCTTTAGGACTTTATACATTATTTCAACCTATGACTCCAAAACCTTGATGGATTGACCATCCTCTATCTCCATATCCTTGATCTAATCTTGTAATCCATGAATCACTGATGAGATACTTCATTCTTCCTTCTAAATACAACTTCAACATATGAAGATATAACCATTGCTTGTGATTTAAAGGATCTCCTTCAAGTTGTTAAACTTTATTCACAACGAACTTCTCTAATACCACTTGTTGGAAGAAAAATAGATTAAGGTGGGGTGAAATATTACTACAAATTTCTTATTTCATTTAGCATTAATTTTAGAAACCATTAACATTCATCAATTCATATACATTCAACCATTAATTATTAAGTGTGCACAAGACATTTAAATAACCATAACACATAAGAGAGAGCTCATAGATATAATATTTAAGTGGGAAAACCACATGGGAATAAAAAACAATGAAACCAAAAAATTATATTTCCATGTTTCAAATTTATTGAGGCATCAACCCCACAAGATTCACTAACCCCTAGTTTAGTACAACACCAACCCTACAAGGAGCACCAACCCCTAGTTTAGTGAAACATCCACTCCAAGAGTAGGATACAACCCCTAAGATGACTAGTCGAAACTCAACCACCCGGTGATGATGATATCTGAATTTTTTTCTTCCCTAACTAATGGATATCTCTAATTCATCTCATAAATCTTTCTTCAAACCCTCATTCCTTCACCTCACTCTATTTTCTTCCACTGAAATTGTCTTGGCTTTAAACCATTGAAAAATTATCTGAAATAGTATTTAACCCGTTAAAAATTCCTTAGCCTTAAAATCATTGCCTTATAATTTAAATAAACCTCTACTTGGGTTGCACTTTTCACACATACAAGATTATCCCACAAATGCACTCAAAGTTTCACTTTTATATGCTTCTCATCTCATAAACCCAAAAGAGTTCAGGCATTCATGAATAATTACTGACTAACCTCTTAGTAAAATAAAAATTAACAAAATTCAAATAAATTAATTACAATGGACACATATGACCCATATAATTCGCCATGCACAAAAACCACTCATTTGTACTAAAAATCTCAAAACCCCATCACTAGGATGAACTAAAACTACATATGCCAAAAAAATGATTATTCAATCTTGAAAATTCATCACACATGTGTAATATGACATATAATAATCATAGATGGTTGAAATTTATATTGTAATAATCAATAATTCATAGCATAAGCCAAAAGGCATGTATCCTTCACCAAACAGCTTGCTTCCACCACCCTATCTTCACCTTTGGGTATCAAGACCACTCCATATAAACTCAAATATCACATGTAATCACTATATGGAATCCTAAGGTCATATAAACCACAAGCATGCATGTTATACCTCTTCAAACATCTATGTGTTCAATCTGAACAATTTTTCCTCTTCACCAAATCAAGCTGCAAAGAAACTACTTTATACCCTTGTTGTCACTTAAAAGACCTCCATAGCCCTTCAATAGGTACAAAAATCATAAAAATTCAATATCAAGATGATATAAATCAACAAAAAATTCATTTCATGCATCAACCAACTCTATTTTTAATCTTGAGAAATTTTTTCCTAAAAATTAGCTTACCTCTTTCTCAAAACTCGACTCAAAGACCCATAAAATAAATTCACCAAGGCATAATCCTTATACCTTGAACATACCATGAATCCTTTCATGAAAAAAAATTAAAGGACACTAACACATAATATAATTCTACAAATAATTACTTCGATGAATCACAAGGATAGAAACACTACATACTACTTCATGAACATACCAGATCATCGAGAAAAATTCACACTTACAAGACATCAAAACAACCTTCTTTAGTCGAAAAATGAAACACTCAAACACCTATAAGAGATAAGGACTCAAAAAATAATAGATGGATCAAATGACATACCTTATAACTTTTGACGTGTCCCACACACCTAATCTCTTTAATTTTCCATGAATGGGAGAATGAATAACCGATAGACACAAATGTTATTCTTCAACCCTTGATTCTTCCACCAAAGCAAAGTGATTCTTCCAAGACTTGTCTTAGGAATTATGAACTTATCTCCCATCTTGATCGAATTATAATATCCTTTGTAAACCTTCATATGATAAGTCTTCAATATAAACACCTCTGATTTTGTAACATCCTTCTCGGATTGAGTTCCATGATTAGATCCTTTAACTGTTCCTTTAGAATCATACCTTTTAATGAACCTTTTATTGATTTGGCATATTCTTTATACATTACCTAATTTTTGAGAAATAAAGAAAACAACATCCTTATTTCTTATTGGCCCAGATGTAATTCTTGGCCCTATGGCCATACTCACAACATGAAAAACATTCAACTTTTAAGAGAGACTCACCATTCCTAGGAGACCTCAATTTGCAATATCTATCTCTATGACCAAAATCATGACAAACATAGAAATATGCATTGAAGGGATTACCATACCTCATAAAATTAGGTTGTCTAATAGGGTTATACCTTCTCAAATCAACTTTTTAGTCACCTTCCTATTAAATTTAGAACTTGGGCCATATTCACTATCATTCTTCACTTCTTCTCTTTCAAACCCTAGGCATGTTTTTTCACTATCCACCCTTTGGCATTTTAAAATTCCACCAAGAGCTTCTGAACTATTTTCAATCCTCTCATGCATCCTCAACCTACTAGATGGACTCTCCAAATAAGATTCTAAATATTTTAACCTCTCTTCATACCTCCTGAATGATGTCTTCTATCTCCTTTAGGACTTTATACACTCTTTCAACATGTGAATCCAAAGCCTTGATAGATTGACCATCCTCTATCTCCACATACTTTATCTGATGTTGTAAGCCATGAATCATCGACTCAACTACTTCATTTCTCCTTCTAAATATAGCTTCAATATCTCAAGACATAACCATTGATCATGCTTCAAAGGATCTACTTCAAGTTTTTAAACTTGCTTCATAATGAACTTCTAATACCACTTGTTGGATGCACAATAGATTAAGGGTGGGTTAAGTATTGCTAAAAATTTCTTATTTAATTTAGCATTACTTTTAGAAACCATTAACATTCATCCATTCATATACATTCAACCATTTCTTATTAATTGTACACAATATGTTCAAATAACCATAACACATAAGAGAGATCATAGATATAATATTTAAGGGGAAAACCTCATGGGAAGAAAAAAATAGAAAGATGAAAATTGTATTTCCATGTTTCAAATTTAGTGAGGCATCAACCCTAGAAGTATCATCAACCCCTAGTTTAGTACAATACCAACCCTATAAGGAGCATCATCCCCTAATTTAGTGAAACATCCATTCGAAAAGGAGGATACAACCCCATAAGATGACTAAGCACAAACTCAGCCACCTGATGACGATGATCTCTGAATTTTTTTCTTCCAAAACTAATGGATATCTCTAATTCATCTCACAACTCTTTCTTCAAACCCTCATTCCTTTACCTCACTCTATTTTATTCCTTCTCAACTTGTCTTGCTCTAAAACATTGAAAAAATTATCTCAACCAATATTCAACCTATAAAAAAATTCCCTATCTTTCAAATCATTTCCTCATACTTGAAACACACCTCTACTTGGGTTGTACTTTTCACCCATACAAGACTAGCCCACAAATGTACTCAAAAATTCACTTTTATATGTTGCTCATCTAATAAACCCAAAGGAGGTAGTTCATTCATGAAGAATTAAGGACTGAAATCTTAGTAAAATAAACGTTAATAAAATTAAAATATATTAATTACAAGGGTCACATATGACCCATATAGTTTGGCCATGCCTAAAACCACTCATCCGTACTAAACAAACTCAAAACCCCATCACTAGGATGACTAAAAAAATAAATGCCAAAAATTCATTATTAAAGCTCAAAATTCATCACAAATGTGTAATATGACATATAATAATCATACATGGTTGAAATTTTTATTATAATAATCAAATTGTTCATAGCATAAGCTAAAAGGCTCATATCCTTAACTAAACAAGAGCTTCCAACACTTTCTCTTCACCTTTGGGCATCGAGACCACTCAATATCAACTCAAATATGGCATGAAATAAATATAGGGAATCCTAAGGACCTGTAGAACCCATACATTCATGTTATACCTCTTAAAACATCCAAGTGTTCAATCCAATACAACTTTCCTCTTCACCAAATAAAGCTGCCAAGAAACAAGTTTGTACCATTGCTTCCACTTACAAGACCTCCATAGGCCTTCAATAGGGACAAAAATAATAAAAATTAAATATCCAAATGATATAAATCAACAAACAATTCATTTCATGCCTCAACCAACTCAATCTTTCCTCTTGAGAAAACTTGTCTTGAAAATCAACTTACATCCTTTCTCACAAACGCCTAAAAGACCCATAAAATAAATTCAAAGGCATAATCCTTATACCAATAGAAAAATCTTTGAATAATATTTAAATAACATATTGGAAATCCTTCCAAATCCAAGTGGAAGGCCTTCAACCAAGCCAATCTCTACAACCTACTTCTTAAACCTTCTAGGACCCAAGAACCGACATTGAGCCCAACTCACTCCACCACATCAAAAATCACTTTGAAGCTTAACCAAAGCATGGAAAACACTTATAAATTATTTATAATCACTCATAAACCTTCACCAATCAAGAACAACTCATAAATATCATCTTACCTCATGTAGCCACTTAACACCCTACTAGAACAAGCATCCTCTAAATTTGACCTCAAAGAATAGGTCATAAATTTGTCACACCATATCAAAAACAAAATTTTGATATAAAATTTGATATATATATATATGAACCATGGTCATAAAACAACTTCAATGGAGTCCTAAATCCTCATGTAGCTCTTACAATCTAAAATTTAATACATACTACTCCAAACTTCCCCAAAAACCAAGATTATTCATAAATAGGGTATAATTTTTCATTTTTCACTTCAACCATGACCTGAAACTATCATGAAAATAAAAAAAAACTCACGAGATGAATAAAATTTAAATTTATTGCTTACCTTATTTGGATAACTTGTCCTTAAACTAAACTTCTTCAAATAAGAAATTTAAGGTGGGGTCGACATATTATCACATGCACTAATATACCTTTACGGAAATATGGAATAGTCATATATAACATAAAATCATCAAATTTATAAAACCAATAAAAAAATCTAAGTATACCTCTTCTTCTCCAAGTCACTCTTAGCTAGGGTTTCAAACCACTTTACCTTATTAATGATCGTTAATAAAAATGTGACGATCAAACCACCTTTTTTTTGAAACCTTCATAACTGACCTACGAAGATATTCCAAAGAGCTCAGGTCCCCATACAAAGCATAAAATTCATAACTAGCATCAAAAGGTCAATATTTTCTTCAAAAGCACATTGTAACTTACCCGATTTTGCCAAAAATTGCACATCTTGCAATTCTCATGTCATAATGATCGAAAAATTGTCATGAAGCATCATGAAAAAATCCTATAACTAACGATACTAACCACATAGCTAAAATATATATTCATTAAGACTTATCTATGTTAAAATGTATTTTTTCCTCTACTTGCTTCCCAAGGACCTCAAACATGTATCATACCTCTGATCTCTGACATGAAACATTCAATATACCTAAGGTACAATACCACGATACTCCTACCATGCTTTACCGTGACTAATCAACTCTAAATCTCACAACTCCAACTCATTTTGTATTATCCAGGGCTAGAAATAGGCTTGTAATAACCTGACTCAACAAATACAACCCATGATGTAACACCCTTGACAGTTGTTATTTTCCTCCTTTGCATTTCAAGTGTTGACATGTGATTTTCCTTATAAAGATATGTTCTTTTGATTGTTGGAGATCATGCTTGATATGGAAAAATCATTTCTATTCTTAAGATCCTTTGACTAAATTGGAATGGCTTCCTTGAATCTATTTTTCACTTCTTGTAGGTGAGTTGCAATCTGGTTTAAGAGTTGTAAACTTATCCATTAATCCGACTCATCCTTAGATCAATATCAGTGATCCAAGGAATGTTTTAAATCTGCTCTATTGAATGAATGGTAAATTGACATTCCATGAATTAAGAGACATATTGACTAAACTTTGTTGTTACAAGTTCTTTGATTTTTGTGTGAACATATTTCCATTCAATTGATGTTATACTTGGGTCTTAGGAGATTGATCATGGTAGGACATTGTTGACGTAAATGACATACATCATGTTCACAGATAGGAAGGATTCAGGATCTTAAAAGGACTATCCTATAGAATCCTAAGCTAGGTAAGAATATTTTCTACCTAAGCTATGTCACTTAATAGAATTCTTATTCTAACTTAAAGCTTCCTATTCTACTTTGTTGGTTGATTGGCATCCTAACCTAAGCTCGTGCTAAACGATATGGAAAGGTTACTAGGATATTAAAATTAAACTAGAACCTAATACTATAAGGTTTTATGATGATCTAACCTAATTCCTAAAACTATTGTGTGTTGTAAATTAATCTAACCTATGTGGAAACTACCTAAGGCTATGTGTTAAGACCTATGGTGGAAATTTGTTGTTAGGGTTATATCCTAAGGTATATATTATAAACTACCTAAGGTCTAACCTAAGCAATTTGATCTATCCTAAACTAATGGGTATGAAAGGGAATTAGGTGGTCGCATGCATTAAGGGCGATGGTTCCTATGGAATTTATGTTATTCATAAGGTTTTGAATGCATAGGGTACTACAAGTTTTGGCAGGGGCTAGTTGACTTGGTGGAAGCTTATGTGGAAGTGTCACTAAAAGGGAATTTCATGTTAATTTTGATTTGGAATTCACTAGATTTGGAAGGTGATGGCAAGGAAGGATAGGCAGGAAAATTGGAATTAATTAAACTTATTGTTTTTAGTTTTCTTGCACAAACCATCTTGGAAAGCATGTAAGCAGGTTTTTTGGGGTTGTTTCACTTTGCATGTTTCATGATTTTTTCTCTACATGATCTTCTGTTTTTCGAACCAACAGATTGAACTACACTTAATGGCTATTTTTAAAGTCTTAGACCTATTTTCGGTTTGTGGGATGTATTAGAGGCATTGTGGAAAAAGAATATATTTGTTTAATCTTTCATGGAGAAGAGGAGAAGTTGTGAGCTTGGCTGGAGGTCCCCTTCGATTTGGTAGAAGCACTATCAGGCATGATAGGATCTAATATTTAATATATATTGCTTTCTTCTAAATGTTTCATTAAAACAAGTCTTCTTTTTGAGATTCTTTGCTTGCATGTTTTATTTGGTTACTTGCTTACTAGGTTTTATAATCTTTGTTATCTTGGATATGAATCCATGGCAAAATAATGTTGGTTTGGAAAGTTTCTTTGTGTTAGTTTAATAATGAAACATGCATGCAAAGATTATTTTATTGGCTCTGCTTTCCATTTCTGAAATTTGTATTCAAGGTTGTTGTGTTGGAAATGAAATTCATTGCAATATGTGGATTTTGAACTATATGGGAACCTTGAGTTCCATTTGATCTTGTATTTGGGCTTTGTGTTTTGATATGAACTTATGCTTGGAGCTTCTTCTTGTTTTGAACCGGTTTTGGAATCTGGGTAGCTCTAGACTATGGTTTGAAGTTTGTATATGACTCTGTACTCATATTTTATTACTTGTGTTTCTATAAATTGTTATTCAAGGTTCGTGTTTTACACCGCACTCGTATTTTGTTACTTGTATAGTTATGAACTCTTGTTTGAAGCTCATGTTTTGTTTTGAGTTGATATTAGGGATTCTTGTTTAAAATATAAACAAGAATGGGAACTTCATGTTTCCATTAACTTTGTGTTTAGAGACTTGTGTAGCTATGAATTGTTATTGGAAGTTCGTATTTTATACATCCCTCATATTTAAATACTTGTGTAATCCCGAAACTTTGTTGAGACTTCGGTTTCAACTCTGTTCTAGTATTTGAGTTGGGTTTTACTTGTATAAAAAGTTAAAACTTATAACTCTTTTGTCAAACTATTGCTCAAAGAAAATTGGGATAATAGTTCACCGATTTGTTGGGTAGAATCTTTGAGATCTTAACTAAAACATATTTGTTTGAGGAATGGATTTGGTATTTCTTTCTTGAGAATTGTTTTATCTTTTTTGAGATGGCTATGGCATTTTATCGGGGGTATTCTTTTCCCCTCTATTTTTTGGAAACCCGCATCTTTAGATATATTAAAATAAGTTCTGGGTTTCATTTAAAAGAAGAGTTTATTACTTTAGTGCTCTAAATTGTTACAAGGGATTACTTGTCTCTGTTCATATTGTTTTTGTATTATATTACTTATTGAATCGAGAACTAATTACTCTTTTGTAATGAAATATTGAAACCTGACAATGGGATTTCAGTCCTTGAGTTTGTTGATACTTCTGAACATGTTTAGCTTACTGATCGGTTTTTTTTTTATCTCTTGTTGGATATAGTAAATAAACCATGTGTCTTTGTAAAAGAAAGGAAAGTGATTCCTTTGGAACAGAATGTTGTTTTTAAGACTATTATACATATTTCATTATGATATTAGAATTGAAACTCATGTTTATTGAAGGTAAAGAATTGTAAGGAAAATGGTAGTGTGCTTTCTTCTTACTGTGAATTGATTTTGTTCTCTCTTCTAGGAACTAACTTATGAATTTCTAAGTATGAATTAAAAGCACGGATTCATTTTTTAGAAAAATTAAATGAATTATTGATTGGATCATTTTCTAATGAAGATCCCTTTCTTTCTAATGTTGGGATAAGTTCATTGGTTGAATTTTTTTTTTGATTCTCTTATGAAATGGAGATTTCTTTATGATTTGTTTGGTCTTCCTTGTTCAAATCAATTCTTGAAATGATGTAGGAAGAGATTATATGATTCAGTTTTGTTAAACAAAAATATAATCTTGTTTGGTAGACATGTTGTTTGACAAGGCTTTGCTTTGTTTGGGTTGAGATGAGTAAGTTTTATCTCTACACTCTATCTTTTTATGGATCCTCCTTGATGGACTTGAGTAGAGATTAACTCTGTATAAGTCTACTTTGATTTGTGAACGTTGGTTTCAGATCTTTAAATGTTAACTTCTAACATGTGGAAGTAGATTTAGACTTGCAAGTAGACTGTTTGAATTCCTATTCCTTCTTGGATTGAAATGGGATTCTATTCTCATGAATATCTAAAATGTTGAATTTTAAGATAGTTGTCCTTTAAATGAAACTCATTAATTCATGTTATGAATCTGTTTCATTTTTCGGATGTCTTGTGTTTGGGCATAGTTTTAATAGTTCTTCTTCTTCTTTTACTTAAGAGTTAGATGAATCATCCTAAGTAGAACCATGATTTAAACCCTTATTTTGGCTTAAAGAAAAGATAAATGTTGTATTCTATTATGATAGAATTGGGAACAATGAGATGTTATGATATGTTGTTTTCTTAAGGATAATTGATAGGATAAATTAAACTTTAATTTTGTAAGGCAGATATATGGATTATATTCTATTCTTCTCTTGAAGTGAATTCAATTGGTTAAATGTATTTCTTTTCTATTTGCTATTACTTATATTGATATTTATGATGTAATAATTGTCTCATTAAAGAAGAGTTGTTTTAATAGAACAATTATTGGAATGCACTTTGTTTTAAGGCTTAGTGCTTATCATGCTCAGTTCATTGAACTAACCCATGCTAGCAATTTTTGTAGATGGACTTTGTAAGTGATAAAAGAAGGAAAAACTTATAGATGGATTGGCTAATTTAATTTTGATTCCTTGTGAAGAATTTTGATTCATTCTTGAGATTGTATTGAAAAATAAAAGTAGTATTCTTTTTTAATGAAGGTAGTTGTTATGTAGTATACCTAAATGCATAAGGCTTGTAAATGTATAAGTTATAAAGATTAATTGAAAGTTGAGAATTTACTTGTATTGGTTGTGTAAATTATCTTGTACTTGTATGATAAAGATGGATTTCTATCTTGTTGATATTCTTCATATTATTTATATGCTTAAATTGTTATCCTTTAATAAGTTGGATAAAGGGATTTAGTTCAATTTCCCTACTTGTGATGTAGCTTGTTAAGTTGTAGAATATGATATTCGATATCTAAACTATATAACATAGTAATGTAACGTGTGATGAACATACATTAAGAAAATGTGGATATTGGGTAGGATACACCCTAACACGTAACATGTAGAGAAAGAATCTTTCTCTTTCTTAATGGAATATAAACCAAAAAGGTTTGCAAGTATGACTACAATTTATTAGACTTCATTTTGTATGAAGTCTACTTTATATTGGATATATTATGGCATTGAAATTTTCTAAAAATTTATTTTACTCTTTAAATAAGACATATTATAATGCTTTGTAAAGTTATAGATAATTGGCAGTTTAACTATGTGATCAAAAATTAAAAGTGACCATGAATATAAAGAAGTTCTTAATGGGCTAAATGAAGAAAATTTAGGAAGAACTTATTATGTGTTGGACTAGGGATTGGAAGGGTTGCTATAATAAAGTTTTAATCCCAAACTAACAAATGTATTAACAATCTCCTTGGGGTATGTACATCTTAATGAGGTAGTTTCGTAGGATGTTGGTACACACCAACCGTAGGGCTGTAATTTTGAGAAGGCTTGGGTATTCTCTTGAATAAAACATTGTAGTTGACATGTGGTATCACCCTTCCACATTGATCATCTAGATCTACACACATCTAGAACTCATACTTAAACCTAGTTTCTCTTTAGGTCTGGATAGGAGCATATTTAGGATAGGAATTAGCTTCCAAGGGCTCAGGGTACGTTTGCACATTCGGATGACTTAGGTCAAATGAGTATGCCCATCTACCCTAATCCTTTGTGAGTATCTTCCTATAATAGATTATGTTTCTATCTAGGGCTAGGGTAAAACCTAGAACAAGTGGACTGATGGTAGTCAATAAAGACCAATCATTGAGGAGTGAGGTGAAGGACGTATTCCACATGATGAGTATGTTGTCTAGGAATAGTGACATACATGGATGTTATATAAATCAGTTCTTTGCCAAAGTATCACAAACTGTTAGTTGCTTTGTCCTACGTCACCAAGTTTAAAATGACATGATATCGATGAATATTGGTAAAATATATTCGGATATGCTCTTTAAATGATCACTCAAGACTCGTGTAGGATAGGATGACAAAGTATATAAACTATACAATATGTATTCAATACAAAAGATAACATAAATATATTGATAGCTTACTTAATGAGTTATGGAATGTATAGATCGGTGAATCACCAAGTCATTACAGCTGCATATGTTTATCCATTGAATTTGATTGGCATGGAATGTTTGTTCTAAATATTGCTTTATTTAGAATAGTGAACATTATTAAAAAAAAATCTCTTGATTCTAAAGTTTGTTCATACGGTTAATGTGTCATTTTGAGCAGCCGAAGGTCCTTGATTTACCTAACTTTTGTAGAGATTGATCTTTATGTAAATTTTAGGTCTTATGATGTAGTCATAGGCGTTAATTGGTAAAACGTAACATAAGGATAAAGTGGACTCCTTTTGAAAAACAAATTAGTTGTTTAGATGACCTATAAAAACATGATGATTCCTTGTGAAATGTGAAATTTCTATTAGAAAATTGTCAACTATGCAACTTAAAAAGGCCAAAAAGTAAAGGATGTAACTTATATGTAGTAAAAATTATTGAATACACAAGAGAGAAGTGATATTATGGAACGATATCCACTTATGAAAGACTTCAATGATGTATTTCTAGAAGAATTTCTAGGTCTTCCACACAAAAGGAATTTGACTTCATGATTGAAATCAAACCAAGTACTAAACCTATTTCTAAGGCACCTTATCGAATGAATACTACAAAATTAGTAGAGCTTAAGGCTCACTTGTAAGAAATTTTTTCTAAGGGTTTGATTATACCAAGTGTTTCACCTTGGGAGCACCAATGATCTTTGTGAAAAGAAAGATGGAACACTTAGATTGTGCTTTGATTACGGAGATGTTAAACAAAGAAAAAAATCAAGAATAGATACCCACTTCCTAGAATTGATGATCTATTTGATCATACGTTGAGCATCGGTATATTATAAGATATATCTTTGATATGGATATCATCAATTACAGATTAAGGATGATAACATTCATAAAAATATTTTAGGACAAGGTATGGACATTATGAATTCACGGTTTTACCCTTTGGATTAACAAATGCACTGCAGCTTTTATGAACTTAATGAATAATATCTTTGAAGAATACTTGGACAAGTTTGTGCTTGTATTATTGGATAAGATTCTCATATATTCTAAAAGCATTGTGGAGCATCACGAGCATTTGAAAATAGTTTTGGAAATTCTGAGAAAGAGACGGTTGTTTGGTAAGTTGTCCAAGTGTTCTTTCTATGACACAAAAGTCCACTATTTGGGTCATGTAATAAGTAAAGATGGGATTGTTGTAGATCCTTCTAAAATTATAGCTATAACGGAATGGCCTGCACCAAATAATTTACATGAAGTTAGAAGCTTCATGGGACTTCTTTAATTACTATATAGGAAATTTGTAAAATACTTTTCTAAGATAGCTGCACCAATAACTTCCTTACAGAAGAAAGATAAAAAGTTTGTTTGGAGTGATAAATGTGAAATTACATTTAAAACCTTGAAGGAACAGTTAACTTTAGCACCTATTCTTGCAGTACCAGATCCTAATGGAGATTTTATGGTTGTAACTGATGCATCCGAGGAAGGTCTAGGAGGTATTTTGTTACAAAGTGGTCATGTTATAGCATACAAAAGTAGAAAACTTAAGTTACATGAGTTGAATTATGCTCCACATGATTTAGAGCTTTCTATCATTATTCATGCACTTCAAGTTTGGAG
This sequence comes from Taxus wallichiana var. yunnanensis, assembly GCA_018340775.1. NCBI lineage: Eukaryota > Viridiplantae > Streptophyta > Pinopsida > Cupressales > Taxaceae > Taxus > Taxus wallichiana. The sequence continues at coordinate 343,033,105 of CM031237.1, forward strand.
GCATTATCTTCTTGGTAAACCATTTGAGTTGAAAACTGATCATCTTGGGCTGAAAAACACTTTCACTCACCAAATCTGAATGTAAGACAATGAGGTGGTTAGATTTATTGTCTCAATATGATTTTGACATAAGTTACATTAAAGGAAAATAAAATAGAGTGGATGATGCTCTAATTGTAGGAAGCACATTTATGCTCTTATAACACTTATAACTTAGTTGAAGGATGAAGTAAAAAGTGTTATGGAATCTGATTCTTACTTTCAACAAGTAAAAGTAGCACTTTCTGCAAATTCTAATGATTCAAGGTATAAAGGTTTTCGCTTTGATAAAGAAGGAATCTTACGATTTGAAAACAAAGTCTATGTACCTTTGCTTAATGATTTGAGAAAGAAATTGTTAGCTAAATTTCACAATTCACCTTTTTCTAGACACCCTGGCATTACTAAGATGCTTGCTGATATGAAATAGCAATATTTCTAGAAAGGAATGAAAAAGGATGTTATTGATTTTGTGACACATTGTCTTGAATGTTAACGTGTTAAAGTAGAACATATGCACCCAGCTGGTTTGTTGTATCCTCATAACATACTATAGTACAAATGGAAGGTAATAAGCATGGATTTTGTACAAGGGTTACCTATGTCAAGAAATAAGCATGATGTTATCTCAGTAATTTTTGATAAACTAACAAAGGTAGCACATTTTATTGCTGGAATATGAAGGATGATTATCCTATTTTGGCAAGAAGATTTTTACATGAAATTTTTAGATTACATGGAGTACCTGAGTTAATCATTTTGGATAGATATCCTAGAATGACGTCAAGATTTTGGTAAACACTTAATGAATCTCTAGGAACTAAGATAAATTTCATTTCTACGCATATCATCCAGAAACAGATGGGCAGACTAAAAGAGTAAATCAAGTTTTAGAAGATATGTTACAAATGTATTACATGGATCAACAGTATAAGTGGGAAGAGTATCTTCCATTAGTTGAATTCACATACAATAATACATATCATGCTTCTCTTAAGATGGCAGCTTTTGAGGCATTATACGAAATAAAATGCAGAACCCATGTTAGTTGGGATAACATAGAGGATAGAGAGGTAATTGGACCTGAAATTCTTACTGAAATGGAACAAAAAGTTAAATTGATTCATGAACGCTTGAAAGAAGCAGGTGATAGTCAAAAGAATTATGTTGACTTGAAGAGGGTTGATAAGAAATTTGAACTTGGTGAGAAAGTCTTTCTTCAGGTTAAACCGAAAAAGAGTTTTATAACTTTTGGCAAGGCTGCCAAGTTATCACCTCATTATGTGGGACATTTTGAGATAGTTGAAGTAATCAACCCTGTAGCTTATCATTTAGTATTACCTCTTGCTTTGTCACGAATGGATGATGTTTTCCATATTTCTTTTCTTGAGAAATACATTTCAGATTTATCACATGTGTTAAATTGGAATTCCTTGTAGGTCTAGGACCCAGGAATAATCATGGTTAAACCCATACAAGTTCTTGAAACTCACCAGTTACATTTAAGAAATTGAGAAATAAGTCAATGTAAGGTCCAGTGGGACCAGTTTAATGAAGAGAGTGTAACTTGGGAAAATCTAGAGGATATGAAAACTACTTTTCCATATCTATTTGAATAGAATTGATTATGTTGATTGATAAAAATTTATGATTTTATCTTTATATGACAATAAGTATGCCAGTTTTGGGCATATATTTATTTGATTTGAATAAACAGCTATTTAATGCTGATTTATGGAACTATAAGGTTTTGATATATTTGACTTAGGATAAGAGAAGTGAATGAATTGATTGTCCTTGGTGTAAATTGTTAAAAGAGGTAATCATCAGGACGATGATTATTTTAGGAGGGAAGCATGTAACACCCTTGACAGTTTTTATTTTCCTCCTTTGCATTTCAAGTGTTGACATGTGATTTTCCTTATAAATATATGTTCTTTTGATTGTTGGAGATCATGCTTGATATGGAAAAATCATTTATGTTCTTAAGATCCTTTGACTGAATTGGAATGGCTTCCTTGAATCCATTTTTCACTTCTTTTAGGTGAGTTGCAATCTAGTTTAAGAGTTGTAAACTTATCCATTAATCTAACTCATCCTTGGATCAATTTCAGTGATCCAAGGAATGTTTTAAATCTACTTTGTTGAACGAATGGTAAATTGACATTCCATGAATTAAGAGACATATTGACTGAAATTTGTTGTTACAAGTTCTTTGATTTTTGTGTGAACATATTTCCATTTAGTTGTATGTTGTACTTGGGTCTTTGGAGATCGATCATGGCAAGACATTGCTGACGTAAATGAAATGTAGCCTATTCATGGCATAGGAAGGATTCGAGATCCTAAAAAGGACTATCCTACGGAATCCTAAGCTAGGTAAGAATATTTTCTACCTAAGCTATGTCACTTAATAGAATTCTTATTCTAACCTAAAGCTTCCTATTCTACTTTGTTGGTTGATTGGCATCCTAACCTAAGCTCTGTGCTAAAGGATATGGAAAGGTTACTAGGCTATTAAAATTAACCTAGAACCTAATACTATAAGGTTTTATGATGATCTAACCTAATGCCTAAAACTATTATGTTGTGAATTAATCTAACCTATGTGGAAACTACCTAAGGCTATGTGTTAAGACCTATGGTGGAAATTTGTTGTTAGGGTTATATCCTAAGGTATATATTATAAACTACCTAAGGTCTAACCTAAGAAATTTGATCTATCCTAAACTAATGGGTATGAAAGGGGAATTAGGTGGTCGCATGCATTAAGGGCGATGGTTCCTATGGCATTTATGTTATTGATAAGGTTTTGAATGCATAGGGTACTACCAATTTTGGCAAGGGCTAGTTGACTTGGTAGAGGCTTATGTGGAAGTGTCACTAAAATGGAATTTCATGTTAATTTTGATTTGGCATTCACCAGACTTGGAAGGTAGTGGCAAGGAAGGATAGGTGGGAAAATTAGAATTAATGAAACTTATTGTTTTTAGTTTTTGTGCACAAACCGTCTTGGAAGGCATGCAAGCGGGTTTGTTTGGGGTTGTTTCACTTTGCATGTTTCATGATTTTTGCTCTACATGCTCTTTGGTTTTTCAAACCAACAGATTGAACTGCACTTAATGGCTATTTTTGAAGTCTTAGACCTATTTTCGGTTCGTGGGATGTATAAGAGGCATTGTGGAAAAAGAATATGGTTGTTTGATCTTTTATGGAGAAGAGGAGAAGTTATGAGCTCGGCTGGACATCCCCTTAGATTTGGTAAAAGCACTATCAGGCATGATAGGCTCTAATCTTTAAGATCTCTTGCTTTCTTCTAAATGTTTCATTAAAACAAGTCTTCTCTTTTGAGATTCTTGGCTTGCATGTTTTATCTAGTTACTTGTTTGCTGGGTTTAAATCTCTGTTATCTTGGATATGAATCCATGGAAAAAATAATGTTGGTTTGGAAACTTTCTTTGTGTTAGTTTAATAATGAAACATGCATGTGAAGCTTGTTTTAGTAGCTCTACTTTCCATTTCTGAAATTTGTATTCGAGGTTGTTGTGTTGGAACTGACCTTCATTGCAATATGTGGATTCTAAACTATATGGGAACCTTGAGTTCTATTTGAGCTTGTATTTGGGCTTCGTGTTTTGATATGAACTTGTGTTGGAGATTCTTGTTGTTCTGAACCGGTGTTTGGAATCCTGGGTAGCTCTGACTATTGTTCAAAGTTCGTATATGGCTCTGTACTCATATTTTATTACTTGTGTTTCTCTGAACTGTTATTGAGGTTCGTGTTTTACACCGCACTCGTATTTTATTACTTGTATAGTTATGAACTCTTGTTTGAAGCTCGTGTTTCATTTTGAGCTGATATTAGGGCTTCTTGTTTAGAATATAAACTGGAATGGGAACTTCGTGTTACCCTGAACCTATGTTTAGAGACTTGTGTAGCTCTGAAATGTTATTGGAAGTTCATATTTTATACGTCCCTCATATTTAAATACTTGTGTAATCCTCGAACTTTTGTTGAGACTTTGTGTTTGACTTTGTTCGATATATTGAGTTGGGTTTTACTTGTATTAAAGGCTTAAAACTTATAACTCTTTTGTTGAACTATTGCTCAAGGAAAAATGGGAGAATAGTTGGCTGAGTTGTTGGGTAGACTCTTTGAGATCTTAACTGAAAATGTCTTTGTTTGATGGATGGATTTGGTATTTCTTTTCTGAGAACTATTTCATCTTTTCTGAGATGGCTATGGAATTTTATCAGGGTATTCTTTTCCCCTCTATTTTGTGGAAACCCAGCATCTTCATATCTTTTAAAATAAGTTATGGGTTTCATTTAAAAGAAGAGTTTATTACTTTAGTGCTCTGAATTGTTATGGAGGGATTACTTGTCTCTGTTCAAATTGTTTTTGTATTATAGTACTTATTGAATCGAGAACTAATTACTCTTTTGTAATGCAATATTGAAACTTGACAATGGGATTTCAGTCCTTGAGTTTGTTGATACTTCTGAACATGTTTAGCTTATTGATCAGTTTTTTTCTATCTCTTGTTGGATATAGTAAATAAACCATGTGTCTTTGTAAAAGAAAGGAAAGTGATTCCTTTGGAACAAAATGTTGTTTTTAAGATGTTATACCTATTTCATTTTGATATTAGAATTAAAACTCATGTTTATTGAAGGTAAAGAATTATAAGGAAAATGGCAGTGTGCTTTCTTCTTACTGTGAATTGATTTTGTTCTCTCTTTTGGGAACTAACTTATGAATTTCTAAGTATGAATTAAAAGCACGGATTCATTTTTTAGAAAAATTAAATGAATTATTGATTAGATCATTTTCTAATGAAGATCCCTTTCTTTCTAATGTTGGGATAAGTTCATTGGTTGAATTTTTTTTTTTTTTTGATTCTCTTATGAAATGGAGATTTCTTTATGATTTGTTTGGTCTTCCTTGTTCAAATAATTTGTTGAAATGATGTAGGAAGAGATTATATGATTCAGTTTTGTTAAACATAAAAATATAAGCTTATTTGGTAGATCTGTTTGTTTGACAAGGCTTTGCTTTGTTTGGGTTGAGATGAGTAAGTTTTGTGTCTTACACTCTATCTTTTTATGGATCCTCCTTGGATGGACTCGAGTAGAGATTAACTCCTGTATGAGTCTACTTTGATTTGTGAACGTTGGTTTCAGATCTTTAAATGTTAACTTCTAACATGTGGAAGTAGATTTAGACTTACAGGTAGACTGTTTGAATTCCCTATTCCTTCTTGGATTGAAATGGGATTCTGTTCTCATGAATATCTTAAATGTTGAATTTTAAAATAGTTGTCCTTTAAATGAAACTGTTAATTCATGTTATGAATCTGTTTCATTTTTTCAGATTTCTTGTGTTTGGGCATAGTTGTAATGGTTCTTCTTCTTATTTTGCTTAAGAGTTAGATGAATCATCCTAAGGATAACCATGCTTTAGACCCTTCTTTTGGCTTAAAGTAAATATAAATGTTGTATTCTATTATGATAGAATTGGTGACAATGATATGTTATGATCTTTGTTTTCTTAAGGATAATTGAGAGGATCAATTAAACTTTAATTTTGTAAAGGCGAGATATAGTGGATTATATTTTTTCTTCTCTTAGAAGTGAATTCAATTGGTTAAATGTATTTATTTTCCATTTCCTATTGCTTATATTGATATTTATGATGTAATAATTGTCTCATAAAAGAAGGGTTGTTTTAAAGGAAAAATTATTGGAATGCACTTTGTTTTAAGGCTTAGTTCTTATCATGCTCATTAATTGAACCGACCGAGTTCTAGCAATTTTTTTGCGAGATGGACTTCGTAAGTGATAAAAAGAAAGCAAAACTTATGAGATGTATTGGTTGATTTAATTCTAATTCCTTGTGAAGAATTATGATTCATTCTTGAGATTGTATTGAAAAAGAAAAGTAGTATTCTTTTTTAATGAAGGCAGTTGTTATGCAGTATGCCAAAATGCATAACGCTTGTCAATGTATAAGCTATAAATATTAATTGAAAGCTAAGAATTTATGATTTAATTCTGATTCCTTGTGAAGAATTATGATTCATTCTTGAGATTGTATTGAAAAAGAAAAGTAGTATTCTTTTTGAATGAAGGCGGTTGTTATACGGTATGCCAAAAATGCATAAGGCTTGTAAATGTATGAGCTATAAATATTAATTGAAAGCTGAGAATTTACTGGTCTTGGATGTGTAAATTATCTTTTGCTTGGATGAAAAGATGGATTTCTATCTTGTTGATATTCTTCATATTATTCATATGCTTAAATGGTTATCCTTTAATCGAGTTGGATAAAGGGATTTAGTTCAATTTCCCTACTTGTGGTGCAGCTTGTTAAGTTACAGAATATGATATTCGATATCTAAACTATATAACATAGTAATGTAACATGTGATGAACATACATTAAGAAATGTGGATATTGGGTAGGATACACCCTAACACTTAACTTGTAGAGAAAGACTCTTTCTCTTTCTTAATGGAATATAAACCAAAAAGGTTTGCAAGTATGACTACAATTTATTAGACTTCATTTTGTATGAAGTATACTTTATATTGGATATATTTTGGCATTGAAATTTTCTAAAAGTTATTGTACCTTTTAAATAAGCTATATTATAACAATGTATAGTTACTGAGATAATTGGCGCTTTAACTATGTGATCAAACATTAAAAGAGACCATGAATATAACAAATTTCTTAATGGGCTAAATGAAGAAAATTTAGGAAGAACTTATTATTTATTGGACTAGGGATTGGAAGGGTTGTTGTAATCAAGAAATAATCCCAAACTAACAAAATATTAACAATATCCTTGGGTTATGTACATCTCGATGAGGTAGTTTCTCAGAGGATGTTGGCACATGCCAACTACAGGGGTTGCACTTTTGAGAAGGCTTGGGTATTCTTGAGAATACAACATTGTATTTGACATGTGGCATCACCCTTCCAAATTGATCATCTATATCTATACACATATGGAACTTAGACTTGAACCTAGTTTCTCTCTAGGTCCGGATAGGAGCATATTTAGGATAGGAATTAGCTTCCAAAGGCTCGTGGTGCGTTTTCACATTCGGATGACTTAGGTCAAATGATTATTCCCATATACCCTAAGCCTTTGTGAGCATATTCCTATAATATATTATGTTTCTATCGAGGGATAATGTAAAACTGGAACAAGTGGATCGACAAAGAGTCATCAAAGACCAATCATTGAGGAGTGAGGTGAAGGACATATTCCAACATGACGAGTATGTCGTCTAGGAATAGTGACATACATAGTATGTTATAAATCTTTGGCTAAAGTATCGCAAACTACTAGTTACATTTTCCTATGTCACCAAGTTTTAAACGACATGATATCAGATGAATATTGGTAGCAAATATTCAGATATGTTCTTACACAAATCACTCAGTACTTGGTGTAGGGTAGGATGACAAAGTATACGAAGTATACAATATGTATTCAATACATAAGATAACATAAATAGATCAGTAGCTTACCGAGTTATGGAATGAATAGATTGGTGAATCACCAAGTCATTATAGCTGCATATGTTTATCCATTGAATTTGATTGGCATGGAATGTTTTTTCTAAATATTTCTTTATTTAGAATAGTGAACATTATTAAAACAAATAAAAAATTCTCTTGATTCTAAATTCTTAAAATGGGAATGTTACACATGAACTGACCTTGTTGACCTCATGTAGACCCATAGACACACATAACACATCATATGGACCAATTATGACCTCAAGAAAACATCCAACCAATGCAAGAGAGCTGAATCCATTGCTATGTAAGCTAGAACCATGTCAGAACACCATGAAAACTCACCAAATCTTGACACTACCAATAAACCTTCATGTTTGACATGTAATTCACACCTCATGGAGACTAATATGGCATAATGACACCCTTTTCCATCAATATAATTGACATCAATGACAACACTAACGCATAATAACCAAAATGTATATGAAGAGTTTCATTATGTGAGCTATAAATTGGAATGGATTCTCCATTCCAAAGAGTTGTATTTTCTTAGTTGATAGCTCTCATTGTTTTACTACAAGAAATAAACTACAATTATTCTATCTCCTTGTATTATTTTTTCCTCTTCATCTCAAATTTACTCCATGAGCATGGTACTTGTGAAATCTTATGAAAATAAACTTGGATTTAATTTTGTATTTTCTCTTTCCTTGACATGGTGTCTTCTCATTGTTAACTTGGAAATATTTTACTTTTATGTCAATAAACTCAACTTCCTATGCATTGAGTAAAACCCCTTCTCACTTTTTCCCCTCTGTCCATACACACACCTTTTCTCCACCTCAAATTTTCACATGATTTTAGTGGAGTATTATTGTGTGATCCCTAGTTGAAATTCAACCCATGATGGTTAGAGTAGTGTCTATATTTCTTATTTTCAGTAAATGGAACTACCCCATTCCTAAGTAGAGGGAGATAGTCCCAAAAAATTGATGAAAACCCCTAATTTTCCCTTGTGAAAATTATTTTTCCAACAGAAAGATAAATTCTATCTTGAAATCATGTGCACTTTCAGTTTGAATTTTCACTCTAATACTTGTACGCCCATAGATTCATGTATTTCCTCTTTAGATCCTTCAAAATCTAGAAAATTGACCCATGTACTTTGTATTGATGGAACTGTGACTATTATTTTATTCATTTCTTTCACAAATTCCTTTTAGCATAATTCTTTAGAAAGAAGGACCATGTAATGAAAATTCTACTTCTCTTGTGATTTATCTTATTCCAATTTTTATACTCTTGTTTTTTAAGATAAGATAAAAAAGGTTTGGTTTTAAATGGGGATCAAAAACACCAACAAAGCCAAGGAGGCAGAGTCAAAAAGATTGATAACCGAGGACCCCACAAAACATAGCCAAACTAAATAGTTTGCATATTAAAAATAGTTTTTGTAAGTAACTAAACCAAGACCAAAAATAGGAAAAAACAACAAAAAAGATAAGGGCTACAAAAATCCTCCATTAGTTCTCTCAGTATCCCTTCTTTGGTCTTGAATCTTGGACCACCATCTTTCAACCCAAAAAAATTGATAATGAATCTCTTCGGGCATTTTACCTCTTGATCCTTAGTCTGAGTGCAAAAATTAACCTCCTCCTGAGACTTACCCTGATTTTCAGCCATGTAATAATTCCCAAGATGTCACCAGTATCCATCTCATCAATGTCGAATAACTTAGACTCGCCATGTTGTTTTTGGCCTCCTCATAAGTAACCTGGTTTTGAAGAAGAGAAATCCATTGCTCTTACATAACATAATATGCTTGAATCTCCCCGATGGTTATGTTATGGGTTTCAAACCTTTCATGACAATTTTTCATCTTGCGTATGAGGTTTTTGTTGACAATGAGAATGGTAACAGTTTTGGACTTGAACCTCATCAGTCTGGCCCACCAGTTAGCAAGATCCTTGTCCCTCTTGCTAGAACTTTCCCCCAAATTCCTAATCCCCTTATTGAGATTACAAAATGTGTCCATGCAACACCCTCATCGGGATCAATACAATTTTTATTCTTCTTTTTATATTGAGGTGAGAAGTAAGGGTTTCCTAGTTAGATACCTTATCCTTGACTTGATTAGGGATGCCATGTTTGCTTCTTTGGACCAGAAGAAGAATGATTCCTTGGTGAAGGGGGATATCCACCTTATTTTTCTTGAAATATTTGATATTCAAGAGGAGCGACCTATGGAGGAAAAATGCTAAGCTCATAGTTTGGTCATAATGCAGAAACTTGAGGATGGATAGGTGGTGAGTAAAGATTTTATGAAATTTCCTTTAAGATTAAGATATTTCATAATAACTAGGAAAACATCAACCCATCTATCTGGTAGGAAGGTGCAAGTAATACCATCATCATAGGCAATAATTTTTCCCCAACTTCAAAGAAAGTAGAAATTTCATGTTTCTTTCTAGATTTGTCATTAAAACATTTTAGGCAATCAGTTGTTAACCTCGTGATCTTAGCTATGGAATTATCAGAGACATCAATATGAAACCCTCTAAAAACAAAACCACCATCCTTCTAGGAAATCACAAAATTGACAGAAAAGGTAGGGATCATTACCTTTGAGCTGATGAATCTATCTAGTGAGATCACCTTTGTGCAAAAATTTCCATAGATCCACATCATTATTGAGGTGAAGAAAGGTAGATGGTTCATTACACAACCTATCACCCAACATGAAGCTAGCAAATAATTTTACATTTTTTACAGACACCAGAACTTGACTGATAGAAAATGGAGAAAAAATAAATGAAATAAGAAAGGGTAGTTTTCCAAAAAGGAAAATTCCTTTCACAACCCCAAGTGTGCAAGCTAAGGTGTCATCATAGCACAGCCTCCCACTTTTTGTCTTCATTTATGATTTTATTAACTTGTCCCAAAGGGATACGTGTTCCAGTTCATGTCACCAAATCCACCATGGCATTAATTTTCTCATCCAATTCATCCTCAGAATTTTTCCCATCACGGTACATGTGTTGAATGACCACCTATTCAAATGATGCGAGCATGAAACATGCCTCCATTATCAAATGATTTAGTTTCCATCCAAATTTACTACTATCTTTGAGGTCATTAATAATTCACATCGAATTAACTTCAATGATTATATTTTTAAGCCCTAAGTCTTTAACCATCTTAACACCCCAAAACATAGCTCTCGCTTTAACCATGTTGTTAGAGTGATTTCATATGGGTCTTGCGTAGGATCCTAAGAATCTCCCGTTATGATCCCCAATGAGTCCACCGCCATCATCCACTTTATTATTAACATGGGATGAGCCATGAAAGTTTATCTTGAAACTTCCTTTGGGAGTTTTATTCCATTTAACATCTTATTTCAACCTAGTCTTACCATTACTAGAGACAAAAATTTCAAACCTTTTAATAATGTCCTCGTCCCCTGTGGCTAGCAAAAACCTGTTTGGGTTTAAAAGGACAATAATTGTCCTTAAAAGATTATGTTATTTTATCAACAACCTTGCACAGCCTCACCGATTTTTTCTGAAGATCATATTGTTGCACTCAATCCATATAGCACACAAGACATGTGGCAAAGCCAGCTTTCCAAATTTTATTTACCATTTCATTCTTAAAGTTGAAAATTCATTGCTCGGATAGTATGGCCACATATCCTAGAAGGAACAATTTAATTTTTAAAATTCATAAGATCTCTACAAAAACTATATAAGAGAAAGGGAATTCCATAAACAAATGATAGATGGATTCTTCTTTTCCTTGCATAAACCAAATCTATTTATAATGATCATTCTCATGGTTCCGAGTCTATCCATTGTGAGGATCTTACCTTTTATAACTTCCCGAGAAAATATATTGATCTTGGGGATAAGAAACTTGTTCTAGACCTTCCTCCAAAAAGGACTTGTAGAAAAGTTCTCAAAACTAGACAAGTAACCTGATTTAACTTCGTAATCCCCAGTATCTCGTGTTTCTCCATATAAGCTCATCCTCAAAACTATCCAGAGGAATGAAGATATCATTAATTTTCCTATTTAAATCATGAAAAGGTTGGATATCACCTTGGTAGAAAGAGGGGAGAGAATATGAATCCATCTCCAGATCATTTTACCAGTAATTGCAAACCCCGAGCTCCTTGCTCAATAGGAAATACCTTCCGAGCTCACTCCATGGTCCTAAAAATTTGAGAGAAACATCCTCTAACCAAGGATCCTCCTATAATTTGATTTGACAACCATCACCAAGGTTCCATTTACACCCTTTGATAAGAAAATTCCTATTTTGGCACAGGTTTTCCAAAAGATAAATCCCTTAAGAAGCTCCAAATCACCGAAGAAGTTCAAAATTACACCAAAGGGAAGAAAATATTTCACGTTCAGAATTTTCACCTAAATTCCTTTATCTTTGTGAAGTCTCTATCCAACCTTACATGGTTCATAAAATGAATGTTCTTTAGCCCCAAGCCACCCATGTCTCTAGGTTAAGTAACATTTTCCTAGGTGACCAAAGGGATTATGATGTTATCGTCGAATCCGGTCTAAAGGAAATGTTTCAGGATACCTTCAATGGATTTTTTTACTTTGTATGGGAGAATGAAAACATACATGATGTAGATTGGTATGCCTTGAAAAATACTCTGAAGGAGATGAGCTTTACCTACTTGAGAGAGTAAGGATCATTTCCATGAAGCCAACTTCTTATGGAATCTCTCTATTAGTTTATTCCAACCACCTTCCTCAAGTTTTCTCCCACATAAAGGCATTCCCAAATACAAATCTAGGAGATTTTTGATGTTACAGTATAAGATAGTGGCTAGTCTATACTATTGATCTTCATCAACATTTATGAAGTAGCAAGAAATTTTCCTACAGATTTATTTTCTATCTGATAGATCTTTCATATTTTTGGTGATACCTTTGATAGTCTTGGCTTCTTGAACAAAAAAATCTCTTAGAAGAACCATATCATCAATGAACTTCTATAGACATTGGTTTTCCACGCCATGGGAAACTTTTACCCATTCCATGCTTCCCTCTCTCTGGGATTTGATGCATAACCTACTCAAGGTTTCAGCCATAGTTATATACAAAAAGGGGGATAAATGATCCCCTTGTCTCATGCCCCTTTCAAATTTGAAGAAACCATTAGGTTTCCCATTGATGATAACTGAGAAAATCAAATCTTTAGTATAGGCTTGAATAAAATGTAAATGATATCCTAATCTAGATAAAAGGGAATACATGAAGTACTAAGAAACCCTATCATAATCATTTTACATATCTAGCTTCAAAATCATAGTTTCCCTTCCTGAAAGATCCACAGAATGAATGGTTTCATGAATTGTGATTATGCTGTCCAAAATTTGTCTTCTCGACACAAAGGCCCCTTGGTTGGGAGAAATCAAATTACTAAGAGTCTCTCTTATTATGAAATATAATAACTTGGATAGGATCTTATAAATGGTGTTACATAGGCTTATGGGTCTAAAATCACCGAGATCCTTAGATCCATGATTTTTAGGTATGAGAGCTAGAAAGGTATGGTTGATTTGTTTGAGAATGCATTATGAATAGAAAAATTATTAGACAACATCGATGACATCAGTATTGACAATATCCCAATATAATTAGAAGAAAAAATCTAAAACCCATCCAGAACTGATATTTTGTCACCTTCCATATCATCAATAATACCTTTTATCTCCTCTTTAGAAGGGATAAAAATAAGCTCCACATTATCACTTGAACTGATAGCAGGCTTGAAAAGATTCAAAATCTCTTCTCTAATGACCTTGTCATTAAGAATATCCTCCATAAAGAGGTTTTTAAAAAAGTAAATAATGGTGGAAGCTATTTCTTTATCCTCAGTGACCAAATCCACATTTTCTTTCTTGACTTCTTGAATTTGGTGTTTTGGCCCCCTTCTTTAGCTCGGTGATTCTCAATTGTTGTTTCCAATAAACCTATCCCCTATGTAGAATATTATGATAGTCAGAGAGAAGGATCTTCTCTTTCACTTTATCCTCATAACTCCACCCCCTTGTTCCATATTTTCTTCAAGAATTATGAGATCCTCTGCTATTCTACTTTTTAAAGGAAGATGTTTCCAAAAATCTCCTTGTTCCATATCTTCATATTGGTTTTAATATTTTTGAGCTTGGAGGTCACCTTGAACATGTTGTTTCCTTTCACCTCTATACTCCACCAGTCCTTAATTCTCTATTCCAAGTTCGGATGAGTAGTCCACATCTTTTCAAACCTGAAAGGTCTACCAATGGGGTTCTCCCTAACACTAATTTTGAGGATCAAAGGGTTGTGATCCAACTCATCCTAGGCGGAAGAGAAGATAAGGAATATTGTTGTTCCTGAATCCATTGAGTGTTAACCAAGAAATAGTCTAGCCTTATTTGGATTAAGTTAACCCCTTCTCTCTTGTTGGACCATGTAAATTTGGAGCCGCTAAGGTTCAAATCAATTAAAGCATTCCACCCCATGAAGTTACCAAGATCCTCCATACTCTCAGTGAAAACATTAATACCACCTTTCTTTTTAGATGGAATAAGAGGAGTATTAAAGTCACCACCGATGATCTAGTTTAAGTCACTAAACATTCTTCTGAAGGTGGTCAGATGCTCCCAAAGTTCTCTTCTACCCACTGTCATGTTGGGGGCATAGATATTTGACAGAATAAACTATTTTCTAGTATTGACTTCCATAAAGCAAATAGCTAAATGGTGTTGACTATTGATAAGGGGGAAGCCTTCCAATATATCTCTTTTCCACAAGCACAGTAACCCTCCAGAGGCACCAACTGATGGTTGAAAATGAAATCCAAATTATTTCCAAAGAATAGACTAAAAATATCTCATCCTATTTTCATTCATCTTGGTTTCTTGTAGCATTATCACATCAGGTTTCTCTTTAAATTTCAAATCCCTCAAAATCCTATGCTTATCGGGGCTGATTTAAGCCCCTAATATTCCAAGAAATGTAAATCATTTATGGTGGAAGGATTTCTTACCTATATTTAATGGTTTTTGACGACCCTCCATGATGTCTTTCTTTTTCACCTTGTCCCTTTTTTCCCTTTCTCGATGGTCTTCCTGGTGAGGCCTTATTAGCCCCAACATCTACCTTGGATCTAGTTCTAGGTGTTTGTATCTAATTTGGAGATGGCCTAGACTCAGAGATGTGAAGATCTGAGCACACCTTAGTTGGACTATCTTTTACTCCTTTCTTTTCTTCCATACTTCCATCTTGTGTTGCTTCCTTAACTCGGAAATGTTTTTTCTCCTTCCTTACCCTCCAAGCTATCAATGTTTATCACACCTTTCATCATCTCCAAGGCCTCATGTTCCCATTGAACATCCTCCTCCACTATGGAGATGTCCTCCAAATTAACATCCAACATTTTATACATATTTCTTACCAGTATTTTTCCTTCGGTCTTTGGGCGAAGAAACTTTCCTTCAAAAAATTTGGGACTATTGATATGATTATACTATCTTATTCACAGTCTTTAAAGACAACCGTATAATTGTCAATGACAGGTTATTGGACCGCTTCCCTATTGTTGTCCTTATTCTGACCTTCTGTTTCCAAAGTATTTTCTAGGTGTTTCTATTCGGTGACTTGATCCTTAGTCTCAGCATGATTGGGTATCTACCACCATGAATGGTTGATCTTTGATGGTCCACTGCCATTTGGTGGCATAGGTCCCTTACCTTTTAAATCCTCCTTACTAACATTCTTAGTCTTCTTAAGCAAGGATTTCTGGGCTACCTCCTCTTTCACCTTAGGACATGTCTTGAGATTGTGACCCACTTTAAAGTAGGAAAAGCACATGAAAGGGGTGAACTCATAGTCGATATTTTGGTTATGGAATCCCCAAAGAGCCTTGATCTTGATGTTCTTTGGTAGTTGTGTTTCCAAGGCCACATTAACACCGAATCAAGTAACTAAAAGCCTTGTTCTGGCACAAGTGACCAAATCAATTATAACCAGGGAACTTATAGCCTTAGCAATCCCTTGCAAGATATCTAGGTCCTAATATTCCAATGGGATCCTAGGAAGCCAAACCCAAACAAGGTATTCTTTGATAACCGTCTCCAGAGGATTAAATCCCAACTACCATTTTTAAACCAGGACCACAACTATGCCCCATGAACCAAGGACCTCCAGCTAAGATCCTTAAGAAATCCTCCTCTAGGGAAAGATGAATAAAAATAAAGCATTAGTGTAGGATGCTATTTCCATCGATCCTTTTGGAATCCATTTCCTATTAGCTCATTTCCTAAGCTATTTGATATTGGGTATCCTACTTTGGGAATCTTTTCCAGGATGGTATTACACATTGAGGATCGTGACCCATTTGGAAAGGGATTATAATATTTCTAAAGAAACATTATTTTCATTGCAAATAGGGTCAAGAACAATGGAAGGTATGTATTTAATAGGGGAACTAGCCACCCACTGTTGTTCCCACGTGACCAAGAGCCCCTCTATCTCTGTCTCCATTTTTTCCCTTTCCATGGTAAACTATGCATCCTTTCTACCTGCATATAGATTCACCTTGTGATACCTTACATTAGACTCCTCGCCATATTTCCACTCAAACCCAAATTCAAAAATTGGTGCTTACAATTTTCGCTCTGCTCCAAATATCGCTAGTGTTGTAATATTAATTTTTTTCAAATTTTTGTAAACCTTTTCAAAATTCCTATAAAATTTTGAATTATTCTATAACATTTAGGAAATCCCATGTAATCAATTCTTTATTTGGCTCTAGGGATACATATCATAGAAGAGAGTACTATTATATTTTATGGGCATATAAGGATCCAATCGTATTATTTTCTCATATTCTATTCTTTCTTGATACTCACAATACCGTGTTTTGCATGATTGTTTCTCTAGTTTCAACACCTATTACTTACTAAATTTACTTCTCACTAATTATAATCAACTATCCTTAATTTCCTTTTCTTTTCTGAAGTTTCTCCTTTAGCTTCTATCTCTGGTTCCTTGATGCCTCTTCTAGTTTCCTCCTCGGTGTCTATGCCTTATTGTGCACCCTATAATTCACGCGTTCTTTTCTTCCTTATTTTCATTAGTCTCTAGGGGAGGATTCATTCCTTCTTCTTTCCCACATAATTATTTACAATTACCTATTTACTTGTGAAGGATTATTTATCTCTGCATCCTTTCTATTCTTATATTTTATTCTTTATGATCCTTATTGAACCCTTCTATATTTCTCTTTAGCTTCGACCCTTTCCCCTTCATATTCCTCTTCTAGGATTACATCCCCTTGGTGCCTACCTGAATATACCATACATGAGTGGAATCACCACCATGACCTTTTCCACAACCAATATTTTGACAAAAAATTGTGGTTTTCCAAAAAAATTCTTCTTAATCCAAATAGAAAGCATGTTTCAACACAATACAATGAACCATATTTTTGTAAAATAATATCAGTTATGTACCCATCAATAGTAGTCTTCATCTAATGCCCAACAACATGGGTCCATGATAAATCCAAATTACACAACATTTCCTCTTTTTCCTCCATCCATTTATATTCCTCCTTAGATTTGTATCTAAAACAATAGAATTCTAATTAGGATAACCAAGTGGATAACTATTTTGGAAGATCATACTAGAAATTTCATGAATGTCTCTATAGAAATGTTCCCAATAGATTCTTTCAGCTGAGACTTATGTCATTGTCTCTTCATCTTCCATGTTTTTTCATCTTCTCATCTATCCATATTTATACATCTCTTTTTCTTTGTAGAAATGTTAGCATTTTGGGTTCCAAAAATGGAACTATTTTTAGAAGAGGTCCTATATTACAACCTTAGAAATTGCAACAAGTTGTAGTCTAGGTTAAGCGATATAATAGAATTATAACTATGAGTTTAATTACATAATAAACAACATACAAATATTTATGAAAAAGAACCATATCACAGGAATTTCATAAGGCCTTTAGAATTAAATAGAGTTATCTCATAAAAATGGAAAAGGAACTATACTAAAGTACTTTCTATTAGGATTTGTAGTCCAAAATAGCTCCCCAAGTTATTTTGATAACTTAAATCCCCATTCTAGATTTGAATTTCAAATAGTACAGTTGTGCACACTCGGGTTGCTTCCTTGGGACATAAGTTAGTTGTAGTCCTTCCACGTGCATTGCGCACCATCCCTTTTCATTCATCTATCTAATTCAATCCTCCCTTTGTACACTCCCCTTCTATTCTCCCTCTATTCTTTCCACATTGTGTGCATACGCCTGAATTTCCCTCCAAATTTGATAAGTCCCTTATGTAGTTCCCCATGCCCCCTTTATTTCTTGCTACCGCACTTGATCAATTGAAAATTCCTACCATGCTTACATATTTGTCTCTTATAGATATGAAATCCTTCCCTCCACATATTTCACCTTTGGATTCCTACCATTTTTATTTCCCTTTCTTATGCCTCTTGTTTCGCACGCATACCTTGAACATCCTTCTACGTTGGTCACTATGACATATAAAGACATGTAACACTTGAGTGTGATACACGTAACTTTTCAAAACACACCAAATAGAAATTGAATCCTTGTGAGGAACCATTTTGAAACACATGGTAGAAACAAAAAAATATATGAATAGTTGGCCAATCTTTTATCCAATCAAAGCATGTACGTGTCATTGCGTGTCTAGTTTACACTATCTTAAAATTCTCATAACTTTTTTATAGAGCTCAGATTAATGCATGGTTGGGTTTGTTGGAAATATTATGACATGAGATACACTATAGATCATTAAAATTCAAATATTAGAGGGATTTGGTAGTTGATAATTAAGGAAACACTTTTTCAGACATTAATACACAAGTTTAGTTGATCAAACCACCCAAATTTGATCTAATTTTCTCTTACTCCTTCTTCTACAAGTTAAATGGATATGGGGAGGTGTATCTAACAACATTGTAGTTATATTTGTAGATATTTAACTCTTATTGTTGATGGTTACATTTCACATCCAGGTTTATCTCTTGTTTCTCTCCCCCTTCTTTCCTTCTTCTATCAATGTAAGAGCTATGTTCATTGTATAGATTTTTGTTGACCCTTTAGTTTTCTAAGAGATTTGTTCCTTAGCATTTTTAAGTCACAAGACTTTAGATCTGGATTTTTACATGTGGATATCAGCCTCATACGCTAATGTAATTGGCTTTGTATTTTTGGAAGCAATAGAAGCTTTTTTTGCCTATTCTCTTCTGTGGCTCATTTTTATTGCTTTTTCTTTCCTTTCTTTTACATTTCATGTTATATATGCTTTCTCATGTCCATAAAAGATCCTTTTCTGATTGTGTCCCATGAAAATGAGTGTGTGAATGTGTTTCAGACTATGATACATGTGTCTATCCTCTATGTGTGCATTCTCCTTCATTTTTCTTAAATATAACTATGTTCATTCCCCCTCTTTTAGTGTTATTTCCTCCCTTATATTATTTTTCCATTTATGCGCATCCTTCCCACTCTAGTCCCTTAACATGATTAGTTTAGGATTTGATTTTAAAATTAGGATTAGTTGTAGTAATAGAAATAGGTAGAGGAACCGACCTTCTCTGGAGGTCTATCTCAAGCACACAAGGTCCCATAACTTAGAGACAACCCCATGTTGCCTCAACATCCCAGTTCATCCTAATCTAGGATGGGTACAAGTTTGAGCTCTAACAGTTTTTGGAAAGTACGGTGGGAGAAAGCATTGAAAGATTTAATTTCATCATAAATAAGTTTTGGTGTGTGACTTAGTGATTTATAGGTTTTGGAGGCTTATTTCAACACATCTCTCGACTCCCAACTCTCAAGTATACTCTTTTATCAGTCCATGTGCCTTTCATGAGAAGAATACATACCGAGAAAAGTGCAACAACTAAAGAGTCTTTTGATTATCTCCTTCTCTCTCAAATATAAACATGTAGTATAGTATCCATATGTGCATCTCCATCTCCAGTCCACCATGTAGATACTACAACACTTTTTGGTAGGCCTTCCTTGCAACTTGCTAGAGTTTTGAGACTTGTCACAATGTCAGCACAACAAAATCAATAAAATTAAAGATTTTTTAATTTCATTGGTAGTTGTCCTCTTTCTCTTGATCCCCAAAACCCTATTCCAGCATCTACACTCAAGATCACCCCTTTCTTTGTTGGGGAGAACCATACTACTCGAGTTGACCACATACATGACATTGATAATGTCTGTATGCCATCCACCAAGTTTTTGAAAAAGATGTGGTTGTTAGACTATTAACCTCTTTATTCAAAGGGAGAGATTTGCAATGGTTCAAGAGTCTGACAGTAGGGTCAATTCAAAATTGGAATCAACTAGGTGTAGCTATTTGCAATTAGTTTAGAGAAAAGTCAAACAACATCTCCTCACTTGAACAATTGAAAACCATAAAGAGGGATCCCAATGAGCTCATGATAGAATTCAACTTCAGATTTCAAAAAACATGGGAGAGGATTCCATCCTTGGCAAGACCAACTTCGAAGGTGTTTTTGTAATTTTTAATGGGTTTATTTTCAAATATTGTTGTCATGATCCAATACATGGGGGAAAAATAATGTATGGGGCATGTGCATTAGCTATTAGGGTTAAGTATTGTCTAATTCGGGTGGGAAATTTATCTCCTAAACCACCCATTCTGTTATTCCCATTAATGCCTC
This sequence comes from Taxus wallichiana var. yunnanensis, assembly GCA_018340775.1. Classification (NCBI taxonomy): domain Eukaryota; kingdom Viridiplantae; phylum Streptophyta; class Pinopsida; order Cupressales; family Taxaceae; genus Taxus; species Taxus wallichiana. The sequence goes on from CM031237.1 coordinate 343,053,441, forward strand.
AAGCACTTCAAACTTCTATTTCCCTTATTCCCAAGTACAGCTTCTCAACCCACTACATCCAAATATTATTCTCCCACACATCATAAGGAGGAATAATAAATGAAATACCTTATTAGAAACTTGTCCAAAAAGGTCATATCTTTAGAAAATCAACAGTGCGCTAACCTTCAAGAACAATTCTAATCAAGTGTATAGTTAATTCCATCATCCCTTCAACAATCAATATTCAAGTCAAAGATTTGGGTAGAACCAATAGAATGATAGGTGGCATGCTAACGTACACCTCCCCTTACAAGTGGTTCCTCATGTACAACCTCTTCCATCATCCAAAGCCAAGTCAAGCACTTGTTACATTTCAAAGTAATATGGCGCAAGAGTCAGAATGGTGTTTTCTTTACAATATTGATCATAGTTAGTATCAATGAGCCAATTCCTTATGCGTACATGCTTATATGATTCAAAAAACTTCAAAATGTGAGCCTTCCACTAGTGCATGTGAACCTAAAAATCAAGAAATGCCAGAAGTTATTAATGATGCCAATCTTATGTTATTTTTTGCTATAGACTTATGTGTATTCAATCAAGTTACGGATCATCCTATCGCACCATGTACCTAGGTTGCTGAAAACACAAGATAAAAGAAGAGGATGCTTAAATATAGTGATGAAACTTCAACCCCTATCACATAGGATGATTCTCAAAATTAAAGAGATGTATTTCATGCACACTATATTCATGACACAAAAATTATTATGTACAAGGTTCTACGTAATGATCCTATAGAATTGGTTTACACCCTCCTTTGGTAGGTCAAGCCTCTGCACAAGCTAAGGCCCCTGCTTCTACACCTAAACAATAACAAATGATGTTTTTGTGCCTGAAATGAAAAAATAAATGGGCCTTGCATTCAACATTGTGGACCTGATGAAGAATAAAAATGTAAATGTCACAATGTGAGATGTCCTATCCATTCTATCTTAGTGTAACCTATTACATGAAGCTTTGGCGTAACTTTTATGTGTGTATATCTAGTTATCCAAAAGCCTCATTTTGTTGTTAATATATGTCAAGAAGAGGAGAAGCATGTACACAAGGTTATCAAAACCCCACCCTTATATATATCCTTGATCATATGAAAACACCTTGTTCATAATTATATGATTTACTCAGGCGCTAGTAATTTTATCATGCGAAAGAAAATTACATATGTCTTAGGTCTTAAGTATAACCCCATGTCTAAAGGAGTCTTACAACTTGATGGCTCAACTGTCACCACTCTAGGAGTCATCAAGGATCTTGAGTTAACCCTTCATGTATGTCCAAGCCTCACAATAAATCAAGATATGTCAATCATTGACCTACCTCCTTTGCTTTCCTTGTGTCTATGATGAGATTTCACTACTAAAGTAGGTGGGTACTTGTCTTCTAATTAGTATCATATGTTACTAAGAACAAGGTATTGTACCCAATTTGCCATAAAACTGAGCTAATATTTTCTTATCATGTTGATTCATATGACCCATCCCATCTCCAAGCTAATATCCTAATCTAAGGAGGCCAAGAACAAGTTTCAGTTTTAAAAGAGTATCCTATTCCCCCTCCTATACCTAATCTATTTTTAAATGAGTGGGTAAGAGGAATCACAAATTTGATCCATATGTTAAAGAAATTTAATCCTTTGAAACTAGGTTTGGTACTTACTACATCCTTGAAGAATAAGTTATGCTCCCACGCACACTCAAGAAAAACGAAGAAAACTTTGGTATATGAAAGTTATACTTTGATGGATCTAGAAGAAGGAATGGTACAGAACAGGTTTTGTTCTCATTTCTCCCAAGGGTGAGAAGTTATTATTCTCACACAAGTTACATTTTACATGCTCCAACAATGTAGCAGAATATGAAGCACTAGTGCATGGTATTTTTATTACTAAAAAGAGACATATCAAGGCACTGCAGTATTTGGGGACATAGAGTTGGTCATCCACGAGGTCACAAAAAGCACACACGAGAAATAATAAGCTTCTCAAATATTATAAACATAGATTTTGGGACCTCCTTGAGGGATTTGATGCTCTAAACCTTCAGGTGGTTCTAATGAAGATGAACAAAGAAGTAGATTAGATGGTTGTGCTTGATTTGTAATCCTCACATGTGGAGGCTTTTATCAAAGGAAATTACAAAATTTTAAAATGGTGATTAGGTCATCCATTCTAAACAATGATACCATTTGGAAAGTGTTTGGTAGTGATGTGAAAATTATCCAGTTCATTCAGAATGAATCTGATTTTTCTTCAAGCATACAAGATGATTTACATGATAGATATGCTGACCAAGTGATTCAACTCAAGACAAACATGTTTCCTATAGGTTTGGTCACCTTAGAGAAAATGTTTAGCCCTGATGATGTGTTTAAGGATGAAGAAAATGATATGCACACTCGTGCTTGAAGACTGTAATCCAGTCACTATTGTGTGTGGCAAGTATTTTTGCTCAAGGTAAATATTTTGCACATGGTGAAAAATAGGCCTTCATCCCTCTATGTCGAAATATAGTGATATATTTTCATGGAAGTATGAATACTTGAAAGGATTTTATCCAAGTGTTTCTCAACACTCCATTGACCTTGATCCTAGTATCAAGCCCTTCAGAAAAAGTAAATACCAATTAATCCAAGGATAGATCCCCTCATGAGGAAATACTTTTCTAAACTCATTGACGTGAAGATAATATTCCTTATCAAATACTCTACTTTGGTCGTGAATCTTGTTCCATTACGCGAGAAGAATGGTGAAATTGGAATCTGTGTCAATTTCAAAGATTTTAATAAGGCATCCTTAAAGGATCATTATCCTTTTCCTTATATGGAGTAGATCTTATAGACTGTGGCTAGCACACAAAGATTTTCCATGCTAGATGGGTATTTTGGTTTCAACCAGATCATGGTTAAGGAAGAGGATCAATTCAAGATAACATTTACAACCAAATGGGGGACATACACATATCAGAAGATGCCTTTTGGTCTATCAAATGCAGGCATAACATTTCAAAGGGCCATGGACATTTCCTTCAAATGATATATCAATGAGTTCATCCTAGTTTACTTGGATGACATAACTATTTTCTCAAAGCAGGGCGCTGATTGTATGGTGCATCCGGAAAAAGAATTTGTGAGATGTAGATATTTTGGAGTATATATTAACCCCAAAAATTGCAATTTTTCTATGGCGAAATGAAATATCTTGGGCCTTGTTGTCTCCAAAGATAGTATTGCTATTTATCCTAAGAACATTTTCATCATCCTTTCTCTCTCCCTATCGGTGCATAAAAGGCATTAGCTTATTCCAAGGAAATATCAAATTTTTAGGAGATTTATTCCTAATTTTTAGGAATGGTAAGGCCCATTACCCTCATGCTCAAGAAAAACAAAGTCTTCAGGTGGATAAAAGAAGAAAAAGAAAGCTTCTAAAAAATCAAGAAAGAAATTTGTTGTGCGTCAACACTCATCAATCCTGATTATTCCAAGGATTTCATCCTTTATGCTTATGGAGATGATGTGAGTGTTGTTGTTGTCTTAACACAATAAAATGAACAAGGAATGGAGAAACTAGTGGATTTCTTCAGTCATACACTAAAGGATTAGGAGTTGAAATATAGTCACATAAATAAATATTTCTTTTCCATCATGTGCACACTAAAGAAGTTCAAAATTAGGCTTGCCAAAAATCATATCAAGGTGATGGTCTCACACTCAAGTGTGGTAGAATTCATCATGGGAGTAGAAATAAAAAATAAAAGGGAATGATAGGTTATATAATTAATTGAATATGATGTGATTATCAAATTTATAAAGATGGTTAGGCGTAGCGCGCTCTGTAAGTAGATTACCGAGGATGTGTAGTATGATCAAAAGACTTCATTCTTTCTAGATGAATATCTATCACACGTTGAACTCGGATAAAGTGAAAATCCTAACACATGCAGCTAGATGAAAGAAATGGTAACATTCCTTTCCTATGGTGTATATCATCCTAATTCAAACAAAGAAAATAAATGACATCTGAGGCTATAATCTATTCCATATGCACCGATTGATGGGGCTCTCTTCAAAAAATATTGATGGTGTGTTTCTGAGATGTATTGATGGCGTGCAACTTCAAAAAGTGTTAGCATAAATTCATGATGGATTATCTAGTGGACACTTCTCTACCAAAGAAAAAATGATGAATATCATCAAGGAAAGATACTTTTGGCCTACCCTATTCATGGATGCACATAAGCGGGTCATAAAATTTAAAGTTTACACTTTATTTGTAGGAAAGAAGAAATTGGAAGTTCTTCTCCTCGACCAATCCATGTATATTATCCTTTCACATAATGGGATCTTGACTTCATAGGCATGATCAATCCTCCTTCAATTTTTGGTCACAAGTGGGTGTTGACAACTATGGACTACTTAACCAGATGGAAAAAATATGTCACCCTCAAAGAATTAACGAGTTATTCATCCTTGACTTTCTCGAAGGCATTGTAACAAGGTTTGGTATTCCTTAGACCATTATATCTGATAATGCAAAATCCTTGGTACTAAAATTTCTAATTGGGTGTTAAGCCTTGGAATTTACTTGAAGAATTATTCTAAGTATTACCCCCAAGGTAATGGCTTGGGTGAGTCTACCAATAAGAACTTGATCATAATAATGAAATGGAAAATGAATATCAACTAGAGGTAGTGGTACACAAAGGTCTTGCACATGCTCTGGGTAGATAAAATCATGGTGAATAAGGAAATAGGAACTTCACCTTATAAATTTTTTTATGGAAAGGAAGTTATCATTCATTTATCTCTTGGATTTCCTTCATTCAAACTTACCCAACAGCTAGAGTTTGAGGGCACAGATAAGAGAGAAATTAGAATGGTAGAGCTGGTTGAACTTGAAGAATCAATAAAATATATCATGATCAAGCTAGAAAAATATCAACAATCAATAAAGAAGTGTTTTGACAAAGGCTAGGCCTCAAGCTTTCAAATTTTGTGACTTAGTATTAAAATGGGATGTTGATAGAGTCAAACTAGGGTTCCATTCAAATTTTAATGCACTTTAGAGTAGCCCATATACTATAAATTATTGTAAGAAGGCTAAATATTTTGAGTTGTCTCACCTTGATGGAGGAACTTTTCCAATCCCATTCAATGGGATTTATATCAAGCACTTCCATTAATTTTTTTATATCATTGTGCATATTAGAGTATTTTTAATTTCTCTAAGTGTGTTACGTGCCCATTGTTTTTTGTATATAGTTATTTCCTCTTGTGCACTCCTTGTCTACACTTTTTTGTTGATTCTAGGATGTCATTTTGGTTTAAAAATATTCCAGAAGTTATACATATTTCATATATCGTGTCGTGTGAGTTCATGGTAGTTCTTTAATTTGCAAACCAGATCTTCATATTTCCAAGAAGACTCCATGTCCAATGGATGCTTCTAAGGATACTAATCTCCTTCATCTAGTAGGAAGATGGCCCTAAAATTCACCAAACTATTATAAAAAATTATTCCCCTAGTTATTTTGATAACTTACATCCCCATTTTGTTTCTAAATCTCAAATATTATAGGTTACACACACTCAATTTGTTTCCTTCGTACATAAGTTGGTTGTTGTCCTTCCACACGTGCTACAAGACCTCCCTTTTCATTCATCTATCTCCTTCCATCCTACCTTTTCACTCTTCCCTTTTATTTTCCTACCTTTCTTTATGTGTTCCGCACATCCTTCATGCATACCCTTGACTTTCCCTCTAAATTGGCTAAGTCCCTTACATAGTTCCCCACACCCCCTTTCTTTCTTCATGTCACGCATTACTCAATTGAACATTCGTGCCCTACTAAAATATTTTTATCTTATAGATATGTAACCCTTCACTCCATGCACACCACCTCTTCATACGCACCTTTTATTTTCCCTTTCTTATACCTCTTTCTTCCATGATTACTTTATGCATCCTTTCACGCCGATCACTATGACATACGACAACCTATCAGACTTGAGTGTGCTACACACAACCTATCAAAGAGAACCAACTGGACATAGAATCCTTCTAATTTTTTTTTGTGATACATGGTAGAAGCAATAAAATAAATGCATAATTTTCTGATCCTTCATCCAATCGAGCACGCCACATGTTAGTGTGTGTCTAATTTACATTGTTGTATTCAAATCATCATAACTTTTGTTGTACAGCTCAGATTAATGCGTGGTTGGTCTTGTTGGAAAGATAATGACATGGGATACAATCTAAATAATTTATATTTAAATATTGGTAGGATTTAATAGGTTAGAAGTATGGAAACACATTTTCATCCATTAATACATAGTTCTAGTCGATCCAACCACCCAGATTTGATCCGATTTTCCCTCCTTATTCTACAAGCTAAACAGATATGAGGAGGTGCATCTAAAAACATTGTAGGTATATTTATAGGAATTCAATTCTTTTTGTTGGTGGTTACATTTCAAATTTGGGTTTCTCTCTTCTTTCCTTTCCCCTTATCTCCTTCTTCTTCTATAAATGTAAGAGCTATGCTCATTATAAAGGTTTTTATTGGACCCTTTAGTTTGTTAAGAGCTTTGTTCCTTAGAATTTTTAAGTCACATGATTTTAGATATAGCTCTCTCCATGTGGATATTAGCCTCATATGCTAATGTAATCGACTATGAATTTTTTTGGAAGCAATAGAAGCTTTGTTTTGTGGCTATTATTTTCCTTGGCTCGTTTTTATTTATTTTCCTTGCCTTTATTTTGCATTTCCTATTAGGTGTGCTTTATCACATCCCTAAAAGTTCCTTTTCTGATTATACCCCATAAAAATGAGTTCTTGGATGTTTTTTAGATTGTGATACACATGTTTATCCTCTATGTGGGAATTCTCCTTCATTTTTCTTAAATCTAAACATGTTCATTCCCCCTCTTTTCAATGTTATCTGCTCCCTTAGATTAGTTTTCCATTTTTTCACATCCTTCTCACTCTAGTCCCTTGGTATGATTAGTTTAGGATTTGATTTCAACATTAGGAGTAGTTGTAGTAGTATAATTAGGTAGAGGAAATAGCCTTCTATGGAGGTCTGACTCAAGTTTGCAAGTTCCCACAAGTTGGAGACAGTCATGTTTCCTCAATAACCTAGTTTATCTTGATCTGGGACAGTGTAATTTTTAACTCCAACAAAGCTAAGATCAACCTCATGTAAATAGGATTACATAGTTTTATAAAAAAAAAAATGGATATAGAGCTACCAATCCTTTCATCTCCTTCTTTTATATTCAAAGGATTTTCATTTTCACTATTTATGTGCAAAGAAGATATATGTTATATATTTGATCTTATAATAACTATATAGATACAAAAGGATTACAAAATCATGAACTATATCTATGTCTGATTACTATTACATTTTATTATCCAATAGTAAGCCTTTCTATGAGTGACTAAGAAGTAAAATGAAGAGAGAAAGTCATACAATAGGACTAAGCATACAAAAATTAAGCTCATAATAGGTACACACGTCATGATTTGGGGGTTAAGATAATATTGACATCATCAAATGATTAAAAACCAAATTTTTGTGTCTACATTCCCCCTCTCCCCACCTCCATGTTAGGTTAATTAATTTTGCATTATATAATTAATTATTTAATTAATGCTATTAATTAAATAATGTTGTTATATGGTTATATTTCTTCATAACCATCTAATTGTCTTTATGTCTGCATATGGGTGTGGTTATATTGTTTAACAATATAATTGTAAGTATTCATTTATGCTTCCCAGATGTAATATTGGAAGCTTATGTAATATGGAATATGGTTGCATGTTTGCAACTTAGTTTCTCATTTGTATTCAATTGTACAATACCTATAAGTATTTCAGCTCTTTCCTATGTAAATGGTTGATTCAGGCTTTAATATATTTCACAGGCTTTTGTTCTTGTTCTAATTTTGGTACCAGAGTGAATTAAAGATCTTGACAAGGTTGGAGGAGGTTGTAGAGGAAGAAGAATTCGTGGAAAAGAAATTTTCTTCGTCAAATCGAGAGAACCAAGTTGCCTCTAGCATCTTCCCACATCTCCCTATAATCCCAAAACCTCTTGTGTGAATTCCAAGTAAAATTAAAGCAATTTTTTTGCCTTGTGCCTTACACAAGGAAAATTTGTTTCCTGGAACTTAAATAAAATAAAATAAAAAAAAAAAATTTCCCCATCAGGGGTTTTGTATTTAAAATTGTTTAGTTACAGATAATTTATCTTGTACTATCATATTTGGAGGAGGTATTATTGTTTGCACTGGGTCTCTATATTTTATTCATTCAAGACCGAGCTGAGTCATAGTCAAATTGTGGAGTGGGATCTAGACATTGGTCGAGTGTTTCGCTTCAAACCGAGTTGTTTCTAAGGAATCTAAGTTTGCATTAGGGCATTCAATCAATCTCCATTCAAAGGAGAGACAGATCTCTGCATCCAAGGAGATCCATAGTCGAGTTGTTCTTTTGCATGGGCCGAGTCTAGCTCTCAATCCATTTTGCATTGGATGTGATGACCGTGCATATCACCAAACATTGAAACGACCTCACCAAACAAAGGCATTGAGATGAGTTTTGTAATATTGTAGACTGACCCGAGCCATGAGCTTGGCATATCATCATTTGGTGGATCATCCACATCAAAGAGTGATCTACATTTTCAAACCTGCAATCCATAATATTCAATGGAAGATAGCTAGAGATTATGACCGATACACAACAAACTAACAAAATGGAGGCAATGTAATTACAAGCTTCTCCACTCATGAGAACCTGTAATAAAAAATGGGAAAACACTCCAACGACCTGCAATGGTGCAACCAGACTACTAGGTAAGAAAATTTATGATCAAAGGAGATACAATAAAATCAATAAAAATCGTTGGAGAAGTGGTGAAGGAGAGAAATAAAATATACAATGTTCAATCCAAAACAAAATGGCGGTTCAATCAACAAAGTGAAGGAAAAGAGATAACAAGGAATTCATATCTGATTTTCACGCTAAAGAAAAACCCTAAACAAGCATGCATGACACATGGGTGATGTGCCACATTTTCATTCAAAGGTTAGTCGTTTTTCATCTCCTTAATATTCAATATGCTTCATTTAATAGCTAAGCGCTCATAAAAGCCTAAGTGGTTAAGAGGAAAGACTTAGAAGCGGGAGGTTTGGGGTTCAAATCCCACCCCCAACATGAAATTTTGAATTTTGAAATTTGGCGAAAATTTGGAGAAACCGCCATAGTTAGAGGTAGATTTGGTGGAAAACCCATAGCTAAACAGCTAGTTATAGCTAAAACCACCTCTAAACTTTTAGTGAGAAAATCCCTAATTGAGGGCAATTATTTTTCTCCCATTAAGCCTATTTTTTCATTCCGAGCAACTTTTTCCAAAGGAGGGATAGCTAAAAATTACATTTTCAGCTGGTTTTTTGTATATCTTTGCATTTTGGGTCGTATTGGGCTCCGGAGGACACCAGGGCCCGTCAAACAAAAACAAATTGCTTGCCATTCAATTTTTTTATAAATTTTTGAATGTAATTTCATGTTGCATTATATTGTACTAATTTCTAGGTTACCATAGTCAACCACAAATATTGTAACTACTCATAAACTGACAAAAAAATTATAATAAAAAAGTATAAAATTGGTTCTGCAACACTCACGAGATCATAGATCTCATTCACAACATTCAAGATATACGGTGCCTCTCGGGAATCACTTATAGGTAAATCCATCATGACTACCACTACACTTAATTCCTAATATAGCTGCAACAATGTCGCCTAGAATCGACCCTTTAAATTGAGGGGGAGTAATAAGGTCACGGTGCACACACTATGAGCCATCCCATACGCCTCGTGAATGAGTGCACGACATAAATCTGGATTGATAAATTATCCAAGTATATAGTGAAGTTACACACATGTATGAGGATATTTCTTTGAGCCGCTTTAAATAATTACACATGACACTTTCAAGATTGTCTTGGTACCACGTATTGAATTCTTTCACATACGTTAACACGCTTTCATGTAACACCGGGTATATAGAAAGGGCAAGATTATTCCACTTACCGCTAGGTATATCGTAAGGAGCTTATATAGAAATGTTTGGTATATCATATTGATGGTATATAGATTGGGAGACCTTATACCTGGAGTGATAAGAGCCAAACCCCGTCAGTGATTTCTACAAAATGGGCACCAATGCCCCCAAATTTTTTTTTTTGGATTCACAAATACTCAGAGGAAACAACTATGTTGCATGTAAGAAAAAAATCAAGACACAACTTGAGTTTGAAGAGATCTAGCTTGTTGTGAATGGTACTCTGACCGAATCAACTACTGATACAACACAACAAAGGGAAGTTTGAGAAAGTAGATCGAAGGCCAAACTCATCATCTTGTTTGGAGTGTTCGATGATGTGCAACCCCACATTAAAGATTTCAAAACATCCAAAGAAGTGTGGGATAAGTTGAGCATAGTATACAAGGCCGAAAAAAGAATGTTGTACTTAATTTGTAGAGTCAGCTTACACACATCAAGTTCAAGCTAATGAGAAAATAGAAGCTTTCTTAAGAAGAGTTGCAAAATTGAGGGCTTCACTTCTAGTCTAGGAGAAGCAGTCAAAGATGATGATCTCATTCCCATTGTTCTGAGAGCACTCCCTTCTTTATACCATATTTTTGTAACAACACTAAACTTTTCAGATATGACAATTAGTTTTGAAAAATTGGTAAACCTACTGCAACAAGAGGAAACAATACACAATAAGGATGATGAAGAAGAGAATGCACTTTCTTCACATCAAAAATGGAAAGGAAAAGGTAAAGGAAAACCTAATTCCTATCAAAAGTCCCAACATCAGAATCGGTATCACAGGGAAAAACAATAGAAGAAGCAATGTCCAATTTGTAAAAGTGGGCACGACCTAAAACATTGTTGGTACAATACTTAAAAGAAAGGTTCATCAAGAAACTTTGGACCTCCACAACAATATCACAAGGGAAATTATAACTACAATCAAGGGCAGAAAAAGGGGAGCTGGAAAAGAAGACCCTATTAACAAGGAAATATTGCTAAGCAACAAGAATAGTAAGATAATGAAGACTACTTGTTCACCGCTTTCGATCAAGTGAACCATCCACGTCATCTAAATCAAGAATATAAACAAGATGGCATAGTGAAAAATCTAAAGTAAGACTTGTAACAAAGGGGTATGCAAGAAAATAAGGCATTGACTATGAGGAGACATTTTTTCCACATCTAAGATCAAAACGATCAGGATGATCTTTGCTCTAGCTACATAGTTTGGTAGGAAAGTCCATCAGATGGACATAAAAAGTGCCTTCCTAAACAAATATTTACAAGAAGAAGTCTATATGACTCAACCTAAGGGATATGTTGTACTTGGTTAAGAAGCAAAGGTATACAAACTCAGGAAATATCTGTATGGCCTTAAACAAGCACCCTAGGATTGGTATATAGAGATTGATGAGAACCTCATACAACATGGATTTGTTAGAAATCCATATGATCCCAATATTTACCTCAAAAAGAAAGGGAGTGAGATTTTTATTGTCATTGTCTATGTCGACAATCTAGTCATCACTCGGCGATTCGGTGAGGATGATTGATGCAATGAAGAAAGATCTTAATCTATCTTTCGACATGAGCAATCTTGGGCTGATGCATTATTATCTTGGATTGGAAGTATGGAAAAAAGAGAATCACATCTTTGTTTCTCAGATGAAATATACTAAGACAATGATCAAGAAATTCAGGATGATGGATTACACACCAATTGCTACACCCATGGAGAACAAATTATAGCTATCTTGGCTAGATCCATCTCCTAAGGTAAGTGCCACTCTCTATCGCAAGAATTGATTGAAGTCTCATTTACCCGACCCACACTAGACTAAATATCAGATTCGTAGTAAGCTATCTATCATATATCATGTAAGAACCCAAAGTGTGTCATTAGAAAGTAGCAAGGCACATCTTGATATATCTCAAAGGATCAATGGATCTTGTTCTATAATACAAGAAGAATGACAACTTCTTCTTGATCGGATATTTAGATTCGTATCATGCAGAAATATTTATGATAGAAATTCCACTTGAGGATTTGTATTCTTTATGGGATCTGACCAATATCATGGGAAGCAACAAACAACACTTTGTTTCTCGATCTCCACAGAAGATGAATATCATTCTGTAGGAGAAGCTATATGTGAAGGGATATGGCTACGCCGCATACCGGAAGGACTTGGAATACCATAGACAAACCAACCACCATGTATGTTGATAATGAAGGTGTTCTCAAACTTTTTCAAATCCAATTTTTATGAGAGAAAAAAGCACATTGAGGTACATGTTTATTTTATATGCGAGCATGTGTTGAAGCACAACTTCCAACTTCAATTTTTTCCAATAGTCAAACAATGAGAAAATATCTTCACAAAGTCACTTGAATGTGACAAGTTCGAGTTGTTCAAAGAATTCCTCTCCTCATCCCTTGAGACAATGCACAATTAAGGGGGAAATGTTAGGTTAGTTAATTATGCATTATATAATTAATTATTTAATTAATGTTATTAATTAAATAATGTTGTTATATGGTTATATTTCTTCATAACCATCTAATTGTCTTTATGTCTGCATACGGGTGTGGTTATATTGTTTTAACAATATAATTGTAATTATTCATTTATGCTTCTGGGATGTAATATTGTAATCTTATGTAATTTAGAATATGGTTGCACATGTGCAACTTAGTTTTTTTTTTGTATTCATATGTACAATACCTATAAGTATTTCAGCTCTTTCCCTGTGTAAATGGTTGATTCATTTTATTATATTTCACAGCTTCCATCCTGTTCTACACTCCAGATCTAGTAAATGAAATTTACTTACATAAAGTAAAATGATACTTGAGTGTGAAGATAAATTTTTATTTTCTTGATTGTTTTCTTGATTTCTTGATATCCTTGAGGTGGTCATAATATACCAAAGAGAAAACTTATAATATAGAGTTTAGTCATTGTCCATATAGAAATAATTGAAATCTCCCATGTTTGAGGCACTTGGAGAAAAGGATTAGAATTGCACCACCGATAAATCAAGACAATAAATATATAATTAAATAATTAACTAGAACCATAGAGGTATTAAGGTTCCTAATACACTAAAGGAAAGGTGTTACAAGGTGTCTAACTACCTTTTAATTCCTTACTAAGTATAGACACTTAAATTTGGCCTTTGAAACTACTTGGTATGAAAATGCACTTTTGCTAAGATAAAAACAACCTTTCCATTCCAACGTAGCTCATTTTGAGGTATATTTTCTATATTTTTATAATTGCATACTGATATAAAAATTCACTTAGCATGGTTTTCATTCCTAGTAAAAGCCGTAAACTTTGGTTAGGAATTTATAGCCGATCTTGACATATATGTATGGTTTTGTATTGGCATATCCTCCATTTACACTTTCAATTAAAAATTATTCTATGGGTCTTGTACTCCCTTTGGGTCATCCTTTCTTTGATAATTCATCTTTAGAACCATATATAAAGCAATCTACTACTACCTCATTTTCTAACCTAAAAATAAATTAGAACTACATTGATACACTCACTTCCAATAATTGTAAAAGATACCTAAGGCTCCTAAATATCGCAAATGCACATCCAAAATCATTAGGGAAGCATCTATAGGTCTGAAGTTTATTACTAAGCAAAGGAATTAGTATATCAAAACCACAAGCACTAAAATCTACATTATCTAATAATTTTATAAGTATCTAAACTCAACTCAAGCATTGTCAAAGAGTTTTCCAAATATAGTAACATTCATTAAGATATCAAATGATGGGTAGAGAATGACATGTAGTTTAAGGCCTCTTAAGAGTATTCCAAATGTTGGTGGTGCACGATGGTATTCAAAACGTAAATAATATTTTTTTAGGGTTTACCATCCACATATAGGGTTTGAGATCATATTCAGAATATTCAAAGAGATTTGCAACATGATTGTGTAGTGCCCACTTCCCTTTGACACCTTTGGATGCTTATTTTAATACTTTTGTTTACGTTATGGACATTATTATGCTTTGATTTAGTATGATGTTAGACATTTGATCATGGATTATTGTTGATCTTGATTTGGTTATGATGAATGATGATTATTGGAGACACTTCATATGTGGATGATGATATACTATTTGACATGGATATAGTTTGAATGTTGTGTGGGCATGTGGTTTTGGATATTGTGAGTAGACTTAGAAATGGACATTATATGATGATGATATAGTTGTTACTTTGATGTTGTTGATGTAAATTGTATGTGATAATGTTAAATTGCTTTGATGTTGTTGTGATTCACATATTTAGATGATTTTGTGATTATATTTATATCATGTTAGATGTTCTGATATGGCCACGAGGCCGAAGGAGGTATTTGTGTTTTGTAGGTTAAAATATCACAACAAACATCAGGGGATTGGAGACCAACCACAATGGAATTCTAGGTGAATTAGACAAGGTCACCATGGCAACTTGTTTTATTGTGTTGTGTTTGTTTGTTGCTTATGGATTCCCATAGGGGTCACCTTTAAATGTGACCATGGGTTATGCGAAATTATTAATGTGGTTAATGTTTTTTTGTTGTTGTATGTATTTTATTAGAAATGTGTCCCTTTCTTTTATTTAATTAAAATTGTGGTAGATAAATGTGAGAAAACATATGGTTAAAATTTAAATAAATTAAATTAGGATATGGGAAAGTAATAATGGAAGTTTTTGCTCTTTGTATTAAATATGTAAGGGATGTGTAAGTTGTGTAAGTCAGATTTGGGAGTATGAAACACTCCACCTCCTTGGAAATTCGAATTTTCCTTGGAGGTTGTTTTTGAGGCTTGTGGGACAAGTAAAACTTGTCCCATGCCTCTCCATTTAATTTACCAACCATACTTATGGTTGGAGAGGTGATTTTAGACTTTTGAAATGCATTTTATTAATCATGTTGCATGTTTTTAATTGCACTTTCTTCATGTTTGAAATTTTTAGTCCTTTGGGGTGTGGGCTTTTGGAGTGTGCAAGTAAATTGTCATATTTTCACCCACCTCTTTATTGTGCTTGGGAGAATGAAAAATTTTCTTTTGTGTTGGAGTTGAGGATGGATGATGTGGTATCCTACATGGATCCACATCATCCTCTTCTCTTCTTCCCTTCTATAAAATTCAAACTCCTCACTTGATTTTGGTTGTTGAATCTTTTTCATACTTTTTGGGGGCACATTTTCTTGTGTTTGAAGCTCTTGCTTTTGGAAGGAGTTTGGAGAAACTTTGCATGCTTGGAGATTTTTGTTTTGGGACTATGTTTTGGGCATTGAAGCTTGCTGTTTAGAAACAAAAGATACCATGGAGAGGTAGGAGTTTAACTCTTCTTTTATGTTGATATTTTCTTGTTGTGTTGTGTGAATGGTGCATGTTTTGATTTATTTGTTGGCTGGTTGGGTAGATTGCCATAGGAATGGTGTAGGAGAAGGATATGGGGAATCCATGTGGGGGGCATAAGGGAGTGCCATTGGCATCATAATTTTGTGGAGGGAGTTGGGTTTGGGATCCACCATGGAAAATAAATAGCTTACATTTCTTACTTTTTGGGGGCATAAGGAAATCTATGGGGGGCATAAGGAGGGATTTCTGGAGGGCATAAAGATATGTGTGGTGAAATTTATTGGCAGTTTTTTTCGTGGCATAAGTAGCTTCCTCCATATACCTTGCTCCTTTGGATTACATGATCAAGCCTGAGTTTTGTTTAAATGTTTAGAAATGCAGTTGTAGGTTGTTTTCTTTGTTTTTACTGTGTTTTATATTGAAATATGAATGTTGAAAGAATGTTGTGTATTGTGGAATCTGTTGTTGCCATGGGTTGAATTACACCTCTCATTTTATTATGGTTGGGAATTGGGGGCTAATGATGAAGGATGGATTCTCCTTTCATTGGATGTCTTGGTTGGGTGGAGAGCATTACTTTTCCTTCACTTTTGTTGTGATCAATTTGGAAGAGAAAGAAAAATTGAATGTTGCTGTTATGGAGCAAGAAGATAGTTTTGCCACAAATTTCCCTTGTGAAATATACTTCATTTGTAACCTTTCCCACTTAAAGTGGATGAAATTGTAATATGTAAAATTGTGAAGAAAAGATGTTGTAATTGGTTATGAAAGTTACATATTTGAATTGTGAAAGATGTTTATATTTTTTCTCGTTTATTAGGAAGAAATAGAATTCTGTTAATTACATTCAAGGAATGGAAGAATGTAAAGAAGTATTTATTTTTGAAGTCAATAAAGGATTGCAAGATATTCTCTCATTTGCATTGTTGTGTTGAATTGGAATATCAAATTGTGATTGGAATCCCTGTTTAGAAAAATGGAAAAAGAAGAAATACGTATGAAGGAATTATATTGCTTTGTCTCTTTTTGAAATATATTAAATTGGTAATCAAACTTTACAATTTATCTTTGAAATGATTTGTTTTAAACAACTAAATGCCTTGGACTAGATTAGAAATTAAATACCACACTTAAATGATGAAATTGATATACAAATTTTCCTAGAAATGGATCTCTGTTGTAAATTTAAAACTGGCAATTATTTAATTAAAATGTATAGTTCAAACATGAAAACAATAATCAACGTGGAAACATTAAAAGTTAACATGATACATTATCAAGGAACTCAAATTGACAAAGAACACTTAGGAAAATAGTTTAAAACATTGCAAAATCGAGCCTAGTCCCTTTCACGCTTGTTTTTTCAATTGTTCGAAAGATTTAAATTAGAATCAATTGAGTAAATTTACCTTCCTAAATCATCCTAAATCCTTCTCATAATATTCCTCCATGACTGCTTGGCATGTTGAGTGAAGGAGGAGAACAAATTGAACCAAATTGATAAGTTAGAAATTACCAGATTGGCTTTTTTAAAACCCTCGTAGATCGTTTTCATAAAATTGACCCCTTAAAATTTATTAAAATGTAAAAATTATGATTCTTGTACAAAGAGGGCATTAAGAGATTTCTAGAAAGTCCTTGTTTTCCCAAAAATGAGCTTTCTAGAAAAATTTATGGCCCTCTGAAGTTTTCTACCTCGGCGGGAATATTTTAGAAAATTTTCCCTAGCAAGCTGCTGTCCCTAAAAATTTCCCAGTCAAAATATCCTTAGAAAATTTTGCAAAATTTTGAGAAAATTTTGCAAAATTTTGGGGAAATTTTTTTGAAATTTCCTCCACCGGCCTGCAGCCAATCAAAGGCTACCACGTGTCCTCACGGGGCAATGGCGGAGGCGCGACATCATATTAGCCCTTGAGCCTTTTAAAAACTTTGGGAAAATTTTATCTTTTTCCCCACCGGCCCGCGGCCAATCACGATCTACCATGTGGTAGCATGGGGTGTTGGTGGAAGGTGAGAAACCTTCACAACCTTGTTGGATTTTATAAAAAATTGTTTCAAAACCCTGCGGCCACCGCACTCCTTCCCTCACTTCAATATTATCTCCTTCGTGGACATGCGGACCCGCGCGTGCCTTTTTACCCTTATCTCCTAAACTCTTCTGCCACCCTGACCTTCCCTCTTTCCTTCCCCATGTTGTTTGGTTGAGTGCCACATGTCCTTAGCGGACCCATGGGTGCATGGGCACCAATTGGTTTTTCTTCCTCCCTTTGGCGAAATTTACACACCTTCCCGCGTGAACTCAGAGTTTGACACATGTCCCTAGAAGCATAGCAAAGGTGCAGGAACAAATGGGAATTCTCTCCCCACACAAGAAAAATTAAAAACACCACCCCATGACCCACAAACCCAGAAAATGGTTTTCTTTCTCGCTCAACATGTGTCCCCTTCGGGGAAAATTTGATCCCAAAGGCTTGTCGGTCCATAACTAGATTTTTACAAGGAGTTAGGAGGACTTCTTTATATCGTTGGAAAGGTGAGAAAATTTCCTATCTAATGAAAATGATTTAGGAAATTTTTATGCACTAAGTGTGAGAAAAATAAAGATAAAAATCTAATCATGTTAGAGAGTGGGTATGGCAATAATTTACCCCTGAACCTAACTGAAACTTCTAACCCTAAAATTTGGACCATGTGACCTCTAAAAATTGTTAATAAATGAAAATTATGTTCTAGTAATTTTAGAATTGTTCTAGAACCTAATAGTGTCAACTGTTGTCTTGCAACCTAGTTGTAGACACTTCTAATAAAAAAATTATTCCATAATTTTCCTGACTAACCCTAGGTTGTTTCTTAGGTCTCAAGTGGGTTGTTTTAACGGGAATCACACTTGGTATCAAAGAATTGGTTCAAAATCTTGGACCATTGGGCACACTAGAAAACTTGGGACATGGAACTTAAACCTAGCACATTTTTTTGAAAATCTAGAAAACAACTTAGTTTAGAAATTGCATATTTTTAGTAAACATGGAAATTGAATAAAACTTAGAAAAATGAACTAACTCTCACTTTGGTCTATGCAGGAGGCACAGATGGGGCAAGGGGAATACTCACATAGACCTAGACTTACCACCACCACCACCACTGGATCAAGGTGTAGCATTTATCCTACCCCAGATCTTGTAGACTCTTTAGGATGTCAATGTCGCTCTAAGTGGAGGATTAGGCGGAGGACATACAACCAATCATGATAGAGCCCCTTCCATTGAGGGTTAGGTATCTCCTTGACCCAACGAGGAGCATAGAGGAGAGAAATCCCATGCGGAGTCAGCCAAAGTAGAGTCACCACCTAGGGGATAGGGTGACAGAGTTCTAGAGCATAGAGAGAGGTCTTAGATCCCTAGGCTTAGGGATGAGCATGCAGAGAGACCTAAAGGCTGTCAGACCACAGTTGTAGATCACATCAGGGAGATCCTAAAGCTTCAACCATCACATTACTTAGGTGAAATGGGTAGATTTTAGGTAGAGGCCTAGCTAGTGAGCTTGAGCAGTTGCTTCAAGATTTGTCCTTGTTCTAGTAACATGAAAGATTGTGTTACAATCCATCTACTGAGGGATGGAGTAGGAGTATGGTGGAGGAAAAAGGAGAAAATCTCCATGTAGATTCTGAGACAGTGACCTAGGAGCTATTTGAGGAGAGATTCAAAAGTAGATATTTGTCATGGAGGTTCATATAACAGAAGATCGATGAGTTCCACGACCTCCAATAGGCATCTCTTTTAGTAGCAGAGTATGAGAGTAGGTTTCTAGATCTACTCCAGTATGTTGAGTATATATAAGATGAGAAGGTGTGGATTCATAGGTTCATCTGGGGCCTAAATTTAGATATTAGAGGTACAGTGTGGATCCACTACCCATACACATTAGCTAAAGTTTGTTGAGAATGCCTATATTGCATAGGATACTTGAGGAAAGACCTAACAGGATAGAGACCGAGTCCAGAGTTGTATACACCCCAGGATGTAAGATGGTAGATCGAGGGGGCGATACCTCTCCCTCATGGTGGCCAGGGTTCAACACAGTCATCCTTTAGGCCACAACAGCAAAGATGCGCAGCTCCCGCCCACCTAATAAACCTCCATAGAGAGATGATGCACAAATGGTCAGAGTATGGGGCCTCCTTCTAGGGGTCCCATCAAGACACATGGTGGACCTAGAGATCAGTCAGTAGGAGCTCACCAGTAGAGACCTCAGCAGACCGCAGATGATTCATCGAGATCCACACCACAAACTTCCAGGGCACCTCTTTGGAGGTGCAACTCATTAGGGAGGATCAGGAGGATGTTTTGGTTGTGGAGTTACTAGACACTTTTGGAGATATTTCCCATGACACTTTGTTGGTGACATGGGATGCAACCATAGGATTTATGCAGTGGTTGAGAACCATTAGGAAGAGCATCAAAGCACAGTCATTGAGACCACAGGTAACATTAATGGTATTTCTACCTCTTTATTGTTTGATTATGGTTCTTCGAATCGCTTCATTACACCATCTTTAGTAGAGCAATGTAGGTTGGTGGTAGTTAGGCAGGGTCTTAGTTGGGATGTTGAGATGGATTCTGAGCCAAGATCTTTGTAGACTCCTTAGTTAAGGAGTGTGTAGTGGATTTGGGACCTTTCACCACTACCTCAGATCTCTGTATCCTTCCTTTGGGATCATATGGAGTCATTTTTGGTATGGATTGGTTATCTACACACAAGGCCAGGATGGATTATTACCACAAGAGTATATCGTATGTAGATGATTTGGGAGTTGAGTTAGTTATTTTAGGGGTTAGGAGACCTGTTTCTATTCATACCATCTTTGCTATGTATCTTAAGTGGTGTGTATGATGGGGTTGTCAAATATATGTTATTACGATCGGTGTGATCGGAGGATGGGTCTAGTGGACCATCACTAAATGAACATCCCTTTTTGAGAGATTTTGTAGATGTCTTTCTAGGGGAGCTACCGGGGTTACCACCCCCAAGTGAGATTGATTTTGATATAGATCTAGTTCTTGGAGCAGATCCTATCTCACGGGAACCTTATCGGATGACCACCCCGCAGCTCTGTGATCTCAAGTTCCACTTGAGGGCCTTTTGGAGAAATGCCTTATCCATCCTAGTGTATCCCCTTGGGGTGCACTAGTGATCTTTTTAAGAAGAAGGATGGATCCTTGTGGTTGTGTATTGACTACCACCAAATTTGAATAAGGTAATGATCAAGAATCATTATCCCCTTCTGCGTATTGATGACTTGTTTGACTAGATGAAGGGATCCACAGGTGTTCTATAAGATTTATCTTAAGTCGCTACCATCATCTAAGGATTTTGGAGGTGGACATTCATAAGATCGCCTTTTGCATGAGATATGGGCACTATGAGTTCACAGTGGTGCCTTTTGGTTTGACTAATTCCCCGTAGTGTTCATGATTTTGACGAATGGGTTATTCATGACCTTCTTAGATCACTTCGTGATCATCTTCTTAGATGAAATTTGTATATACTCATACACACGTGAGGAGCATGAGGGGCACCTTCATCAGGTTCTTTAGTGTCTTCGAGAGTAGTAGCTTTATGGGAACTTGGAGAAGTGTGCTTTCTTTTAGACAGAGGTGTAGTATTTGGGTCATATCATTTCTAGGGAAGGTATCACCATCAATCCTTCTAAGATTAGAGCCATTATGGATTAGCCAACACCCACTATAGTGACCAAGGTACGTAGCTTCATGGGTTTAGCGGTACTACAGGATATTTGTTTAGGACTTCTCTCGGATTACGCACCCTATCACTTCCCTTTAGAGGAAAGGGAAGAAGTTTGTTTGGTCAGACAGATGTGAGTAGGCCTTTAGGACACTAAAGGAGTGCCTCACTACAACACCTATTCTTGCAGTTTTGGATCCACAGGGTGAATTTTTTGTTTGCACAAATGCTTCTTTAGCAAGGCTTGGAGGTGTGTTGATGCAGGAAGGCAAAGTAGTGGATTTTGAGTCTGAACAACTCAAAGATCACAAGCTTAATTATCTGACTCATGATATTGAGCTTGCGGTAGTTATGCATTCTTTGGTTATATGGAGGTAATTTCTTATTGGATGGAGATTCACACTCATGACAGATCACTTGAGTCTTTGTCACCTCTTCACGCAGCCCAATCTCAATGCTTGTCAATGGCATTAGATGGAGTTGATTTGTGAGTATGACATGGAGATAGAGAATGTGAAGGGGAAGGAGAATGTGGTAGCAGATGCTCTTAGCAGATAGAGACATGTGGCTATGTCCACCTCAGTGAGCACAAATTTGTGGAGCAGGATTCTTCAGCAGCTTCCTCTTGATAGTTTCTACATTGCGATGCAGTAGAGATCAAGTATCGAGACACCTTGAGGGAAGTTTGATGGTTTTTCATTAGAGACAGATGATCTTATCGGGCACAAGGTTGGATTTATGTTCCTAGAGATGGAGGCTTGAGGTAGGACATCTTGGTAGAGGCACATCATGCACCCTATTCAGCCCATCTCGGGGTGAAGAAGATGCATGCCACCTTGAGCAGTTGTACCATTGGAGAGGACTTTGTAGAGACGTGGCCCAGTTTGTGTCATGACGTTTAGAGTTCCGAGAGTTAAGGTCAAGCATCGGCATCCAAAGCATGCCTTCTTTATCCTCATGTTATATTGGAATGGAAGTGGGACACCATTTCCATGGACTTCATTGTTGGGCTACTAATGTCGAGATATCACCAAGATGCCATTATGGTTACGGTTAATAAATTGAAAAAATTGGCTCACTTTTCTCCAAAGAAATACCACTTACAAATGCTAGAGAAAGGGCACGAGTGTATTTAGATGAGATTGTTAGGTTACACAGGATTCCATGGAAGATCATTTGTTACTGCGATCCTTTGTACAATTCACATTTCTAGACTACCATACGGTATGTCCTCGGGACGAGGAACAAATTTAGTACAACATATCACCCTGAGACAGATGGATAGCCCGAGTGGGTGAATCAGATTTTAGAGGACATGCCTAGGATGTATGTGATGGATCAAGTAGTCTAAATGGGAGGAGTACATGTACTTAGTGGAGTTTTCCTACAATAATAGTTTTCGAGTTCCATTGGCACGACTCCTTTTCGGGATTTTTATGGTAGAGAGTGTAGGAAATATCTTAGGTGGGACGGAGTTAGAGGACATAGTATCTCTTGAACCATCTCTTCTATAGGACATGGAGTAGTAGGTGGTGTTGATCAAGTAGAGATTACATGAGGCACATGATAGGAAAACGAAGTATGCATATCAACATAGGATCGATTGTAGTTTTGATGTGGGCATGAAGTTATTCCTTCATGTTAGGACACAAAAAGAGCCCTATCTGCTATGGAAAAGGTTCTAAGTTAGCTCCTAGATTCGTTGGTTCTTTTGAGATCTTGGAGTGAATCAACCCTTTGGCCTACCATCTAGCATTACCACCCATCTTGTCTCACATACATGATGTTTTTCATGTTTTAATTCTCAAGAGATATATTACAGATACTTCTCATGTGTTAGATTGGACATCATTACAGGAGTGCGGGATCGGGGGCAAGTGATGGTAGAGCCAATTCGCATCCTAGATCATAAGACCCCGGGCCTTTGAGGCGAGAGGTTGATCGAGGTTCGGGTGTGTCATCACCAATCCGGCACTATGATAATTCTTCACCGGGAACTCCTCGTGCTATGATTATTTACTAATGCACACCTTTAGTTTGGTGGATGTAATCTGGAAACAAAACAACAACATAACACAAGAATACCATCGACTATGGAATGATGACAAATCTGAAATATCAAAGTAAATTATAATATTAACATGAAATTGTTACAATCTCACCCATGAGGTACTTCAAGTGTTATTGACTTCACTTGCCTTTCACCAAGACTATGGGAGAAACTTTACAATTACACCTCTTAATGGCTTCTTCAACACACCTTTAAACTGATGGCTTCCTTTGCACACTTCCTACAATCTTTCTCACTACTTCCTTCTATGCTAAATGAGGGGGTGGCCTCTCTATTTATAGAAATTCCGAGCTTATCCATCTTATCTCTAAGACAGATAAGAAATCCACTCTGACGAATCATATTCCATACCTTAACTCTTATCTTTACATGTAAGATTATCTTTTAAGATAAGATAAACCTTATCATTTTACATGGGTTCCACATTTTTAGACTTTTTACAAATAAAATACACAAAATATTTATGACCTCACTCCTTGTCCTTATTACCAATATAATATTTCTAATTCCTAGTCATGTAGACCCTACTTCTCTACTTACCCAAACTTTGACATTTTAACATTACCGGACCACTTATGACAAATATTTACTTTTTACAACATTCCTATTGTACTTTGACTGTTACCGTACTCCACATTATTGGTGACACCGTCTTGTGGTGCCATTATCTTCTATCAGATGCTACTACTAATTATACTTAACAACATCCTATTCCTAATACATACATTAATGAAATAAGAATTACAGAGGAAAATTTTAGTGTCGACATCTTCCCCCTTCCTAGCTTCTACTCCGTCCTCGGAGTAGACTATTCTGGTGCTTGGAAAATCTTCAACTTGTCGTGGTTGACCCATTTTGTAATGGGAGTGCCATCTAATTCCTCTAGTCGGTCACGTACCATTTTTCATACACATTACTATTTTGTAGGGCCCCATTCATTTTGGAAGAAATTTTCTCTGTCTTCTTTTTTGTATCTGGAATCATATACTAGAACCAAGTCATTCACATGAAATGGAGACCACCGGATCTTTTGATCAAAGTATTCCTTCTGCTTCATTTTCTTCTTATAGCTTGTATCCTTAGCTATTTCCCTCATTTCCTCTAACAAATGAAGATGTACCAACCTTTCTTTTACTGAATCACTTTCATCCATTCTTTCATTTTTCATTACTCTGACCGTGGGAATATCAAACTCAATAGGAAGAACTGGATCAATGCCATAAGCCAACTGAAATGGGGAGTATCCTGTTGCTGACTTTGATGTTGCCCTATATGCCCACAATGCTGCATGAATCCTTTTATCCCATTTATGTACCTGCAAGGCTACATCTTTTGCTAGAATTTGACACAACACAAAATTTGTTCGTTCCACCTGTCCATTTGTGCTTGGCTTGTATGTTGTTGACTTCCTGTGCTTAATAGAAAACTTATTGACTAGGGCTTCTACCACCTCATTAATGAAGTGGCTTCCTTGATCTGTTACAATTTCTAATGGACAACCAAATCTAGTGACAATGCGTTCATATATGAACCTTGCCACCTCATCCATGGAAGCTTTTTTCAATGGCCTAGCTTCAACCCACTTGGTTAAATAATCTGTGGCAACTACAATATACTTATTTTGGCATGAGGTAGTTGGAAGTGGACCTACAATGTCTATTTCCCACTTTTCAAAGGGACTAAGTGGAAGAATAGGGCATAATGGACCTGATGAAGTCTTACGGTTACCATGTGTTTGACAAATATCACATGTCTTACAATAATTATAACAATCTTTAAAAAGAGTGGGCCAGTGATAACCTGCATCCAAGATCCTTCTTGTTGTAAGTTGTCCAAAGAAGTGCCCTCCACATGTACCATTGTGGAATTCTTTTAGCAGTTCCTTCCCTTGATCACGTCCAACTACCCTCTTGTACTGTCCATCAGGTCCTATTCGAAATAATACTCCATGCATAATAGAATATGGATGACTGGCTTGAGTAATCTTTCTCTTAGTCTTTGCATTGGCACCATCAGGAAATTTGAATTCATTCAGATAATTCCAAATATCTATGTATTCACTAGGGATTGTGTCAAGGGATAACAATGCTGCATCGGGGAAATCATCATCATCACAAGATGATCCTAAACCATCATAGGCTCAAGAGAGTGCATCTGCATTGACATGCTTCTTTCCTGGCCTATCTATAATATCAAATTCAAATTCTTGTAGCAAAATTATCCATCTTGCTATCCTCCCTAATGGGTTAGGCTTATTAACAATATATTTTAAAGCCTGATGATCTCTGAACTAGAAATTTTTTCCCTAGCAAGTAATTCCTAAACTTCTTTACAAGAAAAATGATAGCGAGCCTCTTTTTCGATTCTGATATAATTTACCTCAAGACTTTGCTCATTTGTCTCGCTCCCAAAGTAAATTCGATGTTCATTCCCATTTTCATCCTTTTGGCTCAAAGTACTTCCTATTGCTGCATCTCGAGGCATCGGTGTACACAATGAATGGCTTGCTCCAATCTAGATTCTTTAAAACAGTGAAGACACCAGGCTTCCTTGATTGTCCAAAGCTTCATGCGCCTTATTTCTGGTTCATAAGTAACATCCTTCTTCAAGAACTCGGGTTAGTGGTCATGTAATCTTTGAGAAATTCTTGATGAACCTTGTATAGTAACCCACATGGCCTAAAAATGATCTCAACTTACTTCTATTCATAGGAAATGGTAAATCTTTGATTTTTGAAACTTTATCAAGATCAGTACCAATACCATCTCTGGATACAACATGCCCTAACAAAACACCTTTAGAACATCCAAAGACACAATTTGTAGGGTTTAGTGAGGCTTTTGCTTCATCTAACCTTTGAAATGCTATCTCCATCTAGTGCAGGTGGTCCAACTTGCTCCCATAGATGTAAAAATCATCCAGAAATACTCTGATGAAGGTCCCAATGTAGGGTTCGAACACCCTATTCATCAAACGCTGGAATGTTCTTTGGAGCATTACACAACCCAAAAGGCATAACTCTATAAGAAAACGTTCCCCAAGGAGTGGTGAACATGGTCTTGACCGATCTTTCTCTGCTCTACGAACTTGGTTGTAGTCTCTATATCCATCAACAAAACTATAGCACTCCTGGTCAACTACTTCGTCCAATATCTGATCTGAAAATGGAAGAGGGTAATGATCCTTCTTTGTTGCCTTATTGAGCTTCTTGTAATCAACACAAATGCGTAGCTTCCCATTCTTTTTTATTGAGATCACAATGGGAGAAACCCATTCTAAATTCTCCACAAAGCAAATATAAATCCTGCATCAAGCAACTTATCTATTTCTTCTTTTACAGTCTTGGAAAAATTAGGATTCATTCTATATGGCATTTACTTTATGGGCTTAGCACCATCTACCAGCTCAATAGAATGTTCTACCCAACTTACTTGACGGAGTTCCTTGTAATCAAAAGTGAATATGTGTATGTACCTTCGAAAGAGCTGGAGGTAGGATTCCTTCTCACTCTCCATCACAAAGATCGCCAATCTTTATTTGTTGGAGACAATCATCAACTTCTTCTTTAGATAATTTTATGGGGTCATGAGTTGGTGTGACTGGAAGGATATCCATGAATGAAACATCAACCTCACTTTCTTCATCTTCAATGTCCACTTCACTGGTACTAGAGTAATTAGAGGATGTCCAATCATCAGTTTCATCACTTGAATCCACAGGTTCTACCTTATGATGTCGAGGGATCACGTTTATCTTCACCCTCTCTCTACCATGTCCAAGTGTCATGAAACCTTCATTCCAGTAGTTTCTTGCATGAACTCTCCTTAGCCATGGTCTTCCCAGCAGCATTGGGTACATAACAATACCATTTTTCATCACCCGAAAGTCTACCACACATACAACACCCATATGAGATATTGCTACATTTGAAACTACACCTTCGATTTAGTTTTCCTTTATTTAAAGACCTTAACATAAGTGTTGAAGGGAGATCAATTTTTAAACCCAACATATTCATTATAGACTCGGTCATTACATTAACTGCAGCACCTCCATCAACTAAGACATCATGAATTGAAATACCATTACATAATACCTCAGCTTGTGGAGCATAGGGATCCACCTTTGCCTCCAAAACAGGGACCTCAACCTCCTTTCTTCGTCGAGCATTGATTCCACTTCGCAGCTCCCGCCTCTTCTCAAAAGACATAGCCAAGAGTTGACCATATGTAATATTTGCAGGCCTTTTGGATAGATCTTCCAAGATGGAGTATGGTCCTTACCCCTGTGAAATCAGAAAATCCTACACACCCAACTTTCTTCTCCTATGTTTCTTACTAGTTTCTCCTTTCATCTTCTTAGGATCATTTCCATCTTGATTATCTTTTTCTTTCTTTCTTTTTGTTACAAACACATCTACTTCATTATTTCTACTCTTATCTACTACATCAAAAGAATTCACAGTGCTTTTCCTTTATCATTATCTCCTTTACCGGATGTAGAAGCTCTATCTAGACAATTATACTTATAATGACCCTTTTATAACAACCATAACATACAACTTCAAAAATATTTCTTTTGGACATCTCTCTCCTCCTGAGAACTAAATTCTTTTCCTTGAAGAATATTAATAGTTAATCGACCCATCTTTTGAGCAGATCTTCATACTCGGTAGATGTACTAGGAGAAATATTTGTGCTCATCGGGAGTGGTTGTGGATTCTGACCAAAGGTGCTGGTGTAGGCTCTACTTTAGCAACAATTTCTTTGGGCTCCTCTTCCATGCTTTCTTCTTGCCTTCTTGCAATCTCCTTTGCTTGTTCAATGGTAGCCAGGTGGTCATACTTCACTCGTTGTCTGATCTCTGGCTTCATCCCAAGAATGAAGTGCTTACAGAGGAGATTATCCATGCCATTCATCAACCCATCCGCTAATCCTTCCTTCTGGATCTGGGCATCGAGCTTCCTCCTTAGCTCTAGAACACGAGCATGATAATCCCTTATCTTCTCCTTCTCTCCTTGGGATAGCTTTGTGATCTTGATCATGAGATCTACATATTTCTTTTGTTCACCAAATTCTTCAAGAAAACTTTCAATTAATAAATCTCATGAATTTTTCACATTATCACCTAGTGTTTCAAACCACCTAAGTGCGGAACCGTCCAAAAAGGTAGGAAAAAACTCAGTCCATTGTTCCCTTCTTATAAGGCCATTACAAATACAAGATCGTTTAAACTCTTGAATGAAAGAAGAAGCATCTTCATTAGATTGAGCTGAAAAAACAGGAATCTTTCCCATTTTAAAAGTAACCACCGTGAAATACCAACCCACAAATACAATCAACAAGACTTATGTGCACAAATAATTGGAATCACTATACTAGAAAGTGACTTTACACATTTCTCCATAAAATAGAAATGACCACGGTAAACTATGGTAAAACTTGACTTCTTGTGGTAAACACTATTCACAAGTAAAAGTGAAGTTCTTTATGGTAAATACTATTCATCATGAAAAGTGACTTTCTTTGCGGTAAATACTATTCACGATAAAAAGTGACTTTCTTGTGGAAAATACTATTCACGGTAAAAGTGACTTTCTTTGCGGTAAATACTATTCATGGTAAAAAGTGACTTTACTTATGGAAAATACTATTCATAGCAAAAATGACTTTACCATGGTAACTACTATTCACGGCAAAAATGACTTTACCATGGTAACTACTATGCACAAAAAAAAATAAGGTTACCCTCCAATTGATTTTTGACTAAGTGGGAATATCTCTCTAGAAAATCCACCAACGAGGAATGGTCCTGCAATGAGAACCAAAATGTCATCACCAATCCGGCACTATGATAATTCTTCACCGGAACTCCTTGTCTATGATTATTTACTAATGTACAACCTTTAGTTTGGTGGATGTAATCTGGAAACAAAACAACAACATAACACAAGAATACCATCGATTATGGAATGATGAAAATCTGAAATATCAAAGTAAATTATAATATTAACATGAAATTGTTATAATCTCAACCATGAGGTACTTCAAGTGTTATTGACTTCACTTGCCTTTCACCAAGACTATGGGAGAAACTTTACAATTACACCTCTTAATGGCTTCTTCAACACACCTTTAAACCGATGGCTTCCTTTGCACACTTCCTACAATCTTTCTTACTACTTCCTTCTATGCTAAATGAGGGAGGTGGCCTCTCTATTTATAGAACTTCCAGGCTTATCCATCTTATCTCTAAGATAGGATAAGAAATCCACTCGGACGAATCATATTCCATACCTTAACTCTTATCTCAGTACATGTAAGCTTTTCTTTTTAAGATAAGATAAACCTTATCATTTTACATGGGTTCCACATTTTTAGACTTTTTACAAATAAAATACTCAAAATATTTATGACCTCACTCCTTGTCCTTATTACCAATATAATATTTGTAATTCCTAATCATGTAGACCCTACTTCTCTACTTACCCAAAATTTGACATTTTAACATTACCGGACCACTTACGACAAATATTTACTTTTTACAACATTCCTATTATACTTCGACTCTTACCGTACTCCACATTATTGGCGGCGCACGATGCGACGGCACCGTTATCTTCTATCGACACTACTACTAATTGTACTTAACAACATCCTATTCTTAATACATACATTAATGAAATAGGAATTACGGAGGAAAATTTTAGTGTCGACAGTGCGATGGGGCAGATATGATGAGGCTGTAGCTACATGGGAGGATGCTACCTTATTACAAGTTTAATTTACACATTTGTTCCAATGACTTCGGGAGGAATTTGAGTCTAAGCGGAGGGGGACGTAGTGCCCACTTCCCTTTGACCCCTTTGGATGCTTATTTTGATACTATTTTTTACGTTATGGGCATTATTATGCTCTGATTTAGTATGATGTTAGACATTTGACCATGGATTATTGTTGATCTTGATTTGGTTATGATGTATGATGATATAATATTTGACATGGATATAGTTTTAATGTTGTGCAAGCATGTGATTTTGGATATTGTGAGTAGACTTATAAATGGGCATTATATGATGAGGCTATAGTTGTTACTTTGATGTTGTTGATGTAAATTATATGTGATAATGTTAAATTACTTTGATGTTGTTGTGATTCACATATTTAGATGATTTTGTGATTATATTTATATCATGTTGGATTTTTTGATATGGCCACGAGGCCGAAGGGGGTATTTGTGTTTTGCAGGTTAAAATATCACAACAAACATCGGGGGATTGGAGACTAACCACAATGGAATTCTAGGTGAATTTGACAAGGTCACCATGGCAACTTGTTTTATTGTGTTGTGTTTGTTTGTTGCTAGGGATTCCCATCAGGGATCACCTTTAAATGTGACCATGGGTTTTGTGTAATTATTAATGTGGTTAATGTTTTTTTATTGTTGTATGTATTTTATTAGTAATGTGTCCCTTTCTTTTATTTAATTAAAATTGTGGTAGATAAATGTGAGAAAACATATGGTTAAAATTTAAATAAATTAAATTGGGCTATGGGAAAGTAATAATCGAAGTTTTTGGCTCTTTGTATTAAATATGTAAGGGATGTGTAAGTTGTGTAAGAGTTGTGTAAGTCAGATTTTTGAGAATGAAACACTCCACCTCCTTGGAAATTCAATTTTTTCCTTGGAGGCTTGTGGGACAAGTAAAACTTGTCCCATGCCTCTCAATTTAATTTACCAACCATACTTATGGTTGGAGAGGTGATTTTAGACTTTTGAAATGCATTTTATTAATCATGTTGCATGTTTTTAATTGCACTTTCTTCATGTTTGAAATTTGTAGTCCTTTGGGGTGTGGGATTTTTGGAGTGTGCAAGTAAATTGTCATATTTTCACCCACCTCTTTATTGTGCTTGGGAGAATGAAAATTTTTCTTTTGTGTTGGAGTTGAGGATGTGTGATGTGGCATCCTACATGGATCCACATCATCCTCTTCTCTTCCCCTTCTATAAAATTCAAACTCTTCGCTTGATTTGGGTTGTTGAATCTTTTTCATACTTCCTTGGGGGTGCATTTTCTTGTGTTGGAAGCTCTTGCTTTTGTAAGGAGTTTGGAGAAACTTTGCATGCTTGGAGATTTTTGTTTTGGGACTGTGTTTTGGGCATTGAAGCTTTATATTTGGAAACAAAAGCTACCATGGAGAGGTAGGAGTTTATCTCTTCTTTCATGCTGTTATTTTCTTATTGTGTTGTGTGAATGGTGCATATTTTTATTTATTTCTTTGTTGGTTGGGTATATTTCCATAAGAATGGTGTAGGAGAAGGCTATGGGGAATCCTTGTGGGGGCATAAGGGAATGCCTTTGGCATCAAAATATTTTGGAGGGAGTTTGGATTTGGGATCCACCATGGAAAATAAATAGCTTGCATTTCTTACTTTGTGGAGGGCATAAGGAAATATATGGGGGTATAACGAGGATTTTTGGGGGCATAAGGATATGTATGGTGAAATTTATTGATAGTTTTTATTTTGTATGCCCAATTCCCATTGGGAGTTATAAGTATCTTCCTCCATAGACCTTGCTCCTTTGGCTTGCATGATCAAGATTGAGTTCTGTTTCAATGCTTGCAAATGCAGTTATAGACTATTTTTTTTATTTGGACTGTGTTTTATATTGAAATATGCATATTGAAAGAATGATGTGTGTTGTGGAAGCTTGTTATTGCCATGGGTTGAATTACACCTCTCATTATATTATGGTTGGGACTCAAGGACCAATGATGAAGGATTGATTCTCCTTTCATTGGATGTCTTGGTTGGGTGGAGAGCGTTACCTTTCCCACACTTTTGTTGTGATCAATTTGGAAGAGAAAGAAAACTTGAATCTTGTTTTTCTGGAGCAGAAGAAGATATTTTTTCCAGCCCCTTGTGAAATATACTTCATTTGTAACCTTTCCCACTTGAAGTGGATGAAATTGTAATATGTAAAATTGTGAAGAAAAGATGTTGTAATTGGTTATGAAAGTTATATATTCGAATTGTGAAATACATTTATTTTGTTCTTTTTATTGGGAAGAAATAGAATTTTTTTAATTGCATTCAAGGAATGGAAGAATGTAAAGAAGTATTTCTTTTTGAAGTCAATAAAGAATTGCAAGATCTTCTCTTATTGCATTGTTTTGTTGAATTGGAATATCAAATTGTGATTTGAATCACTTTTTAGAAAAATGGAAAAAGAAGAAATACATATGAAGGAATTATATTGCTTTGTATCTTTTTGAAATATATTAAATTGGTAATCAAACTTTACAATTTATATTTGAAATGATTTTTTTAAACAAATAAATGCCTTAGACTAGATTAGAAATTAAATAGCACACTTAAATGTTGAAATTGATATACTGATTTTCCTAGAAATGGATCTCATTGTAAATTTAAAAGCGGCAATTATTTAATTAAAATGTATAGTTCAGACCTGCACACAATAATCAACTTGAAACATTAAAATTTAACATTATACATTATCAAGGAACTCAAATTGACAAAGAACACTTAGGAAAATATTTTAAAACATTGTAAAATCGAGCCTAGTCCCTTTCTTTGTCATTTTTCTCACATCAATTGTTGGAAAGATTTTAATTGGAATCAATTGAGAAAATTTATCTTCCTAAATCATCCTAAATCCTTCTTAGAATAATCCTCCATGACTTTTTGGCATGTTGAGTGAAGGAGGAGAACAAATTGAACCAAATTGATAAGTTAGAAATTACTAGTTGGATTTTTAAAAATCTACATATTTTTTTCATAAAATTGACCCCTTAAACTTTATCAAAATGTAAAATTTATGATTCTTTTAGAAATAGGGCATTGAGATATTTCCAAAAAGTCCTCGTTTTCCCAAAACTGAGCTTTCTAGAAAAATTTATGGCCCTCTGAAGTTTTCCTTCCTTGGTAGGAAAATTTGGGAAAATTTTCCCTGGCAGGCCCGCGGCCCAAAAAATTTCCTTTCGAAAAATCCTTAGAAAATTTTGAAAAATTTTGGGGAATTATTTTGAAATTTCCTCCACTATCCTATAGCCAATTAGAGGCTACCACGTGTCCTCATGGGGCAATGGCGGAGGCGTGGCATCGAGTTAGCCCTTGGGCATTTTAGAAAATTTGGGAAAAAATTATCTTTTTCCCCGCCACCGTGGCCAATCATAGTCACCCACATGGTAGCATGGGGTGTTGATGGAGGGGGCAGAACCTTTGTGACCTTTTTGGATTTTGGAAATAAAAAATTGAAAACCTTCGCAGCCCCACATTCCCGCCCTCGCCTCGGTGTTATCTCCTTCGCAGACATGTGGATCCACGCATGCCTTTTTCATCTTATCTCCCCATGGCGAAATCTCCCAAACTCTTCCTCTACCCCACCCTTCCCTCTTTCCTTCCCCATGTTGTTTTTCTGAGCACCACGTGTCCCTAGTAGACCCACAAGCGCATGGGCGCCAATTGGATTCTCTCCCTCCCTTTGGCAAAATTTGCCAACCTTCCCCGCGTGAGCTCGAGCTTGACATGTGTCCCTGGTGGCACAGTGGAGGTGGGGGTGTAAATGTGAATTCTCTCCCCATGCAAGAAAAATTGCAAACACCTCCTCATGACCCACCAACCTAGAAAATGGTTTTCTTCCCCGCTCGACATGTGTCCCCTTGGGGAAAAATTTGACTCCCACTCCATATCTGGAGTTTTACAAGGAGTTAGGAGGACTTCTTTATATCATTGGAAAGGTGAGAAAATTTCATATTGAATGGAAATGTTTTAGGGAAATTTTGTATGCATTAAGTGTGTGAAAAATAAATTTGAAACTCGAGCACGATAGAGAGTGGGTATGGTAATAATTTACCCCCTGAACCTAACTGAAACTTCTAACCCTAAAATTTGGACCATGTAACCTCTAACAATTGTTAATAAATTAAAATTATGTTCTAGTAATCTTAGACTTGTTCCGGAACCTGGTAGTGTCAACTATTGTATTGTAACATGGTTGTAGACACTTCTAATAAAAAAATTATTCCATAATTTTCCTATCTAACCCTAGGTTGTTTCTTGGGTCTTAAGTGGGTTGTTTTAACAAGCATCAAATATTGACAGCTTGGGTTTGAAAGCGACATAAATTTCTAGGAAAGAAACAATCTCAAGAGGTTATAAAGACACAAAATAGGTATGTCCAATACTATAGAGTATAGTTAAGACCATATAGAAGGTCCTATAAGAGTTATAATGTCCTACCCCATGTGATTCTCTAGTTAGAGTTCTCATAACAAAGCATCAATAGGTTCAAATCTTCCTATTTTAGTAGTGTATACTCAAACAAATTCTCATATCCATCTATAATCAACTAAGTGCATCCATTTCCTTATTTTTTCAATTTTGTAGCATATAATTTAAAAATTGATTGTGTTGTTATGATATTATATGATTAATATTGGAAGTTAATTAATCATAGTAACCCCATGTAGCTCCTTTTATATCATTTAGTGCCCTTATTTCACAAAATCCTAGATTTCACATAATCTAGTAAGGGTGTAAACACTGAGAGAGAGGAATAGTGTCCTAAGGTGTCTAGCCACCCCTTAAATATTTCAAGTAGATTGATTTGAAAATTTTCATAAGTAATCTATCCATCCATTTTATCTACGACTCACAAAATGCAAAATTGCAGATAGATCTAGGTATCAAATGTGTATCTCACAAAAATTCATAATGGAATGAAGTACACTCATGCCCCCACTATGTATTATAATAAGTGCCAATATATAAAATATGTAAATATGAATGGGAATGAAGGTTGAATCTTTCCCCCAAATGCTTCATTGTAAATTTCTCATGATTTTGAGATTCTCGGAGGTAAAAGAGAGTGAAACATTTATGTCGCTCCACATTATATACCAAAGTGTAGTAAATTATGTTATGAGATATTTAATTTTTCCTTGAATATGTATCATAAATATGTAGAGGTTGTATGTTACAGAAATTTATGAATGGGATGCCAAAACTATGCCTACGAACATCCATTTTAGATAATAACTTCTAATATTTTTATCCATGTTGGATATTTTTTTCCATGATTAAATTTTATAAATGATTTATGTGTGTTCATATTCATGTGTTCTGTTCACTATACTCTAAAATCTATATGTTTATGAAATAATTTTTTTGTGATAACCCAACTAAATTCACCATTTTTGAGGTAAGTGATATGGCTTGTAAATTTCTTGCCTCAAAAGATCAAAAATGTGTCCATGTTTGACACAACATATAGTCATGCCATCATATAGAACTGATCCTTACAAGAGAGTGTATGATATAAACCATGACACAAAGAGATAGAATAGCTAACACACATCCAAGTATATAATCATAATATCATATAAACATATAAGCACACTAATAAATTTCATATATAAAGTCATAGAAAAAATTATATATGCATATACGTAACAAAATAGTGGTGCATATAAAATCAAGGGCAACATGGTACATGTTGTATATATTACCCACCCCGCAAATATAGATAAACGCATAAGCGATCGGGTCTCGAGAGGTGGAAAAGAATGGCACGAAGCATGTCGGAGGGTTGATAAACCCGAAAGCAAGGAACATGTCGCGAGGGTTGGAAAACCCGGCGCAGCGGTCGGGTCTCGGAGGTGGAAAAGCATGGCGCGAAGCATGTCGAAGGGGTTGATAAACCCGGCAAAGAAAGAACATGTCGCGGGGGTTGGAAAACCCGACGTAAAGGGAAAATTAGGTTTCAAAGTCCGGAAACACGGCGGGAAGCACGGGCGAAGACATGTCGAGCAACCCTCCGAACCCGATGCGCATGCAGTCCATTTTCGACCCCGAAACAAAGGAAATATTGAAAATACCGGCGGAAGTGGGTTTCGGGAAAACAAAAACATCAAACACATGTCTCGGCATCCTCCAAACCCGATGTAAATTCAGAGGAGAACCCCGAACCCGACAGGCAGAAGACCCTGACGCGGGAAATATTCAGATCGCCATAACTTTTCACAGGGAGCTCGGATTCACACAAGGTTGGACTTTTCGGAAATCTCTCGACATCCTCTACCTAACTACGATTAGATATATTTAATTGGGTGGGGAAAAGTTCTTAAAAATTTAAAATACAATTCGCCACTGTTGGGTTGTTGAGATCCTCACCTACCGCCATTATGAGGAGTTAGGTGCAGTCTTGGAGATGGTTGGGGAAAAATTCGAATCATTCTCTTCTCCCTCATTTTTCCTCATATAAATGGTAAAGAGAGGCTCTTTGTAAAAACGTTGGACATTCTTGTTTTGGCCCCTCCCTTCTTCTCTTTGGCAGGTGGAGTTGTGGAGCTCAAACCTCCCATTTGAAACTGTAATGCAACCTTTACCTATTGGCATTTTTGCAGTGTATTGTATCAAACCTTCGGAGCAAATAAATGCATGACTGTGGATGTTTCTCAACCCTCTATGTGTTTCATTTTACATCCTCTTGATATTTCACTTTGCGAATATGTTTATCTCATGCATGATATTGCATTGCATTTCTATGGTTTGTGTTTATTGGAAAAACATATGTTCTTCATTCCTCGGTGCATCACCTCTGTTAGTTTAGGGTTGTTATTTCATGCATTTTCTTACCCTGTCTCCTTGCAAGTTAGATTAGGTTTTGAGTAAATCCTCCACATTTCTACGTGTGCATCTCAACAGAGGAATAGGAGCCGACCTTCATCCGGAGAGCTTTTCCGATTTCGCAGGTCCCACACTTGGGAAAAGCTCCATGTTGTGCAATCGCACTGTGAGATTCTCAACCCATCGAGTTGCGAGTCCCGGGGTGCTGTGTTTCTTCACCAACAGTACATATACAAAGGAAAATAAGGCTACCAAAAAGGGACACATAAGTTTTATACATGCATAGAGGAAAAAGGTTGCATATAAAAGAAAATAAAGTAAACAAGAAAATGTGTGACGATGAAAATTACATGGTATCCTTTAGGCACATTGAACAATATATGATATCCTACACAATCCATATGTATTATTCCAAAAATATGAATAGATAACATCTATTATAATATATAATATAATAAAAACTAGGATGTAAAATAACATTGTGTAACAAAATAATAGCACATGATAGTGAAGGATATTACCCTATATGTTGCACAACCACCGAGTAAGATGATAGATCCAACATTTATTAATAATTATAGAGTCACATATATGTTACACCATGCTCATATACATCTAAAACATATGTGTGAATATTATAAAATATGTTATCTATCAAACCATGTGACACAAAACATATGTAAAGTAGAGAAGCTACTATATCAAGCCATGTGTAGGTCATAATTTTACAAATTTTTGAAATATTTGCATGTTTTTAGATTATTCAAATATTATAATTTTTTTATTTTATAGAATATTTTTATGGTAAGGTCTACTCTATGATAGGATAATGTGCATGAAGAGAGGTACCCATAATGTTAGGAGACTTATGTCTTAAAATTATATATTACATAATGGGAGTATAATGTATCACTTCAATATTAGGCTATACAACTAATAAATTTTCCTTGAATTATTTTTAGGAGAATGTATTGATAATAGGTTTGCTTGATCTTAATTGATACTTGCTCATATCAACCTATGTGGTGGGATGTAGAGATAAAATCTTACACTCAATAAATCATTTAAACACAATACACAATTGTGATGAACATATTTTGAATATATAAGAATGGTGTAGATATGATAGTTTCTACCTTCATAATATTTCTAACAGATCCTTACGTAGATCAAATATAAGTTTTAAATAATTATCACTATTCCTCAAATATTTAAGTGATAACATAGTATAGGGATTGAATAACTTACACAATATTATTATGAGTTGTAATAATTTTCTCCTATAGGTTTGATAACTATTTTCATGTAAATTTTGAATCTTTGATAAATTAGTAGTACTTGTATCAAAGTATAATTCTTTCTAGGTACATCTTGATATGGTTCTTCCTTGTTGAGAAACCATTCTTTTAAAATAGTGATTTTCTGTCCTTAAATGGGATCTAGTTTTCCTTTGAATAGCCTCCTTAATGAAATAGGATTTTGTAATCTCATCCATAGAAAATTTAATGTAGTAT
This sequence comes from Taxus wallichiana var. yunnanensis, assembly GCA_018340775.1. NCBI lineage: Eukaryota > Viridiplantae > Streptophyta > Pinopsida > Cupressales > Taxaceae > Taxus > Taxus wallichiana. The sequence continues at coordinate 343,091,966 of CM031237.1, forward strand.
GTTTCAAAACTAATAGAGATAAATATAGAACCATATTCATCAACGGGATTGGAATTAAACATTAACATATGTTCATCAAATATATAAATCATTTTCACTATCATAATAATCATCTTCCATAGCATCTTCTTGTTCCAAATTGACTAGTAGTGGTAAATCATGGATGAAATTGGAATACCTCCTTGAGCTCCCACCTAAGTGTGCTTATGTATATATTTAATTACTTTGTATATATGACTAATTTCTCTTATTCTATCATTTTTTTCTCACTTTGTAATGTTTCATTTGTAATTTGTTCTTATTCTTATTTAGACCCTATTTTGATTCTATTGTTATGGAAGTGTAAATAAATAAAGAGGATGTAAGGGTTTATACAAGGAACTAATTTGATAAAATAACTTACAAAATAAACAATTCACAATAATAATAATTCATTTAATCTTGTAATGATTGAAAAATGATAGTAACAACTCAAATACACAAGAGGAGAGAAAATTAGTTGAGTAAGTCATGACAAAGAGAATCTAGATGTGTATAAAATTGAAATAGGTACATCAAATATTGGAAATTCTGTGGTGAAAATTATGGAAGTGAAAACTAAGTAGGGATATGATTGTATAACTTTTGTATGATCCAAAATGGAACTATATTGTATTGAACTAGCTCTATATGGTATTTTACCCTTCAACAATTTAGGTACAAAACATCCTGTGTACTTTAATTTCATAGAAACTCCCTTTCTTATGTCACTCTTACTTTACAACTTTGGGATGACTTATAATGACCTGCAAAAAGTGGAAGCCATATAAAATTCATAACCCTTCATAAAAAAATAAAAAACCAAGAGGACAAATGTGTGTGATGAGGCTAGAATATCCTTTTCAATCATACCCCATCTACTAAACTAATCCAAGTATTATACTATATATTTTCTATGAGATCAAGCCTCACGTAGGCCTCTTAGGTTCTTGTGCAAACTAAACAAACACCTAGAGGTTCCCTCATGTATCTTTAAAATAAGATAGAGGGCTATCTATATAGTATATAATGCAACCAATGTATTAGTAGTGTGATGTGGCATGTCTCAACTATGTGAACTAAACCTTTTTCCTTGCAACCATTAAATAATACTTGGAGTGAATTTTCTCTTGCTAAGATATGGCTTTCAAAACTTTAAATTCTTTTCAATGGAGGAATCTAGACTATTTTACATAGTTGAGTGCCTTATACTTGTAGTAGGGACTACTATAATTTATGTGTAATTGATTTGGGAATATTTAGGAAACCATTAAGTAATTTTTGAATGATATTGGAAATATGATATTATAAGAGTTTCATGTGAGTTATAAAGTGACATTAAATTTCTTATATAGCCTTCTATAGGTGAAATATTCTAATAAGGATGACCATAAAAGGTGAAAATACCCAATAAATATATTTACATTGAAAGATCGTTATATAAATTAAATGGGTATGATTGTATAAGACGACCAAGATCAGATCCCACATCTTGACCCCTTTGTAGGTGTTGGTCCAAAAATGCATCACGTGGACAGATCTATGGATAGACGAGCCAACAGTGTGCAGGGCTTAGCCCCTCTTTGAGACAGCAAAGCGAAACTGGTTTATTGCTATTTCTACTAGCAGGAACCTATGCAAGTCTCACAGATTCTGCCTTCGGGGGTTGGGATCTCATCCCAGTAGAGTGTTTCAGGCTGCGAAAAGAAAGGAATGAAAGAGGGAGAAGAGAAAGAACAGATCCGAAGGAAGAAAAGAAATGAATTCCAAAGCAGAAAGGTCAGAAGATTTATGTTTTCAGTTTGGTAGTAAACAGAGCCAAACCTACTTGCATAAATAAACAAAGCAATACTGATGAGCAAGTGACGGAAAATTAGATATGAATCCAACAGATTAAACGCATACAGATCTAACGTAAGAAAGATCTAATGTATAACACAGCTATTGAGCACAAAGTCTGAATAATTGTATTACTGTTCTCTTCTGTTACAAGAAAGCTCAAAGTCTTTCTCTCCTCACTTCTATTTCTATCTAGAAAATGTTCACCCTGAATACAACAAGTATTCCCATATTTATAGAAGATGAGGGAGAGAGAAGGCAAAATGGAGCCAACCACTTATTTACAAAGATATTTACAAAATATCTAAAAATCATGTTGACTTTGACAACTTGGTGGATGACATCATCCCATGATGCAACATGGATGATGTCATCATTTGTATCAACACATTTTAGACATTTCAAAAAGAAAGTCGGAGAATAGAGAGAAGAAGAAGAAGAAGAAGAAGAAGAAGAAGAAGCTACTCATCATCATCATCCTCCTGCGGCCGAAAAGGGGTTGCACATGTTTACGATCTTTGCTCGGAGATGATATGTGGAACTGAGCGCGGTATTCCAAAAACTTGCTAATCATCGGCCCAAATTGATCCTGTGATGGATCCTTGTGCCGTTCACTGATTGCTTCGCAAGTCTCCCACTCGTCATGAGCTTTTCCGGGAGTTTGGAATAATCTCTCTCCGCCTCGATAAGGAACCGATGAAGTCCCTACGAGTCGGTAGGTTGTTGATAGATTCGATGTCGAATGTGACCTCATTTTTGTCCCTTGAGAAGCTATCTCCTTAAAAATCCGGATGGTGTCATCGGTGATCTCAAGGTAAGGGAAGGAGAGAGAAACCACAGGAGTCATGGCGAGGATAATTTTCTCCATTTGATGCATTGCATCCGGGGCCTCTTCCTTCACCTTGTCTATCTTTTCCGAGCAATTCCAGGCTGATCCATCCGATAGTCAGTGGACATAGTTTTGTTAAGGGCCCTTAGATGGCGAATACTCGAACTTGACCGGATCTTGGTGAACAGTCAAACATTTGTTGGAAGGTCTCGTCTTTGAGTCTAGCATGCTCTAACTCTTGATATCGGACCCCCTAATGCTTGGAGTTCCTTATTCGCCTTTCCGATGTTTAGGTATAAACCCAGATATACTCGGCGATTACTCTTTCACTATCCTTGAGGATTTGGCTCCTCAGCAAGAAAGCGGCCATACCACTTTCGCCGATCTTTGAATACTCATTGATCTTCTCTGACTAAGTAGCTCGGGAGTCTCGGCGGCGATTGTGGGAGGTGCACTTCCCATCTTACGTAAGGCTTGAAGCGGTATTTGTTACTGCTCCTTGATAGCCTTTTCTCCTCTTTCGTTTCTGAAGCTTTTTGCGAGTGCATCAGCTGCGGAAAGAGCTTCCCCACAGAGACTTTCGAGAGGATGTCCCCATTGTGACTTGGGTCACGGTGAAATCTGTCGAGATAGATCTTCTTTCTCTTTGAGGGGTCGGGGTACACTATTTCCATGACTCTCTCACTGCGGCGCTCTTCGAGAAGCGTGTAACAGGCTTGTTTCTTTGCTCCTTTAGGCTGGAATGACCGAAAAGTCCATCGGAGTGATGGGGACTTTCCTCTTTTGTTAGCTCAGTGCTTTGAGAGATCCAGCTGGTCCTATAGAAGAAGGACCGAGAGAGAGAGGGAGGCGAGATAGCAGGGTAGAGGAGGGGAAAAACGTGGACACGCGGCGGCGGCATTGAAAGAATAGCCGAAGAAGTGTCCACGGGAGGAAGGAAACATGCTGCTGAAGACATAGGAAGGGAAGGGAGCTCGGAGATGAGGGAAGAAATAGAGGAAGACAAATCAGCGAGGAGGAGAAGATGGATGAAGAAGCGCGGGAAAGGGTAGAAGAAGGGGCAGAGGACACGACCAAAGGGGTGGTCGTTTGAGTCACTCGAGGAGGGGAAGGAAGAGAAGAAGAAGGGATAGAAGGGACCTCTGAAGTTGTAGCGACGCCGACATCCTGGGTGGATGGGCGTATAGGACTATCCTCTGTCAATTCTTCCTCCAGAGTTATAACCTGTTCTGGCTCTGAGGGAAGAGGACTTTCAGGGGCTTCTTCCTGAATGGTGCTAGTTTCACCTTCTGCACCTTTGCCTTTCAGCTGCTTCTTGGACCTTGGAGGTGCATTGCCCAATGGGGAAGTTGTGAAATCTACCCCTAGGTAGATTAGTCCGTTCATGCGGCACCAATGCTCTGTTCTCCGCATAGTCTCTTTGACCCTCTCCTCAATTGTTTGAGGAGCCTTGTTCCTGTCAATGGCCGGGAAGGGCCAATTGTCCCCATCTGTGTCATTATACACCTTATCTACTTCATCTTCCATAGTCTGGAAGCCTTTGGGGACAATGGCCACTCCGTATTGGATGATTTCCCATGCCAAGTGAGAGTGATCCTTTCTTCTGAGTTCCACCTCATGGAGAACGTCAATGTAAATATCCTCAATTTGAGGGACATGGATCGGATCGAGCTTCACTTTTGGCAGGTAGCTTCTTTGGTCGAAGGTAGGCTGGGTGGGAAGTCATGCTTTAAGTTGAGTAGCTCCGACTCTGCAAACATTTCCTTCACCTTATGGTGGGTGGAGCATGTGTATCGGCCCACTTTGAGGGGGAAAGGAGTTCCACCCTTCTTTCTTTTGAGGCACTTCTCATGGTATGTGACCAGCTGCCTTGATAGTTCTAGTAGAATCAGCTTAGGCCCAGCATACCTTGGTAGCCTGGTTGGCTCTCCCAAAAAGTTGGCAGCCCTCAGATAGGTGAATGTGGGAAATTGGGTGAACAGGGCCCCCCATTTCTCTGTGACTGCCACTATGTTTTTGGTCGTCCGGCTATGAGTCATGTTTGGCCTCAGTAGGCAGATGACATGATAGAAGAATGCATCATTAACTTTTGTGAAATGTTGGATGCTATTCTCCAGCCTCAGCTCTGGGTAGTAATCAAATATCTTGGCCTGAGGCCATACTCCACTTCGGTTCAGCCCCGGATAATCCCTTGCCGACGCTGCAGCGTAGACTACATAGGAGTTCATATGGAACACTCCTGTTGTGGCGAACTGTTGTAGCTGCTCAGAGATGGTGCTGCTTATTATTTCACCCCAGCAAAAGCGCTGATCGGGTAAATTTTTATTCATTGTCTCCAAGTACCGCAGCATCCACTTATGGAAATAGTGGGCATCTGAAAGCCCGAAGACTCTGCTCAGGAAAGTGATAGTATCACTGAGTTCCTCTGAGAAATCACTTCGGTGGATAGTCTGAGGCCACCGGGTCACCACCTTCTTGTTCTTTAGGTAGACCTCATTCATCAACTGCATGCACTTTGGTCTTCATTGTCTTCCCAGGCCTTGATGCATTCTTGTTGGCTAACAGCCACGAAGTTCCGGTGGTGAGGGATGCTGAGCATTATTTCAAAATGACGGGCAGTGAGGTTTATGACTACCTCGCCCTTGCTATTTTCGACACATCTTGTGTCTTTGTTGTAACATTGGGCAATCACCATCATGAATTCGTTGTTGACGGCACTGACGGGGATTCCTCCGGCGAAGTGCAGGGCACTGCCTATCAATTTGTCCATCCATGGACTTCTTGTAACCTTCTGAGTTCTAACCCAGAATTCATCCATGTCAATGTGACCCAATTCGAGTCTCGACATCCATCTTTTCGGCTGTGATTCGGGCATCGACCCTCGATATTTGTATTTCATCTCTTCTTACATCGAAACTTAGCCTTTCCTCTTGGTTTGGTGGGTTTCTTGCTTGAGCGTAGACATGTGTTCTTTCGAACTCGATTCTGATCTGCATGAAGAAGAAGTGAGACCCAATCCACAAAAGTTGAATTAGTCATTTGATCTTCCATTAGAATGCTAGCGAGAAGAAAGAGTTAGAGATTTTAAGGCTTAGGGTGCGGGCGCATGAAAATTGCATGTTGCGAGGCCAAATGGATAAGGCGCACGAAAAAAAGAGTGTTGCGAGAGGTTATCTTTTGGCGCCAAAGGCGCATGGCGCACGGATGTAGCAGATTGCATTTTATAGCAGGGCACATGAAAATTGTGTGTTACATTGGGATTCGGTGCGCCCTTTGGTGCATGGATGGATCGTGTAACATGGACTTTTCGTGCGCCAAAAGGGTTTACAAAACATCATGTTACTGCAATCGAGTGCGCCGTGCCTTTATAGCTTTATACTTGCGCGAATAAGGCTTGTGTTGCATGGAAGCTGGGTGCGCCCTTTGGCGCATGGAAACGGGATGTAACATGGATAGATGGTGCGCCAAAGGTTTTAAGGGGTGCGGGATCGACACTTGTAGCATGCGAGAAAGGCACGCCTTGAGGGCGCATGAGTTCTAGATGCAGCATGACAAATGGGTGCACCATTGGCGCGGGTTTAGATCATGTAACAGGGGGCGGGTAGATGCGCCAAAGGGGCGCAACTATTTTTAGTGTAACAAGGCGCGCCAGTGCGCCATAGAACTAAACTCATAGTTCAAACCTTTTCTTTCTTTCCTCCATTTCAAATGTTGCTTGGACATATAAGGTTTCATAAAAAGATTTTCAGACCAAGCCTTCTCAAAACAACACTCTTTACCAGCAGATCTGGAAAGAGGGAGGGAAGGAGGAGGAAAAGAAGAAGGAAATGAGACAGGACAGCACAAGGGGAGGAGCTAGCTTAATCATAATCTCATTTTAAAACCGGCCAGCAAGCCAAAACACAGACCAAGAACACTCAAAGAACCGAAAGCACAAAATGGAGAAGAGGGAGAACCTCTCACCTTGGATATATAGCAAAAGTTTGGAGAGCGGGTCCACAGGGTGATGAAAACGATGGAGCAGAGGCTGACAAGTCCAGAATGATCACGTGCTTTGCAAAAGAATGAAAATGACATTGGGCGCGCACGTATATTTATAGAAAAAATGGTCATCAATCACCACCACTTTTGAAATGGCGCATGAAAGTTGCTGTCGACAGGGGAAAGCGTGCGCCCTTTGGCGCACCAAAACTTTGTGTTGCAGCGAGATTATGTGCGCCCTTTGGCGCACCGAAAAGTGGAGCAACAAAAGCAATGTCAACAATAAGGCGCATGCGCCTTGCGCGCGCAAAAGAGACTCAACATCCTTTGGCGCACCAAAGACGTGCGTGCTAACATGGAAAACCATGCGCCAAAGGCTTTTAAGTGGGTGCACCAAAACTTTGTGTTGCAAGGCAAATCCATGCGCCCAGCCAAAAAAGGCTCAAAAAGACTAAGTTCGAAAACTAGATTTCCCGGGAAGGGATTTTACAACGTTTCGAACGAAAGGATCCCTAACGAGGGATCGAAACAAAATTTTCGGTATGGTTATCGGTAAAATTGCCCTTGTCAATTTTACGGGATAACAGCTGGCTCTTTCTGGGGACTATCCCTGAGCGAACTCGGGGGTAGAGAATCCCAGATTTCATGTGCCTATCCATTGGGTACGGAGTCAAAAACAAGGGGGACCGGAAGGAGGACAAAGGAAACACACAACCAACCAAAAGCAAACACATGACAAAAGCAAACACACAACTAAAATATAAACTGTACAAAGAAGAGAGCAAGCTCTACTTCCTGAAGATCTTGAGATGTTGCCCGCTATAGGGAAGCGGGAGTTCAGCTCCATCCAGATATGAGAGATAGAAACTATTCTCTCCATTGAGTTGCTTGATTTTGAAGGGCCCTCTCCACAGGGAATCAAATTTTCCGTGCATGCCCTTTGGCTCTCTTCGCTTGTCCCACAAGAGGACAAGGTCTCCCACTTGAAAATTTCTCTGCTTGGCTTTCTTATCAAAAAGCCTCTTTACTTGATTCTGATGTTCAGTGATCCTGTCGACCACTCTTACTCTCTTTTCTTCAAGTTCCACCGAGATACATGATTCTCTTTTCTAGAGAATTGCAGAAAGTTTCATCTTGATTACTTGTGCCAGCGTAGAGCGGGAAGTTCAGCGAGAAATGGGAAGTTCGGCATCGATGCCATATAACACTTGAAAAGGTGACATGTTGAGAGATCTCTTGGGAGTAATGCGGTCCGCCCACAAAGCGTCGTCTGAAGACTTGTGCCACATCCGCTGGTTCTCATCTACTAATTTCCGTATGATGTTCACCAAGTTCTTATTCTTTGGATTCCGCTTTGACCATTTCCACGAGGGTAATAATCTAAGGCATGCGCTAAAGTTATCCCATATTCATAGCAAAAACTAATAACTTCCCGCGAGGAGAAGTTAGAAGCATTATCAACAACGATTTTGTTTGGAACGCCGAACCTGACAATGATATTTTCTTTGATAAAACTGCAAACCACCTCAGAAGTGGCATGCTTGACAGGTATGGCTTCCACCCACTTAGTGAAGTAATCCGTTGCTGTAAGGACATAGCTATGTCCGGCACTCGATTGAGGATTGAGTGCGTTGATAAAATCAATTCCCCATTTCTGAATGGTTCATTGATAATGACCGGCCTTAGGGGAAGGGCAGCCAACTTGGGCTTGCCGACGAATTGTTGACAGGGTTCACACTTTGCCACCCAGGTAGCCGCATCTTGAAAGAGCGTCGGCCAATAGTACCTGGCTCGAATGATCTTGTGTGCTGTCACGGAAGAAGAAAAATGGCCTCCACAGGCTGAATTGTGAAAACTTTCAGTGTTTTACTTCTTTGGGCTTGTCGACACATCGCGAGGAAGACACCGTCTATCCAGCGCTTATATAAACCGTCATCCCAGGATGACATATTTAGCTGCCCTGAGATTTATAGTGCGCTTCTCCTTTGCGGTTAGGTGCATTGGGCATTTGCCATAGGTAAGGAAGAAAGCGATGTCGGAGTACCACTCATCACTAGTTGCAACAAATAAAACTAGAGGCAGAGAATCAGGTTCCTCTAGAGGGCTTTGCTCTTCGTCGGTACAGTCCTCTTTTCCTTTAGGGTTTTCTGAATCTTTGTTTTCAGCCATTAGCTGACACAGGCCCTTGCCCCTTACCAGCTTGGTTGGTTTAATATCCAGGTCATATTCCTGGACCTTTGCGATCCAATTCCCTCTCAAACTTCCTAACTCCTGCTGAGTTAGAATTGATTTCACCGCCGTGTCAGGGACCAGCACCACCGTATGCGAGTTTAGAATGTAATACCTGAAATTCTTCACTGCTTTGACAACGGCAAAGGCATGCTTTTCCAATTGAGTCATCTTCAACTCGTGAGGCTTGAGGGGAGAACTCATGAATGCAATCGGGGATTGATGCCTTGAATTCTTTTGCATTAAGATTGCAGACACAGTATGTTCCGATGCGTAGCTATACATGATGAAGTCCTTGGAGAAGTCGGGACATACCAGGACCGGTGCACGAGCAACAGAAGCTTTTATTTCTTCAAATGACCTTTTCCCTTCTTCACTCCATCTGAAAGTGGGTGATCCTTTCATCATGTTCAGTATGTGGCGAGTCTTTTCGGTAAAGTCAGGAACAAAACACCTAAGAAAGTTCACCTTTCCGAAGAAAGAATGAACACCAGTCTTGCTTGTAGGCAGAGTAAGGCTCTGAATAGCCTTAACCCTTTCAGGATCTATCTTCGTTCCTTCTTTGCTAACCACATGCCCTAGCAACTTCCCTTCCGTGACTCCAAAAACGGACTTTTTGGGATTTAGGGAAATTCCATGTTCTCGGCACCTGGCCAATACTTGCTCCAAGTGATCACAATGATCACTTCGTTGTTTAGAGAACATGGTTAAGTCATCTAGATAAACTACAATGACTTTTCCCATCATACCTTTAAATGCAAAGTCCATGGCCCATTGAAAAGTAGCACCTGCATTAGTTAGGCCAAAAGGCATCCTGCTGTAGGCAAATGTACCCCAGGGAGTAGTGAATGCTGTTTTGAATTGATCTTCAGGCGAGACTTCAATCTGATTGTAGCCTGAAAAACCGTCAAGCATGGACAGCATCTCTGATCCAGTTACTGCTTGCAGAACTTGATCCATTATCGGAAGAGGGTAGTTGTCTTTCAGCGAAGCTTGATTCAAATTTCGAAAGTCTACGCATATGCGTATCTCGCCATTTTTCTTGCGTACTGGCACAATATTCGCCACCCAAGTACTGTGATGGATAGGGAAGATGATTCTCGCATCCAGCATCTTCTGAATTTCGGCCTGGATGGTACCCGAGATCTTAGGATTATAATGCCTTTGCTTCTGGCGAAAGGCTTTGACATCTTCTTTCAGCGGTATGTCATGCTGAACGTCCTTTGGCTTGAAGGACTTTAGATCGGCATAGGACCATGCCAACACATCCATATATTTCTTCAGCAACTTGACAAATTTCTACTTCTCTTCAGGTGTGCAACATTTGCCAATGTTTACAAATTGCGGGTGTGCCTCAGAACCTATATTGACTGGTTCTGTCTCTGGGGATGAGTCAGGACCATCTCGCCTCTTCTTTTTCACAAAATGGTCATGCCTGTCAAACAGGCGCTCCAGAGAAACCAGGCCCTTCGGAATTTTATTTCCTTTGAGCTGACATATGCCGTCTTTCTCCTCTGATTCATGGTTTTGACCGTTGATTGATTCATGGCATGTAGAGTGGATCCTTCAAAATCAACTCGTCAAAATTTTCTGATTTTTCTAGAAAGGAAATGAGGTGATTATCATCATTGAATACACTGCCAATCTTGAGAGTTATGCAGCACGCTTTCGGGTGGAAAACCACCTCAATGGTGTATTTGTTCGTTTTCAAACCAGGTGTGGGAGCATGAGAGATCTTTGAAACGACCAATGAATCGGCCATGTCATTTTGAGCTCTTGGAATTGCCCCTATCGAAAAGGCATCAAATTCCTCGATGTTGTCCCATACTGCGTTGCGGTAGTGCCTGAGCCTTTCATTTTTCACTTGGTAAATCCTTTTGACCTGATTTACAACTAGCTCAGCATCACCTTGTACCTTTAGATTTTTAATTCCCCTTTCCTTTATGGCTTGCATACCGAGTATGAGAGATTCATACTCAGCAGTATTGTTAGTATTGAAAAACTGCAACTTGAAAGAAAGAGGAATTACCTCCTCTTCGGGAGATATTAGCACGATTCCGGCGCCACATCCACTAGTCACGCAACTGCCATCAAACTGCAAGGTCCAGATCTCATTAAGATCCTTTTCTTGAACAAAAATGCCCTTTGTACCCATCTCGGTAGATAAGAAGTAGTTCCCCATCCCTGATGATTCAAAAAGGATTTGGGCTTTGGGGTCCTCAGAGCTAGTAACCAAGTACTTCTTTTGCGATTCTGGTTCTAAAGTCTGCATCACACCTTTGACGGGTATTCTAGCTTTAGACCAGTCCATGTGAATTTCTCCACCAACTTCGCTGCAAAAGCTTCTTCCCAGCAGAATTCCATAGGCTGCTGGAATGTCAGCAACGAGGACTGTCATTTTTACTCTTTTATCTGGGAAAGCCGCAAATGTAAATTGCGCGTCTTTGATTTGGCCAACCAATGGAACTTGCTTGGTTTCCAATGAATAACATCTGCCGAACGGTTTGGTAAGAGTGAGGCCCAAAGCATGGGCGACTTTCGCCGGCATGACATTATCAGAAGCTCCGGAATCAATTATACAGTTGCTCAACTTATGGCCGTTGATTAGGAGAGAGAGAGATAGAAAGGTTCTATCTTTCACGATGCGGATGTTGAAGCAACATTTATGTGGGATTCGGGAGGAGTGGAAAGGATTCCTTTCGGGAAACTGTTTAGATGTAACACTTGACTCGAATATATTTAGTTAATCTTACAAGCTGTTCGGGATTTGACTAAAGGTACTCAGCTTCAGACATTTGGATCTTGGTCTTTTTTGCATGATCTATTATATCGAATGCGGCCAAGGGTTGCGTTGGTGAGGAATGAGTCCTTCATTTCGCGATGGTGGAACAAGGTTCTTGATCTTGATAGGAATATGAGGGGCTGATTTGGAGGAGAGATGGGCGGAAAAGACTTCTTTGCAAAAGACTTAATAGGGAATTGTGTAGGAAGAGGATTACCTCTTCTAGCATAGTTGGAGGCACATTTGATACGACCTTATCCTTCGCACATGGGCAACAACTTCCGCTTCCTTTCCTTGCGAGCGGGTAAAAACAGCGTAGGATTGTCCGCTTGCATAGCCCAGTACTCTCTTCTTCATCAGATTCATCCTCATCAAATTCCATGTATCCAATAGTAGAGTCGCCCGATCGGCTCACCGACATCTTGATCATCTTCACCTTGAGGCGAAGGTTCTTCATAATCTTGCTCTTCCTCTTGATTTTGGCCAAAGCATTGGCCGGAGGAGCTTGGCGCCAACCGTGGAGCAGTTGCAGGTAGACGCGGTCTTTGTGAAACATTGTTGGGAACGAAACTCCTTCGTGGAACGTCTCGGTATGAAGAACTAGGAGCCTGGGCCAACTGCTTTTTCAATGCGAGCAGATCATTCGCCATCTTTTGGAATGCCGGATCAGACGAAGTAGCAGGCGAGGGATCTGAAGATTTGGACTTTGATGATTCCTTTTTCAACTCGCCAGATATTATCAAATTGTCTTCTATCCGAATGGCGCGCTGGCCTGAGGCGCGGGGGGTAGCTACTCGCTCTTGAAGGAGCAAGAAGCTGACTTTTGAGCTCATGGCGTTCACGAAGAAACACTTCTGATTCTCCGGTGTTGGAAGCATGGCAGTAGGGACACGGTTGATTAATGCATTGAACCGGGTGACGAAATCGCGCATAGTCTCATTGGCTTCTTTCTTCAGGTGAGTGATCCGTGATAACAACGCAAATGCATCTTCTGAAGGCTTGTATCTGTCTTCAAAAGCTTCCCGCAAGGTTGCCCAACTGGTGATAGATGCGGCCGGCAAATGCTGAAACCATTCGGCTGCGGGCCCTTGTAGAGTTTCCAGAAAAAGGTGAATTGACACATCTTCGTGAGTCACATCCAAAATACTGCATGACATAATGAAAGCAGATATGTGGGAATCCATGCTTTGATTTCCGCTCCCGTCGAATTTAGGAAAATTCTTTCGGTTTAGTGAGGAGCACATGAACTGGATGTGGCAGTGCGAGAGGACCCATAGCATTTCCCCATGGTACCGCCATTTGAAAGGCTGGAAAAAGCACACGAGCTGGGAGGGTGGTTCCACTGAGTAGCAAGGCACTACAAAGGGATGTAGATGCTCCTTGTAAAAGACTTTTTCTTCGTGGGGGTGAGACACTCCTGGATGACCGGCTAGCTGAGCTTAGCGCTGAAAAACGTGTTGGTGTTACGCTGAAATTGTGCCTTTGAAGCAGATCGAAAGTGGGATCAACTTCTCCACAGGCTCTCCTGCTGCGCGTAAAAGGTTCACTTGCCAGTGTACCTTCCAGATCTGCGATGTTATGGCGCAGATTTAAACTTTATTTTTGGGTGTACTTGCTGATTTTCTGGTTTTTCTGACAAAAACCAGCAGCATGCACTTTTCTAGATATTTAAAAACTATCCTCTTCGAAAAACCGATTGTGGTTAATGACAAATAGTAGCGAGGATAAGATGGCAGGGAAGAATAGCAGGCTGATTTTCAGATCTGATTTTTACTTTTTCAGAGGGTTTTAAACTTTTTTAGAAAACAGTCAAAAACTCAGATCTACGGAAAAATGCTAATTTTGATAAAAACTCAGCGAACTAAAGATCTGTAACTAGGCCCGATCTATGGATCTCAGAAGAAAATTTTCAATTTCGGGCACTTTTGCAAATTTTTGGATTTTCAACAAAAAGTTCAGATTTGCAAACTGGCAGCGATTTTATTATTTTTCTGATTTTATATTATACCACCACCATAGATCTGATAGATCTATCCGTTCCCCAGTGGAGTCGCCAAAAACTGTTGGTCCGAAAATCTGTCGCGTGGACAGATCTATGGATAGACGAGCCAACAGTGTGCAGGGCTTAGCCCCTCTTTGAGACAGCAAAGCGAAACTGGTTTATTGCTATTTCTACTAGCAGGAACCTATGCAAGTCTCACAGATTCTGCCTTCGGGGGTTGGGATCTCATCCCAGTAGAGTGTTTCAGGCTGCGAAAAGAAAGGAATGAAAGAGGGAGAAGAGAAAGAACAGATCCGAAGGAAGAAAAGAAATGAATTCCAAAGCAGAAAGGTCGGAAAGATTTATGTTTTCAGTTTGGTAGTAAACGAGCCAAACCTACTTGCATAAATAAACAAAGCAATACTGATGAGCAAGTGACGGAAAATTAGATATGAATCCAACAGATTAAATGCATACAGATCTAACGTAAGAAAGATCTAATGTATAACACAGCTATTGAGCACAAAGTCTGAATAATTGTATTACTATTCTCTTATACATTGAAGAAAAGCTCAAAGTCTTTCTCTCCTCACTTCTATTTCTATCTAGAAAATGTTCACCACAATAACAAGTATTCCCATATTTATAGAAGATGAGGGAGAGAGAAGGCAAAATGGAGCCAACCACTTATTTACAAAGATATTTACAAAATATCTAAAAATCATGTTGACTTTGACAACTTGGTGGATGACATCATCCCATGATGCAACATGGATGATGTCATCATTTGTATCAACACATTTTAGACATTTCAAAAGAAAGTCGGAGAATAGAGAGAAGAAGAAGAAGAAGAAGAAGAAAGAAGAAGCTACTCATCATCATCATCCTGTGGCGAAAAGGGGTTACTGTTTTACGATCTTGCTCAGGAGATGATATGTGGAACTGAGCGTGGTATTCCAAAAACTTGCTAATCATCGGCCCAAATTGATCCTGTGATGGATCCTTGTGCCGTTCACTGATTTCTTCGCAAGTCTCCCACTCGTCTATGAGCTTTTAGGGAGTTTGGAATAATCTCTCTCCGCCTCGATAAGGAACACGATGAAGTCCCTACAGGCCAGTAGGTTGTTGATAGATTCAGTGTCGAATGTGACCTCTGGCCCTGTCCCTTGAGAAGCTATCTCCTTGAAAATCCGGATAGTGTCATCAGCTGATCTCAAGGTAAGGGAAGGAGAGAGCAACCCTGGAGTCATGGCGAGGACAATTTTCTCCATTTGATGCATTGCATCCAGGGCCTCTTCCTTCACCTTGTCTATCTTTTCCAGAATGAATTCCAGCTGATCCATCCGATAGTCCAGAGTGGACATAGTTTTGTTGAGGGCCCTTGGATGGCCGAATACTCCGAACTTGACCAGATCTTCGACTGAACAGTCGAACATTTGTTGGAAGGTCTCGTGCTGGAGTCTAGCATGCTCTAACTCTTCTGATATCGGACCCGCTAATGCTTGGAGTTCCTTATTCACCTTTCCGATGTTTAGGTATAAACTGATATACTCGGCGATTACTCTTTCACTATCCTTGAGGATTTGGCTCCTCCAAGCAGAAACGGCCATACCCTGCTCACCGATCTTTGAATACTCATTGATCTTCTCTTCACTGAGTAGCTCAAGAGTCTCGGCGGCAGTTGTGGGAGGTGCACTTCCCATCTTCTGTAAGGCTTGAAGCAGGTATTTGTTCTTCTCCTTCAGTAGCCTTTTCTCCTCTTTCGTTTCCTGAAGCTTTTTGCAGAGTGCATCAAACTGCGGAAAGAGCTTCCCCACAGAGACTTTCGAGGATGTCCCCATTGTGACTTGGGTCACGGTGAAATCTGTCGAGAGCAGATCTTCTTTCTCTTTGAGGGTTGGGTACGCTATTTCCATGAATCTCTCACTGCGCGCTCTTCGAGAAGCGTGTAACCGGCTTGTGCTTCTTTGCTCCTTTAGCTGGAATGACCGAAAAGTCCATCGGAGTGATGGGGACTTTCCTCTTTTGTTGGCTCAGCTGCTGAGAGATCCAAGCTGGTCCTATAGAAGAAGGACCAGAGACAGAGAGGGAGGCAGTAACGGTAGAGGAGGGGAAAAACGTGGAGACACGCGGCGGCGGCATTGAAAGAATAGCCGAAGAAGTGTCCATGGGAGGAAGGGAAACCGCAACTGCAGAAGACATAGGAAGGGAAGGGAGCTCGGAGATGAGGGAAGAAATAGAGGAAGACAAATCAGCGAGGGAGGAGAAGATAGATGAAGAAGCAGGGGAAAGGGTAGAAGAAGGGGCAGAGGACACGACCAAAGGGGTGGTCGTTTGAGTCACTCGAGGAGGGGAAGGAAGAGAAGAAGAAGGGATAGAAGGGACCTCTGAAGTTGTAGTGACGCCGACATCCTAGGTGGATGGGCGTATAGGACTATCCTCTGTCAATTCTTCCTCCAGAGTTATAACCTGTTCTGGCTCTGAGGGAAGAGGACTTTCAGGGGCTTCTTCCTGAATGGTGCTAGTTTCACCTTCTGCACCTTTGCCTTTCAGCTGCTTCTTGGACCTTGGAGGTGCATTGCCCAACGGGGAAGTTGTGAAATCTACCCCTAGGTAGATTAGTCCGTTCATGCGGCACCAATGCTCTGTTCTCCGCATAGTCTCTTTGACCCTCTCCTCAATTGTTTGAGGAGCCTTGTTCTGTCGATGGCGGGAAGGGCCAATTGTCCCCATCTATGTTATTATACACCTTATCTACTTCATCTTCCATAGTCTGGAAGCCTTTGGGGACAATGGCCACTCCGTATTGGATGATTTCCGCCAATGCCAAGCGAGAGTGATCCTTTCTTCTGAGTTCCGCCTCATGGAGAACGTCAATGTAAATATCCTCAATTTGAGGGACATGGATCGGATCGAGCTTCACTTTTGGCAGGCAGCTTCTTGGGTCGAAGGTAGGCCTGGCTGGGAAGTCATGCTTCAAGTTGAGTAGCTCCAGCTCTGCGAACATTTCCTTCGCCTTATGGTGGGTGGAGCATGTGTATCGGCCCACTTTGAGGGGGAAAGGAGTTCCACCCTTCTTTCTTTTGAGGCACTTCTCATGGTATGTGACCAGCTGCCTTGACAGTTCTAGTAGAATCAGCTTAGGCCCAGCATACCTTGGTAGCCTGGTTGGCTCTCCCAAAAAGTTGGCAGCCCTCAGATAGGTGAACGTGGGAAATTGGGTGAACAGGGCCCCCCATTTCTCTGTGACTGCCACTATGTTTTTGGTCGTCCGGCTATGAGTCATGTTTGGCCTCAGTAGGCAGATGACATGATAGAAGAATGCATCGTTAACTTTTGTGAAATGTTGGATGCTATTCTCCAGCCTCAGCTCTGGGTAGTAATCAAATATCTTGGCCTGAGGCCATACTCCACTTCGGTTCAGCCCCGGATAATCCCTTGCCGACGCTGCAGCGTAGACTACATAGGAGTTCATATGGAACACTCCTGTTGTGGCGAACTGTTGTAGCTGCTCAGAGATGGTGCTGCTTATTATTTCACCCCAGCAAAAGCGCTGATCGGGTAAATTTTTATTCATTGTCTCCAAGTACCGCAGCATCCACTTATGGAAATAGTGGGCATCTGAAAGCCCGAAGACTCTGCTCAGGAAAGTGATAGTGTCGCTGAGTTCTTCTGAGAAATCACTTCGGTGGATAGTCTGTGGCCACCGGGTCACCACCTTCTTGTTCTTTAGGTAGACCTCATTCATCAACTGCATGCACTGGTCTTCGTTGTCTTCCCAGGCCTTGATGCATTCTTGTTGGCTAACAGCCACGAAGTTCCGGTGGTGAGGGATGCCAAGCATTATTTCAAAATGACGGGCAGTGAGGTTTATGACTACCTCGCCCTTGCTATTTTCGACACATCTTGTGTCTTTGTTGTAACATTGGGCAATCACCATCATGAATTCGTTGTTGGCAGTCGGCGTGGGGATTCCTCCGGCGAAGTGCGAGGAGCCTTTGCTGCCTATCAATTTGTCCATCCATGGACTTCTTGTAACTTTACGAGTTCTAACCCGGAAATTCATCCATGTCAATGTGACCCAGTCCGAGTCTCGACATCCATCTGCACTCGGCTGTGATTCGGGCATCCCGACCCTCGATATTTGTATTTCATCTCTTCTTCTATCAGCTTAGCCTTTCCTCTTGGTTTGGTGGGTTTCTTGCTTGACGTAGACATGTGTTCTTTCGAACTCAGTTGCTGATCTGCATGAAGAAGAAGTGAGACCCAATCCACAAAAGTTGAATTAGTCATTTGATCTTCCATTAGAATGCTAGCAGAAGAAAGAGTTAGAGATTTTAAGGCTTAGGGTGCAGGGCGCATGAAAATTGCATGTTGCAGGCCAAATGGATAAGGCGCACAGAAAAAGAGTGTTGCAGAGGTTATACTGGCGCCAAAGGCGCATGGCGCATGGATGTAGCAGATTGCATTTTATAGCAGGGCGCATGAAAATTGTGTGTTACATTGGGATTCGGTGTGCCCTTTGGCGCATGGATGGATCGTGTAACATGGAATTTTCGTGTGCCAAAAGGGTTTACAAAACATCATGTTACTGCAATCGAGGGTGCGCCCGCGCCTTTATAGCTTTATACTTGCACGAATAAGGCTTGTGTTGCATGGAAGCTGGGTGCGCCCTTTGGCACATGGAAACGAGATGTAACATGGATAGATGGTGCGCCAAAGGTTTTTAAGGGGGTCGCGGGATCGACACTTGTAGCATGCGAGAAAGGCGCGCCTTGAGGGCGCATGAGTTCATGATGCAGCAGGCAAAAAGGGTGCGCCATTGGCGCGGGTTTTGCTCATGTAACAAGGCGGGTAGATGCGCCGAGGGGCGCAACTATTTTTAGTGTAACAAGACGCGCCATGCGCCACAGAACTAAACTAATAGTTCAAACCTTTTCCTTCTTTCCTCCATTTCAAAGATTGCTTGGAGATATAAGGTTTCAGAAAAGAGATTTTCAGACCAAGTTCTTTCAAAACAACACCCTCTACCAGCAGATCTGGAAAGAGGGAGGGAAAGGAGGAGGAAAAGAAGAAAAAAATGAGACAGGACAGCACAGGGGAGGAGCTAGCTTAATCATAATCTCATTTTAAAACCGGCCAAAAGCCAAAACACAGACCAAGAACACTCAAAGAACCGAAAGCACAAAACGGTGAAGAGGAGAACCTCTCACCTTGGATATATAGCAAAAGTTTGGAGAGCGGGTCCACAGGGCGATGAAAACGACGGAGCAGGGGCTGACAAGTCCAGAATGATCACGTGCTTTGCAAAAGAATGAAAATGACATTGGGCGCGCACGTATATTTATAGAAAAACTGGTCATCAATGCGCCAACCACTTTTGAAATGGCACATGAAAGTTGCTGTCGACAGGGGAAAGCGTGCGCCCTTTGGCGCACCAAAACTTTGTGTTGCAGCGAGATTATGTGCACCCTTTGGCGCACCGAAAAGTGGAGCAACAAAAGCAATGTCAACAATAAGGCGCATGCGCCTTGGCGCACGCAAAAGAGACTCAATATCCTTTGGCACACCGAAAGACGTGCTAACATGGAAAACCATGCGCCAAAGGCTTTTAAGTGGGCGCACCAAAACTTTGTGTTGTAAGGAAAATCCATGCGCCCAGCCAAAAAAGGCTCAAAAAGACTAAGTTCGAAAACTAGATTTCCCGGGAAGGGATTTTACAACGTTTGAGCGAAGGATCCCTAACGAGGGATCGAAACAAAATTTTCGGTATGGTTATCGGTAAAATTGCCCTTGTCAATTTTACGGGATAACAGTAGGGTCATAAACAGATAAGATGAAAAATGATACTATAAATTGAGAGACGAAGCACAAAGTTTATTTACTGCTTTAGTTTAATAATATTATTTAGATTGATGATAGAGAAAAATTTAAATATAAGCAAGTCATGGAGGGTATAGAGAGATGAAGTAACTGGATTCCAAATGTGAGTGTTTGTATTATTAAGAGAACATAGTCACACTTGGTGTTGCAAAAGTAATAATACCAAATTTTAGTGTCTACATTCCCCCTCTTAAAGTGTGTATTTTAATATTTCATGATTAAAGTAAAAACATAATCAAGTGTGCACACACACTTTATCTTTGTTTTATAATGGTTATCTGATGTGTTGGTGTTATAATGATTCATGATAAAACTTTCAACACAAATTATAGTCATTATTTATGACATAAATTGAACCGTGACATGATATAAATAATAACTATAACTTTAAACTTGTAGAAAGTAAAAAAGATATGAAAAACATGGAAGGAATAAACCTATCTATTTTTAGAGGGATAAGATACCTTTCTTTTCGTGTCTTGGAGATTTGGAATTTTTATTGAGATGTCATAAGATTGATGGTAATCAATCCCCAATTTTTTCCAAAGGAGAGAGTAAATTGTTAATTTGAACCCAAAACCAAAGAGAGTGAGAAGAGAAACCAAAGTCCCCTTTCTAAAACTTTGCGAAGAGGAAGGTCAACCTACGAGATAAATTCTCCACTTTGATACCTTTCATATTTGACAAAATTGTGAGAGAAGAGGAATGAAAAGTTATGAAAAACTTAGATTCTTCGAAATCTTCTAAAAATCCCACATACCACAGCACTATAGACATATATAAATCAATGTTTTTACTATGGTAAATGCCAAGTAAATAAAACCATGAAATGAATGGACATTTCCATACCCCCATAAGGTGTTGTACTACTGGGATTGAATGTATATATTTTTAAATGTCACGGGGAGAAGGAGGACCATGCCCCAAAACCGATTATCATAATTAAATTTGAATAATGTAGTGTTGAAGGAATGAAGTACTCATGCCCCCTATATCATGTTTTTAACCAATTAATCTATATTTAAAATTGTATAGAAATCCCATGTATAGATGATAAACACTAAGAAAACTAAAATTTCTAGAGAATGTGTTCCCTATCTAAGAATGTCCATCATGGTCAAGACTATACTAGGGTCCAAAATATACTATAAATATTTGACCTAATTTGTATTTTGTCACATTTGTGACATTTTCTGAGGATTTGAACCTTGTAAAAACCTATTCTTGTATCATGTAATATGTATTTAGATGTAGAAAATATCCCAATGAATTACCCATGTTTAGGAATGTGTGATAAATAATTTTAGACGGTGGCTCAATATAATAGATGTATACCCATGTGTAATAAGCACAATAATCTACTTAGGATCACATTTAATTATAGAATGGTGGCCAAATTTTGGAACCTATACCTATAAAAGGGGTTATAAATGGTGGAAACCATAACATACAAAGAAAGCAACGTGCAACAAACAAGAATACACGTGTATAGTAGTAAAAATAGTAGGTAAAAGTGTTAATCATTTCATAATATAGATTATTACTAGCATAAATACATTAAGTAAGCAATCATTTATAAGAGCATATTTATATACGGCATAGAGCCATAAAATTGGGACACCCATGATGTCACAAGATAAATTTTAATAGAATGAACAATGTGTCACATTTAGAGAAACACGCTTAAACATGCAAGATGGGCATAGAGCTACAATTATGGGACACCAATGGTATCAAACTAAAATTAAGGAATTCATTCTATATAAATAAAACAACTATAGAATTTTAATTAAATAATATGATCAAGTAAAATAACATAGCATTAAATCAAGTAAGTAATCTGTATGAACAAGTAGTAATAATAGTATATGAAACAAGTATTAACATAATAATAGTAAAAATAGAGATAACAAGATAGGTTAGAATTGCACAAGACACATGTGTTGGTCATGTTAGCTCCAAATATAACAATACGTATTATTTATAGAACCAAGAATGATGAGGAATGTTTAAAGTAACTATAATGAAAAAAAAAAAACTTGTATATCTTGGGGATGATCCTAAAGAGTTGTGTAAGGAACCAAGATAGCCTTTATCATCGTGCATTAAATTTTTTTCATGTATCAAGATTAATATACCCCATGAACACGTGTGTAAAGGGTATATGTTATATAGAAAACCAATGTGAAAAATGTTATTATATAATTGAATTATTACAAAATTTTAAGTCAAAAATCAAAATTTAAGGTATGAAAGTCATAAGAGCTCTTCATGAAAATTTCATATTTTGGGACCTAAACATTTTTTCCATAAATTTTAGGGGAATTTTATCCCAATCATCTTTTTATGGAACTAGAGGAATATCTACTTTGTTCCTAATGTTCCTTGATTGGGTGAATTAATCGAGTGGGTAGCTAGTTGACAAATTCAACCCAAAGCGAGGAACATGAGGAACAATTATTTCATTCCCTCTATTCTCTATATACATGCATAATATGATACTTGTTTAAATTAGGAAAATCAACTTCAGATGACACTTCAAAAATAGTTCTTGAGTTCTACTCATTTTTCAATTCATTGAATGAGTTAGGAAATATTATCTTAATCGTCTCCCAAAGGAACTTTGGAATAGTTTTTATTTTCCTCTCATTCATCGATTCACAAACTTGTTATAAGAAAAATTGACTAAGAGAGGGGGGAGTGAATTTGTCCTACAAAATTTTTACTTCATTTCCATTACATAAATTCATCATTCAAACCAATAATTCAACATCAATAAACCACGTGATCTTATTAAGTGTGTATCACCATTTACAAGTGTATTAAATAACATAGATGACATAAAAAAATAGATATAAAGTAGGAAAACCTCAATGGGAATAAAAACCATTGAAACCTATGTCAATATTAAAAATATATTGGACTTACATGAATATTACATCAAGAAATATTTTTTAGCGAGGCACCAACCTCTATTTTAGTAGGACACCGACTCGTACAAGGAGACTAAAACCCCCAAGATGACCAAGAACAAACTCATCCACCTAAAATGGATTATCAATGAATATATATTTCTCCCACAATTGATTGTGATCATAAGTTCATCTCCATACACTTCAAACCCTCTCAAACTAGCTATTTTCCTTACTCAAATCTGATCCTTCTATTATGGATTAGGTCTAATGACGTTTCACATCTACTCTTAAATATTTATCATCCCTTAAAACCTATTCTTATCTCTATTTTTTCCCTATAACCTCTTCTTCCTTCTTCTATAGATTTCTCATACTCTCATATTCTCAACTAATATAAAATGTATCATTACATTATCCTTATATACATTACTCAATTCCTAAACACCATTATGTCAGCCATGACCATATAGTTCAGTCATAAAAATATGAAAACACACCTACAAACTCATATAATTAACTTCAAGAGACCCAGTAGGTTGGAAAAGGTCACACCATCAAGGACTATCTCCAAGGCCTCTCAAATAACCCCAAAACAAGGTTTTCATCTCCAACTAATGAATTATGATCTTCAAAGGAACATAAAAACATTCAAAAAGGTCCACAAGATTAGGAAACATCAGGGACATGTTTTTAACATCATCAAGAAGTACAAGAAGCTATGGATTAGATGTTTCCACCATGAAACATACCAAGAAGCAAGTACCTCCAATTAGGTCTTCAAGCACAAAAACTAGTCCACAAGAGTGAACAACTTTGCACATCAAAATATTGTCAAGACTTATTGGTAACATAAAGGGATGAAAAATGAATCCAAATAACTCTCCAAGTCCATGAGATACCACCAAATAGGGCAAGATACATCAAAACATTTGTTTCTTCTAACTCACTTAAGAATGCTAATCATGCCCATAAACAGGTCACCAAAATAGAGATGGTTCACACACCAAATCACCTCACAAAGGAACAAACAACATATGAATGGAAATCTCATGAAGTATAATATATTTTGTAAATTGGTTAATATAAAAATCAGAGTAAAATGTCTCCATAAAACTCAATATTTGGGAATGCTCAACCATACTCTAAGGACTCAAGAACTAATCTTTATCTCAACATGCCCAAACACCTTCAAAACAACTTTCAAGAACTGAAACCACTTGGAACACTTAAATGAAACTTCTACCAACACGATCAACTAATAAAAATAACATGTCATTTGAATAAACCTTTTCTTTCACATCTTAACCTCAAGGCTTCTTGAGAGACCTAGTAGGGCTAATTAGGTCACTAGGGTTTCAAGGTGAGAGCACATCATCTGATCAAGAAGAGAGCTTAAAAATTCATATTAGGCACCAAAAATTCTAATCAAGACCATTAGAACCTGATACAACATGCCAATTCATCAAACTCAACTCAAAGCATCATGACTAGGTTTTTGCCCTTAAGGACAAAAGTGGTAGGGTGACTTGGAGGACTCAGTAACTCACGTTTTCTTCACTTTGAAGCTATCTGAAAATTTTCATGGTGAATTATATAATCTACCAAGGAATATAGAATAATTAAATTTCATCATTGATCTTCCATATCACCTCACGAAACTATAAATCTCCACAAAACTAGGGTTTTAGTCAAACTTCTTGAAATAACTGGAACATGAAACCACCACTAAAATGATCCCTATAAAATCATCTTCAACTCTAATGCATCACATTTTGTTTCCAAGATCATTTGATTCCTATAAAATTCATTTTTCTCTTATAGCTCTATTATGAGGGTTTAACTATGGTTTAATACCAAATTAGCTTGTTAATGATTGTTCATAAAAATTAGACGATCAAATAACCTCATTTTTCTACAAAACATTCTTAGATCAATGAAAAACTCATCCTTGAAAGCCACATGGTCCCATAAAAACTCACACATGTGGGTGATAAAAATAACTTCACCATCGAGTTGGAAATGAGTATACACTCCATGCATCTACCTTTAGTTCACCTATGACTTTTGTAGTTTGTTTATATTCTAGTTCTTTAGTAGTAAGGTTATCTTGAAGTAGTAACTATTTATCCACTTCTAATCGTGTGTGGTTATATTCTAAAATCTAGGAATGTATTTACGTTTCAAGATCATGTGTATGTGCAAAGTTTAATGGAATGTGCGAAAATTCCCCCATTGGATCATTCTTAGTATATTTGATGGAGTTTTTTTAGAACTTAGGTTGTGGAAGATCTTCTTATGCAAGAAAAATTGGGGTATCCATCTTTGGTGGTTTATCTTTTTCATACCCTATTTTGCTTCTCTTTCTTGATTTCCTTAATCACCTCTTTACTTTTTCCTCTTTTCTCTTTATGCCTCAAGACCTTAAAATTTGATGTGTTTTATATCATTATAATGTTCACCTACCACATTTATTGTTATTTTAGCGGGAATCTATATTAGCTTCGCTTGCATGTTTTTGGATTTATTTGTTATATTGTATGGATCCACCTTTTTGCATTGGTCTTTACGTCCATTCATGAATTTTGTACTTTCTCTTTCTTTTTCATTTTTTCCCGTTGTTCCATGGATTTTTCTTCATTTGTGTGGTTCTCCTTATCTTCATGGATTTCTCTTTGGGTACTTTCTCTTTGTTATGTGGGTATTTTTTCTCGTGGATTTTTCTTCATTACGTGGGTAGGCTTCCTCGGTGGATTATTCTTTGTTACGGTGGTATTATTCCTCCATGAATTTTTCTTCATTACGCGGGCATGCTACCTCTATAGATTTTTATTCGTTACATAGGTATGCTTCCTCCATGGCTTTTTATTTGTTACATGATTATGCTTCCTCTGTGGATTTTTATTTCTAATAGTTTTTCATAATTCCCATTTTTTTTTCGAGTAAGGATTCCCTTGCGGGTTTTCATCCTATTCCTCATCATATCCACCGAATTTCCATTTTTAGATAGGCTGGTTTTTTTTCAACATTATTTTTTAATTGTGATATTTTTTCAACCATGCTCCATTCACGTAGCCCAAAAGTTCTTTGAGTTGTAAAGTTTGAATTTTTTAGCTCTTGGTGGTAATATATCCTTGATGATTGAAGGTCTTAACCTTAAAACTTTGATTTTTCCAAGATGTTTCAATCTACTATAATATAATAGTACCTAGTCCCCTATGTCAAATTATTTCCTTTTTATATGGTGGTTATGCCTTGCTTTCTATCTCCTTTTCTCCTAAGTTTGATTATATCTTGTTATACATATTTTTTCATCTAATTTATATAATTCATTAAGTCTTTCATGTACTGAAGAGTCTTCATTCAATATAAATTTCACTTCCACTCCTAAACTTGGGAGGATGAATTCTATGGGAGTGGCCACTTCAAGTCCATATACAAATTGAAATGGGGAGTATTTCGTTAGCCTTTATAGGTAATGCGGTAAGCCCATAGTGTTTTTGGTATCTTTAGGTCCTAATATGCCATTTGGAGTGAACATATTTTTGTGAGTACCTTCTCTAAGACCTTGTTGAATGATTCCATTTTCCCATTGGCTTTCAGATGATATGGCATACTATGCTTATGATTTATCAAAAGTGGATAAACAATTATTTAATATTGGAAATCAAAAATGTTTTCCTTTATCACTTGTGATGCTTGGGGACATCCAAAATGAGTAATGACGTGTTTATAGATAAATATTATGTTTGTCTTGATAATGAAATATCTGGTTGGAATGGATTCTTCCATCTTGTGGGATATTCTATCGCTGTGATGATGAATTTGGCCTGAGAATTATTTGCAACAGGTTTAATAGGTCAAATGAAATCTATTTCTCATTTTTAAAATGAGAGTAGTGCTATGACTTATCTTAAAGGTAGCTCATCTCTTGTATTCAGTTTTCCCACCCATGGCATATGTCACAAGACCTTACGTACTTGTTTTCATCCTTAAACAATGTAGGCCACTATAGTTCTTCCATCATTAATTTCCTAGTTGCTTGTTCTCCTCCATTGTTTCCATCGGCTATGCATTAATGATATTCTACTAGTATGTTATTTTATTCATGTTTTAGGAAACCCTTCTTAAAACATCATCCTATCCTTTCTTGTATAATTGTCCTTGAAGTAAGGTGAAGGGAAAATCCTAACTTAGTAATTTCTTTTTTTTTCTTTGTATATTCACTAGGTAATTCTCCATGTGCTGTAGGTTGTTTTATGTCATCAAATTATTTTGGGATGGCCTCAACTCTGAATAGGTGTGCTCCGGGAAATAATCAATAAGTCCTTCATCTCCCCTTATTTCTATTCTTGATAGATAATTTGGTCCATTGTTAAGCTTACCTACTTTTACAATAATAGTAAATTCAAACTCTTGAAACAACATTAACCAATGACATATTCTTCCTTTTAGCACTAGTCTATTTAGTAAATATTTTAGTGCCTCGTGGTATATTTAAAACAAAAATGATGTAGCCAAAAGATAATGTCTATAGTTTTGTAAGGAATATATCATGCTTAATGCCTCTCTTTCTGTAGTAGAGTAATTTATTTCATCTTTAGCTAATTTCCACTTGCAAAGGCTATTGGATTATCTATTTTCTCTTTTGGTTGTGTCAAAAATGCAACAATGACAATTCTGTTACATCTCCATATACATGGAAAGGAAATTTACAATCTATAAATATTAATATTGGCGTATGTAATATTTTATCCTTAAGAACCTCAAAAGCATCAAAGACATGGTTTAGTTCATTGTATCTATTTGTTCATTCTTCTCTTTAACAATTCTTTCGAGGTGCACTAATCTCAACATAGTTTCTTATGAATTTTCTATGATATCCTGTAATCGAGAATTTTCCTTACCTCTTATTGTGTCTTGAGAGGTGATAAGTTCATAATACATGAATTTTTGACTGGATTAGTTAGTAAGCCTTCTTTTCAAATAACATGACCCGAAAGTGTACCAAAGGGGTCAAAATATACATTTCTTCAATTTCGGGGATATCTCAGTAGTGCTCTTCATCTCGGAACATGATTCCCGATACTTGGATATGGTTCTTAAATAGTCCATACATGCTCCAATCATATAGAAACACCTCATGAAATAATGGATAAATTCTTTGAATTCATTATTCATTATTTTGCTAAATGCGGTTGGTGCATTATTTAATCGAAAATGTGTGACTATGTACATGAAAGATCCCCATTTTGTAGAAAATGTGGTTTTAGGTTGTGTAGACACCTAAATTGGGTCACACTCCCCTTGGCACCTTATCGAATAACCAAACCAAACATACTCACCTAACCACACCCCCTCTCGCACCACATTAATATTAATTTAATTAAATTAATACCCATCCTCACAATATTCGTCATTTAATTACATTAATTGACCTAGTTTTCCCTCACCTAGACACCTCATCCAGCCACCTCACCCTATACCTATTCTTGACATGTTTCCATAACTAACAATAACTAAGTCTTACTTGCCTTAATGAGCTAAGATTTGGTCTAACCCTAAAATCAATGCCTAAGATTTCTCTAACCAAATTCCCGCTCATTAGAAGGGAATATTCCATTATAATATGCGAGAAAAAAACTAACTAGGCCCATGAAATTAGAAAGATCTTCCTAGTTTAGTAAACCTATCGAATCCCACCTTAACCGATGCCAATCAAACCTAAACGATCTTTGGTCAAGATGGAACCATCGTTAGTTACAACTAATTCACCTTAGCAACCTTGTGGGAGAGGTTAACAGATTCTGAGAGCAAGAGATGAGAAGAGAGCTACATGTAAGTAGAACCAAAGTCTTTTCACACACCCATACATCCATAGCTAGCACCAAGATAGATCCAAAAGCATTGGCACTCACGGTAACATTCCGGAAGCGTCACTATTGTACCAAGCTCCATTCCATCAACCGATCATCACCACCACCCAACCATTAGACCTGTAACATTGGTAAGTGTTTTATCATTAATCATTTCCATTCCTATTTTGTTCATAGAGTTGTTATCATTTTTGTTACCATTCTTCTATTAACATTCCCATTCCTCCATAGCCTTCTTTCTGAAAAAACCCAAAAACCTCACCCACCCATTTATCATATCACCTATCTTGGCCCTTCCACCTCTTTGAGTGTTCTCAGTATTCCCATAGACCTCGCCATCTCCTTCTTTAGCCTCATCTAACCTCACCTAAACTCTACAATAAGGTTTTCATTGAATTACTGTGACCCTACATGACGCCGGTTACCCATAACCATCATCGGTTCGCGACGCCGACATCGACATCACTGTATTTCCACCTTTTCCAATAATAGAGATAAACAACCTCCTACCCATTACCTTAAAAAACTTAGAATCACACCCTAACCAGCCTCAGTACCTTGACAACCACCTACCTTTTCAGATCTGACCATAGCCCAACCTGTTATGTTAGATTTACTTATTGTGATTGAATGAGATACCCAAATCATATCAACTACAATAGGACTTTAGTTATTTATCGCATTAATTTGTTTTAAACAGTGGATTGCCAACCTTCTAGGAAGTATCACATTTCCTGGAACTAGCATACGCTAGGTAGTTCATTGTCATATATAATTTAACTCCTCTTTTATGGTCTTGTTTTCAATTATAGGTAGTTCCTCCTAGCGAAAAGAAAGCTCGACAATCGGAATCGGATCAAGAAGTCGAATGCACACAATAACCATCAACCCACGCATTTAATAGGTATTCCTATCCCATAACCATATTTGTTTCGTCATTCAATAAAATAAAGAAAATGGTGAAACATTTTGGCACGCCTGATGGGGACCCATCAGGGGTTCTATTGCATTTTCTTCATTCCTAGGTGAAAGTTGTTTCTTTTTCCCTTTAAAAGGATTACACATTAATATTTTCTGTAAAATTGACAAGGGCAATTTTACCGATAACCATACCGAAAATTTTGTTTTGATCCCTCGCTAGGGATCCCTTGCGTTCGGAACGTTGCAAAATCCCTTTCCGGAAAATCTGGTTTCCGAACTTAGTCTTTTTGGTCTTTTTTGGCTGGGCGCATGGAATTACTATGTAACACCAACTTTTGGTGCGCCCCCTTTAAAGCCTTTGGCGCATATTTTTCAGTGTCAACACACCTTTTGGTGCGCCTTGTATGTTGAGTCTTCCTACGTGCGCCAAGGCGCATGCGCCTTCATAACACACACAACTTTTTGGTTACGCCAAAGGGTGCACATAATCTCATGTCGACATCCCTTTCGGTGCGCCAAAGGCGCGCTTAATTTCATGCTGGAAAATGCTTTCGTGCGCCAAAGGGCGCATGCTTTTCCATGTCGACAGCAACTTTCATGCGCCCTTTACAAAGTGGGTGGCGCATTTATGACTAGCTCACCTATATATATAAAATTTACACGCCCAAATTTCATTATCATCAGACGCATATCACGTGATTTTTATTCTCTGAGCCTGTCAGCCTCTGCCTCATCGTTTTCAACGCATTGTGGACCCGTTTTCAAGATTTTCACTATTTATCCAGGTAAGAGGTTCTTCTCCCTCTCGTGCGTTTTGCGTTTTTGGTTCTTGGTGTGTTTGTGGTCTGGTTTTATTTTTCATTTGGAGTATTGAAATATCTAATGTTGATCTAAGCCTCCTCCTTTTGCTATTATCCCTCCCCCTCTGTCCAGATCTGCTGGTAGGGGGACTTGTCTGAAAAGCATAGTTTTGTTTCCCTCATCTTTGAACCATTTTCATTTCCCAAAACTCTGCTAAACTTACGAAGAGAGATGGAGAAAAGGATTGTTTTTTCCTATGGCGCACCATGTGAAGACCCTGCGATCTTTTACATCGAAATAGTTGCCCCTTTAAGTGCATCTCTGTCACCCCTGTAACATGATAAAAACCCACGCCAAAGGCGCACACATCTTTCTTGCTGCATCGTAAACTTCTATGCCCCCAAGGCGCACCTCTTTCATATGCTACAAGCGCTAACCTTGAGCCCTCTTTGGCGCATCAACCTTCCTTGCTACATCATGTTTTTATGCGCTAATGGCGCACCCAGCATCAGTGTAACACAGGCTTTATCCATGCTAAGTCTGAGGCTTTGAAGGCGCGGCGCATCCCTCCTTACAAACAACATCATGTTGTGTTAACCCTTCGTGCTTGTTGCGCCATGGCACACGAAAAGCTCTGTTACACAAACCTTACATGCGCGAAAGGCGCACCAAATCCAGTGCAACATGAAAAGTCTATGTGCCAAAGGCGCATCTGTCTCTATATAACACAATGTTTTTATGCGCCTTTTATAAAATGCACTCTATAGTCTATGCGCCATGCGCCTTTGGCGCTAGTTTAACCTTTGCAAAATGCTTTCTGTGCGCCTTACCTATTTAGCCCTATAAGCTGCAATTTTCATGCGCCTGCCCCCGAGCCTAATAATAACTAACTCCTCCTTCCGTTGGCACTTGATGGGAAATCAAATGGTGATCTGACCTTTCTACGTTGGGTTTCACTTCTTCTTCATGCGAGATCAGCAAGCGAGTTCGAAAGAACATATGTCTACATCCAATGAGAGACCCATCAAATCCAAAGGAAAGGCTAATCTTACGAGAGGAAGAAATGAAATATAAATATCGGAGGGTCGAGAATGCCCGAGTCCCAACCCGAGTGCGGCATGGAAGTCGGAGATTCGAGTGGGACATATTGATATGGAGGAATTCTAGGCCAAAACTCAGAAAGTTACAAGGAGTCCATGGATGGACAAATTGATCGGCAGTGCCTCTGCACTTCCGGAGGAATCCCCATCAACGCCGTCAACAATGAATTTATGATGGTGGTTGCCCAGTGTTACAACAAGGACACAAGATGTGTCGAAAACAACAAGGGCGAGGTAGTCATTAACCTCACTTGCCCGTCATTTTGAGATAATACTCGGCATCCCTCACCACCGGCACTTTGTGGCCATAAGCCAAGCGGAGTGCATTAAGGCCTGGGATGACAATGAGGATCAATGTATGCAACTAATGAACGAAGTCTATCTGAAGAACAAAAAGGTAATAACCCGGTGGCCCCAAATCATCCACCGCAACACTTCTCGAAAGAGCTCGGCGACACCATTACATTCTGGCGGGGGGTCTTGGGCTTTCGATGCCCATTATTTCCATAAATGGATGTTGCGGTACTTAGAAACCATGAACAAGAATATGCACGATCGATGCTTTTTTTTGGGGAGAGATTATAAGCAGCACAATCTCTGAGCAGCTACAACAATTCAGCACAACGGGGACATTTCATATGAACTCCTACGTGGTCTACGCTGCAGCATCAGAGAGGGACTATCCAGGCCTGACGCGGAGTGGAGTTTGGCCTCAGGTCAAAATATACGAGTATTATCCAGAATTGAGGCTGGAGAATAGCATCTCCCAATTCACCAAAATCAACGATGCATTCTTCTACCACATCATCTGCCTGTTGAGGCCGAATATGACTTATGGTCGCATGACCAAAAGCATAGTAGCAGCCACCAAGAAATGGGGGGCCTTGTTCACCCAGTTTCCTACATTCACCTATCTAAGGGCTGCCAACTTTTTGGGAGAGCCAACCGGGCTACCGAGGTATGCTGGACCTAAGCTGATTCTACTGGAATTGTCAAGGCAGCTAATCACATACCACGAGAAATGCCTTAAAAGAAAGAAGGGTGGAACTCCGTTCCCCCTCACGATGAGCCGATACACATGCTCTACCCACCATAAGGCAAAGGAAATGTTCACGAGAGATGGAGTTACTCAATTTGAAACATGACTTCCCAGCTAGGCCTACCTTCGACCCAAGGAGCTGCCTGCCAAGGGTGAAACTTGATCCAATCCATGTTCCTCAGATCGAGGATATTTACATTGACGTCCTCCATGAGGTGGAGCTCAGAAGGAAGGATCATTCTCACCTAGCATTGGCAAAAATCATCCAATATGGGGTAGCCATTGTCCCCAAAGGCTTCCAAACTATGGAAGATGAAGTAGACAAGGTATATACTGACACAGATGGGGATGATTGGCCCTTTCCGGCCATTGATAGAACTAAGGCTCCTCAGAAAATTGAGGAGAGGGTCAAGGAGACTTTGCGGAGGACAGAACATTGGTGCCGGATGAACGGCCTAATCTACCTCGGGGTTGATTTCACAACATCCCCATTGGGAAACGCACCTCCACGATCCAAAAAACAGCCTAAAGGTAAAGGCAAAGGCGTAGAAGGTGAATCCAGCACCATTCGGAAGAAGCCCACGAGAGTCCTCCTTCCATGGCACGAGCAAGGTAATAACTTTGGATTCACCAGAGAAAGAAGTAGAAGAGGATATTCCCATTGGCCCATCCACTCAGGATGTCGACATTGTTACAACAATTGAGGTCCCTTCCGTCCCTTCTTCTTCTCTCCTTCCCCCTCCTCGAGTGACTCAAGCGACCATCCCTTTGGTCGTGTCCTCTTCCCCTTCTTCTACTGTTTCCCCCGCCTCTTCATCTATCTTTTCTTCCCTCGTTGATCTGTCCTCCTCCATTTCTTCCCTCATCTCTGAGCTCCCTTCCCTTCCTATGTCTTCCATAGCTGCAGTTTCCCTTCCTTCCGTGGGCACTTCTTCGGCTATTCTCTCAATGCCGCCACCGTGTCTCCACGTTTTTCCCCTCTTCTACTGCAGCTTCCCCCTCCTCTGTTTCCGGTCCTTCTACCATAGGTCCAGCTTGGATCTCTCAGTAGCTAAGTCAGCAAAAGAGGAAAGTTCCCATCACTCCGATGGACTTTTCCGTAATCCCATCTAAGGGGGCGAAGAAGCAGAAGCCTGTCACGTGCTTCTCTCAAAGTGCTGCAGGAGAGAGAGTTATGGAAATCGCATACCCCAATCCCCTCAAAGAGAAAAAGGATCTGTCTCCGACAGATTTTACTGTGACCCAAGTCACAATGGGGACATCTTCCGAAAGTCTTCAGGGGGAGGCTCTTTCTGCAGTTGACGCCCTCTGCAAAAAGCTTCAGGAAATCAAGGAAGAGAAAAGGCAACTGAAGGAGCAAAACAAATATCTGCTCCAAGCCTTACAGAAGATGGGTAATGCGCCTCCTACAACTACCGCCGAGACTTCTGAGCTTCTCAGCCAGGAGAAAATTAATGAGTATGCCAAAATCGGTGAGCAGGGTATGGCCGTTTCCGCTTGGAGGAGCCAAATCCTCAAAGATAGTGAAAAAGTGATCGCCGAGTTCTCCGACTTGTACCTGAACATCAGTAAGGTGAATAAAGAGCTCCAAGCGTTAGCAGGGCCCATATCAGAAGAGTTGGAACATGCCAGACTACAACACGAGACCTTCCAACAAATGTTTGACTATTCAGTCGAAGATCTGGTCAAGTTCGGCATCTTCGGCCATCCAAGGGCCCTCAACAAAATCATGTCCACTCTGGACTATCGGGTGGATCAGCTAGAATTTATTCTAGAAAAGATTGACAAAGTCAAGGAAGAAGCCCTGGATGCGATGCACCAAATGGAGCGAATTGTTCTTAATATGTCACGGGGTTACTTACTCCTTCCTTCACTTTAAGGAAAGGCTGATGAAACCACCGGATCTTGAGGAGATCACTTCTCGAGGAATGGGGCCGGAGGTCACATTTGACACGAGAATCTATCAACAACCTTTGGGCTGTAGGGACTTCATCGGGTTCCTCATTGAGGCGGAAAAGGACTATTCCAAACTCCCGAGAGAAGCTCATAGATGAGTGGGAGACTTGTGAGCGATAAGTGATAGGCACAAGAGATCCTTCCCGGGATCAACTAGGGCCATAATCAACAAGTTCATGGAATACCGCTCTCAGTTCCATATCTCGTCACCTGAGGAGCAACAAAAGCAGTCCACCCCCTTTCGGCCGCAAGATGATGATGACAAATAGCTGCTCTGCTGCTTCTTCTTCTTCTTCTTCTTCTTCTTCTTCTTCTTCTCTCTCTTCTCCTTCTTTCTTTTTGGAAATATCTGGAGTATGTTGATACAAATGATGATGTCATCCATGTTGCATCATGGGATGATGTCATCCATCAAGTTGTAAAAAGTCAACATGACTTTTAGATATTTTGTAAATATCTTTGTAAATAGTTGTTGGCTCCTTTTTGCCTTCTTTTCTCTTCTTCTTCTATATATACTCCAATACTTGTAGTATTGTGGATGGATGGATATCTTTCAGATGAGAAATAGAAGTGAAGAAAAAAGACTTTGAGCTTTCTTGTAACAGAAGAAAACAGTAATACAAATATTGAGACTTTGTGCTGAATAGTTGTGTTATGCATCAGACCTTTCTTATGTTAGATCTGTATGTGTTTATTCTGTTAGATTCATATCTACTTTTTTGTCATTTATTCATCATCAGTATTGCTTTGTTTGTTTATGCAAGTAGGTTTGGCTCTGTTTACTACCAATCCCAAAACATAAACCTTCTGACCTTTCTGCTTTGGAATTCATTTCTTTTCTTCCTTCGGACCTGCTCTTTCTTCATCCCCTCTTCCTTTCCTTTCTTTTCGCGGTTGGAAACACCCCTACTGGGATGAGATCCCAAACCCCCGAAGGTAGAATCTATGAGACTTGCATAGATTCCTGCTGGTAGAATAGCAATAAACCAGTTTCGCTTTGCTGACTCAAAGAGGGGCTATGCCCTGCACACTGTTGGCTCGTCTATCCATAGATCTGTCTAGGTGACAGATTTTCGGACCAACAGTTTTTGGTGACTCCGTTGGGGAACGAACAGATCTATCAGATCTTTGATAGTGATAGAATAGAAAATCAGAAAAATCAAAATCACTATCTGTTTGTAAATCTGAACTTTTTGTTAAAAATCCAAAAATTTGCAAAAGTGCTCCGAATTGAAAATTTTCTTCTGAGATCCATAGATCTGGCCTAGTTGGAGACCTTTAGTTCGCTGAGTTTTTATAAAAATCAGTATTTTGCCATAGATCTGAATTTTTGACTGTTTGCTAAAAAGTTTGAAACCCTTTGAAAAAAGTCAAAACCAGATCTGAAAATCAGCCTGCTAATCTTCTCTGTCATCTTATCCTCATTGTTATTTGTCATTAACCGCAATCGGTTTTCTTAAGAGGATAGTTTTTAAATATTTAGAAAAGTATTTGCTCTTGGTTTTGTCGAAAAACCAGAAAATCAGCAAGTCTGACCAAAAGAAAGTTTGAATCTGCGCCATAATGTTGCAGATCTGGAAGGTACACTGCGGGTGAACCTTTTGCGCGCGCGGAGAGCCCATGGAGAAGCTGATCCTACTTTCGATATGCTTCAAAGGTATAATTTCAGCATAACACCGGCACGCTTTTCACGCTAAGCTTGGCTGACCGGTCATCCAGGAGTGTCTCGCCTTCTCGAAGGAAGAATCTTTCGCAAGGGGCATCCACATCCCTTTGTAGTGCCTTGTTACTCAGTGGAACCGTGCTTCCAGCTTGTGTTCTCTTTCCAGCTTTCAAATGGCGGTACCATGGGGAAACGTGATGGGTCCTTTGGCTTTACCACATCCAGTTCACGCACTCCCTCACGGAAACCGAAAGAATTTTCCCAAATTTGATGGGAGCGGAAATCAGAGCATGGATTCCCACATATCTGCATTCATCATGTCATGCAGTATCCTGGATGTAACTCACGAGGATGTGTCGGTTCACCTTTTTCTGGAAACTCTACAAGGACCTGCGGCTGAATGGTTTCAGCATTTACCAGCCGGATCTATTACCAGTTGGGCCACCTTGCGGGATGCTTTCGAAGACAGATACAAGCCTTCAGAGGATGCATTTGCATTATTATCACGGATCACTCACCTGAAGAAAGAGGCAAATGAGACCATGCGTGATTTTATCACCCGGTTCAATGCACTAATCAAGCTGTGTCCTGTTGCCATGCTTCCAACACCGGAGAATCAAAAGTGTTTCTTCGTAAACGCTATGAGCTCAAAAGTTAGTTTCTTGCTCCTTCAGGAACGAGTTGCCACCTTGATTCTCACCCAAGCCGCTGCTATTCGCATAGAAGATAATTTGATAATATCTGGTGAATTGAAAAAGGAATCAGCCAAGCCTAAATCTTTGGGCCCTTTGCCCACTACTTTGTCTGATCCAGCCTTTCAAAAGATGGCAAATGACTTGCTTGCATTAAAGAAGCAGTTGGCCCAGGCCTCTCCCAGTTCCTCATACCGGGATATTCCATGGAGGAATTTCGTTCCTAACATGTTTCGCAAAGGCACGCTTACCCATGGCCGCTCCGCGGTTGGCACTTGAGCTCCTCGGTCAACGCTCGGCGAAATCGAAGAAGAAGAGTAGTATTATGAAGAACCTTCGTCTCAGGGTGAAGATGATCAAGATGTCGGTGAACCGACTGGCGACTCTACTATCGGGTATATGGAATTTGATGAGGAAGAATCTGATGAAGAAGAGGGTACCCAGGGATATGCAAGCGGACAGTCATACGCTGTTTTTACTCGCTCATGCAGGAAAGAAGCGGAAGTTGCTGCCCATGTCCAGCAGGAGAAGGCCGTGTCAAACACGCCTCCGATCATTGCTAAAAGAGGTAATCCTCTTCCTACTCAACTCCCTGGCAAATCTTTTACAAGGAAACCTTTTCCCCTATCTCTCCTCCAAATCAATCCTCTCACATTCCTACCAAGGCCAGTAATCCTATTCCATCATCATGAGGTGAGGGACTCATTCCTTCACCAACGCAACCCTTGGCCGCATTTGATATCATAGATCATGCAAAAAAGACCAAGATCCAAATGTCTGAAGTCGAGTATCTTCAGTCAAATCCCGAACAGCTTGTGAGATTGACCAAGTATATTCAAAGTCAAGTTTTGTATCTAATCGGGTTTCCCCAAAGGAATCCTTTCCACTCCCCTTGAATCTCACATAAATGTTGCTTCAACATCTCGTCGTCGAGCAAGATAGAGCCTTTCTATCTCTCCCTCTAATCAATGGACACAAGGTGAGTAAGCTACATAATTGATTCCGGGCTTGATAATGTCATGCCGTAAAAGTCACCCATGCTCTGGGCCTCACTCTTACCAAGCC
Source organism: Taxus wallichiana var. yunnanensis (assembly GCA_018340775.1). Lineage (NCBI taxonomy): Eukaryota > Viridiplantae > Streptophyta > Pinopsida > Cupressales > Taxaceae > Taxus > Taxus wallichiana. The sequence goes on from CM031237.1 coordinate 343,129,533, forward strand.
TTTCGGGAGATGTTATTCCTTGAAACCAAGCGAGTTCCGTTGGTTGGCCAAATTAAAGACACGCAATTCACGTTTGCGGCATTCCCGGATAAAGAGTAAAGATGACAGGTCCTCGTTCTTGACATTCCGGCGACCTATGGAATTTTGCTTTGGGAAGAAGTTTTTGCAGCGAAGTTGGTGGGGAAATTCATATGGGTGGTCTAAATCTAGAATTCCCGTCAAAGGCGTAATGCAGACTTTGGAGCCAAAATCACAAAAAAGTACTTGGTTACTAGCTCTGAAGACCCCAAAGCTCAAATCCTTTTTGAATCATCAGGGATGGGGAACTATTTCTTGTCTACAGAGACGGACAAAAGCGGGTGTCCTCGTTCGGAAAAAGATCTTAATGAGATCTGGACCTTGCAGTTTGATGGTAGTTGCGCAACCAGCGGATGCGGCGCCAGAGCCGTGCTTTGAATATCTCCCGAGGAGTAATTCCTCTCTCTTTCAAATTGTAGTTTTTCAACACAAACAATCTTTTGAGTATGAATCTACATTTACTCGGTATGCAAGCCACAAAAGAAAGAGGAATTAAAAATCTAAAAGTGCAAGGTGATGCGAGAGTTGGTTGTAAACCAAGTCAAGAGGATATATCAAGTAAAAAATGAGAGGCTCAGGCATTACCGTAATGCGGTGTGGGACAACATTTAAGAGTTTGATGCTTTTTCAATTGAATCCATTCTAAGAGCTCAAAATGACATGGCCGATTCATTGGTTGTTTCATCCTCTCTCATGCTCCCTCACCTAGGTTTGAAAACAAACAAATACACCATTGAGGTGGTTTTCCACCCGAGCGTGCTAGACAATTCTCAGCATTGGCAGGTGTTCAACGACGATAATCAACTCATTGCCTTTCTAGAAGGCGGAAAATTTTAAAGAATTACACTTTGAAGGATCTACTTCCACTTTCCGTGAATCAGTCACCAATCAAGGTGATGAATCCGAAGGGAACGACGGCATATGTCAGCTCAAAGGGAATAAAATCCCAAAGGGCCTGGTTTCTCTGGAGTGGTTGTTCGACAGGCATGACTTTTTTGTGAAAAAGAAGAGGCGAGATGACCCTGACTCATCCCCAGAAACCGAACCGGTCAATATAGGTTCGATGGAGCACCCGCAATTTGTGAACATTGGCAAATGTTGCACACACGGAGAAACGGAAATTTGTCAAGTTCTTTAAAAAAATATATGGACGTGTTGGCATGGTCTATGCCGATCTAAAATCTTTCAAGCCAAAGGACGTTTAGCATGACATTCCGTTGAAAGAAGATGTCAAAGCCTTTCACCAGAAGCAGAGGCACTATAATCCTAAGATTTCGGGGACTATCCAGGCCGAAATTCAGAAAATGTTGGATGCGAGAATCATCTTTCCTATCCACCATAGTACTTGGGTAGCAAATATTGTGCCAGTGTGCAAGAAAAATGGTGAGATACGCATATGCGTAGACTTTCGCAATTTGAATCAGGCTTCCTTGAAAGACAACTACCCACTTCCGATAATGGATCAAGTTCTGCAAGTAGTAACTGGATCAGAGATGCTATCCATGCTTGATGGTTTTTCAGGCTATAATCAGATTGAAGTTTCAGCTGAAGATCAATTTAAAACAGCATTCACTACTCCTTGGGGTACATTTGCCTATAGCAGGATGCCTTTTGGCCTAACTAATGTTGGCGCCACTTTTCAGTGGGCCATGGACTTTACATTCAAAGGTATGATGGGGAAAGTCATTGTGGTTTATCTAGATGACTTAACCGTGTTCTCTAAATGATGAAATGATCATTGTGATCATTTGGAGCAAGTGTTGGCCAGGTGCCGAGAACATGGGATTTCCCTAAACCCAAAAAGTCTGTTTTTGGAGTCACGGAAGGGAAGTTGCTAGGGCATGTGGTTAGCAAAGAAGGAACAAAGATAGATACCGAAAGAGTTAAGGCTATTCAAAGCCTTACTCTACCTACAAGCAAGACTGGTGTTCATTCTTTCTTTGGAAAGGTGAACTTTCTCAGGTGTTTTGTTCCTGACTTTGCTGAGAAGACCCGTCACATATTGAACATGATGAAGGGGTCACCAACTTTCAGATGGAGCGAAGAGGGGAAAAGGTCATTTGAAGAAATAAAAGCTTCTGTTGCTCATGCACCAGTCTTGGTATGTCCCGATTTCTCCAAGGACTTCATCATGTATAGTTACGCATCTGAGCATACTGTGTCCGCAATCTTGATGCAAAAGAACTCGGAGGATGTTGAATCTCCGATCGCGTTCATGAGTTCTCCCCTCAAGCCTCACGAACTAAAAATGACTCAACTGGAAAAGCATGCCTTTGCCGTTGTCAAAGCAGTGAAGAATTTCAGGTATTACATTCTAAACTCGCATACGGTGGTGCTGGTCCCTGACACGGCGGTGAAATCAATTCTAACTCAGCAGGAGTTAGGAAGCTTGTGAGGAAATTGGATCGCAAAGGTCCAGGAGTATGACCTGGATATTAAACCAACCAAGCTGGTAAGGGGCAAGGGCCTATGTCAGCTAATGGCTGAAAACAAAGATTCAAAAAACCCTGATGAAAGGGGTGACTACACCGATGAAGCACAGGACCGGCTGGAAGAACCCGATTCTCTGCCTCTGGTCCTATTTGTTGCAACTAGTGATGAATGGTACTCCGACATCACTTTCTTCCTCACCTACGGCGAATGCCCAATGCACCTAACTGTAAAGGAGAAGCGCACTATAAAGCTCAGAGCAGCTAAATATGTCATCTGGGATGACGGTTTATATAAACGTGGGATAGATGGCATCTTTTTGCGATGTGTTGACAAACCTCAGCAGGTAAAAATACTTTGGAAAGTTTTCACAATTCAGCCTGTGGGGGGCATTTCTCTTCCTCGTGACAGACACACAAGATCATTCAAGCCGGTACTATTGGCGATGCTCTTCCAAGATACTGACCACAGGTGGAAAAGTGTGAACCCTACCAAGTGATTCGTCGGCAAGCCCAAGTTGGCTGCCTTTCCCCTAAGGCGGTCATTATCAATGAACCATTCAGACAATGGGGAATTGATTTTATTGGTGCACTCAATCCTCAATCGAGTGCTGGACATAGCTATGTCCTTACAGCAACGGATTACTTCACCAAGTGGGTGGAAGCCATACCTATCAAGCATGCCACTTCTGAGGTGGTTTGCAATTTCATTAAAGAAAATATCATTGTCAGGTTTGGCGTTCCAAACAAAATCGTTGCTGATAATGCTTCTAACTTCTCCTCACGGGAAGTTATTAGTTTTTGCTATGAATATGGGATAACTTTGGCTCACGCCTCAGACTATTACCCTCAGGGAAATGGTCAGGCGGAATCCAGTAACAAGAACTTGGTGACCATCATACGGAAGTTAGTAGATGAGAATCAGCGAATGTGGCACAAGTCTTTGTATGACGCTTTGTGGGCCAATCGTATTACTCCCAAGAGATCTCTCGGCATGTCACCTTTTCAAGTGTTATATGGCACTGATGCCGAACTCCCCATTTCTGCGGAACTTCCTGCTCTGCTTGGCATGAGCTATCGAAGATGAAACTTTCCAAAATTCTCTTGAAAAGAGAATTATGTATCGAACAGAACTTGAAGAAAAGAGAGTAAGAGGTGATCGACGGGATCACTTTGAACATCAAAATCAAGTTAAGAGGCTGTTTGATAAGAAGGCCAAGCAGAGGGATTTTCAAGTGGGAGATCTCGTCCTTTTGTGGGACAAGCGAAGAGAGCCAAAGGGCATGCACGGAAAGTTTGATTCCCTATGGAGAGGGCCTTTAAAATCAAGCAGCTCAACGGAGAGAATAGCTTCTATCTCTCGTATCTGGATGGAACCGAGCTCCCGCTTCCTTATAGCGGGCAACATTTGAAGATCTTCAGGAAGTAGAGCTTGCTCTCTTCTTTGTACAGTTTTCTTTAGTTGTGTGTTTGCTTTCGTCGTGTGTTTGCTTTCGGTTTGTTGTGTGTTTCCTTTGTTCTCCCTTCAGGTCGCCCTTGTTTTTGACTCTGTTACCCAATGGATAGGCACATGAGATCTGGGATTCTCTACCCCCGAATTTTCTCAGGGATAGTCCCCAGAAAGAGCTAGCTGTTATCCCGTAAAATTGACAAGGGCAATTTTACCGATAACCATACCGAAAATTTTGTTTTGATCCCTCGCTTAGGGATCCCTTGCGTTCGGAACGTTGCAAAATCCCTTTCCGGGAAAATCTGGTTTCCGAACTTAGTCTTTTTGGTCTTTTATGGCTGGGCGCATGGAATTACTATGTAACACTAACTTTTGGTGCACCCCCTTTAAAGCCTTTGGCGCATATTTTTCAGTGTCAACACACCTTTTGGTGCGCCTTGTATGTTGAGTCTTCCCTGCGTGCGCCAAGGCGCATGCGCCTTCGTACTAACACAACTTTTGTTGCACCATGTTTTGGTGCGCCAAAGGGCACATAATCTCATGTCGACATCCCTTTCGGTGCGCCAAAGGCACGCTTAATTTCATGCTGGCAAATGCTTTCGTGTGCCAAAGGGCGCATGCTTTTCCATGTCGACAGCAACTTTCATGCGCCCTTTACAAAGTGGGTGGCACATTTATGACTAGCTCACCTATATATATATAAAATTTACACGCCCAAATGTCATTATCATCAGACGCATATCACGTGATTTTTATTCTCGAGCACATCGGCCTACTGCCTCATCGTTTTCAACGCATTGTGGACCCGTTTTCAAGATTTTCACTATTTATCCGGGTAAGAGGTTCTTCTCCCTCTCTTCGTGCATTTTGCGTTTTGGTTCTTGGTGTGTTTGTGGTGGTTTTAGTTTGCGTTTGGAGTATTGAAATATCTAATGTTGATCTAAGCCTCCTCCTTTTGCTATTATCCCTCCTCTTTCCGAGATCTGTTTGGTAGGGGACTTATCTGAAAAGCATAGTTTTGTTTCCCTCATCTTTGAACCATTTCATTTGCCCAAATACCTGCTTGCAAACTTACGGAAGAGAGATGGAGAAAAGGATTGTTTTTTCCATGGTGCAAACACGTCTTGCAACATCGTTCCTTTTGCCCTCTTTTTCTTAAGTGCATCTGCCCCTGTAACATGATAAAAACCCACGCCATGGCGCACCCATCTTTCATGTTGCATCGTAAACTTCTGTGCCCCCAAGGCGCGCCTCTTTCATATGCTACAAGTGCTAACCTTGAGCCCTCTTTGGCACATCAACCTTCCTTGCTACATCATGTTTCTATGCACCAATGGCGCACCCAGCATCAGTGCAACACAGGCTTTATCTGCGCTAAGTATAAGGCTTTGAAGGCGCAGGCGCATTCCTCCTTACAACAACATCATGTTGTGTTAACCCTTCGTGCGCTGTGCCATGGCGCATGAAAATTTCCTGTTACACAAACCTTACATGCGCCAAAGGGCGCACCAAATCCCAGTGCAACATGAAAATTCTATGCGCCAAAGGGCGCATCCTGTCTCTATGTAACACAATGTTTTCATGCGCCTTTTATAAAATGCACTCTGCAGTATCTATGTGCCATGCGCCTTTGGCGCCAGTTTAACCTTTGCAACACGCCTTTCCTGTGCGCCTTACCTATTTAGCCCTGTAAGCTGCAATTTTCATGCGCCCTGCGCCCTGAGCCTAATAATAACTAACTCCTCCTTCTGTTGGCACTTCAATGGGAAATCAAATGGTGATCTGACCTTTCTACATTGGGTTTCACTTCTTCTTCATGCGAGATCGAAACTAGTTCGAAAGAACATATGTCTACATCCAGCAAGAGAGACCCATCAAATCGAAAGGAAAGGCTAAGCTTACGAGAGAAGAAATGAAATATAAATATCGGAGGGTCGAAATGCCCGAGTCCCAGTGAGTGCGGCATGGATGTCGAGAGATTCGGGGTGGGACATATTGATATGGAGGAATTCTGAGGCCGAACTCAGAAAGTTACAAGGAGTCCATGGATGGACAAATTGATCGGCAGTGCCCTGCACTTCACCGGAGGAATCCCCGTCAGCGCCATCAACAATGAATTTATGATGGTGGTTGCCCAGTGTTACAATAAGGACACAAGGTGTGTCGAAAACAGCAAGGGCGAGGTAGTCATTAACCTCACTGCCCGTCATTTTGAGATAATACTTGGCATCCCTCACCACCGGCACTTTGTGGCCATTAGCCAAGTGGAGTGCATTAAGGCCTAGGATGACAATGAGGATCAATGTATGCAACTAATGAACAAAGTCTATCTGAAGAACAAAAAGGTAATAACCCGGTGGCCCTAAATCATCCACCACAGCGACTTCTCAGAAGAGCTCAGTGACACCATTACATTCTGAGAAGGGTCTTCGAGCTTTCTGATGCCCATTATTTCCATAAATGGATGCTGCGGTACTTAGAAACCATGAACAAGAATATGCTTGATCAGCGCTTTTGCTGGGGAGAGATTATAAGCAGCACAATCTCCGAACAGCTACAACAATTCAGCACAACGGGGACATTTCATATGAACTCCTACGTGGTCTACACTGCAGCATCAGAGAGGGACTATCCAGGCCTGATGTGGAGTGGAGTTTGGCCTCAGGTCAAAATATACGAGTATTATCCAGAATTGAGGCTGGAGAATAGCATCTCCCAATTCACTAAAATCAACGATGCATTCTTCTACCACCTCATCTTCCTGCTAAGGCCGAATATGACTTATGGTCACACGACCAAAAGCATAGTGGCAGCCACCGAGAAATGGGGGGACCTGTTCACCCAGTTCCTACATTCATCTATCTAAGGGCTGCCAACTTTTTGGGAGAGCCAACCGGAGCTACCAAGGTATCTTGGACCTAAGTGATTCTCTTTGGGCTATCAACCAATGCACTAATCACATACCACGAGAAATGCCTTAAAAGAAAGAAGGGTGGAACTCCATTCCCCCTCACAGATGAGGCCGATACACATGCTCTACCCACCATAAGGCGAAGGAAATGTTCACGAGCTGAGTTACTCAATTTGAAACATGACTTCCCAAATTAGGCCTACCTTCGACCCAAGGAGCTTCTACCAGGGAAAACTTGATCCAATCCATGTTCCTCGGATCGAGGATATTTACATTGACGTCCTCCATGAGGTGGAGCTCAGAAGGAAGGATCATTCTCGCCTAGCATTGGCAGAAATCATCCAATATGGGGTAGCCATTGTCCCCAAAGGCTTCCAAACTATGGAAGATGAAGTAGACAAGGTATATACTGACACAGATGGGGACGATTGGCCCTTTCCGGCCATTGATAGAACTAAGGCTCCTCAGACAATTGAGGAGAGGGTCAAGGAGACTCTGCGGAGGACAGAACATTGGTGCCGGATGAACGGCCTAATCTACCTCGGGGTTGATTTCACAACATCCCCATTGGGCAATGCACCTCCACGATCCAAAAAGTAGCCTAAAGGTAAAGGCAAAGGCATAGAAGGTGAATCCAGCACCATTCAGGAAGAAGCCCCTGAGAGTCCTCCTTCCGCAGCACCAGAACAGGTAATAACTCTGGATTCGCCAGAGAAAGAAGCAGAAGAGGATATTCCCATTGGCCCATCCACTCAGGATGTCGGCATTGTTACAACAACTGAGGTCCCTTCCGTCCCTTCTTCTCTTCCTTCCCCTCCTCGAGCGACTCAAGCGACCATCCCTTTGGTCGTGTCCTCTTCCCCTTCTTCTACTATTTCCCCCGCCTCTTCATCTATCTTTTCTTCCCTCGCTGATCTGTCCTCCTCCATTTCTTCCCTCATCTCCGAGCTCCCTTCCCTTCCTATGTCTTCCGCAGCTGCAGTTTCCCTTCCTTCTGTGGGCACTTCTTGGCTATTCTCTCAATCTGCATTGCACGTGTCTCCACGTTTTTCCCCTCTTCTACTGCAGCTTCCCCTCCTCTGTTTCTGGTCCTTCTACCATAGGTCCAGCTTGGATCTCTCAGCAGCTAAGTCAGCAAAAGAGGAAAGTTCCCATCGCTCCGATGG